>JALPQD010000067.1:5397554-6783088 GCA_023101885.1 Typhlomys cinereus | reverse complement strand
TTATCTTAAGTTGTTTGGCCATGAATTTATTGGCAACATGCAGAGCAACTGCAACACAAACCTTGAGGGTATTTGTAGAGCCAAAACTTTCTTTTACAATGTAGTAGCATTTTGGTTTACGTTTACTGCACAGACTTATTTATAACAGCTCCCAAATTCCCTCAAATAATTCAGAAACTCAGGGTAGTGAAATGAATTTCCAAGGTGGTGGAGTGGTTGCACACCAAAATTCAAAAGGGCAGCTTGTCTCTAGGAAAAAGATTTTAAAGTTAGTTGTCTTTATGTAGGGGTCATTTTGACAAACTGTGGGGGTCCTTATCATGAAGCACCACTAGTGTGCATTGTGCACAGCTTAAGGATTCATGGAGTCTGGTGGTTTGTGGAACTGTTCCACCCTGCAGAACCTACCTCATCTTTCCATCAATGCGTGGTGGTCTCAATCTACAAGGCAGAGTCATTCATTTTCTTCATTGCCTTGAGAGCTGAAGCTGTCCAAGGTTAGTGTCTGCTACATTAAGCATTCATGTGAACTTCCACCCTTCTTTCATGCCTTAATCCCTGGCCCCATCTTCTGGGAGAGGAGATTTCAAAGCAGCACAGCATTCAGGCTGTGCTGTGGTTCCTGCTCACTGCTCTTAGCCAGATTTACAGGGGAAGGTCCAATAGAAATATGAAAAATGAGTAATTTGGTGAGGAAAAGATCCTGACATTTTCAAGTTACAGGCCAAGTGGGTGCAGGCAAAGTATCTATAATTACTGAAGAGATTAGCACCATTAAAGAGAAACCACAGAATTTATACTGGAACACTAAGAAAAGTAAAGACAAGATCTCTCCCATTTAGAGCTACAGGGTGAATAATGAAAGCTCATTTGAAAGAAAATGACTGATGTGAAGATGTATCTCAGTTGGTAGAATTTTTTTTAGTATGTACAGAGCTCTAGGGTCAGTTCCCAATACTGCATAAAAGAGGACATGGTGACATATGTCTGTAATTTATCACTTAAGAGGTGGAGGATCAGAAATTCAAGCTTATCTACAATTACATAGGAAGTTCTTGACCAACTTGGGATACACATGAATCTGTTGGAAAACTGCCATCTGGAGAAATCTTTTCCTTTTACGGGTTCATCAGCAAAGGTACATATAGGCTGCTTTAGTTGTGATCTAAGGGTCAGGCACATCATAGCAGAACTTGACATTGTATTTGTAGGAATGGAAGATACTAGAGCAAGAGGTTCAGGAGGGCTTGCATCAAGGTTTCAGAAAACCACAGAGGCCTAGTAATGTATGTGGGTCAGATTCCACGCATGTAGCTCTCCTGAGTGGGGCTGTGCGGGAAGCTGTAAAAGTGAAGCCTCAGTTTGATGGTGGAGAAGCTAAGATATTGGAAATAGGCAGAAGAAAGTAAGATGTTTCCTGAGAAAAGCTTCAGGAATCAAGTAAAGCCTGGCTCAAGGAGGAGACTGCATGTATCACAAGCAATAACTTTGGGGTGGGGGGTGGGGTTACTCATCTAGAGGTCTGGATATGAGATTTGGTGCTACTTTGGTTCAGCCTTGTTTGACTTGGTTTTTACTTGATATGTCCCATTCTCCCATTTTAGAATGGGAATCTTATGTCTATACCATTGTGTACCAGAAGTGTGTGCTTACCTTTTGATTTAGCAGGAGCTCACAGCTACATGATCAACTTGAATCTCAAGAGAGATTTTATAACCTGAACCTTTAGGGTACATTTGAGATTACCTGCAAAGCCTTTTCGGAGTACACAGTTCTGATTTGTTGAAACTCCCTTCTCATTCCAGAAGAGGGTGGATTCACCCAGGTAGTGTTCTAGGGATGAGGCCATGAGAGGAGGAGGTGCTTGTACTAGAGGTGGGTGGTGAAAGAGAATACAGACACAGAAAATGGGTCATTGATGCTTATCTTTGCACAGAATTTGGGCAGATCTCCCTTTCCTTCCTTTCTTAAATACATCCATTATGCCCTGAGTCATAATTATCCAGAGATGTTTAATGCCTGCTCACAATGCACTAAGGAATTAGTGACCAACTTCCAGTGATTTTTGAAGTGATTCTGGACACAATGACAATCACAGTTTTAGGGTTCTGTGATTTCAGTGAAGATGGTCAACTGAGTTGGAATCATAGTACACTCTTCACAGAATTCCTTTGCGAAGAGTTAGTCTCAAGTAAGTACTTGGGGGAACATTTATGTGTCTTCCTGGTGTCATTTTCTTCTGTTCTCCAACCTTCATTTTAAGATTATCTTTTGATTTTTTTATTAAATTTTATAGATATCTAAAAGCATTTAAGAAGCTTTTAGTAAAACATTTTATTTTGGTAGTTTTTCAAGCTTACAGGAAAGTTTGTAAGAACAGTACAAAGAGCTCTCAGATATCCTTCATCCAGAAGCTCATTCAAGTTTTGCCAGTTGTACCAATAATGTTCTTTTAGGAAAGGGATCCAGGTTAAAAATCATGTGTTCCTTCGAGTTATCATCTCTCTATTCTCCTTCCGTCTGGAACCATTCTGGTCTTTCTATGATTTTCATGAATTTGACATTTGTGAAGATGAAAGTCCACTCATTTTGTAGAATATTATTTAATCTGGCTTTGTGCAGCTTTTTTTTTTTAAAGGGCTAGACCCATTTTCTTTTTTTTTTGGCAGGATGTCACAGACATATGTGTTCTTCACATTGTATCTTACAGCATGATACATAGTGTTAGTTTATCCTGTTAACATGGATGACTTGGTGATACCTAACAGGTTTTTATTGATACAAACTTTCTCCCTCTTTTACAATTAGTAAGAACTTTGTGGACAGATACTTTGAGTTTGCAAAACTCACTTCTCATGGCACTGTTATCTCCTAGTTTTCTAAGGCTTTGGTGATGGTTGCTTCAATCAGTTTTTTTCTGTTTATGGTTGCCAATGGTCTTATGTCCCTGCCATTCCCTCTATACTTATTAGCTGTCATTTGATTATAAAGAAAATCTTTCTTTGTTTCCCATTTATGTTTTTATTGATTTAGAGGAATGTGGACTCCTGGATTCCTATTGCATTTAATGAGTGATAATTCATCACTATTACTATTCTGTGTTAGAATGATCCCAGATTTTGTCCAGTGGGAAATCTTTCAGGAAGGCTCTCTGCCATATTTGCATGTCCTCCTCATCCTTGGGAGTACTTCTTTATGTTTTCTACTAAACAGACATTCTAGGCTCTTCTCGTTCTTTCCCTGCTCTAGTCAGTCATTTCTCCCAGGAGGCCTCTTTTCTTTTGGAGTGAAGTGGGCATTTCAAAATGACTATCTGAATATTAGATGTGCTATTGTAACTGTTCCCAAGCCTTTCAGGAGACAGAATGAGGACCATATGCTTGTATAAACACATATGTACATGTTGTATTTGGATTTATTCCTGGAACCTTCTCTCTGTCCTGAAAATGATAAATTTACAACTGCTGTCTTTGATGGCAAGCACTGTGGATCTTACATTAGCCTCTCCTTTTTGCTATTTGTACCTCTCTTCTCCAACTGTGAAAGAGCTAAGCTTCATGACCTTTAATATTTAATTTATTTAGTCCGACTGAATGTAGTGAATCTCCTGGCTCCTGTAGGCCACCTGCCTGCTTTGATGACCTCATGTACCACCAATACCCACATTATTTTATAATTCCCTTTCCACAGAAGGAAGGCTCTAAATGCAAAAATTTAGCTACAACTTAGATTTCCTCATGGCTGTTTATGTCTTGGCCATTCATGATTTCCTTTTCAAATCTGTTGGGACTTAATTTATATTTTCTCTCTTTTACCATTTTCTTATAATGAATTCTAGGAGTCTAATAGTTGTTTTGTGAAACAGTACTTCTTGTTTTTGTAAACTTAGGTTCCTCGAACTTTAGAAAGTACTCTTGAATTCTTATGCTTCAGTATGTGCTATACACATTTCCATTACTTTAAGGTCATCCCCAAGCTCAATGGCAAGATTGGTTCTTCTTTTATTTTGTGTGATTCCATAATTTATATATTTTGATCATGATCTCTCTTTGGATTTATATTATACTGTTTGTTCACAAGCAATTAAATCTGCATGCAGTTATCATCTTTTTTCATCTTTCCTTATAAAAGATTTCTCATTCTATTAAATGAGCTTTAGTATTTGATTATCAGAATTTAAGTTAAGTTCCAACAGTTTTATATCAGGGCAGAACTAATTCTTTTTTCTGTATTGTTTGAATACTCTCAGTTCTCCGTGGGCCACTGCTGACTTATTGCTCTTTGAGGAGAGCTTGGAAAAGGAGAGGCTAGACCTCAAGCAAAAGGAACAGTTGTCCAAAGTGACTGGTGTGAGGTAAGCCAGAGGAACATGGGAGACCAACTAGGAAGCGAGGAGAGGCTGCCCATCAGAACTACAAGTAAGACCGCTATTGTCAGGGTATTCATGCTTGTTTCTTTTTCTTTTTTTTCTCAGTTTCCATATAAGTGAGAATATTTTCTTTCTATCTCTGGCTTATTTTGCTTAGTAATGTTTGTTTGTGCTATCGCAAATGATAGGATGTCATCCTTTATCTTAAGGCCGATACTGATGCTGTATATACACACAGACACACACATACAGACACACACAGACACACAGACAGACAGACAGACACACAGACAGACAGACGCACACACACACACACACACACACACACACACACACACGCACAGAGTTCTGTAATTAGTCAACCAAGTAGTGATAATGCTACAGTGAATGGGAGGAGATCACAGTTATCCTTAGGAGATTGTGATTTTATTTTTTTTTTTTTACAAATAAACCAAAAGAGGAATCCGGGGCCACACAATAGTTCTATTTTTAATTTCTTTAGGAATCTCCATATTATTTTCCACAATGGTGTCAATAATTGCTTTCCCAACAGGTTTCAAGGGATTGGACTCATTGTGAATGCTAACACGAATATGTTCATGGTTTACTTTCAAGCGTGCCTGCTGTTCCTCAGAGAAATCAAATAATCAGGAATCCTGAAAGTGTAGTGTATCAGCTTGCCTGGGGTATTTCATGATCTTTTGACTTGGCATCGCAGATGCCATCATCCCATTAGAGCCTTTTTTCCTGGATGCTTAGTCTTAACTTTCCATATCTAGAATCTTCTATTAGAGGACTCTCTGGGCATGCCTGGGGTGGGGGTGGGGGGACTATCTTGATTCTGTTAATTTAGGTGGAAAGATCTGCCCATTGTGGGTGGAGCCATGTCCTGGGCAGGGAATGCTGGCCTGAATAAAATGGAGATGATGAACTGAGCACATGCATACTTTCATCCATCTCTGGTTATTTGGGGGATATCACATGACCAGCTCTTCAGGACCCACTTCCTTGATCTTCCTGCTGGACCAGAGTAAGCCTTTTCTATCTAAAGTTGCTTTTGTCAGCAACAGGAGAAGAAACGATGACAATTTCATTTTACTGTCTTTCTCTTGCTTATATTACCATAAATTATTGGTTTGCAAAGTGTAGTCTTCAGGCCACATCTGAATTACCCAAGGGAATTATTAAAAAATCCACTAAGGTGGCTCAAGGTATAAAGGCACCTGCATACAAGCATGGGGACCTGAATATGATCCAGGAAAACCCACATGGCAGAAGGAAAGAGCTGACAAAAGTTGTCCTATAACCTCTACATGTGGGCCATTGCATACACGTCTGCTCTCTCCCCTCCACTCATAATCAAATAAAATATTTAAAATAATCTTATTAAAATGCAGATTACAGTGCTTCTTTCCTATTTATTGAAACTAACTTTTGGAGGGAGGCCCAAGAATTTTTATTTCAAACATGTTCCACAGATGATTTTTATGTACATCTTTTTAAAATGCTATATGTGTGTGTGTGTGTGTGTGAGAGAGAGAGAGATTGAGAGAGAGAGGGGGAGAGAGAGAGAGAGAGAATATGCAAAGATACATGTGTGCTAAGATAGACAGTTGTGTTATGGACAGACAACTCTGAAAGCTAGTTTTCTCCTACCATGTGGTCTCTTGGGGATTAAAAAAAAAAGAATAAAAAGCCACTCATGTTGCCTGTTTTGTGAGCAGTCATCTTTACTAACTGGCTCAGTTTTTACATGTCTGATTCTTTCTCTTCTGTGTCTCCTCATCATTCTCTCTCTTTGTCTACAGATGGAAATTTAGCAATTATTGTTTTAAAACACTTCAAGTCCTTGATAGATATTATCTTTAATATTTAAAGCACTCATAAATTATAACTTCTAGTTTATAGCTAAGGGACTCAAAGATAATAAGCTGCTTGTTTAGGGCCAGAATTTATGACCAGCTAATGAATTATAGAAGTAGGGGTGGAAGTCTAATTGTCAACACAGAAATAATCCTAAGTGGTAAGGACAAAATCTTTAGCTTTCCTGTGGTGAGCAAATACTTTAGTGATTTAACCATGTAACTGAAATGCCAGAATCTCTCTGGTAGCTGGGTGCGGACATGGGCTAACTTGTGAGGTAAGTGTTTGGCAATGAGCCTTAACTATCTTCCCATGTATGTGATAAGAGCTTCAGCAAATGATGAGTTAGTTACCTCTGGGGCAGCTGTGGCTCTCAGTTGAGAACAGTCACAAGAATAGCTGCAGCAAGGTCTCGGCATTGTTGAATTCAGGACTGAACTTGAACAACAGGGGAATCTATGCTCATTTTCTGTTGGCAAAACATCTTTAAGTGAAAGTCTTTAAAAGGCTCATAAAAACTTAAAAGGCCCATGGACATCAAATAGCTCTTACAAATTAATCAGAAACATACGGATTAAATTTTCTTATAAAATACACTTAAACTTAAAATTATGGCAAAAACTCAGGGCAAATGTCTTTTAGGTCCATCCAAACCCAACCCTAAATACTTGGAAAGAGTTGGAAATAGTTTACCAGTCACCGGATGGCACTGAGCATGCTTGTGTCATCTTTAGGTAGACAGGAAGGTCGAACCCCATTTTCCATCAGCAGGGTGGGGCCTGGCATCATATGGGAATGTGGAAGGTAGCTCTGGTGGGTGTTGAGATGGGAATGACAGGAAGAGATGGGAAAGGAGGAAAGCTAGAGATAATTAGGTGTTCTTTGTTGTCCTGTATACATTGACTAATGGCATTTTTTGTACCATAAATACTGGCCAATTTCTACCTTTAGAGAATGGTCTAGAAGCAGCCTTAATGTTAAGGATTGAGATCTGGCAGGTGCCTAGAAAAACTTACATTTTATTCCAAGTTCTGTCTAAGTTCTGCTACTTCCCACCTTCCTAACCTGTACCTTAATACTCTCCGTGATCATGACATTAAGACTTGACTTTGCATCCATTTCATGGGAGTTAGCACACACTTTGGAGGGGCTAGAAGAGATGATGATGTAACTACTTAGCATAGGTTTGGCACTTAGAGTACATGGTGAGTATGGATTGCTAATCTTGGACATGACATCAATGATCTGAGCTCTCTCAGTAAAAAGGAGCTTGTTGCCAGTGGAGTAGGAGGGAGAAGAAGAGGAAGGATGGGGGAAGGATGAGTTGTCCTAGTGTTTGAGCAGAATATAAACTTCAGAACTGAATTTAAAATGAAGTATGGGAATGAATGTGGTTCATATGGAGAGGAAAATCAGACTATTAAATCCTCTTTGGATAGAAACAGCCTTTAGGGTCTTTTCTTAAAACAAGTATCCGGGAATGGGGAGATAGCTCAGTCAGTAGCAGTGCTTGCTGCTCAAGCATGGCGACCAGAGTTCAAATCCCCAATTCCCACCCTTACTAAAAAGGCAGATATGACTTTTTAATGGCACCTGTAAATCCAACACCATGGGAGATGGAGACAGAAGAGATTCTGGGGCTTACCAGCCACCATTCTAGCTCCAGATTCAGTAAGGCACCCTGTCTTTGATGGAGCAGAACACTTAATGTCCTCCTGTGGCCTCTGTAAGTATGTGCATATGCACCCCTCCAAATGCGCATGCGCGCGCACACACACACATACACACACACACACACACACACACACACACGAATAATCAATCACAGATGCCATGGATGATCAATATGTCTTGCAGTTTCTTTTGTGTTCTCTGATGTAGGTTTCCAAACTAGCTGCTGTCTGCCTGGAGAGCGTGGTCTTCTGCTTTATCTTCCAACTTTGGCTCTGTAAGTCTGCCTAGATCCTCAGAAGTGGACCATCTTTCCCTTTCTCTCACCTTTCCCCCGCTCCAACACCTTGTACAGTGTTCCCAGCTCAGGGAAACTATCTGCTTTGCTGAATTTGTCCATGTATAGGAAAGTCTACCCACAAAGATGTTTTGTACTTAAAACATCTTGCTTGTCTTTATGTAGGCAGTGTGAAAGTGGAGCTGTAGTCAGAGTGTGTGGATCGAGTATCCCAGAGCTCTGTATAGATGTTTGGTGTTCCAAAATGTGTCATTTAGACATCGAAAAACATAATCATCAAAGTATGTGTCCTGCTAATAATTTATACCCTTAGCTCTTTGCATTCATTTTTTGGTGTTCAAATTTATTTATATGACCTCGAGTACCATGTGTCAAATAAAACACATCTGTTATGCCCCTGAAACTGAATGGGATTCTCTTCTGTTGTTGGTTGCATAACCATTTGTTCATTTGTGTGACTGTACACATATTTTATTTAATTATGGGTCTCTAAATGAAAGAGAGAAGGCTAAAAGGCAGTAATTTAATATTACCATGAGAATTCAATCTATTTTATTATTCTTAAATTTATGGCCAGCTGCACTTTTGCTTATACATTACAATATTGTATACTTTGGGGGGCATGTTGGCAATGGAAAAAAAAAAGCCATCTACTGCTGAGAACCTTTTGTTAAAACTGAATTGCATAAGCTCATAGCAGTGTGTTACATAAGAAGACAATTTACAGCCGTCACGATAACAGGGTCTATTGCTAGAAAGAAAAGATAGCACTATTGGCACTGCTGCACCTGCATGGTGGCTGTAATTTCTGTGTGGCTGTCACAGACAATGTGAATCATGGATTATTACCATTTTTAAGGCTTCATGCATTTCCCATTATTTATTATAGCTCCTGCAGGACTTACTCTAATATACTCACATGGATTGAGATAGATGTATATTTAGATGCACAGATGTGTATATAGTTATATACTTACATGCATATATTATATACACACACATTGCAATTTATTGGAAAGAAAATAAATAAGTTCAATGACTAAAACCTTGTGAAACACCGAAACTCAGTCCTAAAAGAATCTTTAAGCTGCCTGTTAAACTCAGGATTAAATCCCTGGAAAGACTCTCAGAGCTGCTGCCCAGGTTTTCTAGGAGAAACCTCAGTCTCATTAATGCACCATAACCAAAGGCCAGAGACCCCCAGTGTAGCATTCAGTGGTCCCATTTGTCATTTTTCTCTGGGCTCTGTTGAGCAGCATTCAGACCCAAGTGCCCATGGATGTGACTGGAGCCAGTGACCCGTATTCCTTCCCTTCTCCCTTCCCTTTCTTTCCCTTCCTCTCTACCTTGACCATTTACAGATAGCCCCCATCCCAGGATTCTTTCTCTATTGACTATCTATTGCTACAAATTACAAAGAACAATGAATAATTTTATAGCTTATGTGACATATTTAGTATTTATTCCTCATTGGGAGGACAAGCTTGATTTCAAAGCTCTTTTAAATCTCCTTGCATCACGCTCACTAATATCTCAGTGGCCAAAAGTAACTCAAATGGATGAGCCCAAGGTGACAGTGAATTGCATGACCAAATTATCTGGCAAATGGGTGGGGTTTGGGAAGGGTTGAAGAAGTGGGGTTATGCATTTGATGTATTATAAGCTCTTCTTCCTATTGAGTTATCTCCCAGGAAAGGGGTCAGACCATGTTTTCCATCAAATTGTGGTGATGGCTTTGTGCAGGACAAATGCATTGCAACTACTTTGACTGCCAAGTTTTATAAAGCTGAGAGAAATATAGGAGAAAAAGAATTCTGGGGCAGCCTGCACTTCTGGCTATGGAAGGTGGAGCCTGGGACTGGCAGTGGCCTCTGACAGACAGACAGACAGACAGACACACACACACACAACACACTGAATTCTGTGTGCAGGATCAAGATCCACATACTCCCTTCCTCTGTCCCACTGAGAGGTAGGGTTATTTCTCCATACCTTGATCTGGATGGTCAGTAGCTATGTGATATACAGGCCCCTGTGGATGTTGCCTCTGCCTATTCTGGGCCAGCCTTCCCTGACTTCTTGGAATGTTTGCTCTTGAGATGTTCTCTCTGAACAAGATTGTCATGAGCTGAGAAGCCTCAGTCATATACAGAAACCAGAGGTGAGTTCTTAGTCCAAAGGTGATCTCAGCAGACAGCCATGTGTCATTGATAACTCCATTTTTTTGGACCTCCCAGAAGATGGGGGCCCAGAAAATATGGTGTAGATGAGAAGGCTTGTTTAATTGAACTAGAGTTGTGACATTTAAAGAGGGACTATATAAGTGGCCAATAATTGGGGTGGGGTATTACATAGCCATAAAGAATGAAAGCACACTTCAAGAGGAGTAGTATTCTAGGCACTGGAACAAATTTTGATTTGGGGATTTTTCTAGAGCTCTTGAAAAAGGCAGTGATCTATTTTACCTAAACTTTGAGCCAGCTTTCTAAGTAGTTATGAAAAAGGTGAAGTTCCTGTTTGCCAAAGGTGATAAGGGCAACTCTAAAATCAGAGATCTTACAAGGGTCTCCGCTGTTGTAGGTTTTGCTACCTAAGCATATTAGGCTCCAGTTCTCTAGTCTGAACCTCAGGGGGTTCTGCAGAGAGCTTTTCAGACCAGAAAGCAGGAAGCAGGGGAGGTGGTGGGGGTTGATAACGTCTTTCTTGTTACCTCTTGCTGCATGCCTGTGCCCTCTGAAGCTGGTATGAGAATGCATAAGACCATATTTCATTATTTTAGAAACTCAAATGTGCTTTTTTGGTCGGTAATTTCTTTCTTCAGTGATGGGAAAAAGTCATAGATGACACTCATCCATGGTTGAATGTCAATCTCTGTTTATGATGTTGGACTTAGTCTCTATTTTTTATTTCTTGAATTTATTCTTTGACAGTTTCACTATGTCCCTAAAGTGTAGCAACCAATTTCACCCCCTGCCCTCTTTCCTATCCTTATCACCTCTGTTTATCTATCTTCTTTCCTTTAAGTCTCTCCCATTCCTATCTTTTTGTTTAGGGAATCACTGAGCTCAACTAAGGCCGTTTATGTGACCACAGGTTTGGAACCTGGTATGCTCAGACTGGCCTTCCCCACAAGACTCTGTCAGTAGACACTAGTTCAGCAATAAGGAGTTGGGCCTCCTGGGTGATTCCCCCATCTGTGACTGACTATTGACCAAGCAAGTCTCGCCCAGACCCAGTGCAGGTGGCCTCAGCTGACTGTAATTTATGGTTGTGTTGGTTGTGAGTTGGACTTAATTTTGAGAGATTTTCTGTTGTGGCTGACAATTCGCCCCACATTTTGCCTTGACAGGGCAAAGAATCTCCATGCTACTCACCACATTCTATACGTGTAATGGAACTTACTCTGGAATAATTTCTTAAACACCAATTAGGATAGAAGAGGGGAGTTTAATACCAGCAGTGTAGAGCCGAGATGACTCTCCAGAAGACTCCAACCCTGAGCTAAGCTTGTACTTCATGATAGATTGTAAAGGACCCATGACCTTGGTATTATCAGCACTAGGTGCAAGTCCTGGGGATGGATGGTGTGTCTGAAATGTCTGTACTTGGCTCTGGGACTCAGTAATTTTCCATCTCAACTTATGTTAGAAGTAACTTAACAGTCTACATCTACCTCATACGTTCTTTGGGTTTTGCACTCATCTTTGCAGCAGGTGGCTGGGGGAAATTCAGATGGTTCTTCAGTCCATCTGGGAATTCCTGTCTTGTCACTTAGATAAGCTACCAGAGGGCCAGGGGTTAGAGGCAAGTAGCAAGCCTAGTATGGTGAAGACAATTCAGGGTATAGGGTCAGGAGACAAGCTACCAGTTAGATAATGTGTGTGAACCTCTTCATCTTCTCTGGTCTCACTTTCCTGCTGTGCGGGCATGCACATTAGCAATGACAGTCCTGTATGGGTCCCCTCCAATTCTGCATTCACAGTGTTTTATGGAACACCTGGAGATACGTTAACGTTTAGAAACTCCTATGAGAGATCTTCTCACAGTGCAAGCAGTGTGGGGTGTCATATGGACTATGTCCCTTGGGAAAATGAGCACACTTCAGCTCCTGCTCCTCTTCGTTCACTTTCCATGTTTAATTTAAAAATGAAATCTCTGGTCTTACAGTACTTCTTTGATTCACCACCAGTATTTGCTGGAGCAAACCAAAGTGAGAGTTTAGCTTAGAACAAAGTAAAGAGGGATGAATGACAAACAGCGTCACTTTAACCAAGATTTGAAAATCCCAGTCCTTTTCTTCATGGTAGAGAGGGGTCTCCCAAGATATTTCCTCTGTCCCCACCACATGAGAGTAGCTAGCCCTCTCGGGCAGCTCCAGCATTAGCGCATCCTGGTTTGGACTCACTCCCTGGGGAGATGGGGGAGGGAGGAGGGAAGTTAGGCCGTGAGGAGTCCAGGGTGAAGGCTGAGGGAGCGTACCAGATGGCCGGATAGAAGTCATGTTGGCATCTGTGGCAAAGCTCTGGGTGATGAATGGGGCACTGGGATGAAGAGCTTAGGAACTCGGAAAGGTGTGTTTACCCACTGGTGGTAAACCCGGTGACCATTTAAGAGCCTTTCAAGGTCCATGGGGTGAGCCAGACATAAAGGTTTTCTCCCGCCATATTTTTCCTCATGATTTTCAAGTCCATGGGTATTTTAATGGAAATTTAATTATATGTTTCAGATTTATTTATCCTTAACTCATCAAAATATTGTTTTGAAGAGGGATTCAAGTTCCAATAAGCTCTTTGAGTTTCAGAAATAAGCTATTTAAGGATTTTTTCTTTTTTTTTTCTCATAAACAGGAAACCATGTATCACTGAGAGCAAACAAACTTGAACCCCAAAAGACTCAAGCTTGATTTGAAACTCAGAAGTTGTGCATGTCGGGGGAGATAGATTTCCTGTGTTTTTTTACTCAGAAAATCATAGGAAAACAACAGAAAAGTTTAGGAATGCTATCTGCCTTTCCAAAATTAGTGATATCTTGAATTATGGTACTCAAATTAGAAATATTGTAGTCATCTTTATGTTTTAAAGATCATTTACTCTGACACATTTTTCAATGTTTTTCTTTCTGTAAAAGTTGGGTTTGATACAAAACCACATCATAAGCCAGATTTTACTTCATGTCAAGTTCCTTGTTAGTGCTAAAATTATACCAAATAAATAACAAGTAAGTAGGTAAATAAATAAAGAAATAAGGTTGTGTGAACAAAAAAGGGTCATCAACAAGAAAAATTGGCTTATTTTTCCCCAATGACTCTGTTTGAACTGAATGCGAGGTTGCAGGTAAATACGCAGAACACATGGCCAGTTAAATGGTTAGAGGTCTGAAGCAGGCTCACACCTCTTACTCCTACCAAGGAACTGAAGCAATTTTTACAGAGCATGTAAATACTGAATTTTGATAATAAGTCTAAATACTGAAGAAGTAATTGTTTTATTTAATAGTACTTTTATATATTAATACATTTATCCCTTTAATCTTATCTGCTTTATTTTATGCTTCATTTACTTTGTACTTATTCCTTTAGTTTTAAGTACATGTCCTTACATATTTTTATGTCTGAATTACTTTACTTATGTAATCCTTATTTATTTTCTTATGCAAATCTGTCTACTTATATATGTTTATGATTAAAAGAGTTTGCACAGGGCCAGAATACTAGCGCGGGAGACCGCGGTGTCCGGAGCAGCGGATCTGACGGCTTGGGAGCTTCTCCCTGGGCAGAAATAGTATCAGTACAGAGATGCCTCCTGTGATAGTTAAGCCTGGATGTCAACTTGACACACCCGGTATTAACTAAGCTGGGCTGAGACCACGTCTGGAGAGGATCAACTGAGACTACTTGAAGGA
Organism: Typhlomys cinereus; assembly: GCA_023101885.1. NCBI lineage: Eukaryota > Metazoa > Chordata > Mammalia > Rodentia > Platacanthomyidae > Typhlomys > Typhlomys cinereus. The sequence continues at coordinate 6,768,986 of JALPQD010000067.1, read as the reverse complement.
TACCCACCCTAGATCCTATCAGGACCTCCAAAGCTCTCAAAGGATCCTCCCAGTACTGCGTCATATAAAAAGGAGCCACCAAGGAGAACAGATGCCTTCTCGCAGCTGTGCTAGGAATCGTTCTTCCTTCCGGCCGCCCGAGACTCCAGGAGTTCTCCAGCCTTCAGCCAGCACCTACTTGACTACCGAACTGAGCAACTCATCGTTGGAACTACCTCGGCTACTGGAAGCCATCGTTGGACTACCTCAGCTGCTGACAGCCTTCGCTGGACTACCTCGGCCATTTCTCCGAGCCTGCAGCAGACACCCCAGGAGCCTCCATTCCACTCCGCCAACCGCCTGTGTCCCTCTGGCTCACACCATGCAGCACCAATCGATTCTGCACAGTGGCTACTTCCATCCACTGCTTCGGACCTGGCAGGCCACCGCCACCAACCTCAGCGCCTCCAACCTCATCTACCCCATCTTTGTCACAGATGTTCCCGAGGATGTCCAGCCCATCGCCAGCCTCCCAGGAGTGGCCAGATATGGTGTGAACCGACTGGAAGAGATGTTAAGACCCCTGGTGGAAGAGGGACTGCGCTGCGTCCTGATCTTCGGAGTCCCCAGCAGAGTTCCTAAGGACGAGCAGGGCTCCGCCGCAGACTCCGAGGAGTCCCCAGTTATCGAGTCTGTCCGTCTGTTGAGGAAGACCTTCCCTAGCCTCCTGGTGGCCTGCGATGTCTGCTTGTGCCCCTATACTTCCCACGGTCACTGTGGGCTCCTGAGTAAGAATGGAGCATTCCTAGCTGAGGAAAGCCGCCAGCGACTGGCAGAGGTGGCACTGGCCTATGCCAAGGCAGGATGTCAGGTAGTAGCCCCGTCGGACATGATGGATGGACGCGTGGAGGCCATCAAGGCGGCCCTGATAGCACATGGACTTGGCAACAGGGTCTCGGTGATGAGTTACAGCGCCAAATTTGCCTCCTGTTTCTACGGACCTTTCCGGGATGCGGCTCAGTCAAGCCCAGCTTTTGGAGACCGCCGCTGCTACCAGCTGCCCCCTGGAGCCCGGGGTCTGGCCCTCCGTGCAGTGGACCGGGATATACGGGAAGGAGCCGACATAGTCATGGTGAAGCCGGGGCTGCCCTACCTGGACATTGTCCGAGAGGTGAAGGACAAGCACCCCGAGCTCCCCCTCGCAGTGTACCATGTGTCTGGAGAGTTTGCCATGCTGTGGCACGGAGCCCGGGCCGGCGCCTTCGATCTCAAGACCGCTGTCCTGGAAGCCATGACAGCCTTCCGCAGAGCCGGTGCCGACATCATCATCACCTACTACACGCCCCAGCTGTTGCAGTGGTTGAAGGAGGAATGACGCAGGAGTGTGTGGGCCCTGAGGACTCAACCCTGGCAGAGCTCCCTGGGCCTTGGGAGAGTGTTAGAACTGTGCTCTCTTCTGCTCACAGCGCACTCACATCTTACCACTCACAGCCACTCCATCCCAGACTCCTCCCAGGCCTCCCCCCGCCCCTCTGGCTCCACCTCTCCCTCCAGCTGAGGTGTAGCTTCAGCAGGGCAGGAGCCTTCGGGTCTGGGAGAGGACTTTGGAGTATTGGGGTGAGAAGAGAACAGTGGAATCTTGGATCTGAAGAAGCTTGAGCAAGCCCAGGCCTTGGGCAGTAGAGGCCAAGTTGGACAACCTGAGCTTAGAATCCAGCTGTGCTGCAGCTCCACTGGACAACACTTCCCAACGGGCTGCCTGAGGCCTGTTTCCCCCAAGCCGTAGACCCAGAGAAGACTCCTCGGTGACAAGGATAAAAATCCAGAAGCAGAGAGAGTTCTTGGCTCCCAGAGGTACCAGCACCCACCAAAAATGCTTTCCATTCACGAGACAATTCTTAGGAACCTCTGCTCTGACTGAGCCCAGGTTGGTGCAGACTGGAGGAGCAAGAAGCTTGTGGCGATGTGAAATTCATGGAGAGAAGGGGACAGGAAAGCAAGAAAACAGACAATGAAGCTGTGACACATGCTCAGAAGGCCTGCTCCAAGGCCAAGAGCTAGAGGTCCTGCGTGACCACCCTAGAGGGACAAGGAAAGATCTTCCAGAAAGACCTCAGAACAACTGTGTCAGTGGTCCTGCACTGGGAGGGGCAAGAACCCTTGGATGTATTTTGTATCTGATCAGCAGCCATCTGGAAGTTTTAGTTTTAAAAGTTTGTTTACTTAAATTGTTTACTTTAAAAAAAAAGAGTTTGCACACATGCTTTATCTAGTTTAAACTTACTTGTTTTGTTTCCTTAAATATCTGTGTCATCTGGGTTAATATTCCTATCATTTATACTTGATGTAAAATGTGCTTGTGTGTATTTCGTCTTCCTAATATCAATTTGAAGAGTATGCATAATGAAATGATCTACTCGTTACCTAAGAACTTGTCTCTACACTTTTTCTCTGAGGTGGTTGTGTGATGTTTGGAGAAATAGAGATTGATTAAAGGTAGGCAATTGACCACTGTGAAAGATGCTAATATAAGCAGAGGCTCTGCTAGTATGACCAAATGCTGAGTGGGAAGTCTCTCCATCTCTGCTTGCTGGGATGGATGATATAAACTAATCTTCCTGTGAAAGAGTCATTGTGTGTGTGTGTGTGTGTGTGTGTGTGTGTGTGTGTGTGTATGTGTAAGACAGGAGACAGTTTTCAGGAGTTGGTTTTCTTCTTCTACCTGGGTTTGCAAATTTGTGCCACCATATCTGGCTTATGTATGGGTTCTAGGGATTTCAATTCAGGTTGTCAGGCTTGTGGGCCTGAGTATTTTTATCTGCTAGGCCATCCATCTTGTTGGCTAGGATTTTTGTTTTATTACTAATATATATCTATGGGTTAAGCAAATATGTGGCAAATATGCCCTTTGGAAAAATGAGTATTTAAAAATATCTTAGGGCTTAGAGAGTGGTATAATACTTGCCTAGCATGCACAAGGCCTAGCATGTTCAATCTTTAGAAACACACACACACATGCACACACACACACACACACACACACACACACACACACATGCATACACACACTCTAAATTTATTGATGTCCCAATCATAGCTTATGAAGTAACTGACTAGAAACTTCCAGGTTCATATCCTTCCTGGTTGTTGAGAGGAAAATCAGATCTTCTTGGGAGAGCAATAAAGAGACTTGATGGCGAAGCACAACCCAAATAAATGCTGATCCTGTGTGAAATGCCTCCCATCCGCTCTGGGCCCTCCTTGTGGCAGGATGCAGCCAGGTAGCATGAAATGAAAGGGTCAGTGGTTTCTGCCAAGCAGGAACCTAAGAGCCAGCTGGCCGCCCCCAAACCTCATGGGCAGCAGCCCAGAGTTGGATGGCAAAAGCCAAAGGAAAAACAAGAATTTCACTAGCTTCAGAAAGGAGCACTTAATAGCCTCAGCAAGAAGGTGGTGGGGGAACTTAACACATAAATAAAATATAAACAAACTTTAAAACTGGCTTTACAGGCTTGGGGCAGTGGATCGGCTGTTATGGGGTTTCCAGTGGAGTCCAGGGATGCATCAGTGTAGGAGGTTATGGTTTGTGGAAAGAAAGGTACAGAGCTGAGCTGGAGTGGTGCAGGTGAAGTGCTACATTTTATGTGGGCGGCTGAGATCTTTATATGATTCCCTTGCAAACCAGGTCACACTGTGCCCTCTGTATGCAGTGCTCTTCATTCTAAATCTGACCCAGTCAGCATGGGTACTCAGTGCCTCTGAACGTCATTTAGTGTCTCTTTTGAGAAATCATCCAAAGAGCACTGATGCAAAGTTATAGACTCTACAACCGATGTGTTCCCAAAACATAATCTATTTACCTGTGTGTGTCTAGGTAACAGCCACTTTTGATTGTTCATGATGTATTATTTTCCTTTTAGATTCACACTTAGATTTAAAATAGAAGTATTCTGAGAGGCAACATGGGTTTCATGTGGGATGAGGGCTTCTGGACATGGTTGCGGGAAATGATGGTCTTGTAGGTAAATTTCTAATTTGGAGCTTTTGTCAGATAATTTTCATTTTAGTTTGGGATTTGGTGACTGTAAAGAATAAGAATTTTTATTTATTATTATTTTAATTATTTGCATTGCTAGATCAAACCCAAGGCCTTGTGCATGCTATTAATTTGCTCTACTACTGAGCTACATTCCCAGCCTTCTTTTTTAATATGAGAAAGAGAGCTGAAGAGAGGACTTAAGGGTTAAAGATGCTGCCTTCCAAGCAAAAGACCTGAGTTCAGATCCCAGATCCCATGTAAAAATGCTGGATGGAAATGGCAGCTGCCTGCAATTCTGGCCCTGAAAGGTAGAGCCTGGGAAACCAATGAGGAGGTGGAACAATCAAGGATGATTCTAGAAGGAAGTCACGCTTGGGTCTCCACAGCCACACACACTGAAGTATCCTCGTGTGTGTATGTATAAAATATGTTCCTTCTCTCCATAATACAAACCAAATTTAAATACATGTCATACCACTCTTTAAATGAGGGTCTTTACTAAAGGAACCAAATAACTTGGACTTCTCTATTCTTTTCTCTGGAATACATTTGGATTTGTTCTTTGAAGCACAGGCAATCACTGTTGGAGACTTTCCCTTTACACGTAATTAATAGTTTGGCATTTCCCCAGGGCCTTCCTTGGGACCCTTTCTATATCTGTTTTGCATTACAAAGTTCCCTTGCTAAATATTTCCAGATCATGTAAGTTTAGATAAGACGAGTTCCAGAACTTAGAGTATTTTTTTATTTTGACCTTTACAATATTTATTAGTGCCATGAAAATAATACTTTGACAAGTCCCCAGGTAAAGACGACAATATTCTCAAAGCGTGGGTAGTTTAGAGTAACTTTCAGTGACTAGGGACTACCTGACATTCAACTGTTGCATTTAGATATATTAGAAAGATTGAGATACCTTTTAGATTGACCTCCCAAGAGGGTTATCGTATTTCCCCATTGTCCCTACAGGTGATTGGTGGCCCTGCCATATCATGTTCCTTTCCTGCAAGTATTAGTGTGTGTGTGTGTGTGTGTGTGTGTGTGTGTGTGTGTGTGTGTGTGTGTGTGTGTGTGTGAACTATGCATGGTTCTGGGGCAAATCACCTTCTTAATAAGAGCACACAGGGAGTCATGGTGCATTCAGAGGGAGCTGCTGTTTACCCCAGACCAAGGGGGTTAACCTGAGGGTGGTATGTAGCAAGCACCTTGACTATCAGGAGACATCACAAACAGAAAAAATCATTTCTGTTCAACCTGAGGTCTAAGTAGGGTTCAATTCAATATTTCCAGAGCATTTTTCAGTTTGACGAGGTGGGCGATCTTTATTTAATTCTCCCCTCTCTTCAGATCTTTTTTTAATGAAACTTGTATAATTGTTTCAGCATAGCAACCTGATTATATGCCTCTATGCTATACTAGGTTAAAGCCTAGAAAGGGACTATATTTTTGTCATTGATCATTCTCCCCAACTCTTTGCATAATGCTTTGTATATTTTGTTTCAAGTTATAGTGCCACTTTAAATTTCATGGAGCATTTAGGGTAAAGGACAGCTACTTTCTCCAAGTAAACCATCAGATTTCAGTGGTTTCCCCCAAGGAGAGCTGATTTTTCACTCATGAAGTGAAGGAGGAGTGTCTCTCCATAGAAGTGGATGATGCTCTGTGTGGTGATGCGCATTTTCTGAATCTTTCAGTTTTGTGGCTTTTCCTCAGACTCTACTGCATCTAGGTAGAACAAGAGAGAAAGATGTATTGCAAAAGACTGTCTACTTCTTGATTAGTTTTTCTGGAAGTGCACACATCACTTACACTCATATTCTGTTGGTGAGTGCTAGTCTCATTGCTCTCTCTAGATCCAAACATGTCTGAGAGTGAGCCGCCCTGGCCTAGTCGCTGCTGGCCACTGGACAAGGGGAAACTGCAGAAGGACCAGCATATTTGTGGAGATTAGGTGTCTCTACTTTTCTATAAGAGAATCACCTAGAAAAATACAAAATTGGGTTCTGAAAGAACTTTAATTCCCTTTTCCATTTTAAAGTTCAGGAGATTTAGGCTTGATGAGGTAAGAGGATTTCCCAAGTTAATGGCAATGGCTGATGACAGAGCTGGCGCTGTAACTTGAGGTTTTGGGCTGTCCATCTTTTCTAAAGTAGCACCGCTGATGTCTTCTGTACCCATTGCTTCAGTCACTATGTGTTTGTGATTGCTGCTCAGGTCTAAGTAGCCAATGGTGTTGAGGATGGTGGATGTGGACTGTATCTGTGGAATCTTCCATGGAGCTATGGTAGCATCTTTCCTTCTAGAATCTGTCGTCCATTTGTGCTAGCCTGGATGAGATATGAACCATAGCGATGTATCTTCTTGCATTTCTGGAGGTCAAGAAGTCTAAGACGAAGGCCCTGCCATGATTAGTGATGATTATTTTCTTTTTCCAAGATGGTTCCTTGTGACTGTATCCTTTGGAAAGGGTGAACACAGTATCTTTATGTGACAGAAAGCCAGAAGAGAAGATGCGGATTCTGAAGACTTTTCTATCAGGGCCTTAATCTCATCCATGAAGGCTCTGCTCTCATGACCAAATCATCTCTTCAAGCCACTTCTTCATACATTATCATATTGATGATGGAATCTCAGCATACAAATTAAGAGGATATCAAAGCCATAGGTGTATATTCAATTTATAATTTATACCCTTTACAGTTTTTTTCTTCAGGGATTTTTTAGGCCTCGTCTCCTTAAAATAACTGAATAGAGCAGCAGGTCGATTGGGAGTGGAGGGGAGTGAGAAAGAATAATATAGTTTGCATCAAAATGGTATACAGTGACTGACATTGCCAGTGGGGTTATCCTAGTATAGCCAAAGTAAGGAATGGTGTGATTTGAAAGAACATGTATCTGAGTTCCTAGTGGCTAACAGGAATGCTCCCTTAGAGTTATTTTGAAGAGTCTTTCTAGGAGACTTTTGTTGATATATTTATATAGTAATTACTTACGGAATATATACACATCCAAAATATGGGTTTTCATGTTGTTCTGACAGTCTATTCATCTATACTGAATAGTAATAGAATAAGAGGGAGTTCAAATTAGTTTTGAGAGGAAAAAGACAGGGAAGAATGATACTGTGGGGGAAAACTGACTGGAGAGGGTACTAAGTAAGTAAAAAGAAAATAGCTCAAAGGTTAGAATCAGGGCATCATTTGGGAAATCATGGCAAAGGCTGAACATGAATTCTTCTCCACCCTTACTTGTGATAAAGCACCATCACAAAGCATTTGCGATTCTGCTACTCATCCTTGAAAAACACTTAAGTAGCAATTTGGGCTTCTGGATTCCAAATACCAAATAGGAGGGGTGTATTCTACCACTAGATCTATTTATTTCTTTTTAAATATTTTATTTGATTTATTTGAATGAGAGAGAGAGAGAGGAGAAGGGGTACATGTGAGTTATGACACATGTAGAAGTCAGAGGATAAATTGTTTCTCTGCTTCTGCCAAGTAGTCTTTGGGCATCTAATTAGGATCTCTAGGTTTGCACACAGGCAACTTTACTCACTGTGCTACTTGATTGGCCTATAGACCATTAGAATTTTTAGTTGTTATTTGGGAACTTGTGACTAAACTTCAAGGCTGTTAAATTTCCATAGATAATTTTTGTTTGAAGGGTGGGGAGGGACTAAGTTTAAAAGATAAACTTGGAAAGCACTTACTTAGGACAATTTCTCAGGTTTCTTGAGATTTTAAAACTTTTGGAAATCTATGGTCAGTGCCCAAAGCCTTTGAGCCTTTTAAGCCATATACAGGCCAAATCATATACACTCACACTCCACTGTCCTCGGGAAAGCATAACTAAAATGTGATGGGGGTGGGGGAGAGAGATGGCTCAGTGAATAAGGAGCTTACCCCCAAAGTGTGAAGACTAGAATTCAGATCCCCAGAACCAAATAAAAGCTGGGCAGATATGACAGACACCTGTGACTGGGAATCAGACATGGAATCCTCAGGACAAGCTGGATAGCTAGCCTAGCTAATGACAAACTCTAAGTGTGAGAGACCCTGTCTTAATAATAAGCATGGAGAGCAATTGAAGAAGACATCCAGTGGCAACTTCAGGCCTCCATGTGGACATGCACATGCACACATGTGTGCACCTCACACTGCTGAACATGCATGTACTCGTGCATGCACCCCTCACCCCCACACATGCTAAAAATATAGTAGGAATTTGGATAGCAATCACATAGAGTATGCTATCAAATGCCTTTTAAAAAGGGAACATTTATTGTGGTTTGCTGAGTCCCTGGTTCTATTGTAAGCATTTCACATAATGGAATTTCACATAAATGGAATATTTATACCCCCAGAAACTCAGCTAAAGTATTATTACTAGTACTGTTTAAAAAAATGAGAGACTAAGGTTCAGAGACAAAGTCTGGAAAGCTTTCCTAGACAGGGGTTTTGGCACAAACCCTTTTTGTAGAAATTTGCCATGTCCATGACACATGTGCATATGCACATCTGTGCATGCATATATAATTTTATTAATAACAGAGCTGATACTTCAATTTTCATCTGGCCAAATCCTTGCAACACTCTCTCAAGTAGTTTGGAACATGGATGGAATAAATTTAGTTACTAAACTAGTATATACTCAACAGAAGAAATTTGGAAATAGAGAAAAGTACATGGAAAACCAGAAGTCACCTGGGCCAGTGAGATTGCTCAGCGGTTAAAGGCATCTGTGTACAAACCTGGTGACCAAGTGTGGTACCCAGAGTCCACATAGCAGAAGAGAGAAGGCACTTCTGAAAGTTGTCTTTGAGCTCTGCAATGTGTGCTGTGGCAAATGCATGCTGCTCTCTCTCTCTCTCTCTCTCTCTCTCTCTCTCTCTCACCCTCCCTTCCTCCCATCTCCCCTCAAATCAGTAAAAATTAAAAAGAGTAATTAACCCATGATTCTTTTGGGATTATCCTTTTAATTTTTTTGTGTTAATCTTGTGTGTGTTTGTGTGTGTGTGTGTGTGTGTGTGTGTGTGTGTGTGTGTGTGTGTGCATGTGCACAAAAGGGCTCATTGAGTGTATGTGCCTGTGGAGACCCAAGGTGACATCTGCAATCGTCCTGGATTGCTTTGCTCTATTTTTCTCTTCTTTATTCACAAATATATTCAAGAAACTTTTATATACACATCTTTAATGAATATATATGTAATATATGTGTATGTAATATATACCCACACAAATGTCTTTCATTACAAGTTAAAGCCACTAGTAATGATATCTGCCATCCTTTATTAAGCCCTTGTTATGTGCCAGGCACTTGACTAAGTCTCTAATTCATAATACAATGTCACAATAATAATGAAATGGATACTATTTTTAATGCAGTTTTACAGATAAAAGAATAAGTGGCAGAGTATCTGTTAAGCTCAGAAGGAAATTTTTAAAGCTTTTTAAAAAATTATTTTGGTGTGTGTGTGTGTGTGTGTGTGTGTGTGTGTGTGTGTGTGTGTGTGTGTGTATCAGAGGGCACTGCAGATACCTGTGGAGGCCCAAGGGTGACGTTGGGAATCATTTTGAATTGCTTCTACCTTCTATTTGCTTTGATCTGGGATTTCTCAAGTTCCGCCTTCCAGAACTGGAAGTGAAGGTTGCCATTTCTTCCTGGTGTTTTTGTTTGGGATCTGGGATATGAGCTTAGGTTCTTCTGCTTGTGATGCAGAAGCTTAACTCCTAAGCCATCTCTCAAGCCTCTCAGATGGAATTTTAATCACTATGCTATATAGCACATTTACAGTGCTTAATATACTCCTTTTGGAATCTGTTCTTTTTCTTGAGTTTTTCATGAAAAAGTACTTATGTCATTAAACGTTCATGTAAACTGGATTTCAGCAGTTGTGTAGAATTTAATTAAAGTATACATAGTTTATTCATCTCTTTCCTGATACTTTTTTATTTTTTATTTATTTTACTTTGTTATTTTTTATTTATTTTTGCAATTATACAAACTTAATAGGTACCCCTTCCTCCCTCCACCCCTCCCCAGTTCCCCTTGTTCCCTCTCCCCCCTTTTCCCCTTCCTTTCACCTCCCTTCCTTCCCTTTCTCTCAGTACCCCTCACTCCCCTCCCCCAATCCCTGGAGCATCCTTTCGTGTGAATGTCAAACTTCTCTCTGTCTTCCATTCTAATGAGGTCTAAGGACTCAGTAGCATTGCCTAGAGCCCTTACTTGTCTCCCCTTTAGTATGGGAACACTATTGTGACTGTTAATCCCTTGTCTCTAAGGATCCTAGTGCCTGTGATCCATGCTAGAATTTGGGGGGTCATTGGTATGTCAGTCATTGCACAGGTCATGCAAAGTCCTATTATGGTTACTGTGGCCCTAACTTGTGTGAGGTATCATTGCTCCTCTCCATCTTTAGGCTCTTACAATCTTGCCGCCCCCTCTTCCGCAAATTTTCCTGAGTGTTAGGATGGGGAGAGATTTGGTTGGTCTGGTTACAGGTGATTAATGTAGGGCCTGAGACTCTTTTTTCTGCTATATACTTTTTCTAACAATGGAGCTATGTTCTGTGCATAGTTTTGTTTGATTTCTTTAGCTATTGAATGGCTGAGGTAAATGTGGTCCTCCCTAAAAGGAAGTAAGTTTTTTTGACTCTTTTCCAAGTTCTCATCTGCCTCTCCCCCTGGCAGGTGCCTGGTGCCTTGATAGACCCTGAGACAAGACCCGGGAGACACAGGTCTTGTCTTCTGGCCCTGTAGGGTGTGGTGGTCAGTTTAGTCCCATTTGCCTTTTGATAGTTAGCTTAAAATTTTGTTTTCTAATAATCTCACTTTGATAGAATCTTTCAATAAAGCAGGATGAGTATGCTTAAGTTGTACCTTAAGTAGGCTTATACTTTAAGATTTGTCTCTTTAACTTGGTTCCAAGTCTTTTGTGCTAAAGAAAGGAAGGAGAGAGGGAGAAATAAAAGGAGGCTAAATTCTTTCATAATCCATAGTCTGTTAACTAACTAAATTATTCATGAAGGTGGAGTCTTTCTGGCCCAATCACCCTTTTTAAAAATATATTTTATTTATTTATTTTGTGTGTGTGTGTGTGTGTGTGTGTGTGTGTGTGTGTGTGTGTGTGTGAAAGGGCACTGTGTGTCCCTGTGGAGGCCCAAGGGTGACTTCGGGAGTCATCCTGGATTGCTTCTACCCCTTCTTGCTTTGCTCTGAGATTTCCTAGGTTCTGCCCACTAAGGCAGGAAGTGTAGAAGGACCACCATTTCTGCCTGGCATTTTTACATGGGACCTGGGATCCGAATTCAGGATCATATGCTTGGGAGGTAGAGTTTTAACCTCTAAGCCATCTTTTCAGCCCCCAATCACTTCTTAAGGGTCCACCTCTCAACCCTGTTAAAATGAGAATTAAATTTCAATATGAGTTTGGCTCAAAATAAGCATTCCAGCCACAGCACACGATCACTGTCCATTCTCTTGTTGGTGTCCTGCCAGGGTGGTCTCACTGATGTGGCTCTGCATGCCGAGACTTGCTTGTACCCCTGCTTTCAGATGTCTCACACAGTACCCTGACTCTTAGCTTTGCAAATCTCAGTGCCACTTTTTTCAAGTGTTAGCAGGATTCCACCAAGCACAGTAGCCATTTCTGCCTATTCATGTTCAGAATTACAAACCCGATGCCTCACCTCCCTGCATAATTGCCCAGAAGCTACATTTCTTTTTATCCATATGCTCCATTCACTTGTTGTTGCAGTTCACCTGCATGGTTGCTGATAAATGACCATCAAACAGCTAAAAGGAACAAGGGGTTTATTTTCTTACTGATGGTCTGGTTACAGTCAGTCCAGCTTGACGGGAGAGCAGGCACCAACACTAGGCCAAGGGAACTGGCCACATCATCTCTACATAATAGCTGAGAGAGCGACGATCCTTACTTGCTAGCCCAGCATGTCTGGCCAAGTATATACAAGGATGCCAACTCTCTCAACCAGCTCTCTGTGATTTATTCCAGGGCCTAATCCCACCCACCATAGGCTGGGCCTTCCCAATCTCTTTCAGGTTTGCTCTGGGCTTAACTCAACCATCAACTCTCTACAACTGTGCCCAGAGCTCAAACCTCAACAATCAAGTTGACACCCATCAACTATGACACTTGTTCACTCCTTTCATTCAATACCTTTAATATTTTACTGAATGAGCAAAATGGAGAACAATGTACATATATGAATGAACTATTTCTGCCAGTATTATAGTAAAGATATTATGGGATATTTTCAGAGTGTGTTAAATATTGTAACAAGGGGAGTGTCATATGCATAAGAGGAGACAGACAAACACGAGACGGATGGGATATGAGTCAGATGCAAAATAATAGGGGGGAAACTCTAAGTACAGTGTGGGGAAAGGAATTATGGAAAGAAATAAATATCCATGATAGGTAATATAAGGAGAAACCTGATTAACTGAATAGAGTTGGAGAGTATAAGATGGTATGGTGTGTGTTGGAGGTGAGCATTCTTGACAGTCAATATTTATTCCCATTGTGTTTTAGCACAGCCACCATAGCTTCTTAGACATTGTCTAGTTTCCCCACCAGACAGGAAATCCTTTAAGCACACTTCTGTTTCTTACACTACTATATGCACTAAACATCAAGTTTAGAGCTTGCTATGGAGTGAGAAACTTGGAGACTACTGAGTGAGGAGGATGAGAATACCAAGTAGTGTCAGCGATAGCTACCAAATCACTTCCCCAAAATGCCAATTATATACTCACAACTTTGAAAACGAGACATAAGTTCTGAATGCTTTACTTGTTGACGCTCCACTTTCTCTCATTGGTTGCCACCTGAGCCACCTGTTGCCTTCTCCAGAGTCAGTTTCACCAACTGAGTAGTTTTTGCCAGATTTATTCCAGACGTCCAGGGGAGGACTCTATCTGATCGAGTGTCCTTCCTCCAAAATCTTTCTCTGTTGGGCCCACCTAAGTCATGACAACACTCACTTTTTTCTCTACTTAAATAAATAAACATAATGCTCATATAGTATTAATTACTCTGATTCTCTTTTATGATGTTTATCAAACATTCATTCATTATAAAATTATGTCATCAGAAATTTCACCTCTGCTAAAATATAAGCTTTGTGAGGACAGGTATTCTAGACTCTCCTTTCCTGGGTTATTAGCTAGCATAATAGCTCTCACATGCTTAAACACATAGAGCAAGTGAATGAACCAAATTCCTAAAGATACTGTATATTGATACATGTTGTGGTAGATAGCTGATTATACAGTGTACCCTTTGTTTCTGTGATCAGACTTCAGACTCTTAGAGAGTAAGCCTACTTTCTGTATCATAGAAATGTAAAGCAATTCCAAATTCTCCTGGACTCAGTGTTGAGGGACAAATGGTTTTATTTTTTGTAATCTATGTGTATCCCCAATATTTTCTCCAAGCAACCCCCAGATTCCCTGGGCTCAGGATTGCTATGCTGTGGTCCCACAGGGTCCCAAGACTGACAGAAGCTCTGGGACATCCTCCTTTTTCTCAGGAAGATAAACATCAGTCCAACTGAATTCCCAGTTGGCGACCACTGAGGTTTTCCCTTTGGCTGCATAGGTCGTTTATTCTGGCTTATTACACTTCAGTATATATTAATGATGAACTGTATGATCTCTCAACTAGGCTGTGATGCCTCACAGCTGAGGGGCTCCCTGTGACACCCCCAGGGGAAGAGATCTGTTGTCCACTAGTCTGGTACTCAGTAATGTGATGAGCTTCAAGAAAGTGATGAATCCAACCACTCATTCCCACCTTGCCTTGTCCCCATGACTTACACACACACACACACACACACACACACACACACACACACACACACACACACACACACACACACACACACACACACACAGACGCACAGACACACACAGTGATTTCAAATAAAGACCAAAGCATCCCTTGGCCAGGTTAGCTCCTGGTAACCAAGCACTCTAATGGTAGAGCCTTGATTAGGAGTTTGTCCAGGCTTGAGGGGTTTTCTGGAAAGTGGGATGCTTCATTCCTAAAACTGGAACAGACCTGACAAACTGATGGTTTGTCATATTAATTTTTATAGTGGTTTAGAAGTTAGCTGGCATCTGTCCTAAAGTCTTTGCTCTTTAAGGAACATTAGAGTCAGGAACAGAAAATGTATAAGAAAGAAAATATCTTGGTTTGGTTTTTCCTGGAGAACAGACTCCAAGTTAAAGATTCAAGTGTGAAGTTTATGAGATAAGGGAAGCCTAGTGGGGAGGAGGAAAGTGGCAGAAAGATGTGTAAGCCATGGATAAAGGGGAGCTGGTTGTCATCTTCTGGTGACAATAACAGTATTTGAAGCTGTAACAGGTGTAAGAAGCAAACCTAAAGAGACTAGCAAGCCCTTTCCTAAGTGATATGGTGCCTGTCGAATGTCCTTAACTTGCAGACATGCAGAGGTAGAAGGTGTGTGTGGGCACAATTGGCCAAGGCTCTCTTGCACATCCGTCTCCTCCATCATGCAGAGCTCATGGTTCCCATGGGCCTCTGACCGAGTGTGGCAGTGTATGCTGAGGAGGCCTAGACCTGGGAGACTGTACTCTCTGCTGCCAGAGCTAGAGCTGACTCCCAAGCTCCCCAGCTACCTCGGTGGCCTTCTGTAGGCTGCTTGGATATCTTGGAGGCTGCTCCATCCTCACCTCTCTCTCTCTCTGTCTCTCTCTCTCTGTCTCTCTGTCTCTCTCTCTCACATCAGATCAGCCCTATGTGGTGACCTGGAAGCTGTCATGGAGCTACTGCCTCACTGACTGTCTCAAAGGCAAGTCACCTGTTAGCATCCTCTAATAAAATGTTCTCGTTACACTTCACATGGAGGCACTTTTGGAATGACATGATAATAACGCTAAAGGCAACAGTGGCAAACTAGGACAGATCTTTTTTTTTCATTTTTTTTATTCAATTATGCACGTGTGCATGTGTGTGCATGTGTGTGCATGTATGTGTGTGTGTAGAACCACGGACAAATTCGAGAACCACCATGGACGCCTCCACCTCCTCCTTGTTTACTCTGCCCCGGGATTCACAGGCTTTGCCCTACCAGGACCAGAAACACAGGCCGCTCCCGCTTCCACCTGGCGTCTATACGTGGGGTCTAGGATCCGAACTCAGGATCTTCCGCTTGCAAGGCAGAAGCTTAACCCCTGAGCCACCTCTCCAGCCCCTTTTTTCATTTTTTTAAACGTTTTTTATTATTATTTCCGCTCATACAAACTTAATAGGTACACCGGTTCCCTCCCTTCCTCCTCCTCCCCTCAACCCTCCTGCTCCCCCTCCCCTTACCCCTCCCTCCCATCCGCCAGTGCCTCACCCCTCAATCCCCAGAGAATCCTTTAATGTGCATGCTAGGACAGATCTTAATTGATGAAGTTTTTTATTATTATTTTTTAAAATCCCAAGTGCTTTGATTGAGATCCCTAAAGACATAGACTAGCGACCAGAACTCAAATTTGGTGAATGTAAAAAAATTGAAAAAAATCCACTACATTTCATAAACGAGTAATTTAATTTAATTAATGTTTGTGGCATAGCTCTTGTGTGCCAAATAAGAGGCAAATAACAGATGGGTGAGACGTGGTCCTCTGCCCTGGAGTAGCTTGTGTTCTGTAGGGAAGACTGCCTGGGTTGATCATTTTACTAACATATGATTGTTGGTGGAGAGAGCTGACAAAAGGATCAATCTGGCTTCATGAAGGATTGATAATTCCCTAGTACCTCCTTGTAGGTGGTCCTGGGGTAGGGAAGGGTCCTGAGCCTGCTTTGGAGGCCTTCGATTGTGTCAGAGGAGTGACCAGAGGGAAACATATACAGCATGGTAAATAAGCTTCTTGCTGTGTATTGTGTGTGCTATATGTGTGTGATGTGCATGCATGTATATACATATATGTATATATGTGTATATATGTGCATATATGTGTGCATGTGTGTGCACATGCACATGCATATGAATGTGAATGTGTTTGTATGTGGAGGCCAAAGGTTGGTGTTATGTATCTTCCTTGATCACTCTCCATTTTATATAATAAGGCAGGTCTCACACTGGAACCCAGAGCTTGTTGATTCAGTTAATCTGGCTAGCCAGCGTGCTCCAGGCATCCCCTGTGTCTAGCTCCAAAGTGATTACTTATGTGGGAAATGGGGATCTGAACTCTGGTCCTCATGCATGTGGCGGCCAGCTCTTCGGGCACTGGCCCACTTCCCTAGCCCTTCTTTTCCTTTTTCATTAGCCAAGAAGCAGCCTGCTTTACTTCCCTCTTGGGTATGGGATGGAAAAACAGCTCTGTAATACACACTGTAGAGACTCAGCATGTGTTTACTATGGAATTCCTATCATATGTTCTTGCGTACACAAGCGAATCAACTGAGAATCGATTAGCTGAGCAATCCTATGCCCTCCAAGGTGGCTGGGATCTATGGAATCCTGGTGACAAAAAACCTTCTCAGACAAGAAGGCAGGTGATTGGCCTCTCAGGACCCTGGGACGCATGTGGTGCTCCTAGATTTTCTGACAAAGTTGCCCTTTCTGCAAGCGGGGCTGGGAAGCAGCACAGTGAAAAGAAGAGGAGGAAGAAGAGGAGGAATAAGTATTTGACTGAACAAATGTCTGGTTTTCCCTCTAGCTTTTCCTTGGCTTATGATGCCTGACCAAAATTGAGTTGAACTGAAGCTGGGCTAAGATGAGGCCAGCAATATGTCACCGAGCAAGTGGAGACCTCCGGAGATGGAAAAAAGCATTTTGCGCTATGCTGAGCCATGGTGCTGTAGCAAGACAGGGTCCCATGGTTTCGGCAGCTCCTCCCCTGGACTTCTTTCCACATGATTCAATTTCATGCCATTTACAATTGTGAGACAAAAGAACATTCCAAATTCCAGATCCCCATCCTGAAGCAGCCTCTGTAAGCCCAGGGAAGGAGGCCTGACAGTCTCATGCATTCCCCTGGCCATCGGCAGCTGGTGCTGATGTTCAGGGCTAGAACCAAACTCTTGGTTTTCAACTTTTAACTCCACTGGGTAGATATTCTCTTGAAAGTTTCATATTTTAAGGAAAACAATTATTAAAAACCCCGCAAGCCTATGGTTTATGCTTTTGCACCACAGGGGAGCGTGGTGTGGGCTATAGAAATAGTCAGGTGAGAAAAGTGCTGTGAGCCATCTTGGCCTTGCAAACTACTTTCCTATGAGACAGAGGAGCTGCAAAGTTTTCAGAAGACCTCAAAGCCCAGTCCTGTGCTTGCACATCTTAAAACAGTTTTTTTTAAAAGTGTATTGCACAATGTGTGTGCATATTCATGTATGTGAATATTCATGTATGGGTGTGCATGTGCTATGATGTGTATGCAAGCCTTTGAGTCATTCTCACCTTGCACCTGCTTGAGGGAGTGTCTTGTTCACTGCTGTTGAGCCAGAGTAGTTGGTCTGTGAGCTGCTGTGTGAGCCAGGCTAGCTGGTCTGTGAGGTCCTGGGGATTCTCTGGTCTCTCCCTCTTAGTTTTCTGTAGGCACACTGGGACTACAAATGCATACCACTACATCTGACTCTGCAAGGGTTCTGAGGATCTGGATTCAGGTTCTGCCTACACAACAAGCATTTTTCCATTGATTCCTGCCTCTTCCTTAGCTTTGTTGTACTTCTTCTACCATAGATCAGGTGCATTGGCATTCATGGAAATCCTGGTGGAAAGTGGTTCCTGGCCTTTGGGACCATGGCTTGTATTGTCACAACTAGTCAGTGTTTCTTGCAGAAATGCTAAGACTCCAGAGTGGGTCACAAAGAATTGAAAAAATATTTTGGTGTATTAATTTGTGCTGTGCCCCAAATATGGTGTCCTAGCTTATAATAGGGACTTATATAAAGATGCAATGACACCATACTGTCTTAGTGGCAATGTAATTTCACTTGGATGGTTTTCTTGGCACCATGCGGTTTTAAGCCTCACCTAAACAGTTTAAGTTCAAGGTCAAAGTCAAAGCTTAAATGAAGATGTGGATGAAAGCATGAAAGCTGTTTTTTTTTTTTTTTACTTTTTTTCTTGAAAGCTGTTCTTTAAAAAATAAATTAGCAGGCTGGGGAGATAGCTCAGATGTTAAAACCTTTGCCTAGAAAGCAAAAGGACCTGAACTTAGATCCCCAGATCCCACGTAAAATTTCCAGGAAGAAATAGCAGTGACCTGTAATTCTGGTCCCGAAGGAAGATCCTGCAAAACCCCAGAGCCAAACAATAAGGTGGAAGAGCAGTCAGGATGATTCCTGATGTCACCCTTGGGTCTCCATAGGCACGTGCACTCAAGTGCCCTCTTGTACACGCACAAATACAAAACATGCAACATGCACATGTACACGTACATACACACGTAGATAATAAATGAATAAATTGGTTTATAGAAAAAAGCCCTAAAAGATGGAGGAAATAGTTTTTGTTGGGGGGGAGGGGTAGAGATAATGGTAGAAAACTAAACATGAAAGGGAAGCCTTATCTTTTCTTTTCTTTTTTTTTTCTTTTCTTCCCTCCCAGTTAGCCCATGAAACTCTGCTAAGAGTCTCTGCAGAAGAGACTATGGTGAGGTAAGAAGTAAATTATTCATGAAAAAGAGGATTCTTGCTGTTTATCATCCATAGTCCTTTTCTTCTAAAGAGAGGTCCTACCAAGAAACACCAGTAGAATGTTGAGTGTAAGGATATATGCTGGAGAATTAAGGAAAGAGCTATATCACTGGAGATGAGAAAAAAGAAGTGAGAAGTTGGGAATTTATAGAAAGCAGGAAGGACTCTGGAAGTCTTCAGGGGAAAATGTCAAGAGGAAATAAGGCAACTAGGACTGAACTAGGACTCTGGAGGGAAACAAATTTGTTCTGTATTGTAATTAAATTTTGCTACGGGGTGTGTGACTTAATCTTCTCTGACATAGTCCCACTAGATTTCTAGCAAAAATTACCAATTAGTAATACTTGACAGAATGGAATTTTGCTTTTTAAGAAGGTTCAATGAAGCCCCATGTCCTATTTCAAAGCAGGCAGGGAAGCAGGAACGGAGGGTGCATGCTGAATTCTATAAGACACTCTGGCTTCATATGATGGGAAGGACAACAAGTGATTACCTGGGCGGGGGGAATTAATTCTTAACAAGAAGTTTGGTGCCATTTAATTATCCCTCATGACGGTTGCCACTAGGGTGGAAAAATCTTTTCTACTTCCCTGCCTGGCATGTGCCCTTCTGCACCTAACTGACCAGCAGTTGACCGTTTCAGTTTTCTACCTGCAAGAGAAGCTGGAAATTTAATATATGTCTTTTCACATCTTTTACAGTGGGAATGTACAAAAGATAAAGGTCTTCCCCTTTTTGCACCCCACCCCGCTCCGCCGGTCGGGACGCGCGGGCGCGGTCCAGCCGGGCCTCGACCCCGCGCCCTAGCTGGTGAGTCCCCCCCCCCTGCGCACCGCCCACCAGGACCCCAGGTCGGCCCACAGGGACCCGGCTCTGACTCCCACCATCCAGCCGGAGCCGCGCGCGGGGCCGAGGGACGAGGAGGACCTCCCCCTGCGCCCGGGCCCCGCCCCAGCTGCCCTCGGGTTAAATAGCTCCACGCCATCGCCCCCATCCCCCCTTTTGCACCCCACCCCGCTCCGCCAGTCGGGACACGCCGCGCGGTCCAGCCGGGCCTCAACCCCGCACCCTAGCTGGTGAGTACCCCCCCTCCCCGCACACCGCCCACCAGGACCCCAGGTCGGCCCACAGGGACCCGGCTCTGACTCCCACCATCCAGCTGGAGCCGCGCGCGCGCGCGGGGCCGAGGGACGAGGAGGACCTCTCCCTGCGCCCGGGCCCAGCCCCAGCTGCCCTCGGGTTAAATAGCTCCACGCCGTCGCCCCCATCCCCCCTTTTGCACCCCACCCCGCTCCACCGGTAGGGACGCGTGCGCGGTCCAGACGGGTCTCACCCCACGACCTAGGTAAGTCTCCGCCCGCCCCGCCCACCAGGACCCCAGGCCAAATAATTCAGTTTAGTGAAATTGAGAGATCTTAAGAGTTAAAATGACAATGCCAAAGTCAAAGTGCAAATCCATGAGAAGCAACACTCAAGTAAACAAATTTCCCACTGAAGAAATTAATCCCATAATGTTAGATTCCAACAAGAACAAACCCGCGGAAAAAGGCCAAGAAAGCCTCACCCAGGATAAAGACTTTCAAAATATGATCATTACCATGTTCAATACTATGAAAGAGGAAATCAGGGAGGAATTACATAATCGAATCAATCGCTTTGAAGAGGAACACAACAGACATCTGGAGGAGTTGAGAAAAACAGTGCAAGAAACAAAAAGTGGCATAGAGCAGTTAAAACAAACTCAAGCAGAGTTTAAAACTGAGCTAAAGACAAGTTATCTTCAACCCAGAACGCCACAGAGAGTCTTATCAACAGAACTAACGAAGCAGAAAACAGAATTTCAGACCTTGAAGATAAAGTGGGAGTACTAACCAGCTCAATGGAAGAGGTTGTTAAAGCCAAAAAGATACTTGAGAGAAATATCCAAAAGATATGGGACACCCTGAAGAAGCCTAACATGCGTATTCATGGAATACCAGAGCAAGAATCTCAAAATACCACCCCTGAGGAAATTTTTCACACGATCATCAAGGAAAACTTTCCTCATCTAAAAAAAGAGAGGCCCATCCATATACAAGAGGCATTCCGCACCCCAAACAGATACGACCAAAATAGAAGCACACCGCGGCAAATAATAGTTAAAACACTCCACATTCAAGATAAAGAACTGGTGCTGAGAGCTTCAAGGGAGAAAAAACAAGTCACTTTTAAAGGTAAACCTATTAAAATAACAAATGACTTCTCAGTCGAAACAGTAAAAGCAAGAAGAGCTTGGAGAGACATACTTCAAGTATTGAATGAGCAAAAATGTCAACCCAGGCTGATTTACCCTGCAAAACTATCAGTCATGATCGAGGGAGAAAGAAAAATTTTCCAGCACAAAGACAACTTTAAGGGATACATGGCCACCAAACCAGGCCTTCAAAAACTGCTAGAAATGATACTCAAGCGTGAAGAAAAAAACAGGCATATCTAGGAGAACAGAAGGCAAATATAACACCATTAAAAGCGAAGCAATATACTTATAAAAGCTACTAAACATAATAAATGTCTGGAATTAACAATAGTTTCTCCATTATAACACTAAATGTTAATGGACTTAATTCACCGATCAAGAGACACAGATTACAAACTTGGATTAAAAATCACAATCCATCAATCTGTTGCCTGCAGGAAACCCATCTCACCACAAAAGATAGGCACGCTCTAAAAATAAAAGGCTGGTCAACAAGTCTACAAGCAAATGTAAGCAGAAAACAGGCAGGGGTAGCCATTATGCTATCAGACAAAGTGGATTTCAAACCAAAAAAAATTATAAGAGACATGGATGGATACTACATTTTAGTCACAGGTACAATTCACCAGGAAGATTTCACAATACTGAACATATATGCACCCAATACGGGCCCCTCCACATTCATTAAGAAAACCCTACAGCGTCTAAAGCAAGAAATCAACCCCCAAACGATAATTCTTGGGGACTTCAACACCGCCCTCTCTACATGGGATAGATCAACAGGTCAAAAGCTTAACAGAGACACTTTGGACCTTAATCAAACCCTGAAAGAAATGGACCTCACAGATCTCTATCGAACTTTTCACCCACGCACCAAAGAATACACATTTTTCTCAGCAGCACACGGAACTTTCTCCAAAATAGATCACATATTGGGCCACAAAATGAATCTACACATATACAAGAAAGTTGAAATTCTAACCTGTGCCCTATCAGACCACCACGGCCTAAAGCTGGACATCCACAACACATCAAACAAGAGAAAATACACTAACTCCTGGAAACTTAACACTATGATGCTGAATGAGAACTGGATTCAGGAAGAAATTAAAAAGGAAATTCAAGATTTCCTGAAAGTGAATGATAACGAAAATACAACTTACCAAAATCTCTGGGACACAATGAAAGCTGTTCTAAGAGGTAAGTTCATAGCTCTTAATGCCCACGTCAAAAAAATGGAAACATCAGAAATAAACAACTTAACAATGCAGCTTAAAGCTTTAGAGAAACTAGAGCAATCTGATCCCAAAAGCAGTAGAAGAGAAGAAATTAGCAAAATAAGGGGAGAAATATCTGAAATCGAGACTAAGAAAACGATAGAAAAATCAACCAATCAAAAAGCTGGTTCTTTGAAAAAATCAACAAGATTGATACACCCCTAGCTAAACTAACCAAAAGCAAGAGAGAGAAAACCCAAATTAACAAAATTAGAAATGAACATGGAGTTATCACTACTGATACCCAAGAAATCCAGAGAATTATAACATCATATTTCAAAAACTTATACTCTGTGAAGTTTGACAACACAAAAGAGATGGATGAATTTCTAAGTAAACACAACTTACCTAAATTGAATCAGGAAGTTGTGAATTATTTAAATAGTCCTATAACATATAAGGAAATTGAGGAAGTAATCTCGAATCTTCCCACCAAAAAATGTCCTGGACCAGATGGATTCAGCACAGAGTTCTACCAGACATTTCAGGAGTTAATAACACCAATACTCCTTAAACTGTTCCATCAAATAGCAAAGGAAGGAACACTACCAAATTCCTTCTATGAAGCTAATATCGTTTTAATCCCAAAACCTAATAAAGATTCACTTAAAAAAGAAAACTATAGGCTGATCTCCCTGATGAACACAGACGCAAAGATTCTCAACAAAGTCTTAGCAAATCGGATTCAAAAACATATTAAAAAGATCATTCATGGGGACCAAGTAGGCTTCATCCCCGGCACACAAGGTTGGTTCAACATACGCAAATCAATAAATGTAATTCATCATGTAAACCAGTCCAAAGTCCAAGACCACATGATACTCTCGATAGATGCAGAAAAAGCTTTTGACAAGATCCAACAGCCTTTTATGATCAAAACGCTAGAGACAGTAGGAATGGAAGGAACCTTTATCAATATAATAAAAGCTGTATACAACAAGCCCACAGCAAGGATTATGCTCAATGGGGAACAATTGGAAGCATTCCCACTTCGATCAGGAACTAGACAAGGCTGTCCACTCTCACCACTTCTATTCAATATTGTACTTGAAGTCTTAGCTGAAGCCATAAGACAAGAAAGGGACATAAGAGGGATTCAAATGGGCAAGGAAGAAATCAAGCTATCACTATTTGCAGATGACATGATCTTATACCTGAGGGATCCCAAAAACTCCACCAGGAAGCTCCTGGAACTAATTGAGAAGTTCAGCAGGGTGGCAGGATACAAAATAAATGTGCAAAAATCAGAGGCCTTCCTATATGCCCAGAATGAAAGAAGTGAAAAAGCCTTGCCATTTACTGTAGCCCCTAAAAAAATGAAATACCTTGGTATAAACCTAACTAAGGAGGTAAAAGACCATTACAATGAAAACTTTAAAACCCTACAGAAAGAAATTGCAGAAGACACCAGAAGGTGGAAAGACCTCCCTTGTTCCTGGATTGGCAGAATCAACATTGTAAAAATGACCATCCTACCAAAGGCAATATACAGATTCAATGCTATACCAATCAAAATCCCAAAGCAATTCTTCAAAGAAGTTGACCAAACAATCTCAAAGTTCATATGGAGGCACAAAAGACCCAGGATAGCAAAAACAATCCTGAGTAACAAAAACACAGCTGGAGGTATTACCATACCAAACCTAAGTCTATACTACAAATCCATAGTTATAAAGACAGCTTGGTACTGGCTCCAAAATAGACACACAGATCAATGGATAAGGATTGAAGACCCAGATATAAGCCCACAAAGTTACAGCCATTTGGTCTTTGACAAAGGGGCCCAAAGAATCCAATGGAAAAAGAACAGCATCTTCAACAAATGGTGCTGGCAAAACTGGATCTCCACATGCAGAAGATTAAAGCTGGACCCGTACTTGTCACCATGTACAAGACTTAATTCCAAATGGATCAAGGACCTTGATATCAGGCCAGAGACTTTAAAAACCATAGTTGAAAGGATAGGGAACTCCCTCGAGCTGATTGGGCTAGGCCAACACTTCCTAAACAGACATCCAATGGCACAGTCACTGCTACCAACTCTCAACAGTTGGGATCTTGTGAAATTAAAGAGCTTCTGTTCAGATAAAGAGATTGTCACACGAGCTCAAAGGCAACCCACAGAATGGGAGAAAATCTTCACGAACCACATATCTGACAGAGCTCTACTGTCCAGAGTGCACAAAGAACTTACAAAATTAAACTCCAAGGAAAACACTGGCCCAATTAAAAAATGGGCCCTGGAACTTCAAAGAAACTTTACCAGGGATGAAATTAAAATGTCTAACAATTATCTTAAAAAATGCTCCACTTCCTTCGCCATCAGGGAAATGCAAATCAAAACTTCCCTGAGATATCATCTCACCGCGGTCAGGATGGCAAAAATCCACAATACAAACAACGACAAATGCTGGAGAGGATGTGGAGAGAGGGGAACTCTCCTACATTGCTGGTGGGAATGCAGGCTCATACAGCCACTCTGGCGAGCCGTCTGGAGATTCTTAAAGAAATTAAAGATTGAAATGCCGTATGACCCTGCTATCCCACTTTTGGGAATAACCCCCCATGCAGCAGAGGTTCGCCTCGATAGCACAAGCTCGACCATGTTCATAGCAGCACTGTTTACAATAGCAAAGTCATGGAATCAACCTAAATGTCCAACAGTTGACGAGTGGATAAGGAAACTGTGGTACATCTATACAATGGAGTACTACTCAGCCATCAAAAATGATGAATTACTGGAATTTGCTGGGAAATGGATGTCATTAGAAACAATTATATTAAGTGAAGTATCCCAAACCCAGAAAATTAAGCGCCGTATGTACTCCCTAATAGGTGGCTCCTAGTACCAACTCACCCAGCCCACATTGAGACACTCAAAAGTAAACCTATGTAACACAGTAATTGCAAGGATTATGAACAAGAGAGATGGTTAGGAGGGCCACACCAGAAACAAGGAGAGAGGAGACCATGTTACAGCAGAGAAAATAGGCCTCCATGAAGGTCTGCAAGTAAGTAATGAGAAACCTGGTTAAGTTCACAGACGTTCTTTCCTGATCTCACCAGAAGGGGAGGGCATATAGTCTAGCAGATAAAAAGTTATCATTTTGCAAATGGGTGATGGACCCCTCCCTCACTGAGGTTTCCTACTTTTATTATATCTACCCTTGAATGTGCTATTATAACAAGACTCCAGTTTAACAGCTTTTTGTCTCTGGCCAGGGGGTGACATACAGTGCCCATCAGGATGGAGTGAAGGGCATTGCAGGAGCAGCAACACTGCAATAGAAAAATCAACAAACCACAATCCAGAACTTCAGAGACTCTATATCAATCACATAGAATTAGGCCAACCTAATCTCTCCCCATCCTGGAGCTCAGGGACATTTGCGGAAGAGGGGGCGGTAAGATTGTAAGAGCAAAAGGATGGGAGGAGCAACGATTTGCAAGATTCTCAACAATAGTTGGGGCCAAAGCAATCATAATGGGACTTTGCATGCCCTGCGCAATGTCCAGCGCACTGTTGCCCTCATAAAGTCTAGCATCTGTTAAGGGCACCGAGACCCCTGGAGGCAAGGGATTGACAGCCATAGTAGTGATCTTATGCTTAAGGGGAACAAGAGAAAGGGCTTATGGAAATGCCACTGGGTCCTTAGGATATGTCATCGGAGAGGAGGACCCAGTGGAGAGTTAGGCGTACACAATAAAGGACTCTCTGGGAATTGGGGGGGAGGCACTGGGGGAAGGGGAGGGGGAGGAGGGGGGAGGGAGGGAACTGGTAAAAAATAATAAAAAATTATTAAATTTTTAATAAAAAAGCTACTAAACATAATAAATGTCTGGAATCAAAAATAGTTTCTCCATTATAACACTAAATGTTAATGGAATTAATTCACCGATCAAGAGACACAGATTACAAACATAGATTAAAAATCACAATCCATCAATCTGCTGCCTGCAGGAAACCCATCTCACCACAAAAGATAGGCACGCTCTAAAGATAAAAGGCTGGTCAACAATTCTACAAGCAAATGGAAGCAGAAAACAGGCAGGGGTAGCCATTATGCTATCAGACAAAGTGGATTTCAAACCAAAGAAAATTATAAGAGACACGGATGGATACTACATTTTAGTCACAGGTACAATTCACCAGGAAGACTTCACAATACTGAACATTTATGCACCCAATACGGGCCCCTCCACATTCATTAAGAAAACCCTACAGCGTCTAAAGCAAGAAATCAATCCCAAAACGATAATTCTTGGGGACTTCAACACCGCCCTCTCAACATGGGATAGATCAACAGGTCAAAAGCTTAACAGAGACACTTTGGAACTTAACCAAACCCTGAAAGAAATGGACCTTACAGATCTCTATCGAACTTTTCACCCACGCACCAAAGAATACACATTTTTCTCAGCAGCACACGGAACTTTCTCCAAAATAGATCACATATTGGACCACAAAATGAATCTACACATATATAAAAAAGTTGAAATTCTAACCTGTGCCCTATCAGACCACCACGGCCTAAAGCTGGACATCCACAACACATCAAACAAGAGAAAATACACTAACTCCTGGAAACTTAACACTATGATGCTGAATGAGACATGGATTCAGGAAGAAATTAAAAAGGAAATTCAAGATTTCCTGAAAGTGAATGATAACGAAAATACAACTTACCAAAATCTCTGGGACACAATGAAAGCTGTTCTAAGAGGTAAGTTCATAGCTCTTAATGCCTACGTCAAAAAAATGGAAATAAACAACTTAACGATGCAGCTTAAAGCTTTAGAGAAACTAGAGCAATCTGATCCCAAAAGTAGTAGAAGA
Source organism: Typhlomys cinereus (assembly GCA_023101885.1). Lineage (NCBI taxonomy): Eukaryota > Metazoa > Chordata > Mammalia > Rodentia > Platacanthomyidae > Typhlomys > Typhlomys cinereus. Next base: position 6,741,939 of record JALPQD010000067.1, on the reverse strand, counting down.
GAGGAGATTAGCAAAATAAGGGGAGAAATATCTGAAATCGAGATTAAGAAAACGATAGAAAAAATCAACCAGTCAAAAAGCTGGTTCTTTGAAAAAATCAATAAGATTGATACACCCCTAGCTAAACTAACCAAAAGCAAGAGAGAGAAAACCCAAATTAACAAAATTAGAAATGAACATGGAGTTATCACTACTGATACCCAAGAAATCCAGAGAATTATAACATCATATTTCAAAAACTTATACTCTATGAAGTTTGACAACACAAAAGAGATGGATGAATTTCTAAGTAAACACAACTTACCTAAATTGAATCAGGAAGTTGTGAATTATTTAAATAGTCCTATAACATATAAGGAAATTGAGGAAGTAATCTCGAATCTTCCCACCAAAAAATGTCCTGGACCAGATGGATTCAGCACAGAGTTCTACCAGACATTTCAGGAGTTAATAACACCAATACTCCTTAAACTGTTCCATCAAATAGCAAAGGAAGGAACACTACCAAATTCCTTCTATGAAGCTAATATCGTTTTAATCCCAAAACCTAATAAAGATTCGCTTAAAAAAGAAAACTATAGGCCGATCTCCCTGATGAACACACACACAAAGATTCTCAACAAAGTCTTAGCAAATCGGATTCAAAAACATATTAAGAAGATTATTCATGGGGACCAAGTAAGCTTCATCCCTGGCACACAAGGTTGGTTCAACATACGCAAATCAATAAATGTAATTCATCATGTAAACCAGTCCAAAGTCCAAGACCACATGATGCTCTCGATAGATGCAGAAAAAGCTTTTGACAAGATCCAACAGCCTTTTATGATCAAAACGCTAGAGACAGTAGGAATGGAAGGAACCTTTATCAATATAATAAAAGCTATATACAACAAGCCCACAGCAAGGATTATGCTCAATGGGGAACAATTGGAAGCATTCCCACTTCGATCAGGAACTAGACAAGGCTGTCCACTCTCACCACTTCTATTCAATATTGTACTTGAAGTCTTAGCTGAAGCCATAAGACAAGAAAGGGACATAAGAGGGATTCAAATCGGCAAGGAAGAAGTCAAGCTATCCCTATTTGCAGATGACATGATCTTATACCTGAGTGATCCCAAAAACTCCACCAGGAAGCTCCTGGAACTAATTGAGAAGTTCAGCAGGGTGGCAGGATACAAAACAAATGTGCAAAAATCAGAGGCCTTCCTATATGCCCAGAATGAAAGAAGTGAAAAAGCCTTGAGAGAAACAATCCCATTTACTGTAGCCCCTAAAAAAATGAAATACCTTGGTATAAACCTAACTAAGGAGGTAAAAGACCTTTACAATGAAAACTTTAAAACCCTAAAGAAAGAAATTGCAGAAGACACCAGAAGGTGGAAAGACCTCCCTTGTTCCTGGATTGGCAGAATCAACATCGTGTAAATGACCATCCTACCAAAGGCAATATACAGATTCAATGCTATACCAATCAAAATCCCAAAGCAATTTTCAAAGAAGTTGACCAAATAATCTCAAAGTTCATATGGAGGCACAAAAGACCCAGGATAGCAAAACAATCCCGAGTAACAAAAACACAGCTGGAGGTATAACCATACCAAACCTTAGTCTATACTACAAATCCATAGTTATAAAGACAGCCTGGTACTGGCTCCAAAATAGACACACAGATCAATGGATAAGGATTGAAGACCCAGATATAAGCCCACAAAGTTACAGCCATTTGGTCTTTGACAAAGGGGCCCAAAGAATCCAATGGAAAAAGAACAGCATCTTCAACAAATGGTGCTGGCAAAACTGGATCTCCACATGCAGAAGATTAAGGCTGGACCCATACTTGTCACCATGTACAAGACTTAATTCCAAATGGATCAAGGACCAGAGACTATAAAAACCATAGTTGAAAGGATAGGGAACTCTCTCGAGCTGATTGGGCTAGACCAACAGTTCCTAAACAGACATCCAATGGCACAGTCACTGCTACCAACTCTCAACACTTGGGATCTTGTGAAATTAAAGAGCTTCTGTTCAGATAAAGAGATAGTAACGGGAGCTCAAAGGCAACCCACAGAATGAGAGAAAATCTTCACTAACCACATATCTGATAGAGCTCTATTGTCCAGAGTGCACAAAGAACTTAGAAAACTAAACACCAAGGAAACCAATGGCCCAATTAAAAAATGGGCCCTGGAACTTCAAAGAAACTTTACCAGGGATGAAATTAAAATGTCTAACAAATATCTTAAAAAATGCTCCACTTCTTTAGCCATCAGGGAAATGCAAATCAAAACTTCCCTGAGATATCATCTCACCGCGGTCAGGATGGCAAAAATCCACAATACAAACAACGACAAATGCTGGAGAGGATGTGGAGAGAGGGGAACTCTCCTACATTGCTGGTGGGAATGCAGGCTCATACAGCCACTCTGGCGAGCCGTCTGGAGATTCTTAAAGAAATTAAAGATTGAAATGCCATATGACCCTGCTATTCCACTTTTGGGAATAACCCCCCACACAGCAGAGGTTCACCTCGATAGCACAAACACGACCATGTTCATAGCAGCACTGTTTACAATAGCAAAGTCATGGAATCAACCTAAATGTCCAACAGTTGACGAGTGGATAAGGAAACGGTGGTACATCTATACAATGGAGTACTACTCAGCCATCAAAAATGATGAATTACTGGAATTTGCTGGGAAATGGATGTCATTAGAAACAATTATATTAAGTGAAGTATCCCAGACCCAGAAAATTAAGCGCCGTATGTACTCCCTAATAGGTGGCTCCTAGTACCAAACCCACCCAGCCCACCTAGAGTCAGTAATTCCAAGGATTATGAACAGGAGGGATGGGGTAGGAGGGCCACACCAGAAAGAAGGAGAGAAGGGACCATGTTACAGCAGGGAAAATAGGCCTCCACCAAGGACCCAAATAAGTAATGAGACATCTGATTAAGTTCACAGACTTTTGTTCCTGATCATTTACTACTGACGGGGAGTGATCTCACCAGAAGAGGAGGGCATATAGTCTGGCAGATAAAAAGTAACAATTTTGCAAATGGGTGATAGACCCCTCCCTCACTGTGGTTTCCCACTTTTTTTACATCTACCTTTGAATGTGCTTTTATCACAAGACTCTAACAGCTTTTTGTCTCTGGCCAGGGGGTAACATACAATGCCCACCAAGATGGAGTGAAGGGCATTGCAGGAGCAGCAAAACTGCAAAAGAAAATCAACAAACCACAATCCAGAACTTCAGAGACTCTATATCAACCACCTAGAACTAGGCCAGCTTAGTCTCTCCCCATCTTGAAGCTCAGGGAAATTTGTGGAAGAGGGGGCGGTAAGAGTGTAAGAGCATAAGGATGGGAGGAGCAATGATATGTAAGATACTCTATACTAGTTAGGGCTGAAGCAATCATAATTGGAGTTTGCATGCCCTGCGCATTGTCCAACACACTGTTGACCTCACAAAGTCTAGCATCTGCTAAAGGCACCAAGATCCTTGGAGGCAAAGGATTGGCAGCCACAGCAGTGTTCCTATACCTAAGGGGAACACGGGAAAGGGTTCGGGAAAGGCCACTGGGTCCTTGTACGTCATCGGAGAGGAGGGCCCAGAAGAAAATCAGACATGCACAAGAAAGGACTCTCTGGGAATTGGGGTGGGAGGCACTGGGGGATGGGGAGGGAGAGGGGTGGGAAGGGGGAGCAGGAGGTACGGGGGGAGGAGGAGGGAGGGAGGGAACTGGTGTACCTAATAAGTTTGTATGAGCTGAAATAAAAAAAAATATTCAGAGTGAATAAAAAAAAAAGATAAAGGTCTTTTTGAGAATGACATTTGGGGAACCATTGTGCACCCTGTGGGTATTTCCAGGTATCATTAGTTCTTGGGAAGCTGGATGTGATAATACACACAACTTAGAAGGTTGAGATAGAAGAATCCTAAATTTGAGGTCAGTCTGAGCTAAGTAGTGGGTTCCAGACCAGTTCAGGGTATAAGTGAGATTCTGTTTTTAAAATGGCCCCAAAATTTTTAAAGAATCTGACACAAAAGCAATTCTTTTAATTTTAAAGAAAAAACTGAGAACTAATCCACAAAGGCAATTATTCAAGAATATTTATTTCACACTTTTTGTAAGAAAAGAGTTTATTTTTTCCTTCTAAAGCATCTCATTTCTTTATAGGATCACCTCTGACATTTCAGGAGGCTTTCATTCATGTCCTGGTGATGGAATTTGAGTGAACTTTAGAAAAAAAATAGGTGCGAATTTTCGCTTTCCTTCTCAGCTTCAACCATAAAAAAAGAAAGCACCCATTTCAGCATACAGACAGCACAGGACCATTGTAGGGTACAGTGTGAGAAGCAGTGTGTGGCCATTATAGCCCTAAGGAGTAAGGAACTTCATTTATGATAAAATAGTGTTCATATAGCAACATGGTCCTGGTTTTAAAGTAAGGGTTTCCTACACCTGGCTTGCTAATTTATCTAGTACATGGCTTTAGGATGAACCCCTTCCTCCCACTCCTCTCCCTCCCCATGCCCCAGTGCCTCCCCCCCAATTCCCAGAGAGTCCTTTATTGTGTACGCCTGACTTTCCACTGGGTCCTCCTCTCCGATGACATATAAGGACCCAATGGCATTTCCATAAGCCCTTTCTCTTGTTCCCCTTAAGCATAGGAGCACTACTATGGCTGTCAATCCCTTGCCTTCAGGGATCTCGGTGCCCTTAACAGATGCTAGACTTTTTTTTTTTTGTGTGTGTGTTATCGTTTGTTTTGCCTTCTTTTTTTTTATTAAAAATTTAATTATACATTTTAAAATTTTTTTACCAGTTCCCTTTCTCCCCCCTCCTCCTCCCGAACCCCCTCCTCCCCCTCCCCATCCCCCAGTGCCTCCCCCCCAATTCCCAGAGAGTCCTTTATTGTGTACGCCTAACTCTCCACTGGGTCCTCCTCTCCGATGACATATAAGGACCCAGTGGCATTTCCATAAGCCCTTTCTCTTGTTCCCCTTAAGCATAAGATCACTACTATGGCTGTCAATCCCTTGCCTCCAGGGGTCTCGGTGCCCTTAACAGATGCTAGACTTTATGAGGGCAACAGTGCGCTGGACATTGCGCAGGGCATGCAAAGTCCCATTATGATTGCTTTGGCCCCAACTATTGTTGAGAATCTTGCAAATCGTTGCTCCTCCCATCCTTTTGCTCTTACAATCTTACCGCCCCCTCTTCCGCAAATGTCCCTGAGCTCCAGGATGGGGAGAGATTAGGTTGGCCTAATTCTATGTGATTGATATAGAGTCTCTGAAGTTCTGGATTGTGGTTTGTTGATTTTTCTATTGCAGTGTTGCTGCTCCTGCAATGCCCTTCACTCCATCCTGATGGGCACTGTATGTCACCCCCTGGCCAGAGACAAAAAGCTGTTAAACTGGAGTCTTGTTATAATAGCACATTCAAGGGTAGATATAATAAAGTAGGAAACCTCAGTGAGGGAGGGGTCCATCACCCATTTGCAAAATGATAACTTTTTATCTGCTAGACTATATGCCCTCCCCTTCTGGTGAGATCAGGAAAGAACGTCTGTGAACTTAACCAGGTTTCTCATTACTTACTTGCAGATCTTGATGGAGGCCTATTTTCTCTGCTGTAACATGATCCCCTCTCTCCTTGTTTCTGGTGTGGCCCTCCTAACCCATCTCTCTTGTTCATAATCCTTGCAATTACTGTGTTACATAAGTTTACTTTTGAGTGTCTCAATGTGGGCTGGGTGAGCTTGGTACTAGGAGCCACCTATTAGGGAGTACATACGGTGCTTAATTTTCTGGGTTTGGGATACTTCACTTAATATAATTGTTTCTAATGACATCCATTTCCCAGTAATTCATCATTTTTGATGGCTGAGTAGTACTCCATTGTATAGATGTACCACAGTTTCCTTATCCACTCGTCAACTGTTGGACATTTAGGTTGATTCCATGACTTTGCTATTGTAAACAGTGCTGCTATGAACATGGTCGTGCTTGTGCTATCGAGGCGAATCTCTGCTGCATGGGGGGTTATTCCCAAAAGTGGAATGGCAGGGTCATATGGCATTTCAATCTTTAATTTCTTTAAGAATCCAGCAATGTAACAGAGTTCCCCTCTCTCCACATCCTCTCCAGCACTTGTTGTTGTTTGTATTGTGGATTTTTGCCATCCTGACCGCGGTGAGATGATATCTCAGGGAAGTTTTGATTTGCATTTCCCTTATGGCTAAAGAAGTGGAGCATTTTTAAAGATATTTGTTAGACATTTTAATTTCATCTCTAGTAAAATTTCTTTTGCGTTCCAGGGCCCATTTTTTAATTGGGACATTTGTTTCCTTGGTGTTTAATTTTCTAAGTTTTTGTACACTCTGGACAGTAGAGCTCTGTCAGATATGTGGTTAGTGAAGATTTTCTCCCATTGTGTGGGTTGCCTTTGAGCTTGTGTTACAATCTCTTTATCTGAACAGAAGCTCTTTAATTTCACAAGATCCCAAGTGTTGAGAGTTGGTAGCAGTGACTGTGCCATTGGATGTCTGTTTAGGAAATGTTGGCCTCGCCCAATCAGCTCAAGGGAGTTCCCTATCCTTTCAACTATGATTTTTATAGTCTCTGGCCTTATATCAAGGTCCTTGATCCATTTGGAATTAAGTCTTATACATGGTGACAAGTACGGGTCCAGCTTTAATCTTCTGCATGTGGAGATCCAGTTTTGCCAGCACCATTTGTTGAAGATGCTGTTCTTTTTCCATTGGATTCTTTGGGCCCCTTTTTCAAAGACCAAATGGCTGTATTTTTGTGGGCTTATATCTGGGTCTTCAACCCTTATCCATTGATCTGTGTGTCTATTTTGGAGCCAGTACCAGGCTGTTTTTATAACTATGGATTTGTAGTATAGGCTAAGGTTTGGTATGGTAATACCTCCAGCTGTGTTTTTGTTACTCAGAATTGTCTTTGCTATCCTGGGTCTTTTGTGCCTCCATATGAATTTTGAGATTATTTGGTCAACTTCTTTAAAGAATTGCTTTGGGATTTTTATTGGTATAACATTGAATTTGTATATTGCCTTTGGTAGGATGATCATTTTTACAATGTTGATTCTGCCAATCCAGGAACATGGGAGGTCTTTCCACCTTCTGGTGTCTTCTGCAACTTCTTTCTTCAGGGTTTTAAAGTTTTCATTGTAAAGGTCTTTTACCTCCCTGGTTAGGTTTATACCAAGGTATTTCATTTTTTTAGGGGCTACAGTAAATGGGATTGTTTCTCTCAAGGCTTTTTCACTTCTTTCATTCTGGGCATATAGGAAGGCCTATGATTTTTGCACATTTGTTTTATATCCTGCCACCCTGCTGAACTTCTCAATTAGTTCCAGGAGCTTCCTGGTGGAGTTTTTGGGATCACTCAGGTATAAGATCATGTCATCTGCAAATAGGGATAGCTTGACTTCTTCCTTGCCGATTTGAATCCCTCTTATGTCCCTTTCTTGTCTTATGGCTTCAGCTAAGACTTCAAGTACAATATTGAATAGAAGTGGTGAGAGTGGACAGCCTTGTCTAGTTCCTGATCGAAGTGGGAATGCTTCCAATCATTCCCCATTGAGCATAATCCTTGCTGTGGGCTTGTTGTATACAGTTTTTATTATATTGATAAAGGTTCCTTCCATTCCTACTGTCTCTAGTGATTTGATCATAAAAGGCTGTTGGATCTTGTCAAAGGCTTTTTTTGCATCTATCGAGAGTATCGTGTGGTCTTGTCTTTGGACTGGTTTACATGATGAATTACATTTATTGATTTGCGTATGTTGAACCAACCTTGTGTGCCAGGGATGAAGCCTACTTGGTCCCTGTGAATGATCTTTTTGATATGTTTTTGAATCCGATTTGCTAAGACTTTGTTGAGAATCTTTGCGTCTGTGTTCATCAGAGGGATCGGCCTATAGTTTTCTTTTTTAAGTGAATCTTTATTAGGTTTTGGGATTAAGACGATATTAGCTTCATAGAAGGAATTTGGTAGTGTTCCTTCATTTGCTATTTGATGGAACAGTTTAAGGAGTATTGGTGTTATTAACTCCTTAAATGTCTGGTAGAATTCTGTGCTGAATCCATCTGGTCCAGGACATTTTTTTGTGGGAAGATTTGAGATTACTTCCTCAATTTCCTTATATGTTATAGGGCTATTTAAGTAATTCACAACTTCCTGATTCAATTTAGGTAGGTTGTGTTTACTTAGAAATTCATCCATCTCTTTTGTGTTGTCAAACTTCACAGAGTATAAGTTTTTGAAATATGATGTTATAATTCTCTGGATTTCTTGGGTATCAGTAGTGATAACTCCGTGTTCATTTCTAATTTTGTTAATTTGGGTTTTCTCTCTCTTGCTTTTGGTTAATTTAGCTAGGGGTGTATCAATCTTATTGATTTTTTCAAAGAACCAGCTTTTTGACTGGTTGATTTTTTCTATTGTTTTCTTAATCTCGATTTCAGATATTTCTCCCCTTATTTTGCTAATCTCCTCTCTTCTACTACTTTTGGGATCAGGTTGCTCAAGTTTCTCTAAAGCCTTAAGCTGCATCGTTAAGTTATTTATTTCTGATGTTTCCATTTTTTTGATGTAGGCATTAAGAGCTATGAACTTACCTCTTAGAACAGCTTTCATTGTGTCCCAGAGATTTTGGTAAGTTTTATTTTCATTTTCATTAACTTTCAGGAAATCTTGAATTTCCTTTTTAATTTCTTCCTGAATCCGGTTCTCATTCAGCATCATAGTGTTAAGTTTCCAGGAGTTAGTTTATTTTCTCTTGTTTGTTATGTTGTGGATGTCCAGCTTTAGGTTGTGGTGGTCTGATAGGGCACAGGTTAGAATTCCAACTTTTTTGTATATGTGTAGATTCGTTTTGTGGCCCAATATGTGATCTATTTTGGAAAAAGTTCCGTGTGCTGCTGAGAAAAATGTGTATTCTTTTGTGCGTGGGTGAAAAGTTCGATAGAGATCTGTAAGTTCCATTTCTTTAAGGGTTTGATTAAGTTCCAAAGTGTCTCTGTTAAGCTTTTGACCTGTTGATCTATCCCATGTTGAGAGGGCGTTGTTGAAGTCTCCCAGAATTATCGTTTGGGGGTTGATTTCTTGCTTTAGGCGCTGTAGGGTTTTCTTGATAAATGTGGAGGGACCCGTATTGGGTGCATAAATATTTAGTATTGTGAAGTCTTCCTTGTGAATTGTACCTGTGACTAAAATGTAGTATCCATCTGTGTCTCTTATGATTTTCTTTGGTTTGAAGTCCACTTTGTCTGAAAGCATCATTGCTACCCCTGCCTGTTTCCTGGTTCCATTAGCTTGCAAGATTTTGGACCAGCCTTTCATTCTTAGGATGTGCCTATCTTTTGTGGTGAGATGAGTTTCCTGAAGGCAGCAGATTGTTGGATTGTGGTTTTTAATCCAAGTTTGTAATCTGTGTTTCTTAATCGGCGAGTTAATACCATTGACATTTAATGTTATAATGGAGAAATTCTTTTTAATTCTGGACATTTTTTATGTTTAGTAGACTTTGTAAGCATGTTGTTTGATATTTATATTTTCGTGGTATTATACTTCCCTTCTGTCCTCCTGGATATGCTTGTTCTTTTCTTCAAGCTTGAGTATCTTTTCTAGGATTTTTTTGAAGGCCTGGTTTGGTAGACATGTATCCTTTCAAGTTGTCTTTGTGCTGGAAAACTTTTCTTTCTCCCTCAATCATGACAGATAGTTTTGCTGGGTATATCAGTCTGGGTTGGCATTTTTGCTCATTTAATACTTGAAGTATGTCTCTCCAAGCTCTTCTTGCTTTTACTGTTTCCATTGAGTAGTCATTTGTTATTCTAATAGGTTTACCTTTAAAAGTGAGTTGCTTTTTTTCTCTTGAAGCTCTCAGCACTTTTTCTTTGTCTTGAATGTGGAGTGTTTTGACTATTATTTGCCGTGGCGATTTTCTATTTTGGTCGTATCTGTTTGGAGTGTGAAATGCCCCTTGTATTTGGATAGGCCTCTCATTCTTTAGTTGTGGGAAGTTTTCATTTATGATGAATTGAAATATTTCCTCCGGTGTGGTATTTTGGGATTCTTGTTCTGGTATTCCATGAATGTGCATGTTAAGCTTCTTCAGGGTGTCCCATATCTCTTGAATGTTCCTCTCCAGTATCTTTTTGGCTTTAACAATCTCTTCCATTGAGCTGGTTAATTCTCCCACTTTGTCTTCAAGATCTGAAATTCTATTTTCTGCCTCATTTGTTCTGCTGATAAGACTCTCTGTTGAGTTTTGGGTTGAAGATAACTTGTCTTTTAGTTCAATTTTAAACTCTGCCTGAGACTGTTTTAATTGCTCTATACCTATTTTTGTTTCTTGAACTGTTTTTCTCAATTCCTCCAAGTGCCTGTTGTGTTCCTGTTCAAAGTGGTTGATATGGTTGTTTAACTCTTCTCAGATTTCCTCTTTCATAGTATTAATCATGGTAATGATCATACTCTGAAATTCGTTATGTTGGGTCTGGCTTTCATGGTTATTTTCTGTGGATTTGTTCTGGTCAGAATCCCTCATTATGGGATTGATTCTTTCGGCAGGAGATTGGTCTTCTTGGGTTTTGTTTCTCGTGGATCTGCACTTTGACTTGTACATTGTTGTTTTGTTTTTTAGGACCTTTCAGTTTCTGTGTGTTTTTCACTGAATCCCCCTAGTTGGTATTGTTACACTTGCCAGTTATTACTAGTGCTTGCCTTGGATTGGGTATGTTTGTGTATTGTTATCGTTATATCCTAGATGAGGCGTCAGTTAAGTCAGGTTATGTTACCAGGGGGTGATAGTTTGGTAGTGCACTTTTACGATTTAGTATCTTGGTGAAATGTGGGGGTGAGTGGTGTACTCCCTGGAGTTGTATTTTGTGGGGTGGCTGTATGAGAAAGTTGATCTACAGCATTGATACTTTAAAGGATCAGTAAGGTGAAAAGAAAAAGTTTACTTATCTTTGGGTTGGATGAGAAGAATCTTGCCCACATGATATACTGATTGTAGTGGAGTCCAGATGTATGGCCTGTGTTCCCTTTGTTCCTTAGAATTTTGCTTGAGTTTCCTTTGGGCTCTATTGAATTGTGAGTAGCAGTGTGTCTTCCGTGGACCACGTGCGTAGGTCCCCGGTGGGCCAGAGAGGCAGAGGGTCTGATGTTGATGGCAGATTTCTTCACCTGCAACCTGGGAAGGTCGGTGCGGAGGGGGGCGGGGCCCCGGGGGCAAAGCCAGGGGCCGCGGGGCACGGTGCTGCTGGCCGGGCGGCTCCCGAGTGGGGGGCGGGGCTGGGCTGGGCTCTGTCTCTCACTCACCTTGGGCAGCTGGCCGGGGCGGGGCCGGGCGGGGCGGAGCTGGGCGGGGCGGCGCGGAGGAGGCTGGGGTCGTCCCGGCCGCCGCGCAGGCCAAGCCGGAGTCGGCCTGGGTGCTCGCTGCCGGGACGCGTGTGGCTCCGGGGTGGTAGGTGGTCTGTGCTATTATTTAGATAAAGTTTTGGGTTCTTTGAAGCTCTAGGCAGAGCTGTGTGTAAAAGGTTTTAGAAGATAGGAGGTGGGAATGCAGGCTCTTTCAGGAAATCCTCCTGGCTCAACCCCATCTTGCTCTATGTACCAGGAGATTAGGTAAAGACATTGTTCAAAGGGGAAAATGGTCAGCCTGTCTTTGAACACCATTCTTCAGACGAGCCACCATTTATATGCAATGGGTCCATTTACTAGAGCAGGTTCTAGGAAAAGTGGAGTTGAGGTAAGTAGGTGTATAGGAAAGCACCTGTCACCAGGTGTTCAAAGATTGGGGGTTCCTAAGGATGGGGGTTGCACCTCCATAATTCCTTGGTTTCTATGGCCAGAGTACAAACATCTGTGTTAGCTTTTGACCTTGTGAAAGGTCACTTATTCCCTTTGAACTTGTCAGTTTTCTATCAAAATGAAGGTGATATCTGTCTGCAAGACAAGCACTAAATGTTTGTTTAAAATCAGCATAGTATATGACATATAGATGATGCTGGACAGAAGCTGCGTCTTGTTTCCCTTTGTCTTTGGTACCCCTGTTTATTGCCTTTCCTCTTCTTGGCTGTTGCCTCCTGACACTTCTCTCAGGTGCTCACAGCCTACCTTTTCTGCTGTCTCCCTTGTTTACCTGGTCTTATATTTAATAGATTAACTGTTATTCATTCATACTAAGGCACAGATCTCTCCCTCTCTGAAAAGGATTTAACCTGTGTTATATGGGAAGTATGAGGGTAGCCTGGGGGCATGTAGTAGAGAAAGAAGGAGGTGGGATGAAGCGGGGTGAGGGAATAAAATCACTTTGCACCGATGCATGAGAGGAGGGAAAGATTACTGGCCCTCTTTTTCCAACACCTCATGTCATATTTTGAATCTGATTTCTTCCCCACAGGCTCATGTGTTTGAATCTTTAGTTATTTGGGAAGGATGTGACACTTTTAGGGGGTGGAACTTTGCTGGAAGAAGGCAGTCACAGGGGGTGGGCCTTGAGGTTAATTAGCCTTGTACTGCTTCAGTTAATTAGTCTGCTCTTGCAGTTGATAGTTTTATCTCTCTCAGTCTTCATGATGGATGTGACTTAAGCCTCCTCTTGCTTCTGCTGCCTGTCATGCATTTTCTACCATAATAGACTGTTTCTCCCCTCTGGAACCATAAGCTGAATAAGTCTCCCTTTTTCTCTTAAATGAGCTTGAGTGTTGTCCCATCGCAGCAGAAGAGAGTAACTGGTATACCTTGTTTTTGGATTCCTGGTAATCTACCTACTTTTTGTCTCACAGAGAGAAGACATCTTAGTTCCACATAGATGTGATCAAGGCTGTTTAGTCTGCAAGGAGAAGGCTGAAGGGCATGGGATAAAAATTTTATAAAATCAAGTAAGTCTGAGGATTCTGATGAGAGTTAAGTGTGACACTAATGCTGATAGAATTCAAAACACACATGGTATCTATAAGGTAGTAGTATAGGATTAAGTTGTAGGTAGATCTACAAGTGTAGTGTTAAGTTACAGAGGAGAAATACTTAGGGGAAAAGACTAAAGGAACAAGGTGGACATTATAAAGGGAGGTCATTTTATCTTCATGCATTTAAGTTTCTGTCAGAGATAATATGAGGATTTATGGAAAACAGGCTGGTTTTTAGGTATGGAAGGAGAAGACTCAGATTTTATGTCCTGTTTCTAAATATATTGCATTACATTTATTTTCAGTCAGCTAGTGACTAATGCAATTTATTTTTGAATTCTTTATAGTTTATAATCTCCTAATACAGGCTTTTTTTGAAGTAAAAGAGTCCATTTCTCATCTCACATTAAGTTAACAGTAAAGCTCAGCAGATCAGAACCCAAGGCATAAGTGGAGAGAAAACTAGACATTCTTCTTAACTGGGGAAGAAATGATATAGAGAAGTGTATTAGGTAGGGAGAAAATACTAACAAATGGGTAGACAGATAGAAGACAAAAGCAGGGGAGCTCAGTTACCTCAATTCTATGAGGATTGAGCCTTCTTCAGTTCTTATGTGGAAGTAAAGGGCACAGAAGTTTTGCTATCTCTTTAAAATGTTATTTATTGAATTCTTACTAAATTGAAGACCTTGATCTAAACACTTGGAATATATTACTGAGCTAGACAGATGCTACGTGGAAGACCAAGGCAGGTTGAGAAGGAGGAAAGATAACATGAACAGATGTAGTGAATGACCTGTAGACGAAGGCAGGCAGTGAGAGCTATAGAAGAACAGAAATGAACAACAGGATGAGGTGACCATGTGTGTCAGAGAGCTGACTCCTGTGATAAGCAGGCAGGAGAGGCTGTGTGGAGAGCAAGGGGTAAGCAAGGTAAGAAGGAGTTAAACATTTGGCCAAGTGAAAATCAGGAGAGGGCAATCCTGGCAAAAGGGCTAGCTTGCTGGTGTGTTTTCTTGTATCTGCTAAAGTTCACTGAGATGCCAAGTGCAGGTATGTCTGTTGTCTTCCTCTTTCTGGCTTCCCTTCCATTATTTTCTCCCCCTTTGCCTTTGCTTTTCTCTTTCCTCTCCCTTTTTTTCTTTTCCAGGCTCGAACTGAACACAAGAAAGAGGCTGGTGTAATGAACGGAATGTACCAAGGGATGAGGTCAAAAAGGTAGTTTAGGGGTCCTGGTAGACTTTGTCAAAGCTTTTGGCTTTTAATCTTAGTCAAGTGGGAGAAACTGAAGGGCTTGAATAAAATGGTAACATAACTTCAATTTCAGTGTGTGTGTGTGTGTGTGTGTGTGTGTGCGCGCACACACACACGTGCGCTCTCACACATGCGCACCAAAGGGCATTTGAGTGTGTGTGTGCTTATGGAAGGTCCAAGGGTTACATCACGAATCATCCTCTATCTAGGGCTGGAATTTCAGGCCACAGCCATTTCTACCTGACACTTCTATGTGAGATCTGAGGATCAGAAAACTCTGGTCCCTTTGCTTTCAAGGTTTTCACCACTGAACCATCTTTCTGGACTTTAATTTTACTTTCAAAGGCGACTTAGTAGCTACTGCTGTAATCTGTGTAATAGACCACATGGCTTGGGCTGGTTCACAGTGGAGAGGGTGGAAAGTAACTGGGGTCTGTGTTTCCAGTGAGCACTAAGAAACAACTTAAGGTTGAGAATCAGTCCTGCCTCTTGGGGTGACCATGATGATGTACAAAATAAGCTACGCTGAGTTTTGTGGTGGCCATTCCATAGGTCAGAAAAAGCATGTGGCTGACACTTGGAGAACCTATAGGACAGTAAGAGCCAGGGTGGGGATGATTCAGCTAATAGAAACTTCTGAGTCTTTTCTTGATCAAGGAGATGGACAGATACTATGTCTGTTTCAGAAGAATTTGCAGTAGAGGCGAATGGCCCAGACCTTGGGAGACATGACAGTGATCAGCTGATAAGATTACCCTTGCTCTTAATATCTCAAGGATGCAAAAGTGTCATCTTGTACTCTTTCACTATGCTTTATCTTTAGGGGACAAGAGAAAGCCCTGGATATAAACTTGAACTTTGAGAAAATATTTACTGCAGTGAGGCTACTTTAAGTAGGAAGAGACCAAGTAAACTTAATTAGTAAGTTTATCCATTCTTCTGTGAAATTCTTAGAATTCTCCCATTCTTCTTAGAAATGGGAGCTGTTGAGCTATCTCTGCACAGCTAAAGAAAACAGAAGAGAGCAACCAGTCTGTAGACTGGGATGACAAGGTGTGAATTTCACTACGTATAGATATTGCCAGTTGAAAAATAAAATTGAGATCCTTTGGATATTGGCGACGAGTTCTGGCTAAGTTTGTTCTGATTGGTTCTACTGCCATTATGAGTGATTTGAGGGTGGATATTTTTGCAAAATCATGAGTGGGATGGGTGAGAAAAGGCTAGAGTCACACAGGCCTTTCAGCATACGGTCTATCAAAGTGTCAGAGGATGCTACAGGACTGTATAGAGAGCACATGTTCTTTAGAAAGAATTAGTTTGAAGGCCACAACTGGACCAGTATTTTGGTTTTATACACTGAGCAAATTCTAAGCCCTGAAACACGAGATGTCCTCTTTTCTGAAAAATTCCTTTCCCCTCCTGCTGCGACCACCACAGTTCTTGGATATGGAGTCCATGTTGGTTGGGCTCTTGAATGTAAATCAGCAAGGGGCCTGGATATGCCGCTGTCAGCCTGCAAACCTCTCTGAGGGTCCACAGACCTTCCTCAGGCTGCTGTGGGGGTCTAGCAGAGAATAAAAACAATTTCTTGGCACATGGTCCACCTGTGACTCTGCACTTGGGGTATGCTGTGATGTCAGACTCTACACCGAAGCTTTACAAAAGGGTGAAGCCAACTATAGGAAGCTGGGGAGGCTGGGGAGTTGTGGGCAATGATAGGAGTCTTTTAGCTTATAGGCCAGAGCTGTATTCTGATTTCACGTGGAGAACAATCTAGCACCTTCTGTGGCTGCGCTTGCTTGCATCTGCAGTGATTATGATGGAGGTGGCCCCTCCGCCGGCAAGTGTAATCTGAGAAGCATGGTGCTGGCAGCCTGCTTAGGCAAGCCTGGAAGGAGGGTGTGTGTGGTGGGGGGCTGCATGCTGCTAGAGAATGGGGTTGGACCTGTTCCTTGGCGTGCGCCTGGATATGATTTTCCTCCCTCAGCACCAGACCACGAGTTTTGTGTGAACCGACAGAAAGCAAGAAACTACAAGCAGAAAGCGTCCTGTCTGGATCTCTTCCAGGCCCCTGTCCTTATGAGACCAGAGGGGTTCTGACATATTGTTGGTTGACAGATTAGAAGGAGAAAAGTCAGGGTGCACTTACAAAGAATGTAAGGCCATTCGGAAAGACACCATGACCCAAGACGATGACATGTGGCTCTCCCTAGATACTCAGTGATGGCAGTTACAGGGAGGAACATGGGAGAACACATACTGACAGGAGTCAGAAGTGAAGAGGTCCATGGAGTCCTTGGCTTTTCTAATAGGTGCTATAAAATGGGATGATGCAGCCTGTGGACTAAGGGGTTGGATCAGTGGCTAAGGGACTTGCTGTGTAAGCATGAAGACCCAAGTCCCACATAAATGCCTGGTGGGAATGGCGGCCTGAGTGTAATCTAGGCAAACTGGCTAGCCAGACTAAGCAAACCAACAAGTTCTGGGTGCAAATTGGAGACCCTGCTTCAAATATATAATTTGGAGAGTGATTGAACAATATACCTGTCATTGACTTCTGACTTCCACATACTTGGTATGCGTAGATATACATGAGCCTGTAGACATATGTGTCTACATGCATATGAATACACACACCTTACACACACACAACACACACACACACACATGAAAAAACTTAGATTGTTGTGAGATCAGAGTTTAGAAATATTTAGCATGATGCTTTACTGTGATAAGTGCTCTATGCATAGCATCAGTTGCTATTCCTATAAAACTGACTCTGTTGCTAAGTGCTTCTAACTGGCATAATGGTCCTTATGAATGCACTAGACTCTGGATCTGTTACCTTTGCCACCATGGATCAACTAAGCGACCTTTCTAAACCTCGATTTTCACATTTCACATGGAGAGAAGAGTACCCAGCTTGTAGCCTCGAGAGAAGTGGCAATGTCAGAATGTCTTAGGTTGTACTGCCACAACAAAATACCAGATACTGGATGACTTCAACAACCAAGATTCTCAAAATTCTGAAGTCCGAGATCAAGGTGCTAGCAAGGTGACTTCATTCTGAGACTGCCCCTTGGGACTTACACATGGCTGCCATTTTGTTGTGTGCTTACATGGCATCTTGTGCAGGGGATTGTGGGAGAGAGAAGTTAAAAATGAGAGAGAAAGAGAAGCAGTTTGTATGTAATATCAAATCCATCATGAGTACCTCCTTCTTATTATATGACCACATGAGGTCAGTGCTTCATTGTGAATTTGGTGAGGGGACAACCCAAACATCCAGCCCATGATGAGTGCACAAGCAACCATGCTTGCAATCACCTATGGGAAACTTAGAGCTTGGCTAGCCTTATGGTCTTGCTTAAAGGTGACTTAGTTGAGCATGTCAAGGTCCACTCACCAGCGGTGTCATTAGGACAACCCATAGAGGAGAAGAATGTTTCTTTGGGTGAATTCTCCGCTCAAAGTGACTTCTTGGTAGAAGGAAGGTCTCCTGGGAATTCTAGCATAGTGCCTTTTGTCTGGCTCCTCTCAGCTGATTGAAGGATGTTGTGAAATCTACACACTTAATCTTGGGCTCTGGATTTAGAGAAATCTGGAGGGACTGAGGTTTCCTAAGTCTGCCTGACCTTCTGTTTGCTTGGGACATATTTAAGCCACCTCTGTCTGCTGTTTGCTTGGGGATAGTTTCTGAAGTCTCTGGAAGAAAAGTCACCTTTTAGCATGTCAGAACGCAGACTTTGGCCATGGAAGAAAATGCATGCTACACAAAAGAACTCCTAAGACACTTCCTGGCTTAAGATTCCTTTTTGAGCCAGTTTCTCTCTCGCAATTTAGCTTCTCCTCAATTAAGAAACTATAAAACTAGACTCTAAGAAAGGGAGGCAATCATTTTATGTGGTTTTGGTGCTAAGAGATCAAACTAAGTGAGCTCCTAGTGATCTCACAGGATCGAGCAGGTTTCTTGATGATACTTTTTGTCTTTGGCTAGAACTTTAAAAGTCCAGAGCCTTTCGGATCTATTATCTCATTTATCTTAATAATAACCTGATGTGAATGGAAGAGGTATTTAATGGCCAGAGGTCTAAAGATGTGCCTCTCCCCTCCTGTTCCCTCCCCTCTTCTCTCCTGCCCTCCCCTCCCCTCTCCTCCCCTCCTTCTCTCTCTCTCTTTCTTTCTCTTTCTCTCTTTCTCTTAAAGAAAGAAGATCCAACAGTGGATTGGCAACTAAAATAAGACCTGGAGAGGTTACTGCAAGGGTATGAGAGTGTGCGAGCCCAGGACAGACTGAAGATTCCCTTCTAGGCAGAGGAAAATAGCTCCTGCTTTCTTAGGTCCTGGGCAGTTGGGGTGCAGTGAGGAACTGGAACAAAGCAGTGTGCAGAGACACTGTTTACCTAAGTTAAACTTCATGATGCTGGAGTGTGGGTGAGTTGACACCACTGATGCCTTAGAATCATTGAAAGAAGGGCTGAAGAGATGGACCAATGGTTAAAGCTTTTGCCTCAAAAATAAAAGGACCTGAGTTCAGAACCCCAGATCCTAGGTAAAAAAATGCCAGACGGATATTGCGGTGGCCTGCAATTCTGATACTGGAAGACAGAGTGGGGTTAAACCAAGAGCAAAGCAATAAAATGGACAAACAATCCAGGATGATTTCCAGTGTCACCCCTGGATCTCCATTGGTACAAACACTCAAGTACCCTTCTGTGAGCCACATCTACACACACATACATGAATTGTCAAAAGATTCATTTTCTGTCACTAACAGCAGGGACTAACAGTTCTCAAGTGTCAGGTGCACAGTAGAAAGTAAGGACAAGATATGGTGCTCAGAGTTTACCTGGGAAGTCAGGAAACAATACATCAGCATAAGATAGCATGTGGCGATTGATAAATGTGTGGGAAAGAAACAAGAGCTTAAAAAGAGTCTGAAAGTGAGAGAGGGGAGAGGTTTCCTGGGATGGCCAGAGGCTTCTAGAGAAAGAATCTTAAAACAAGAGAAGAGGTGGGCAGAGCTGGAAACAAATGGTGGGGAAGTGAACAGGAGGATAGACAGCCTCTGGGAGGGTCATGCATAGATTTGAGTGGCAGAAGCACAGAGCTGATGTGGGAGAAGCAGCAGGAAACTATAGTGGAAAAAATAGAGCGGGTCGAACATCTGGCTAACTCAGGACTATGGGTTGAGAAGAATGAAATTTCTTTTTAATGTTTTTATTAATATCTATTATTTATACACAATTATATGCTTCATTTTGACTTTTGTTGCATGTTTATATGTATGGTGTGTGCATGAGTGTATGCATGTTCACATGTGAAGGTACACATACACATTGTATGTGCACACGGAGGCCAGACATAGCTGGGCTACTCAACTCTCAAGGCCCACCTCCTGTGGAATGCCTCCCTCCAGCGATGTTCCACCTCCTAAAGGTGCCGAGACCTTCTTAAACATTAAAATCAGCTAAGATCCAAACACGTGAGCCTGTGGGGGACAACACATGTTCAAACAATGACACCCCAATAGCAGATTTGTCACAATCCACCCCAGCTGGGAGAAGCTTCCAGAAGCTTTAGCGCTGGGGGCCTCTACATGACTTGCTGCTGGCTCAGAGTCTTTTCAGACTGCTTGGCCAGCCTGGGAAGTTTCCTCCCCTAGCAGTTGTTTACGGCTTTCCTTTTATTTGGGGAGATCCCCCCAACCACATGAATCTTGATAATTTAAGAAACTTCCTGTGAACAGGATGTTTGCTTTCTGAGTCTCAGGAGTCCTCTTCCAGAATGAATGTATTAAATTCATACACAACCTCCGTAGGTTATATTGGGGGCAAAATCCACGGTGGCATCATGCTATGCCTAGAGGGGAAACACCATGCAACATTCACACACTCAGCCTGTCTCTGTTTAATTTTTTCTTTCCTTTCCTTTTCCTTCCTTTCCTTTTCTTTCCTTCCTTCCTTCCTTCCTTCCTTTTCTCTTTCTCTCTTTCCCTCCCTCCCTCCCTCCCTCCCTCCCTCCCTCCCTCTTTCCTTCCTTCCTTCCTTCCTTCCTTCCTTCCTTCCTTCCTTCCTTCCTTCCTTCCTTCCTTCCTTCCTTCCTTCCTATTTCTCTTTCCCTCCCTCCCTCCTTCCTTCCTTCCTTCCTTCCTTCCTTCCTTCCTTCCTTCCTTCCTTCCTTCTTTCTTTCTCTTCCTCTCTTTCTTTCTCTTCCTCTCTTTCTTTATCTTTTTCTCTCTCTCTTTCTCTCTCTCTGTCTCTCTGCTTTTCTTTTGACTTTTCCATAAAATATTAGTTTGGTTAATTCTCCCCCTATCCTCCACTTTTATTCACCATGTTCTTTCTTACCTCTGTGTTTGAACCTTATCATGTCTAGTGTTTCTACCCCTCCACTTTCATATGACATTCTTCTTACTATTCCTCCCCACCTAAGAACTGTTTTCCTCCTCTCATAGGCTCCCTTTTACTTTCCTGGGATCTGCACACACTCACAGTAACAAAAATGCACATCTATGAAAGTTAGTGTCTAGGGTCAACCTCAGTTAGAATATGTAGTGTTTGTCTCCCTGAGCCTGAATTACTTCACTTGAATGCAATACTTTCCAATCCCATCTGCTTTCCTGGATTGGCCTTTCTTTTTTTATTATTATTTCAGCTCATACAAACTTAATAGGTACACCAGTTCCCTCCCTCCCTCCTGCTCCCCCCGTACCCCTGCTCTCCCTCCCCTCCCCCTTCCCTCCCCATCCCCCGGTGCCTCCCGCCCCAATTCCCAGAAAGTCCTTTCTTGTGCATGCCTGTTTTTCCTCTGGGCCCTCCTCTCCGATGACGTACAAGGACCCAGTGGCCTTTCCCTGAACCCTTTCCTGTGTTTCCCTTAAGTATAGGAACACTGCTGTGGCTGCCAATCCCTTGCCTCCAAGGATCTTGGTGCCTTTAGCAGATGCTAGACTTTGTGAGGTCAATAGTGTGTTGGACATTGCGCAGGGCATGTAAAGTCCAATTATGATTGCTTCAGCCCTAACTAGTATAGAGTATCTTACATATCATTGCTCCTCCCATCCTTGTGCTCTTACACTCTTACCGCCCCCTCTTCAGCAAATGTCCCTGAGCTTCAGGATGGGGAGAGATTAAGCTGGCCTAGTTCTAGGTGGTTGATATAGAGTCTCTGAAGTTCTGGATTGTGGTTTGTTGATTTTCTTTTGCAGTTTTGCTGCTCCTGCAATGCCTTCACTCCATCCTGGTGGGCATTGTATGTCACTCCCTTGGTCGCGCGGTGAGGCCCGGCTGGACCCCGCGCGTGTGCGTCCCAGGCGGCAGAGTGGAGGGAAGGGCGATGGGCTTTTCACTGTAGTGCTGTCCTTGAGTCCTCCCTGTTCCTGTAAATAACTCTCACCCATATTCCTGTTCAAAATTACACTTTTCTTCATGGTTGAATATGTACCATATTTTCATTATTTGTTCATTACCTGATAGACATTTAGGCTATTTCCTCACTATAAGGATGTGTATGTATCTCCATGGTAGGCTACAGAGTTCTGGTAGATGTGTGCTCAGGAGTGGTGGGATTAGGTCATATGTTACAATCCTGACTTTGTTCTCCTTCCCTGTGTCTTTTCCATATCAGTTTTTCCTTAGTGCTTTTTGGTTTAGTTCCATAAACCTCTTTTTTTTTTTTTATTCAATTGTGCATATGTGCACATGTGTGTATGTGTGTGTGTGTGTAGAACCACGGGTGAATTCAGGAACCACATGGACCGCCTCCACCTCCTTGTTTCCTCTGCCCCGGGGTTCACGGGCTCCGCCCTACCAGGACGAGAAACGCAGGCCACCCCCGCTTCAGCCTGATGTCTATACCTGGGGTCTAAGATCAGAACTCAGGACCTTCTGCCTGCAAGACAGAGGCTTAACCCCTGAGCCACCGCTCCAACCCCCATAAACCTCTTTCTTTACATGAAACTTTTGGGGCCTTTGTCCTACTATCTCTAGAATAGTTCTGGTCTTGGGATCATTCTCAAGAGACAGTCTTGCTTATTGCATCTTAGTTTACCACTGGTGCTGAAGTACTAAGGTTTATCTAGAAGCGTAAAGTCTGGGACTTCTGGAGTGTGTAATTGGTTGCTGCTGTAAATAGCATTAGAAATGGCCCCTTCCAGTCTTATAATACTCTCTTCCTTTCACAGTCTGTACTGGTAACTGACAGCAGTCATTCTCTTAGTATCAAGTATTTCACCCAAATATGGAAACTTGAAACTTATTACTCCCAACTGTTGTTGTGAGAGCACTCAAAGTCAAACAATTTAAGGGAGGAAGGGAGATTTATTCAGCTTATGGTTCCAGAGGGAAGATACAGTCTTTCATGGCGGATGTGACATGACTAGAGGCAGAAGCTGGAGACAGGCTAAGTCACACCCATCCGCAAGGCTGAGAGCTGCAAGGCTCCAAGACCAACTTCTCTAGAAGTAGGGTGAGACTAATCCACCTCAAGGCCCCTCCCCGCCCCCCCCACTTTCCTCCAGCAAGGCTTCACCTCTCAAAGGTGCCACGACCTTTTCAAACACATGAGACTGTGGCAGACACATTTCAAACCATGACAAATATTTTCCTTTTAGAGCTGGGATGATGGATTAGTGATTAAAACACTTTCAGTGCAAGCAAAAGGACTAGAGTTCATATCCCCAGATCTTATGTAAAATAATGGGTAGATATAATTCCAGTCTTAGAAGGTGAAGACTATGTATCCTCAGAGCAATCTGGCTAACAAAATTAGTCTTTTGGAAAGCTGTTAGTTTGATTAGAGGACTCTGTTTTAAGAAATCATATTGAGTGAAGTATCCCAAGCACAGAAAACCAGATGTCGCATATTCTCCTTATAAGTGGAATCTAATTCCAAACACTCTTAATGACATACTCAAGGGAAAATCTTTTTATTGCCCTTTACAACCATTAGTATTCAAAATACAAAAGTAGGGCAAAGAAGACCCAAAGATAATGAAGACAAAGGAACAAGGTTTAATAGAGAAATAAGGCCACCTTTGAAAAATATCTATAATTAATGAGATACCTAATCCAATACACAATCTCCTTAATCACTGGTGTTTGGATTGATTTGAAGCACTGGTCATGTGTTCCCTCTCATGGGGTGGGGTTAGTGATAGTTGACATCCAGATGATGTCCTGGAGGTTGACCTTCCCATTACTGTGCTCTACTCCTGATTCTCCCTCCCTTTCAAGCCTTCTCATACATAAAGGCCTCTCTTTAATAGTTTCTGTATTGTTGGATGAGAGAGCTTCTCAACACCCAGACAGGATGCAGCCTTGTGCAGTGCAAGAATAGCAAATTGGACAACAACAAACAACCTGAATACAGAACATCAACAACCCTTCAGTGATGACTTGGAACCAGGCCAGACAAATCTCTCCAAAGGCTCAGGGAACTTTGTGGAAGAGGGGGCGGTAAGACTGTAAGAGCCTAAAGACGGAGAATTCTGTTGCTGGACAGGTCACTCCACTCAAGATAGGGCAGCCACAACCAGAAACTCATGGTAATGGGACTTGATCTCATCAGACCTGCACAGTGGTGGACATGTCAGCTTGCTCCCGTGGACTGGCAGGGACCTCAGGAGAAATAGTTCCAGGCAGTAGGATCCTCAGGGGCAAAGGGTCAACAGAGGTAGGGGAGAACCTATATCAGTGGGCCTGCCAAGAAGAGCCTCTCTTCCTGAACCCTGAACCCCCATGAAAACAGCAGGTCGGAGGAAACCTCAGGACCCATAGAGCCAAAAGATGTGAGAACAGGAAGGAGCAGAGTGGGCTCATCCGGATGAGAGAGGGTGGGATGGGGTGAGAGTGGGAGGGAAAGGAGAGAGGAAGAGAGAGGGAATGAGGGAGGCAAAGAGCATGTATAAATATGTTAATTTAATAAACTTATTAAAAATAAACTGCAAGGAAAAATTGCATTAAAATTTTATGAATAAATTATTTTTAAAATGTATAAAAAAGACTAAGATTGAGGAATGTTTGAGGATTGTTACAGTTTTCTTTCTTCTGTGAAACAGTACCCATATACAACTGAAGGTAAAAGGGAGATTTATTTGGCTTATGATTCTAGAAGGGATGTTGTCCACTTAGGCAGCACACAGCAGAAGGCATAGCTGGAGGCAGAAGCAAGACGGTGGTTCAGGTTACTACAGATATTATGGAGGCAGATAGAGCAAAAGCTGAGAGGAAACACACTTGGGTTATCAAAACTCAAGGTCTTCACCCTATGACCTGCCTAAAGATGACTCATTAAATCCACACGCATGTACACACGCATACACACACACACACTTGCACACACATTCAGGGCCTGGGGGAATCCCAGTTCTGTGGTACAGCCCCTGTGTGTGTCTTTCTAGCCCCCATCCTCCAACCTGGATGGATTCCAATTCTTTTTATCAGAGGAACATTTTAATTTGCATTTTGGGCTTCTTTATCAGACTGTTCTTTGTCTTCTGTTCCATTAACTCAAATGACTTCTTGATTCTTTCATCTCCTTTGGCTTGGAAATCACTCTGATGTACATGTAACTGGTGATTGGCTTATGGACTTTTTAAAAAATTAAAAATTTTTTTATTATTTATTCAGTTGTGCGTGTGTGCATGTGTGTGCGTATGTGTACCTATGTGTGTGTGTGTGTGTGTGTGTGTGTGTGTGTAGAACCATGGGCGAATTTGGGAACCACCATGGACGCCTCCACCTCTTCCTTGTTTACTCTGCCCCGGGATTCACAGGCTCTGCCCTACCAGGACCAGAAACGCAGGCCGCCCCGGCTTCTGCCTGACGTCTATTCGTGGGGTCTAGGATCCGAACTCAGGACCTTCTGCCTGCAACGGAGAGGCTTAACCCCTGAGCCACTTCTCCAGTCTGGCTTATGGAGTTTTAAAAAATGACAAACAAGACATACTCTACAGGTCACTGGCATTGATTCCCTGCTGGGCAGGACTCTTGGGACACAGGGGCACCATGCTTTCCTGTCACCTGTTCTTGACCAGCAACAACAGCAGCACCTGGAAACCAGCTGTGAACAGCTGCTCCTGAGCTCCACTCCAGGAGTTACTTCTGTGAGTTACTTCTGTGATTGGTCAATTCTTTTTTCTTTGTACTGACAACCTACCAAGAACTCTAATGAATCTTACTGGCTGAGAATCACTTAAGGAACCCTCTGAGAGTCTTTTTATGAGTTAGTGTCATGGTTTGAATCTCAGCTGTCCCTCCCAGGTTGGTTGTTTGAATCCTTAGTGATTGTTAATGTTTGTGAGAGTCGTGGCACCTGTAGGAGTTGAAGACTTGCCGGAGGACATTGGGTTAGAGGAGGTGGACGCTGAGGTTTTGGTAGCCCAGCCTCGCTGGCAGCGGCTCTCTCTTGCTCTCTCTCCTCCCATGGTGGCTGCTTGAGCCGCCTCCAGCTTCTGCCATCTGCCACGCCTTTTCTGCCATAATGGACTATGTCTTTTCTCTGGAACTGTAAGCAAAATAAATCTCCTTTTTTCCCCTTAAGTTTTGTGTAAGTATTATCTTAAAGCAGCAGAAAGTGACTATAACCGTGAGTCTCTAGGCTATCCAGATACTTCTTTCTTGAAGTTAGCTCCAGCTTGTAGCCAGGGGCTAGTCATTGGCATTTGTTTGCATATTCTGACTCAAAAACCTGTACTGAGATACTTGCTCTGCTAGTTCATGTGGGAATGTAATGTGCCAGACAGCTTCATTTAGCCTGATGTGATTTAAATTTAGCATAATTTCCTCTGACTTGTTTAAGAATCATGTAGTCCTTTTATTACTTAGATGGAAGCTACATGCTTCTTGTATATTATATTAACCAAGTGCCCATTTGCCTCTTAAGAATCCATTAACTTTTTGGGCTGAGGACATGACTCAGTGAGCTAAGGTGATTTCTTTTCCATCAAGTCAATCCCTGAACCCATGTAAAGTGAAAGGAGAGAACCAAGTCCTACAATTTATCCTCTAACTTAGATATATATGCCATGTACACCCCTCTCATTTTAAATAAAATGTGAGAGTGTTATATTTCTCTGATAAATGTGGTATACAAAGGTTGCTGAAATTATTATTTAAGGAATGTCTCATTTGAAATTTTGTCTGAGGGTTCTTGGATTATAAGACTGTGGATGATATTAAGAAGAGCTAAATTTTATGGACACAATAACTTACTGGAATGGTTGTGAGCTGAAAAATCTAAATAGGTTGAAGAAAATTTAGCTTTACCAGACAACAGAACCTCGTGAGCAAGGACATACAGCATTGCCTCTGTGTCCCACTGTTTGGTTCCATGTGCCTGTCAAATATTTACTGGATGCGTCCTATGCAATAGGGTTTGGAGCTTAAGATGAACAAGACAGATGTGGTTCCTGCCCTCAAAAAGTTTATAATCTCTTGGTGCCCAATGAATACATTGTGATTTAATGGAAAACAGCCTAGTTTGCATTATTAAAGTTGGCTAAGAAGGTTTGTTATGTCTTGAACCCAGGACTTAATATCGAGAAATAAAAGTTGTTGACAACAATCCTGAATTACGAATGCACTTTTGAAATATTTCAATAATTGGTGGCACTAGCTCTAGTTTGAGCTCTGAGAACCCACTGCTGTTGGCAAAGAGATAGCTGCTCAGTCATCATCGTGGTGTAGCAGAAATCAACCCAACAGGGCTGGAGTGCCTCACAGCTCTGATCCTGTTCATCTCATGGACCTTGGACACAGAGCCTCGGGCGTTGCTCCCAGCTCCCATCTGTGGAGGGGAGACTGTGAACAATTGCTTTGCTTCTCTGGGTTTCAGGGTTATTGGCTATAAAGTTAGGGGATTAGACTACACTTGTCTACAATTTCCAACTCCACAATCCTGCTCTTCTTGAGTGACTTGTTAACAGTAGAGAAAGTTTATGTTTAAACTGGTCCCATTTCCCTATACGCAATGTTCTAGCACCATCTCTAAGGCAGGGACAACCTTGCTGGCTTTGCCGGTGCATCTACAGAGGATGTTTGAAAAGCACCTTAAGTTAGAAAGTATATATAGTATATGTAAGTTAGAAAGTATATAAAAATAATATATGTATACACATATATATTACATATATATGACTGCCTCTATAAATCTTTGGTTCTTCTGTACTGAATTTATACTACCAAATGATTTTTTGCTTTATATAAATAATAAAGCAATACATATCACATTCAGATAGCCTGTCCATGATATCACATTATTTTTCTAATAAACAGGCTACAGAACTTATGCTAAATTTATGAGACGTGCAACAGAATGTTACAGCGTTCTTGAGACACCACTGTTTTACAAATTTGGCATCTGCAGGTCTCGAAAGGCTGAAATGGTTTCAATTTATTTACACCCTGCAGTTTCCTTAGGGAACTGTTTTCCATAAGCTAATGAGGCGCTGGTGCAAGGCCCCTGTGTTATTCCTGGCAGGAGCACTGAGACACATCGCCTGCTGCTCTGCTTTTTGCCTCAGTAGTCCAGTGCAAATAATAAATATGGGGAAATACATCATCCCTTTGAATGTGGGAGCCAAGTGGCAGGGCTGCCAAGGTTGAAACAAAGCAATTGCGAGCTTGGAACTCATTCAGGTCCTGTACCACATGTGCCCACATGTTAGGGACACCCCCAGTGTGGACTTGATCGCATCTGTTTACTTACTCTGAGAGCACAGGCAATCTTTTGAGATGTATTCTATAAAGTAGGTCTTTCCTAGGAAGTTGTCTTTGGGTGAACAAATGCTATTCTGAGGATAGGGAACTTGTCCTCTAGATTTAGGAGACGACTAGGGAGAATTTTTCCTGTACCTTGGAGGTACCCAGCCCTATGGATGGGAGCTACATGATGCAAGCAGAGTACATGCTTGGCCCGGGTGCAAGCTCACAGCTTGGGTGGCTGGAATTAGGAGGCTGCTCTTGCTAAAGACCGGAAACATTTGTCCACTTGGTTTCTTGAAGAGATCAGCATGGAGGTGTAGATGTCTAGATGTACTGTAGGCACATTGTAGGTGCGCAGTGAGCTGGATAATGCTTAGTTTTAGGTCCCCCACATAGTAATTCATGGGTTGAGTATCCCTAAGGCAGATCTCCCCACCTCCAGCTGTCCTCCGATGTCACCCTTGTCCAGCTTAACTCCACATGGGCAATTAAAACTTGCCCATTTTATTTGATCCATTCCCACCCTCTCTTCTCTGCTTTATTTTCTCTGCTCGTCAATCAGCTGGTTGAGGTCAACCCACAAGTGTTTCTTGAGCAGTAAATAAAAAAGTATTTATAAAAATCTATTTGGTGACTTATGATAAATGAAGATGCTTTTAATAATTAGATCTTTAAAAAAATCCTGGGTATGATTTTTAGATAGTATTAAATTTATGGGGCAGAGATAAATCCAGGGTCAGATAATAGACCTGATGCGTTTGAACATTCTGGGGCTTCACAGAGCAATGCTGCCCTTCATGCCTAGAGAACACGGTCCGCCTGCCAGGCCTGATCACAGCAACCATCAGAAGCATGTGGCGCTTTCTAGAGCTCATCCACCTCCTCCCACAGTGTCCCATCTCTCCACCTCTCCCTCCTTTCTGATTGTTTCTCTTGGCTGTCTTTGGATTTGCCCTTGGTTGGCTGTACTTAAGGTGTTATTTGGAGAACCAAAATGTCAGAAAAAAAACCTCAAAGAACCAGTAAAGGAAAAAAGAAAAGTTGAAGGATCGGTAGATATAGAGCAGAGGCCCAATTTCCACGTAAGTTGACCCATGTGTCTGTGTCCATCGCACCCGAGAAGGTCTTGAAGAAGCTGCATGTTTGCGACAGAAAGAGCACCGAGTACAGGGTGAAGTCTTCTGTGACTAGCTCCAACTTGATCTCAACACTTACTACTTCTTTAGGAAGCTGTTTCAAGGACCTGCATTGGGTTCCTGTTCATAGTTCCATTATCCACCAACATGGTCCTCGGCACACTTCAGAGCACTTGCTTTCTTATCACTTTACATTATGTGAAATCTCGTGTTCCCTGAGTCTTATAACTTGCCTGACACATAGTATTGTCTATATTCAATGTATGTGAATGGATGAAGTGGATGAATAACCCAGAGATAGTATTGATTCCAGTTTTTTTCGATGACTGTGGAAAGCAGCTCTTTGCTGTGGCAGACCAAGTGGGACATGGAATCATTTTGGTGCTAGTAAACCACAGGTGAGATAGTCCAGGAAGACCCCAGATTTACAGCTTCCCTTAGACATAGGCCCAGCTAGAATGTGGTCTTTCATGGTAGGCAAGTTAAGAAGGCAACTGACACTATCTTTTGTTTTACAGTTATGCAAATATTTAGTGTATGAGGTCAGTGGTCAAGAGCATTGATAGATATCTTGATTTTTTTTTTTATTGACATCTTTAGTAGTTACTGGGTGGAGTTTGTCTTTTTGCAAAATTTAGAGCTCTCCTCATTGGTGTAGAGGTGAAGTTTGCCTGCTTAGCTCATGCTAGGTACAAAGCCTCTTGCCTTGGTCAAGTGTTTTCAGTTCATATCTTATTGCTGTAATAGATAATGACCCTAACAACTTAGGAAAATGAGGATTTCTTTTATTCATGCTTGTGGTTTCAGGTTATAATTCATTATGTCCGGAGAGGTATACCAGCATTAGGAGCCAAGGGAACGGACCACACTACATTCAGTCAAGAGAGGAGACAGGGGCGTGGCCTAATGTGTATCTTTCAGTTTACCAGTCTGCCAAATTCCAACCAGCTCTTTATTTTATCTACCTGTCTGGAGAGTGGTCCCACCCACCATGGGCTGGGTCTTCCCACATCAATCATGCAACTAGACAATTTTTTTCAGGTTTGCCTTACTAGATAATCCCGGATAGGTGTACCTAAAGGTTCGGTTCTGATAACTTCAGCTGTAACCAATTGCCACAGCAAGTATCAGGAAGTTCAGACATTTTGATGAGCTGTGTTAATCTCTTCAAAGTGTGTGAGGCAACCCCCTCGGCGTCCAACTCGAGCAGAAACCACAGACACACCTGCGTTTGCACTAGAGATTTATTCGGGAGCGAACTGAACAGCGTTGCTGTCTCTGAATGCATGGAGCAGCAGCAACTTTGACTTTCTCCTGGCTTACATAGTCTGCAACGCGGAGGGACGCTAGGGGGCGTGGCCAACACTACAAACCAACCCATCGTTATCCACCATAAAAGGGAAAAACTTTGTCACTAATGGACTAACAGGAGATCTGGGGCACCAGCCGGAATGAACACATGAGTTAGGAATGGCCTGGGGCGCATTCTAGGTTGGAGAAAGGGCACACACCAGAGCGGTGTGGAGGGGAGAACTGCCACGTGATGCAGTAGCCCAACAGTGTGTATGGAGAATAGATGTGGAGTCAGATGGTCTAAGTTTCTGTGACATTTCACAGCCACCAGGGGTGACCTGATCTTTCTGGCTGCCCAATCTTATGGAGTGTGTATGTGTAAAGTGGGCACAGGGGTACCCGCTTCAAGGGCTCAGGAGACAGTGATTTCTGATCGTTGTGTGCACCAATGGGAGCAATTCCTTCCATGGCAGGTACGGTGTTTTGGCCTGCCTCCGTTGCTCTGGATCCTAGCTGGCTTATCTGCAAATAGGAAAACAATATGATCGAAGTAAACAAAAATGGGAAATTGCATTTGTCTAATTTGGGAATGGTTTATTTTTAAAAAAATTCAAGTCATTTGTTTTCACTCAAGCCATTTCCTCTTGACTTGAGTGGATTATTGCTTTGTCCTTAATTGCATTTTGCTTAGAGTTTCCCCCATTCACTGCAAGACCAGATACCATTCTTATGTTGATATAACCACTGACCTTATTAAAAGTTGGTCCAGATAAATCATGATTTTTAAGATAAGAGGGACACTAACACAAACACTGAAAGCTGGTCACCACATGGAGGCTGGAATGAATAAACTCTAACATCGGTTAAGGGAGGTACTGCTCTGATTTGCCTTTTCCATCCATTTACAACCTCACTGGGAAATGGGGAGGGGCTGAAAGTTCTCTTGCAAACTTCCACGGAATGTTACATGTTCAAACTTCCACTGCATTTTGATTCAGACAAGCTTTCATTGGCTGCAAAATTACACAATGCACCCAAATCCTTGCGCAGAGTGTGGCGTTGAGTTTATTCCCATGAACGCAGAAGTTCAGTACGAAAGGCCAGGAATGAGAGCAGTGGTATGACACTTTATACACGAACATATATTTCATTTGCAGCTGAATCACTCCTGAAGGCTGATGTTTTCCAAGTGTATTTAGTAGGGGTGGAACCCTCGAAGTTTAGGTGCAGAAACCTCTTGTTTGGGGGGAATGCTTCAGACTTTCCATTCCTTTATGATGTGTGCATGATGGGAAACACTTTCATGTTATAAGTAAATAATGACCCAAAAGGCAGAGCTCACAGATTAGTGACTTTCATCATGGTGCTGCTTTTGGAAGCATGACCAGATTATTTGAGGATGCGCTGTTTCTATTATCAGGGGACGCTTGGAATTTTTTCCTTCTGTTTTATGAAGTTCTGTTTCATGAAATAAGGTGCATGCTTTTAAACATGATAAGGAATTATAAAAAGTCAGTTTCAGATGTAAAGCATGGTGATTTGTTGATGAAGACAAGATGTAGCAGACAGAAAGACTTTTTAAAGACATTTTACTAGCATATAATAATTGTTTCAACAATGGGTTTCGTTATGACACTTTCACGCATGCAAAATGCACTTTGATCCTATTACCCTCATTCAGCATGCTCTTCCCTTCCTGTGACCTCCTTCCTTTTCCATAGCACCCAGAAAGGCTTTATTACTATCATATTGACTTGTTTTTAAGTAGCAACAGATGGAGTTTTGTCTTTTACTCTAAATGGAGTAAGAGTCCTCTGCTGAGATGAATTGTTTGGTTTTTTCTGCCGTTGTCTTAATCACAGTGGATTCTCTGTTCTGATGGGTTTCATCCAACCATAGGTATATCTCACCAACCACTGATCAAACATATGCAGAGAAAAATTGTGTTTGTGCCAACTCTGTGTACATTTTTCTTGTCATTGTTCCCTACAAGATGCACTCTAACAGCTATGTGCATGGCATTTGTGTTGTTCTAGAGGTATCACACATAGAATTGACTTAAAGTGTATGGCAAGATGTGCCTGTGAACTGACCCCATTTGTTATCAGAGGTTTGAAACTGGCATTCTTCAAGATACAGAAATAGGCTAGATTCTGACTCTGACCAGGATCTAGGATTTAGGAAATAAGGACACAAACTGGCAAATGGGATCATACCAAAAGAACCCCCACAAAAAACCCACATATAAATTAGACAATAGTAAAGGAAATAAAAGTAAAAGGAAATAAGCCTACAGAATGGGAGAAAAGCTTTTATTAGCTATTCATAGGTCAGTGATTAATATCCAGAATGTATAAAGAATTTTTGAAAAAATTAAACATCAAAAGACCACAAAACCCTCACTAGTAGTCACATGAAGGCTTTGATAATAAATGCCTTATAATTGGTTAAAAAGGACACATATTTGCTTATGGTAAGAAAATTTTTGGAAAATGAACTGACCAGACCTTTTTCACAAGATTTACAAATAGCCAACAATTAGGCGGAAAAAAAAAATCCTTAGCGTGCAAATCAAAGCTACATTGAGATTCTATCATTGTGGCTTGTGAAATGTGCTGCCTAGGCTCATGTGTTTGATCCCTTGGTCCCCAGATAGTGGTGCTGTTTGGGAAGACTGTAGAGCCTTTAGGAGGTGGGGTTTTGCTGGGGGTGGACCTTGAGATTTTATGCTGATCCCTACCTCCTTTTCTCTTTCTGATACTACGTGTCTGGACAGTTTCTTGCTCCTGCTGCCACACTCCCCCCCTCCCCCCGTCCCTGTCATTACAAACTCTATCCCTCTGGAACTAGGAGCCAGAATAAACATTTCTCCCTTAACTTGCTTTTGTGGGGGTATTTTATCAAGGCAACAGAAAAGTAAATGACACCCACCTCACCCCACTTGGAATAGCTATGATTAAGAAAATAAAAACAAATGTTGGCAAGGATATTGCAAAGAGAAACCCTTATACATTGCTATTGGGAATCAAATTAGTCAGTATGAAAGTGAATGTGGAAGAAAACTGAAGCTAGAATTCGTGATTAGTCTGTTGATACCACTTCTGGGTGTATACCTGAAGAAATCAAAGGCAGTATATGATGGAGATGCCTGCACACCTGTGGGCATTAGGGCACTGTTCACAACAGCCACATGCTGGAATCAGCCTGGATGCCCACTAAGAGAAGGGTGGATAAAGAAAATGTAGCATACATGCACAACCTGAGTATTAATCAGTGTAAAGGTTACTCTTAACTATTGCTGTGAGAGAACACTCAAAGTCAAATAACTTAAGGGAGAAAAGGAAATTTATTCACCTTAGGGTTCTAGAGGGGAGACACAGTCTTTCATGGTGGAAGTGACATGGCTGGTGGGTGAAGCTGGCAGGTTAAGTCATTCCCATCCACGTGACTGGAATATTCCTGGAGAGTCTCCTGTTCTGTGGTTCCTTTTATCTGGTCTGCTACTGGGAAGTTCCAATGGGATCTAGGGCTGGTCTTTGTATTGTAAATGTATTGATCCAGATGGTTTCTTCAAGGTGGTCTCAACTGATCTTAGTTAATGCCAAGTGTGTCAACTTGACACACAAGATTAACTATCACAGTCAATGTCATGGTTTGAGATGTGAGTTTTCCTCCATAGGCTCACTCATGTATTTGAATTTTTAATTGTTTGGCAAGGTTATGGCATCTTTAAATGGTTGAACCTTGCTGAAAGAAGGCAGCCACAGGGGTTGGGTCTTGAGATTGGTTAGCCCTACCTTGCTTAAGTTAGTGAGTCTGCTCTTGAGCTTGCTGCAGCAGCAGCAGCTTATAATGTCTGCAGTGTTTTAGTCTACCTCTAGCTTCTGCCAGCCAGCTGTGCCTTTTCTGCCATGAAGGACCATATCTCCCTCATTCAACCGTAAGTTGAATGAATCTCCCTTTCTCCCTTTAAGTGGTTTGGGCCTCAGTGGTGTCTCATAGTAGCACAAAGAGTAACTGACATAGTCAGGAAAAAGAAGAATGAATCATGCTATTTGCAGGGAAACATCATTATGTTAAGCTAAAAAAAAGCCTCAAGAACAAAAAAAGCTCATGCTTATTTCATATAGAGAACATAGAAAAAGCCATGAAAGCAGAAGGGAGAATTTTATAGAAGAGGGAGAGGATTCAGGAGGAGGAGAAAGGCAACTGTCATAGTTAGGCACAGGTGTCAACTTGATAGTTGAGGGTTTGAGCTCTGGGCACATTTGTAGAGAATTAGTGGTTGAGTTATGCCCAGAGCAGACCTGCAGGAGATTGTCTAACTGATGGGGAAAGCCCAGCCTATGGTGGGTGGGACTAGGCCCTGAACAGATGAATAAAATACTGAGAGCTAGTTGAGGAAGTTGGTGTCCTTTTGTACACTTGGCCAGATATGCTGGTCTGGTAAGTAAGGATCGTCCCTCTCTCAGCCATTATGTAGAGATGGTGTGGCCAGTTCCGTTCCTTTGGCCTTGGTGTTGGCATGAGCTCTCCATCAAACTGGACTAAGAACTGTAACCAGTAATCGTAAGAGAAAATAAACCCTTTGTTCCTTTAAGCTGTTTGATGGTCATTTATCAGCAGCCATGCAGACTAACTGCAATAGCAGGCAAGAGGGTAACAGAGAGGAAATATGATCCAAGTGTGTTAAAGCATGTATGGAAATGTAACAGAACCCACTGTTGGGTACAATTGCTATAATATATGCTAATTTTTGTGTCCTAGAGAGGGGTGGTCCTAGAACCAACCCTTACTGGATACCTTCTAACAATGATATTTAGTAATTGAAAATATAATTATCTCATTGATCTGCATTTTCTCAGGGTGCCAAGAAGAATTTAACTGTATTCCCTGTGATCCTTCTCTTCTCACTTTTACCTTCTCCTTAATTTTCATGTGACTAAATCATTGACATCAAGGAGATAGAGAGGCAGAGAGACAGAGACAGAGAGAGACACAGAGAGACAGACAGAGAGAGGGACAGAGAGAGACAGACAGAGAGAGACAGACAGATTCAGAGAGAGACAGAGATGGAATTTGGCAGTCTGGTAGACAGGTGTGGCCAGTTCCCTCAGCTCCTGATTCACAATAATCTGTAACCGAAGTCATTGGTTGCAATGGGATGCAAATCCCATTGTGTCTGCTGAATTGAGTCATGTATTTGTTACAGCAACAGGAATGAGAACATTTCAGCTTCTCGAGTGCTGGCATTGAAGGCATGTGCCACCATGCCCTGCTCCCTAGTTTCTTTATCTGTAAAATGGGAATACCATTTAAGATTTCTGGGAGGTCCAAATGAGCTTAGCATATGGAAAGAACCTAGGTTGGTGTCTGGCATATGGTATTACATGAATGTTTTATTTATGAAGTCAAAAAAGTCCTAGTTGCTCCAATAAACTTGGCGCTTATTAATACATGCTAAGTGAAGCCACGTGTGGGGACAAGGTTGTTTGGAGCGTCTGGGGAAAGGGCTTAGGTCCAGGTATTGAGGAATCCAAGCATGGCATGATGTGAAGAAGAGCGAGTCAAAGTGTCTGAGACTGAGTGGGGCAGAGAGAGAAGTTCAGAAGTAGAGGGAAAGGAGTGGAAGCTAGAAGAGGATATAGGCAGGTAAGTCCTATAGAAAAGTGTCCTCCTGACAGCAATTCATGGAAAACTGTCCACCTGACTGAGCAATTCACTGAAAACTTTTGTCAGTTTCAGATGGTACAGAAGAGACTGAGGCCGGTTTGAATGGTGAGGGAAGAGGAAGGCTGTCAGGAGGAACAGATTATTTGAGGTGATTAGCTTGTTAGGAAAGGAAGCTTCAGCGAGGAGCATGGGGCCTCT
The DNA here is from genome assembly GCA_023101885.1 of Typhlomys cinereus. Classification (NCBI taxonomy): domain Eukaryota; kingdom Metazoa; phylum Chordata; class Mammalia; order Rodentia; family Platacanthomyidae; genus Typhlomys; species Typhlomys cinereus. The sequence goes on along the minus strand of JALPQD010000067.1, from coordinate 6,705,708 downwards.
TGGCCATGTTTAGGACAGTTTACAAGGACCAGCTCTGTGAGTTGAAATATCCTCCTGTTTGTGGAGCAAAGAGCCCCAGCTCCTTCAGTTGGGACCTTCTTTGGATGGAGTCAGTCACTTCAGGGTCTTTCACATGGCTGAGTTCTGGCAGTGGTGGATGTGGCCCATGTTAGCTAGGCTACTGTAGGCTGCAGGGATCTTGATTTCAGTAGCGGACACTCCAAGAACCTCTTAAGGGAGAAAGATGACATGCTAAGAGCCGGGGCCATTAGCTAACCTCTATGTGGACCTCTATATGGACCACTGGTATAGACCACCAGGGTCTATATGGACCCTGATTCCAAAGGACTCTGGCTGAGACCTTGGAGAGGGGACCCCAAGTCTGAAATCATGCTGTGTTTGGAGAGATCATCGCTCTGTCCGATAGGGCGTAGAGGAGACTTCATGTCAGAGTGACACTCCAATAAAGGTGTGCTCTTAGGATGAGGAAAGCTGGGAGACTGTCCAGGTCTGTGCTGAAAATAGATATTTTATGAGAACACTGTGCTTCTGGAAAAGCTTTCTTCCAATGTTTTAACTGTGAAGGGCAAGTCCTCCATTGTAACATGCTGTGACTTGGTTAATGATGGTCAGATGTGGAGATGAACTTCCTTGGGTCACCTGGTCATGATTCCTGACTAGTCCAGGCTCTGGGCACACTGGACTCAGAACTGCAATATTGCTGATTTTTCTTGTCTTCTTCTTCTTTTTTATGTTACACCTCTGTGAGTGTGTTGTGTGTGAATGTGTGTGTGTAGTGTGTGTATGTGTGTGTGTGTGTGTGTTATGCGTTTGTACAAGAGGGCATTTGAGTGTGTGTGGACTTGTGGAGGACCAGGGGTGACTTTGGAAATCGACCTAGGATTGTTCTTTTTCCTTTATTGCTTTGCTCTGGGGTTCTCATGCTCCACCTTCCAGGCTTCTGCCATATCTGCCTGTTTTATGTGGAATCCAGAGATCTGAACTCACGGGCCTTTTGATTTTGAGGCAAAGACTTTTTAACTCCTGGGCCATCTCCTTAGCTCATCATTCATTTTTTTAAAAAAAATTTTATTTATTCATTGTGCATGTGTGCGTGTATGTGTGTGTATGTGTATGTGTGTAGAACCACGTGCGAATTCGGAAACCACCATGGACCACCTCCACCTCCTCCTTGTTTACTCTGCCCTACCAGAACCGGAAATGCAGGCCGCCCCTGCTTCCGCCTGGCATCTCTACGTGGGGTCCAGGATCCGAACTCAGGACCTTCCGCCTGCAAGGCAGAGGCTTAATCCCTTAGCCACCTCTCCAGCCCCTGATTTTTTTTTTTTTTTTTAAAAGAAGACGCTCACCAAGATTGATGATATTTGCTTCCTGGAAGTTTCTTCTCTTGAACATGATACCTTTTATGAGTGAATAAAGTAAATAATAGACAGTAAAACACACAGTTAATTCTCATTAACGTCACAGTCAAGTTTTATAGTTTGGGTGATGTGATAATTAGATTCAGGTGTCAACTTGACAGTTACAGACTGTTGGGCATAGCTGTGAAAGATCGATGGTTGGGGCAAGCCTTTGAAAAAGCCTATAGGTACCTATAGGTTATCTATAGGTAGCTGTTTAATGATGTGGAAGGCACAGCCAAGAGTGTGTGGTGTTTGCGTTGATTTGCTGCACGATCCATTGCTGGTATGTTGTTGTCTTCTTTGTTGCTGCTGCCACTGCTGCCACTGTTCTTGGCTGTTGTCAGAGCTCGGCCCTTTCAGTCTTGCTGCTTTTCTTACTGCTGTTGGAATCTAGTCTGGTGGGCCTTGCCACGGTTCATCACTGACGTCACAGCCCAGCTTCTTTTAGCCCTCTAGCGTGATTGAGGCTTGAGACGTTCATGGGATCCTTCCATCTTGTCAGATACATTCAGCTCAAGAACTGAGCATCTATGAGGGGCTACTTTGAAGGACACTGCTTTTATTTGTGAGGTGATTTAATAAAATTTTACACACACACTCGATCTGTTCTGTTCCTTTAGAGAACCCTGACAAATACAGGTGAACACTGAATCAGTGTGCTTTGGACAGTATTCTAGGAGGAAATATCTTTGGCAAAGCATTTTCATTAGGAATTAGCAAATAACCTTGTTTTTATGATCTCTGTTTAGAGATACGTTATTAATATATTAGTATATTACATGTTAATTAGTCTATCTTGCTGACTCATCGACATTGACTCAGTCATCAGAACTCTAACTCATATCTGAGGCAAGGCTATCTGGGATATACAAATATATAATATATATATATTTAACCAGAGATCATATCATAACCTTCTTGGGCTAAGAAACATTCCACAGCACCTTAGTACTATGCTTGGGGATCATTTTGTTATTTATTTATAATGTGAGCGGATGATCTGTGAGCATGCATTTATGAGTGGGAATGTGGATATGTGTGCACCAAGCTGCATGTGGGAGATCAGAGGACAACTTTGGGTGAGGGTCCTCACTGTCAAACTTACCTGTTGTTTTTTGCTCTGTGTGTTAGGCTACCTGGCTTATGAGCTTTTGGGACTCCTCCTTTGTCTGCCTCCTATCTCCCAGGAAGAGTACTGGGATTACAGATTTTTGTGCCAGTTTTTTTTTTTTTTTTTTGCTTTTTTAACTAACCAAACTATCTCCCCAGTCTTGGGGAGCCATTTTCAACAGCAAGACTGATAACAAAGAACACTCTAAATAAATTGATAAACAAAGAACACCAAAAAAAGGGTAGTCCTCAGACAGGTCTTTTTTTTTATTTATTCAATTATGCGTGTGTGCGTGTGTGTATGTATGTATGTGTGTGTGTATATGTACATGTGTGTATGTACATGTGTGTGTAGAGCCAGGGGCACCTTGTTTACTTTGCCCAGGGATTCACAGGCTCCGCCCTACCAGGACCAGAAACGCAGGCCGCCCCCGCTTCTGTCCGGCATCTATACATGGGGTCCAGGGTCTGAACTCAGGACCTTCCGCCTGCAAGGCAGAAGCTTAACCCCTGAGCCACCTCTCCAGCCCCCTCAGACAGGTCTTGAAAAGATACTTGTGTGCAGCATGAGAAATGAACAGAGGACAGAGTGATTTCTTGTTTGACCTCAGTTGGAGACATGTGTGCCAGGCAATTCAAATTCTCACCAAGTTTATACAGCCATGTCTTTCAAATGACTGTGGCAGTGCACTGAATATTGATATAAGGTTATAAGTTTTAGGAAGGAGACAAATTCATAAATACAGACTGGTCAGTAATAAAGGATCTGCCTCTATTATACCTCATAAACCTTCATGGATGCCTTTAATTTGAATGATTAACTAGAAGTTGAGAATTCAAAATGGCACTTAATAAATCTTTTATACACTAAGATTCTGTGGTCTTGAAGGTCAAAAACTGAGTAGTTGAAATGTGTCTGACTTTCAGGTCTAAAATGCAACCTGAGGACCTGTTTGGGAAGAAATGGAAGGCTGGGCTGGGCTGGGGCTGCTCATGGGTGTGTCAAGATTGTGGCAGTTCTGAGACAAAGAGAAGCTAGTTTTCCTGTCTCTTAGGAAGATCGTTTTTCCAAAGCATTCTAAGAGATTTCCTCTCACCTCCTGTGATCTATCTGCTCTAGGTCTGTCTGCTCACAGGTAGGAAGCGTGCGATCACCATAAATAACTCAAAGCAACTTAATTTAGTCCCTGGAGCTTGGACTGAACCTACCTCTTCTGCAGCACAGTAAATAAGACTGGAGCCCTGTCAGCAAAGGAGAGGGACATGGACTTGGAATAATCAACCAGTAGTCTCTACCATGCCTGCTAAAGAAGTGTGCGCTGATAGGTGGAGAGGACTTCAATAAAAATGAGAGGGCAGGGGCTGGGGAAATAGCTCAGTTGGTAAAGCATTTGCCTTGGCAGCATGAAGACCTGAGTTCAATCTTCAGAATCCATGTAAAAAAGTAGGGCGTAATGGCACACAGTTGGGAAACTGGAGACAGGTGGATTCCTGGGGCTTTCTGGTCAAACAGACTTAGGGGGCTCCTGTGACAGAACCTACCTTAAAAATCAAGGTGGATAGCTAGCTCTTGAGGAATGACATCTGAGATTGACCTCTGACCTCCACATAGTGCAACCCATTCCCCTCACCTACACACAGACTGAGATTGTAGTTTGCATTTTTAAAGAGGTTTCTAGCACCTGGCAGACTCTCTCTAGTCAAATCTGCAGTGCAGTGCCCTCCTGGATAATCCATTTCTGTTTTGGAGAAGCATTAGAAGTTCTTTCTTTAGACACATACAAAAGAAGCTCTCAGAATTATGGAAAGGAAATTGTGAACAAGAATTTCTCAGTCTCTTGCTGTGGCACAATAAAGAATGTGCCAATTCTTCATTACTGCTCCCTGTGATAGGAAGGGTGTAATGGACTACCCCTTGAGTGGACCAGTCTTTGTGGATTGCTTGATTAATAGAACACAGAGTGTGTAAAGTTCTGGGATCCTTTGAAGCTAGGTCACAGAACTTTCTCAATTGCCTCCCAGAACCTCCTGAAATGCTTTCTCTTAGAGTCTAGCTGAAGTCCAACTGGGCCGTGGAGAGGCCTCTTTGCAGACCTTGGATGGTAGCTTGCTGAACTCCCAGCTGACAGCCAGCAGTAACTTGCCAAGCGTGTGAGTGTGCCCTGTCAGAAGGCAAATGTTCCAGTTCTACTTACTCAAGTTCCTGCTGGTGCTTCAGAGATCAGAGAGGTGTCTCTTCACTGAGGTCTACCTGAGATTCATAGTCATCAGCAAAATAAGTGATTGTTTCATTTAAATGGTTACATTTTCCAGTGGTTTGTTATTCCACAGCAGGGCACTTAACACACGTCACAGTTATTCTTCCCTGTTGCTGTGAGACAGCACTCATACAATCAGCTTAAGGGAGAAATGGAGATTTATTAGACTTATGGTTCCAGAGGGGTATAGTTCATTATTGAGTGGGAGTGGCAGGGTGGGATGGCAGAAAAAGCTGTGGGCTGCTTCGGTCCTGTCCCTCATTTGAGAAAGCAAGCAAAAACGACAAGAGTGCCATGGCCTCCCCAAACAGTAGGGAGGAATGCAAACACATGGACCTATGGGAGCAACTCACTGTGTGACAACTCACATTCAAACCATGACAACACAAGAGATCAGTTTAGGACTTCAATGATTTTTTTTTTTTTTTTTTACTCTTTTTTTTTTATTATTATTTATTCAACTGTGCGTATGTGCGCGCGCGTGTGTCTGTGTGTGTGTGTGTGTGTGTGTGTGTAGAACCACGGACGAATTCGCGAACCACCATGGACGCCTCCACCTCCTTCTGCCCCAGGATTCACAGGCTCCGCCCTACCAGGACCAGAAGCGCAGACCGCCCCCGCTTCCATCTGGCGTCTATACGTGGGATCTGGGATCCGAACTCGGGACCTTCCGCCTGCAAGGCGGAGGCTTAACCCCTGAGCCACCTCTCCAGCCCCAGGACTTCAATGATTTTTGAATGAATACTAACTTTAAAATTTGACAGGTTGACATCTGCATGACTGACATTCCAACATGCCCCATAGACTATCAAAGAATTCAAGAGAGATAACATAGAGTGGAAATCTTGGGGACTAAAGCTGGATGAGTCAAGGAAAATGCCCCTATTAATAGGGTGGCCCGAAGAGAGGCAACTTGGTATGCCACAAAGGCATGCACCCCCACTAGAATAGACAAACCAGAGAGAACCCTGGGGTCCACAGAAACAGCCAGGTAGGATGGTGAGAGGGAGATAAATGGATTGATGAGGGGAAGGGAGAGGAATAGAAGGGAGGGGGAACAGAGGGAAACAGGGATAAGTTCTCAATATCCTTGTAAAACTAGAAAAATAAATTTTAAGAAATCATGCCACTCTTGATTGTGGTAAGGTTCAGATAAAGAAAAAAACAACTTGGCTGAATGAATGGAAGAATGGTCATTTGGCTTTTTCTGCCTTCAGAATAGAGAAGAACAAGAAAATTGTAGGCTGCTCTTGTCTAAGAATACAATTTCAAACTTTAGCCCTTTTCTTGGAGCATGCAGAAAACAATCCAAGTATGTGTCACTTCGCCTCAGGGTTACAGAGCACTTCATTCATATGTTTTCCAAGTTGACTTTATTGCCTCTTCAACTCTTCTCCTGAAACTCTAAGAGAAGGAAAGCCAGGGAGTCATTGATGTTAGTAAAAAAGAAAACTTTTTCTTCATAATAAATAGGGATTTTTATGTATTTTCCCCAGATTTCTTATTTTCATGTTTTATAAAATGAAACTCACTGGATTTTGGATTAGTTTTCCGATAAAAGACATAATTCCAATTATCTTCCATGGGTATTTATAATGTCTATCTACAGACAGAGCAAAGCCCATGGTTTGTGGTCCCTGGTGGTCTACCTCAGTGGTCCATGGGTGCCACGTGTCTGTAAGAGGAATGCTACTTCAAATGACCCAGGATTGGCGGTCAGAGTTTTAGAACACAAGGCCCACATTCAAAGGCAGTAGGTTTCTTTTTTTAAAATGAGGACTAACACCTGAGGTGATCCAGTAGACCAGCAATGAACCTGCCAACAGAAGAATGGCGAGGGCAGTTCCATTCACAATCACTATGAAAATAAGACGCTCAAGAATGAATTCAACTGAGGAATTCACGATGTTCTCAATAGGAACAGGAAAAAAAATTTAAAAATCCATACAGAAGCAAAGAAGACTTAAGATAGGCAAAGTTGTTCTGAGAAAGAGATGAACACTCTCATCACTGACACAACCACCCAAAAGCAGCTGAATGATCAAGCTGTGTCATTCTTGGGTTATATACCTGAGGGAACCAAAGTCTGTATGCAACAGACCCAGGCTGACCACCAATAATGGGATCAGCTGGGTGTGCATCAGTGGGCTAATGGATAAAGAAAATGTATAGGCACGTAATGGAGTATTATTCATCCGTGGAGATGAGCAAAATCATGTTGCCTGTAGGAAAATGGAATTGCAGGTCTTCTACTAAGTAAAATAAGCCAGATTCAGAAAAATAAGTATGGCATTTCTTCTCTTTATATATGGAATACAGAACTGAAAAGGTCATGGGACTAGAAGAAGAATTACCTGGGAAAAGGAAGATCATACATAGGGCCATAAATGAGGAAATTAGCAGATGAATGTGATCACAGTGCAGTATGAGGAAACTCACTGCTTTGTACTGATAATGCATGCTAATTAGAATCAGTTGGGCATGTGTGCGTGGATTAGTTACTGGGTTTTCTATTCAGTTGATTTTTGTCTTGAATTTTTATGTCAGCCCCATGCTAATTTGGTTATTATGGTTTTATAATATTTTTAAGTTAGGTATTGAGATGTTTTGAGTGACTGGGGAGCAGGATCTTGAGCTACTTAGTGAGTTTTGGATTATGTCATGAGATGCTGTCTGGGAAAAAAAAAGAAATAAAGGCGGTCAGAAAGGAAGAAAGAAAAATGAATGTCTTTTTAGTGTATTTTCCATTTATTAATTGAATATTTTGCTTTTTCTCTTTGGAGTTCTCTGTGCCCTGGTTATTAATTCTCTGTTGGGCAAAAAGCTGACAAGGTTTTTCCTCTCCTTCTGAAGATGTCTTTTCAGTCTATTTGTTCCTTTTCTGTACAGAAGTGTTTCAATTTGATTTGTTGGTTGCTGCTATTTTCTGAGTGATTGGAGTTCTATTCAAAGAGTTGTTGCCTGTGATCACAACTTGAAATATTTTCTTCTAGTATTTTCAAAGGTCATCTTTCTCTTCAGTATGGCAGATTCCTCTGACTGTCTTCTGCTGGCTCAGTGGTACTGAGTGCCTGTAGTTTGTGTTTACTATGGGAATTTTTTCTTTCTTCTTCAGTTATGAGGATAACTTTGCTGGAAATGAATCTAGGTTGACAGTTATTATCTTTCGGAATTTGAAATGCATTTGTTGCACACCCTCCTATTTTTATACAGTTTCTGCTGAGAAATCTGCTGTTATACTGGTGGGGTTGCCACTATATATGATTTGGTGCTTTTCTTTTTATTATTATTATTTTTTTCAATTGTGCGTGTGTGTGTGTGTGTGTGTGTGTGTGTGTGTGTGTGTGTGTGTGTGTGTAGAACCACGGGTGAATTTGGGAACCACCATGGACCGCCTCCACCTCTTCCTTGTTTACTCTGCCCCGGGATTCACAGGCTCCGCCCTACCAGGACCAGAAACACAGGCCACCCCCACTTCCACCTGGCGTCTATACCTGGGGTCTAGGATCCGAACTCAGGACCTTCCGCCTGCAAGGCAGAGGCTTAACCCCTGAGCCACCTCTCCAGCCCCGACTTGGTGCTTTTCTTGAGTAGCCCCCTGCACCCGTCTTTTTCTGCACACCTAATATTTCAACTCTGACATGACAAGGGGGAGAGATTCTTTTCTGATCTTGTCCCTTTGGCTTTTTAAAGGCCTCTAGTATCTGTAGGGCACTCTCTTTCACTAGGATTGGGAAATTTTCTCTTGTGACTTTATCGAATATATCTTCTATACCTTTAGTAGCTTCTTAAAATTATTTTATTTTTGTATGCATGCATGCATGTATGCATGAGTGCAGGCTCATATGTACCACAGTGTATGTGCTGAGGTCAGAGAATTCCTTTGTGGTTTCAATTCTCTCCATCTACCTTTATTTGAGTTCCAGGGATCAAACTCAGGTCATCAGAGGTGTGAAGCAAGTGCTTTAACCTGCTGAGACATATGCCCTTCTTCTCTTTCCTCTTCCTCCTCTTCTTCCTCTCCTCCTCTTGTTCTTCTATGACTCTTCAGTTTGTTTCTTAATAGTATGCCATAAATTGTGCATGTTTTGTTTTTACTTTATTATTATTTTATCTTATTACTGAGTAAGCTTTTTACTGGCATGTTTTAGACACTAGCTCTTTTAAGCATGTGACACCGTGTGTCCCTATTCTGGGAGCTACTGATACTTGTTCTAGTCTATGGTTCAGACCAGATTTCAACCATGTGGAACACTGGGTGGCTCTGATTCAAATTTTTTTTTCCTTCTAGGTTGGAATATTATACAGACAAATTTCTGCATAGAGTCCCCAGACACTTTTTTAGTCTACTATTCCTTTTCTATACAGAAGCTTTTAAATTTGACGCAGTTTCATTTGCTGGTTGCTGTTATTTCCTGAGCTATTGGAGTTCTAGTCAGGAAGGACTTACTCTCTTCGCTTCACCAGGGAGACGCACCTTTCTTTTTACAGCCACCTAGCTACAGACTCAGCGGGGGTCTTTCCAAAGTGGCTTCTCACCACTGCTCCAGTCTAGTGCTGAGAGGAGAGGTTTTTGATTTTTCTGGCACCTAGAAGGTATGCAGACCCCAAGATTCCTATCTGGTTAGATTGCAGATCTGCTCGGTGATGTAGCTAGTATTGATTGCACTTTGGCATCTGCCCTTCCTCTCCCCCCACCCTCCCAGCACACTCTGGCTTCCACCTTTCCTCCGTGGCACAGCTGCTGTGCAGCTTTTGTCTCCCATACCACCTCCCTCCCTTCCTCCTCCCTCCCTCCCTCCCCCTGCTCTTCAATTTACCAGCCTGAAAACTTCTCTACATTTGCATTATCTGTACTCAGCATTCTTTTTCTTGGGGCTGAGTCTTCTGGAGCAGACTCTCCTGCTCTGTTTTCTAATAATTTCTTTTTGTCCTCCCTCCCTGCTTCCCTCCCTCCCTCCCTCCCTCCCTGTCTTCCTCCCTCCCTCCCTCCCTGCCTTTCTTCCTCCCTTTTTCTCTCCCTCCCTTTTCCCTCTCTTTTTTCTCCCTCCCTCCCTCCTTCCCTTCCTCTCTCACTTCCTTCCTCCCTCCCTCCCTTCCTCCCTTTTCCCTCTCTTTTTTCTCCCTCCCTCCTTCTCTCACTTCCTTCCTCCCTCCCTCCCTTCTCCCTTCCTCCCTTTTCCCTCTCTTTTTTCTCCCTCCCTCCTTCTCTTACTTTCTCCCTCCCTCCCCTTCCTCCCTTTTTCCCTCCCTTTTTCCTTCCTTCCTTCCTTCCTTCCTTCCTTCCTTCCTTCCTTCCTTCCTTCCTTCCTTCCTTCCTTCCTCCCTTCCTTCCTCCCTTCCTCCCTCTCTTTTCTTTTCCTGCTGAAAAGGAGTTTTTCTTCCACAAGGATGTCTGCTCTTCAGCTCTCCCCAGTGTATTCCTTAGACATTCTTGTAATTGGTGGAAGGTATCATTTGCCATCTTCTGACCTATATCTATTTTGTTGTTTTTATGTGTTCCTGATTTCTTTATCAGTATGTTCACTATTGTTATCTAGAAAATATTTTCAAACTATCATTCCCAAAATGGATTAATAGCTAGACTACATAAGAATCTAAAATAAAGCCCAAACCAAGAATCAAATAACCCTAATAAAATGGGCTAAATAGCTGAACAGATATTTTTATAAAGAGGATAAACATGGTCAACAAGGAGTGAAAAATTAGTACTAATATCACAATTGATTAAGGAAATACAGCTCATCTTATTTAGAATGGCTATTTCAGAGAAAAAAATGTTGGCAAGGACATGGAAAGGGGAACTTATACAATGGTGGGAATATAAATAGTTTAGCCATTATGGAGAACCACATGGTGATTCCTTAAAAAACTAAACAAACAAAGAAACTACCATATGCTTTAGCAATTCCACTTTTAGACACGTATCTAAAGGTATAATCACAAAGGTGCCCAATGGATGATTGGAAAATGTCACACACACACACAAACACACACACACACACAGAGACAGAGAGAGAGAAAGAGAGAGAGAGAGAGAGAGAGAGAGAGAGAGAGAGAGAGAGAGAGAGAGAGAGATTATGTAGCCTTAAAAAGAATGAAGGGCTGTCATTTGCAGCAACATGGATGGACTAAAGGTCATTATGTTAAGTGAAATAAGCCTGATGTATATTCCCACTCATTCATTTCATTTCTTTTCATGCTTCCTTGTCAGTAGAGACAAGGAAGGTTACATTGAAGGAAGATGGAAAGAATTTAGGTAAGAGTCAATAAAGCAGTTAGATGAGAACTCAGTTCTGTTTTTCTATAGTTTAGTAGAATAACTATTGATTACAAATATATGACATAGTTCAAGATTAACTGGAAGAATACAAAAGTTACCAATATATGGAAATGATTTAATGAAATAGAAGTGCTACTCTACCTTTTCGAGCCCCCCAAAATGACCTGCCAGGAAGTAGAACCTGCAGAGAGGGTTTTGCGACTCCACACCTTGTATCTGATAGTGTCATGATGTCATAGTTAGGCATAGGTGTCAACTTGACAGGTTGAGGGTTTGAGCTCTGGGTACTTTTGCAGAGAATTAGTGGTTGAGTTAGGTCCAGAGTGAACCTGCAGGAAATTGTCTAGCTGATGGGGAAGGCCCAGCCTGTGGTGGAGTGGGACTAGGCCCTAGAGTAAAATACAGAGAGCTGATTGAAAGAGTTGGCATACTTGTGTACACTTGGCCAGACATGCTGGTCTGGCAAGTAAGGATTGTTCCTCTCTCAGCCATTATATAGAGATGGTGTGGCCAGTTCTCTTGGCCCTGGTGTTGGTGTAAGCTTTCCTGTCAAGCTGGACTGAGAATTGTAACCAGACAATCATAAGAGAAAATAAACCCCTTTTCCCCCTAAGCCGTTTGATGGTGATTTATTAGCAACTATGCAGATGAACTGCTACACATGAAAAGGGAATCTTCAACTAGGAATCAGTGGTTTCTTTGTCTCCTTTCCTCCTCCCTCCCCTCCCCTCCCCTTCCCTCCCTCTCTCCTCCCTCCCCCTTTCCTCCCTTCCCTTCCCCTCCTCCCCCTCCCCTCCCCTCCCCTTCCCTCCCTCTCTCCTCCCTCCCCCTTTCCTCCCTTCCCTTCCCCTCCCCTCCTCTCCTCTCCCCTCCCTTTCCTTCTTCTCCTCTCCCCTCCCCTTCTCTTCCCTCCCCTCCCCTTCCTTCTTCTCCTCTCCCCTCTCCTTCTTTTCCCTTCCCTCCCCTTCCTCTCCCCCTCCTCTCTTCCCTCCCCTCCTCTTCTCCTTTCCTTTCCTTTTTTCTTTTTCTCTTTCTTCCTTTCCCTCTTTTTTTGCATGCACATATATGAGTGTGTGTGTGTGTGTGTGTGTGTGTGTGTGTGTGTAGACACTATATGTCCCAGTGGAGGCCCAGAGTGACTTCGGAAATCAACTTGGATTGCTTCTACCTCCTTTTTGCTTTGCTCTAGGATTTCCAGGTCCTTCTCTCTAGGGCCAGAAATACAGGCTGCCACCCTTTCCACCTGGAGTTTTTACAGGGGTTCTGAACTCGGGATCTTCTGTCTCTCTTTCTCTCTTGACAGGAGCACACATTCCATGATAAATTTGAGTGGAAATTAGAAGTCGTCTTTGGGGAGTCTGTTCTCTCCGTCTACCATGTTGATGTGAGCTTTCAGGAATTGAACTCAGGCTGCCAGGACTTGTGGTTTGCTCGTGGGTGACTCTCCTTGCTGAGCCATGTCCCTGACCCAGAAGTAATCAATTTCTTTTTTTAAAAGTCCACCAATGTATCTTTACATAGAAAAGGATTTTGAGTTTTTGAGCAGTTTGAAAATGTAACATTCTCATAGGCCTTACCTTACTGAGTATAGAAAGTCAGATGGATGGCTATCTGCCTGAGGTAATGTTTGGATACTTTGAAGGCTGGAATAGTGTATTTTGTCCTCTATGATGCAATGTCACCTTGGCTCACAAAAGCATTGGGGTAGAGTATTATGAATGGCTTTCAGTGAGTCACATTTATGTGAGTTGAACTTGGGCTGATCTAATGACCTACGCATCATTGTACAAATCTCAGCAGTATTTGTTTTCACGCTCTGTGCTGCTAGAGAGAGAAGCCCAGGCTAGCCTGTTTGAGGGCGAGAGGCCACATGGAAGAGAAGCTCTGGAGGGTTTGGTCTTGTGGACAGCAAGAGAGTCCCAGCTGCTGTAGTCATATGGGAGGCATAAGTAGAGTGGATTCTCTATTTTCTAGCTGTTTAGAGAACTTATGGTATTCTCACAGCCTAGATTGCAGGACTGTGAGCAGACCAAGGTCATTACCTATTGGGATAATTTCTTACACAGTAGGAACTTAACGTAACAAACTTGATGGGAAGCATGTGATCTCCCAGTCCCATGATTCTCAGGCAAAATAGGCAGAAGGAAGTTAGGTGTGGTAGCCCTCAGTTAATAACTTACAACATCTGTGTTCTCTGAGGGATGGGCAACATGGTATTTCATGAATTCTTTTTCTGGGTGGCCATCATATTATAGATTTTACTTTCTCTAGGTCTATCTCTCACAGTGGAATAAAGCTTTCTTCTAGGGAGATGCTATATTTCAGATTTTAGCAATGTAGACTTTACTAAGGAAATCTTTATTAGCAAACAAAAAAAATGACAACAAAATAAAACTCCAGAAACCAAATAAGGTCTGTCTTGCTCACAGGAAGGAAAGGTGTACCTTTCAAGGAGTTGGCAGGGAATTCTAGACAAAAGAAAAATTGGTTGTTTGTTTGGAATTTGTGATTCTTTTTTCTTTGTGTCATTGAACTGTGTTTGTCTTTATTTCCTATGTCACTTCCAGGGTATTTAGTGTTATCAATCATCTTTGCATAGCTACCATTACTACCCAGAAAGTAGCACAGAGCGTCAATGCAGGTTCTCCCTTCCATTATCTGATGTGGCCTGTCTTACATGGCCAGCAAGAAGAGACAGTTTCATTATGCCTGTAGACAGGGAAATATAATGCATATTTATATGTCTTTGTTGGCTACATAAGGTCACAAAACAAATGCATTGGGGGCGGGGAGATGGCTCAGTGGTTAAAGCTGTTGTTTTCAAGCAAAAGGATCTGAGTTAGGATCCGTAGATCCCGCATAAAAATGCTTGGTGGGTATGGCAATGGCCTGTCAGGCAGAGCCTAGAAAACCCCAGAACAAATAATAAATCATCAGAATGATGATTCCTGATGTCACCATTATTTCTTCACAGGTACACATTCTCAAGTGCACTCTGTGCACTCGCACGAGTGTGCATGCACATGCATGCATGCATGTACACGCTCATGCACATGCACACAAAAATGAATACATCACTCCATTCTTAAGTACTGGTCTTCACACATGAGTGTATCGTATGTCTGGTTGACAGGCAGCTTGGCCTTGCCTGCTGCTATTGCAGAATGATCAGCTGATTCTGGGGTCTGTGCTCTTCCTCCTGGTTGAGCTCCCTGTATACAGAGCAGGTCTTTCCACTGTGGTCTCTTTTCCACAGCCGATTTCCTTGGATAGCTTTCATCATAGTCTCAGAATCCTCTGCCTCTTCCTGGCCCTATCTGCCCCTGGAAAAATACGAAGTGTAAAAGAGTGAGTCTCCTCCATTCCTGGTGAATCTTCCTAGCTTTTCTTCTCTTTATCCTTGAAAACTCCACTAATCTTCAGACTCTGGTCCTATTGGAGCCCTAATGATACAGTTATAATTTCTAAACTCTACATGGGGTGTGGCTTTAAGCTATATATATATATATATATATATATATATATTAGCTGTGAGACAATGTTGCTCACAGCTCTGTGATGCCAGTCAGAACATCTGCTGACCTTGGCAGACTTATTCATGCACCTGCATGTCCATGGCTGGGGGCTCAGTGGGCAAAATAGCCTTATGCTATATATTGGCCTCTCCAGCAGGTTGGCAAGAGAATCACAGTATTCTGAGTATAGAGAGAAAGAGAGATATCACCAATACACAAGCATACATCTAGCTTCTGGTATCATATTTGTTAATGTCCTATTCATTGTCTAAAGTGAATGTCATGACCAAGCTCAGATTCAGCAAGTAGAGAAGCAACTGGGTGGGCGTGGGTAAACTACCTGTGTGATGTTGTGGCTGCTTTCTGATCTCTCTCTCTCTCTCTCTCTCTCTCTCTGCCATGATTCTTTAGAAATCATTCTCCTCCATTCCCCACCTCAGATATGTAGAAACTCAAGCACAGGAAAACTGCTTAGGTTTGAATTCTCCAAGGTCCTATCCCGTACTCAAATCCTATCTTTCTTCCCTAGAATAGGAGTCAGGTTCAAAGCACACATTATGGTAACTAAAAACATAACTTGAGTGTGTTGTTTCATGGTGGTTAAGGGGCTCCTCCTGGCCAGCCAAACCCCGTGGGTGCCAGGGTCGAGGGCACTGCCAGGACAGAACTGTGCCAGCCCAGCTGTGGCCACTTCCAGCTCCTTTCAAGTTTAGCTTGGGTGAGTGGGAGGTGGGAATCCGCTTTTATTTCTGCTCTGCTTCCTGCTGATTATGATTCTTCCGTTAAAGCCTGAGCAAGTTGAATCTCACCTCCACCGTCCTCCACAGGGCCAGCTTCTCCTTTCATAGGTGTTTTCTTTTGCAAGGGTGGTGGATGGATGCAGCCACATTTTCCAAACACAAACAAGCCAGAATGGTATTCTTGAGCATGTTAGAGCTTGGAGCCGTGCCCCGGAGCTCCGCGGAGTCCTGGCTTCTAGGAGCTGTTCTGCTTTGCTTGTCCTCGCTCTGCCAGTGACTCTCCGTCTGGAGGAGCAGGTGGCAGTGGCAGTAATTTTGTGCTTTGAGAACCTTGAGGGGAGAAGACACTGGGACGCGTGTCCTTGGGGGCCGGGGTGGTAACAGAATTATAAATTTTGTCATGATCCCAAAGCAATGGCCATCGTGGCAAGGACCAGGAAATTTTCACACTCACACCTCAGCCTGACCAGAGCTCACAGAAAGTCTATCCCTCGGGTTCTTGGTGTTCTTTTAGAGAAAAAAGAAAAGGAGTCACACAGAGGCACAGAGGAAGAATGGGGGTGATGGTGAGAATGGGCACGTTGGGCAGAGTGGGTTTAACACTCTCAAGGCACTTTGTTGTAATTAACTCCCCTAATCCCTGCATCCCAGTCCTGATCCCCTATTTCTGCTTTGACCTCTGTGGGACTCACGTAGGAAGATAGTTCGAAGGCTTGAGGCTTGGGATTTCTGAGCTCAGTTTTCTCCTCCACTTGAAAATAATGATGAGGATCATGGTGGTGGTGGTGGTGAAATGGAGGAGGAGGATGATGAGGAGGAGGAGATGGAGAAGGAGAAGGAGAAGGAGGAGGAAGAGAAGGGTGGGAAAGGAGAAAGATTAAAACATCTTCCCACCTAATAAACTGAGCTTTTGGGTAAACATCAAACTTCCTTTTATTATAATAATGCTTTTGACAATCAAAGCTGAAAACCAGAAGAGATCACATACCCCATAATTGTTTGCTCTGTCCTGTGCTCTGACACTTTTCAATAGAATACCTGTTCTAACAGATCCCCAATGTGGACCAACTCTGTTGCTGGTGTTTGGGTGTCTCAAGGTTTTTGACATCTGTCATAGTTAGATACAAGTGTTTTATTTTGATGGTTGGGGGTTCAAGTTCCAGATATATTTGTAGAGAATTAGGAGTTAAGCCCTGAGCAAGCCTGAAGGAAATTATCTAGTTAACAGGGAAGGTTCAACTCATGGTGGGTCCAGGCAGGTGAAGAAGATAGAGGGAACTGGTTAAGGAAGTTGGCATGTTTTGGATAATTGGCCAGGCATGCTAGTTTGGCAAGCAAGGACTGTCTCTCTCTCAGTGGTCCTGTGGATCTGGCATGGTCAATTCCCTCAGTTGCTGGTGTTGGTATGAGCTCTCCTGCCAAGCTGGACAAGAAACTGTAACCAAGAATCCTAAGCCAGAATAAAACCTCTTGTTCTCTTAAGCTGTTTGATTGTGAATTTATGGGCAACATGCAGAGTAACTACAACAACATCATATTCAAGAAATGAAATAAAGAGGAACACAGATTTGTAAAGTAGTAGGAAAATTTTATTCAAAGCAAAGAGATGGTGGAGATTAGAAAGAAATGCACTGTGAAGATTGACAACTGGTTACATGAGTAAAAATAGTCAAGGGTCTACTTACATTTGGCACTTCCTTATATGGGGTCTCAGGGAAGGAGGGACTGGTTGTTAAGGGGTATAGTTTGGGTGGTTCTATATTTTGATTGACAGACTTGGATTATGTAGACCTTTGCTCATTACCCCATGTTCAGTTCCTCAATACAGCCATCTGATTTTAATTATTCACATGTCCATTTACACTTCGCGTAGGATGGTAAATAGGGGATTGCCTTAAAAGTTCCCTTTCAGTTTGCCTTATTGTATGTGCACCCAAATCTAGTTCAGATCAGATTGTCCCCATACCTTCTGTACCCAAACACATTCTGACATTCATTCATGTAGAAAGTGTCCAGATTTGGTGTTTTTAAGGGGAGGAGAAACCTGTTCCATTGTTCACACTAGGGCATGCATGTAACTCTTTGCAGGCGGTGGTCCTGGTTTGCTAACAAATTGATTAGTGTATTTTTTAGAGATGGGTACATAGTATGTACAAGTAAGAATCCTAGGCTGCTTACAGGTTTCTAAATGCATTTCTAGAAGAGCAGTATGTGCATGGTCCAAGTCAAGTGAATTCCCAGGTTGCTAATCTATTTCTTTGTTTGCCTATCTCAGTTCTTTTGAGAATTAAAAAAAAAACACAAGGTTATCAGATTTCCATTGAAGTTCAGTAGCTCAATTCCTGGTCATGTTTAATGATGGTGCCAGGATAATATAAAACATTGATAGCAAGATCATAATTGTGAGCTACAGTGCCTATTAATTCATAGCAAGTGGTGAAAAGTAAGCTTCCTAGCCTTTATAAAGGAGCTTCTGTTGCTAGGTAAGGAAAATGAATTAAATAGAGATAAATAAGAATTATTGAAAAAGGGAAAGGAGATATCAGAAGGACAACTGAAGCATTGCTAAACTGGCCAAAGGAATTTTGTAAGTTTCATAGCAAAGAGGGACAAAAAAGTTTGTGGGATGACGTTTGGTATAAAATTCATATCATGGAGAGGCAGAGAGAAAAGAGCTAATTGAGAGGTTAACCATGAGAAAGCAGGAATTTTATATGTTTTGAGCTTTGGTTATAAAGGCCATGAGATGGAATTTCTTATAGTCATTTCATCCAACTTCTCCATCAGCTCTTTCCTTGTCTATTCTGTCTTTGACTGGCCACGAAGAAATATTAGAAGTAAATTGTGAGACCAATAAATCCCCTTTTCTTAGTTTGTGTCCTGCAAATAAGTGTTCATTTTCTTTCAGTATCTTAATTAATTTGCTAGAAACAAAATTGCAGGAAATTAGTTTTTCCGAAAAGTTCTTCAGCTAATTTTAAGGTAACTTTCTTTGTGTATAATTAAAGGGCTCAAGCAAGTTACTGGTCTGGGAACAAAGGGAGAGGCTGCTTCAAAGGCAAATCCTGAGTTGTATCCAGAAGTCAACAACTTCTTGTTAACTTTAAGAAGGGAGATTTGTTTCGTTTAGCTTTCAAGAATGTCTAATCGGTCTCTGTAGCCACCTTGTTGCAACATAAATAGCATATCTTTTATTAAACACCTGCTGGACACTTTGTTGGTTGCACTGTTAAATAAGATAAGTCCGATCCCATAATGACACACCCAGAGTAGCAGTGGCTTAAACATCAGATAGGTTTTTATCTCTGTGGACATCTGACTAACTTGTTGGCTCTATTGTATATTCATTCAAGTCCCCAGATGAGGTTGATTTTGTTACTCAGCTATCAGCAAGGGTATAGTCCTTGCTTATGGGTTTCAAAGTGGCCCATTACCACATCATAAGCCAGCCAGGGGAGAGGTGAAAGGAGAGATAGACAGGCAAGCCTGGTAATTGCATATGCAATTTTTCAACATTCCAGAACATAGGGGGTGGAGGGTTAAACATGTAAGTCTTCACTTTGAGTGTGTGGGCATTGAAGAAAGAGAAAATGGGTCTAAAGCACTCGATATGCATATATCACTTTTTATTTCATACAAAAACTCTTCAAGGATCATTTTATTATCCCTAGGACAGCTAGGCTTAAGTGGATACCTTCCATTGACCACACTTTCTGGGAAGCCAGAATGCAGGAAATGCTAAGGGATACAGAGAGCAGAAGGAAGAAACAGATGGTAGAGATGAAGAACAGATAGGTAGATGGCAGGCATATTGTTAGGAAGTCATTCAGAATTTGGCATGTGCTGAAAGGTGTGTGCTCATCGCAAAGAGAACAAGGATTGTACTGACCTCAAGATTTATTGCTCAAGGTGGAAAGGGCAAGAGTTTATTAGTTGTGTTTCCTGAGCCCCCTTCCCCCCATCCCTTCTACCCAAGATGTATCTGAGGAAGACATGTCTGTGAATGTTCGACAGAACACCAAAAGTTTAGAGTAAGTATAAAGTTAGCACTACATCAGATGTTCCTGTTGTCCTCAACACTGACTAGACCGGATCCTGGGATGTGTTTAATATGCCTTACAGCATCAGCTAAGATTGCGTTCCATCTCCCAGATGTGCTCTCTCTCCTGATCGCTCCATCTGCTGCTCTGTCGGGAACTCCATCCCCTCGGCTTTTCCATCCCCACTTTCTAATCCCTCTTCCATTATTTTCCCCTTTCTGGCCATCCCTTCTCCTATCTATCCTCAGCAGATCTTACTTCTTTGAGATTCCTCCCCAGATCTGGACTGTATTTGTCTTCCATGCCTAGTACTGCTACCAGCACATGAGCTATAAATAGTAATAGTAATAATAATATGATGATATCGATAGGCAGCACTTATTGAACATATAGCAGCTTCTTAAGGGCTCACCAAGTACTTTCTATGTATCTTATTTTAACAGCCCAGTAAATATTTTATAAGTAAGAAAACTGAAGATCAGAAAGACGGTTTTAATTCCTTGGGCTACCATAACAAATGATCACAAACCTGTTGACTTAAAACTTGGCTGGATATGAAGCACCTGGAGCCAGTCAGCCCATGTCCTTGTTTGGGGCTGTTTTCTCACCATAGTGCTGAGTTGGCAATGCATTTTCAATTGCTGCATATTGAATAAATCAGTCCATGACAGTTTCATGACGTTTCTTAGAAATCAAATCGTATAACATGCGACACTTTGTGTCTGGCTTCCAGACGCAGCATGATGTTCATGCCTTCCGTCTTGCTTGTGTCCTTTCCAGTCTGTTTTTCAGATGCATTCTCTGGGGCTCTCCACGAAGCTGAACATGCCTTTCACTCCAGAGACATTCCTTGCCTGTGGGTAAGCTCTCGGTGACATTCCTGCCTGCTTCTTCAGCTTCAGCTCCTGGGTCCCATGGGTCACAGGCCTTGCTGTTGACTGGGGCACTTGCAAGGAGTGTACTCCCTATTGCCTTGATATTGCAGTGATAACTGTTACTCCATCCAGAAAGCTTCTAGATGGGTCAATGCTCTTGCTATGAGATTCTATCCTTTTCCTCTCTTTCCCAGCCTCATAGAAATCATCCTCCTGGTTTAAAGACAAGCCTTCCACTGTCTGAGATCAGGCACTGTGTGTGTATCTTGTTCACTCTTTGTCTTCAGCACACAGCAAGTTGTCAGTCATACTAGTCATACATGTAGAGAAGTGGGAAGGAGAATGTGTTTGTAGAGAAGTTTTGAGAGACACTGAGCAGTAGTTTCATGGTCAAAGTAAAGATACCCTGGGATGCTGGTGAAGAATCCATCCTGTAGGTCAAGGGTTAACAAGTTCTAACAACTTCAGGGGCAGGCAGGACCCATGGTGGGTGAAGGGCTGAGGGAGATACAGAGGTGGTGGCTGCAGAGAGCAGATTTGCTAGTGACAGGGCAGCTGCTGCTCAGCGTCAAGTGATTATTGCCAGGTGGGGCATGAGCTCAGCATTGCCAGACTTTCAGAGTTTTTAAGAGAAGTGAGAAATCTCTCTCTCTCTCTCTTTCTCTTGCTCTCTCTCTCCCTCCTTTCTCCCTCCCTCTCACTCTGCAACCCTGCAATCCTCATCTTAAAATGTATCTAAATCAAGTTTTTGAAAAATACAGTGTGAGCTAAACGAAAGTCATCTGTAGTTGGATTCAGTTAGAGGCTTCAGTTTTCAGCCTCTGCTAGAGACATTAAAGGTGCCTGAGCAGGGAGGTGACAGATGGAGACCCACCTGTGTGGGAGGATATCCTCAGAGGTGATACACTGTATGTTGTCTGGGGGCAAGAGACCAGTTGAGAGGTTGGTGCACTGGCCCCTGGTTGCTCTCACTCCTCCAGCACCGGGCCTAAGAGAACACTGAAGTGGCACCTGTAGGTATACACTCCTTTCTCATTCTGTAGCCTCACTTTGTAGAATATAGGGGATCCCAAATCCATCTTCCTTCTTATCCCATGCAGATGGGTGGTCTACTAGTCACCTATCTGATGTTTGGAGTCTGACCTTGAACCTATGTTGGTACCTGTGGGCCTTTTATAGCTGTGTAGTTTCACGCTTCACCTCATGGCCGACATTTCTCTTTCTTCCATAGAAACCTCATCTAGAAGCACCTAGTGCTTCAGCCTTTCAGGACTTTGATTAGTGTTCCAGATCAATCTCATGACTGTTTAGATTTTAGTATTGGGCTTTAGACACCACTAGGCATTACTGTTGATCCCACCTGAAGCACTCACTCCTTACTCTCTACTCAACCTTATGCTACTTGCAACTTCCTCTTGGAAGCTTCTGGATGCATCTGTGTGCTTGTCATGGATTCCTGTTGACTCCCTTTTTTGGTCAGTATGCCTGCTTCATGTCATCAGTTCCTAGATTCTCCAGCTTTCTGCTTTTTCAGCTTCTAGGGGACATCTCTATTGCTTTATTTAGTCCTCCTGATCCCACTTTCTGGTCGTCACTGTATCTTCTCCTTTGTGCTCTTCTGGGTCCAGACTTCCTGAAGACCTGTGGGAGACTCTCACCTAGCTGTATACCAGGACCCAAGAAATGCGCACCACCTCCTTATGAATATCACAAGCAATGGTATGTAATGTAAGCTTAAGTACCCTAACACTGAACAAAAGGTCCCCCTTCCCACTTTACAGGACTCAAAAAATTCACAGTATAGGGACTAGAGCTGGATGAGTGGAGGAAAATGTCCCTATCAGTGGGGTGGCCTGAAGAGCGGCCTGAACCCCACAAGAGTAGACAAGCCAGTGGGAACCTTGGGGTCCATAGAAGCAGAGAAACAGGAAGGTGGGAAGGAATGGAATGGATTGATGAAGAGAAGGGAGGGAGGAGGGATGGAAGGAAGCAAGAATTAGTACTCTAATTTCACAAGATCACAAATTCACATTAAATATTGGAATAAGCATGACCTGTTTTTTAATTATCTGGTACAGATTCTTTCTAGTGGAATTAAGGAAGTCTAAGCCTGTCTTCCCTTTCCCCACTTGCTTTGACAGAATCCCAAGTAAGTCTAGCCGTACAGGGCCTGGAGTGTAGCGGGAGGAGAATGGGAAGTTACAGGTCACCTTAAGGATTGATCCACGAGAAGCAGCTGTCAAAGTGGGCCTAAGGGGCAATGCCAGCACAGTGAGTAGCCCAATAACACCAAATACTCGTAAGTCAGTTGGCCTTCTTTGCCTACAGGAAAGTAGACAAACAAATGGTCATTAATAAGACAGTTTGCTCCTGATAGACACACACTTAGCAGAGGTGAACCACAGATTCCAGCTCCAGATGCCAGAAAGACCTAAATCAGTGATTGTGATGAAGCTGTCGAGACCAAGGATGGATGAAGAAGATTCTGTTTTCCTAGGCTGACATCGCAGGTTAGGAATTAAAACTCTTTGTTCAGTCATAATTCAAACAGTACTAGGTTCATTCTTTGCTGAAATACAAAAGAAGTAGATCAAAAACCTCTTCAAGATTTTGAAAAGATATATTAATACTTGCTTTAGAGCCAGATAGACGTTAGAAGCATGACTTTAAGATATGCTTTTAATATTAATGTTTTTAGCATTGAAAATATGGATTTTTTTGCATCTGGGAATCAAAGGGGGAAAAAAGCAAAAGATGAATTTTCTCATCAGGGATTAGCAACAGCCTATTTGAAAGGACCCAGCAAGAGTGCTGGTTGGGTAAGTGTAATCACAGCTGCCTGAGGCTGGAGAATTTTCTGATAGGAATATTCACAGCAGGGAGCAAGTCCACATAATAAAATAAGAACTTTCCAAAATGATGAGGGCGCATGCATCTCCATGGTGACAGAACATACAATATTTATACCTTTATTTACTCTTCTATTCAACCAAAAAAAAAATGAATGCCATTTGCCATGGTAACAGCCTGCATCATATGTGCGTGTATCGCTTCAGATATGCAGCCCGCTGCTCTAACAACAACAAACACATACCAAGACGGGAGCGTCACACAACCTCGACTCGTTTTACAGTGTTTTGATGGAAAAATCTGTCCCGCTGGACCTTTACATCTTTCTCTTTCAAGGACTGCTTTCCAATTTCAGTGGCAGAAAAACCATGTGTCTCAACTACTTTTTCTGCCTCCAAAGTCACAGTGAGGATGATAATCGTGCGTCCTTTCAAATGGATATAGTGGGGGAAGTTCAGGGTGAGAGGAAGACAGGTTGGGGGTTGTTTATCACCTTGTCAGGAAGAGGAGTGGGATCTGTGACCACCGCGCCTGACCCTGTGGTCCGGACGAGCAGAGGAGGTGGCTGCCCATACTCTCAGGATGACTTGAAGAGCCTTGAAGGACTTCATTTGTCCAAAGATCTTTTCATTGTCTGCATGGAGGGACATCAGTCAGACCTGTCAATCAGGACAGTGATACTGCTTCTTCCTTCTTCCAATGTCACCATCTAGCAGAGTAAAACTTTCATTCCTAAGCTGCGCCATTTTGACTTTTTATAGCATGGTGTTGGTGGCACTGACTTGACTAGGCCCTTGAGGATAATACTCCTAAGGGAGAGTGGAGGGAAAGAAGGTATGTGTGGGTGAGTGCTGCCGAGTTGGTCTCAGCATCTGAGGACCCCAGAAGAACTGGACACTGAGTGTCTAGGGAATGGCACTCAAGGTATCATACTAAAAAGGTAAGAATCCAGGAGAATAAGCAAAGAACTCAAGAAATATTGGAAATGTCAGCTGCCCAGAGATACCGGGCAGGTTCCTAAAATAAACTTCACAGTTTTGTCTGTGGCTTCCTGGGTTTTCGGTTTGCTAGTCTGCCCTGTTAGTTGGCCTGACATGAAAGTTTGGGGTTTGGCTAAGCGGTGAAGGTTCCACGCTGAGTTGTATAGCCTCCATCCCAGTTCTTTCCCAAGCTTGTCATGGCTGTAGTTTCTTAAAGTGCGTGTAGCTCAGCATGTCTACACTAAAGGACATGCTTCTGTTGCCTCTGCTAACGTTTCCCATGCTTATTTGATTTGACTCATCTCCTTGTTATTCTTCATTTCATTCTAGCTTTATGGCCACTATATTTGGTTATTTTTGACCCAGATAATCCTGTGGAAAGGTCAGAGAGCCCTATCTGAGCAGAGCCATCATGTTCCAGCTGCAGCTTCGTCTCCTTGAGAGGCAGGTGCTTCTGGCTGACTGCTTGCATTTGTCGGGAAAGGCTTTCCTGCAGTGATGAACCTGTTTACAAATCACAGCAGATCTATGTGGAAAGGTTTATTTTTTGGTTTAAGCAAAGCTTGGTTGATTCCCTAGAGCATCTTCCTTCTGGGTCTTGATTCAAAGATGGAGGCTGCTTGACAGCATAGTGATGCTTTTGGAAGAATGGAGAATCCCATGCTGGCTCTTCCAAATTTCAGTCCAGAAGTGAGATGTATCCATTCATAGCCCACTGGCCAGAACCAGCCGTATGGTATGCTCATCAGCTCATGAACTAGGAAAGGTGGCTAGGCTCATGAGGCATCACTGAGTGTAAAATGCCTGTCATATTCATAAGTTTTTGCAAGCAACCTTCTTGAACTTGTGATTTCAAGAATTAAAATGGGGGTGAAGGTAAGGCAAAATGATCCATTATTGAGATGTCAGGGTGAAATTTTATGAAGATAATCCATGTAAGAGTGGGGCCAAGATTTTGTGTTGCTTCTTCTAGGAGGGACTAGCTCAAGAATAACTGTCCTTGCAGGTCAGATCAGCTGAAGGGCTTCCTGCTGCAGGTTATCCTATTAGGCAACTTGGGAATAGCTCCCGGTGGGAAAAGACTGGTATTGAGAGATTCTTAATTGTTCCAGGTCCTTATCCCCCTAAGCACTGGATGATCTATTGGTATCCCAGAGATCCTACTGGTCTCTTGGCACCATAAACCCCTATTGGTGTAAAGAAAAAAATTTTTTTTCTGCCAGTGAATGGGATGCTGTATCATCAGATAAACTGCTTGTCTGTTCTAGAGATCTTGTTCTGGAAAATGATTGAACTATATTCAGTTATCAAAAACAACTTCCCAAGTTGCAATTGTTGTTCAAGGTTGTTGATCCATCAAAAGAGGGGTAGTTATAACATTAGACTGCTGGATGTCTCAGCATGAGGGAGGCAGCAGAGGAGGGAAACACCAACCAATATCTGGACAGCAAAGTCCTGTGCTGGCCAAGGGGAGGTCAACCTGTACTCTTGGTCCTGCCAGTGAGAAGTGGTAGGTTCATCAGCCTGACTTCCCATTAGAAGTTGCTTCTGTTTGCTGGCCTTCCTGCTCTTTGCCTGTGTCTGGATGCTGCCAGTGTAAGTATATGATCATGACTTTCCAAATAAAACTGTAAATTACAAGAAAACAGGCTCATGTCAATATGTCTCTTGAACTATACCACTTTACATGGAGGAGGATATAAATTGGGTCTTATCTGAATCCTTACAAATCAAAAGCTCACAAGTCTGAGGGCCTGAGTTCAGGTTGTTAGCATCCATGCAAAACTTAGACATGGTGGTCTGTCTCCACCCTGATACTGGAGGTAGAGGGTGGGCATAGAAATAGATAGATCCCTGGAACTTATTGACCAAAGGGTTTTCCCCAATAGGTGAACTCTAAGTTCAATGAGAGACCCTGTCTCACTTAAAAAAAAAAAGGAAGAAAATGACTGAGGAAGACATTTGTTGTTGACCTCTGCCCTCCATATGCACATGCATCATACATGTATATCCATCCATTTGAAAGCCATCAATGACTTTAAGTCTAGTCAGCAACTTTATATGGAAGATTTAAATTATCATAGTTCAAAGTAGAAAAGAAAGACAGGCAAGATGACCATGGTTTCAAGTTCATGAATAAAGTGCCATGTTATGACAAATAACCTTTCTTATCAGCACACTCCTACTGTGTGCTGTGTCTAGTGTGAATCATACCAGGAATTCGCTCTTTGATCCTCATGAAAGCTCTGTGTAGGCAGACCAGGTAGGAATAGAATCACTTTACAGCACAGCAAGTTCACCTTCATTTCCTGAAAGATGTATGGCATATTTCAGAGCTCTATCAGAGAAAATGAAACAAATAATCAGGCCTTGTGAGGACTACTGCATGCTGTCTCTGCACTGATACTAATTTTAAGAGACCAAAGGACCACGCTGATGTGGTCTGAATAAGGGATCAGGCTGTTGATGGAAATATTGATGTTTCTTTGACTGAGTCCAGGGGCCTCTGAAACCATCCTGTGGTGGTTTCCCCAGCTCTGGAATGCATGGTTGGGGTGGACACACTCAGAGGCTGGAACAATGCTCACACTGACCCTTCCTCTTGTAAGCATACCCTACACCCCACCTGCCCCTCTGCATGCTTGCCCACCCCAGGATCTGGTGCCCCTCCTTTGCGCTCTTAAGCAGTCTTTATTTCTACCACAAAATATACGTCACATTACTTTTCCACAATTTTACTTTTCCCTTGGGAGGGAAGTGAGCATGTGTATTTATGCTTCCATTTCCAGTGCCTTGCTTGGTGGTTACATAGATTATAAATAATTGAAGAGTAAAGGCACACACCAACGAATAAATTGCTGAGGTTCAGGACCTGGTGACATTTATTTAGCTGACAGTGGCAGAGCCAGGTTTCTAATCCAGAAAGGTTTTTATGACATCAGACACCACTCATCCCTCACGATTGACTCATCAAGATCTTTTCTCTAGATCACTTAAAATACTTAGTATAGTTTAAGGCTCAGGTAAGTCATTCTGCTGTATTGTTTAGAGAAGAACAATGAGAGAAAAGGTCTGTGTATGCCTAATACAATGTTTTTTGTTGTTGTTGGTTTATTTCACTGCTGGGAATAGAACTCATATCCTTACACTGTGGAGGGCTAGTTGTCTAGTATGTGCCTAGGATGGCTTCAAGTTTCTGTCAAGAATCTACTCCTACTGTGTAGACATAATTTTGGTCCAAGTAAGTATTCCTATGAGCACAAGTGTTAAATATTTTAAATATAGGCCTCTATGTATTATTATTATTTTTAGCAATAAGTAATTCTCCTCATAATCAGTTCTCAAGGGGGTTGATCCAGTCCACAGAGAACATTTGTTCCTATTCTTGTTACACCTTGGGTTTGGGGAGGCTCCTAGCATTGGGGAAGGGGAGATGAAGTTGTTACCAGACCCTCCTTCCACTCTGAGGCCAGCTCCTGAAACACTGCTTCTGTGTATCTGGTCTTAACAGGGGAGAATGCTTTATATCTGACAGACCTCGCCTTAATAGGCAAAATGCTTTTCTATTAGAGTAAGTCACAAACTTGAGAAGAATATGCACAAGAAATATCAACAATTTAGACAAAGAGACAGATACTCTCTGTTCTGTTCTTGCGGGGAGCATCACACCAAGTCATTGCTAGGTGTGGTATGGCATCAGTGGTACCAGGTTAGCTGGAATCCTATTAATCCTGTATGGCCATCGATTTTCTTTTCAGTGGGGGAAAATGCAAGGCACAAAACTGTAGCATCTTTCCTGACCAAACTCAGGTGGTGGGCAACTTGGGCTGGGAGGATGCTGAATCAGCAGAAACTTTCCCAGACAGTGGGAAGGTGAAAGATTCTTGGATGCTTCTGTTTCTTCTTACTTCCATACCAGCACCAATCCTTCCTCTTCTCTCATGTAAACCAAGCCTGTAAGCGATTCTGTTACAACCCCATGGAGAAGGACGTGTATGTTCAGATCTTTAGGCTGTTGTGAATGGGGACTGATTTCATTCAAAAGACTGTTAACAGGATTTAGCTGAGTACACAGCACATAGCAACTACTCCAGAACTACTTGTGGAGTAAAGAACCAGAAGAAAAACAGATTGACTTTTTCCAAAGTAAATTGCTATGTGAAGCCTGGAGGTTCTACTCTGGAGCCCACCAAGAAGTCTGAGGTTGGTAAGAACGAGTTGAGACTAAGGGAACTTTGTTCAGAAGCTGGGAATGAGGCGGGCTTCTGCATTCTGCAGTCTCCTGATGCTGCTTAAACATATCATGGCTATGTCAAAGATGCTCAGACCAGCGGGAAGAGGAAAAGCCTTTGGAAACAGAATGTGAGAACAGGGGATAATCAAGACATAGGGTTCTGAGAACTGAAAGAGACCTCAGAAATAATCAATTCCACTCTTCCCCTTGTCCTGCTCTGTCTTCCTCCCTGTCCTCCTATAGAAGTACAAGCTGAAGCTCTCTGAGGAGCCAAGAGACTCGTTCACACTGCACAGTTAATTGACAGCAGATCCAGGAATATGGTCCTGGTCTACTTCAAACTCAAGTGCTCATTCCACAGCTCCCCCGTGGATACTCCTGGCTTGTGGTTCTT
Organism: Typhlomys cinereus; assembly: GCA_023101885.1. NCBI lineage: Eukaryota > Metazoa > Chordata > Mammalia > Rodentia > Platacanthomyidae > Typhlomys > Typhlomys cinereus. The sequence continues at coordinate 6,677,005 of JALPQD010000067.1, read as the reverse complement.
AAACACTGTGGTGCCTTTGAGAATCTGAGGGAAGCTCCCCTGTGCTGGTCTTACAAAGAGCTTATCTTCTGAACCCCATCAAGATCTATTTATCCTGAGAATCTTGACACCTCACTATCCTTGCTACTCCTCCCAAAACTTAATCTTCACTAAGCACTTTAGGGTTTTAAGGGTTATAGACCCTAAAGGTAATTTTCCTTTTCAGTGAAACTTAGTGAGGCGGTTAAAGCTGCACACTGAGAAGAGGAAAGCCAAACCTTATAAAAAGGCAGTTGTGGTCGAACCCCACAGCTGGAGGGGGCTTTCGGAATGGAGCCGCCTTCAGGATGTGGAACTGTTGGTCATGGCAGGGGGGACCAGCCTGTGTGTCAGGACACAGCTGTAGCACAAACACTTCCAGGGACAATGTTCCTCTGGTAAGGGGGTGGGTACGAGATGACTTAACTCCTTCCCATCTCTAATTTCTTTGACTTTGTGAAGCACAAACCATATCGTAGATCTCCAATCAAGCTGGCCCTTGCCAAAGCTAGCCCGATCACAATGATCAGAATAACTAATGTCCATGTCTAAGAATTTGAAGAAGTTCAAACTCTGGTATTCACAGGGAGATAGGAGGAAGGACATTCTAGAATCAGTTATCACGCTGTTCAGCACCTGATACTTGAGTGGGTGTGAGAAAAACAAACAGCTTTCACAGGGCCGTGTGGTGGGTAGCTTCAGAGTGGAGGAGACTTAGCTGCTGTTCTGTCTCATCACTATTTGCCCAGTATCATTAGGACTCTGAAGAGCTACCATGCTCAGGAAGATGTCCAGGGAGACAGTATAGGCGCGGCCTTGGGTCCAGTGACCCATTCACTTTCAGATGACCTGATCACATAGAAACCATCTGAGGTTTCTTTCCATTGGAAACAGAATTGAAATCCAAACTCCCTGAGAAAATTCAGTCTGGCCAACTCTGACCTCACCTCATCTTCCTTCCTTCACTGCTTTTCTTTCTATTCCTTAATGTGCCCCCAAATGTAGCCGTCTCATAACATTTGCACATGCTCCTTCTTTTGTTGGGACTACTCTTATGCACGACTCGGTCCATGCATCCAACAGCTTCTCTTCAGAGAGTGATCCCCTTGATCACTTGGCCCAGAGTGCACCCCTGGTTAGTCTCTAGACTTGGTTCTGGAGACTGATCTGTACTGGATATGTACCGTGTTTGGTCCCATGTTTATTATCTGTGTTACTTTGTTGCCAATGATTGGTTGGAGTCTTTTCTTTCTGCTTAGGAAAACATAAGCAGGCAAGGGACAGATCTAGGTGACAGTCCTAGGCCCTTCAGTGCCAAAGTCTAAAGAACCGATTGACAAGAGTTTACAGAGCCAAACCCTGAGAATTAGAAGCTTAGGGCTTCAGGCTTTGGAAGCCAGAGACTTACAGCTCTAGATGTTCAGATCAGAAGCTTACTGCTTTGAATCTTGATTGCTAATGGACATCCAGAAGCTAATGTAATCCTTTGGTCTTAGCAGCATCTGGCAATAACAGCTATCACGACCCCTAATATTATGCGTCTCAAACTTTAGGTGTTGGGATGCTCAGGTCTCAAGCCTTGCTCTTGGCATCCTTGGCTCTTAAAGCTTGGCAGCCCCTTGGGATTCTTCCAGTGACCCAGTCCCTCTGGTTCTTCACAGCCTTCTGATTTCCACCTTTACTTGCCTTTGCTGTACTTTATCATCTTTCATCATCTTGGCTCCTACTGTTTCTGTCCTGTCACTTAGCAGAGCCCTTCATATTCTGTCAGTGCCACGGCTGCTGTCTCCTCTGGGTGACCAGCTCAGTCGGCTCTGTCCTCTTAATTGAGGTTGGACCTAACTATTATAGGGTTAGGAGAATCTTCTGGTCACAGAAAGCTTTTCATGTCTGACATGCAGTCGTCTGGTTTTGATGCAGACTGAAGCACTTAGGACTAGAACAAGGCCTCCTTAACCAGCAGTTGTGACTTGTAGCCAGAGTGTAGCTTCCCTGACCTATGAAATGTTCAAAGTATCCAGTTTACCCAAATGAGTCTATCTGGTTGCCAAAAAGAAGGGGAACTCTCTGTTCAAGGTAGCAGGGAAATAAAAACTGAAGGTCCTCTTTATTAAGCTAATTACCTTTTATTTTCTAGTTTCTTCCACAGCTGAATGACACCAGGGCTTCACATGGGGAACTGGCTCTACACATGGAGAACCTTCTGTTCTTATTCCCCTGCTTTGTTCTGGGAGGTTCTGGGTACTTTTCTCCTCACTCCAGAGCCCAGATCATACACAATATCAACCTTGAGTTTTGTAGGTATTTTTAACTTGTAAAACACGTCTTCTGGTTTCATCCCTTTTTATTTTGTCTCCTATTTAGAATAGATGCCAAGTGATGAAATTTTGGAGAGGCATCTTCCAGGAACTTTATTCTGATTTTTTTTAGTGTCTGAAGCTGTGAATCCTGAATCTCATTTACTGTGATGAAAATTACCTCTAACTTACACATACCTGGTACTTCTTAATAATGTCCTTGCTGTCTGGAAGGCAGGAATGTAGAATCCTTTACAAAACTCTTACCATTGGAGGGCAAAACACATTTGGAGTTCAGAAAGGTGGTGGAATCATCTTGTTATATTTTATTCTTATAATGATGATTCCAATCCATATCAAGACCTTCAAATGGACCTAAGGAGTCCCTCTTCTTTGGATGTTCCCTCTCCTCATCCTCCCCCTTTTCATTGCCTTTGAATCTCCCAAACTTTCCTCTTTGTCCCCAAAGCCTGTCTGTGCTGCTGTGTGAATATGGGGCTGGGATGTGGTTGCTTCAGGTTTTGCATAGAGAGATCAGGCCATAAGGAACAATGACCAGGTCTGAATAGAGCATAAGTCTACTTATTATTTTGTTATTCTCCTTGTATTTCTTTTTTTTTATTTCCGCTCATACAAACTTAATAGGTAGACCAGTTCCCTCCCTCCCTCCTCCTCCCCCCTCCCCTCTGCTCCCTCTTCCCTCACTCCTCCCTCCCCATCCCCCAGTGTCTCCCCCCTAATTCCCAGAGAGTCCTTTATTGTGTATGCCTGACTCTCCACTGGGTCCTCCTCTCCGATGACGTATAAGGACCCAGTGGCATTTCCCTGAACCTTTTCTCGTGTTCCCCTTAAGCATAGGAATACTACTGTGGCTGTCAATCCCTTGCTTCCAAGGATCTTGGTGCCTTTAACAGACACTAGACTTTGTGAGGTCAATAGTGAGTTGGACATTGTGCAGGGCATGCAAAGTCCTATTATGATTGCTTTGGCCCTAACTATTGTTGAGAATCTTGCAAATCGTTGCTCCTCCCATCCTTTTGCTCTTACAATCTTACTGCCCCCTCTTCCGCAAATGTCCCTGAGCTTCAGAATGGGGAGAGATTAGGCTGGCCTATCTCCTTGTATTTCTAAGACCCTCTTCTATTATGTTTTATGGCCAAGATTCCTAAAAAGAGAGGGTTTTTCTCTCAGTTTTTAAAAAAGGTTAAGAAGTGAAATAAACTCCTATCTTGCCATCCTCTCACAAAATTAAGTCAGTCTCCAGTCACAGAATATGTACTATTGGAAAATTTTTATTGCCCGTCCTATGTTCTTAGAGTCATGTAGCGAATCTTGCATGTGTCTGGAATAGGTAACTTTTTGAATGCTTTTGAGCAAAGAGGCAGATAGGTAGACTCAACTAAAGCACATGTTAAGATTTTGGAAGGATTGTAACCATAGAAACACCTGATCAAGACTTCTAGTTTTGTGGATGTCAGTTTCATTTCTCAGTTTAGAACCTAATAATGTAACAGATATATTAGGTTAGTTGACTCTACCTGAAAAGTAAACCATCTGCTTTTGAAGATCTCTCAAGTGAAATCTACTTGGAGACTCCAAACACTGGGGCTCTTTTTTTATATCTTGCATTGTTCAGATTTTTTTTTTCCAGAAGGGTAATTTCTATAGGTCTTCCAAAGTCCCTGGAATCACCCAGCCTTATAGTAAAATCTTTTCCTAACATATACTTTTTATCACTTTAGTGCAGTTAAAAAGATCTTTTTCTTAGGTAGTATAAACAAAAGGTTTTCTACCTGATGAAATTCCCAAGACACTCAGAAGAGAGTTCTGGTAGAAGAATTAGCCTTTTCCTCCAAAGCATTTGGAAAGACTCCACTAATAAGTTATATCACGAGGGACTAAGATCTGGGAGGTATGCAGCAGATAAATGGCCCTTTTCACCTATGACCCTGGTAATCGATCATCTGCTAGATCAATCTGCTAGGCCAAAGAAGGGAGGGCACTTGAGATCAGAACCAACCTTTCTGTGCTTAGGGGTTTGTAAATCCAAAGACTGCAGTGACCTTTAAGTTCTTGTTCCAAGTTTGGTAGCCCCTAAGATTAGGGCATGTAATGACACATGGATGCTTTATAGTCTTATTTATCTAGGTATGACAATATTAATTGAACTGTCAGATGGCTAGGGATTAAACTGCTTAGGTCGAATACTTGGAATTACAGAGAAAGAAATTCCTGGGGAGGGGGATCTAAGGCAGCTGGACTTAGGGTAGAATGCAAAACTCTGAAAGAAGGGTAGTGCTGTATGCTCATCTTTGTTTGGTCAGAGATTCCAAGGAGCTCTCTGTAGTCTGTAAGTTCTTGCTTGGGTAGCTGTACTAAGAAGTCAGACAATAAAATCATAATTGTTAGTGATATACATCTAAACTCAACAGCTATGGTGTGTGTATATATATATATATATGTATATATATATGGCTATACATGTTTTAGTATTTTAGTACTTGTTATTCATTATATATACAGAACTGACAATGTACTCAGGATTTTTTTAATGACACGTTAATACATTTCTTGCCCCAAATATAAAAGATCATAGCTCAATAAGTACAAAAGAACATGTTACGTTATTTGCAGTTTGTGTATAACTCACATATTTAAAATTTTATATTTTTGTATGTGTCTGTGTGTATCAAAGGACACTGCGTATGCCTGTGGAGGCCCAGGGTGACTTTGGAAATCACCCTGGATTGCTTCTACCTTCTATTTGCTTTGCTTTGGAATTTCCTAGGCTCTGCCTTCTAAGACCAGAAGTATAGGCCACCACCATTTCTCCCTGGCATTTTTACGTGGGATCTGGGATCCAAATGCTTAATGCCTGAGCCATCTCTCTGGTCCTATTCACATTTTTAAATGCCAGCCTGCAGCAGAACTTGCTGCCTGAGATGGGAATGCAAGCACAGATGATCACTGACTGAACATTGAATGTGCCGCTCATTTGTGAATCTCACACTCAGAATTTTCTCTACAGGCACATGGTAGGGGCAAGTCTGTAAGAAACAAGAGGGAAATTGCATTTCAATCTTATAAATAGAACCTTGGCGCTCTGACTGCCCACAATCCTTTGAAGAATTAATTCATTGAGTCAGCACAGTTTTTTTGCAATAGTCATAAAGCCATTTAAAGACTTTATATTTCAAAACCTTGCTTAAGGTTGCTATTTAAAAAGGTGCCATGGTGTAGAATACATGTGCTTTAAGGAAATAGTCCTGGAAACTTGTCATCCAGGGCAGGTGAGTTCTTGCTTCTGCACAGGTGGTCTGAGAGAAGTACCATTGTGTGGAAATTTTAAGTAATGTCTGTCTGGCTTTTGCTACCCAGAAAGCTGCTGGGGGAATGAGCATATTGCTTCTGTGTTTTCTATTCCCTTCTCTGACAATATACTCCAAAGTGGGAATTCCAAGACACTCAGCACCCACTCTGGACCTGTCTGTCTGTTTTCTGTTGTCTTCCTTTGGGAATGACAAGCCTCAGTCATTCCCTGTGTTCATGACTTTGTTTAATATTCTTTCTCCATTTGGATCCTACTTCATTTTTTTTTTTTGAGTTCATTCTCACTCTTCCCCTGTATCCTGAGGTTGACACACAACTACTTAGAGCTAGCTTGTTGTTCAGTAAATACCCAAGAAATATATAATGCGATGCAATGAAAAAAAGTTTTTGAAAAAAGAGACCATGGTGGGGGCTGGAGATATTATGTCAGTCAGCAGAGTGCTTGCCTAGCATGCAGGAATTCCTGGGTTCTATCTCCAGCAGGGTTTAACTGAATGCGGTGGCTCACACCTGCAACCCCAGCAATAAAAACAGGGAGGTGGTGCTAGGAGGATCAGTTCAAGGTCATCCTTGGTTACAAAGGAAGTTCAAGTTCAGTCTGGGGAATATGAGATCCTGTCTTGTAAGTTAAAATGAAAACATAGCAAAACAACAAAGCAAAGCAAAACAAGGCTATGGTAAAACCCAGCTTTGTCGCGAAGCATCCTCAGGTCTTTCCCAGTGATGCTCCCATTGCAGTGAATTCCTAAACTTCGCTGAGGGGCGCCACTTCCCTGATGCTACCATTATTACTCTGTGTGTTGCTCAAGCTGCTCTGTTCTCTCAGTGGTCTTCCACGTGTCATGGTGGGAGGGCAGTATGGACATGTTCTCTCCTCTATTACTCTTTGCTTTGATGAAATGAAATAGCTTCGCCCTCCCTCCCTCCCGCCCTTCCTCCCTCCCTTTTCCTCTCTTTCTCTTGACAGGATTTCACATTAACATATTAGCTGAATCTTTTACTAAGCACAGGAATTCTCTTTAAATAACCACATCTACACCTTGTGAATAGTCCAGGAAAAGGTGAGCACAAATCCTAGTGTAAGGGTATGAAGCTTAAAGAGGAGAGACAGGCTGTGGGAGGCTAGGGGAGTGTGCAGAGTTGGGTGTCCTTATTGACAATCAACCCTTCAGCCACAAATGGCGCAATGGGACAGACGATTATACAACTAGTGTTGTACACCTGTACACCTGTACAGCACAGGTGATGAAGTAGCTCATGGGAGCAGTGGCTGCTCACACTGGGGTTCCAGGTTCCCTGCTCCTTTCTGTCTCAGTTGCACGAAGTTCTGTCTAGGACAAACCGTCTTAGACTGGGTAGCTCCTGTATGGTTTCTCTCTCCATATCTCTCTGTCCATTAATTTGAACAACTTCTCTACTCTCTTGGCATTGTGATAAATAATTGTTCCTACATTTCTAATTCAACTCCACTTCCAGCCCCTATCTTCCTTGATAAGGGGAGATGCCACATCTTTCAGGACTGTGAAGACAGGGTCCTGGGAATCAGCTCCAAGCCTTGTTTCTTTCAGAGGTTAGTTTTTGATTTTCAATTCTTAAAAAAAAGGCAGATGAGGACAACACAAAAGGTTTTGATTTTTCACAATTGTCTTGTTTCTGTTAGGGATTTAAAACATTTGTATAGAAGTTCACAAACAGCGTTAAAAGAATGCTTATCTTTCTCACTAAAACTCAAACAGTGATCAGAATGGCAAGTGGGAAGTCTGCTAATGCTGAGGGCAGTCGTCATAGGAGGTGTGGGGCTTTGCCATTGGAATTCTCAGATATCATGTGTGGAACATTCTGGAGTATAGTTTAACAACAGAATTGAAATTCTTCAAAAATACATTATTTCTTAATAAAGTAATCTTTTGCATACAAAAAGAATATTTATTACAGTGTAATTCATAATGAAAAAAAAACCCTGAAGACAATCAGTTGAGGGCTGTTTAGGTAAATTTATGGTCTAGCCATGGATGATGATAATCTTGAATTTACTGATTAGAGAATATAATCACATTTTTGTTTACATTTCATTTGTATACAAAAATGTACATAAATATGTTCATGTCTGAATGAGTTTGGAGATAAATATACACCTGTGTAATTATCTCCACCATCTGTGCCATGTTCTTCCTACCCTCTATATGGATATTATTATCTTAATGCTCAGTGTAAGCTGTACTGTCTTGATCTATTTGAATTATTAATTAATTTTAAATTGTTAATTAACTAGGTATTATGCTGTATGGTAGATGTAGGACTTATGAATGCTGTATAATGTAACTTTTAAACCTTTGGCTAATACCTGCTGTGACACTTAGCTTAGCTGTTAACTCGACACTCCAGTTGGGCCTGTAGGCAGCCTGTGAGGAATTATCTAGCTAAGGCAAACCTGTAGGAGGCTGCTTTACTTGCATGATTGATATGGGAAGATCCAGCCCATAGTGGGTGGGATTATTCCCTGAACAGGCAAGGAAAGGCAGAGAACTAGTTGGGTTTGGCAAGTTTGGCATGTCAGAAAGTAAACATGTAGCAATGGTTTTTACCCCTTCTGTGCTCGATGTAGATGCAGAGTGGGCAGTTCCCTTAGTCCCTACTGGTTGGTAACTCTTCTCCCATAACTTGAAACCTTAAACTGGAATAAAATATCCTGTTCCCACATACTTTCTGAATCATGTATGGAAATATGAAACTAAGACACCCAATTTTTAAGTGGGAAAAAAGTGAGACTGGTTATAAAATATCAATAGGGTCATACAATTTAGGTAAATGTGCTGACATTACATATTTCTTTTTATGTAGAATGGCCCTAAAAGTCTCTGTGCTCAAATGGGCTGTATAGCTATAGGTGCTCTGGGCTGTATAGCTATAGTTAAATCTTATTCTATTCTTATAATTTGTTTATGTTTTTAGAATGAAATGTGCAGATTATCAGAAAAAGAAGGCATTTCTTAGAGTGTAACTCAGGCCAGCCAAATGTCTGGAAGAGACAAGATGGAAATACTGAAAATCCTGAGAAGTCTTAGGAAGCTGAAGATATATGCTTTCTGGAATAAAGCACAAAGAAGGGTCAATGAGCAATTAAATGGAGTTGAGACATCTTTGAACATTTGCTCTGCCTGCTCATGGGCAGTCCCTCCATAGATATTTGTCATATAATATTGATGTTTTATTTTCTTTAGGAGATATGGTGTATTTTGATATTCTTGCAGAGTAAATGATTATGTGATTCTATGAGACTAGTTACATATTTTTATCTGTGTGTGGATATGTGTGGTTGTAGGTGTAATTGTGTGTGTGTGTGTGAGTGTTTGCTTGTGTATAAGCATGTGGAGGCCAGAGGTCAATGCTGGATATCTTCTCTCTGTTCTCTATTAATTATTATTATTATTATCATTATTATTTTTGTATGCATGCTCATATATGGGTGTGTGTGTATGTGCATTTTTAGGTACTGAGGAGAGACTCATTGGAAGCATCAAAAGGGAGCTTAAAGAGTGGCATTTAGTTTTTCAAAACGGCTTTATTGAGGCATGCCTGATTTGCAAAAAAACCTACATAACTGATGTCTACATTAACATTGGGATAAGTTTGTAACTGATAAATCATTACCACTCTCAAGGTCATAACTCACTCATTGTTTTCTAGTTTCCACCTATCCTGTACTCTTGTCATGGTTTATATTTGTGTTGACAACACCTAGCATAAATTTTACCCTCTTTATTAATTCTAACTACAGTCACCCCCTATTTGACAATGTCCCCATAAATACCTGCCTGCATAAGTGACAGTATGCAGCAGACTTGTGGAAGTGTTGTCTGGAATGTTGGTAGGAGGTTGAAATCATCCTGGTTTCAAATGATTAATTTCTCAGAAAGCACCTTGTTCAGTGCTGCGTGGTATACACCAACCAGTGTTGTTGACTTTGGGGCCATATTATGTGGCAGCTCTTCAGAGCCTAGGCATTAGCTAGCACTGAAACTTTGTCCTCTTTGGCACTTGCCCATTCTCCCTGCCCTCCGCCCCTCAGATCCTACATAAAAGTGAGATTGAACACTATTTGCCCTCTATAGAGAACTGTATTTCTTTTGTATTGGTCCAGACAAGACTCAAAGGTTCATTCAGGTTACATTCTCCAGGGAAGAGATTAGTAATTCTCTTGGGAATGTATTTCTGAAAAGGACAAGAGAATGCTTTATTTGCTCTATTTGGCAAGTGGGTTGAACATTCCTCCTTCGCAAGCTCTCACAAATACCAAAGGGTAAAAACTCAATCTCAGCATAGAAATGTTTTATTGTATACAATTCCTATATGACCATTAAAATTGTATGTGTGTCTCTGAGCCATGCCGTCTCATGCCCCCAACAGTCCTTATTTGGGGCTAACTTTGAAATGTCCTCCACCTCACTAGTCTTTTTGTCTGGCCAGGCCCACATATGTATAACCGAAATATCATAAGCCTCAGATTCGTGAGTTTATTCTATATGCTTATTAGTTCCACTGCCCCACACAGGTGGAAATGTGGTTTTGAGAGATGTTGGACACTGTGAATTTTCTCCATGCATTGAAAGGATGGAAAAAACATGTGCTAAGTAACTCTGAGCTGACCGACTATAAAAGTTCGTAACACTCAATAGCTCTTAAATTTTTATAATGGGCTGCTTACCTTTGGTGGTCTGGCTAGTAGGCTTCAGCAATTGGACTTGGGATTCTTCTGTCTAATGGTGGAAGCATGAAGTAATATTGCCTTATGATTTCTTAAATGAGTTAGTGCCTGGGAGGTGTCCTTTCCTCCCACCCATACTCATTAGACAACATTTCTCTGTCTCTTAACTTCTATTAAATACATTTAAGATGACAAAAGAGGTTCTAAAGGGATTTTTTAAAATAAGAGTCCTAGTATGAGGTTTAGAAAAGCACTCATTGAGCTCTAAAATCTAAACAGACTGCAGGATCTAGATGGTGGTTTAGTTTGGTAGACAGAACAGGCTTCCAGCAGAGGCCCAGTCATCACAGACTGAACGGTATACATGGTGGAAAATGAATTGTAAGAACTGGGCCAGTGTGAAGACAGAGGGCTTTAAAACACAGGCGATTTAGGCAGAGGACTGTGATTTCAGATGTTCCACTAACTTAATTACAAGTCCAAATTGTTCAGCTAGTTCAAGCTGCCTTTGCTTCCCAGATTCCTGGTTCAGAAAAATAGTTCTAGTGTCAGGTCTCTTTGTGGTTTTTGTCATTTTAGATATGGGAATGATAATGACATCTCTTACAAATGAAAGCAAAGGAATGTATATATTTTCAAAGTGTTTCAACACAAGATACCCATCTGAATCTATGAGTGAGGCAGAGCAGAGTTTCTATTAATGCTGTAGTAGTTAGAATAGGATAGGCTGTAGTAACCAATAGACCGTCTCAAAATTTGGGGGCTTATGGTAGTTAATCTCATCTGTCAACTTGATGGGGTCTAAAATTGTGCTTTTTTTTTTTTAAAAGAGGTCTTTGATACTTTCATACATAAACACAATGAATGCATGTGTTTCACTTCTTACTACTCAAACCAATGTGCCTCTTCTATCCCACTCCATGCTTCCTCCTTTATATTCCATCTCCCTCCTTTCCATGTGTGGAATGCTTTTGCTGGCAAGTGCCTGAGCATTGCTGAGCCATGTGTGGCTTATCCATGGGTAAATCATTGAATAAAGAAGCTCCCTGCCTGCCATTAGATTTTTTTTTTGATTATCATTGGAAAGCTTTAATGAGTCTAAAAGGCAGGAATACACTGAAGCAGAGCTCACTCTCCTCCTAGAAGAATGCCTTCTTCAACAGCTGCTCTTGTAGCATTGAGGACATCTGTGACTCTGTCTTTCTTCTCATTCTCCTCAACATCACTTGTGCCTTCGACCTTTAGTACAGCAATTCTATCTGAAAGTTTTGCCAGTTGTTTATTCAGTTTTTCCTGATGTCTATTTGCTCAGCGATTTCTTAAATTTCTTTTCAATTTGAGCTTTGTCACCTTTTCCTTTCAAAAGCATGACATTATCTTTTTTTATTATTTATCAATTGTGCGTGTATGCGTGTATGTGTGTGTGTGTGTGTGTGTGTGTGTGTGTGTAGAACTACGGGTGAATTCGGGAACCACCATGGACCGCCTCCACCTCCTCCTTGTTTACTCTGTCCCGGGATTCACAGGCTCCGCCCTACCAGGACCAGAAGCGCAGGCAGCCCCGGCTTCTGCCTGGCATCTATACATGAGGTCTAGGATCTGAACTCAGGACCTTCCACCTGCAAGGCAGAGGCTTAACCCCTGATCCACCTCTCCAGCCCCCTTTGGTGACAATGACTTTTCCAACTTTTCCTACGTCATGAGGCTGAACATCTTCAAGATTTAGGTTCAAACCCTCTTCTCCAAACACAGCACCACCAGTAGCAATAGCCATATCTTTTTAAATTTATTTCTTCCCCAATCATACAAGCTCAATAGATACCCCAGTCCTCTCCCTCCTTCCACCCTTCCCCAGTCCCTCTTGCACCCTCCTTCCCTTTTCCCCTTCCTTTCATTCCCCTTCCTCCCCTTCTCCCAGTGCCTCCCCCTCCCCCTCCCATTCCCGGAATATCCTTTTGTGTGAATGCCAAACTTCCCTCTGAGTCCTCCACTCTAGTGAGGTATAAGGACCCAGTGGCATAGCCCAGAGTCCTTTCTTGGGCTCCCCTTTAGTATGGGAACACTATTATGACTGTCAATCCCTTGCCTTTAGGGATCCTAGTAGCCTAGTAGCCTACTAGGCTACTAGCATGGATCACAGGCAGTGGCATTAGCTTTAAACAGCCTCTTAAGGAGGTACAGTGTCTCTTGAGATCTTCCTGCATCCATGGGGAAATGCTGATAGCCCAACTATTGTGCCAGTCGTATGGAAGTAGATGTCACTGCAGTGAGTTCCTGAGTGTGGCATGCCAGTTCTGACCAAAGTAAACTCATTCTGGAGAGTGGCATCTGGTCATCTGTGAGGCAGTGTCTTGATCGCATTAGTTATGTGGGTAGACACAGCTTAAAGTGGCTGTCATCAGTCCCTGGGCTCCACATGCTGGATTGAATAAAAGGAGAAAGCAAGCTGAACAATCATTAAATACTTCTGCTTTCCAGCTGTGGATATAGCATAACCAGTTTCTTCAAGTTCCTGCTGCTTTTGACTGCCCCACCATGATGGACTGTGCTTTGATTTATGAGCTGAAAAACCTTCTTCTCCCTTAAGCTGCTTCTGGCCAGAGTATTTTATCAGAAAAGATATGAAGACAGAGATTAATCCAGTGGATGATTTTTCCCTGCTCATAAACAATCTAGGGAAGCTAGATGGCTTAGAAGACAGCTTTGTTTCACAGAATGATTCTGGGATACATTTTTTCTGGCTTGGCCATTGTCTGTAGGTGGAGATTTAGTTCTTCTTTGTGACCCATAGGCAGTCAATGGGAAGAGGAAAATGTATGGCAGCTTCTTGGCATGAAAAGAGCACACATCACTTCTGTTCACATCCTCTTGGCTACCAACTACAGGCACATGGCCACCCCTAGCTGCAAGGACGGCTTCAGCTGTTATGATAAAATAAGGCAACTTAAGGGGACCATTACTTTGGTTACCATTCCAGCCCGATGGTGTCTATCATGGCTGAGAAGGCATAGTAGCAGCACTCATGCTCAGGAATTAGAGAGAGAGGGAGAAAGCGTGGGGGTAGGGGAGTGGGGGGAACACTAGCAAATCTAAAGCTTCCTGCTACACCCCCAGTGACTATTTCCTCCAGTGAGGCTCCACCTCTTAAAGATTCTACGATCTTCCCAAACAGTGCCATCAGCTAGAGACCACGTGTTTGAACCCACACGCCCATGGCAGACATTTCAATTCAAGCCCCAACAGTGCTCACGGAAAATAAATTTATGGTAATCTATGTATTTAACAAGGCGAGACTGACATGCTACCTGTGGCATTAGGTGCCTGTAATCATGCCGAAATATATTGGGACACAGTGTGGCTCCTAGCCAGAGTCATAGTTGAGGGAGGGGAAGAGGGTGCACAGAGTTGAGGTAATAGCGTTGCAGCGTTTTTATGTCCAGGTTCTTGTGTTCAGGAGTTGAAGACTGAAACTGGAACATGCATAGACAAGTGAGGCAGATTTTATTAGGAGAGAGACAGGATGGAACTCATGGATATGGAGTCATGATGGCTGGGCCAGTCAAGAATATATATAGGGTTAGGCATGCTCAGAAAAAGTAGTTGCCTTCATTGGTTAGCTCCAGTTTCTACAAACCTGTTTGGCACTTACATTTCATTGATTTGTTCATATCAGACGAGTGACCCTGTGTCCCTGGCCAACCTCATGATTGATCTGTTTCTTTTGGGGGAACTTACCTGCAACTCATCTCCATATTCTTTCATATTAAAATCAGTCCAGATTAATAGCGTATATCCCTTCAGGATAATACCAGCAGTGGGGGATGATCTTTAAAGACCTTCAAAGACCTTTCCAGTATGGCCTTTCTATTCTGTCTAAACTACCTTACAAAATTTTCTCTCTCAATAAAAGATGTGGTGGTTTGGGGTTTCTCCTGGAATTTTCATGGAGTGGACTTAATCTTCCCAAAGTTGTATTTTAAAGTGGAGTTGAGGATCAGATGAAGACATGAGGGTGAGGGGCCTGCCCTGCTTCCACTTCTTTCTCCATGGCATTAACAGCTGTATGATGAAGAGAAACCCCGACTAACCCTCTTGCATTGTCTTGCCGTAAGATGTCCTCTGTCACATTAAGGCTCAGTAAGAAGGTGCCAATCCATGCCTTTGAACGTCCTAGCAAACCAGTGGTTTTTTTTTTTTTTTTTTTGACACGTGTTTGTGTGTGTCTATGTGTATGGACCAGAAAACACTCGAGTTTGTGTGCCTATGGAGACCCAAGAGTAGCATCTGAAATCATGCTTGATTTACATTCTTATCGCTTTGCTCTGGGGTTTTCCAGTCTCTGCCTTCCAGGTCCAGAGGTCCAAGTTCTCATTTCTGTCCATAATTTTAATGTAGGGTCTGAGGATTGGAATTCAGGTCCTTTTGCTTGTAAGGCAAAGACTTTAACTCTTGTTCCATCTCCCCTGTCCTAGACTTCTTTGTTTTAAATAGATTACATAGTAGGTGATATTCACATACAGCATCAGAAAATGTATTAGACAGAACTCTACAGAGGTGCTAGCCTTGACATTTGGTCTGTGGATATTGGTAGACAAGTTCCCTCGGATTCTCTGAAGACTTTTTAAAGAAATCTCTGGAGTTTAACTGGCTCATTTGATCATATTTCTGGCTGTTTCTTTCCTGCATTTATACCTGACTAGTGGGCCACTAGTCATGGCTAGGAGCGCTTTACTCTCCTCTGCCACAGAGGCATGGGACCTCTCTAACTGCTGCTGCTGCTGCTGCTGCTGCTGCTGCTGCAGGCATCCTGGCTACAGGCTCAAGGAGAAAACCTTGAATCAATTTGTCTGGTGGAGGCTGAGGACTTGGCTGCCTGCCCTTCACAACTTGTTAAAATGAACACTTACACTCTGGGGGGTGAAGCCAGAGCTGGGGGTAATTCTTGCCCTGTGATCCTCTCTGCTGGTTTGTAGGGGTGTCCATGTCAGCGTCATAGGGTGAAGAGGGGTGATACTGAGTCTTCCATCTCCTCTTCTTCACCTGAAATGCTTGCAAAAGTACCAGTTCAAATTTGCTGGAATTTGGCTCAGATTCTTTGTTCTCTCCCAGTCAGGCTCAAACGCTCTCCCAAAGTTGTTCCTTTGGGACAAGAACTCCCCAAGTCCGTGGTTCCTCTCCTTCTGCGAGGGGCGATTGATTAATACCCAGGTCACGTAAGCTTCAGACCTGCCGTGGAGGGGGCTCCCCCCTATCCTGGCCCATGGCCGATTGGACCAGGCAACAAGTTTTGTTTTACTTGACATGAAAGCTGGTTGAAATTAAATAAGAGACATATTTTTGTTTCTTTAATAAATAAAGGTAGGGACCCTGTACATGAATAAAAGTAAAAGTTACTCCCCTGAGGTTTTTAGGCTTCCAAAAATAGTCCCAAGCTTAGCCAAGGCCAATGCGGCCAGAATTTCCATGGAAAGCTCTGATGGCGAGGAAGAGACAGTGCAAACAGGCGGTCCCCTCTCCACCCCCTCTTTTCTCCTCCACTGGAGTTTAGAAAACAGGTTTCTGACATTGAGTTCATTTTCCAGTTTGAGATAAAAATCAATGACAGCAACGAAGCTATTTATCATGAAATCCAACTTGGGGTCTGTAGGGGACTGGGGAAATGCATCACTACAGTAAGTTGGTGAGGGGAGTGGGGGAAACTTTGTCCCCGTTAGCCACTAAGGACATACTTGTAAACAAAATAGGGAAATGCAGTTATAGCAAGTGCATGGATTTTTTTTTTTAAAGAACAACAGTGTCTCACTATCTATCCCTGGTTGACTTAGAACTTTCTATTAAGACCATGTTAGCCTAGAATATGCATGCAATGCTCTTTCTGCCTTTGCTTACTGTAAGATAAATAGATGAAAGAACTGGGATCACAGGCATGTGCCACCATGCCTAACTTAAAAGTTCATTGCAAATAAGCTTCTTCTTGCTCTGAATAATTAATATGGGGAAGAGGAAGTGATTCTAGTTTTTCTCACTAAGTACCCCCTCTCTGAGGGCTGATTCAGGTGGTAGGATCTGGGGTCTTTACATTGCCAACCTAGAGTCAAAACCAACTTCCTTCTCCTGGAGTAGAGCTGTCAGATGTGATTGAATTTGTCTGTCTAACACACCTCACCGAAGTCCTGGTTTCCAAGGAGACTATTCAAAATTCACGAAGAACCAAGACCCCAAAGTTGCACTGTTCTGTAGTTGCCCTCTGTTTCTGAAGTTGCTGTAGTTCAAACAAAAGCGGGAGGGGCAAACCTAGAAGTTTCTGGAAAGCGGTTTTAAAAAGACAATATATCTTTGCTGGGAAGGAGAGAAAGTGGCAGCAGAAGTCCTCAGTTGTTAAAATTCAAATCCAGCTCAGCTTGAGAAGAAGAACATGATGACTCTAAAATATATTTTTATAGAAAACAAACTGTTCTTCCCTAAATCGAGGTGACTTTCAACAAGGGCAGCTCAAACTGAGCAAAAGGCACAATCACTCTTTCCTGCTCTCCAGTTACTCATGCCGCTGTGATAAATGTTCTGGCAAAGGTAACTTAAAAGAGAAAGTGTTTAATGGATTCACAGTTCCAGATTACAAGCCATCACTGTGCTAGTTTGATACATAGGTGTCCACTTGACAATTGAAGGCTGAGCTCTGGTGCCTCTGTGAAGAATTAGTAATTAAGGCAAGCCCTGAGCAAGCCTGCAGCAGATTGTCTGGTTGGCGTGGGAAAACCCAGCCCACAGTAGGTGGAACCATTCCCTGGGCAGGTGGATAAGCTGGAGGATGCTGGTTCAGTAAGTTGGCATTCTTCTGCATACTTGGGTAGTCTTGATGTCTCAAAAGTGGTTTGGCCTTCTCGTAGCAATCTGGTGATTATGCTGTGGCCATTTCCCTTGTCTCTTGGTATTGACATGGTCTTTCCTGCCAAGCTGGACTAAAAACTGTAACAGAATTATAAGGAAAACAAACAAACAAACTGAAAAAAACCTTTGTTCCCTTAAGCTCTTTGGTTGTGAATTTATCAGCAGCATGCAGGCAAACTCTAGGATTCATTGTGCAAAAGTCACCGTGGAAAGAGCTTGAAGCAGCTGGTCACATCACATCACACGTATGTACTTGCTGCTGCTTAGTCCCCTTTCTTACACAGTCCACAAGGACAAGGACCTTCCACCTTCAATTAATGTAATCAAGATATTCTTTCACAGGCCTGTCCAAAACCTTTTTCCTTAGTTGATTCTGTATAATGTTGAGTTGACAGTGGGAGACATACCTGCCAGCTCAAGACTAATTTGATTTTTCTCATGTGTGTCTTTACTAGGATTAATTTGAGATATGGGGGAGGGTTAGTCATGTACATCCTCTACCAGCAATTTAAAAGTACTTCTCAGCTTGAAAAACAGAATAAACGAACAAACAAAAAACAGATGAGAAACAGAAAAAAAAAAAACCCTGGAGAATGGAGTGATTGGATATTTTATATTGTGGGTCCAAGAATCACAGTTGCGACAGGACTTTAGGAGCATTTGCATGTAATCAGGAGAAGAGGTGATGTGTAGCCTTCTTTCCAGAACAGCTGGGTAAGGCTCTTACACAGAGTGGCTAGGTTGGGAAAATTGAAGTTGGGGCCCTAGTGCTTCATTCTTCATTGAGTGATCAAACTTGCAATACTAGAAACCAGGATACTTCAATTTAGTTCTTTGACTCAAACTTGCAATACTAGAAACCAGGATATTTCAGTTTAGTTCTTTGACTTACACTGGCCAGAATGTAGACAAAAACATTAAGATGAAAAAGAATGGAAGGCCTAATTTTCATTCTAGAGTTTGTCAAAGAAATCACTGAGGCAAACCTCATGGTCTCTGAAAAATTTCAGATACATTATAATCTCAAACATTTTTTTTAATAAAAAGAGCTCATGTAGCACAAAGACAAATTCCTCCTGGGTCACATGTGTATGCTTAGCCCTGGCATATTGGGATCTAAGAAAAATCTCCATTTTTTTCCTGCTTCCAATCTTGGTCACCTTTCTTATTCAATCTTAGTTGCATGCATACTTACAAGGTGGACCCATGTGTTGATAGCTTGCCCCTCAGATTTTGGTTTGCTAGAAGAATACAGTGCTGCTGTATAGTGTTATACAGTGAAGTATATGTTTGTCTGATCGAAGAAACATTTGACTATGTATGTTTTTGAGAGATCAAATATGATTGTAAACTTTTGCCTGCGTAATAGGAAAATATCTGGGTAATTGGTATAAACATTCACTTTATAAAGGAGAGTGTGTTTTATTGGACTTCAGATTTTCAAACATGACCACACCTTGGCAGTACACCAGTTGTATATGATTATGCTTCCTTTCACATGATCACATCTTCTCTTTCCAGTCAAAAGAATATAAATTTCAGTAAACAAATCCCTTTGTACTATTTGCTATGCCTTTCACAACCGACTTTACAGACTCCACACTGACCCTCTTCAGTCTCGTCTTTCCCCTGAAGTGGTTCAGAATGGTGGTCAGTTGCCTTCCGTTTTAATGTGAATGTAAGGATCACCTGCATCTGTGACTTGGATGTGGTTGGAGTCAGTTCCTGAAGGGTTCAAAAAGCTTGGTCCTAAGTGTGGTGACATTAAGATATGGGGCCTGAAGGGAAGTCAGGATTTAACTGGGGGTGCTGTTCTTGGAAGCAGTTACTGTGTTTCTCTTGCCCTTCTCAATAGTTTTCTTAAGTTTTGTTATAAAAGACCAAGATTATCCCCTGGTTCTCTGATTCATTTCATGAGCTCTCTCCTATTTGTGCACATTCTCACCACGATACTGTTTTCAATGTGATACAGTCAAGGGGCCCCTTGCCAAAGAAGAATCAATGTTGGCACCTTACCTTTCATTCTGAAAAACTAGCTAACTTATTGTTTTTGTAAGTACTCGCTCTCAAGTACTTTATTTTAGTAACACAAATGAACAATAAATCTTTTAAAATACTTCTTAACACAATTGCGACCTCTTTCCTACAGCAATCACCACCCATAGCTACCTTTTTTTGGATCCTCTTAATTTCCTGTGTTGAGTATCTTTCTAGTCCTGTTTATTTTCCTTTTAAGGGTGCCTTTCTTTTAAGGGTGTCATAGTTAGGCACAAATGGCAACTTGACAGTTAAGGGTTTGAGCTCTGGGCACATTTGTGGAGAATTAGTGGTTGCATTAAGCCCAGGGCAAGCCTGCAAGAGATTGTCTGGCTTATGGGGAAGGTGCAGGTGGGTGGGATTAAGCCCTGGAATAAAATACAGAGAGCTGGTTGAGAGAGTCAGCATCCTTGTGTACACTTGGCTAGACATGCTGGTCTGTGAACTAAGGATTGTCCCTCTCTCAGCTGTTATGTAAAGATGGTGTGGCCAGTTCCCTCAGCCCTGATATTGGCCCATGCTTTCTCATCAAGCTGGACTACAAACTGTAACTGGACTATCGTAAGAAACTGAACCCTTTGTTCCCTTAAGCTGTTTGATGGTGATTTATCAGCAACCATGCAGGTGAACTGCAACAGGGGGTTTAGTCAGTTTATAATACGAATGTGTCCTGTGCTCAACACCTTGCCTCATATGTATCACTTTAGAATGAGTCCCAAGCTTAGCAGCCCAGCTGCCCATTGGCTTGACTTCTGTCTCTACAGATCATGTCCATTTATTTTCATGTCAGTGTGCATGCTCTTTATAACATTGAACTGCTTGCCTTGTCCCATGCAACATCATACCACAAAACTTCCTCACCTAGGTTATTATGCGATTCCTGCATCAGTGATACACATTAATTGCAATGAAATGAAACCAACAACTCCAGTTGATTAAGGCACAAAACAAATTTATAGGATGCTGGCAAATTACAACACTGCCACAAAGACAGAGGATTACTGCTGGGTTCCAAACACAAACCACTTTCCAGATCAGGTATACAGTGATCACATTGCTGATATCCTTGATTGCAGTCTTCAGTCTCCACAGAGCATGGCAAGTGGGACTGCAAGTTGCAGGTTGCATGAAGGATGCTAGCGCACTGACTTGACCGGAGGAACTCCTCCTGACGTCTTTGCTGCCACTCTGTGTGGAAACTGGATTTTTCTGATGGCCAGTGTCAGCGATGCTTTATTTGTTTCATGGTTGTGCTTTTTCGTGTTATTAACTCCTGATTCAATGTGGTTGGCTTGTATATCTGGTGGTTCAAAGCTTTGTCACATGTCTGTTTCTCAACCTCACAGGAAGTTTCAGGAAACCTCTACAGTGAACATTAACAAAGCTTCAGAAGAAGAGGAATCTCCCAAAGGAAGGCAGTTTAACTCAAAGAATGACAAGTGTCCCTTACAATTCATCAGTCTTAGATGTTTCTGTGAACTTCCCTGTGCCCTTTCTTGGCTTCTCTGCAGTTCTTTGTCCCACTTCCATCCACCTAGCCAATGCTTGCTCAAGTTCTGAGATAGCACAAGGAAGTCTTCTTGTGTCTCACATTGGGACTTGCCTTTCCCTTGGCTCTTTGGGCATATTTAAACCTTATCCCTTATAACTTTGCCTTTGTTTAGGAATTTGGATCTGTTATTCATAATTCCCCCTGGGTAGGTACTATACTACACTGAACATCTTTGGATGTTCAGTGCCTGGCACAGTGCTTGACTTTTGGATATGGTCAGTAAATTCTCTCATTTACTGAATGTTGAACAGAACAGAATTGAGTCACAGAGGACTTCGTGGCAGAAATGGAGAAAAAACATGTCTTTGATGTTACTGTTTCTAAAATGACACAAGCAGGGGCATTCCTCCTGTCTCCTTTTTCCACTGTAATCCTTATTTGTTTCTCCTTACAAATGGCTTAAGGAACCCAGAGCTGCTGATTTGTAAACCATACCCCAGCCAGGTTAAGGTGAAGCTTGAAGACCTTGGATATAGAACAGGCGATTGCAAAGAATGCTTGGGAAAATACATGCAGCTGTAATTCAGTTTTATTATACCAGGAATCAAATTTGGTTTCTTTGGAGCAGGAAGCCTAACAGATCAATGCTTTGGCTATGAATTCCTCTGGCCAAGAAAGAAGTACATGCACTTTCAATAGGAACACAACACAGCTCACAACAGCCCTGCAGCCGCACGAGCAGATGGATTCAAACTTCAGCAGACAGTTGGTCCTTGGGTAGAAATGTGGGCCAGGAGCCAGGAAATCCCAGTTTAATTTTCAGTTAAGTCATCTCTGTTTATTTCTCACAAAATACATATTGAAAAATTTGAAATTAAAACGTC
Source organism: Typhlomys cinereus (assembly GCA_023101885.1). Classification (NCBI taxonomy): domain Eukaryota; kingdom Metazoa; phylum Chordata; class Mammalia; order Rodentia; family Platacanthomyidae; genus Typhlomys; species Typhlomys cinereus. The sequence goes on along the minus strand of JALPQD010000067.1, from coordinate 6,655,354 downwards.
ATGCTTAAAACACTCTATAGTAAACAGAGGTCTTGAAAGAAAAGCTGTTGGCAGCATCACTTTTTGTAAAAGCTGTGTCCAATTGAAAGTTTATTTTATTCCTGGGTACAGAATGGTGTGCAGAGTGCTGTAGAAGTCACTCCACATCTGGGAAAGACCGATCGGATGTGTCTTGGGCCTTTTCTATAGGCTGGACATTCTCAAGCATGGGGAAAGATGGCTTTAATTTTTAAAATTCTTTCAGTGTTTCATATATGAATATAGTGAATTTATGATATTCAAACACCTTAATCTTTAGTTCCATTCCACTTTTACTTTTCCCTTTTCAGTCCTTTACCTTTCTTGCTAATCTCCCTCCTATTTCCACTTTTTGCAGGTGTGGCCTATTGAGTTTCATTTGTGCTGCTTTGGATGGTATGTGCCTGAGTACTTACTGGAGCATGAATCATGAGTTAGTGGGTATACCATCAAGGAAAGCATTATTTGCTTTACTACTCCCATCAGCGTCTCCCAGGGAAATGTGGGGCCTCTTGGGATCTTTCCCCTTTGGTGGTGAAATGTTGATAGGATAAATCCATGTGAGTCTTGTGGAAATATACACAGTTAAAGTGAATTCATGGACTCAACAGCTCTCATGTCCAGAAGATAATGTCTTGCCACATCCTCAACACCCTTCAGGCTCTTACAATCTTACTCAATATTTTTTAGCCTTGGGCTGGGGGTGAAGTGGTTTAGATGTCTTGTTTAGGGATGAACAATCTAAATTCACTTATTTTCTGCCCGTTGTCTAGTTTTGATCTTCGGTAATAAGTATCTTCTATTGCAAAAGCTTTCTAGATTGAGTACTGAGTGCTCTTCTAGTCTATGAGTATAATGCCAAGTTTGATATAGCATCTTTATAGCTAAACCATATAGTAGCTTACACCTCCCTAGAACTTACACCTCTTTTATAGGTTCTCGTTTTACTTTACAGTTCTGGGAATGTAACCCCTGCTAACAAGTACCCTTAAATCTATCCAGACAAAGCTGTTGGTTGCCATCTTGGCATATGGCACTGTTGCACTGATGTCAGGATGGTTGCTATTTGGAGTTTGCAGCTATCACAGATTGATGAGACTGTTGATTGCTTTTCTCTCCAAGCAGGTAATATAGTACTTTCTGGTACTATGAAGGCTATCCAGCAAGGAGGAAGCTTCCAGACCAGTTCCAACTGTTTTTTTTTTTTTTTATCTGTGTCCTATGATCAGCATGTGTTGTGTCGTAGGTAATAAGGTGTTATTATTCATTTCTTAGTGGGAAACTAAGAGCAACAGCAAAAGCCTATACTGTTTTGAGGGTCTTAGAGACTTCTGGCCAACTTATTAGAAGGTAACACGTAGATGGCACTTGCGTTTTTGTTCAATTTCCTGTGGGTTCTAGTTGATGTATCATAGGATGTTTTTCATTTTGTTTTATCTCTCTCTCCTTGTATTCCCCTGTATAGGGTTAATCTGTTTTTGTTGTTATTTTTAAATAAAAATGCTTTTGTGATATGCTAATAATATAGAAGGTTTCTATCTGACCATATCTTACAACTTTAGTGCTATTAATTATTCCCTCAGCCCTTCCTGTGACCTGTCCCCTCAGCTCTCTCCCTTTCCCCTCCTCTATCCCCATTAAGCATCAAGCTTTTCTCCTTATTGCTCCCCTTTCCACTTTGTTGCCTGTGGTCAGTTTTAGCTCCTACTTTATGATATTCACCCTGTCCTTCCTCTCACCCCTGCTTAATGGTCCCTAGGAAACATGACTTTAGAAACTCAACATGGGACTTTAGAAACAAAACTGTATATCTGTGACCCACCCCCTTTCTGCTGGGCATAGCAGCTCTTTTGAAGCAGTTCTTGGTACTCTCTTTTATTTTTTTGACAATTCTTTGTTAATTTCATACATGTATATAATGTATTTTAGTTATTTTCACCTACTGTTGCCTTCCATCATATTCTTCCCATTCCCACTGAATCCTTCTTAATAAGTCTCTGCCTAGTTTCATGTCATTTTTTTCATAGTTTTTTCTTGTGTGTGTATGTGTGTGTGTGTGTGTGTGTGTGTGTGTGTGTGTGTGTGTGTGTCCCACTGAGTTTAATTAAGAATTCTTGCATCAGCATGGATGGGAGTAACTTACTGAAGCCTGCGAAGTTTACTAGTGGCTATGTCACTGAGGAAAGTGACTCACCTTTCTCCCAGGAAACATTAATTACTAATAGCCCCTCAGGAAAGGGTGGGGCTTCCTGAGCCTCTCAACCAACCATGATGGAATGTTGACATTGTACCTTTCTTTCCATTTCTTTCCTATCCTCACTGTCTGCTCTTTCCTGCAGTCTCCTTAAATACCACTGCTTCTCTCTAAATACTCCTGAGTGTTTTTCATCATCTCCTTTGATTCATATCCCCCCATGGCTTCCCATTGCTGGAAGATGAAGGTGAGAATCCAAGCTTGACCTCATCCCTTATGACCTGGGCCCATCCAGTTTTGCAATTTAGAATCCATTTCATTTGGTGTTTTCTGGGGAAGCCACTCTGGTTTGCCAGTCACATGACTTGTGCTGCTTCCCTCCTAAGGGCATCCATGTGCTGTTCCCTCTGCTTGGGAGGCTATTCACACAGCCTTTTTAGTCAATTCCATCTGTCCTTCAAATCTCAGTTCAGAGACCATTTCCCAAGAAAGCACTCCCTTGCTGCAGCTCAGCGAATCCTTTGTTTTATATTCTCACAATACTGCAAGAGCATTCTACTATTTTAGCATTTGCTATCACTGGAATGAATACATATTTGAATGATCTTGTCTTCACTAATAATAGTGGAAACATGTAGTATTTCCTGCACACTGGCAATTTTTGAGTTATGTCAATATATTAACTGAAATCGAGGCAGTAAATTCTCTTATTGTCTTATTATTGATAACTTTGTAAGGACAATGAATGTGGAAAAACAAGTAAGTCTATGTTATTTAAATCAGGGGAAAGAGGTTTCATGACATGAAGTGATTATGGTTAACAGACATCAGTAATTTGCCCATAATCACCTGTCTAATAAAAGCAGAGTTGGAATCTGAGCCCAGGCAGACTGACCCCAACATGTATATGCATATATAATCCATTTGGTGCTGTGTTATCTGATGCTATTGTTTGAATATGGTTTGTGTTCCCTGTCAAAATTTCATATGTTGGAGACTTGCTTCCAGGGCTGTGTTATTGAGACCTTCTAAGGCGGGATCTAGGGGCAGGTTCTTAGGTCATGGATGGAGCACCTTCAAAAGGGATTCTGGGATACCAGCCAGTCTAAGTCTCTCTTCCTCCTTCTTCCCTGCCTCAAGATAGGACTATATGCTCCAACATGTGTTCTTGCCATTTCTCTTTACCATGAGGGCCTCACACCAGAGGCCCTCACTTCCAAAACTGTCAACTAACTAAACCTTTTTTCCTTTCTAAGTAGTTTATCAGGTATTCCATTCTAGTAACAAAAAGTTGACTAATGTCAACATATTTCAGTCATTTCTCAATAATGCACCTCCTCCCTTTCCAGAGTCTTTTTTTTTGAGATGTGTTTTACTACCCTTACTCCAACCATCATGAATCTTTATTACCAATAAATACACTGTTGCAATGGGCAGATTGTTGGAACCTATGAATATGTTGTATGACATAGTAAGAAGGGATGAAGGGTACAGGTGGAATTAAGATTGATGATGCATTGACACGAGTAGAGGAGGTAACCCTGAATTATCCAATAGACTCAATGTAATCACAAAGCTATCAAGTATAAGAGGGAGGCAGGAACATGTAGACAAGTATAACAAAGATTTAGCTGATTACTATTGGCTTTGACAATGGAGAAAAAGGACCATTAGACAAGAATGTAAGATTTCTACAAGTTGGAAAACCCAAGGAGAAGAGTAAGAATCCAGCCCCACCTTGATTTCACCCCAATGAGATCCATGTCAGACTTTTGCCTCACTGAACTATAAGATAATAAATGCTATTTTGATTCATTAAATTTGTGGTAACTTGTTACAGTAGTAATAGAAAACTAAGTCATTTATTGTGATGGTTGATCTGGACATAATCTAGAATCTGGGAAAAGGTTTCTGGGCACAATAGCAAGGGCTAGAGACTAGGCTCCAAAGGCAATGGAGCAGCAGCAAAGTTGAAAAGATGCAACTCTTGAGTCAGCCAAGGACCAAGGCAGTAGCAGCAGCAGCAACAAAGAAAGCAGCAAAGCTCTAAGAAGTGGACACAGCAAGTTGACACAGGATAAAGGAAGAGCAAGTCCCTTCTCCTTGCACTTCCTATTATCTCGTGCATCACTGGAAATTACCACCTACTATGGGCTGGGTTTTCCACATCAATTAATCAAGTACTTGCAGACTTCTTCAGGGGCTTGCTCCAATCACTGACTCTACAGCTGTGCTCCATCAGTCTTCAACTGTCAAGTTGACACGAAAATGTAATCATAACACCATATAAGTATAAAGCCCTGAGTTCAGATCTAGGGAGTGCCTCTGATCACAGCGTAAGCACACCGACAGGAGATTCCTGGGGCTTATTGGCTAGCTCTAGCAGAATTGGTGAACTCCAGGTTTAGTGAGAGACCCTGACTTAATTTTGTGGCGCAGACAGAGGAAGACACCTGATGTTGATCTCTATCTAGCCTTCACATGCCCGCATACCCACCCAACCCCATATACGCACACACATTTTCTGATCATTTGAGACCTAGAAAATGAATGTTTGCTCATTCATTATCATTGTTTTAGACCATTACAAATTTATAAGATGTGTGTGTAAAAGAGTCATTTTAATTTTTTTTTAGAGCTGAGCTAAGCAGTTTCAGAGATATGCCATTTTTCTGCCAGTTCCTTTTCTCTTAAATTTGCAAATGTTTGTTTAGAGTTTTTCAAGACCAGGCTGTCCCAAGGTGCAGCCTTCTCAGGGGAACATGCATCACCTCTTGGTTTTCTGGCTTAGGGAGGTGTAGATTCTTCTTGGGGATCTGATCCACGTCTGTGTCATGGTGACGATGAAGCATACTGGCTGTGGCTGTACCCCAGAGCTGGCTCGTAATTACATTCCCTTTTGACCCTGATGGAGGTCTGGGGCAGTTAGGCAGAAGCACCATGTTGGGAAGAAGCCAGGAGGAGGGAACGTGAGAATGAACCAAGCTTGGCATTTTTGTGCCATCTGGGAAGCGGTGTTCTGGAGGGCTGCTGCAGGGAGGGCAGGAGGCTTTGCAGAAGTGACCATGATAGAGGCCAGGGCACTCACTGTATAGCAGGCCTGGGGAGAGTCATTTTTCAGGCGCTCATGAGGGACATCCTCGGAGCCATGCTTGGCAAAGTCCACCACTTCACTTGATCTTACCACATGGCAGAGCTGATCTCCAGGGCCCATGCATAGCTAACAAAGAACACTTGTCTGGCATTCACATTTGCAAACAACTTTCCTTTGCAAGATCTCAAGATGGTGAGTTTTGAGAGGGGGTCTGGCCCAGTGTCTCCATGTGGTTTTACTTCCATATTTTAGCAATCATTGATTCCAGTGCTTACTATATGTAACATATTGGTGCACACAGATATTTGGGTTGTGTTTCCATTGAATGCCTAGTTTAACTTCCATTATCTAATTTGATCTTCATATCTAATTCTGCAAGATGGATTCGTGTGTGTGTGTGTGTGTCTGTGTGTGTGTGTGTGTGTGTGTGTGTGTGTGTGTGTGTATGTGCATATTAGAAGGCATTGTGTGTTCCTGTGGAGGACCAAGGGTGAACTCTTGAATCATCCTGGATTGCTTCTACTTCCTTTTTGCTTTTTTATGGTGTTTTCCAGGCTTTGCTTACCAGGACCACAAGTGCAAGCCACCACCATTTTTCACCTGGCATTTTTATATGGGACCTGGGATCCCAATTAGGACCTTCTGCTTATGAGGCAGATTTTTAACCCCTGAATCATCTCTCCAGCCTAAGATGGATTCTTATGTCCTTATTTTTCAGATCAGGAACTAAAGCTTAGAGGAACAAATTAAACATGCTGCAGTTCATTAAGCTATATGTATTAGGGTTCTCCAGAGGAATAGAGCCATCAGAATGAATATATAAAAAGTGAATTTATTGGGCTGATTTATTTATTTATTTATTTATTTATTTATTTATTTTTTTTGGGATTTGGATTTTATTTTTTTTATTTTTATTTTTTTTTATTAAAAATTTAATTATACATTTTAAAAATTTTTTACCAGTTCCCTCCCTCCCCCCTCTTCCCCCTCCCCTTCCCCCAGTGCCTCCCCCCCAATTCCCAGAGAGTCCTTTATTGTGTGTGCCTAACTCTCCACTGTGTCCTCCTCTCCGATGACATATAAGGACCCAGTGGCATTTCCATAAGCCCTTTCTCTTGTTCCCCTTAAGCATAAGATCACTACTATGGCTGTCAATCCCTTGCCTCCAGGGGTCTCGGTGCCCTTATCAGATGCTAGACTTTATGAGGGCAACAGTGCGCTGGACATTGCGCAGGGCATGCAAAGTTCCATTATGATTGCTTTGGCCCCAACTATTGTTGAGAATCTTGCAAATCATTGCTCCTCCCATCCTTTTGCTCTTACAATCTTACCGCCCCCTCTTCCGCAAATGTCCCTGAGCTCCAGGATGGGGAGAGATTAGGCTGTCCTAGTTTTATGTGATTGATATAGAGTCTCTGAAGTTCTGGATTGTGGTTTGTTGATTTTCTTTTGCAGTTTTGCTGCTCCTGCAATTCCCTTCACTCCATTCTGCTGGGCTCTGTATGTCACCCCCTGGCCAGAGACAAAAAGCTGTTAAACTGGAGTCTTGTTGTAATAGCACATTCAAGGGTAGATGTAATAAGAGTAGGAAACCTCACTGAGAGAGGGGTCCATCACCCATTTGCAAAATGATTACTTTTTATCTGCTAGACTATATGCCCTCCCCTTCTGGTGAGATCAGGAAAGAACGTCTGTGAACTTAACCAGGTTTCTCATTACTTACTTGCAGACCTTCATGGAGGCCTATTTTCTCTGCTGTAACATGGTCTCCTCTCTCTTTGTTTCTGGTGTGGCCCTCCTAACCCATCTCTCTTGTTCATAATCCTTGCAATTACTGTGTTACATAGGTTTACTTTTGAGTGTCCCAATGTGGGCTGGGTGAGTTTGGTACTAGGAGCCACCTATTAGGGAGTACATACGGCGCTTAATTTTCTGGGTTTGGGATACTTCACTTAATATAATTCTTTCTAATGACATCCATTTCCCAGCAAATTCCATTAATTCATCATTTTTGATGGCTGAGTAGTACTCCATTGTATAGATGTACCACAGTTTCCTTATCCACTCGTCAACTGTTGGACATTTAGGTTGATTCCATGACTTTGCTATTGTAAACAGTGCTGCTATGAACATGGTCGAGCTTGTGCTATCGAGGTGAACCTTTGCTGCTTGGGGGGTTATTCCCAAAAGTGGGATAGCAGGGTCATATGGCATTTCAATCTTTAATTTCTTTAAGAATCTCCAGACGGCTCGCCAGAGTGGCTGTATGAGCCTGCATTCCCACCAACAATGTAGGAGAGTTCCCCTCTCTCCACATCCTCTCCAGCATTTGTCGTTGTTTGTATTGTGGATTTTTGCCATCCTGACCGGGGTGAGATGATATCTCAGGGAAGTTTTGATTTGCATTTCCCTGATGGCGAAGGAAGTGGAGCATTTTTTAAGATAATTGTTAGACATTTTAATTTCATCCCTGGTAAAGTTTCTTTGAAGTTCCAGGGCCCATTTTTTAATTGGGCCAGTGTTTTCCTTGGAGTTTAATTTTCTAAGTTCTTTGTGCACTCTGGACAGTAGAGCTCTGTCAGATATGTGGTTAGTGAAGATTTTCTCCCATTCTGTGGGTTGCCTTTGAGCTCGTGTGACAATCTCTTTATCTGAACAGAAGCTCTTTAATTTCACAAGATCCCAACTGTTGAGAGTTGGTAGCAGTGACTGTGCCATTGGATGTCTGTTTAGGAACTGTTGGCCTAGCCCAACCAGCTCGAGGGAGTTCCCTATCCTTTCAACTATGGTTTTTAAAGTCTCTGGCCTGATATCAAGGTCCTTGATCCATTTGGAATTAAGTCTTGTACATGGTGACAAGTACGGGTCCAGCTTTAATCTTCTGCATGTGGAGATCCAGTTTTGCCAGCACCATTTGTTGAAGATGCTGTTCTTTTTCCATTGGATTCTTTGGGCCCCTTTGTCAAAGACCAAATGGCTGTAACTTTGTGGGCTTATATCTGGGTCTTCAATCCTTATCCATTGATCTGTGTGTCTATTTTGGAGCCAGTACCAGGCTGTCTTTATAACTATGGATTTGTAGTATAGACTTAGGTTTGGTATGGTAATACCTCCAGCTGTGTTTTTGTTACTCAGGATTGTTTTTGCTATCCTGGGTCTTTTGTGCCTCCAAATGAACTTTGAGATTGTTTGGTCAACTTCTTTGAAGAATTGCTTTGGGATTTTGATTGGTATAGCATTGAATCTGTATATTGCCTTTGGTAGGATGGTCATTTTTACAATGTTGATTCTGCCAATCCAGGAACAAGGGAGGTCTTTCCACCTTCTGGTGTCTTCTGCAATTTCTTTCTTTAGGGTTTTAAAGTTTTCATTGTAAAGGTCTTTTACCTCCTTAGTTAGGTTTATACCAAGGTATTTCATTTTTTTAGGGGTTATAGTAAATGGCATGGTTTCTCTCAAGGCTTTTTCACTTCTTTCATTCTGGGCATATAGGAAGGCCTCTGATTTTTGCACATTTATTTTGTATCCTGCCACCCTGCTGAACTTCTCAATTAGTTCCAGGAGCTTCCTGGTGGAGTTTTTGGGATCACTCAGGTATAAGATCATGTCATCTGCAAATAGAGATAGCTTGACTTCTTCCTTGCCAATTTGAATCCCTCTTATGTCCCTTTCTTGTCTTATGGCTTCGGCTAAGACTTCAAGTACGATATTGAATAGAAGTGGTGAGAGTGGACAGCCTTGTCTTGTTCCTGATCGAAGTGGGAATGCTTCCAATTGTTCTATTGGGCTGATTTATGAGATAAATAATCTAACAATGTCTGTCAGTAGTTACTCAGTCAGAAACTGAATATCCCAGAATTCTCAGTCTGTTGTTAAAGGCTGGACTTCAGTCATGTTGGAAGGCCTAAGAAGTTGAGTTCTGATGGTGGCAGGTGGGAAGATGATTTGCCATCACAGAGCAAGAGAATTTTCCAGAGCTCTTCTGTCTTTTTATCTGGTCTACTACTGGAATGTTTCAGCCAGATTTTTGGTTGTAAAATATTTGTGTTACAAATATATTGATCCAGTAATCCCTTTGGGTGGTCTGACAGCCTGCTCTGTTAGTTAATCCCAAGTATAGTCAAGTTGATAACCAAGATTAATTAATACATTATGGATAATAATAATATTATCAATAGCGTGTTCACTATTTTAAGTACTTTTGCTTATTTAATTCTGAATGCAGTGGGAGTTGGCATTATTCTTTTTGATTGAGTTGGAAAATAACTAACCAAGGTTCATGATTTATAAAGAAAAGACAAGCTGTGAATGTAGGCAATGTTGGTTACATACTCTATGGCTTCAACTATATTCCAGAAGGCATGGATCAATGCCAGGGCTCAATTTTACTCTTTTCGTTTTTGTCCATAATGCTATTTTTCTTTTTCTTTCTTTTTTGTGAGTGCTAGGAGCTTCCATTTTATTGAATCAATTGGGACAGAAACCAAATCACAGAAACAATATCTTTTTACCCCATCCATAGTACCACTAGTATGTATGTCATTCAAAACAGCCCTTCTCTTACTTAAACATAACTATGAGCCACCAAAAGCAGGAAATGAGAAGAGAAAGATGGTGGGAGACATGCAGCCACCATCTGTAGACTCCCCAGGACTGAACTGGGGGAAGTTGGACCTGGTTATCTCTAGCTTTGATAGCAAAATAATGGAAAAATTTACAGAGCCTGAGAAAAGTCCAGTGCACAGTGCTACTTTTCTATGCCAGATGAAAATATTATTGATTATGGCCTGGTGAGGAAAAGGTGTGCAGTGAATGATTCTTCAGGACAGAGGGTAGTAAATGCTCAACAGAAGTTAAAGGGAGTTCTGGGGTACCGCGAAGAGTTAGACCTTTTGGTCTCCATAGCCTCTTTCTTGCTCTCCCAGCTCATATGGGTCTGGCTGGTCCCAGTTTTTCTTTGGATGGAGAAGCTCTTCTAAGTATTTAGATTGGCCATTTGACCTCATGTGTGGGACCTGGGGCCATTCCTCTAAGAATAGGTCTCCCCGTGTATGGTACAACCCATAGACTGTCATCAGCAAACAAACTGTTCAAAAGAACTACCTTTAAACTTGTATCGGATGCTACACTGTTTAAAGATGGATGCTTTTGGACTGTGGAGTTTATTAGCTGGTATTTTATTGACATGGAAGGATTATCTGTTGCTGTCTATGCTGGGTGCTATATTTCCTCTCTTACTCCAGCGCTCCCTGGCTCCTTCCCCAGCCACTAGTACAGGTTCACTCTGACCACTGCCTCTCTTTGGTTATAACTTTCTAGATTGAAATATCACTTATAACTCTGATGCCTATCTTTTGAAGATCATAAGCTGGCACATGTAATTTGTTGTGTATTTGTGTCTTTCTGTGGCTGATGGTTTTAAATATTTGCAAATAGAAGCTTCACTTCCATCATTTCCCAGAGCCATTGAAGTTGGCTTGGTGTGACCATCACTTTTTCCTGCTGTCCCTGAAAGGGCATTAACTTCCTGCTTGGAACCTTGTCTCCTTTCTAGTCAAATCCCAGTGCTTGTCTTTACCACTAGCATAGAATTCACAGCCCTAAAGGACTCTAAATAACAAGGGTCTTATCTTGGTATTTGGAGATTATTCATTCATGTAGTGTAGGTCTTAAGATCAGCTAGGAATCCTTCAAAAACTGGTGGAGCATTTTCTTGGAGATTTGATATTTGGGCAGTAAGTTACACAGACATTGGTGTTGTACTCACTGATAATGACTTTGGGGAGTCTTGTTTTGGGTCTTACAATGAGTAGGGAATCATCTATGTGTATGACTGCATCACCAAACAGCAAAGTCGTCTGAGTCCTTGTACTTTACTCTTCATCTTGAAGTTATTGTTAGGTGCTTGTATTAGCTATTTGCTTTCATGAAGTGTCTCATACAGAACATGCTTCTTCGGGTCAGGAATCTGCCTCATTATCTTTACAATCATCTCAGATTAGGCACAGTGCTAGAATGCACTGCATGTCTAGTAAATGCTGTGGTGTAGAAAACTCTAACCAATGTTTCTGATCTGTTTCAAAATGACTTGTCATTCATATCATTGATACCCCCAAAGGCTAGCATAAATCACAGGCACTAGGATCCTTAGAGGCAAGGGATTAACAGACACAATAGTATTCTTATACTAAAGGGGAAAACAAAAAAGAGCTCTAGGCAATGCTACTGAGTCCTTACACCTTATCAGAAGAGGAGGATCCAGAGGAAAGTTTGACATGCACAGTAAGGGATGCTCTAGGAGTACGGGGGAGGAGGAAGAGGGCACTGGAAGAAAGGGAGGGAGGGGGGAAAGAAAGGGAAAAGGGAGGAAGGGAGTAAGGGGATCCAGAAAGGGGTGGAGGGAGGGAGGGGAATGGGGTACCTATCAAGTTTGTATGCATGAAAAAATAAATTAAAAAATGACTTGTTATTCTCACCCATGGAGCCATTACTCTATATTTGGGTCTCCAAGCATTAAATATTTACCCTGGGATACTTTGTAAAAACTGGGGATTTTTTTTTCTTCTCAATGGAAATCCTACATTCTTTGCTTTCCTCCAAGCACATTGATGTGAGCTATTTTTTTCTCTTACAATGTACTACTCACTATATATCAGGCACTGTCATAAGACCTTGCATACATTATCCCAGCAACCCTGTTATGTCTTACATTTTGCAAAGAACTGTAGTGATGCTGGTGAGGATGTGTGGTAGAAGGAGCCAGAGGCTGCATTGCATTTTTATTTGAGTATCTTGCTAAATTAGCCAGTGTTTCCTGATATATTTTCTCATGCTTTTGTAATGCACATATGATCTTGACAAACGAGACAAAAAATAGGTGGCATGATTAACTTTATTTCTTAGTTGAAGAAATTGACACTCAGGTTAAATGGTCATTTCAGGGTTATACCATCAGTTAGAGGAAAAGCCTGAGTTAGAAGCAAGTGCCTTGTTCTCTCATCATATAAGATAATTGGATGCAAATTAGTTAACTCCAATTATTTAATGCTAAGTTCCTCATTCCTATTTTGCTATAATCTTTACATTGCAGATATAAAGTGTGTGTGAAGACAAGGAGCTCTGGAGTTTTGTAAACCTTGGTTTGGGTACTTGCTCTACCTTTTTCTGATTCTGAGACATAAGTCCAATGAACCATCTGACATTTTTTATTATATGGATTTTATATATGTAAATTAGGAGATATGATATATGAGCAAAGTGTAATATGGCACAACTTTGTTAATCTTAATTTTTCTCCGGGACTGGCAATTTTGAATCACAGCTCCTGATTTGACTTGATTCCTCCTTATCTATTTCCTGTGCTTTTTTTTTTGTGGTGGTGATGGTATGTATGTGTGCATATGTTTAAAAGAAGGAGAGCAAGCACTTGAGTATGCATGCCTATGAAGGAAGGTCCAAGAGTGACTTTGGGAATCATTCTGGATTGCTCTACTTCTTTATTGTTTTGCTCTGAGGCCTTCCAAGACTGGAATTATGGGCCACCACCATTTTTGTCCAGCATTTTGGCATGGGATCTAAGATCCAAACTCAGGTCCTTTTGCTTGTGAGGCAAAGGCTTCAACCCCTGAGCCATCTCTCCAGTTCCCATGTGTTCTTTCTACATCCTCCCATTAGACTCCCACATAAGGTGGGAGATGTGCGCAAATGTCTGTTCACTCCAGTTAGGGAACTGACCATCAGCTATATGAACAGCTGTACTCAAGCCCAACTTAGTTTGTTGGCGTTACTCTTAGAAGCATGGGTGGTGACTCAATACCCAGGTCAGCACAGATGATGACTCATGACAGTGGTATCTCTGAGCTCCCTGCCCAATTTGTAGGTAGCTCTACAGAAGAGTCTCATCTCCCTCAGCAACATCTTCAGCTCTTATAACTTTCAGGAAGAGCCTCATGCATCTTGTAATGTTTATATGAATCATTGTAACTCTTTCTTGAGTTTAATAAATCTATCCCCTTTGAGAAATGTTTGTGATCTGGAGAAAACAGCTACACAACAAACACTGCTTATAGAAAAAGTTAGTTTTATTGATGGCTTCTCAGTTAATTCCAAAGACAGGAGAGTGTTTTTTAACACCAAATAGTTTTGGGCACAAAGCCACCAAACTAAAAGAAGAATAACAGAATTTAGGTCTGTGGGAAATTGTAGGCAAAGGTTTACCATCAGTTAAACTTTAAGTGTTTTTTTTTTTTTTTCTGCAGATAGCTGTTTAAAACAATACATAACTACTGGAAATAAAATAAATAAATAAATTAAAGGAAGTGATAAAAAGAAAGAACACATAGTTCCTTACCCAGATTAAACAGAATGACTCTGATTAAAGGCCTCTATACAATGCTTGTCATAACTCATTTCACTCAGTGAATTTCACACTCTTCAATATGCTAGCTGATGACTAGCTCTTACCTTAGGCAGGTGGAAGCAGGCCAGACTGCAAGGAGAAGGAAGTAGTGGTCTGGAAACTTCACAGGGACCTTTGACCCTCTGCTTGGCCACAGCCACCTGACAGCTGCTGTGACTTGGTCTTGGGCACCTCAGGACTTTGCCCCTTTCTGCTACTTGCCTTTCTTTTGCACAAATCATAGTGTTTTTTCCCCCTCAAGTTAAGAGCTAAGAGTTTTCTTTTCCAAAATGTGTTGTGAGACAAGGATACAATTACTCATCTGGTTTAATTTAAAATGCAAAATCTTTGAGAAATAGGTATTTTCAAAATAAGGACTTTGGTCTGGTGTTCTGGTTCTCATTAACTCGGCTGAAGCCCTTCGATGATACGTTGGAACTGCTTGAATACCAGCTCCCACGCCTGCTCTCAGGTGTTTGTAAACCACTGTTGGCCCAGGGGGCCCAGCTGGCAGACGGCATCTTGACAGGGCTGTGCCTTAGCCGGTGTTCCCCTCAGCCCACGTGTGACTTTCCTGAAAGGAGCTGCTCTGGTGATCTTTGCCCGTTCTGCTGAGCAGCAAGGTTTAGGAATGGCAGCGCTTGGGGTGTGGCTCTGTCTGCAGGTCCAGGAATGGCAATGCTTTGGGGGTGGATCTGTCTTCAGACCCTTGCACGAGTCCTCCCATGTTCGTGGTTTCCTGAGTCCTCTCCCGTGCTTATGGTTGGAGCCAGAGAATTAACTGTCGCTAGAGTGTGTTGCCTGCTTATCTTTGGAGAAAAATTTTAACTGAAGCTGAGGAGTCTTTCTAAGCCCGATGGAAATATATTAAATGTTTAAAAAGCAAGTCAAATATCATCTATATACCAACTGCTAAATCTAGCATGCACTGTACTGTAAGCCATTCCCCTGGCATGTAAAATTACATGTTTATTCTAAGATACTCTTTTTATCTGTGATGCTCAAGTGCATTGCGCATTAACTGCTGTTCTCAGGAATAACCTTCATTCAGGAAGAATTCAGGAAACCGGGAAATCTTTATGAGTCTCTCTCTGTGTGTGTGTGTGTGTGTGTGTGTGTGTGTGTGTGTGTGTGTGAGAGAGAGAGAGAGAGAGAGAGAGAGAGAGAGAGGAAGAGAGAGAGAGAGAGAGAGAGATGCAGAAGCAATGCTTTTCTTCCCTGAGCACATGGACAGCAGAAGTTCTGCTGTAATTTTTCCTGAGGAGACTTGAACCCGCAACAGTTTACCTCAGACAGGGCTCTGGCAACAAGCCAAAGAAGCAATTCCACTCAAGTCCATCTTGGAGGACCAATGAGTTTACAAGAGCAAAGGTGAGGAGGGGTTCCTTATGGGAGCAAGCAAGCCGTGCCACTGAAAAGCTCACCCCAACATGAATGAACATACAAGTATCATTGCTTTTTCAAGTTTCACAATTTGAAGGCAGCTCCATAGAAGAGTCTCTTTTCCAGCAGTTGTTCACGGCTTATATCAAGTTGGTGTGTATGTGTTCGATGGGGGACCTTAGGAATCTTGTCAGCTTTATGAGACTTCTGAGCTTGGTTGATTTCATTCTGGAGCCTCTCTCCTCCCTCCAGGAGAGAGCATTTCAATTGGGAAGAAATAGCTACAGAACAGCCAGTCACATGAAGATTTCTATTTCTGTCTATCCTCAGCTAAAATTCCCCCTGAGAAGGTATATTTGGAAAGTCTTCCTAAATTTTCAGTCTCTTAGGTAGTAAGACTTCTTTTCAAAAGACTCTGGAAGAGTCTCTCAATAGCTTTTCTTTTTGATAAGTAAGAGAGGATGTGAGTGCTGACTCTCACTGTCCTTCTGAAGCTTCTGGTGATTCAACCTGTACAGGCTGCAAGTCACTCCCACCACATACCCCTTCCCTCACAATTTGATCTTGGCCCTAGAGTCGGATGCAAGGCCTTTTCCCAGAATCTCTTCTCATGTCTCTCAGGGCCTCCTGGCTACTTTCTTCTGCTGTTCTCTTTCCCAGCAAGTTCTGTTTGAGCTCTTGGATACTTGGTTGTAGATATTAATTTTCTCAATGAATGTCCCTTTCACTCTTGGCTTCATCATACATTTGCTCACGGGGTTTTTCTGCTATAAGTCTACAGTTTCTGTGATGGTCAGTATTAATTGTCAATCAGACAGCTAGGTGGAAGGGCTACGGGCCCATCTGAGAACGAATCTCCAGATTGAGGTTGGCTTATGGAAATGACTGTTCTCACAGTCTTCTTGATTGTGTAATTGACGTGGGAAGACCCAACCCATAGTGTATGGGTCTATTCCCTCGGCAGGTGGTCCAAAACTGGATAAAGATGGAAAAAAGCAAGCAAGCAAGCATGCAGTGGTTCCTGCTTTCTGCACTTGCTGTGATTGGAACAGTTCCCTTGACACCTGATGCTGTGGCTCTGCTGCCATGATGGATGTAACGTTGAATTGTGAACCCATTCATCTCCTAAGCTACTTGCACCAGGTGTTCTGTTGCTGTAATGAGTTATGAAATTGAAACAGTTCCTTACCTATACTTACAAGACAGGTGCAGTGAGAATCAAAATCTCATTTGGAGACAAAAACAGAGTTGATGTGAAGCCTTTTATCCTAATTGCTGTTAATATTCATGCCTTTCAATGCAGAAATATTAATGTGCCTGCATATGAGGAGTTCTTTAGGTGTTATGCATTAACTGTGTTTCTTTATTAACTTCTTTTACAGCTCTTACATCTTCTACTGGAAGCTCAGTGTGCTTAACACATTCCCTGCTTTACTTAAGATTACACTATCCACATTTTTGTGACTCCTTATCCCTATACTAGCTTCATCTGGGTATCTTCTTATCTCCCTATACTGCTTTTATTGTACACCTTGCTTACCAGAATATTCTGAAGCAAATACATCCGTATGTACTCAATTAAAAGATACTCATTTTTAAAAGCACATTGAAGCAATAAAACCTAAACAGTTACTGTATTTGAGTGTCATAAAAATATCCAGGTTGTATAATAATTCCCCTAATTATCTTATAAATTTTGTTTTGAAAAGTTCATTTCTTTGGATCATAACACAAATAAACTTTATGTATCATGTAATTAATTAGTTGATTTGATTTCAAGTTTCTTTTAGTGTAAGAGCCTCCTGTTCCTTTTTCTTTTTTAAAAAAATTTATCTTACTGATTTGTGGATGATGGCAATTGGATTTAGAGGCTTGATCAGGTTTGGCTGTATGTCTTCTCTTTAAAAGTAGTGACAATCAGAAAGCAGCTGTCTGTTTTTCTGTGATAACTGAGATCACTGATCATTGTCTAAGCCCACACATTCATTAGAGTCTTGTTATAGACGGATTCTACTTGAACTACTCAGAAATTCAGAGTCTCATGTCTCTTTCCAGATTTGTAGAATGGAATTCTTTTTTTTAAAACAAGATTCTTAGGTGATTCATGTACATATTGAACTTTGAGATACTTTGCATCGGGGATTACAAATTTAATTTAATTATTTAAATCAATGTCATTCCTTCCTAAGGGCTTAGTGCAATTTTAGAAAGAGACACTTTCCCTATCAGTTATTTAATTTCCTTGGGGCACACAAGGTGAGGACATTGACAACTCCATTCGGAATCACCCTCTAGTGATGGTTAATTTTAATAGTATTATTACGGTTTTGTGTATTTGAGCACACCTGATATGTGGCAACTCACACATTCCTTAGCACATCACAGGATAATTCCTTCCTTGTGGTTAATGCTACCAGTTGAGCATTTAGGTAGAATCCTTTATTTGATTTTGATTTTTAAAAATTATCTTAAAATATTTTGATTTTGTTTTTTAAATTTATATAAAATGTGTTTAAATTTAATATTTACAATAATGTAATCCCTGTTCTGTCCTCTCCAAAGTTTGGCAGGACTAAACTAATTCATGTATTAATAATGGAATTTTAAAATTCGTTTCATTAAAAGAACACTCAGCCATTTCCTTTGGGCTTGGCACACCATGGAATAATTACTAAGACACCAAGGATATCAGGAAGTTTGGGAGTCTGTGGAGAATAAAGAGGGAGTTCTTGTTTCTTTTTACAGCTGTGTAGTACCCCTTTGGGTGGATACACTGTAGCTAATTCCACCAGCCCTCTGTTGATGGACCTTTGGTTTGTTTCCAGCTTTCTGCTGTTTCAAACCATGCTGGAATAAATAGCCTTGTGCATGTGTCTCTTTGTATCTTTGCCAGTGTTTCTGTGGAACAGATTCCTAGCAGTGGGCTGGCTGGGTCAAAGGGTACATACATATGACAGTTTGATAGAAACTGCTAAATTCTCTTTCATAGGGCGTGAACTGAATTGCATCTCCAACATCAAGCCACAAGAGCATTCATTTCTCCAGGGCTTTACCAGTCCAGCATGATATCAGGGTTTTGGAATTTTGCCAATGCAATAGGTAAGAAATTATATTTCACTGTAGTTTTAATTAGCGTTTCTTTTACCATGGAAAAGGTAAAATGTCTTTTCATGTAATTAAGAGTCATTTTCATTTCATCTCCATGAATTGTTCCTTTGTATCTGTGGAGAAAAATTTTATAGAGTGTTTGGTCTTTTTCTTTTCCGTCTTAAGAAGCTCTCAGTATATAAATTGCTTTTTTTTTTTTAAAGTTTGTAATTAGTCTCTTTGGTTGTATATTACAGTGCTGTTTCTTTTTGATGTGAAGATTCTTTTATGCTTTGGTTTTTTAAAAATTTGTAAAAATGGGATCACAGGAAATTTCCCTTATTTATCTTATGCTTTCTTCCAATGTAGTTTTTGACTTTCCTATATGCATGTCTAGAGAAATCAAGACAATCAAAGAAAAATTATTTAAAAATTAGAAGGATAAGACCCAAATTCATAAGAACCCAGATGGTTCTTATGATGTTTGGACCAGTATGGGGAGTTGGGCCTGGAGCGGACTAAATCCTCCCTCAGGAAGTCCTGAAGCCTGAGAGGAGCATGCGCACATTGGAGACGGCTAGAGCAAGGGACGGTAGATGAAGCCAGGAAATTCTGGGGAGGTGCAACAAGTCTGGAGTTTCTGCATCCAATAAAGAAAGGCAAGAAATGTAGGAGGCAGAGGAGACTGGGGATGAGGTGACCTATTCCTGGAAGGACTCTAAGCTGTGTTTAAATTTGGACCTGTTCCCAGGACAGTGAGAAACCATTAAATGTACATTTTAATACAATCCTTTGTATTTATATCCCTTTAGTTGTGTATGTATAAGCTTGATTTATATATATCTGCAAAAATGTGGTTTCTAGCCTTTCCTCCCCTCCCTTACCTTTTCCTCCCTTTCACTTTCCTCCCCTCCTCTCCTTTTTATCTTTCTGCAATTTTCAAGGAACTAAATCATGGCCCCTCCCAATTTGTATATTGTAGTCCTAACCCTAAATATATTAGAGACTGTGTGTGTGTATGTATGTATGTATGTGTGTGTGTGTGTGTGTGTGTGTGTGTGTGTGTGTGTAGCAGAGGAAACTTGAGTGTGTGTGTGCTTGTGGAGGCCCAAGGCATTGGTAATCATCATGGATTGCTCTTCCACCTTATTGTATTTGCTCTGGGGTTTCCCAACCTCTGTCTTCCAGAGCTGGAAGTGCAGGCTGCTACCATTTCTGTCTGGTAGTTTTATGTGAGATGAGGGAATCCAAACTCAAGTCCTTTTGCTTGTAAGGCAAAGAGTTTACACTCTGTGCTATTTCCCCAGCCTCTGAATTTCTTTTTTAACCCAGAGGGAAAAACCCATACTTTTCCACTCACCAGCACAGCCTGTGTGTCCAAAGCATGTGTTCTCTGTGTCAGTGCTCTACAGATATGCTGGGAATGGAAGTTCCTTCAAGCCTGGACACCAGCTGCAGGTGTCACATGCTTGAACAATGCCATTGTGACCGCTGCACAGCAAATGGTAACTGAAAGATGCGTCTTGATTTCAGAGATGTTATAATGTGAAAAAAATACATGCTTTCAAAGTCCAAAGTGCAGAAGTACACACATATATGTTATAGACGCACATGCATCTCCACTGATATTTTTCTGGAGGCATGACTAATGATTTCTTTTGTGCCAAAATAATGCATAATAATATATCATATCATATTAGCTACATTTTCTTGCTCTGTTGATATTATGTAATGATACCATGTATAAACTCTTCCAAGTCACTTGGCATAGCTCCTTTTCATTTCTATGAGTGGCCATATAAGGCTTTATGTTGTATATATTTTACAATATAGTTAGCAAGTTTCCAATTCATAAAATGGTTTTTACAATATATTTATCAAGTTTCCAATTTATGAACTTTCATTCATAAAAATTCTGCAAATCCTAACAATGCTGAAGAAAGTATCCTTGTACATGTATATTTAAGTATCAAAATTTATATTATGTCCCAGGGCTAGAGTTACTGAGCCAAATTATACCATTAATTTTAATGCATGTTGTATTACTGTTTTCTAAAAGTGCCTTTCTTACCTCCTCTTTCCACTGGCAATGTATGAGAGCACTTTGTTACTCATACTCTGCCTGCAGTTTGGAGAAAATTGGCACAATCTCCCTATTCAATGGGTCATTGTCTTCTTTTTAAATAATATTTCTAGTCTTATTCAAATAGTTCCATAAATTTCTGATTAAATTTGCTCTTAAGTATTTTCTAGTTTTTGTTTAGTCTCAAAATATTTCTCTCATTTAATTACTAGTTGCTTATTATAGGCTAAGTGTTAGACCAGTGTTTTTTTAAAACTAGCTTGTATCCATTCCCTTTCCAATTCTTCTTAATATAGTTTTAATATTGAGTCATATCATTGGTGCTAAGAGTATTCTCTTCTTTTCAGCCTCTAGATGGTGTTACCTCCTCTCCCTTCCAGCCTCGTTTTTTTCTTGAAGGAAGTTGCGTTATTTCCTTGGTTGTCACACCTACTATCTCTCAGGTTTTTTCTTTGTGGGATATTTTTAATTTCTTCTTATCTCTTTTCACCCTCTTAAGGATATTTTTCATCTTCCTTCTCTCTCCATTTTCTACCTCTATCTACTTCATTTTAAAGGTATCTTTCCATTTTGGAAGTCTTTATCATAGATTATGTACTCTATAAAAACAGACAAAAAATCTTATGTGCTTCATAAAGATTTTTGGTTCTTACTCCTGTTGTGCTACCTTTCATTCATGCAAGGAGGGAATGGTGTCTTTGCTGGGTACCCAATTCTTTGTTCAATTTTTTTATTCGTTGACTGCAGATGTTCGCATTCCAGCTTTCTGAGTTGAGGGCAGTTAGTCAGATCTTTTCTCCTATAATGCCCTAAGCTGTTTGAGAGATTTCTCTCCCTGTTCTTCTTTCTTGAATTTCAAGAGTTTCAACTTGCTCTTATTTTAGCCCAGTTAAAACTTCATGCAAATCTTTATTATCTGAGGACTAACTTTTTTTTAAGTTTAGAGAAAATTTTCTTTATTCTTTCTTACATGATTATCTTCTTAATCTGGTCCTTTTATTTCTTTTAGGAATATCTATTATTTTATATTAGTTTTCCTGCTAATTTCTCTAGGTCTCTTTTCCCTTTGTCCTGTTAATTTCTCTTATTGTTTGTATCAGTAGTGTAAGGTATTTCTTACTCTTCCAAAGTACTAGATACAGTCTTAATAATGATCCTCTTGTTTAATCTCCACTCCTACCCCCTCTTTTTCCCTTATGACCTTTCTCCCCTGACAGACCTCTTATTTCTAAGTCTTTTAGCATGTGTCACTGGGTTTCATCTTCACCTGAGAAATTTTTAAGTAACCCTAGATGCACAGATGTATAAAATGATATATAAATCAAACATTTATGATAACAAATCATAAAAATTACCTTAGAAAAATTAATATCCATACAACTTTACCATTTATTATAACACAAATTTGCATATTAATGAGATGGATGTACTTGTTTATTTCTACATAAAGAATTAAAGTTGCCTGAAAATTTGATACTATACTTTGTGGAACATTTCAGTGTTTTCAGACTTGAAGGACATTTTAATTTTATAAACCCTGATGCTGAGAATTTGATAGTGTATAAATATGTAGGATAAAGCTGTAGGAACATGTGTAAAGCCATTTCAGAAGTTGTTGGACTATCTGTCCCAGTCCCAAACCAAAATGATTCAAGCCAGCAACTCAAGCAGCAATTATTAAAATAAAACATTCTAAAGCAACCCAACCCAAAGACATACTAACATCATATGTGCTAAGGAATGATGGTGAGAAAATATTAAAAGTCTTTGCTTTATGCAACTAAAACCAACTTGTTTCTATAACAGCAGAATACACCACATATACAATGAAAATACTGCAGCCTACAGTCTGCAGTCTGATCCGAGGTATTCAGTATATGGAAAGTCTGTTCCATACAAAGTGTGTATACTGTGTGTTCAGAATGGAGGCTAAAGTGAAGCCGCATGATACATCAAGGGTGAGAGTGCTAGAGACACCATGGATGCATTACATGTTTGATTTAGAATTATGTTTTTGTTATTGCATGTCCAGAGACCTTTCCTTGTTATCATTTTTATGATCACAAACATTTAGGTACAAGTTCCATGTGGGGTCATGACTCACAGTCCAAGAAGCAGTGGTTTAAATGATGGGGGCCCAACAGAAGGAAAAATAATGCTGGATCTCAGCCTTATTGTAGAGATGAGGTCTATAGAGCAGGTTGGCCAAATAGAGGTGGTGGTTAAGGAAGAGATAGAAGTTAGAAGTTAGTAGCTTGCATATTAAATTAATTGAACCAAATCAGAAGTTTATAAATCTCAATAGATATCTTGATGATTTACATGAATCTTATCAAGAGAAGAACAAAATTTTTGGCAAAGCAATTCAGGCTCAATCTTAAGGACTGGATAAACATGCAAAAGCAAAAGCTGTAGCTTCTCTCTCAATAACCTGGAAAATGTTTATATAGCACTTGCCATGTGTGATTCACTGTGCTACATCTTTTTTTTATTTTTTAACATTTTTTATTATTATTTCCGCTCATACAAACTTAATAGGTAGACCAGTTCCCTCCCCCCTCCTCCTCCCCCCGAACCCCCTGCTTCCCCTCCCTCCCTCCCCATCTCCCAGTGCCTCCCCCCCCCCAATTCCCAGAGAGTCCTTTATTGTGTATGCCTAACTCTCCTCTTGGTCCTCCTTTCCGATGACGTAAAAGGACCCAGTGGCATTTCCCTGAACCCTTTCTCGTGTCCCCCTTAAGCATAGGAACAGTACTGTGGTCATCAATCCCTTGCCTCCAAGGATCTTAGTGCCTTTAGCCGATGTTAGACTTTGTGAGGTCAATTTACTGTGCTACATCTTGACGATGCTCCATCACAAAGAAGGCATGTATTTATCAGAATACAAAGCTGAGCTGTAGATGGCTGGAAATCCTGTGACAGTTACTTGCCTGAGTGAGTAGAATGAGAAAGGGTTCAGGCTTTTCTATGGGGACAGAAAGTCCCTTGAAAAATGATTCTGTGTTTTCACTTTTTTCCCCAGATATTTCACAGAGTAAAGATTCCTGGTTAGACCAGTTTGAGAAATTGCATGTGAAGTGGGTAAAAACATAAATTTCTACTCTGTAGGACTTCTCAGAGTCTTTGACACAATAATGGTCACATCAGATCTCCACGAGGGAGATCTGCCCCACTATACAAATTCAAGAGAATTTGCTTAGAACATCAATCACAGCTAATTTTATGTCAACTTAATTGGATGAAGACATATAGGAGATTAGTAAAGTATACTTCATAAATGTTAGTGAAGGTCCCTTTAGAGAGCTTTAACTAAGAGGAAAGTCTTGCCTGAAATAAGGTGGCACTATCCCATAAAAAAGGGATCTGAGATAAAGGGAAAGAAAGGGGAAGGGGGATCCATCTAGTCTAAACGTCCTTTCTATGTGTTCTAACGGCCATGATGTGTATTGTTCTGCTGCACCAAGCTCTCCCTATGACGATGGAATGAGACTCCTAGAATCATGAGCCAAAGCAAATCTTTTCCTCTGCTCAGGTTCTTTCTCTGAGGTCTTTGTCACAGGGACAGTAAGTTCGATTAACACAGTTCACAGGAAGAGCACTAATCTTGATGTGCAAAATCACTTTCTTAGGGAAACAGTTCCACATCCCAAAGGATCCTTATTAAGAGGAAGAGCAGACTTGCATTCTCTTCCCTCTCCAAAATGCTCTTGGGAAACTCTTGCCTTATAGTTCTCCTTTTAGGCAGTTTTTATCACATTATTTTATTTTAAATGATTGGATAATTTATCATTAGCTTCAAATCCAATTAATTCAAAGGGGTTGGGGCATCTTAATCAAACATTTATCTCTTTAACTCTTTCTGAGAGAAACATTTTGAACTCTTCTCATTCTGCATAATTGCTGTGCTGTAGCCACAGCCAACTAGGAAAGAAGGGACGTAAAATGCACGTGACACAGCTCTAGTGCCACAGAGGTCATGAGATATTTTAGGGAAGACTAAAAGTTGGAGAGGTAAAGATAACAATAAAAATGTGTTTCTGATTTAACACGTCCTCAATAGTTTACACATGGGGTTGTAGGGAGATCATGCTGGAAACAGAATAAGCGAAATAAAAACTTGAAAAGCAATCTCAGTGTGCGGGTTGAAACATTTTAGGGAACTATTTGCTTTAAATTAATTCCAAGGCCCTACAATGAAGCACAGGTCTTTTCTCCATTTCTCTGTTGTGGAGGGTGTAGGGACCAAAGGAAAATAGATATTCAAAGAGCTTTGAAGTGTTTTGATTCAA
The DNA here is from genome assembly GCA_023101885.1 of Typhlomys cinereus. Lineage (NCBI taxonomy): Eukaryota > Metazoa > Chordata > Mammalia > Rodentia > Platacanthomyidae > Typhlomys > Typhlomys cinereus. The sequence goes on along the minus strand of JALPQD010000067.1, from coordinate 6,630,808 downwards.
ACCAACCCTCTGCAGAAAGGCTTCGTGAAAGGGTGTGGAAAAATTCACCGTTTGGCAAATTCTCAAGAGTATTTTTTCTTTCATCTTTCTCCCTCGCTCTTTTTCTACATGATCATAATTCTTTTTTTTAACATTTTTTATAATTTCCGCTCATACAAACTTAATAGGTACACCGGTTCCCTCCCTCCCTCAAACCCCCCACCTGTCTGCTCGCCCTCCCCTTACTCCTCCCTCCCCATCCCCCAGTGCCTCCCCTCCCCCAATCCCCGGAGAATCCTTTAATGTGCATGCCTGACTGTCCTCTGGGTCCTTCTCTCCAATGACATACAAGGACCCAGTGGCATTTCCCTGAACCCTTTCCTGTGTTCCCCTTAAGCATAGGAACACTATTTTGGCTGTCAATCCCTTGCCTCCAAGGATCTTGGTGATTTTAGCAAATGCTAGACTTTGTGGGGACAATAGTGTGTTGGACATTGCCCAGGGCATGTAAAGTCCAATTATGATTGCTTCGGCCCTAACTTGTGTGGAGTATCTTGCATATCATTGCTCCTCCCATCCTTGTGCTCTTACACTCTTACTGCCCCCTCTTCCGCAAATGTCCCTGAGCTTCAGGATGGTGAGAGATTAGTCTGGCCTAGTTCTAGGTGGTTGATATAGAGTCTCTGAAGTTCTGGATAGTGGTTTGTTGATTTTCTTTTGCGGTTTTGCTGCTCCTGCAATGCCCTTCACTCCATCCTGATGGGTATTGGATGACACCTCCTGGCCAGAGATAAAAAACTGTTAAACTAGAGTCTTGTTATAAGAGTATATTCAAAGGTAGATGCAATAAAAGTAGGAAACCACAGTGAGGGAAGGGTCAATCACCCATTTGCAAAATGGTTACTTATTATCTGCCAGACTATATGCCCTCCCCTTCTGGTGAGATCACACCCCCTCAGTTGTAGATGATCAGGAACGAAAAGTCTGTGAACTTAACCAGATGTCTCATTGCTTACTCTCAGTCCTTGATGGAAGCCTATTTTCTCTGATGTTACATGGTCCCCTCTCTCCTTGTTTCTGGTGTGGCCCCTTGCCCCATCCCGCCTGTTCATACTCCTTGCAATTACTGTATTACAGAGATTTATCGTCGAGTGTCTCCAGGTGGGCTGGGTGGGTTTGGTACTAGGAGCCACCTATTAGGGAGTACATATGGCCCTTAATTTTCTGGGTCTGGGATACTTCACTCAATATAATTGTCTCTAATGACATCCATTTCCCGGCAAATTCCAGACTTCATCAGTGTTTTATTTTAATACATTTTTTATTATTATTTCAGCTCACACAAACTTAATAGGTGCACCAGTTCCCTCCCTCCCCCTCCCCTCCCCTCCCCCTCCCCTCCCCCCTCCCCTCCGTCTCTCCCTCCCCTCCCCCTCCCCCTCCCCTTCCCTCCCCTCTCCCCCTCCCCCTTCCCTCTCCTCTCCCCCTCCCCTCCCCCCTCTCCCTCCCCTCCCGCCCCAATTCCCAGAACAGGAGGGATGGGGTTGTGCATGCCTGACTCTCCTCTGGGCCCTCCTCTCCGATGACGTACAAGGACCCAGTGGCATTTCCCTGAACCCTTTCCTGTGTTCCCCTTAAGCATAGGAACACTACTGTGGCTGTCAATCCCTTGCCTCCAAGGATCTTGGTGCCTTTAGCAGATGCTAGACTTTGTGAGGTCAATAGTGTGTTGGACATTGCGCCGGGCATGCAAGGTCCAATTATGATTGCTTCGGCCCTAACTTGTGTGGAGTATCTTGCAAATCATTGCTCCTCCCATCCTTTTGCTCTTATACTCTTACTGCCCCCTCTTCCGCAAATGTCCCTGAGCTTCAGGATGGGGAGAGATTAGTCTGGCCTAGTTCTAGGTGGTTGATATAGAGTCTCTGAAGTTTTGGATAGTGGTTTGTTGATTTTCTTTTGCAGTTTTGCAGCTCCTGCAACGCCTTCACTCCATCGTGATGGGCACTGTATGTCACCCCCTGGCCAGAGACAGAAAGCTTATTATAAGACCACATTCAAGGGTAGATGTAATACTTATACCCAAAAGTGGAATCGCAGGGTCATATGGCATTTGGCAATGGGAGGGGTCAATCACCCATTTGCAAAATGGTTACTTTTTAATCGGCCGGACTATATGCCCTCCCCTTCTGGTGAGTTCATACCCCCTTAGTTGTAAATGATCAGGAACGAATTGTGAACTTAACTAGGTGTCACATTACTTTCTTGCAGTCCTTGATGGAGCCCTATTTTCTCTACTGTAACATGGTCACTTCTCTCCTTGCTTCTGGTGTGGCCCTCCAACCCCATCCCTCCTGTTCATAATCTTTGCAATTACTGTAGGTAATACATAGATTTACCTATGAGTGTCTCAAGATGGGCTGGGTGGGTTTGGTATTAGGAGCCACCTATTAGGGAGTACATATGGCGCTTAATTTTCTGGGTCTGGGATACTTCACTTAATATAATTGTTTCTAATGACATCCATTTCCCAGCAAATTCCAGTAATTCATCATTTTTGATGGCTGAGTAGTACTCCATTGTATAGATGTACCACTGTTTCCTTATCCACTCATCAACTGTTGGACATTTAGGTTGATTCCATGACTTTGCTATTGTAAACAGTGCTGCTATGAACATGGTCGTGCTTGTGCTATCGAGGTGAACCTCTGCTGTATGGGGGGGTTATACCCAAAAGTGGAATCGCAGGGTCATATGGCATTTCAATCTTTAATTTCTTTAAGTATCTCCAGACGGCTCGTCAGAGTGGCTGTATGAGCCTGTACTCCCACCAGCAATGTGGGAGAGTTCCCCTCTCTCCACATCCTCTCCAGCATTTGGTGTTGTTTGTATTGTGGATTTTTGCCATCCTGACCGTAGTGAGATGATATCTCAGGGAAGTTTTGATTTGCATTTCCCTGATGGCTAAGGAAGTGGAGCATTTTTTTCAGATATTTGTTAGACATTTTAATTTCATCCCTGGTAAAATTAGTTTTAAGTTCCAGGGCCCATTTTTTAATTGGGCCATTGGTTTCCTTGGTGTTTAGTTTTCTAAGTTCTTTGTGCACTCTGGATAATAGAACTCTATCAGATATGTGGTTAATGAAGATTTTCTCCCATTCTGTGGGTTGCCTTTGAGCTCGTGTGACAATCTCTTTATCTGAACAGAAGCTCTTTAATTTCACAAGGTACCAACTGTTGAGAGTTGGTAGCAGTGACTGTGCCATTGGATGTCTGTTTAGGAAATGTTGGTCTAGCCCAATCAGCTCAAGGGAATTCTCTACCCTTTCAACTATGGTTTTTATAGTCTCTGGCCTTATATCAAGGTCCTTGATCCATTTGGAATTAAGTCTTGTACATGGTGACAAGGATGGGTTTAGCTTTAATCTTCTGCATGTGGAGATCCAGTTTTGCCAGCACCATTTGTTGAAGATGCTGTTCTTTTTCCATTGGATTTTTTGGGCCCCTTTGTCAAAGACCAAATGGCTGTAATTTTGTGGGCTTATATCTGGGTCTTCAAGCCTTATCCATTGATCTGTGTGTCTATTTTGGAGCCAGTACCAGACTGTTTTTACAGCTATGGATTTGTAATATAGACTAAGATTTGATATGGTGATACCTCCAGCAGTGTTTTTGTTACTCAGGATTGTCTTTGCTATCCTGGGTCTTTTGTGCCTCCATATGAATTTTGAGAGTGTTTGGTCAACTTCTTTGAAGAATTGCTTTGGGATTTTAATTGGTATAGCATTGAATTTGTATATTGCCTTTGGTAGGATGGTCATTTTTACGATGTTGATTCTACCAATCCAGGAACATGGGAGGTCTTTCCACCTTCTGGTGTCTTCTGCAATTTCTTTCTTGAGGGTTTTAAAGTTTTAGGGCACAGGCTAGAATTTCAACTTTCCTGTATATGTGGAGATTCATTTTGTGGCCCAACATGTGATCTATTTTGGAGAAAGTTCCGTGTGCTGCTGAGAAAAATGTGTATTCTTTGGTATGTGGATGAAAAGTTCAATAGAGATCTGTAAGGTCCATTTCAGTCAGGGTTTGATTAAGTTCGAAAGTGTCCCTGTTAAGCTTTTGACCTGTTGATCTATCCCATGTTGAGAGGGCAGTGTTGAAATCCCTAAGAATTATCGTTTGGGGGTTGATTTCTCCCTTTAGATGCTGTAGGGTTTTCTTAATGAATATGGAGGGGCCCGTATTGGGTGCATATATGTTTAGTATTGTGAAGTCTTCCTGGTGAATTGAACCTGTGACTAAAATGTTAGTATCCATCTGTGTCTCTTATGATTTTTTTTGGGTTTGAAGTCCACGTTGTCCAACAGCATAATGGCTACCCATGCCTGTTTCTTAGTTCCATTAGCTTGCAGAATTTGGACCAGCCTTTCATTTTTAGGATGTGCCTATCTTTTGTGGTGAGATGTGTTTCCTGAAGGCAGCAGATTGATGGGTTGTGAGTTTTAATCCAAGTTTATAATCTGTGTCTCTTAATCGGTGAGTTAAGCCCATTGACATTTAATGTTATAATGTAGAAATTCTTTTTAATTCTGGACATTTTTTTTAAATTTTTTTTTATTAAAAATTTAATTATACATTTTAAAATTTTTTACCAGTTCCCTCCCTCCCCCCTCCTCCCCCTCCCCTTCCCCCAGTGCCTCCCCCCCAATTCCCAGAGAGTCCTTTATTGTATACGCCTAACTCTCCATTGGGTCCTCCTCTCCGATGACATATAAGGACCCAGTGGCATTTCCATAAGCCCTTTCTCTTGTTCCCCTTAAGCATAAGATCACTACTATGGCTGTCAATCCCTTGCCTCCAGGGGTCTCGGTGCCCTTAACAGATGCTAGACTTTATGAGGGCAACAGTGCGCTGGACATTGCGCAGGGCATGCAAAGTCCCATTACGATTGCTTTGGCCCCAACTATTGTTGAGAATCTTGCAAATCGTTGCTCCTCCCCTCCTTTTGCTCTTACAATCTTACCGCCCCCTCTTCCGCAAATGTCCCTGAGCTCCAGGATGGGGAGAGATTAGGCTGTCCTAGTTCTATGTGATTGATATAGTCTCTGAAGTTCTGGATTGTGGTTTGTTGATTTTCTTTTGCAGTTTTGCTGCTCCTGCAATTCCCTTCACTCCATTCTGCTGGGCACTGTATGTCACCCCTTGCAGACCTTGATGGAGGCCTATTTTCTCTGTTGTAACATGGTCTCCTCTCTCCTTGTTTCTGGTGTGGCCCTCCTAACCCATCTCTCTTGTTCATAATCCTTGCAATTACTGTGTTTCATAGGTTTACTTTTGAGTGTCTCAATGTGGGCTGGGTGAGTTTGGTACTAGGAGCCACCTATTAAGGAGTACATACGGCACTTAATTTTCTGGGTTTGGGATACTTCACTTAATATAATTCTTTCTAATGACATCCATTTCCCAGCAAATTCCAGTAATTCATCATTTTTGATGGCTGAGTAGTACTCCATTGTATAGATGTACCACAGTTTCCTTATCCACTCGTCAACTGTTGGACATTTAGGTTGATTCCATGACTTTGCTATTGTAAACAGTGCTGCTATGAACATGGTCGAGCTTGTGCTATCGAGGCGAACCTCTGCTGCATGGGGGGTTATTCCCAAAAGTGGGATAGCAGGGTCATATGGCATTTCAATCTTTAATTTCTTTAAGAATCTCCAGACGGCTCGCCAGAGTGGCTGTATGAGCCTGCATTCCCACCAACAATGTAGGAGGGTTCCCCTCTCTCCACATCCTCTCCAGCATTTGTCGTTGTTTGTATTGTGGATTTTTGCCATCCTGACCGTGGTGAGATGATATCTCAGGGAAGTTTTGATTTGCATTTCCCTGATGGCGAAGGAAGTGGAGCATTTTTTAAGATAATTGTTAGACATTTTAATTTCATCCCTGGTAAAGTTTCTTTGAAGTTCCAGGGCCCATTTTTAAATTGGGCCAGTGTTTTCCTTGGAGTTTAATTTTCTAAGTTCTTTGTGCACTCTGGACAGTAGAGCTCTGTCAGATATGTGGTTAGTGAAGATTTTCTCCCATTCTGTGGGTTGCCTTTGAGCTCATGTGACAATCTCTTTATCTGAACAGAAGCTCTTTAATTTCACAAGATCCCAACTGTTGAGAGTTGGTAGCAGTGACTGTGCCATTGGATGTCTGTTTAGGAAGTGTTGGCCTAGCCCAATCAGCTCGAGGGAGTTCCCTATCCTTTCAACTATGGTTTTTAAAGTCTCTGGCCTGATATCAAGGTCCTTGATCCATTTGGAATTAAGTCTTGTACATGGTGACAAGTACGGGTCCAGCTTTAATCTTCTGCATGTGGAGATCCAGTTTTGCCAGCACCATTTGTTGAAGATGCTGTTCTTTTTGCATTGGATTCTTTGGGCCCCTTTGTCAAAGACCAAATGGCTGTAACTTTGTGGGCTTATATCTGGGTCTTCAATCCTTATCCATTGATCTGTGTGTCTATTTTGGAGCCAGTACCAGGCTGTCTTTATAACTATGGATTTGTAGTATAGACTTAGGTTTGGTATGGTAATACCTCCAGCTGTGTTTTTGTTACTCAGGATTGTTTTTGCTATCCTGGGTCTTTTGTGTCTCCATATGAACTTTGAGATTGTTTGGTCAACTTCTTTGAAGAATTGCTTTGGGATTTTGATTGGTATAGCATTGAATCTGTATATTGCCTTTGGTAGGATGGTCATTTTTACAATGTTGATTCTGCCAATCCAGGAACAAGGGAGGTCTTTCCACCTTCTGGTGTCTTCTGCAATTTCTTTCTTTAGGGTTTTAAAGTTTTCATTGTAAAGGTCTTTTACCTCCTTAGTTAGGTTTATACCAAGGTATTTCATTTTTTTAGGGGCTATAATAAATGGTATTGTTTCTCTCAAGGCTTTTTCACTTCTTTCATTCTGGGCATATAGGAAGGCCTCTGATTTTTGCACATTTATTTTGTATCCTGCCACCCTGCTGAACTTCTCAATTAGTTCCAGGAGCTTCCTGGTGGAGTTTTTGGGATCACTCAGGTATAAGATCATGTCATCTGCAAATAGGGATAGCTTGACTTCTTCCTTGCCGATTTGAATCCCTCTTATGTCCCTTTCTTGTCTTATGGCTTCAGCTAAGACTTCAAGTACAATATTGAATAGAAGTGGTGAGAGTGGACAGCCTTGTCTAGTTCCTGATCGAAGTGGGAATGCTTCCAATTGTTCCCCATTGAGCATAATCCTTGCTGTGGGCTTGTTGTATACAGCTTTTATTATATTGATAAAGGTTCCTTCCATTCCTACTGTCTCTAGCGTTTTGATCATAAAAGGCTGTTGGATCTTGTCAAAAGCTTTTTCTGCATCTATCGAGAGTATCATGTGGTCTTGGACTTTGGACTGGTTTACATGATGAATTACATTTATTGATTTGCGTATGTTGAACCAACCTTGTGTGCCGGGGATGAAGCCTACTTGGTCCCCATGAATGATCTTTTTAATGTTTTTGAATCCGATTTGCTAAGACTTTGTTGAGAATCTTTGCGTCTGTGTTCATCAGGGAGATCGGCCTATAGTTTTCTTTTTTAAGTGAATCTTTATTAGGTTTTGGGATTAAAACGATATTAGCTTCATAGAAGGAATTTGGTAGTGTTCCTTCCTTTGCTATTTGATGGAACAGTTTAAGGAGTATTGGTGTTATTAACTCCTTAAATGTCTGGTAGAACTCTGTGCTGAATCCATCTGGTCCAGGACATTTTTTGGTGGGAAGATTCGAGATTACTTCCTCAATTTCCTTATATGTTATAGGACTATTTAAATAATTCACAACTTCCTGATTCAATTTAGGTAAGTTGTGTTTACTTAGAAATTCATCCATCTCTTTTGTGTTGTCAAACTTCACAGAGTATAAGTTTTTGAAATATGATGTTATAATTCTCTGGATTTCTTGGGTATCAGTAGTGATAACTCCATGTTCATTTCTAATTTTGTTAATTTGGGTTTTCTCTCTCTTGCTTTTGGTTAGTTTAGCTAGGGGTGTATCAATCTTGTTGATTTTTTCAAAGAACCAGCTTTTTGATTGGTTGATTTTTTCTATTGTTTTCTTAGTCTCGATTTCAGATATTTCTCCCCTTATTTTGCTAATCTCTTCTCTTCTACTGCTGTTGGGATCAGATTGCTCTAGTTTCTCTAAAGCTTTAAGCTGCATTGTTAAGTTGTTTATTTCTGATGTTTCCATTTTTTTGACGTGGGCATTAAGAGCTATGAACTTACCTCTTAGAACAGCTTTCATTGTGTCCCAGAGATTTTGGTAAGTTGTATTTTCGTTATCATTCACTTTCAGGAAATCTTGAATTTCCTTTTTAATTTCTTCCTGAATCCAATTCTCATTCAGCATCATAGTGTTAAGTTTAATTCTGGACATTTTTTATGTTTAGTGGATTTTGTAAGCTTATTGTTTTACATTTGTATTTTTGGTATTATACTTCCCTTCTGTCCTCCTCGATATGCTTGTTCTTTTCTTCAAGTTTGCGTATCATTTCTAGAATTTTTTGAAAGCCTGGTTTGGTAGACATGTATCCCTTCAAGTTGTCTTTGTGCTGGAAAATTTTTCTTTCTCCCTTGATCATGACAGATGGTTTTGTTGGGTATATAAGTCTGGGTTGGCATATTTGCTCATTTAATACTTGAAGTACGTCTCTCCAAGCTCTTCTTGCTTTTACTGTTTCCATTGAGAAGTCATTTGTTATTTTAATAGGTTTACCTTTAAAAGTGACTTGCTTTTTTTCTCTTGAAGCTCTCAGCACCTTTTCTTTGTCTTGAATGTGGAGTGTTTTGACTATTATTTGCCATGGCGATTTTCTATTTTGGTCATATCTGTTTGGAGTGCGAAATGTCTCTTGTATTTGGATGGGCCTCTCATTCTTCAGTTGAGGGAAGTTTTCATTTATGATAATTTGAAAAATTACCTCAGGTGTGGTATTTTGAGATTCTTGCTCTGGTATTCTATGAATGCGCATGTTAGGCTTCTTCAGGGTGTCCCATATCTCATGAATGTTCCTCTCAAGTATCTTTTTGACTTTAACAATCTCTTCCATTGAGCTGGTTAATTCTCCCTCTTTGTCTTCAAGGTCTAAAATTCTCTTTTCTGCTTGTTAGTTGTGCTGATAAGACTCTCTATTGAGCTTTGGGTTGAAGATAGCTTGTCTTTTAGTTCAGTTTTAAACCTTGCTTGAGTCTGTTTTAACTGCTCTATACCTATTTTTGTTTCTTGAACTGTTTTTCTCAACTCCTCCAAATGCCTGTCGTGTTCCTGTTCAAAGTGGTTGATTCTGTTGTTTAACTCCTCTTGGATTTCCTCTTTCATAGTATTAATCATGGTAATGATCATACTCTGAAAGTCATTATGTTGGGTCTGGCTTTCATAGCTATTCTGTGAATTTGTTCTGGTCAGAATCCATCATTATGGGATTAATTCTTTTGGTGGGAGCTTGGTCTTCTTGGGTTTTGTTTCTTATGGATCTACACTTTGATTGGGCATTGTTGTTTTGTCTTCTAGGGCTTTTCAGTTTCTGTGTGTTTTTGACTGATTTAGTTGGTATTCCTACACTTGGGCAGTTATTACTAGTGCTTGCCTTGGGGTTGGGTATGTTTGTCTTTTGTTATTGTTATTTCCTAGTTGAGGCTGTTAGGTTGTTAGTACATCAATTAAGTCAGTGTCATAGTTAAGCACAGGTGTCAACTTGACTCTTGAGGGTTTGAGCTCTGGGCACAGGTGTAGAGAGTTGATGGTTGAGTTAAGCCCAGAGCAAACCTGAAGGAGATTGTCTAGCTGCTGGGTAAGACCCAGCCCATGGTAGGTGGGATTAGGCCCTGGATAAATCACAGAGACCTGGTTGAGAGTGTTGGCATCCTTCTGTATATTTGGCCAGACATCCTCGTCTGGCAAGTAAGGATTGTCCATCTCTCAGCCGTTATGGTGGCCAGTTCCCTTGGCCTTGGTGTTGGTGTGTGCTCTCCCATCAAACTGGACTATGAACTGTAACTGGACTATCATAAGAAAGTAAACTCCTTGTTCTCTTAAGCTGTGTGATGGTCATTTATCAGCAATGTTGCAGACCGACTGCTACAGTCAGGTTAAGTAAACAAGGAGTGAATATTAGTATGATAGTGCACTTTCACGATGTAGTATCTTGGTGATATGTGAGGGTGAGTGGTATGATCCCTGGAGTTGTTTTTGGGGTGGCTTTATGGAAAAGTTAATCTATAATGATTAATATTAGAAAGGAACAGTAAGGTGAAAGGGCTGGATGTGAAGAATCTCTCTCATGTGATAGGATGATTGTAGAGGTTTACAGATGTATGGCCTTTGACCCTTAGAACTTTGCTTGAGTTTTTTTTGGACTCTATTGAATTCTGAGTAGCAGTGTGTCTTCTGTAGACCACGTGCATGGGTCCTCGGTGGGCCAGAGAGGCAGAGGAGCTGATGTTGATGGCAGAATTCTTCACCCTGGACCTGGGACTTGGCTTAGTGCCCCACCCAAGCTCCAGGGATGGAGGAAAGTGAGCACATCCTGTCCAGTTGGGAGGACCGGCAGGTGGGAGGGAGAAAGGGGCCTGGGGCCTGGGGCGTGGCCCAGGCCAGAACCTGGGCGGGGCTGGGCAGGGACTCACCTGGGGGCCTGGCAGAGCGGGGAGCGGGTGGCATGGTAGGGCAGACAAAGGCCCGCGTGGGAGGTAGTACATGATCCTAATTCTGTGATAGGAATGAGGCAAGGTCCCAGTAGAATCTGTTCTTGGAACCAGATTCTCCAGGGGAAGTGCTCAGAATCTTTTAAAGGAATCTGATTGAAGAGATAAAACTCCAGTGATCCAGGAGTGAAGGAAGAGACAGCTTGTGGAAGCCTTCTGAGGATCATCATAAGAGACCAAAACAGGGCCCCTGGGTGAGTGTCAGATTGGAAACGCTTAGCTATTGGTGGTTTGTACTGTCACCAGGGAGACCGTAAAAACATGTGACCCTTGCCCACCTCTTCCCTCCCCTCCCTGGGTTTTCTCCCCTTTTCTTCTCTTCCTGATCTCTTAATCTCTTTTCTTTCTTCCCTCTTTTCTTTTTATCTCCTTTTCCCTCCTCTTCTCTTTCTTGTCCTCTTCCTCTCTCTACCCTCACTTTGCTTTGCCTTACTCTCCTTTCTCTTTCCTTGTCTCTTCTTCCCTTTCTATCATTTATGTCTTTTTTCCCCTACTGCAAGGAAAACAACCCATAATTCTTGATAGAAAAACCCTAAGAAGAGGTCTCTTTTTTTATTAATACATTTTTATTATTATTTCAGCTCATACAAACTTATTAGGTACACCAGTTCCCTCCCTCCCTCCTCCTCCCCCCGTACCCCCTGCTCCCCCTCCCCATCCCTCTCCTTCCTCATCCCCCAGTGCCTCCCGCCCCAATTCCCAGAGAGTCCTTTCTTGTGCATGTCTGATTTTCCTCTGGGCCCTCCTCTCCGATGACGTACAAGGACCCAGTGTCCTATCCTGAACCCTTTCCCGTGTTCCCCTTAGGTATAGGAACACTGCTGTGGCTGCCAATCCTTTGCCTCCAAGGATCTTGGTGCCTTTAGCAGATGCTAGACTTTGTGAGGTCAACAGTGTGTTGGACAATGCGCAGGGCATGCAAAGTCCAATTATGATTGCTTCAGCCCTAACTAGTATGGAGTATCTTACATATCATTGCTCCTCCCATCCTTTTGCTCTTACACTCTTACCGCCCCCTCTTCCGCAAATTTCCCTGAGCTTCAAGATGGGGAGAGATTAAGCTGGCCTAGTTCTAGGTGGTTGATATAGAGTGTCTGAAGTTCTGGATTGTGGTTTGTTGATTTTCTTTTGCAGTTTTGCTGCTCCTGCAATGCCCTTCACTCCATCCTGGTGGGCATTGTATGTTACCCCCTGGCCAGAGACAAAAAGCTGTTAAACTAGAGTCTTGTGATAAAAGCACATTCAAAGGTAGATGTAATAAAAGTGGGAAACCACAGTGAGGGAGGGGTCTATCACCCATTTGCAAAATTGTTACTTTTTATCTGCCAGACTATATGCCCTCCAGAAGAGGTCTCTTTTATAAATAATTCATAACATTTCAAAGTTCAGAAAGGTAATTCTGTAATTGTTATAATTATTCAACTCAATAATGTGGTTATCTACCTATAATTGTGTGATCTGCATATCATCAGTGAAGTTTGAGGAAATAGATACTAATTATTTACAGCCTAATGTGTGGATATTTTTACTCACTGGAATAAAGACAAACTGAATATCTTCACTTGAGGCTGGGTTGGGTTTTGATGTTTTAGAGCTTTTGAATTATCAGATTTTAGCAAAGGTGCCAGAATGGCACATGGAGTTGTGAACTTCTAAAACTCACCTTCATTGAGGTAAAAGTTATATCCAAATAAGATACATTCATTCTATGTGAAGTACTTGGTGAGTTTGGGTAAATATGATTCCTCATAAGCAAGTCTGTCATCCCCAACCAATTTTTCATCCTTTTCTTGAGGTCTCAGGCAAATGACCTGCTTTCTCTCACACATGAAATTTGCATACCACAGATGAAATATGCCCTTTCTAGAACTTTCTGTAAGTGGGATCATAGAGAAAATCTTTTTGTCTTTCTGACTCCCCCTGGTCAGCTTGGCATTTTGGAGATTTTTCCATGGTTGCACATAGTCATAGTTCATTCCTTTTAATTGCCAGACTTCTATTGTTAATGCGCCACAATTTGCTTATCTGTGGCATTCGTTACTCATCTTGTTCTGACAAATTGCCCAACAAAGAAACTTGAGGAAGAGAGGATTTATCTTGGCTTACAGTTCCAGGGATACGGTCCACTGTGGTGGGGGAAATCATGGCAGCAGAAATGTGATGCTTCTGAGCACATCACATCCACAGGAAGCAGAGAGTGATGAATGTTTGTGCTTAGTTCACCTCTGTCTGTCTGTCTGTCTGTCCGTCTGTCTCTGTCTGTCTTTGTCTGTCTTTGTCTGTCTGTCTGTTTCTTTCTCTCTATTTATTTAGTTTGAGACTCCAACCCATGGAATTGTGTCATCCTTATTTAGGGAATATCTTCCTAACTCAATTAACCTAATCTAGATAATCTCTCACAGATGTGCCTGGAGATTTGTTTCCATGGTGATTCTAAATCTTCTCAAACTGATGATCCAGATTTAACTGTCATGTCTAGTTACTTCTTTGTGGACATCTCCATTATTTCTTCATCTTGGCAGTTACAAATAAAGGTTTTGCAAAGATTTTGTGTAATGCCCATGAATATGAATCTATTGCTCCCAAACATACATGGAACTGCCTATGCTTACAGTACCCACATATTTAGGATAAAGCTATGAAAGCCATCTGGTACTGTGTGAAAAAATCATAGAGGCCATTCTTGTCAAAGTGAACATTCAGTTAAAAATTCAGTTATTCTCTTCTTTGGTACTGTCTGTAAGGTGGCTGCCATCTTGAGCCTCTGGTTAAGCCTACGATGGTCAAAAAGAGGACCAAGAGGGCTGGAAAAGAGGCTCAGGGGTTAAGCCTCTGCCTTGCAGGCAGAAGGTCCTGAGTTCGGATCCTAGACCCCACGTATAGATGCCAGACGGAAGCTGGGGCAGCCTGCGTTTCTGGTCCTGGTAGGGCGGAGCCTGTGAATCCCGGGGCAGAGTAAACAAGGAGGAGGTGGAGGCGTCCATGGTGGTTTCCGAATTTGCCCATGGTTCTAGACACACACACACACACACACACACACACATACATACATGCACACAAGCACGCATGCACAATTGAATAAATAATAAAAAAGTATTAAAAAAAAGAGGACCAAGAAGTCAAAATTAAGCGTAACTGGTGGAAACCCAGAGGTACTGACAACAGGATTCAGAGAAGATTCAATGGTCAGATACTGATGCCCAACATTGGTTATGGGAGCAATAAGAAAACAAAACACATGCTGCCCCCAAATCCAGAAATTCCCAATCCACAATGTCAAGGAGCTGGAGGTACTCCTGATGTGCAACAAATTGTGTTGTGCAGAGATTGCTCACAGTGTTTCTTCCAAGAACCACAAAGCCATTGTGGAGAGAGCAGCACAGCTAGCCATCAGAGTCACCAACTACATGGTGAAGAAAACGGATAGTCTGATTTGTGCTTAAGTAAAACCTCAAAACTGAAAAATAAATCATAATTTTTATGAGAAGTATGTGATTTTCCTTGAGAACAATGGCTCACAGTATTTTCAAATAGGAACCTTTCAGGTCCCTAAATCACTTGATCTCTCTTTCAAGGAAATCAGTTGGGATGTCCCAACTCTTTTGGAGATATTCTGTAAAATTAGTCTTTTGTTCAGAGGCTTCCTTTTAGAGGCAGAACTTAAAAGTGTATGTAATATTCCTGTATAAGAGATTCTGTATTTTTTTAGGCAGTTCTGCATTCTTGTCATTGGTCAGTTTTGCATCTATTTGTAAGGTCACAGGAGTGTAATGGGATGGCGAGGGCCCTGGGTACTCTGGTTTGAGATTAATTCACAACAACAGCCTGCAAACATGCCAATTATATTTATGCTGACTTTCCAAAGGGTCCATGTGAACAAAAGATTTTTCATGAACCGATTTCCAATGCTTGCCTTTCTCCTGCCTGTGTTTACGCTTTTAACACCATGTGAGAACGTAGCCTGCATTCACACTACTTAGCAGAACCTTAACTTTGGTGGATTGTCCCAAGGTATAAGAAACTTTGGGCCAAGCCAAATGACTCACATAAGCATCATTTTGGAGACTCTTCCTGTAATGATTTATTTGTGTCCCAAGTTTCTGGGACTTCCTGTTTTCTTAAGGTGGAGCTGGATCTGTTTAGGATGCTCTGAATTCAGAATATTCACAAAAGGGTGGGGGTAATAGTTATTACTCCTTTTAAGTGGGATTGAGATTGACTAGGGACAGCTATGATTCTTTAAAATGTATGTTTAATCTTTTAAATGAAAAATGTTTTGGATTATGGAATTTCTAAGATACATTTGCTAATGCCCATAGGTAAAAGCTACATATGGTTTCTCTTAAATTTGTTGAATCGTTGCTTAAGATAGTAGCAGTTTATGTTGCTATATTGTACAATAAACAATATTCTCTTAGTAAGACTCAGTAGGTACCCCCTTTCTCTCCCTCCCCCTTCCCCAACCCAGTCATCCCACATTGTACTCTCTCTCCCCTTCCTCCCTTCCTTTTACCCCCACTCCCTGCATCCTGTTCCCCTCTCCTGGTGCCTCCCCCTTCCTGTCTCCCATACCTCTCTTTCCCATCTATTTATGTGAACACAAAACCTCCCTCTGAGTCCTCTACCCTAGTGAGGGTTCAGGACGCAGTGGCATAGCCAGGACCCCCTTCTTGGGCTCCCTGTTAGTATGGGAACTCTATTATGACTGTTCAATCCCTTGCCTCTAAGAATCCCACTACCTGGAACTTTCTTCCCTGTGATCCATGCTAGACTTTGGGGGGTCATTGACATGTCAGCCATTGTGCAGGTCAGCAAAGTCAATCCTGGTTGCTGCAGCCCTAACTTGTGTGGAGTATTGTGCATATCATTGATCCTCCCCATCTTTAGGCTCTTACAGTCTTGCTGCCCCCTCTTCTGTAAGGTTCCCTGAGTTTTAGTATGGGGAGGGATTTGGCTGGTCTGGTTTGAGATGAATAATATAGGGTCTTTGGTGTTCTGGATTGTGGTTTGTTGTTGTTTTCAGTTTTGCTTTTCCTGCACTGCCCTTGGTTGGATCCTGATTGGTATCAAAGGTCACCTCCTAACCAAAGATAAAAGACTGTTTAAATGAAGATTTTAATATAAGAAGAGACTCAAAGATAAATGGAAGAATAGGAGTAAGACACAGCAGTGTGTGTGTGTGGAAGAATAGGAGTAAGACACAGCAGTGTGTGTGTGTGGAAGAATAGGAGTAAGACACAGCAGTGTGTGTGCGTGGAAGAATAGGAGTAAGACACAGCAGTGTGTGTGTGTGTGTGTGTGTGTGTGTGTGTGTGTGTGTGTGTGTAAGTGTCCCATTTGCCAGATGTTACTATCTATCTGCCGTCCCTATACCCTCCCTGATTGGTGAGATCAAACCTGTTCAATTGAAAGTGACCAGGAAGGGAAGTGAGAGTGAACTGCAAGAGATGTCTCGCTACTTACATGAACTACATGACCGTGGCCTATTTTCTCTACTGAAGCATGATCCCCTATCTCCTTTCTTTTGAAGTCCTCCTTCTTTCTGTTTATAATCATTTGTGATTATAGTGAGTTATTACAGAGATTTACCTTTGAATATGTTTTGGGTAGGTTTGGAACTAGGATCCACTACTTTGTAGGTATTTCAAGCAAGAGAAATCTAAGAGCGTTGATGTGTTAATCCATGTTAATGCCAAGGCAGCCTGACATCCAGCAGGGTGACTGAACCCCAGCAAAAGTGACTCACTGGTCACCCACCGTGCGTCTATCTGCCTGGGTGATGCTCTTCCATGTATCTGCATGTGGGCATATGGCATGCCAGTCTCTCTGCCATGCATTTGTACACGCTCAGGACCAAAGCCAAAGAATTGTGTTCTGCTTGACTGTTAAATAGCTCTTTTTTTAAAAATTTGTTTTCACTAATTAATTAATTAACCAATTAATTTTTGAAATAGAGCCTGCCTATGTACTTCATGTGGACATTGAGCTCACTATGTTGACCAAGCTGACTTTAAAATCCTGATCCTCATATCTCAGGCTCCCAAATGCTGGAATTGCAGGTATGATCTGTGCATGACTTTTTTTTGTGCATGACTTTATATCCATGCTTTAACAAGTGTAATTTTCTGTCTGTGTAAATGTATTGTGGTAAAGAACAAATGCCAACCCTGAAAGAAAACTTTTGGGAAAGATTTTGTTTAGAAAACCTTAAAACTTTTACTTACCTGCTCTATTGAGGGAACCTAAGCATGTGCAAGCTGAAGAAGTGGGGACTATGCAAAATTGGCTCAGAGCCAGGAGCATGCAGAGAGGTGAACAAGCTTCAGAGAAGTGCTAGAACAAGGCTCAGAGCCAGGAGCTCAGGAAGGTTGTCCTGCACAGCTGCATTCATCCTGAGAGAGAAGAGAAGTGATGGAATTACAGACTCGATTTCATCCCTCCCCAAGAAAACAAAATCAAAGGTATGCATCAATGATGAGAAGTAGAGGATGTAACAAAAATGATTAAGAAAATGGCCTGTGATTGCAATAATTATAGAAAGTCAGGAAGAATGGGAGGGAGACTGATGGGTAGAGAAAAACGCTTATAATAGGCAAAAGTAAGTGATTGGAGGTGGGTAATAAGGGGTGAAAAATGACATAGATTCATGTATGAAGCCTTGAAAGAATAATTAAAGAATTCTTCTTATAAATAAAGTAGAAAAAAAACAAGCCATAAGCTTAAGTGGAGACTCTCATAGTTAGATATAGGTGTCACTTTGATGCTTGAGGGTTTGAGTTCTAGATACATTTGTAGGGAATTTGCAGGTGAGTTAAGCCCAGAGCAACCAGACGAGATTGTCTAATGGATGGGAAGGTCCAGCCCATGGTGGCAAGAGCAGTCCCCAGGCAGGTGAATAAAATGGAGGAAACTGTTTGAGAAAATTGGCATCCTTCTGGATATTTGGCCAGACATGCTGGTCTGGCAAGTAAGGATTGTCAGTCTCTCAGCCATTGTGGATATAAAGTGGCCAGTTCCCTTGGCTCTTGGTGTTGGTGTGGGTTCTCCTGCCAAGCTGGACAAGGAGCTGTATAACCAGGAATCATAAGCCAAAAATAAAAAAACCCTTTTTCTCTTAAGTTGTTTGATGGTGATTTTATCAGCAGCCATGCAGAATAGCTGCAACAGAGACTTTCAGAACATTCTAACACTCATGAAAACCCATTCAAAAAGTGTTAGGAGAGACCTCAGGATCAGACAAGCCAGGTTTGTGGTGAGTGGCTTATTTGGCACTGCTAAATGATTATTTGCTTTGCTTTTGCTTGTGTCTATTTAGTACAATGCTCATTGGCTAGAAAAGAAGTCTTTTTTTTTAAGTGTTTTTTTTTTTATTTCAGCTCATACAAACTTATTAGGTACACCAGTTCCCTCCCTCCCTCCTCCTCCCCCCGTACCCCCTGCTCCCCCTCCCCACCCCTCTCCCTTCCCATCCCCCAGTGCCTCCCACCCCAATTCCCAGAGAGTCCTTTCTTGTGCATGACTGATTTTCCTCTGGGCCCTCCTCTCCGATGACGTACAAGGACCCAGTGGCCTTTCCCGAACCCTTTCCCGTGTTCCCCTTAGGTATAGGAACACTGCTGTGGCTGCCAATCCTTTGCCTCCAAGGATCTTGGTGCCTTTAGCAGATGCTAGACTTTGTGAGGTCAACAGTGTGTTGGACAATGCGCAGGGCATGCAAAGTCCAATTATGATTGCTTCAGCCCTAACTAGTATAGAGTATCTTACATATCATTGCTCCTCCCATCCTTGTGCTCTTACACTCTTACCGTCCCCTCTTCCGCAAATTTCCCTGAGCTTCAAGATGGGGAGAGACTAAGCTGGCCTAGTTCTAAGTGGTTGATATAGAGTGTCTGAAGTTCTGGATTGTGGTTTGTTGATTTTCTTTTGTAGTTTTGCTGCTCCTGCAATGCCCTTCACTCCATCCTGGTGGGCATTGTATGTTACCCCCTGGCCAGAGACAAAAAGCTGTTAGAGTCTTGTGATAAAAGCACATTCAAAGGTAGATGTAATAAAAGTGGGAAACCACAGTGAGGGAGGGGTCTATCACCCATTTGCAAAATTGTTACTTTTTATCTGCCAGACTATATGCCCTCCTCTTCTGGTGCGATCACTCCCCCTCAGTAGTAAATGATCAGGAACAAAAGTCTGTGAACTTAATCAGATGTCTCATTACTTATTTGGGTCCTTGGTGGAGGCCTATTTTCCCTGCTGTAACATGGTCCCTTCTCTCCTTCTTTCTGGTGTGGCCCTCCTACCCCATTCCTCCTGTTCATAATCCTTGGAATTACTGTCTCTAGGTGGGCTGGGTGGGTTTGGTACTAGGAGCCAGCTATTAGGGAGTACATACGGCGCTTAATTTTCTGGGTCTGGGATACTTCACTTAATATAATTGTTTCTAATGACATCCATTTCCCAGCAAATTCCAGTAATTCATCATTTTTGATGGCTGAGTAGTACTCCATTGTATAGATGTACCACAGTTTCCTTATCCACTCATCAACTGTTGGACATTTGGATTGATTCCATGACTTTGCTATTGTAAACAGTGCTGCTATGAACATGGTCATGCTTGTACTATCGAGGTGAACCTCTGCTGTATGGGGGGTTATTCCCAAAAGTGGAATAGCAGGGTCACATGGCATTTCAATCTTTAATTTCTTTTTTTTTTTTTTTTTAAGAAAGTTTTTTTTCTTTTTTTTTTTAATTTTTTTATTATTATCATTTATTCAACTGTGTGTGTATGTGCGCGCGCGCGCGTGTGTGTGTGTGTGTGTGTGTGTGTATGTGTAGAACCACGGACGAATTCGCGAACCACCACGGACGCCTCCACCTCCTTCTGCCCCGGGATTCACAGGCTCCGCCCTACCAGGACCAGAAGCGCAGGCCGCCCCCGCTTCCGCCTGGCATCTATACGTGGGATCTGGGATCCGAACTCAGGACCTTCCGCCTGCAAGGCGGAGGCTTAACCCCTGAGCCACCTCTCCAGCCCCCTCAATCTTTAATTTCTTTAAGAATCTCCAGACGGCTCGCCAGAGTGGCTGTATGAGCCTGCATTCCCACCAGCAATGTAGGAGAGTTCCCCTCTCTCCACATCCTCTCCAGCATTTGTCGTTGTTAGTATTGTGGATTTTTGCCATCCTTACCGGGGTGAGATGATATCTCAGGGAAGTTTTGATTTGCATTTCCCTGATGGCGAAGGAAGTGGAGCATTTTTTAAGATAATTGTTAGACATTTTAATTTCATCCCTGGTAAAGTTTCTTTGAAGTTCCAGGGCCCATTTTTTAATTGGGCCAGTGTTTTCCTTGGAGTTTAATTTTCTAAGTTCTTTGTGCACTCTGGACAGTAGAGCTCTGTCAGATATGTGGTTAGTGAAGATTTTCTCCCATTCTGTGGGTTGCCTTTGAGCTCGTGTGACAATCTCTTTATCTGAACAGAAGCTCTTTAATTTCACAAGATCCCAACTGTTGAGAGTTGGTAGCAGTGACTGTGCCATTGGATGTCTGTTTAGGAAGTGTTGGCCTAGCCCAATCAGCTCGAGGGAGTTCCCTATCCTTTCAACTATGGTTTTTAAAGTCTCTGGCCTGATATCAAGGTCCTTGATCCATTTGGAATTAAGTCTTGTACATGGTGACAAGTACGGGTCCAGCTTTAATCTTCTGCATGTGGAGATCCAGTTTTGCCAGCACCATTTGTTGAAGATGCTGTTCTTTTTCCATTGGATTCTTTGGGCCCCTTTGTCAAAGACCAAATGGCTGTAACTTTGTGGGCTTATATCTGGGTCTTCAATCCTTATCCATTGATCTGTGTGTCTATTTTGGAGCCAGTACCAGGCTGTCTTTACAACTATGGATTTGTAGTATAGACTAAGGTTTGGTATGGTTATACCTCCAGCTGTGTTTTTGTTATTCAGGATTCTTTTTGCTATCCTGGGTCTTTTGTGCCTCCATATGAACTTTGAGATTGTTTGGTCAACTTCTTTGAAGAATTGCTTTGGGATTTTCATTGGTATAGCATTGAATCTGTATATTGCCTTTGGTAGGATGGTCATTTTCACGATGTTGATTCTGCCAATCCAGGAACAAGGGAGGTCTTTCCACCTTCTGGTGTCTTCTGCTATTTCTTTCTTTAGGGTTTTAAAGTTTTCATTGTAAAGGTCTTTTATCTCCTTAGTTAGGTTTATACCAAGGTATTTCATTTTTTTAGGGGCTATAATAAATGGTATTGTTTCTCTCAAGGCTTTTTCACTTCTTTCATTCTGGGCATATAGGAAGGTCTCTGATTTTTGCACATTTATTTTGTATCCTGCCACCCTGCTGAACTTCTCAATTAGTTCCAGGAGCTTCCTGGTGGAGTTTTTGGGATCACTCAGGTATAAGATCATGTCATCTGCAAATAGGGATAGTTTGACTTCTTCCTTGCCGATTTGAATCCCTCTTATGTCCCTTTCTTGTCTTATGGCTTCAGCTAAGACTTCAAATACATTATTGAATAGAAGTGGTGAGAGTGGACAGCCTTGTCTAGTTCCTGATCGAAGTGGGAATGCTTCCAGTTGTTCCCCATTGACCATAATCCTTGCTGTGGGCTTGTTGTATATAGCTTTTATTATATTGATAAAGGTTCCTTCCATTCCTACTGTCTCTAGCGTTTTGATCATAAAAGGCTGTTGGATCTTGTCAAAAGCTTTTTCTGCATCTATCGAGAGTATCATGTGGTCTTGGACTGGTTTACATGATGAATTACATTTATTGATTTGCGTATGTTGAACCAACCTTGTGTGCCGGGGATGAAGCCTACTTGGTCCCCATGAATGATCTTTTTAATATGTTTTTGAATCCAATTTGCTAAGACTTTGTTGAGAATCTTTGCGTCTGTGTTCATCAGGGAGATCGGCCTATAGTTTCTTTTTTAAGCGAATCTTTATTAGGTTTTGGGATTAAAACGATATTAGCTTCATAGAAGGAATTTGGTAGTGTTCCTTCCTTTGCTATTTGATGGAACAGTTTAAGGAGTATTGGTGTTATTAACTCCTGAAATGTCTGGTAGAACTCTGTGCTGAATCCATCTGGTCCAGGACATTTTTTGGTGGGAAGATTCGAGATTACTTCTTCAATTTCCTTATATGTTATAGGACTATTTAAATAATTCACAACTTCCTGATTCAATTTAGGTAAGTTGTGTTTACTTAGAAATTTCATCCATCTCTTTTGTGTTGTCAAACTTCACAGAGTATAAGTTTTTGAAATATGATGTTATAATTCTCTGGATTTCTTGGGTATCAGTAGTGATAACTCCATGTTCATTTCTAATTTTGTTAATTTGGGTTTTCTCTCTCTTGCTTTTGGTTAGTTTAGCTAGGGGTGTATCAATATTATTGATTTTTTCAAAGAACCAGCTTTTTGACTGGTTGATTTTTTCTATCGTTTTCTTAATCTCGATTTCAGATATTTCTCCCCTTATTTTGCTAATCTCCTCTCTTCTACTACTTTTGGGATGAGATTGCTCTAGTTTCTCTAAAGCTTTAAGCTGCATTGTTAAGTTGTTTATTTCTGATGTTTCCATTTTTTTGACGTAGGCATTAAGAGCTATGAACTTACCTCTTAGAACAGCTTTCATTGTGTCCCAGAGATTTTGGTAAGTTGTATTTTCGTTATCATCCACTTTCAGGAAATCTTGAATTTCCTTTTTAATTTCTTCCTGAATCCAGTTCTCATTCAGCATCATAGTGTTAAGTTTCCAGGAGTTAGTGTATTTTCTCTTGTTTGATGTGTTGTGGATGTCCAGCTTTAGGCCGTGATGGTCTGATAGGGCACAGGTTAGAATTTCAACTTTCTTGTATATGTGTAGATTCATTTTGTGGCCCAATATGTGATCTATTTTGGAGAAAGTTCCGTGTGCTGCTGAGAAAAATGTGTATTCTTTGGTGCGTGGGTGAAAAGTTCGATAGAGATCTGTAAGGTCCATTTCTTTCAGGGTTTGATTAAGTTCCAAGTGTCTCTGTTAAGCTTTTGACCTGTTGATCTATCCCATGTAGAGAGGGCGGTGTTGAAGTCCCCAAGAATTATCGTTTGGGGATTGATTTCTTGCTTTAGACACTGTAGGGTTTTTTTTAATGAATGTGGAGGGGCCCGTATTGGGTGCATATATGTTCAGTATTGTGAAGTCTTCCTTGTGAATTGTACCTGTGACTAAAATGTAGTATCCATCGGTGTCTCTTATAATTTTCTTTGGTTTGAAATCCACTTTGTCTGATAGCATAATGGCTACCCCTGCCTGTTTTCTGCTTCCATTTGCTTGTAGAATTGTTGACCAGCCTTTTATTTTTAGAGCGTGCCTATCTTTTGTGGTGAGATGGGTTTCCTGCAGGCAGCAGATTGATGGATTGTGATTTTTAATCCATGTTTGTAATCTGTGTCTCTTGATCGGTCAATTAATTCCATTAACATTTAGTGTTATAATGGAGAAACTATTGTTAATTCCAGACATTTATTATGTTTAGTAGCTTTTGTAAGTATATTGCTTCGCTTTTAATGATGTTATACTTGCCTTCTGTTCTCCTGGATATGCCTGTTTTTTTCTTCACGCTTGAGTATCATTTCTAGCATTTTTTGAAGGCCTGGTTTGGTGGACATGTATCCCTTAAAGTTGTCTTTGTGCTGGAAAATTTTTCTTTCTCCCTTGATCATGACTGATAGTTTTGCAGGGTAAATCAGCCTGGGTTGACATTTTTGCTCATTCAATACTTGAAGTATGTCTCTCCAAGCTCTTCTTGCTTTTACTGTTTCGACTGAGAAGTCATTTGTTATTTTAATAGGTTTACCTTTAAAAGTGACTTGTTTTTTCTCCCTTGAAGCTCTCAGCACCAGTTCTTTATCTTGAATGTGGAGTGTTTTAACTATTATTTCCTGAGGCGTGCTTCTATTTTGGTCGTATCTGTTTGGGGTGCGGAATGCCTCTTGTATATGGATGGGCCTCTCTTTTTTTAGATGAGGAAAGTTTTCCTTGATGATCGTTTGAAAAATTTCCTCAGGGGTGGTATTTTGAGATTCTTGCTCTGGTATTCCATGAATACGCATGTTAGGCTTTTTCAGGGTATCCCATATCTCTTGGATATTTCTCTGAAGTATCTTTTTGGCTTTAACAACCTCTTCCATTGAGCGGGTTAGTACTCCCACTTTATCTTCAAGGTCTGAAATTCTGTTTTCTGCTTGGTTAGTTCTGTTGATAAGACTCTCTGTGGCGTTCTGGGTTGAAGATAACTTGTCTTTTAGCTCAGTTTTAAACTCTGCTTGAGTTTGTTTTAACTGCTCTATGCCACTTTTTGTTTCTTGCACTGTTTTTCTCAACTCCTCCAGATGTCTGTTGTGTTTCTCTTCAAAGCGATTGATTCGATTATGTAATTCCTCCCTGATTTCCTCTTTCATAGTATTGAACATGGTAATGATCATATTTTGAAAGTCTTTATCCTGGGTGGGGCTTTCTTGGCCTTTTTCCGTGGGTTTGTTCTTGTTGGAGTCTAACATTATGGGATTAATTTCTTCAGTGGGAAATTTGTTTACTTGATTGTTGCTTCTCATGGATTTGCACTTTGACTTTGGCATTGTCATTTTAACTCTTAAGATCTCTCAATTTCACTAAACTGAATTATTTGGCCTGGGGTCCTGGTGGGCGGGGCCGGCGGAGACTTACCTAGGTCGTGGGGTGAGGCCCGGCTGGACTGCTCGCGTCCTGACGGGTGGATCGGGGTGGGCAGCTGAGGCAGTCCTCCTCGTCCCTCGGCCCCGCGCGCGCGGCTCCGGCTGGATGGTGGGAGTCGGAGCCGGGTCCCGGTGGGCCGACCTGGGGTCCTGGTGGGCGGTTCGCGGGGGGAGGGGTACTCACCAGCTAGGGCGCGGGGTTGAGGCCCGGCTGGACCGCGCGCGTGCGCGTCCCGACCGGCAGAGCGGGTTGGGGTGCAAAAGGGGGGATGGGGGCGACGGCGTGGAGCTATTTAACCGGAGGGCAGCTGGGGCGGGGCCCGGGCGCAGGGAAGTGTTTTTTTTCTTTTAATACCTGGATGGTTCTATGTGCTCTCTGATTTGCTCTGGAGTTTCACATGATCTACCTTCTAGGGTTGGAAGATGGCTACTGCCATTTTTGTCTGGAATTGATGTAGTATCTCGGATCCAAACTCAGGACCTTCTGCTAGGGAGGCAGAGGCCCAGCACCTAAGCAATCTCTGTAGACCCCTAGAAAAGAAGCCTTTAAGAGAAAAGTCACATCCAGAGACCACAAAGTAAGACCTATGTGACCTAAATCAGTTCAGGGATTCTGATTACTCTCTTTCAGAACATGTGAAAACTAGAAAATGAAACTGCTGAACAGCACTTGGGGCTATTTGAGGACTGAAGCTAAGTAAGTAGAATTCTGAATTTTGAAAAAATAAAAGGACAAAGGATTGAGGTCATTATGTCAGGATGTATGTCAAATATTGGAAATGACATAGGAAGTTCTAAGAGAGGAAAGTTTCTTCCATTTCTTTCCTCTTGGCGTTAGCCCTCACCAATCTCTGAGGGAAGTGGCTGGCCTCTTGAGATCTTTTTTCTTTTGTGGTGAAGTGTTGATAGGCTGATTCTTTTTTATTATTATTATTCTGTCTTTTTTAAAAATTTCTTCCACTCATACAAAGTTGGTAAGTATCCCATTCCCCTCCCTCCCTCCCTCCACCCCTCGCTGGATCCCCTCACTCCCTCCCCCTTTTCCCTTTCATTTCCCCCTCCCTCCCTTTCTCACAGTGCCTCCTCCCTCCATTCTTGGAGCAGATAGGATGATTCTTGTGTGGTATTATGTAAATATATATAGCTTCAGTGAAATCAATGATGAAAGAGCCCTATTGTGTCCAGAGGACAGTAACTGGCCACACCCCTGCCCTACTTCAGAATCTTACGATCTTACTGTGGGTAGTTTAGATGTCCTGTTTAGGGCCAAGTGGTCCTCAGCCACTTATTTTTCTGTACTTTGGCCAGTTGTGCCTTTCTGTAATAGACAGTCTTCCATTGAAGAAGAAGGAAGTTTCAAGGTTGAGTGCGGAGTGCTCCTACAATCTAGGCGTACAATGACAGTTGCTTAAAAGAGAGTGTCATAGTTAAGCACAGGTGTCAACTTGACTCTTGAGGGTTTGAGCTCTGGGCACAGGTATAGAGAGTTGATGGTTGAGTTAAGCCCAGAGCAAACCTGAAGGAGATTGTCTGGCTGCTGGGGAAGACCCAGCCCATGGTGGGTGGGATTAGGCCCTGGATAAATCACAGAGAGCTGGTTGAGAGAGTTGGCATCCTTCTGTTCACTTGGCCAGACATGCTGGTCTGGCAAGTAAGGATTGTCCATCTCTCAGCCGTTATGGTGGCCAGTTCCCTCGGCCCTGGTGTTGGTGTGTGTTCTCCTGTCAAGCTGGACTATGAACTGTAACCGGACTATCGTACGAAAGTAAACTCCTTGTTCCCTTAAGCTGTGTGATGGTCATTTATCAGCAACTATGCAGGCGGACTGCAACAGAGAGTTTGATGCGGTGTCTTTATAGTTAAACCTTTAGAACCTGTATTCACCCTGGGATCTATGTCTTCCCCTTTCATCTGTTCTTTTTTTTTTTTATTAAAAATTTAATTATACATTTTAAAATTTTTTACCAGTTCCCTCCCTCCCCCCTCCCCTTCCCCCAGTGTCTCCCCCCAAATTCCCAGAGAGTCCTTTATTGTGTGCGCCTAACTCTCCACTGGGTCCTCCTCTCCGATGACATATAAGGACCCAGTGGCATTTCCATAAGCCCTTTCTCTTGTTCCCCTTAAGCGTAAGATTACTACTATGGCTGTCAATCCCTTGCCTCTAGGGGTCTCGGTGCCCTTAACAGATGCTAGACTTTATGAGGGCAACAGTGCGCTGGACATTGCGCAGGGCATGCAAAGTTCCATTATGATTGCTTTGGCCCCAACTATTGTTGAGAATCTTGCAAATCGTTGCTCCTCCCATCCTTTTGCTCTTACAATCTTACCGCCCCCTCTTCCGCAAATGTCCCTGAGCTCCAGGATGGGGAGAGATTAGGCTGTCCTAGTTCTATGTGATTGATATAGAGTCTCTGAAGTTCTGGATTGTGGTTTGTTGATTTTCTTTTGCAGTTTTGCTGCTCCTGCAATTCCCTTCACTCCATTCTGCTGGGCACTGTATGTCACCCCCTGGCCAGAGACAAAAAGCTGTTAAACTGGAGTCTTGTTGTAATAGCACATTCAAGGGTAGATGTAATAAGAGTAGGAAACCTCACTGAGGGAGGGGTCCATCACCCATTTGCAAAATGATTACTTTTTATCTGCTAGACTATATGCCCTCCCCTTCTGGTGAGATCAGGAAAGAACGTCTGTGAACTTAACCAGGTCATCTGTTCTTGTTCTCATTTACATTACAAAGAATGTGATCACTGCTGAAAAGTGGGTCTTAAATCTGTAGATCATTTAGTTTTAATTTTATGAGGAGCAGCAAGGAATGATGAAAACTGATTTGGACTGGGTCACACTGACTAGGGGGTCAGTGTAAACTGAGTGTAAAGGTGGGAGTAAGTGAGAGAAGCTTCTCATTGCTACCTGTAATGGTGGCAGTGGAGTGCTGAAATAGATTCAGACTCTAAACCCATTTTAAACATTAGAACTATAGAATTTGTTGTTGAAGAACTAGGTATGAAACCAGATTCAACTATATTCCACAGTTTTATCCTGAGGTGGGTGGGTAGGAAAAAACCTGTCTCTTCTTCAGCTAGTTTACGGTGGTGGTAGGGTAGTTATAGAAAGCTCTACATTTGCCCTCTTTCGCCCCACCCCCGCTCCGCCAGTCGGGACGCGTAGGCGAGATCCAGCCAGGCCTCAACGCGCGCTCTAGGACCCCAGGTCAGCCCACGGGGACCCGGCTCCTACTCCCGCCATCCAGCCGGAGCCGTGCGGGGGCCGAGGGAACGAGGAGGACCTCCCCCTGCGCCCGGCCCCGCCCCAGCTGCCCTCGGGTTAAATAGCTCCACGCCGACGCGCCCATCCTCCCTCTTTCGCCCCACCCCCGCTCCGCCGGTCGGGACGCGTAGGCGAGATCCAGCCGGGCCTCAACGCGTGCTCTAGGACCCCAGGTCAGCCCACGGGGACCCGGCTCCGACTCCCGCCATCCAGCCGGAGCCGCGCGGGGGCCGAGGGACGAGGAGGACCTCCCCCTGCGCCCGGGCCCCGCCCCAGCTGCCCTCGGGTTAAATAGCTCCACGCCAACGCGCCCATCCTCCCTTTTCGCCCCACCCCACTCCGCCAGTCGGGACACGCACGCGGTCCACCCGGGCCTCACCCCGCTCCCTAGGTAAGTCCCCGTTCAGGCCCCGCCCACCAGTACCCCAGGCCAAATAATTCAGTTTAGTGAAATTGAGAGATCTTAAGAGTTAAAATGACAATGCCAAAGTCAAAGTGCAAATCCATGAGAAGCAACACTCAAGTAAACAAATCTCCCACTGAAGAAATTAATCCCATAATGTTAGACTCCAAAAAGAACAAACCCGCGGAAAAAGGCCAAGAAAAGCCTGACCCAGGATAACGACTTTCAAAATATGATCATTACCATGTTCAATACTATGAAAGAGGAAATCCGGGAGGAATTACATAATCGAATCAATCGCTTTGAAGAGGAACACAACAGACATCTGGAGGAGTTGAGAAAAACAGTGCAAGAAACAAAAAGTGGCATTGAACAGTTAAAACAAACTCAAGCAGAGTTTAAAACTGAGCTAAAAGACAAGTTATCTTCAACCCAGAATGCCACAGAGAGTCTTATCAACAGAACTAATGAAGCAGAAAACAGAATTTCAGACCTTGAAGATAAAGTGGGAGTACTAACCAGCTCAATGGAAGAGGTTGTTAAAGCCAAAAAGATACTTGAGAGAAATATCCAAGAGATATGGGACACCCTGAAGAAGCCTAACATGCGTATTCATGGAATACCGGAGCAAGAATCTCAAAATACCACCCCTGAGGAAATTTTTCAAACGATCATCAAGGAAAACTTTCCTCATCTAAAAAAAGAGAGGCCCATTCATATACAAGAGGCATTCCGCACCCCAAACAGATACGACCAAACTAGAAGCACACCGCGGCAAATAATAGTTAAAACACTCCACATTCAAGATAAAGAACTGGTGCTGAGAGCTTCAAGGGAGAAAAAACAAGTCACTTTTAAAGGCAAACCTATTAAAATAACAAATGACTTCTCAGTCGAAACAGTAAAAGCAAGAAGAGCTTGGAGAGACATACTTCAAGTATTGAATGAGCAAAAATGTCAACCCAGGCTGATTTACCCTGCAAAACTATCAGTCATGATCGAGGGAGAAAGAAAAATTTTCCAGCACAAAGACAACTTTAAGGGATACATGGCCACCAAACCAGGCCTTCAAAAACTGCTAGACATGATACTCAAGCGTGAAGAAAAAAACAGGCATATCCAGGAGAACAGAAGGCAAATATAACACCATTAAAAGTGAAGCAATATACTTATAAAAGCTACTAAACATAATAAATGTCTGGAATTAACAATAGTTTCTCCATTATAACACTAAATGTTAATGGACTTAATTGACCGATCAAGAGACACAGATTACAAACATGGATTAAAAATCACAATCCATCAATCTGCTGCCTGCAGGAAACCCATCTCACCACAAAAGATAGGCACGCTCTAAAAATAAAAGGCTGGTCAACAATTCTACAAGCAAATGGAAGCAGAAAACAGGCAGGGGTAGCCATTATGCTATCAGACAAAGTGGATTTCAAACCAAAAAAAATTATAAGAGACACGGATGGATACTACATTTTAGTCA
This sequence comes from Typhlomys cinereus, assembly GCA_023101885.1. Taxonomy (NCBI): domain Eukaryota; kingdom Metazoa; phylum Chordata; class Mammalia; order Rodentia; family Platacanthomyidae; genus Typhlomys; species Typhlomys cinereus. Next base: position 6,601,149 of record JALPQD010000067.1, on the reverse strand, counting down.
GAGGTACAATTCACCAGGAAGACTTCACAATACTGAACATATATGCACCCAATACGGGCCCCTCCACATTCATTAAGAAAACCCTACAGCGTCTAAAGCAAGAAATCAACCCCCAAACAATAATTCTTGGGGACTTCAACACCGCCCTCTCTACATGGGATAGATCAACAGGTCAAAAGCTTAACAGAGACACTTTGGAACTTAATCAAACCCTGAAAGAAATGGACCTCACAGATCTCTATCGAACTTTTCACCCACGCACCAAAGAATACACATTTTTCTCAGCAGCACACGGAACTTTCTCCAAAATAGATCACATATTGGGCCACAAAATGAATCTACACATGTACAAGAAAGTTGAAATTCTAACCTGTGCCCTATCAGACCACCACGGCCTAAAGCTGGACATCCACAACACATCAAACAAGAGAAAATACACTAACTCCTGGAAACTTAACACTATGATGCTGAATGAGAACTGGATTCAGGAAGAAATTAAAAAGGAAATTCAAGATTTCCTGAAAGTGAATGATAACGAAAATACAACTTACCAAAATCTCTGGGACACAATGAAAGCTGTTCTAAGAGGTAAGTTCATAGCTCTTAATGCCCACATCAAAAAAATGGAAACATCAGAAATAAACAACTTAACAATGCAGCTTAAAGCTTTAGAGAAACTAGAGCAATCTGATCCCAAAAGCAGTAGAAGAGAAGAGATTAGCAAAATAAGGGGAGAAATATCTGAAATCGAGACTAAGAAAACGATAGAAAAAATCAACAAATCGAAAAGCTGGTTCTTTGAAAAAATCAACAAGATTGATACACCCCTAGCTAAACTAACCAAAAGCAAGAGAGAGAAAACCCAAATTAACAAAATTAGAAATGAACATGGAGTTATCACTACTGATACCCAAGAAATCCAGAGAATTATAACATCATATTTCAAAAACTTATACTCTGTAAAGTTTGACAACACAAAAGAGATGGATGAATTTCTAAGTAAACACAACTTACCTAAATTGAATCAGGAAGTTGTGAACTACTTAAATAGTCCTATAACATATAAGGAAATTGAGGAAGTAATCTCGAATCTTCCCACCAAAAAATGTCCTGGACCAGATGGATTCAGCACAGAGTTCTACAAGACATTTAAGGAGTTAATAACACCAATACTCCTTAAACTGTTCCATCAAATAGCAAAGGAAGGAACACTACCAAATTCCTTCTATGAAGCTAATATCGTTTTAATCCCAAAACCTAATAAAGATTCACTTAAAAAAGAAAACTATAGGCCGATCTCCCTGATGAACACAGATGCAAAGATTCTCAACAAAGTCTTAGCAAATCGGATTCAAAAACATATTAAAAAGATCATTCATGGGGACCAAGTAGGCTTCATCCCTGGCACACAAGGTTGGTTCAACATACGCAAATCAATAAATGTAATTCATCATGTAAACCAGTCCAAAGTCCAAGACCACATGATACTCTCGATAGATGCAGAAAAAGCTTTTGACAAGATCCAACAGCCTTTTATGATCAAAACGCTAGAGACAGTAGGAATGGAAGGAACTTTTATCAATATAATAAAAGCTGTATACAACAAGCCCACAGCAAGGATTATGCTCAATGGGGAACAATTGGAAGCATTCCCACTTCGATCAGGAACAAGACAAGGCTGTCCACTCTCACCACTTCTATTCAATATTGTACTTGAAGTCTTAGCCGAAGCCATAAGACAAGAAAGGGACATAAGAGGGATTCAAATTGGCAAGGAAGAAGTCAAGCTATCTCTATTTGCAGATGACATGATCTTATACCTGAGTGATCCCAAAAACTCCACCAGGAAGCTCCTGGAACTAATTGAGAAGTTCAGCAGGGTGGCAGGATACAAAATAAATGTGCAAAAATCAGAGGCCTTCCTATATGCCCAGAATGAAAGAAGTGAAAAAGCCTTGAGAGAAACCATGCCATTTACTATAACCCCTAAAAAAATGAAATACCTTGGTATAAACCTAACTAAAGAGGTAAAAGACCTTTACAATGAAAACTTTAAAACCCTAAAGAAAGAAATTGCAGAAGACACCAGAAGGTGGAAAGACCTCCCTTGTTCCTGGATTGGCAGAATCAACATTGTAAAAATGACCATCCTACCAAAGGCAATATACAGATTCAATGCTATACCAATCAAAATCCCAAAGCAATTCTTCAAAGAAGTTGACCAAACAATCTCAAAGTTCATATGGAGGCACAAAAGACCCAGGATAGCAAAAACAATCCTGAGTAACAAAAACACAGCTGGAGGTATTACCATACCAAACCTAAGTCTATACTACAAATCCATAGTTATAAAGACAGCCTGGTACTGGCTCCAAAATAGACACACAGATCAATGGATAAGGATTGAAGACCCAGATATAAGCCCACAAAGTTACAGCCATTTGGTCTTTGACAAAGGGGCCCAAAGAATCCAATGGAAAAAGAACAGCATCTTCAACAAATGGTGCTGGCAAAACTGGATCTCCACATGCAGAAGATTAAAGCTGGACCCGTACTTGTCACCATGTACAAGACTTAATTCCAAATGGATCAAGGACCTTGATATCAGGCCAGAGACTTTAAAAGCCATAGTTGAAAGGATAGGGAACTCCCTCGAGCTGATTGGGCTAGGCCAACACTTCCTAAACAGACATCCAATGGCACAGTCACTGCTACCAACTCTCAACAGTTGGGATCTTGTGAAATTAAAGAGCTTCTGTTCAGATAAAGAGATTGTCGCACGAGCTCAAAGGCAACCCACAGAATGGGAGAAAATCTTCACTAACCACATATCTGACAGAGCTCTACTGTCCAGAGTGCACAAAGAACTTAGAAAATTAAACTCCAAGGAAAACACTGGCCCAATTAAAAAATGGGCCCTGGAACTTCAAAGAAACTTTACCAGGGATGAAATTAAAATGTCTAACAATTATCTTAAAAAATGCTCCACTTCCTTCGCCATCAGGGAAATGCAAATCAAAACTTCCCTGAGATATCATCTCACCCCGGTCAGGATGGCAAAAATCCACAGTACAAACAACGACAAATGCTGGAGAGGATGTGGGGAGAGGGGAACTCTCCTACATTGTTGGTGGGAATGCAGGCTCATACAGCCACTCTGGCGAGCCGTCTGGAGATTCTTGAAGAAATTAAAGATTGAAATGCCATATGACCCTGCTATCCTACTTTTGGGAATAACCCCCCAAGCAGCAGAGGTTCGCCTCGATAGCACAAGCTCGACCATGTTCATAGCAGCACTGTTTACAATAGCAAAGTCATGGAATCAACCTAAATGTCCAACAGTTGACGAGTGGATAAGGAAACTGTGGTACATATATACAATGGAGTACTACTCAGCCATCAAAAATGATGAATTACTGGAATTTGCTGGGAAATGGATGTCATTAGAAAGAATTATATTAAGTGAAGTATCCCAAACCCAGAAAATTAAGCGCCGTATGTACTCCCTAATAGGTGGCTCCTAGTACCAAACTCGCCCAGCCCACATTGGGACACTCAAAAGTAAACCTATGTAACACAGTAATTGCAAGGATTTTGAACAAGAGAGATGGGTTAGGAGGGCCACACCAGAAACAAGAAGAGAGGAGACCATGTTACAGCAGAGAAAATAGGCCTCCATCAAGGTCTGCAAGTAAGTAATGAGAAACCTGGTTAAGTTCACAGACGTTCTTTCCTGATCTCACCAGAAGGGGAGGGCATATAGTCTAGCAGATAAAAAGTAATCATTTTGCAAATGGGTAATGGACCCCGCCCTCAGTGAGGTTTCCTACTCTTATTACATCTACCCTTGAATGTACTATTACAACAAGACTCCAGTTTAACAGCTTTTTGTCTCTGGCCAGGGGGTGACATACAGTGCCCAGCAGAATGGAGTGAAGGGAATTGCAGGAGCAGCAAAACTGCAAAAGAAAATCAACAAACCACAATCCAGAACTTCAGAGACTCTATATCAATCACATAGAACTAGGACAGCCTAATCTCTCCCCATCCTGGAGCTCAGGGACATTTGCGGAAGAGGGGGCGGTAAGATTGTAAGAGCAAAAGGATGGGAGGAGCAACGATTTGCAAGATTCTCAACAATAGTTGGGGCCAAAGCAATCATAATGGAACTTTGCATGCCCTGCGCAATGTCCAGCGCACTGTTGCCCTCATAAAGTCTAGCATCTGTTAAGGGCACCGAGACCCCTGGAGGCATGGGATTGACAGCCATAGTAGTAATCTTATGATTAAGGGGAACAAGAGAAAGGGCTTATGGAAATGCCACTGGGTCCTTATATGTCATCGGAGAGGAGGACCCAGTGGAGAGTTAGGCGCACACAATAAAGGACTCTCTGGGAATTTGGGGGGAGACACTGGGGGAAGGGGAGGGGGGAGGGAGGGAACTGGTAAAAAATTTTAAAATGTATAATTAAATTTTTAATAAAAAAAAAAAAAGAAAAAAAAAAGAAAGCTCTACATTTAAGAATAGTGTTAGTTATTTATAAATATATGCATATATTTTTAAATTAATTTGCTTTGTGCATGCACACGTGTATGTATGTATCAGACGGCACTGTATGTCTCTGTGGAGGACCAAAGGTGACTTCAGGGATCATCCTAGATTGCGTCTACCTCCTTTTTGCTTTGCTCTGGAATTTCCCAGTCTCTGCCTACTGGGGCTGGAAATGCAGGCTGCCACCATTTCCACCTGGTTAAGGAATAGTGTTAGACATTTTGATGGAGTTACAAATAAGCAAATATTCAGGCCTGTGTTCAGGGCAGAGCTACGCTGGAACATCAGGTTATAGAGTCTCCTGAGGTGATGCCTCAGGGGATCAAAGTGGATGCCATAGGGGTCAAAGTGGTTAGAAAAGAGAAGTTCTGAGTCTGAGTCTGGAATACTTAAGACTTCAGATGTCAAAAAGCTAGAGAAGTATCTAGAAATGGGTTCCTAGAAATGAATTGTTTCAAAGAGAAATGGAGGAATTGGAGAAAGGCAATAGACTTGGAGTACTTGGACTTTAACAAAACATGCAGGAGAACCTCATATCTAAGGTTAAAAAAAAGTAAACTGGATTTATAGCCAAGTGCCTAACTATAGTTAAGGATCCTGATTTATGGCATATTATTAACTCAGGCAGTATGTCTTAAAAAGTCAAAATTCTTGGCTCTAGTTAGTAAACTTGAAAACTGTTACAGTACCTCCAAATTGTAATAGGAAACCAATCATTTCATTCAGTCAAAAATTAAATTATGATATTGACTAGTTTGTCAGCTCTACACGTTCTCGCACTTCCTTCCATGAGGATTTTACTGTGTCTCCAGGGAATTATGCCCTGTTCCTGAGCTAGAAGAAAGTCACAGAGGCCTCCAGGTGTCCCAGGACTCAGGTCTAAGCTTGTCTTTTACACACACACACACACACACACACACACACGCACCACCCCATATTTAAATTTTTTGGATGGAAATGAAGGGGAAATAATATTTTAGCAATAGCAAACACATCATAAGATAAGACTTGAATTCAAAAGGGAGTTAAGTAAGAGTTGTTGATCTTTTGGCTCTTTTGGAGCACAAGGAAAGTCACAAAGATATTTAAGAATAGGTTGGGAAGTCTTGGAGGAAGAGTGACAGGACAATATGTCACGATGGCCTTGTTCTGTTTTAGGGTGTGAACCATCATTGGGACAAGGAACCATAATTGAGGGCATTGCAGTTATCACTGAAGCTTCTCAAGCAGAGCGGAACAGCTACAAAGATGGATGACTTGTCCATGACCCTAGGATTGGAGTCTAGCTTGCATCTACTGATGTGGTCTAGGAAAATTTACTTAATTGATGAAAATTGGTTTCTTCTTGTGAAAATGGTGAAAATAATATCTTAATCACAAATTGCTGTCAAGATCAAATGAGAGAGGGAGAGAGAGAGAAAGAACTGAAAGCAAAGTATAAAGTTTGAAATAGACATCAGTTAGTCTAGGTTAGAGAAATATTGCTTAAGTGTTAGACACCAACAATGCCAATCAGATCTTGATTGAATCAAGAAAGTACACAGAACAACAGAGGCAATAGTCAACATTGTCTCTTTTCAAGATGATACTTGGAGCTATGTGTTCTGGTCTATATTTTTTGGGGGGGCATAGGCACATTGGATCATGACTAGGGAGTGTCATTAAAATAATGAGAAGACTGAAAGGAACCAATAAAGAGTACTGGAGGGTTGGAGGAGACTGAAGATGATGATGGGAGGGATGAGGGAAGTATCTTCAAGTAGTTGTGGATTGGTAGGTAGTGGAGGGTCTCATTCTACTTTGTCTCAAGGGGTTAGGACAGGGTATACTGAATGAAGCTTGGCTTCTGGTCACAGAGAAGAAAAGAATTCTGGGAAAGTTATGAGGTCCTATCATGAAATGGATTACCTTTTAGCTGGAAGTGTACTTGTGAACCAGGACAGGTGGTTGGAGTGACCCTTAGTATCTTCCAATCTCAAAAACACATCATTCTACAACACTGGTAATCTCTTCATTTATTTATACATGTCCCTATATAATATGTTCTTCATGAGTATATCATGCCATATGTAGTCCTTGAAGATCTGCAATGATTCTGTCTCCTCATTACCTAATCCTGGGTTTGAAATTGAGGTGTAACTTTAACTATTTTGTCCTACTCTGACAAATGTCCTGCCTGTTCCTATGCCAGTGAAGCAGCAGACCCTAGAGAGATTTCATATTATATGAAAGAATTTTCCAAGGCTAAGCTAACTGCACTTGGTTTTTATACCCAATGAAGGAACTTTGATCTGCCAACTGTGAGAAAGTAAACTGGGCGTGACAATCACTCGTCACCAACAGTTTGCTTAATGACATTTGTTAACTTCTGACATTAGATCATGGCCCTTCTTTGTTCTATTGGAGTTCCTTTCACTCTGTTATTGACAATGATATGTGTCAGGAGGGACTGGAAGCCTGATGGGTTGAAAATGAAATTTATCTCAGTAAACCTTAAATTTTGAAGATAGTTTGTTGCACTTACAATTTTGTCCAAGGGCGAGGAAGAAATAAAGAGACCAAGCTCAAAGTCTTACACAGTTTCATCATTCCCTTGCTCTGGAGAGCTCTAGTGTCAGTCCTCATGCAGTTCTGTGTACAAACCCCTTTGCTGTTGCTTTGCCTTCTCGCCTGCAAGGCTCCGAAATGACAACTATCGCTTCTTAGGATACAGTCTCAGAGCAGCTGTCACAGTGAATCAGGCTATGCCTTACTTGAAGAAACCTTCTGGGAACTGAAATATTGTGTTTTATGAGATTGAACCTGCTACTCACTGAGAAGACCTCAGAGCTGCAAAAGCTCTTTGACAGCTCACAGAGGATATAGACTAATTTTTTTTCATGAACATTCTGAAATAAGCCAATGGAGTTAGCTGCCTAGCACTCTACAGGCAATCTAAAACATTTCTTAAACCATTTCCTTTAAATTCTTATTTAAAACCCAAATTGGTAGAGTGTTTAAATAGTTTATAACATGCATGGAGAGATACTAGAGATAATTATGATCTAAAAATCATTGGTCAAGATAGGAAAATCTGTCAGTCATAAAACTAGAATTGACTGCATGCTCACCTGTTAGTCCTTGGCCTTGAATTATGAGTGGCATCACCATCTCTTTGTCCCAGCTCACATCAAAAGGCTGAAATAATGCAGAGAGTAAATGTAAAACTCCATGCATCCTTCTTCTTCAATAATGACCGAATTAAAGGAATAATAAAAAAGAAGATAAAGAGAAATGACATTTATAAAACTTATTTTTGAAATTTATTTCAACTTTTGCTTTGGGTATATATATATTTGAGTAGGTGATTATTTTCATGACTACATTCCTATATATCAAGTTAATTCAATGATTAAGGAATTATGCACATCAAATTAATTAATCTTTAATTAATCTTATTTTAATGAGGCATAGAATTATAAAATTTGATATTCTTATGCTTTTATTATAGGTCTTTGAATGTAAGTAATCTCTCATCAAATAAGGTGAATTAAAATAAAGCTTCAGAATTATCATCAGCAGCAGCAATGTGTTGGAAAGAATGATCTTCAGCACTGGGGTTAATAACCTGTGCAAGAGACTGGGTTTGGTACCTTAGTTCTTGACTCTTCCCAGCATGTCACCAAGAATGACAACCCTCTTAGACATTTTGACTTGAAATTAGGCTTGAAAATAGCTACTCTCTTGGGGTGAGTTAACATTTAATGTTGGGCAAGTAGAAATGACTGCTGATTTTCATTCTTTACATTAATTCCACGGGGAGGGTGAGCTAGTAAAACATTTGTGTGAGCTGGTCATTATTTGAAATTTATTTACCAAAGTGGCTTACGTAATAATCATCCCCGTGCTAAATCAGTCAGTCAACAAGTTTTTATTGAGTCCCTGTTGGATTGGAGTAATGCACAGTAATGATGTATTCAGTGGTGTTCAAATGTATGCAGCGAAGATTAGACATGAGCTCGACCCCCAAAGCTTTCGAGCTAATAGAGGAGACAAACAGACACATATCATCAGCTGAAATGTAACCAAATGACTTAACTCCTGGGGCATGAAGGCCTAATGGTTGAAAGGGGATTGTTCTGGTGCATGATGGGATAGGCTAAATGTGGGAAAGTTCCATGCTCTAGGTACCTTAGTTGGATGGAAGAAAGCTAGTGGTCTGACAAGTGAAAAAAAATTTGACTTAGTTACTCCAGTATAAATTAGACAAAGAAATAGAGGATGAAATAAGTCTGTTTTATCTGGAGGTATATAGCAAGATGGACAAACAGATAAGATGGTATTATTTGAAGTCAAGGACTAACACTGAATAAAAATGAATCATATTAGAATGTTCAACTCTATTTTCAGCTGAATTGAATTGTGATGGCTGATTGGGTAACAATAGGTGTGCTTTAGTGAAAGCACTTATTTAGAAAGTGATTCTAATGTATACACATTCAGTGTTTGCATTTTGATGATTTTGGATATAAGCAACTTGCTTTTCCATTTGAATTTATTTTGAGAGAGATGGATATTTAACATATAATCTATCCTCTTAAAGACTTTAAGTGTGCATGAGTATAAGATGAGTATACTTATACTCATTGGAGAATGAGTCTTTATCCCATATTCTATCTGTAGGTTTTGAAAACAGTGCTACTACTGAACCAAACCCATTGGTTTCCACCCAGCTACCACCATTCTGCATCATATTAAAATTATAATGAATTTTTCTTCTTATTTTTAGTTCTTACCCTCATGTAAATAACCTTACCATGCAGACTTGTTCATTTAGATTCTGCTTTTTCTGGCATTGAGCTTTCATGTTTTAAGGAAATAGACTTAGTTAAGAAGACTTTCTAATTTGTTTAGTCACACAGTGAAAGACAATGGCTGCTTCTTTGAACAAATAGACTTTTCAGAATACTTATGTGAAAAATATAAGCTAAAAAGATGCAGGGACAGCAATGAACAAGAGTTGCTGGGAATGACAAATAACTAAATATCAGGGCTGATAAGTAAGCCATGCAACTCCAATCTAAGCCTCATATGCTAACGAAGTCTGGTAATCCTCTACTGCACTTCTTTATTAGTTAAAAAACAGGTAACGGTTTGACTCATGGTACTATTGTGATAGATACAAGTGTCGACTGGACAGTTGCAGACTGAGCTTTGGGCACAACTGTGAAGAATTGGTAGCTAAGATAGGCAAGCCCTTGAGCAAACCTGTAGGAGACTGTCTACTTGATGTGGAAGACCCAGCTCATATGGGTGGTGCTTTCTAGTGGTGGCCCAGATAAAAGGAAGTACAAGGGAGCAGGACTTGCCCTCTCTTTTGCTCTGTGTTGACTGGCTGTGTTGAGCTCACTGCTCGTCTGCTGCTGCTTTTCTTTGCTGATACTGTTGCTCTTTGCTGACGTAGGAGTGCAGCCACTTCAGTCCTCCAGTGTGAGGCCCTCCAGCATGACTGAGGTTCCAGGACTCTTCAGGGATCCTTTAATCTTCAGTAATTGACTGGGACTCTTGTGAGACTTTTCCAGGGATTTTTCAATCTGTAGCAACTGACTGAGATTGTTGATAGATTCCAGTGACCCCAGCCTTCAGAACCAGACTGGGACTGCTGAGATGTTTAGTTCAAGAACTGAGCATCTACATACTCATCTTATACTTGCAGCTATTGTTGGACCACTCAGATTTTATCTTGTAAATCAATCCAATAAATTCCATGTACCTATTAATACAGTCTATTGGTTTTGTTCCTCTAGAGAACCCTGACTAATATAATGGATAATAATGAAATCGTCCTTCAGGGCCTACATGATGGAAGGAGAAAACTGACCTCTGAAAGTTGTCTTTTAACTATCTATCTATCTATCTATCTATCTATCTATCTATCTATCTATCATCTATCTATCTATCTATCTATCTATCTATCTATCTATCTATCTGACATCTATCTCCCTCTTCTTATCTATTGTAAAAAATAAAATGATTTAAAAAATCTTTTTTCAATTCCTTAATTTTCACCTCAGAGATTCTTCTCTGATTCCCATTCAGTTGTATAATTTATAAGTCACTTAGTATTTTTAGGCAGATTTCTAGTTTTTCAAGCTTATCTTGTCTCATTGATGTTACATTATAGACCTGTGCACAATGGAATTATTTGTTTTAAGATGAGAAAACTGAGGTTCAAAAGAGTTGTTATTTTTGTGGTTCCCAAACTGGTTTTCAAAACTAAGTTGGTTTTCATAAACTGATTGTGTTAGTTATCTTTTATTATCTCTGTGATAAAATATCTATCAGGAGAAGTTTAAGGCATAAAGATTTATTTGTTCATGGTTCAAAAGATGACATTGTTCCATCAAGGTGGGCATCAATATGGTGCTTATTAAGATAGAGTTTGTGGGCTGGAAGCAGAGCAGGTCTTGAACTCTCAAGTGCTTCTTCCTCTGGCCTACATTTCATTTTTGAAAAGTTCCACAAGTTCCCTCAAAAGCACCACTAGCTGAGGGGCAAGTCTTCAAACACAGGAGCCTGTGGAAGACATTTTGTATCCAAACCAATACATTTCATCTCTTGTCCACTTAGAATCATGGCCATCTCATAATGCAAAATGCATTTACTATACTTCCAAAGTCCACATAGTATTATAATTCCAAGTGTAAAAAATCCCAAGTTGTCTGAACATCAAGATAATATCTTAGCTGTGCACCCTATAAAACTGAAACAAACCAAGCAAGTCACATACTTTAAATGTATGATGTCATAGAGTAAATTCCCATTCCACAAGGAAAGAACAGGAGGATGACAAGGAAAAATTAGAGCAAAACAAGCTTAAAACCCAAAAGGTAAAACACATTCATTGTTGCAGCTCTATGTCTATTCATGGTAGTATCATTTACAGCAGGATTAGTAAATTTGTTATATGGCTTATGTTTTGGGTCAGCTTAATTCAGTGCTACATGTTTCTTCAAAGAACAACCTATGTTTTTAGCATCTCCAACATTCTTAGGCTACACCTGTATAGATTTACACATTAGCCCTCTGCAGGACATAGCCTGTTATACATAGCCTGCCCTACATTGCTTTCTGGAACTTTGGTGCAAGCCTCTCTGATTCTGTAATTCTTGCATTCTTTATGCCTGCAGAATGAGCACTATGTGGATGAGACTAGGCTCTGCTGCCAGCTCAGGATGTAGCTTGACTTCCTGGGATTTTCGGTGGCTTCAGAGTGGGAAACAACTTTTCTTGGAAGTTTTATTGGGTCATGGGTGCTCAGAAGATTTTGTCTTTTGAGGAATTCTCTTTTCAGACACTTCCCTTTCAAATAAGTTAGGATTTGTTAATAAACTGGAGCTTTAGATGAATAATTACAGGGAGGGGAGAGGGTTTGGAAGGGGAGATTTCCTTCAAGGCATCATTCCTATTGTCCCAGTGCAAATTGCTGGTGTCTCAACAATCTCTTTAGCAATCATTCATGCTTTACCTAACAGCTGCCCTGTCTTGTTTAAATTTGCTAGCACTCTTTTTCTATGCTGAACTCCCCTTTTGTTTTCCACACATCTTCCTGCTCTTTCTCACTTTAAATCTGGGTAAAAGTAGTTAGCAAAACCATGCTACACCCTGAATGCTATGCTGCCTTGAAATTTCTCTGCTAAGCAAATTAGTCCATTCCTTTTGAGTTCAGCCTTACTTAAAATTTTCAGGACATGTAAGGAGAGTCTTTCCTTACTGTTCACTTGCATCTGATGGGGTATGATCTCACCAGAAAGGGAGGGCATAGAGTCTGGGAGATAGAAGGTAACCATCCTATAAATGGTCTCCTATTCTTATTCCATCTACCTTTGAATCTACTCTTATAATAGGACTCTATTTTAACAGCCTTTTATCTCTGGCCAGGGGGTGACATCCAATACCCATCAGGATGGAGCCAAGGGCGGTGCAGGAGCAGCAAAACTGAAAAAAAAATTCGGAAAATCAGAGACTCTACATCAACCACCTGGAACCAGGCCAGCCTAATCTCTCCCCATTCTAAAGCTCAGGTAAATTTGCAGAAGAGGGGGTGGTAAGATTGTAAGAGTCTAAAGATGGGGAGGAGCAATGATATGCACTGATACTCCATACAAGTTAGGGCCGAAGTAATTATAATAGGACTTTGCATGACCTGCACAATGACCAACATATCATTGAACCCCCAAAGTTTAGCATGGATCACAGGCACTAGGATCCTTAGAGGCAAGGAATTAACAGCCACAATAGTGTTCCGATATTAAAGGGGAACACGAGAAAGAGCTCTAGGCAATGCCACTGAGTCCTTACACCTCATCAGAGAGGAGGACCCAGAGGGAAGTTTGACATGCACACTAAAGGATGCTCCAGGAATGGGGGGGGGGAAGGGGGCACTGGAAGAAAGGGAGGGAGGGGGAAAGGAAAGGGAAAAGGTGGGGAGGGAGCAAGGGGATCCAGGGAGGGGTGGAGAGACGGAAGGGAATGGGGGTACTTATCAACTTTGTATGAGTGGAAGAAATAAAAAAAATTTTCAGAATATGGACGGAATGCAGCTGGATTCTTGGCCAGAATATAACACTAATGACCTCCAACCAAATTTCTGATACATTTCTTTGTGTGTGTGTGTGTGCATGTCAGAGGGCACTGTGTGTGCTTGTGGAAGCCCAAGGGTGACTTCTAAAATCATCCCTATATTGCTTCTTCCTCCTTATTGTTTAGCTCTGGTATTTCTCAGGCTTTGCCTTCCAGAGTCAGAAGAATGCACTGTTGCCATTTCTGCCTGGTGTTTTTACATGGGATCAAGGATCCAAGCTCAGTTGCATCTGCTTGGGAGGCAGAGTCTTAATCCCTGAGCATCTTTATAATTTCTGATACAGTTCTCTCTCTTTTTTTTTGTTTTCTTTTTCTTTTTTTATTATTATTTCCGCTCATACAAACTTAACAGGTACACTGGTCCCCTCCCTCTCTCCACCTCCCCCTGACCCTCCTGCTCCCCCCTCCACTCTCTCCTCCCTCCCCATCCCCCCAGTGCCCCCCCAATCCCCAGAGCACCCTTTAATGTGCATGCCAAACTCTCCTCTGGGTCCTCCTCTCCGATGAGGTGCAAGGACCCAAGGACATTTCCCAGAACCCTTTCCTGTGTTCCCCTTAAGCTTAGGAACACTACTGTGACTGTCAGTCCCTAGCCTCCAAGGATCCTAGTGCCTTTAGTCCATGCTAGACTTTATGGGGTCAATAATGTGTTGGACATTGCACAGGTCATGCAAAATCCTATTATGATTGCTTCAGCCCTAACTTGTGTGGAGTATCTTGCATATCATCACTCCTCCCATCCTTGTGCTCTTACAATCTTACCACCCCCTCTTCTGCAAATTTCCCTGAGCTTCAGGATGGGGAGAGATTAGGCTGGCCCAGTTCCAGGTGGTTGATATACAGTCTCTGATGTTCTGAATTATGGTTTGTTAATTTTTTTCTTCACTGTCTGCATTTCCATTGCCATTCTAGTGTTTCGAACTTATACCAGAGTAGCCTCGTAAGCTCTGTTTATATCATTTTAGTCTTTCTACAACCCAAATTAGTCTTTCTACAACCCAAATCTCAAAATGTTTTTCATAATCCTTCTGCAAGCCAGTTCTGAAGAGCTACAAACCATAGCAACAACCCTATTTTTTAGGAGGTTTACTTTGGCTCAAAGTATAGAAGAGATCAATCCATCACCATGGGCAAGACATGGTCTGTGGAAGCAAGAGTCCTCAGCAATGCCTCTTACATGGTTCTGGCAAGCAATCAGATTGTTCTTGCAGTAAGCAGAACCAGCTTAGAACTACCAAGATTTGCTCCTATGACCCCATAACTCCCAGCTAGGTCCATTTCCAAAAAGTTCCAAAACATACCAACACAGCACCATCAGCTGGGGCCAAACATGGGAGCCTGGGGTGGAGGGGTCATTTCACATTCATACCACTTTACAGTAGATTTAATATTGAAAGACCCCAAGTCTTTCACTCAGGAACGGGACTGCCGAGAAAGACACCAAGACCTTTCTTGCTGTAAAAGCATGAGGCTTTATTTAACGACACGCCGGGCAGCTCCAGCAACCTCTCACACAGGAGAGACTGAAGCGGCCCCGAGCAGCTTGGGCAAAAGGTTTTTAAGGGGTCTTGGGGGGGTCGCTTAGCTGAGAAATTTTCCATGACCTTTACAGTCATTGGTCGGCAAGAGCTCGGGTGGAGTTGGCTCTTAGTGATCGTTCCAGTCCACCTGCTTAACTGCAGGCTGTTCATTCTGGGTGACATTATTGATGGAATTCTCCTTTGTGCAAACTTGCTTTTCCAGAACTGAAGGGCTTGAGGTCCCAAGGGGTGGGGAAATATCTGCAAAAAGCTCAAGGCTGTACATAGTTTTAAGCAATGGCTAGCAATGGATATGCTTGGATGGCTATAAACAATGGATGCCTGGATGACTATAAGCAATGGCTATACTGTGGGCCTGAACCGGCCTGCTTTGTGAATTTTAGGGCGAGGGTCTCAGGATCCCACATTATAACTCTCAGGTTCTCATTCCAGTCCTCTGCTTATTCATAAGAGTGTGAAAATCAGAGAAGAGAATGGTCCCTTCCTTACTGTGTTTTCTCTAGTCAGATGATTAGCTGTTTATTGATGAATCATAATGTGTTGAGCACTATGCACTGAGGGAATACAAATGTTAAGAAGGAACAATGCCTCAGGATACTGCTGGTGGACATTGCTGTCTTTTATCTACCTAGAACATATTTCTTGCCTTAAGAGGCTCTTCTTTATGCTTGTCCTTTCTCACATATTACCTAGTTCACAAACATTTTTCAAATACATCTCAGGGAAATACGAACAAAGCTCACTTTTTTGAGTTCTCTTTGATTTATCAAAATCTCTAGCTTTTGCAAGTCACTAACACTTGGTGCATAACTGCACTACATAATGCTGCTGTTCATCATGTTGAGGAAGGCATGGTGGTGAAAGCAGTGCTAACTGTGGTGGTAGGAATGTGATGCATGGATTACATACATCATGCCCAGTCAGAAAGCTAAAAGACATGAATGCTGATATTCAGTTTGTTTCTTCCTTTTTACCATTTTCATACGTTCTCAAACCCCATTTGGGAATGTACAATTCCCAATTCGGAGTGGATCTTCATTCTCATTTAAACATCTCAAGAAATGCCCCTATAGACACACCCAGAAGTGTATTTTCCAAGTGATTATAAATCCTGCCAAGTTGACAATCAAAACAATATATTATATAACACAAGAATGATAACTTAGTCTTATTCATCTTTACATTGCTATTGATCATCAAAGCATTGTATATGATCAAGGGAAGAAGCCAAGACAATCCTGTCTTTGAGAAAGGAGCTCATGAGGAAAGTGGAATTCCATAGAAGGCAGAAACTTAAACATCAGCCTTATTTCACTTATTTGGAGTTAAAATTTGTTCTGGATTTTGCAAGACGTACTACATTGGAACGTGATGAAGAATAAGGGGGGGTGCTATTTACTCCTAACTGAACCCAGCCAAGCATATCTCTCTATAGCACCCACAGTTTATTCCCAGTTCATTTTTTGCAGATCATATAGTTTGCAGATCAAACAGTCTATACTGTTTTCCCACAAAGTTTTGCAGTGTTTGAAAACCTTAGGTTTCCTTGAGTCTTTTCTCATCGTGGGGCTACCCTAGCTCTCTACATGTTATCCATGTCCTTTTCTGAGGTGCTCTCTATTTATGTGTCCACACTACTGTGCAGCACAGAAGGTCAGAATGAATACTTGTATGCCTCAGATGGAGGCTTCTGTGAGCACAGACTATGGCCTGCAGTGACCTTTGTGGCCACATCTGCTTCTCATGTTGACCTTATTATCAATACAGATCACTGACTGTTTTCATGCACGTGGAACCTTGTCTGATCCACCTAATTGCTATTGATATCGCTCACCACACATTTTCTTTCCTTTACTCATTCCACAAACACTTATTAAATATATACCATGTGAGAGGCATCATTAAGTTCTGAGAATGTAAGAGCTAATAAAGTATCTACCATAAAATTGGACTTGTATTCATCTGTGCTTCATGTCTTGTTGGATTGGGTGAAGCCTCAAATGTCTTTGTTGATCAGTCTTTCCCTTTATCTTTCTCTACATGCATGTTTTGATATACTATATACATAGATATATAGATGTAGAGTATATGTAATATATATAACATATATATAATAACACAAGTATATGTATATATTTGTGTTGCTTCCTATTGTACATTGGTGAAACTGATCATGGTTTAGGAAAGAAAGGTTGTCAGGGAAGCAAATTATAGATTATAATCTTACTATTGAATTATAATAATTCTAATATTATGGGTTACAGGGAATCTTTCCCTTTTCCTCTCTTTTTTTTATTAAAAATTTAATTATACATTTTAAAATTTTTTACCAGTTCCCTCCCTCCCCCCTCCTCCCCTCCCCTTCCCCCAGTGTCTCCCCCCCAATTCCCAGAGAGTCCTTTATTGTGTATGCCTAACTCTCCACTGGGTCCTCCTCTCTGATGACATATAAGGACCCAGTGACATTTCCATAAGCCCTTTCTCTTGTTCCCCTTAAGCATAAGATCACTACTATGGCTGTCAATCCCTTGCCTCCAGGGGTCTCAGTGCCCTTAACAGACGCTAGACTTTATGAGGGCAACAGTGCGCTGGACATTGCGCAGGGCATGCAAAGTCCCATTATGATTGCTTTGGCCCCAACTATTGTTGAGAATCTTGCAAATCGTTGCTCCTCCCATCCTTTTGCTCTTACAATCTTACCGCCCCCTCTTCCGCAAATGTCCCTGAGCTCCAGGATGGGAAGAGATTAGGCTGGCCTAGTTCTATGTGATTGATATAGAGTCTCTGAAGTTCTGGATTGTGGTTTGTTGATTTTCTTTTGCAGTTTTGCTGCTCCTGCAATTCCCTTCACTCCATTCTGCTGGGCACTGTATGTCACCCCCTGGCCAGAGGCAAAAAGCTGTTAAACTGGAGTCTTGTTGTAATAGCACATTCAAGGGTAGATGTAATAAGAGTAGGAAACCTCACTGAGGGAGGGGTCCATCACCCATTTGCAAAATGATTACTTTTTATCTGCTAGACTATATGCCCTCCCCTTCTGGTGAGATCAGGAAAGAACGTCTGTGAACTTAACCAGGTTTCTCATTACTTACTTGCAGACCTTGATGGAGGCCTATTTTCTCTGCTGTAACATGGTCTCCTCTCTCCTTGTTTCTGGTGTGGCCCTCCTAACCCATCTCTCTTGTTCATAATCCTTGCAATTACTGTGTTACATAGGTTTACTTTTGAGTGTCTCAATGTGGGCTGGGTGAGTTTGGTACTAGGAGCCACCTATTAAGGAGTACATACGGCGCTTAATTTTCTGGGTTTGGGATACTTCACTTAATATAATTCTTTCTAATGACATCCATTTCCCAGCAAATTCCAGTAATTCATCATTTTTGATGGCTGAGTAGTACTCCATTGTATAGATGCACCACAGTTTCCTTATCCACTCGTCAACTGTTGGACATTTAGGTTGATTCCATGACTTTGCTATTGTAAACAGTGCTGCTATGAACATGGTCGAGCTTGTGCTATCGAGGCGAACCTCTGCTGTATGGGGGGTTATTCCCAAAAGTGGGATAGCAGGGTCATACGGCATTTCAATCTTTAATTTCTTTAAGAATCTCCAGACGGCTCACCAGAGTGGCTGTATGAGCCTGCATTCCCACCAACAATGTAGGAGAGTTCCCCTCTCTCCACATCCTCTCCTAGCATTTGTCGTTGTTTGTATTGTGGATTTTTGCCATCCTGACCGGGGTGAGATGATATCTCAGGGAAGTTTTGATTTGCATTTCCCTGATGGTGAAGGAAGTGGAGCATTTTTTAAGATAATTGTTAGACATTTTAATTTCATCCCTGGTAAAGTTTCTTTGAAGTTCCAGGGCCCATTTTTTAATTGGGCCAGTGTTTTCCTTGGAGTTTAATTTTCTAAGTTCTTTGTGCACTCTGGACAGTAGAGCTCTGTCAGATATGTGGTTAGTGAAGATTTTCTCCCATTCTGTGGGTTGCCTTTGAGCTCGTGTGACAATCTCTTTATCTGAACAGAAGCTCTTTAATTTCACAAGATCCCAACTGTTGAGAGTTGGTAGCAGTGACTGTGCCATTGGATGTCTGTTTAGGAAGTGTTGGCCTAGCCCAATCAGCTCGAGGGAGTTCCCTATCCTTTCAACTATGGTTTTTAAAGTCTCTGGCCTGATATCAAGGTCCTTGATCCATTTGGAATTAAGTCTTGTACATGGTGACAAGTACGGGTCCAGCTTTAATCTTCTGCATGTGGAGATCCAGTTTTGCCAGCACCATTTGTTGAAGATGCTGTTCTTTTTGCATTGGATTCTTTGGACCCCTTTGTCAAAGACCAAATGGCTGTAACTTTGTGGGCTTATATCTGGGTCTTCAATCCTTATCCATTGATCTGTGTGTCTATTTTGGAGCCAGTACCAGGTTGTCTTTATAACTATGGATTTGTAGTATAGACTTAGGTTTGGTACGGTAATACCTCCAGCTGTGTTTTTGTTACTCAGGATTGTTTTTGCTATCCTGGGTCTTTTGTGCCTCCATATGAACTTTGAGATTGTTTGGTCAACTTCTTTGAAGAATTGCTTTGGGATTTTGATTGGTATAGCATTGAATCTGTATATTGCCTTTGGTAGGATGGTCATTTTTACAATGTTGATTCTGCTAATCCAGGAACAAGGGAGGTCTTTCCACCTTCTGGTGTCTTCTGCAATTTCTTTCTTTAGGGTTTTAAAGTTTTCATTGTAAAGGTCTTTTACCTCCTTAGTTAGGTTTATACCAAGGTATTTCATTTTTTTAGGGGTTATAGTAAATGGCATGGTTTCTCTCAAGGCTTTCTCACTTCTTTCATTCTGTGCATATAGGAAGGCCTCTGATTTTTGCACATTTATTTTGTATCTTGCCACCCTGCTGAACTTCTCAATTAGTTCCAGGAGCTTCCTGGTGGAGTTTTTGGGATCCCTCAGGTATAAGATCATGTCATCTGCAAATAGGGATAGCTTGATTTCTTCCTTGCCGATTTGAATCCCTCTTATGTCCCTTTCTTGTCTTATGGCTTCAGCTAAGACTTCAAGTACAATATTGAATAGAAGTGGTGAGAGTGGACAGCCTTGTCTAGTTCCTGATCGAAGTGGGGATGCTTCCAATTGTTCCCCATTGAGCATAATCCTTGCTGTGGGCTTGTTGTATACAGCTTTTATTATATTGATAAAGGTTCCTTCCATTCCTACTGTCTCTAGCGTTTTGATCATAAAAGGCTGTTGGATCTTGTCAAAAGCTTTTTCTGCATCTATCGAGAGTATCATGTGGTCTTGGACTTTGGACTGGTTTACATGATGAATTACATTTATTGATTTGCGTATGTTGAACCAACCTTGTGTGCCGGGGATGAAGCCTACTTGGTCCCCATGAATGATCTTTTTAATATGTTTTTGAATCCGATTTGCTAAGACTTTGTTGAGAATCTTTGCGTCTGTGTTCATCAGGGAGATCGGCCTATAGTTTTCTTTTTTAAGTGAATCTTTATTAGGTTTTGGGATTAAAACGATATTAGCTTCATAGAAGGAATTTGGTAGTGTTCCTTCCTTTGCTATTTGATGGAACAGTTTCAGGAGTATTGGTGTTATTAACTCCTTAAATGTCTGGTAGAACTCTGTGCTGAATCCATCTGGTCCAGGACATTTTTTGGTGGGAAGATTCGAGATTACTTCCTCAATTTCCTTATATGTTATAGGACTATTTAAATAATTCACAACTTCCTGATTCAATTTAGGTAAGTTGTGTTTACTTAGAAATTCATCCATCTCTTTTGTGTTGTCAAACTTCACAGAGTATAAGTTTTTGAAATATGATGTTATAATTCTCTGGATTTCTTGGGTATCAGTAGTGATAACTCCATGTTCATTTCTAATTTTGTTAATTTGGGTTTTCTCTCTCTTGCTTTTGGTTAGTTTAGCTAGGGGTGTATCAATCTTGTTGATTTTTTCAAAGAACCAGCTTTTTGATTGGTTGATTTTTTCTATCGTTTTCTTAGTCTCGATTTCAGATATTTCTCCCCTTATTTTGCTAATCTCTTCTCTTCTACTGCTGTTGGGATCAGATTGCTCTAGTTTCTCTAAAGCTTTAAGCTGCATTGTTAAGTTGTTTATTTCTGATGTTTCCGTTTTTTTGACGTGGGCATTAAGAGCTATGAACTTACCTCTTAGAACAGCTTTCATTGTGTCCCAGAGATTTTGGTAAGTTGTATTTTCGTTATCATTCACTTTCAGGAAATCTTGAATTTCCTTTTTAATTTCTTCCTGAATCCAGTTCTCATTCAGCATCATAGTGTTAAGTTTCCAGGAGTTAGTGTATTTTCTCTTGTTTGATGTGTTGTGGATGTCCAGCTTTAGGCCGTGGTGGTCTGATAGGGCACAGGTTAGAATTTCAACTTTCTTGTATATGTGTAGATTCATTTTGTGGCCCAATATGTGATCTATTTTGGAGAAAGTTCCGTGTGCTGCTGAGAAAAATGTGTATTCTTTGGTGCGTGGGTGAAAAGTTCGATAGAGATCTGTGAGGTCCATTTCTTTCAGGGTTTGATTAAGTTCCAAAGTGTCTCTGTTAAGCTTTTGACCTGTTGATCTATCCCATGTAGAGAGGGCGGTGTTGAAGTCCCAAGAATTATCGTTTGGGGGTTGATTTCTTGCTTTAGACGCTGTAGGGTTTTCTTAATGAATGTGGAGGGGCCCGTATTGGGTGCATATATGTTCAGTATTGTGAAATCTTCCTGGTGAATTGTACCTGTGACTAAAATGTAGTATCCATCCGTGTCTCTTATAATTTTTTTTGGTTTGAAATCCACTTTGTCTGATAGCATAATGGCTACCCCTGCCTGTTTTCTGCTTCCATTTGCTTGTAGAATTGTTGACCAGCCTTTTATTTTTAGAGCGTGCCTATCTTTTGTGGTGAGATGGGTTTCCTGCAGGCAACAGATTGATGGATTGTGATTTTTAATCCAAGTTTGTAATCCGTGTCTCTTGATTGGTCAATTAAGTCCATTAACATTCAGTGTTATAATGGAGAAACTATTGTTAATTCCAGACATTTATTATGTTTAGTAGCTTTTATAAGTATATTGCTTTGCTTTTAATGGTGTTATATTTGCCTTCTGTTCTCCTGGATATGCCTGTTTTTTTCTTCACGCTTGAGTATCATTTCTAGCAGTTTTTGAAGGCCTGGTTTGGTGGCCATGTATCCCTTAAAGTTGTCTTTGTGCTGGAAAATTTTTCTTTCTCCTCGATCATGACTGATAGTTTTGCAGGGTAAATCAGCCTGGGTTGACATTTTTGCTCATTCAATACTTGAAGTATGTCTCTCCAAGCTCTTCTTGCTTTTACTGTTTCGACTGAGAAGTCATTTGTTATTTTAATAGGTTTACCTTTAAAAGTGACTTGTTTTTTCTCCCTTGAAGCTCTCAGCACCAGTTCTTTATCTTGAATGTGGAGTGTTTTAACTATTATTTGCCGCGGTGTGCTTCTATTTTGGTCGTATCTGTTTGGGGTGCGGAATGCCTCTTGTATATGGATGGGCCTCTCTTTTTTTAGATGAGGAAAGTTTTCCTTGATGATCGTTTGAAAAATTTCCTCAGGGGTGGTATTTTGAGATTCTTGCTCCGGTATTCCATGAATACGCATGTTAGGCTTCTTCAGGGTATCCCATATCTCTTGGATATTTCTCTCAAGTATCTTTTTGGCTTTAACAACCTCTTCCATTGAGCTGGTTAGTACTCCCACTTTATCTTCAAGGTCTGAAATTCTGTTTTCTGCTTCATTAGTTCTGTTGATAAGACTCTGTGGCGTTCTGGGTTGAAGATAACTTGTCTTTTAGCTCAGTTTTAAACTCTGCTTGAGTTTGTTTTAACTGCTCTATGCCACTTTTTGTTTCTTGCACTGTTTTTCTCAACTCCTCCAGATGTCTGTTGTGTTCCTCTTCAAAGCAATTGATTCGATTATGTAATTCCTCCGGATTTCCTCTTTCATAGTATTGAACATGGTAATGATCATATTTTGAAAGTCGTTATCCTGGGTCAGGCTTTCTTGGCCTTTTTCCATGGGTTTGTTCTTGTTGGAGTCTAACATTATGGGATTAATTTCTTCAGTGGGAAATTTGTTTACTTGAGTGTTGCTTCTCATGGATTTGCACTTTGACTTTGGCATTGTCATTTTAACTCTTAAGATCTCTCAATTTCACTAAACCGAATTATTTGACCTGGGGTACTGGTGGGCGGGGCCCGAACGGGGACTTACCTAGGGCGCGGGGTGAGGCCCGGGTGGACCGCGCGCGTGTCCGGACCGGCGGAGCGGGGTGGGGTGAAAAGGGAGGATGGGCGAGTCGGCGTGGAGCTATTTAACCTGAGGGCAGCTGGGGCGGGGCCAGGGCGCAGGGGGAGGTCCTCCTCGTCCCTCGGCCCCCGCGCGGCTCGGGCTGGATGGTGGGAGTCGGAGCCGGGTCCCTGTGGGCTGACCTGGGGTCCTAGAGCGCGGGGTGAGGCCCGGCTGGATCTCGCGTGCGCCTCCCGACCGGCGGAGCGTGGTGGGGTGAAAAGGGACGATGGGCGCGTCGGCGTGGAGCTATTTAACCCGAGGGCAGCTGGGGCGGGGTCCCGGCGCAGGGGGAGGTCCTCCTCGTCCCTCGGCCCCCGCGCGGCTCCGGCTGTATGGTGGGAGTCGGAGCCGGGTCCCTGTGGGCTGACCTGGGGTCCTAGAGCGCGCGGTGAGGCCCGGCTGGATCTCGCGTGCGCGTCCAGACCGGCGGAGCGGGGTGGGGTGAAAAGGGAGGATGGGCGCGTCGGCGTGGAGCTATTTAACCCGAGGGCAGCTGGCCCTTTTCCTCTCTTTTATCTCTCTCTCTCTCTCTCTCTCTCTCTCTCTCTCTCTGTCTCTCTCTCTCTCTCTGTGTGTGTGTGTGTGTGTGTATGAGATGAATATTTGTGAGAGGCATAGACAAGGTGTAGGTTTTGGAGTTAGTTTAAGATACATTAGAGATGGTAGATATTAGAAAATATTGGCTTTCAAGGAAGGAATATGAGACATGAAAATCTGTTAGAATCAATATCAGGGGCAGCTCAACTAAAGTTGAATTGAAATGTTATATTGAATTTTGCTGGGTTTCAGACCATCCTGAGAAATATTTTTATTTATTTTTAAATTTTCTACTTTTACAAGCATATCGAGTATTCATCCCAGTTTCTCTCCCTCCCCCCTCCCTCCTATCCCTTCTCCTCCCTTTACCATTCCTTCCTACTCCCTCCCACCCTTCTGCCTGTGTGCTTTTATGGACCCCAGGGTTCACTCTGGCTTGTCTACTCTTGTGGGGGCTCAGGATCAAGTACCACTCTTCAGGCCATTCCACTGATTTGTGCATTTCCCTTCACTCATCTGGTTTCAGACCCAAAGGTTTTCACTGTAAATGCTTATTCTATGGATATAATAACGCCACCTACAGAGAAGTTTGATGTACTGTCTTCTTACCTGTAGGTTTATTGCCTGTCTTCCATGTTGGTCTTTTTGCTTCCCTTTTTTTAGGTTTTTGTTTAATTTCCAGTAACAAGGATGTGTACCATTCTGACAAGGGGGTCTTGAACCCAATCAGAGAGCTGTTGGTTGTCTCCTTGATACTCATGCCACTATTACACTGGTGGTCACCTGTTGCCATGGTGATTTATATTCCAACATATATCTCATGCCATTGATGGGGCTGGTGATTATTTCTCTCTACCAGCAGCTTCTACAGTATTCCTTGGTAATGTGTAAGGTGTCCATCAAGGAGAAAGTCCTCAGACCAGTTCCAGTTGACATACTTTGTCATGTTCTGTGATCCATTTGTGTTGCATCTTCAGTAATAAGGTCTAACTGAGAGTTTTTGGAGAACTACCAAGAACAATGATAAAAGCCTATGATGTTTGAGGGCCTTTAAGACCTCTCTGGCCAACATTTTATCAGGAAATGTCACATTCCTGATACTTCTAGTATAATTTTGTCTCTGGGTTCTAAGTGGATCAGTTCAAGGCTCTTTTTCCCTCCTGTTTTCTCCACTCTATGCTCTGCTGCATAGGAACTGAGAAATATTTTTTATCAAAGTATGTGTTGTGACAATGTTTACTGCCAAAGAAATTGACTTGCATTAGTAAATAGGTGAATTAATAGCAAGAAGGATTGTCAGCCACTAATATTACTTTGCTGCTTTTTATACATTTTACTTTCCATGACTTCGTCACAGTTCAAAGTAAGAAGGTGTGATTTTTTGACTTTTACTAATTGAACACCTGTGCCTAACTTTGGGATTATGTTTTGTTAATTGAACTGGCTTGATTTATTCTTATGAATCCACTTTAAATACTGTTAATTAGTTATGGGAACAACAATTGCTAGAAAATAACTGGCTGCCTTATCTTTGACTCAGGTGACTGCAGTAATTGTCTAATTCTGTTTCAGAACAAGCCAAAGGAGTCTACCATTGATGAAAAAGTTGAGGACACTGCCAAACTAGGTTTTGATGGTACTTGGCATTTTACTTACAATTTCTTAATAAATTCCAGCAGCCTTTTTGATAATTAAGGAATAAGCAAAGCCCTCAGAAGCATGCCAGTACAGTGGAGTAATGGCCATTAAAGACATGAGCTTTGGGACTATTTGGAAACAAATGGTCATTTCACCAGAAAAGTAAAACAAACTGAGCAGTTTTACTCAACTTTTCTTCTTCGGCTCTGTGCCATGTTTATAGGTTGACTCCAGCTAGTCAGTCCTGGTGAGGTTCTTATTTGTCAGCTGTGTGAACTTTCGTGGTGGCAGTGCTTAGCTCTGTTCACATTTCATGTGCTGACACCAGGTACAGGTTTGTTCTCTTTATTTGAAGAAGGTGTATAAGACAAAATTAGGATATAAGTTAAAATTATGAAACACTTAAAAGTGTTGAAGTCAGTGAGCTCCGGCCCCCTCATGAATGGAGATTGGAAATAAATGCAAGCGAATTTGTCTTTTAAATTTGAGCAGCATTTTGATTTCATACCTGTATTTTGGACTGATGGACACATTGCAAAGAATGTTAAATTATATAGCTTAGTTCTTCCACCTAATTCAGAGTCTTACTCCCTGACAATTCTGTAAGATTAGCTGTATATCCTAAAAAAAGTGCCAATTTTCTACTCTGTATCTTAACCTGCAAGGTGTCAAATGAAATAAGAAAAAAATATACTCAATAAAAAATGCCCAGTTTTCATTTAGAAAATTAGAGTGGATCTTTTTGCTTTATGAAGTGTGATGACTAATGAAAGAAAGCTTTATTGAAAAATTGTTGGCATGTAAGGAGGCGGAGGGACTAGAAATCAGGTAAGATATGTCTGATAAGTGTGTCCATTGTACTTTGTAATTGTATTTTTCTCTTTTGTAGACTATCTTAAGTTGTTGTTACTTTTTTTGGTAAGTCTAGCTATTCTCAGTTATACGACTTCTCTCTTTGGCCTTCAAACAGAAAGAACAATCTGAACTAAGGAATAATAATAGTAAAAAGGACAGAGCATGAATGTAGCTCTGAAAACTTGAATTTGACATTGGCAAAGCAATGGAGGATATCACCTCTTTGTTTTGGATCTGAAGAAATGGAAACTGCTAATGGAAGTCAGGGTGAAGGGGATGGGGGAAAGGAGTGGAGACAAGAAGACACTTATAGAGTTAGGACCACCAAAATGTGACAGTCAGCATTATAACTCCCAGTGAGGAGAAGATTCCTGTAGAGTTGTAGAACACAGATAATTTGGCTAGTCTTCGGAAACTATGTCTACCTGTCTTTGGACAAGTCTTGAACACTCTAAATGTCAGTTTTCTCAGCAGGCACAATGGGTTGAATTAAATGTTGACTGTGAAATTATTTTGACAACTACAGGCAATTTATATACAAGGCATTAAAAATACTATAGCCCATTTTTTTTCCTAAGAAATTTCAACCATTATTTAGTGCTTCCAAAATGTCCTAATTTACTGCCAGAGTAAGACACAAACCATACCACCCACAGTCTTGTATGAAATCTTTGAGAAATCTGCTTTTAACTCAGCAAGAGGTGAATATTCATTTCATTTATTCATTCATGAACTCATTTATTGGATAAATGAGGCATGAAAATAGTAGACATAGTTTTTGCCCTTCCCTAAAGGAGGAAAACAGACAGATAAATAAATGTGATCTAATGTGGCAAATGATGTAAGTTTGGGACTGAGGAAGACTAAAAGAGGAAATAGTTATGAAGAGGTTTTACGAAAGAGGTAGTCTTTGAGGGTGAGTAATATTAGGACCTACCGGGAAGGTGAGGACATGCTGAGAAAATTTCAGCTAAGGGAGGAGCCTCAATAAAGTGATGTGAATGTGGCAGCCAGAGGCATGTGTGGGAAATGTCAGGTCACCTGGTAGAGCGGAGAGTAGGGAATATGGCGAAACCATTGAGAAATAGATCTTGACCGGCAAGGTGAAGTCAAATCATAAATATCCTCGGAAGGCACGTTAAGGTATTTATCCAGTTCATGTGGGAAGTCACTGACATTTATCTATAACTATTTTTTTCCAATAAAAAATGAGACAAACTGATTACCAAAGTAGTCAAATAATCAACATCCACGCAAGGAGAGTTAAACAAACAAGTAAACAAACATATCATACTCATCTAAGTCTTTGGAAATGCAATCATCATTAAGTAGTTATTGCTCTAGGTTTTTCTTTATGAACATAAATAGATTGAAAAAGATTGTACTTTTTATATAAAAATAGGACTGTGCTCTAGTTCTGGAAGCAGGTCAATGATTTAACATAAACTCCATTCAGCCCTAAATCTTCCAGCTATGAAAACATAGACATGTTAGATACAATTTTAAAAAGTAAATGCAAATAAATATTTAAATTGACTTGAAAAGAGAAAAATATCACTTTTTGTGTAATGGTATATCAGGAATAAAGGCAGCTTTGGGCAGGCAGCAAACTCATAAGCAAATACAAAGAGGGTTTTGAAAGACATTAGGCTGGAAAGGAGATTGCATTAGAAGCTGAGTATTTAATGTCCACAAAGATATGAGAAATATGACTTTGGTTCTGACTGAGACTGACATCTGTGATTAAAAATAGGATTATAGAAAGAAAAATCTGCTTCTTCGGTAAAGTGAGACTAGTGAATTCTACTAACTTGTTCAGGTAGTGTGTCTAGAAAACTTGTTATCCTTTGGAACATTTGACTGAAACTATGAGAAAAATTGAAGCTTACTACAAATAAATGTGAAGTTGGAGGTTATTTCACTAATTTAATGCTGGACAGCTGAAAAGCTATCTTCAAAATTCATTTTGGAACAAATGCAAATATTTTATGAGTTGGAAGAAGAAAGAAGGAGAATATTAAGGCATAATTTTTACAAAGAAATAATCCATCATAAAAGAGAGTTAGTGGATACTAAGAATATTAATATTCTTACATGATTGAGGTAATAGAACAATCTGAGAAAAGTATAAAATAACCACTTCAAGTGGTAAAATGATAAAACAATGGGAATATAACAGAATACTATGAAGAGGTAAATTTTAGTAACACTTCTAGAAATGAAGGCATATTGATATCTCCATGAATGAGCTAGATATCAGATTATTGATAGTTGAAGAGAGTTAGTTAATTGGATAATGCAACTGAGAAAATTACCTATGATAAAGCACAAAAGAGACAGAGATTTAAAAAAATAAAACTAAAGAAGAACTTCAAAGATATATGAGACAGAATAACAAGAAAATGTAGAAGGGACAATATTTCAAGATAAAATGGTTTATACTTTTTCTAAAATTGATAAGCTGCCTTTCAGTTTTTAATTTAAAGAAGTATGCACTCACTAGTATGCTTATAAACATTTAGCAAACAGTTATCCAGGATGAAAATGCAAAACTAATTTGTAATGTTTGCTGAGTTTTGAGGTAGCAACATTGCCATCACTGCTGATTTCTCATTATTCATGTAAAGTCACACTAATTTTTACTAATGTCTCCTGAACATACATTTGGTAATGGTTCTATGTGTACTGGACACATTTAAGAAAATTATAGAACATCTTTAATAAGCATAACATCTTAGTTATAAACACAAACTAATTTTCCTCTGAGGAATAATGAGTTTACTTAAAGACTTCTCATTGACTCAAGCCAGTCAGAGCCTCTGCAATGAGCTTGGTATCATGTCCAAAGCATAGAAGTCATGTGGATATCTGAGTGAAAATCTGTTGCTGTTATGAGGAACAAGGAAATAGAAAGACATAAGGCAGACAAATCAGGTATAACTACAATTTGGTATATTTTCTCTATTTTTTTGGTAGATTCTGATTTTTCTCTTTTTTGGAGAAAATTTCTTCTGTCAAACTTTTAATGATTTTTATCCTCCAATGCTTGGCTGTACACCTAAGGGAGACTTGACAACCTCATCTTATTCTAGGCATTCTTTATTTTATTTTTTTTCTCAGCCCTTTTCCTTGTACATTTACTGGATTCTCCAGTTATTTATTCCCTTTGTTATTTATTGTATAGTAATTTCATTTTTAGCTGGACTAGTCTTCAATCCATCTTCTTAGTTTTGCACTCTAGGTTTTTAATCTCATCTACCCTGTTCTGTTGAATTAAGAGGTTTATAAATTACTAAGTAGATTGTGATACCTACAGGATCCATGGCAATGTGGAATGGACATGGATTTAATCTGGTTTCTACCTTTCAGTTGATATAATGGGTTTGTAGAAGCTAGTGATGAGTAGGAGGATTTCTGAAAATCAGTAGAGTTCTCTCTTTGAGTACACCTCTTAAGTTATACATTGTTTCTTGTCTTCTCACAACTCCTCTTCATAGATTGGGAATGATATGTTCATTCTTCATAGAGAAAAAGCAATATTGCTTAACCTAATCATTCCCATATATATGACAGGACTTAGGGAAGGGAACAGGTTTGGGGTGGACTTCCTTGGGTCGCTTGAATTTTCTTGGTGTGCAGCAGTTGGTGGGCCAGTGGCATTGAGGGGGTCAGAGCCTTTCTCTTAGAAGTATCAGGAAGCCAATGGTAACCAGTGCAAACAAAACAAATATGAAGGACAGATACATTAACGGTGTGTCAGAGGAGCTGGCCTCAGAGGGGTCCAGTTCTGGAGTGGGCACATCAAGGCTCCCCCTTTAGCAATTCTGCCTGCTTCCCTCTGCATCCTTGACCAATGTTCTCTAGACTCTTGTCTCCACGAGATTCCAGGAAGCGGAGTTCTTGTGTTTTGGCAGACTAACAACCAGACAGGAAAGTCTTTTTCTTCAGACTGGGTAAGAAAACCTAGAAGATTCCAATGGACTCTTTGTTGGCCATGTGTCCAAAGATGGGATGGAATTCTGGGTCAGAATATTGTCAGCACTCACAGAAATAGATGTTCCTTTAAAAAGCAAGTGAGAGGTGATAGTCTGAGTATATAAAATGATACATTTTCACTGAGGGGAGAAGTAAAAACCTCCACCTGCTTTTCTGGAGCTAAATCCACTCCTGCAGAATGGTCAGGGGATCTGACCTTTCTTTCAGTCTAGATATACAAGTGCCATTTGATACTTTGACATACTCTCCTTTGCCAAAACTGGAAACATGGCACTTGCTGATTTTGTAACCGCAACTGGAAACAAACCCAGGATGCTTCCAGGTTCAGTTTGATTCCAGCCTCTTGTCACTTCCTCAGTCCATGGGCTGATATGGAAACAGATTTTAGTAGTCTGATTTGTATTGTGGGGAATGTACGAGAAATGCTTTTCCAGAACCCAAGTACCCCAGTTCCACTGCCAAGGATGAAGAAAGACTGAGGGGAGACCAACTAGTTTTTGTTTGGACCCTAATTAAGAAAAGGTTCAGTTGCTCCAAAGCTTTTAAGATCAGCTCCGCTTCAAAGCACTTGGGTTATGTATTTGCCACGTTGCAGAAAGACTCATATTTGAGATGTGAGCTTTTAGCCCACTTATACAAGACCCTGGACCCTGACGTCTATAGGAATTGACTGGGCTGGATGCCAACTCTGAGGGCACGTGACAGTATATGCCAGTTAACTTGTGGGGAAGAAGGGCAATATGGTTTAGGTTAAGGGCAATGTTAACTATTTACTGAGTATCTGTTTTTCACAGAGCCTCGCTGTTTTTCAAGCCAACTCTCTCTTATCTTTACAACATAAAACCTGATAGTAGCAGTTACCCTGCCTAGTTGCTGATAAAATCATGACAAAGTAACTTAAGGGAACAAGGCTTATTTTCTCTTACTATTGTTGGGTCATAGTTCTTAGTCCAACTTGGCAGGAAAGCATGTACCATCACCAAAAGGCCAAGGGAACTGGCCACATCATATCTACATAACAGCTGAGAGAGGGACAATCTTTACTTGCTAGACTAGGATGTCTGGCTAAGTATACAGAAGGTGCCAACTTTCACAACAAGCTCTCTCTGTATTTTATTCACCTGTCCAGGACCTAGGTCCACCTACCATGGGCTGGGCCTTCTCTTTCAATTAGACAATCTCCTGAAGGTTTCTCTGGGCTTAACTCAACTACTAATTCTCTATAAATGTGCCCAGAGCTTGAATCTTTAACCATCAAGTTGACACCTGTATTTATTTATTTTTTTATTATTCAATTGTGCCTGTGTGCGTGTATGCGTGTGTGTGTGTGTGTGTGTGTGTGTGTGTGTGTGTGTGTGTGTGTGTATGTGTGTAGAACCACGGGTGAATTCAGGAACCACCATGGACCACCTCCACCTCCTCCTTGTTTACTCTGCCCGGGATTCACAGGCTCTGTCCTACCAGGACCAGAAATGCAGGCCGCCCCCTGCTTCCTCCTGGCGTCTATACGTGGGGTCTAGGATCTGAACTCAGGACCTTCTAGGCAGAGGTTTAACCCCTGAGCCACCTCTCCAGCCCCTGATACCTGTATTTAACTATGATACTGACATTAAAAAAATCTTATTATTTTGTTGTTAAAAAATACTGGTATGTAGAATATTGTCCTTGTTGGTCCAAAGTCAATACTGTGAGGAAAAGACAACAAAATTCTATAGGTTATCAATAGGAAGAATAGCAATGAGTATTTAAGTGAGTTTATTTGTGTTTGATTTTGAGGCTTATTGTTTGATTTTTTTTCCTTCCTATTTTATTTCTACTTTGTTATACTTCATACTATACCTATAGGAAACTCTCCTTTTTTCTGTATTTATTGAACAAATTAGTAAATTAATAATATACAAATTTTATAAGCAGGAACTAAAATTTGAAATGAAATTTCAGTTTCTGGAAGTTCCTAGAAATTATACAAGCCCAACCCAACTTGCTAATTTTCTAGCCCCTGGTTTATTATAAATTGCTTTGTTTTCTGCTTTTTTTTTTTTTTTTTGAGGTAAAGTGTTGCTATATAGCCTGGGTATATCTCCAATTCATGATGTAGGCTGACCACAAACTCAGTAGGAAATTCTGAGTGCTGAGATCACAGACTTGTTACCACAGTGCCTGGCTCTAACTCTAATTTCTTAATCAACAAACAATTCAGATTTCTCATACCATTAGTTTTGCTATGTATAGAATTAGGACCAATTATATAGTATTGAGGTCTAGCGCAAAAGAGAAAATATGAAGTATTCTTTAACACTGATGAAGAAATTTCAAGATGATGGTGGCAGAATCCTGAGCCTGGGGCACCTATGGAGCGCTAAGTGGCACACCATTGCTTGCCTTAAAGAGACTCTCAACATAATGGTGAATTCATGTGCAGCATGATAAATATAAAGTTCAGGCACAGATGGGAGTAGAACTCAGGGCCACTGTCCTCCACAGAGAGATTCATGCATGCAACTTGTTTGTAGTAGCTATCAAAATGAACAATGTTAGATTTTTAAAAAATGCCTATTTTACAGTTTGGTTTTGAGTGACATGATGTTCGTAATGTCTTGTCCATTTAAAATGTCCTCTGTTAATCTCACTTGTTCTAATTGTGTTGCTCACTTAGGACAGTAGTTTTCTACTTCTATACAACTCTAATATTTTAGATCCATTTGAAACTAAACTTGGAGTTTGTTGCAGTTCATCTGCATAGTTGCTGATAAATGACTATCCAACAACTTAAAGGAACAAGGGGTTTATTCTTATGATAGTCCGGTTACAGTTCATAGTCCAGATGGTTTCACCATCTTTTGCAGGAACTCTATGGCCTGCCACTTAGTGCCAAGCTTTTGCTGCTTTCCACGAACCCCTCAGTAGTTCGCCCAAACCAGTATCACCTGAGGGATGCTGCCAGATTCCGAAGCAAGTTTGATACATAGCTTGGTCCATTGGAGCTACAGCTGCACAAAATCTTGTGCTCTGATGCTGGAAAAGCCTATTCCAGGCAGCTAAACTTCCAAAGGGCAAGAAATGGCTTTAACTTGGGCTTTTGGCCCCTGAAGGAATCTGGATTTTCAAACCATAAACTTGCCATACAGTGATATTCACCTCCTCCACCGTCACAGTGCAAGTCACTAGGTTTTCCTTCACTGATGTTCATTTCTCCAACAATGGCAGCTGTTCTGCTGCCTGCCCTTTCCTCATCCAGAGCTTCACAGCCACCAACACAGCTCTCCTCAATCAAGCAAACCAGTCTATTGTCTCTAAATTCAACTTTACCAAAGTCCTTGTTCCTCTCATCACAAATTGGGCCCAAACAATCTCTCTCAATTCTCATCATAAATTGGGCCCAAACAATCTCTCTCAGCAATTGGCCCAGTAACCTCTGAAGAATGGTATCTGTAAATCCACAAAGTGAAAATTCTCGAGCATTTCCAACTTTGTCCAGCGAAACCGTTCAAAAGCCACAAAGTCAGATTTATCAGCAACACCCCACTTCTGGTACCAACTTCTGTTACAGTTCATCTGCATAGTTGCTATAAATGACTATCAAACAGTTTAAAGGAACAAGGGGTTTTTCTCTTACGACAGTTCGGTTACAGTTCATAGTCCAGCTTGACAGGAGAGCACACACTAATACCAGGGCTGAGGGAACTGGCCACCATAACGGCATAATGGCTGAGAGATGGACAATCCTTAATTGCCAGACCAGCATGTCTGACCAAGTACAAAGAAGGATGCCAACTCTCTCAACCAGCTCTCTGTGATTTATCCAGGGCCTAATCCCACCCACTATGGGCTGGGTCTTCCTCAGCAGCTAGACAATCTTTTTCAGGTTTACTCTGGGCTTAACTCAACCATCAACTCTCTACAACTGTGCCCAGAGCTCAAACCCTCAGTCAAGTTGACACTGGTGCTTAACTATGACAGAGTTCTTTGTTTTAATGTGTGGTGTGTTAATTTCATCTTCTTCTTGTTGAATAAGTACAAGATCCAAGCAATTGAAGGGAACAAAGGGCTATTCCAACTTGTGATTCTCAGTTATACTCATCAATGTGGCAGGAGAGTTAAGGGAGCTAAGGGAATCGGCCACATCATAATTTAATGGATATCAATTATGCATTGTGAAATTTTTTCTTTTTAGGTGTAGGGTTCTGTGAATTTTGACAAACTTATACCACAATCATGATACATGGCATTTTCACCATTTCAGAAATTTCCTTCAAGTTCCTGTATATAAAAAAACCTAAAACTTTCTCTCCAGTGCATTAGAACCCACTGATAAGATTTCTATTTCTCTGGAATAGAATATTCTAGAGTATTCTAGAATATTATCAGAATGATAATTATTTTCTAGAATATTATCAGAATGAAATCATTTGCATGAAAACTGCTGAGTCTGACTCCTTACCTTTATCCTAATATTTTCTTGGTGCCCCATCATTGCTATTAGTATTTAGGGTGATCTGTATTAAAACATTCTAATGCTATGGGGAGACATCTTGTTAACCAGACTGATGCTTAACATCAGTCCATATTGGCTGACAGTATTGAACATTTTGAATGTGTTTATTTAATTCACATGTCTTATTTGATAAATCATCTTGTTCAAATAATTTTTCATAGTTTTTAACTTTTCTTTCTTTTTAAAATTGGCTTGCTTGTTTTCTATTAATGAATTTTGAGAAGCCTTATATAGTCCTTACCATCAGTACTTTGTCAATAATGTTTTGTAAATATCTCCTTTCAGTTTGTGTCCTACTTTTTCATTTCTTTAGCTTCATATTCTAAAAAGATAATCTTTTTAATTTTGATGAAAGCTATTTTATCATTTTTTCTTTATGGTTCCTGTTTTTTGATGTCTTATGTGAACCTGAACCAATATCATAAATATTTTTCTAATGCTAATTTCTGGAAGTTTATAAATTTGTGTTTTACACTCAGGCTTTTAACTGATATTTTGAATTGCTTCCAAGTCTTCACCCATACCACAATGTCTGAGCTGCTGTAGCTTTGTAATGTCTTGAAAGACCCCCATCTTTGACTCTCAAATGCTGGGATTACAGATATACTTCACCATATTTGACTCAGCTTCACTTATTTTTTTTGAGATGAATTTGGCCATGCTACGGGGCTTATTTATTTCTAAAGCATTCTTCTGGGATTCTAATTAAAATTGTTAAGAAAATTATCATCTAAGGTAATTTGCTTAATTTTCTTAAGAGTTATTCCTCTGTCTGTACCCCTCGTTCTTATTTATGTCACCCTGTATACCATGAGGCAAATGTATACTTGACCCTGAACGTCACTGAGGTTATGAGAATAGTACGGGTGGACCTACAGCTGGGATTAAGGGTCTGAGGACTCAGGATGACTTTATAACTAATGGGTCCAATGACAGTGAGTCTGGAAGTAGTTACAGGTAGGTGTCCATTGAAAGATAGACAAAGGTAAGAGAAACCAACCGTTGGCTTTATGAACATTCCTCAGAGAAAAGACTTAGCTAAAATAAGAGAAACTGTGTGAGAGCTATTTGATTAAATTCTCTCCTTTTTTGCTGCTATGTTGGAAATGTCACTGTTATAGACTCCTGTTGTCTCTCATTCCATCTTCTTTATCTTTCCTTCTATTGCTCCAAATTTTTCCTCATACTTCTAAAACTCATTAGAAAACAGTTCTCCTCTCAAGATTAGATTTGTAAATATCTTTGGGTAGAAGCTTTGAGATTCGAAAGAATTAAGCATTAAATTAATCAAAGTTATTGGAATGTGCTGATTATGATTAATTGTTGGATAAAATGTTCTGACAGCCTAGGAATGTTTACCCTGGTTTGACTCCAGTGTTAATCCCCAACTCCATCTTCACGTAGCCGCATGTCTGTGGTGCATCTTTTACAACCTAGTGGAATTATTGACTTTCAGATTTCTTTCTTCTTCATGTCTGGCAACCGTGGGCCAATTAGTCTGAAAATATGACCCTTGGGGGAGGATATTCTTTAGTGACTCAGCAGAGCAACAGATGACAAAATGTTTAATGTTTATTTCAAATCTATTTCCATATTGGATTCGTGTCCAGGAGCTTTTAAAAAATATTTTTATTTGGGTAGAAACTGTTGTTCGTGTCATACAACAATCTCTGTTTGGAAAACCTTCGTCTGAATTACAACTTCTTCACAGGTGTGGGGCAGACATTGCAATTTCAGGGATCATGAATTTGGCTTTCTTTCCTCCCTACCACACACTCTGTGTAATATGTAACTCGTGCAAATATCGTGGCAATATTTATAAGTGTTGTACTTGTTTTTGGTTCCTTAGGCTTATTCTCAACATTAGAAATACAAAATGAATATATTACATAATTTGAAAAATTTTGAGAGATCATGCATACTGAAAAATTCACAGCTTATTTTGGTATCACCTTTTTTTTCCAGGGGCCCAAGATGATATTTGAAACCTTGAGAGTTAATGTATGAAGTTTTTTATTATTCTTGGATCATTATAAAAGCACATAGATAGGCAGAAGACCTTGCTAATCTAGAGTTGATACATACTGGCTATATAGTTGGCTAATCTTTCTGCTTAGATTTCTTTTGCTTTTAATAGCATTTATTAGCTCATATATTCATTCATTTAATTAATTTGCAAAACTCTTCAGCATTATTACTATATGCAGGTGAAAAACAAATAAATCCTCAAATCAGAACTCTAAAGTCAATTCAATTTGATGACTTTTAAAATGAGATTGAATCTTCTCAACATGTTAATTTTGCTGGATAACCCTTTTTATTTTAGTTTGAATCAATCTTCATTTTATAGGGTCTTGACAATTGTTTAGGGAAAGTGGTTTCATGGGAATCTGTCAAGTGAGAAACATATCCAGAAAAAAATACATGTGTTTCAGTGCCCTTTTGTTTGCATAGATCTTTTTCAAGGTTCTGGGAGAAGACCCACAAGTGCCTTTATATAGCCATAATGTTTGCAAAGGTATTTCAACTCAAGTTGGTTATGCTCACCATCTCTTTTTTTTCTTTTTTCCACTCATACAAAGTTGATAAGTAGCCCATTCCCCTTCTTCCCTCCTCCCTTCCCTGGACCCCTTCCACTCCCTTCTCCCTTTCCCCTTCCTTTTCCCCCTCCCACCCCTTCTCCCAGTCCCCTCCCCATTCCTGGAGCATCCTTTAGTGTGTCTTCCTCTGGGTTCTCCTCTCTGATGAGTTGTAAGAACTAGAACTCTTGCCTAGAACACTTTTTTTGTGTTCCTCTTTAGTATAGGAACACTATTGTGGCTGTTAATCCCTTGCCTCTAAGGATCCTAGTGCCTGTGATCCATACTACACTGGGGGTTCAATGATATGTTGGTCATTGCACAGGTCATGCAAAGTCCTATTATGATTACTTTGGCCCTAACTTGTATGGAGTATCTTGCATATCATTGCTCCTCCCCATCTTTAGGCTCTTACATTCTTACCGCCCCCTCTTCCGCAAATTTCCCTGAGCTTTAGGATGGGAAGAGATTAGACTGGCCTAGTTCCAGGTTGTTGATATGCTTGCTCACCATCTCTTTCCAGTCTGAACTACTTCCCCCTTTTGTCATTCTTCTTGTATCAGGTGGTCATTTAGTGCTATGGACAATGGGAAATCAAGCTGAGTAGATGCTTAGGGTTCAATGAGTACTGATTTTATAATGCATATTTCTAGTCTGTAGCCTATTCTATGGACAGATTTTCTACCTGTCTTGTTGGGACAGTAACAGTTTCTAACTCAGTGAAATGAGAGTTTTAAAAGGAAGTCATACTAGCAGTCGGGTGCAGAAGGGAACCAAATTCAACGCGGGGGAGCTACGAGTCAGTCTGAGGAAAACTTTTCCCAACTTCACACAAGCAAAACTGGAGGCCCTAGGTTGAATCCATTTTCATTCATATCACAATAGAAGTCCTCTTTCTTGATATTATATTTCTTAACATGGTGCATGCATTCATAAAGCCACCATACAGCCTTTCCTTCTTATTTATGAAACCACATGAAGTAGGCTTTGCCAGAATTTTTATATGTGTAGAACACAAACTATAACTTTACTATAAAGACAGTACATATCTTTTTAGTAGACAATGAGCCCTTGTATCATAATATATTGAATAGTATCCTGACATGATATTATCACTAATAACTATGAAGCTAAAATAAACTCTTAAATAAAATTTATTTAATTATGCCAGAAGAAAACGAAATATTTTGATATTAGGGACAAAGGTCTTGCATATGTCAGGCAAGTACTCTTCTGCTGAGTTTTAGTTCTAGTTCTTTTTACTTTTTATTTTGAGATAATGAATGAATCAATGAGTCATCTCTCAGTCTGGCCTTGAACTTACTCTGGATATCATGCTGCATTGAACTTACAATTTTCCTTCTTCAGCTTCATAAGTAAATGGATGACAAGCCTATACCATCAGATCAAGTGGAAAACAAATTTTAAAGGAAAATTTCTTCACTAAAAATATTACCATATTCTTGACACATAATACAGTCAGAATAATGACAAAAGGATAAAAAATTTTATGCAATTGTCAATGATTCGATTAATAAAGTCTACACTCACTTTTTGAATTTTGTGATGTTTGTGGCAAAACATATCAGTGTACAGAAGATTAGATAATAGCTGCACAGATGAACAATTGATTTATAAAAATAGTAAGTTGGGGCCTGGGTAGATGGTTCAGTGGTTAAAACCTTTGCCTTGAAAGCATAAAAATTTGAGTTAGGACCTCCAGATCATGCATAAAAATGCCAGGCAGATATTGCAGAGGTTTGTAATTCTGACTCTGGAAGGCAAAGCCTGGAAATCCCAGAGCAAAGTAATAAGGAGGGAGAGGGCCCCATCTTGAAGCTCAGGGAAATTTGCGGAAGAGGAGGCGGTAAGAGTGTAAGAGCAAAAGGATGGGAGGAGCAATGATATGTAAGATACTCTATACTAGTTAGGGCTGAAGCAATCATAATTGGACTTTGCATGCCCTGCGCATTGTCCAACACACTGTTGACCTCACAAAGTCTAGCATCTGCTAAAGGCACCAAGATCCTTGGAGGTAAAGGATTGGCAGCCACAGCAGTGTTCCTATACCTAAGGGGAACACGGGAAAGGGTTCAGGGAAAGGCCACTGGGTCCTTGTACGTCATCGGAGAGGAGGGCCCAGAGGAAAGTCAGACATGCACAAGAAAGGACTCTCTGGGAATTGGGGCGGGAGGCACTGGGGGATGGGGAGGGAGAGGGGTGGGGAGGGAGAGTAGGGGGTACGGGGGGAGGAGGAGGGAGGGAGGGAACTGGTGTACCTAATAAGTTTGTATGAGCTGAAATAAAAAAAAAATAAGGAGGGAGAGGGATGCAGAATGATTTCTGAAGTCACCTTTGAGCCTCCAGAGGGATGCACACTGAAGTGCCCTCTGGTACACATATGCAACACACACACACACACACACACACACACACACACACACACACACACACACACACACACACACACACACACACACACACACACACACACAGAGGTGCTGCACAAGTCTGACCACCTGAGCTGAATCTTCAGGACTGATGTGAATGGTTAAGTATAGTAGCAAGTATCTGTAGCTCCAGCATTTCTGCAGTGAGACGGGAGGCAGACATGGGAGAATTGTTCAAAAACTCATGGACCAGCCACCCCTTAGTGTTTAGGCACAGTGGAAGGAAACAAGATGGAAGACAAGAACTGGCACCTGAAGCTCATCCTCTGACCTCCATGTATGCCCCTCAGCATGCAAGCCCCCACATGTGCACAGTCACACATGTTGAATAAAAATTTAAAAAAAAACAGTAAAAGAGATCCATGGAAAGAAGAATAGACCTGGGCCCATATAAGAGCTGGCAGGAACTCTAATTTTCGTAGGGAAAAGGATACATAAGCTGGAATCTGGATGTAGGTTCCTGCATCTGTGTAGCTATGGATGTGACCTCCTTGATGGATTTATTTGTAAGCTCTGGACTTCCAGTTTCTTCCTCCGTAATGGAGAGTTAATAGGTCTTAGCTTGTCCAATGGAATTTTCAGGATTTAAAACAAAGTATTTCAAACTCCAGCCCAAGGCAGGATCTTCTGACTCTGAAAACATTCTGGGGAGCCAGTCAAACTGTGAGAGTGATTCCAGAGGTGACATAAAGATGCAGAATCCCAGGTTGTAGAAAAACATGAGAGGCAAATGTGAAGTGAAAACATAACCAAGATTCATGAAGCTCCAGAGGACATGTCAGAAAAACTATGGCAGAAAGGATGCATTGACCAGAGGAGACACAACAATGATATCTGTGCATCTCTATATAAATATGAACACATATGTGTACGGTGAAAGGGGAAGACTGAGAAAATGTATTCTCACAAATTAATCTGTACACAATTGGGAGAGAAGACAAGTGGAATTGCTTTGGGACCTTTTGAAAGATCAAGTAGAGAAGACAAATTAATGTCCTTTCCATGGAAAGTGGCAGAAAGGCACTGGAGAGAGTGAGGGAAGACATTCGTGCATCAAAAGGTTTGAAACTGGCAGTGGTGACGGTTGTAGTCCAAAGGAGATGTCAATGTACCTTTGCCTAACCTGCTGAAGAGCTGACTCCAGGACTCTTGTATATAGACTGAGAGGAGATGTGAACCCTTATCTTAAGGATAACCCTGAAGCACTGTTCAAGTTATGAAAACTTTAGGCTAATGTAGATTTTTTTGCAATGAATTATTGGGATCTGTCAATACAATTTTCATTTTATTTTTATTCAGTTGCTATTCTTACTGAAGGTAAGAATATTTTTAAAGAAGTGAGGACCTAGAAAAAGAAAAGGAAAGAAGCTCACAGGAAAAAAATTTCCCTACTCCTGATGTCTTAAGTTTCTATCTACCTTTCAGCCCCAACAGTGACTTGTTCTTGGTTCCTTGCAGTTTATTGCACTTATGTCAGAATCTGGAATTTAGCTTGGCTTTATACTGAAGTCTTTTCCTTTTTTTAAATAAAGATATTTATTCATTGTGTGTGTGTGTGTGTGTGTGTGTGTGTGTGTGTGTGTGTGTGTATCAGAGGGTACTGTGTATTCCCATGCAAGACCAAGGCTGCCCCCTTTTTGTCTGGTGCTTTTTACATGGGACCTAGGATCTGAACTCAGGATCTTCTGATTGCAAGGCCGAGTCTTAACCCTTGAGCCATCTCTCCAGCCCAGCCTTTTCCTTCTTATAGTTCCTAAATGAGATCTGATTTTTGCCATTTTCACTACCATTTGCCCTGATTTTCATTAACAATCAAGGTTATAATAGGAAATTGTCATTTGAGGCTAGTGACCAATCCTCAATACACAAATACACTACAGATACATTAGATACACCCTTCCCTGAATAAGTCTAAAACTACTGCTGCTTGCCACTGGTATATAGTTAAAAATGTCAAGGGCATTCACATATGTTTTCTTTTTTACAACAATCTTTATCATAGAACTACAGATCTTACAGATGAAAAAATCTTTACTAATTTAAAAATCTTTAGGCTTAGGGTAGCTATTTGTTTTGGCAGGTACCCCTCAGCTAGTGATTGTAGGGCCAGAATTGAGATATTTGAAGTCTTCACCTAATATTTTGAGTCCCATTTTTTATAATTGAAAACATAAAGGAGAAACAAAACTTAATGTTGTAGTAAAAAGAAATTGTCAAGTTTTGAGCAGAACCCTTCAAAATTTAGAGAACTATTCTGTAACTTCTTTTAGTTATAAAAATGGAACATGTTTCACAAGCATACTTGAATACTTTCCATAGAGAACAACCAGAGGTTACAGTAGATTTCAATTCTAATAGGAGATATTTTACTTAGATAAATCAAGGTCAAATTTTGGCCAGGAAGCTGAATTCAGGCTCAGTGTATGGCATTTCCATCATTCAACACACTCATGTAAATATCCACTATTTGTAGACACTCCTGTAAGTGATGACTATTTGTGGGTAAAATGGGTAAAATGTCACAGAAGATGATGAATATGACACATTCCTGCCATCTGAAACTCTTGGCTGGATTAGGCAGTAATGGCCAGCCATGCATTTAGTTACAGACCCACAAGCAGACACATGCTATTTGCATGAGCATGTTGATTGGAAACACTCCTCCATCTGCTTAGCTGTGTACCTGTCTGTGGCAGTGGGCAGGACCAGCTATTCTCTTCAAGTTCTTTCCAGTTCTTTTCTCTTATGTCACTTCTGTTTTCACAACGGCTGCTGTTTCTATTGCTATGGAAATGATGGTAATGTATATCACAAACTCAAATATTATGAAATGACTACAGGATTTGAAGGAGGAAAAGATGAGCTGTAAGGGGTACAGTTTCCCCTCAAGCCAAATACCTTGGCTAATGAGCAAGTGCATTAGCAAAGAACTATGGAAAGCTTATGAAATAGCGATCAGCTTGGAGAAGGGGAGAAGTGAGTGAGGTTCTCAGATGTGCCTGGTGTGAGCTCGACAGATGAATCTTAACACTGTCCATTGGAACATGTCTCAGCCAAGATGCTGTCAGATGAACCGTCCAAAGAGCCTTGGTCTCCAGTCTTGGTGTAGGTGGAGGATGATCAGTTTCTCCAGCATTGTTCTCTATTCCTGGGCTATCTGTCCTCCGTGGGGGACTTCTAACCTTAGGAGCTGTTAAATTGGCATCATGACAAGTTGACCACCATCATGACGAGAAAGACCACCATCTCTCTGAAGCATTTTCAGATATACCATTGTAGCCTGAGTGTTGGGGGAGAAGTGGTCAAGTACAACTGATAACTCCTTTCTGTCCTCGCTTGTCTCTCATGAGAGGGTTTCGATCCCATTCTTGGAATGCACCCGCCCCTGCATTGGCAGAGAAATCCCCCAAGTGGCTTGGCTTTCTGTCTGACGTGGGGCGTGTGGGGGGTTAGGCCTCAGGGTCAGCAGCACTGAGGAAGGAGGCTCTGGTTAGAGCACAGTTGGCTGGTTGTGTGTGTCTTCCCCACCCTCTGGCCTGGCTGTGGAGGATGTCATGGTAAGAGTACAGGGAACTTTGTTTAGTCTGCATCAGCTTTGAATAGGCCATAAAACCTCCCCGCCTGTGACCAACCAGACTTGGAACAGCAGACCGCTGCTCATCACTGGTGTGCGCGGTCCTTGTCGCTTCATATTTTCTGTGCTCTCTCTCTCCCCCACCCATCCCCGTGGCCTTTAGAGTCTGTCTGGAATTTACTACGCTGAGGCTACCTTCCCCAAGGCTCTGTGCACAAGCTGATAAAATAATAAGAATTGTGCTGTTGCTTTTCCCTTTAGAGGATGGAGATTAGAGACATTTGGGGTTCATGAAAAAAGGGAAAACATTTCTCTGATAAAGCCCCCTCTTGAAACACCCAACATCTTCATTATGCTTTGATTACAACCACCTTGATTCCTAATAGTTTCTGAAAAAAAAAGAGGAAGAAGGAGAGGAAGGAGGACAAGGAGGAGGAAGAGGAGAAGGAAAGAAAGATATTAAGTGCTTGAGCATAAAAAAAGTCTGTGAATCTAAAAGACTAGGTGATTTCCTTCTAAAGATGTCCTCTTTTAACTTCATTAAACCAGATTAGTGTTTTTTAAAAGTTATTGTTAGTAGTAGAAGAAAAAGTAGCGGGGAGGGTAAAGACAAAGAGGGGAGAGAGGAGAAGAGGGAGAGAAGAAGAGAGGGAGAGAGGGAGAGAGGGAGAGAGAGAGAGAGGTTTGCTAGGTTGAGAATTCGATAGAAAGCCAAGACCCAGCTTGGAGCAGAGTTTTATGGCTGAGTTAGAAACTTTGAAAATAGGGCTTTATAATGGAAATGTTGACAGGCTCTTTACTATAACTAGGCTAGCGGATGCCTGCTGTAATGTACTGTGTAATTTATAGGAGTCACCTGTTAAGCCATCTGGGAAAGAAAATTTCCCTTCTTTTAAAATGTTAATAACTTGATTAACCTTTTGAACTTCATCCCTTTTCCAAAAAGCATCTGTACAAGCCGGTCGCAGTGAGACAGCCAATTCCTGTTTGCTGATAAAATTTGGGATTGTTGAAAAAAAAATCCATACTGAGTGATTTTTCTCATTCATTCTTGCTTTGTAGAAAAGTGAGTTATAGAAGAAGTTGTACTCTGTGGGTCTAGAGGAGGTGCTGGTTTTCCAGAAAGGGAAGCTGCCTCTATGACAGAGAAACTACCAAGGCATCTTAAAGTAGGAATCTATATGCAACTTTGTCTTCTCTTCCTACCTTTTCCTTCCATTATTTTTTGGGACAAGAAACCAGGAACTGAGGTTTTTTCCTGTTGAAGGGGAAAATTGATATTTTTAGCCTAGGAACCTTGACTCTGTAATTACTTAACAAATGCTAAATGGCTCATATCCGTGGCTTTATGGCTCTGCGCTTGCTCAGCTGAAGGTCCTCAGACAGGACTCCCTTTTCTCCTTCATCTGTTGCTTTGTCCTGTATTCTGTTAATTTCAGTGCTTCTCTCATTCCTGATCAACATGTTCTCAGAGAATCACTGAAGT
Source organism: Typhlomys cinereus (assembly GCA_023101885.1). Classification (NCBI taxonomy): domain Eukaryota; kingdom Metazoa; phylum Chordata; class Mammalia; order Rodentia; family Platacanthomyidae; genus Typhlomys; species Typhlomys cinereus. The sequence goes on along the minus strand of JALPQD010000067.1, from coordinate 6,556,461 downwards.
CTCACCTTTCATTCCCCAAAAGACCAGCTCCTTAAGCCAGGATCCACTGGCTTGCCTCTCTAATATCCATTGGGCTTCTTGAAGTTTTACAGAATAGTTTTCAATGAACAAATCTAAATGGTTACAGTTATGATTTGAAAGATTAATTACAATGACCTCCATTTTTAATAGTTTCTGAAAAAAGAAAAACATATTCCACATCTTTTTTATTATACTATTCATTTTGAGGAATGCTATGTTTACTGGTTTGTTTTGGTAGGGAGATTTAATACTTTTTGAAGATTAGATTGTTCACCTGGATTTTCTAGCCTGAGACCACCATTCTAAGCAATACTGGTCACATCTCTCTTACCTATTCCTTCTCGTTTAATTTCTCGACTGACAACTTTACTACTGAGCTGGTTTGCATGGTTATAGGGCATGATATTACCGTGCGATATCCTGATTAACTCTGGCAAATGTTGTAGAATACTAAAATAGCCACATTCCATGTAAGTCAAATAATATCTTACTGGGAAATGTGATAGTGGAAGAACTGACCATTGTAAGAAGTGGACTCACAGTTTCCTGCAGCCCATCGACCTGAGACACAATGCTTCCCCAAAGGACTTACAGCCCAGGAGTATAGTTGTCTCCTGGGAGAGTGCAGTGTACTAGTTAGATAGCCAGGTGTCAACTTGACAAATGAAAACTGTGCTCTGGGCACATTTGTGAAGAGTTAGTAGTTACGGCAGACCCTGAGCAAGCCTGCAGGAGGTTTTTGATTGATATGGGAAGAGCAGATCATTCACTTGCTGTCTGGTGAGTGAGGCTTGCCTATCCCAGAAAATCCTTCAGTTACAGTCAAACAGTTGCTCACTCTATTCTTATGGAACAACATCCTTTTCTCCCTTTCAACACTTAAACAACAAAGCAGAACTACATGAGGCATGGTGTATGGAATCATCTTCTCATTGCTCGAGTGTTAGCAATGAGGGGCCGTCCCCGAAAAATGGGAAGACTGGTGGCATTTGAGCTATGTAGCTGGAATGGCTATGTGCATGAAAGTTGTGACGGAAGATTCAGATTTGACAGAGATTGTCCTTATAATCTCTAAGGGTCTTCTTCACTCTCAACTTTAAAAATTCTTCAGTGGCTCTAAGACAGAAGAAACATGATTAGTGCAGGTGGACTTCCATGAATCTTAAAATGCTGGTGGCTTTATGTGTCCTATGCTGGTTTTCCAGTTTTGTAAACCTGCCTTTGTATCTTGCCTAGAGCTCTGCTGTTTAGATTTATAGTGTGTAATGCAGGACATACTTCTTGGTTCCTGATTGCTTCTTTTGTGGTTTTCAAGCACTGCTCAGTGGGACAGAACCTAGGCTTTGCACTGGAATATGTTGCACATTAATGCCTTGATTTCTTGTCCACTGAAGTCACAGTTCTTGCACCCATCTACTCCTCATGTGCTCCTGCCCTCGTGTACATCTCAGATGTGTAAGAGAGGCCTTGAGATGTTGGGAGGGGCGGGTGGCCAACACTGTAATGAAATCATATGATATATACAAGAATGAATAAGTTAAAAAGTCTGTCTCCTGGTTCTAATGACTAAATGACTCCCTCATTGTGAGAGATTTAGTTTTACTGGCTTGAAGAGGTGCACATTGCTTATTGGTACAGACCAAGAAATGTACATCTTCTGGAGTGGCACAGACAAGCCCCTCTGCAATCTCAAGTCCTGGTTCTTTCAACCTTTCCCTGTGGATCTAGTCCTTTATTTCAGCTTTTCTTGCTGCCTGAATTCTATGGAGGGAAATTTATTGTGGTATTAGTTAAAAGAGATAAAAATTTCTACAGTATGTGTATGTTTATAATTATAAAATATGCTATACTCTTGGAAGTTCATGTCTTTTTAAATTCATTTTATTTTTTTTACCTAGTTATACAAGCTCAATGGTACCCTCGCCCCCCTCCTTTTTCCTTCCCCTCATCCTCCCCACAACTCCCTCCCTCCCTTCCTCCTTCCGTCCCTCTTGGTGTTTCCCTCCTTCTCCCACCCTCCAGAACTTCAGCTTATGTGAGCCCTGAAGTTCCCTCTGAGCTGTGTACACTAGTGGGAGTTCAGGACTCTATGGCACACCTTGGAGCCCCTTCTTGGGCTTCCCATTAATATAGGAACTCCATTATATCTGTGTAACCTCTTGCCTCTAAGGATCTTATTGCCTGAAGCCATCTCCCTTGAGATCTGTGCTTTTCTATGGGGGCTTGTTGACATGCCACCCATTGTGCAGGTCAAGTAAGGTCTGGTCAAATTGGCAGTGAGTTCCTGGCTGTCACAGTCCAGACTTGAGTGACATATCTTGTCCATCGATGGACCTCTCCATCTTTAGACTCTTACAATCTTGCCACCTCCTCTTCTGCAAGGTTCCCTGAGCTTTAAGATGGGGAGAGATTTGGCTGGTCTGGTTCTGGGTGAACATTGTAGGGTCATTGGTATTCTGAATTAAGGTTGGTTGTCCTTTTCAGTTTTGTGGTTCCTGACCTGCACTTGGCTACATCCTGTTTGGGTGTTGAGGTCTTCTCCTAACCAAAGATAAAAGGCTGTTTAAAAGAAGGTCTTAATAAAAGATGAGGTTTAAAGGTAGAGGGAAGAATAGAACTTAGGACACAGTAGTGAATGGGGTCAGTCATGTCTTCTTGATGACTCTACTGAGAACCAGAGAAAAAGAACTGAAAGCAAAAGAATTTTATTCTTTTTAGTTGAGCTTGCCTTCTTTGAAATCTCTAGATTTGTTCAGCCTAGACCTTCCTAAACTCAGCCCTTGCTCTTGTTTCTTTTCATCCCTCCTCTTCCCACTCCAGATAGTCATATTATTCTAAGGGCTTTGACTTATTTCTTATGCACTTATTGAGCACCTAGTGTATCTTATATATTAAGATAGCTGGAGAAAGTGAGATAAGTCATGTTCCTATCATGTCTTTGTAGAGCTAATTTTGTATCTGGTAGTGGTGAGAGAGGGAGGTAGAAAAAAACTCTACCATGAACTAACAATAACATGATTTGGCAAACATTTAAAGGCTTACAGGAAAGTCATTTAGGATGTCCTGGGATGAGCAGAGAGGAAGGTATCATTAACTTAGGCTGCTAGTCAACATATGTTCATCTGATGATGTGAATTTAATTGCAGGAAAGAAGTACCTTCAAAACTCATATTTTGTAGGTCTCAGGAAATAAGTACATATTTTTGGAGAATTTATTTCTTTTTACCCTATGAAATACCTTCTCAATACCATGGATTATACATTTTTTTCCTGCCCTGGGTCTCAATAGTCTCATAGTTCAATCAACTCTCTTCAGTAATGTTTCCTCAACTAGATGTATAATCCAATGTGTGCATGTATGTTCAACTTCTTAGACTATAGCTACACTAAAAGCATTTTTATCTTACAACTTTATAACTTCAGGACAATTCAAAGAGATGTTTTATAAACTAACTCTGCTTTCTTTTACAGTTTCCTTCTAATAATTTATTCTCTTCTATTTCATTCTCTTCCATTCTTATTTTTTCAAGAACAGAGTCATGGTATGGATTTTATAAGCTTTTCATTAGTTGTGAAACATTGATCCAATCCTTTCTTTGAACATTTCTACCTCCAGACAACCCAGACTTCCTCAGTAAGCCCATAGCGTCACTGAGAACACTGGAGCTTCTCTTTTAACTGAGGTTAATATTGTTAGACTCTGCCCAATGCCCTGCTCATCCACTTGTCAGACTCAGGCAGAACAGTCCTGTCTTCCTCATTTCTGAACTTTTTTTTGGAAGAGAAGGTGTCTCTTGAAAGCTCCTTACTTTCTTACATTAGGTCATGGCCCTTGGAAGAGACCTGGTGGCCACACATTGATAGTTGAGACAAAGTTAGCCAGAGCAGCTAGAAATGTACCCTGAGGCGTGTGAATAATGCGAAGGAAAGTGTTGCTCTCTTAAAATGTGCTCCGCTTAGCTGAACAAATGCCCCAGTCCCCTATTTGACCTCAGTAAGGAAAACCTAGCCAGGCTTTGGTGACATAGTGATTTTGCCCAAAGGTGGCAAGTGACAACACAGCCATTACCTAAATGATGTGAAAAAAACAGTCTCCTTCCCTTATGGTATTTAGTATACTCCACAGATGGTGACGACCTAATTCAGTCCAAAGAAGAAACAAGTGAAATCATTCCTTCAATTACTTTCATGGGGTAGAGGCAATGGAGCTCTCTCGACACTCCTAGAAGAAAAAAAAAATACTTCCTGAAACTGCCATGCACGGGTAATTTCATTACAACAGAGTTCCAGTCACCTCTTGTTTGCTTAAGCTTGTATTATTGAAAGATTAGTCTTCTGTTTATGGTTACATTGCCAAGTATCCAAAGCAGAACTCTTTCCTTCATTCAGAGTTAATCGAACTGAAATAGACATGGCATTACCAAGGCCCATGGACCTATGAGATCACAAGAATTACTCAATCTGTACCACTTAGGATCGAAGCTTTTAGAAAGAAGTTAGGATAAATTGACAAAGATTGCTTGCCCCGGGATGTGGAGGTGGAGACCCAGTTCAGAAAGAGTTTATTATAATCGCATTCTGTAATAAGGAAGATTAATTGTTGTGTAGTGGGTTGGCCTGTGGGACTCCCGGTGGGATGGTAAAGCCCAGTGCTGAGGGCATATCCAGTATATTCAAGTTTTCTTTGTTGGTTCTTTACATAAAACTGCATTCAAGAGCCAGTTCTTGAAGGGATGCCTCAGAAAGACTGATTTTCAACGTGGAAGGCAGATTTCTTAAAATATTCTGTATGGAAAGGAACATCCTTGTCTTGAACAGATCTTTAGCTGGATTCCACTGAATAATCCTGAGTAGTTAACTGAACTGATAAGGAAGAATAAAGCTAAGAATTAATATTTTCTGCTTTCATTATTTGAATTGTTAACATAGCCTTTTGATATTTTGATGTGGTTTTATTTTAAGGTAGCTTCATTTAGAAAATAGTGAGAAAAAAGAGTAACAATTTCTGCAAACAATCTTTTAAGGTTTTCTTTTCTATCCCATTAAATATATACCATATATTAGTTCTTCTTAAGTTATCCAACTTCTGTTCAAGATTTCTCATATTTAATTTCATTAATTTGAATTTAGGCAGTTTGACTTGGAGCTCTTGTATGGAATAACAACCACGACCCCTTCTGAAGAATTTGCTTAGGGTTCAGTCTATTGATAACAGAAGTGCAAGAAAAGGAGAAAAAAACATTAAGTGAGAAAAATGAAGTTCTTTGGTCTCTTCCTTATTACCATTTGTCCAAAGAAATTAGCGCTTCTGAGTGAAGGTCTATTGTGATAGGGTTAATAAAAAAGGACTTTCTTGGAAGGAGAGGGTTCTGACATTAGATGGTATCGGCACAGATTAGGTAGGGGCTGATGTGATTTGCGAAATGTGGACATGAGATGTCCTGGCAGCAATGGAAATGTTTGGGATCTGACTTCATTGCAAACAATATCCCAGTTGTGATACTACACCATACTTTTTCATGATGGTGCCTTGTGGGAAATTAAGTAAACAACACATAGGATCTATATCATTTCTGGCAACTGCGCATGAACACATCATCATCTCAAAAGGAAAGATCTCATTAAACAAGTGTTTAGACTGGGTTTTGAAATCATGAGAACTTCCACTTGTTTTAATCACTTTATTCCTATTAGTTTGCTTTATGTAACATCTAACACCCATATGAAGCTTGAGAGAGAAAGGAAACAGAATGAAAGAGGAAAAAAGAAAAAAGAAGAAAAAGAAAGAAAAAAAGGGATATTGGCTTCTTCCTCACATTATGTGTTCTTTTAGAGAAAGATGATTTTTTAAAAAGAAAACTGGACTTTAGAGTTTGAAATAATTGTTTTCATGGTAGTTCAGACATTCTGTGGGGAACACCATCGTATTTATGGTGACACATTATGTTACAAGGATGTTCTATGTCTCTCTTCTTGGTTAAATTCCTTGAAAGCAGGAACCATAACCTGTTTATTCTTCTCACTACTTTTTCTCCTCCTTTCTTCCATCCATCAAGCATAGAGGCTGAATCTGGTCTTCAAAAGGGAGAGCACAGATTTATTTTCACTGATTAATAATGCCGCATAGTCACTATAGCAACTACAAACAGCCCCAATTTGATTGCTACCTTTGTGGCTCTCCTCTGTGACTTAACTTCCAGGAGCCATGATCTATCTCCCTTGAGGGCTGTTGTGCACAGGTGCCCAAGAGCTTCTGCAGCCTACACATTCAAGAGTTATCCATTGCTCATTCTTCATGCTAAAGAATTCTTCCAAGAACTTCAAAACTGCAAGTATTATTTTTTATAAAAATAGCTGATAACATAAAATAGACATATTCACATATTCATGAGACACCATGTGATATATAGATATAGTGTTTAAGCCAGGTTAAACATCTATTTTCTGCAACATTTATCACTTCTCTGTGGTGCAATATTTAAGATCCTTTCTTCTAGCTTTATGAAACATACTATATATTAATGATATCAATGATCTGCCTACTGGACATTTAAACATCTTACTCCTGTCTGATTACTACTTAGTGTTAATTAACTAGCTGCCTTCCAATTCTGTCCCCACTTCAAGTCTTCCAAATCTTGGGTAACCACCATTTGTCTCTCAGCTTCTATGAGACCATCTTCTTTGGATACCATATATGAATAGACCATATATTGTACTTGTTTTTCTGTCCTTGGTTGATTTCGCTTAGCGTAATGATTTTCAGTTTCATCCCTGTTTAAACAAATGGCATGAGTCATTCTTTTTTTATGGATGAATAGATTCCATTGTGTGCTCCATCTGCTACATTGTTTGATCAATCGGTGAATACTTAGGTTGTTTCCTTTTTTTGGCTATTGTGACTAGTAGTGTGATGCATGTGAGAGTACAGGGGTCTCTTTGATAGACCAATTCCATTTCCTTTGGATATAAACCTTACAGTTAATACCTTTGCTATTCATTCTCGGAGAACTTTTTGAGAACTCTATCCTATGCAACTGTAAGTCATTTGGGAGATTTCTGTTCTGTCTTTCTAGATTGTCTCACAGACACAAGTACAGAGTACACCCAGCAGCAGAAACCCATACTTATGCGCTAAGAGAGGAAACAGAAGAAAAGAAGGAATTTAATCTAGGGCAATGGATATTCTAAGGGAGCTAGAAAGGCTATAGCCAGCCTCACCATGAATCACGTGACAGACCTTGAAGAAATTCCAAGATTGTGAAAGTGTATTTTGAAGCAGAGCTCCAATGTACGCTGGACATGACCCATTGTTTACTTTCTTCATTAGGAGCTAAAGAGAAGCCAGTACCAGGCAGTGGGTAGCAATTACCTAATACCTCTGCAGAAAGAGAGGTTTTTCAAAATGGGTTTTTCTGGTTAATCCTCCAGGGGAAATGAGGTTTATTTATGGTGTCAGAAGAGAACAAGGCATTAATAGTAAAAGATTTTATATGACTTCTTGTTTTTAGGGAAATCATTTGTTTACTGATCTGACTCAGCCAAACCCAAAGATATTTAATATATTCCAGATTTGAATGTCACCTGGTATTTCGCCCAAATTTCAGATTAGAGGAAGTAGTTATGGTGGAGTGTATACACTGATGTAAAAAGATAGAGATTGTAAGTATTGTAAGTATTTCCTTACCAAGATAAAAATCTTAGAATCAGTCCATCCTATAGTCCAAGGAAAGAATGGAGGATTTTAGCCCATGTCTACCATCCCCAGCTTGAGCAGGATGGGAGAGCGATGGAGCTGTCTACAGTCATTTAGCTGTCTTGTTCCCTCAAGCAGAACAGCAGTCTTGTGATGAGAGATGAATTGGCCAACAACTCAAACAGACTGAAATACACTTGTATGAAAATAATTATGGTTAATTTTATTCTCTCCTTTTCAAAATGATATCTCACATTTGGATCAAATGTAGTAGTTTTTGTTTTGTTTTGAGCCAGGTTCTTTCTTTGTATTTATGGTTCTTTAGACTCCCAAGTGTTGTGGTCGTAGGTGTGTGCCATCATATCAGGCTAACTGTGTGCTTTGCAGAATGTTTGTGTAATTTGTTGCATTTGATCCTTCTTAAAACAATCATGTCATTCAAACAGGGGATACTAACATTGTTTATATTTTAGGTTTTTTTTCTTAGCCTATATAATATTACATATAAATGATGAATTTCATTTTGATGAATGTATGACATATGTTTTGCTCATATCTAACTCCTGCTATAGTTTCCTGTCCCTTTTCTTGTCCTACTTGATTGTCTTCTTCCCCAACAATTCCACTTCTACTTCTATTAATACACTCATAAGTGTGTATACATTGTATCTGTATTTAACTCTAGATTTCACATTCAAAAGAGAATACATGCTTGCTTTCCTTAACATGTTGATTTCCAGATTTATTAATCTTCAATTCGATTATTATTGTTATTGTTATGCAAAAATAAATACATTTTTCAAAATTCCCTAAAATAAAAATATACCCAAACAAATCCTGGCAGCACTTTCTTCGTTAAAGGAAAGTCTTCCACCCAGATATAAGCCCACAAAATTACAGCCATTTGGTCTTTGACAAAGGGGCCCAAAGAATCCAATGGAAAAAGAACAGCATCTTCAACAAATGGTGCTGGCAAAACTGGATCTCCACATGCAGAAGATTAAAGCTGGGCCCATACTTGTCACCATGCACAAGACTTAATTCCAAATGGATCAAGGACCTTGATATAAGGCCAGAAACTATAAAAACCATAGTTGAAAGGATAGGGAACTCCCTTGAGCTGATTGGGCTAGGCCAACATTTCCTAAACAGACATCCAATGGCACAGTCACTGCTACCAACTCTCAACAGTTGGGATCTTGTGAAATTAAAGAGCTTCTGTTCAGATAAAGAGACTGTAACACGAGCTCAAAGGCAACCCACAGAATGGGAGAAAATCTTCACTAACCACATATCTGATAGAGCTCTGCTGTCCAGAGTGCACAAAGAGCTTAGAAAACTAAACACCAAGGAAACCAATGGCCCAATTAAAAAATGGGCCCTGGAACTCAAAAGAAATTTTACCAGGGATGAAATTAAAATGTCTAACAAATATCTTAAAAAATGCTCCACTTCTTTAGCCATCAGGGAAATGCAAATCAAAACTTCCCTGAGATATCATCTCACCCCGGTCAGGATGGCAAAAATCCACAATACAAACAACAACAAATGCTGGAGAGGATGTGGAGAGAGGGGAACTCTCCTACATTGCTGGTGGGAGTACAGGCTTATACAGCCACTCTGGCGAGCCATCTGTAGATTCTTAAAGAAATTAAAGATTGAAATGTCATATGACCCTGCGATTCCACTTTTGGGAATAACCCCCCATACAGCAGAGGTTCACCTCGATAGCACAAGCACGACCATGTTCATAGCAGCACTGTTTACAATAGCAAAGTCATGGAATCAACCCAAATATCCAACAGTTGATGAGTGGATAAGGAAACAGTGGTACATCTTTACAATGGAGTACTACTCAGCCATCAAAAATGATGAATTACTGGAATTTGCCGGGAAATGGATGTCATTAGAAACAATTATATTAAGTGAAGTATCCCAGACCCAGAAAATTAAGCGCCATATGTACTCCCTAATAGGTGGCTCCTAATATACCAAACCCACCCAGCCCATCTTGAGACACTCATAGGTAAATCTAATTGCAAGTAATTGCAAGGATTATGAACAGGAGGGATGGGGTTGGAGGGCCACACCAGAAGCAAGGAGAGAAGTGACCATGTTACAGTAGAGAAAATAGGCCTCCATCAAGGACTGCAAGAAAGTAATGTGACACCTAGTTAAGTTCACAGACATTCGTTCCTGATCATTTACAACTAAGGGGGTATGAACTCACCAGAAGGGGAGGGCACATAGTCCGGCAGATTAAAAAGTAACCATTTTGCAAATGGGTGATTGACCCCTCCCATTGCCAAATGCCATATGACCCTGTGATTCCACTTTTGGGTATAAGTATTACATCTACCCTTGAATGTGCTCTTATAATAAGACTCCAGTTTAACAGCTTTCTGTCTCTGGCCAGGGGATGACATACAATGCCCATCACAATGGAGTGAAGGGCATTGCAGGAGCAACAAAACTGCAAAAGAAAATCAACAAACTACTATCCAGAACTTCAGAGACTCTATATCAACCACCTAGAACTAGGCCAGACTAATCTCTACCCATCCTGAAGCTCAGGGACATTTGCGGAAGAGGGGGTGGTAAGAGTGTAAGAGCAAAAGGATGGGGGGAGCAATGATTTGCAAGATACACCACACAAGTTAGGGCCGAAGCAATCATAATTGGACATTGCATGCCCAGCGCAATGTCTAAAACACTATTGACCTCACAGAGTCTAGCATCTGCTAAAGGCACCAAGATCCTTGGAGGCAAGGGATTGACAGCCACAGTAGTGTTCCTATGCTTAAGGGGAACACAGGAAAGGGTTCAGGGAAATGCCAGTGGGTCCTTGTACGTCATCGGAGAGGAGGGCCCAGAGGAGAGTCAGGCATGCACAAGAAAGGACTCTGGGAATTGAGGCGGGAGGCACGGGGGGATGGGGAGGGAGGGGTAAGGGGAGGGGGAGTAGGGGGTTCGGGGGAGGGGAGGAGGAGGGAGGGAGGGAACTGGTGTATCTATTAAGTTTGTATGAGCTGAAATAATAATAAAAATGTATTAAATAAAAAAAAGTCTTCCAAAAGAATTCTCAACTTCACACCTGGAAGCCTTCTGTCGTCAGAGTCTTGTCCTCCCTGATATGCCCTCAAGTTACCTTTCTTCCTATTCTGGTGTCACTTCTATAAGTGTGCTCCTCTGTGCCATCAACTGTGTGGTCTCTTTCTGAAAGTTAGAGCTCAACCTGACTCCAGTGCTCAATTTGCTTTGTCTGCACCTGGAAGCATGCCCCTTTTCTCGCCAAACTGCATGACGTGTTCCAGACTCATTTGCTCTTCCTTTTGTTTCTGATTCTCACTATAAGCTTAGCTAAAATCAGCCAGAAATAGCTGCACTCCAGCCCGAATGCTTGACTGTATTGAAATTTCTTCTGCCAGATTAATGACTTCGTTACTTTTGAATTTAGCATCAATCAATTTTTTTAGGACATGAACAATACTAGACCATAGGAAGATGGAAGCAAGAACATAACACAAGCGACCTCTAGTCTAATTCCCAATAGAGTGCTTTTCTCACATGAGACCTGGAATGTGCGGTTACTGTCCACATTTCTATCTGCAATCTGGTCTTCTGAATGCTCACCAGAATCACCCATTAAGCTCTGTTTAGAGCACAGTAGGTAATCTCTAGCCCCATCTCCAAACTCTTCCTCATCCTTCTACTGACTTCAAAGGTCTAAGAACCACATGGTTAACTTTATCAGAGCAGTGATCCCTCTTTTTAGAACCACTTATTTCTGTTAGTCACTGTAGTAAAAATATCTGAAAGACATAAAACGTCCTCAAAGGAGGAAAGGTTCTCTTTATCTTTCAGAGCTTCGGAGAAAATTTCATTCCATCCTGGTGGGGAGAGCATAGGAAAGGATGGCCGTCCATGGCGGCAGGAGCGCGTGATGGCAGCTCTTCACCTGTTGGTGGCCCAGGAAGCAGGGAGCACTGGAGCCAGAGTCAAGCACTAACTTTTAGAAAGCCCTAGTGATCTATCTCTGCCAGCCAGGGTTCATCCCCCGAGCGTGCCACAGCCAAAATAGTGTCACTAGCTGCAGTACAAGCATTCACAATATGAGATGTGGGGGATATTTCAGATTCAGACCATAGCATCATTGAACCAAAAGGCTTTTTAAAAGCAGCAGACATTGCAGTTAAGTGCTCCTGGCATTCCTCTTTTGTTGTTTTAATAACAATAAAATTCTGAATAATTTCTACAGATGTTAGTTTGTGCTTTGTCTCTTGTTTTTTTTTTTTTTGTGCATGTATCTTAGGACTGTCACAAGTCACATGAATACTTTCTGTGAAGAGATTGTGGTAGGCTTATTTTAGGAGAAAAGGAAGTGAATTTGTTTGGAATAGAGACCCCCCCTCCCCCGGGCAACTTGGGGAAAGACCTTATATTTCCAGAGCAGGGAGTGGGTGCGAGCCTTCGGGAATGATCGACAGTGAGTGAGGTTCTGGTTCCTCAGAGAGTGCTGCGTTTCCCAGGAGGGAAAACTTCCTAGTACCAGATGCCAGTGCTGCCAGCTGGGACTCATTGATCTTTTGGTTTCCTAACAGAAAAACCATCAGAGTCCTGAGCTCTGCCGAGCAGATCATCTCCTCAGTGACTGTGGCACATTATGCATATTAGGCACATTAAATGTCTGTCATATGTGCTGCATGTATTTGTTCTAATTTCTACCATTTGAGTTTTCATTTTTCTTTGTTTTTTTTTTTGTATCACAAAAATTTTAATTTAACCAAGAGAGTCATCAAATGAAAGAATGATCAAAAGGAAAAAGATTGGCAACAAGGCAACAGAGAGAAATTTGCTGGACATTGTTCTACCCAGTGGCAGGGAGAACAAATGACTCAAAGGGTTCAAAATCTATTTGACCTTCTGAGTTAAATGGGTGTGTATGGAAGGAGGGGGGCTGCAAGGGCTACTGAAGCTTATTTTCAGGTGGTTGAAATTGACAAACAGGAAAGCGATTGTTGGTATTCACCAAGAAGATACAACGGCAAGGGGAAGAATAAGAGGTATCAAGTTTGGAAAGGAATTTAGGGGTGCCTAAGAGATGTTTTGTTTATTTTCTTCCCCAATCATACAAGCTCAATAGGTACCCTGTCCTCTTCCACCCTCCACCCCTCTCCAGTCCTGCCTTGCCCTCTCCCCCGCTTTTCCCTTCCTTTCACCCTTCTCCCTCCCCTTCTCCCACTGCCTTCCCCTTTCCCCCTCTCATCTCCTGGAGCATCCTTTTGTGTGAATGCCAAAGTTCCCTGTGTCCTCCACCCTAATGGCCTATGAAGACTCAGTGGCATAGCCTGGAGCCCTTTTTTGGGCTCACCGTTAGTATGGGAACACTACCATGACTGTTAATCCCTTGCCTCTAAGGATCCCACTGCCTGTGATCCATGCTGTCATTGACATGCCAGTCATTGTGCAGGTCATGTAAAGTCCAATTATGGCTACTGCAGCCCTAACTTGTATGGAGTACCTTGTCATAGTTAGGCACAGATGTCAACTTAACTGTTGAGGGTTTGAGTTCTGGGCACATTTGTAGATGTTTAATGGTTTAATTAAGCCCAGAGCAAACCTAAAGAAGATTGTCTAGCTGCTAGGGAAGGCCCAGCTCATGGTGGGTGGAACTAGGCCCCGGAATAAATCACAGAGAGCTGGTTGAGAGAGTTGGCATCCTTCTGTTTACTTGGCCAGACATGTTGGTCTGGCAAGTAGGGATTGTCCATCTCTCAGCTGTTATGTGGTGATGGTGTGGCCAGTTCCCTCGGCCCTGGTGTTGGTGCATGCTCTCCCATCAAGCTGGACTGAGAACTGTAGCCAGGAATCATGAGAGAATAGCCCTTGTTCCCTTAAGCCATTTGATGGTCATTTATCAGCAACCATGCTGGTGAACTGTGACACTCCCCATCTTTAGGCTCTTACAATCTTGCCATCCCCTGTTCTTCAAGTTTCCCTGAACCTTAGGATAGGGAGAGATTTGGCTGGTCTGGTTCCAGGTGATTAATGTAGGGCCTTTGGGGCATCCTGATTGGTATTGAAGGTCACCTCCTAACCAAAGATAAAAGGTTGTTTAAATGAAGGTCTTCTGATTAAGGGGAATAGAGTAGGACAGTGCAGTGAGGGGGGTTCAGTGTCCCATTTTCAGGATGGTAACCATCCCTGATTGGTGAGATCAAACCTCTTCAGTTACAAGTGACAAACTTGACCGTGACCTATTTTCTCTACTGAAGCATGGTCCCCCTCCTTTTTTTTCTGGGGGGGGGGGCTCTTTCTCCTTCCCTCCCGTTCACAATCTCCTAGATTACAGTAGGTATTACAGAGATTCATTTCCGAATATGTCCTTAAGTGGGCTTGGTACTAGGAGATGTCTAAGTGGAGAGATTTCATAAGCTGGTGGGTCTTGGGATCTAACAAATTGAAGGACTCCCTGGGCCGTGGAGTAGGTGACAGGCTTTGGTGGCACAGCTGGCAACCATCTGTAAACACACCAGTGAATGGAATTCCCCTGAGACAGGGCTTTTGAGCAGTGCCAGGAGGGTTTGAGGAGGAAGCCCCCACAAACCCATCTTTCATGCATCTGTTGAGAAAAGAAACCAATAACCCAGGTGATTGCTTGGAACAAGGCCCCAGAGGTTACTTGCACCCTCGGGGTCAGAGGGATCCTCAGCAGACTTGTCTTTGCCTTGAGGTGGGGCCTCTAGTCTGAGGAGAGGTGGTGAGGGGAATCACACTTATCCCCTGTGTACAGTTTTCTCTCTTATCTTCTCTCCCCCACTGCAGGCTTGGCTGGATCTGGGGGTCCTCTGTATTCTGCCACTAAACAGCACAGCCCTCAGTCTCATTCTGTTTCCCCAGTTTCCAACCAGGAAACCAACACATTCCCCATCCCCCCCCCCCCCGCCACCCTACACACATCAGTATCCCTCTTCTCCCATATTTTCCAGGGGACTCGGACCTCTTTCCGACCCCTGTTGCATCGCTCGACTTCCCATCTCAAGAAAGGTGGCAGAATCTCTCACCAACTCACCCTGCTAATTTATGCCAAGGCAGTGAAATGGATTCTCCTTCATGAAGTTCCAGCGAATGAGCTCACACACACATTTGGTTTTCAATTTAAGACCATTCTGAGATCTGGCTTCTCCTCTGAATACCAGAAAACTGGCGCTTGCCCATATGGAAATACTTGTTGTGTAAACTACATTGATATGCAGCAGTTTTTAAAGATTTCTTCCCAGTTGTTTGTTCAATGGGGTGAAAGAGGTTGCAGGTAGCAGGGAGAGAATGCTTCAGAGTTTGTCTTAATATAGGAACAATTTCACAAAAGACTAGAAACTTAGACGTGATCTGAGGAGCCAACATTTATGGAAGAACAGCACACATTATGTAACACCTGGTCCCTTAACTCGGAATCTGATACTTTCTCGTTTATTCAAATGTGCCTTGGTAATGAACTCATAGTCTCTGGCTCAGGGGATGTTTGTCTCTTTGCTTTGGTGTGATGTAACTTTAACACATATCTAGGGCCATCCATAGTTGAATCTGCTGTGAGTTGTAACCATTGCCTGTTATGGTTGGGAAAGGTTTTAGAGATCATCCAGGCCCACTCCTCATTTTTCAGATAAGAAAAATGAGAGCAAAAACATGCCTATAATCACATGGCTAATTAGCATAACTAGATTTTTAAGATTTATTTTTTTATTAGCATACAAATATTAGGTTTCATCACGTCATTTTTCAAACAGATTTCATTTTTTTTCTTTCTCCCCGTTTCTCCTCTATCCCTCTTCCCCTTGTGCCTTCCCACTTTCATGTCACATATGTTTGTCCCTTGCTCCTCCTCCCTTTCTTCAACACATCTTGCTTCTCTCTCCTGCTCTTCTGTCTGGGTTCCATAGTCTGTACCCACTTTCACCCTTCCCCCACTTATTGATATGCATGACAAGCATTGCAAGTTAGCAATGATCTTCATCTGAGGAAGAAAATGTGATCTGTGTCTTTCTGGACTAGATCATCTTACTCTAATATCTTCCAGACCCAATCATTTTCCTTCAAGTTGGTCATTTCATATTTTTACAAGTGAATAAAATTTCGTTGTGTATCTATGCCACATTTTTCTTTTTTTCTTTTTAATTAATTTATTTTTTCTACTCATACAAACTTAATAGGTACCCCGGTCCCCTCCCTCCCTCCACCCTTCCCCAGACCCCCTTGTTTCCCCCCTTTTTCTCTTCCTTTCCCCCCTTCCTCCCTTTCTCCCATTGCTCCCTCTCCCCCCCATCCCTGGAGCATCCTTTAGTGTGAATGTCAAACTTCCCTCCGGTCCTCTACTCTAATGAGGTGTAAGGACTCAATAGCATTGCCTAGAGTCCTTTATTGTGTTCCCCTTTAGTATAGAAACACTATTGTGCTATGCCACATTTTCTTTATCCATTTGTCAGTTAATGGGCATCTAGCCTGGCTTCATTTCCTTGGTACTGAGAATAATAAGCAATGAACATGGATGTGCAATATAATTTGTGGTAGGATAAGGAACCCTTTGGGAATATGTGTAGGAGTGACATTGCTGAGTCATATGATAGTTCTATTTTTAATTCTTTTGAGATACCCCATACCAATTTCTATGACTGACTTTTTCCTGAGTTCTAAGAATCTGTGGTCTGGTGGATTAAAGGTACTGTCTCTGTTTCACTATTACTGAGTAGTAGTAGAGTATCTATGAACTGGAGAGATGGCTCAGGGATTAAGACTGTGCGTCACAAGCAGAAGGTCCTAAGTTCCAATCCCAAGTCCTACATAAAAATGCTAGACAGAAATGGTGGTGGCCTGCACTTTCTGGTCCTGGTGGGCAAAAATCCCAGAGCAAAGCATAAAGGAGGTAGAAACAATCTAGGATGATTCCTGAAGTCCCTCTTTGGTCTTCCACAGGGACACATAGTGGCCTCAGACAGATACACACACACACACACACACACACACACACACACACACACACACACACACACAAATGAATAAATAGATAGGGAGCTACTCTTGACCCCTCCTATTCTATATCCACTCTTGACAACACCCAAGTTCTCCAAGTAAACTACTGCCCTTGCTAAGCAAACAGTCTTAGTTAAGTCTCTGACACTGGTGATACAAGTACACATTCTACAAGGATACATACACGCCACTCACTCATGTAGCACATTCACACATTCACACACTCACTATAGTCATGCATATATATATGTGTGTGTGTGTGTGTATACACACTACTATCATGCATGTACACACATGAAAATACACTTAGGCATATACAACCTGCAAACAGGCATGCACACCAAACTCACACATACACCAACATACCACACTTGCACACATGTTCACATGTACATACATCACACTCACATGTATACATATACATATGCACACACAGCACACTCAC
The DNA here is from genome assembly GCA_023101885.1 of Typhlomys cinereus. Classification (NCBI taxonomy): domain Eukaryota; kingdom Metazoa; phylum Chordata; class Mammalia; order Rodentia; family Platacanthomyidae; genus Typhlomys; species Typhlomys cinereus. The sequence goes on along the minus strand of JALPQD010000067.1, from coordinate 6,539,272 downwards.
ACATATATACATGAATGAACACAGGCACACATATGTACACATACTACACACATATTCATACTTGCACACATGCCATATTCATGTATATGTGTACATACACACAAACCACACTCAAATAGGAATACTATACATGCATACACAGCTTAAGCCAACTTACATGCCACACTTTCTTTTGGATTTGTATGATACTTCAAAAGTGGAAATAACTTTTCAAAGTTTATCTTTACCATGAACATAGGTTCCCTTTGTCCGGCAAACCTTTTTGCCATCAGACCTACTTCGGCAGCATTTTTGTAGAACTAGGTGATTCTGAAGTGAATGAAATTTCAAAAAAAAAATCTTTCTGAGGGTATACAGAACATTGAATAGAAGGATTTTTTTGCATTTAAAATCACATGTATTCTGTGCAGCCCTTGCTTATTTTCAATATGTTGTGTAAATCCTTGAACATATACTGCCATGGTACAGAAGTATTGAATTCTGCCCAAAATGAGTTCTAAAGATTTTGAATTATTACCAACTTACTCTAAGGAAAGCATATGGAGTTCAGGAGGCACATATTGGGTTGACTTTTACAATTAGCTTTCATTCATAATACAGTATTTATTGATGAATAACATAAAACTGTGCCTATTTGATGCTTGTGTATGAATACTAGAACTCAACAGAAGCCATAGCAGTTGTTCAGAACTTATGCCAACCAAGAACTTGTTTTTGGAAACAGTAGCTTGTTATTGACATTGTTTAGAATTGCTAGCACATGGCGACAATATAAAGCAGATCAAGTTTTTGTCAGTTTTATGACTGTTTTCATGTTCTCTGCAGAAACTCTGCTCAGTGCATCCAAGTATTGTATACTCAAGAGTGAAAATTTTTTTTCTCCCACATTCTATTTTTTTCCCAATCATACAAACTCAATAGGTACCCCGTCCTCTCCCTCCCTTCTCCCCTCCCCAGCCCCCCTTGCACCCTACCCCTCTTTTTCCCTTCCTTTCACCCCTCTCCCTCCCCTTCTCCCAGTGCCTTCCCCTTCTTCCCTCCCATCCCCTGGAGCATCCTTTTGTGTGAATGTCAAACCTCCCTCTGAGTCCTCAACCCTAGTGAGGTAAGGACTCAGTGGCATAGCCCGGAGCCCTTTCTTGGGCTACTTGTTAGTATGGAAACTCTATTATGACTGTTAATCCCTTGCCTCTAAGGATCCTACTGCCTGGAGCCTTCTCCCCTGTGATCTATGCTAGACTTTGGGGGGTTGTTGACATGTCAGCCATTATGCAGGTCAGGCAATTATTATGGCTACTGCAGCCCTAACTTGTATGGATTGTTTTGCGTATTGTTGGGCCTCCCCATCTGTAGGCTACAATCTTGCTGCCCCTTCTTCTGCAAGGTTTCCTGAGCTTTAGGATGGGGAGAGATTTGGCTGGTTCTAGGTGATTAATGTAGGGTCTTTGGTGCTCTGAATTATGATTTGTTGTTGTTTTCAGTTTTGCTTTTCCTATACTGCCCTTGGCTCCATCCTGCTTGGTATAGGAAAGTCACTTCCTAACCAAAGATAAAAAGTTGTTTAAATGAAGACTTTTTTAATATACATAATTTTATTACAATTTTTTTAAAAAACAAAATGCAACATCCTAAGAATCCAAATTTTACTATTAATACAAATTCTTTCCTATGAAGTTTGCTGTACTACCATACACAAGAAATTAAAGAAACCATTAAGTATTTAGGAACGTTCAACATTAAAAGCTTTAAAATCTAACTGTATGTAGTAATTCCTCAAAAAGCTACAACCTGCATTTTTTTTAAAAAAGTATTTTCTTCTACAAAGAATCTCATCTGCTATACAAAAATCAGTACAGTTTTTATACTGAAACTAGTGTTGAGCTGCACTTGAATTTCACATTCTTAGCAACACAATTGCCTGAGCACACACACACACTGCACACACAAGACAGCCACTTCACTTATTCTTCATCTTCATCCTCTTCTTCCTTGTCATCTTCCTCTTCCTCCTTCTCTTCATCCTCCTCATCTTCTGGTTCACTCTTCTTCTTAGAGCCAGTAGGCCTACCAGGGCCCTTCTTACCTGCTTCACTTTTGCCCTTGGCATAGTGCAGCAATATCTTTGTACTTCTCCTTTAGCTTGGCTGCTTTTTGTTCATAGGGCTGCTTGTTTTTGGCAGACTGCTCAGACCACGTCTCGCCCAGCTTCTTTGCAGCCTGGGTGCTCACTTTTGATCTTTGGGCAATGTTCCGAGCAAAACAGGAAGAAGGCAGATGGAAGTCTTTTCGGGGCATTGGGGTCCTTTTTCTTGCCTTTCTTATCACCTTTAGGAGGAACGTAATTCTTCATCTCCCTGTCATAGCAGGCTTTGTCGCTCTTGGCCATATCTTCAAACTTGGACTTCCTTGGCAGACGTCGTTTTCCATCTCTATGAGCACTTCTTGGAGAACTCGGCGAGGATGACGGAGGAGTGCGGTGCTTCTTGTGCTCCTCGTGGCACGTCTGCACGAAGAAGGCGTATGAGGACCTCTTGCCCCGTGGCTTGTTGGGGTCTCCCTTGCCCATGCTGGTGGCGCAGTGGCACCTGGCGCGAGCTTCTCCCTCAGTCCCTTGGAGACGCATCCTCCAGCTCTGGCTCCAGCGTGAACTGGTTTACCAAAATGAAGATCTTAATATTAGAAGAGACTCAAAGGTAGATGGAATAGGAGTAGGACACGGCAGTGAGGGAGAGGGAATCAGTGTTCCATTTGCAGGATGGTTACCATCTATCTTCCAGTTCCTATATCCTTCCCGATTGGTGAGATCAAACCTCTTCAGCTGCAAGTGACCAGGAAGGGAAATGAGAGTGAGCTTCACCAGATGTCTCACTATTTGCATGCAATACTTGATGGTGACCTATTTTCTCTACTGAAGCATGATCTCCTCTCTCCTTTTTTCTCCCCTTTCTCCTTACCCTTTCCTCCTGTTTATAATCTTTGCAATTCTAGTAGGTATTACAGAGATTTACCTTTGAATATATCATTAAGTTGGTTTCGTACTAGGATCCACCTATTAGGGAGTACATACAGTGTCTGATTTTCTGTGTCAGACTGCCAAGTTTTGCATGTTTCCACTGTGACCGTCCCCACTCTAACTCTGAAGATATCTGTGCACCTGGTGATTTTTCCTTCCATTTACTTTCTTACCCCATCCTTTAGGACCCATGTTCCATCTCTGACTTTAAGAAGAAACAGTGGAAAATCAAGTTGCTATGGTAGTAAAGCTATTTCTCCACATGCCTTCCTCTGTTCCCATTGCTTTTCTCCTCTGTAATAGCTAAAGATATAAGGGATAAATGGGCTCATGTAAGTGAGACATTTGAAGACACTAAAAAGCACATGGTAACTATCCAATGAATGCTTGTTGTTACCTGATAATGATCTTAACGAACATGGTGCTCCCTGGTTATAGCAGGTCCCTGAAAGAGTGGCTGGCACTCTTCAACTTAGATCCTTCACTGTGATGTTCACTGACTGGTTTTCCAGCAGTTTTCAGTTCCTGTAATGGTTACAGAACCCTAAGTCTCTGTGTGTACTGGACACTTTGGAAGCAGACATTGCAGGCCTGCACACTGGATATTTTCATTGTGATAAGGGCATTATCTCTGGACTTGGGGCCTGCATCACTAAGTTCCTCTTTAGAGACCAGCACACGGTCACCAGCTTGTTGTTAGCACACAGCACACACTCAGCAGCTTGTTATTAATCACCAGCACACAACCCAATGTGAAAATAGGGATTTGTACCTCTTACAGCTTTGCTTGGTGGATGGCTATTAAGGGGAACAAAATCATGCCCACCATGATTGGAATCTGAATATAGAGGGTTGTTGCTTATTTCAAACAATGGAGCTGTAAGTTTCATGTAAAAAAAAACTATGGTATTAGTGGTTATGAAATTTGGACATTCTACCTGTTCATTTGCCAGTCGAAGTGAATTTCTAAACATTTCTGTTAAGGCAGAGTTTCCTCATTTTCTTGTTGAATTTTGAAACTTGAAATCAGATCTTCAGATTTGCCTGTACACGGGTGGAAGAAGGTGGGCAAGGAGGGTGGCAGGTGATGCAGGATCTTGCCAGGTTTTCCGAAGGGTAGAATCATGAATGGCCCTTCAGTCAAGGAGAGGTGTTGACTCTGAAAGAAATGCAGATGGATTAGAAACAGGTTAGTGATACAGAGCAGGCTTGTGAGAAGAGCTCCCCACTCTCACTGAACATGTTGCTGCTCACAGGCAAGCTTGGAACATTCCTAACCCACACTGATCCTGCTGCATCTCTAAGTTAAAGTGACCTGTGAACGCCAATTGGACTGGTGTGAGAGGAAAGACTGAATCTGGGTTGGTTTCCCATTCAGGGTATCATCTTGGATGAGTCTTTCTGTTTTGACAGATGAAATTTCAAAGCCAAAGTTTAACAAAGCATTTGAGAAATGAAACAGGGGTAATGTCACTGTATACTCACAGCCTGCATTTGCAAGCTATTTGCAACTGTTGCATTTTACCCAGTGATTAGAAGGAGAAAAATTTTTATGTAGAGACAGGGCTTGATAGCATGCTAAAGATGGGAGGGCTTAGTGTGCAATATTTGTATGATAACTCATTGGTCCTAAATGAAAACACACACACACATACACCTTGTTATGATCTGTCCTTTGACATAAGGAGTGATATTCTCACCAAGGATAACTGCTTGCAGTTACAGAGTGTGAGTGTTCAGGGATAGCCAGTAGCACTTTGAGATTGCTAGCGTGCATTTTCAGGCCTGACTAGTAGACTTCAGAGAGGGAGGCAAATCGGGTGCTGCAATGTTCATATAAAGGTTCCATGGGTTTGCAGGTTAAATTTCTATTTGTGAATCTTCCTTTCTGCATGGTGCTTTTTCTGCAATTAGAGGGTTCCAACAGCAGATGGCACCTTTGTTATGATCATACGGTCTGAAAACTGGACGACTCAACCACCATAGGACAATGCATTCTGTGGCATGCATAAATGTATGTATACGTCTTTAGCTAGAGGTATAGCTCAGCTGGTAGAGTGCTTATCTCAAATGCGTGATGACTTGTCTTCATGCACATGTGTATTCACGCTCAATGTATGAAGGATGGATTTGCACAAATGTAATATGTCAGGATCCATACGTGAAGATCTTTCCTGACCTGGTGAGGGCCAGGTGATCCACATGTAGGTCAATGAGCATGTGGAATTTTCCAAAACATTGAAATTGAGCAGATGCTTAAAGGGGTGAACATAGGTTAAGCCAATAAAATGTGAGAGGAGACTTTCCTGACCTTTGGGGACATAATTTCTTCTGTGAGATGTCGGTCCAAACCATGGAGCTGCTGTTTTTGCAACCACAAAGGAAGTCATACTGGACATGCTAGTTTCCATTGCTGTAACAAATACCTGAAATCATCACCTTATAGAGCAGGAAATATTTTGGCTCGAAGCTTTGCAGGGTTACAATCAATAGTTAGGCAGACCCATTGCTTTAGGTCTCTAGTAGGGTACTGGATGACTGTGCCTAGAAAATATGGCAAGACGGCCATCTTGAGACTGGGAAATGAAAAGAATGAAAGAGATCAGGGTTGGGTAAGATAGTCTTTGAGAGCACACACTCAATTATCCATGACCTCCCACTAGGCCCCACCTCTTAAAGCTGCCACCATTCTAGAAGGTCTACTAGGGGAAGAAGGCTTTAAATGAAAGAGACACTGGAGAGGGAACATTTCAGACCCAAACTGTTACATCAAAGATAGTGTAGGGAAACCAAAAGAAATAAGGCCTTTGTTGTAGGTCTAGAGGTTGTTCTAGCATCACTATGGTATCTTTTATCTTACAACCAGTGAGAGTACATTTTTCACAGATTTAATTGATGGAAGAACAAAATAGAATTTTTATTAAGATAGCTGAACAGGTCTAGGACTGTGGCTCAGCTGGTGGAGTGTTTATAAAGAATGCATGAGAATTTGCCAGCATTCATAAAGCCCTTGGGTTCAATCCCAGCACCACATAATTCAAACATTGTAATGTACAGCTGCGATCTTCATACTGAGGAGTGAAGGTAGGAGGAGGTAAGCAAGTTTGAAGCCAGCCTGGGCTATGTGAGACCTTATCTTTTTTTTAACATTTTTTATTATTATTTCCGCTCATACAAACTTAGTAGGTACACCGGTTCCCTCCCTCCCTCCTCCTCCCCCCAAACCCCCTGTTCCCCCTCCCCTCACCCCTCCCTCCCCATCCCCCAGTGCCTCCCCCCTCCAATCCCCGGAGAATCCTTTAATGTGCATGCCAGACTCTCCTCTGGGCCCTCTTCTCTGATGACGTGCAAGGACCCAGTGGCATTTCCCTGAACCCTTTCCCGTGTTCCCCTTAAGCATAGGAACACTACTGTGGCTGGTGAGACCTTATCTTGAAAAAGAGAGAGGGCAAAAAAGAAGTTAAACCAAGCCACCATTAGTAATTGCTGTCCTTGTTAGATGATAGCACATAACAATAAAAATTCAAAATTTTAAAGTCTTGTCACCTAACTGGCTTCGTTTCACTGACCGTCAGCTGCAAGGTATGAAATTCTTGGTTTGCTCCTCCATTTACTTAGAACTTCATAGAACATGCTTTGGTTCTTTGATTCTGTGTTGAAATACCATTGCATATCTACAGCATAGCTGTAAGACTTAGTTTCTGATGAAAACCTCGGAAGCTGCAGTCTGCTTGGAGGGTTTGCTTGTTTCACAGTCCTTCTTCCCTTTCTTCACTGAAGCAAACTTCCATCAGACGGGAATATGAAGGAAGGAGAGTTTTTCCAGAGCAGAAACTGTGCTTTACTAGCTAATACACAGTAAGGTTAAAAAAAAGCAAACCAAACTACACAGGTTCTGCAGTCCAAACAGTTTGGGGGAAAATTGCTTTAATAACAATATCTTCCAGACATTAAAATGTAGGACTTTTTTGTTGTGATAAATACCGTTGCACAATGAAACCAGACTGAACTCCAGTGGCTTAACATGATGCATTTTTTTTTTTCATGGCAGAGACTTTGTGAGCATTTTCATAGAGGAGGCTGCTTCTAAGAGATGTTTAGTAGGCCAGCCTTGACCCAGTTGCTTTCATCATCCATAACTGTTAAATTTCAAAAGTCATCTCAGGCTTTATTACAGGTCTTTGAAAGGGACAAAGAATGGGAAGGTGCTATGTTCTTGATCATACTATAATTGATTTCTCATAGAGCAAAAGTCAGTCATGTGGCCACACTTAGCTTCAGTGAATGGTGAGAAGTATAATCAGGATTGATGACCAGGGAATATATAACGGATTATAATGACCACTGTCACCACAAGTTGCAGATGCCAACTTGACAATTAAAGACAGTGCCTTTGGGCACATCTGTGAAGAGTTATTCAGCCAAGGTAAACCCTGAGCAAGCCTAATGGAGATTATCTAATTGATGTGGAAAGATCCAGGCCAGAGTGAGAGGGACTTTCCCTAGGCAGGAATTGTACAGAATTGGCTTAGTACTTTGGCATACAGGCAAACACAGAAGTATGTTCCTCTTTCAGCAATTCTTGTGGATATTGTGTGGCCTTTTCCCTTAGCTCCTGGTATTGCTTTGAATCATCTGCCATGCTGATGAATATAACCTAGAATTGTAAGCTGGAATCAAACCTTTCTTCCCCTAAGTCATTTGAGGTCCTGTATTCATTTAGGTATGGAAAGATAAAATTAACCTAACCACCAAGTAGTCTCTGCTAAACATGCATAGAATTCTTTGAGAGAGACCTACAGCATTCAGCTTCCTCAAACTTACCAAACATTTTCCCGTCTATACTCCCCTTAACATTACCCTCATCCATCTAAATGTCCCATGGAACACTCTCAGAGATATTCCTAGGCTTCTTTCCCTGGATTATCCTTTTAAAAGACTGCTAGTGGTTTCATGCCTCTTCACCATGCTGTGGAAACAGAAATGGAAACATTGCAGCCAGCGGCATCTATAGATAATGATGCTTTGGGTATTATGGTTGGAATGTGACCAGGAAGTGTTTGAACACTTGGTATCCAGCTAGTGGTGCTGTTTAGAAAGGTTGAGGGTTGTTTGGGAGATGAAGTCTTGCTGGAGGAAGTACATCATTAGGGGGTGGGCCTTGGAATCTGATAGCCCAGCCTTACTTCCTATTTCCTCTCTCTCTCTCTCTCTCTCTCTCTCTCTGTTTCCTGACTGCTGATTCAGTGTGAGTCAGCTTCCTGCTCCTCCTGCCTCACCTTTCCCACCTGTTGCCATGCCTTCAGGGCCATGATGAGTTCTATCTCCATGGAAATATAAGCCTGAGACTCGGGAGGGGGGATGCTTAAAGATGGGAGCGGGAACTCTCCCTTAAGATGCCTTTGTTAACGTAAAGTGACAAAAACAGATAATATCTTTTTCTGAAGTGAATTTTGTTGAAATTTCTATTTGAGAGTGTCTTACTCATGCTTTCTCCATGTATTTGCTCAGCTAATTTAAGTAGCCATTGGGCATAGCTGTTAGCATTTTCCTTCATACGGTTACTCTACGACCCTGAAAATCCCATTCATAGAAACTACGAAGCTTACAGCTGTGTGTTGAGACCGTTGCCTTCCAGCAGCCTGGGGCCTCACTGCATCTTCCAGGCCTTTCTGTTTTTTACCTTTTCTTTCCTATTTCTAAAAGTTACTAAAAACTTACTAAAAGTTACTTCCTACTTCATTCACTGTCTAGTAAAGACCTCAGAATTTTAATCCTTCATCAGAGGAATAATTTCAAGGTTCTTTGTCCATTAGGTGGGTGGCTGCTTCATTGTCAATTATTTCCTTTGCTGCATAGAAACTTTGTAGCTCATGGCTTTGAATTCACTTGATTTTGTTTTTATTGCCTCTACTTTACTTTTGGGATCTATCCCTCCACAATCTTTTCTCATACCAATTTCTTGAAGCGTTTCTTCTGTTTTCATATAGTATTCTCATAATTCGGGGTCTAGATTTAAGCTTTTAATCTATTTTTAAATTAATTAATTAATTAAATTTCCCAATCATACAAACTTAATAGGTACCTGGGTCCCCTCCCTCCCTCAACCCCTCCCTGCCTCCCTTCATCCCTCCCCGCTTTTCCCCTTCATTTCACCCCCTCCCTCCCTTTCTTTCAGTGCCCTCCTTCTCCCCCCCCAATCCTTGGAGCATCGTTTAGTGTGAATGTGCGTCTTCCACTCTAATGAGGTGTAAGGACTCAGTAGCATTGCCTAAAGCCCTTTCTTGTGTCCCCTTTAGTATGGGAACACTATTGTGACTGTTAATCCCTTACCTCTAGGGATCCTAGTGCCTGTGATCCATGCTAGACTTTGGGGGATCATTGATATGTCAGTTGTTGTGTAGGTCATGCAAAGTCCTATTATGGCTACTGTGGCCCTATGGTTACTGAGTATAGTTACTCCTCCCCATCTTTAGGCTCTTACAATCTTAACCGCCCCTTCTTCCGCAAATTTCCCTGAGCTTTAGGATGGGGAGAGATTAGGTTGGTCTGGTTCCAGGTGATTAATGTAGGGTCTCTGATGTTTTGAAATATGGTTGGTTTTTGTTTTCAGTTTTGCTGTTTTTGCATCGCCCTTGGCTCTATCCTGATTGGTATTGGATGTCACCTCCTAGCCAGAAATAAAAGACTGTTAAAATGGAGTCTTACTATAAGAGTAGATTCAAAGATAGATGGAATAAGAGTAGGAGACCGCGGTGAGGGGGTCAGTCTCCCATTTGCAGGATGGTTACCTTCTATCTGCCAGACTCTATACCCTCCCTGACTGGTGAGATCAAACCCCCTCAGTTGCAAGTGACCAAGAAGGAAAGTGACTGAGCTTAACCAGATGTCTCACTACTTACTTGCAGTACTTGATGGTGACCTAGTTTCTCTGTTGTAGCATGATCCCCTCTCTCCTTAATTCTGGGGGGCCCTCCTTCCCCTTTCCTCCTAAGTCTTTAATCTATTATGATTATATTTTTATATTGGATTAAGTTTATATTGGATAAGAGGAGGATATCTATTTTTATTCTTTTGCATATGGACATCCAAAGTTCCTTGCACCTTTTATTGATGATCCATCTTTCCTCTGTATACAATCTTATTCATATGTAGAAGCTAAAATGTTAATGGTATAGTCTTAGGGAATAGAATGATAGATATCAGAGTGAGGGAATAAGAGGAATATAGAAAGTTTGGTTAGCAGATATAAAATAAGTTATATTGTCTGTAGTACAGGGGAAATTATAGTTAATAATTTATTATATACTTCAAAATCAGTAAAAGAAAACTTTTATTTTCCCCTTCCTGGGAATTGAATCCAGGCTCTAGCACATTTTAGAATATACCTGATAGTCTGAGAGAGCAGATGTGTTCCCAGGACAATAAACGACAAATGCCTGAGATGGTTATACATATGCTAATTATTCTCACTTGTTCACTGCACAATTTATATATACACATGCCAAATATTGTACTCTTCCCCGTGAATATGGCCAGTTCTTAAGTGTCAACTAAAATTAAATGATCACTATGGGACAGACACAGTGACATCTTTATGCATTCTTCTGCTTATTGGTGTTTGCACTACAGCACAGGATAAACATGAAAGGAGCGGCATAAGGTACTACAGAGGTAGAATTTCAGGTGTGGGTAGTAGGACTAGTACTGGGAGCAACGGCATCACTAGCTTGTTCAGGATATGGGACTTGGGATTCTCATTCACAGCTTCATTTGTGCAGTTAGTCCTGACCGAAGGTACCTATCCTGGCATTTCTGCTAGAGAAGACACAGCAGTCCTTCATTTGGCCCTCGGAACATTCCTCTGAACAGATTGATTTTATTACAGGATGACAAGATTTTCTTCTTGGGCAAGTTTATGAGATGTCACTTCCTATGACAACGATTACAAGAAATTTAACAAATTTAATTTCCTCATCTGTTTCATTTCACTTTGACCACAGCTATAACTTGTCAAAATGTAGAAGCACTCTTACACCACTACCTTGAGTGAAAATAGGTCCCTTCATTTGCTCTCCCCTTTCTAATCCACCTCTTCCAGGTATTCAGATCTATTTGCATCCCAGAATTTGGGACATAACAAGGAAGTGAGTTATTTCACACATTTAATGAATGTCTTATCAAGGCCTCTTATGAGCAATAAAAATAAATATTTTTACAAATACGTGTTACATTTTGTATGGCGACAAGCTTGTGGACTTTATTTGACCACAGAAAGCTATTTCTCAGAAGTGCATTTACTAGAGAAGGATGCATTTTATTAATTTATTTCAGAAACTTGACCAAGATAAATAAAAATAGTCATAGTTCATACTTGAATTTTAAAGAATAATCAGTTTTTCCTTTTTATTGTTTGATAGTTCATACATGCACACAATGAATTTTACTCATTTTCACATGATATTTTCATGTCTTTTGTGTGTTAGATCCAGTGAGTTTAATTGGAGTTGCCTGCATGAGTATGTTTAGCAAGTTGGTCACTGGAGTGTGGACAGTTGGTGGTTTTACCACTGAAGAAAGTGACTCCTTCCAGCCAGCATTAACTCTTCATAGTCTTTCAGGTGGGCAGGTGAGCCTGTGGGGCCTCATGAGTCTTTTCTTCCTCTGTGATCAAATGTCCGCGGACCTAATCTTGTGTTGGTAACCACAGCTTCAGTGACTTCATGAGTGCAGTGGCCCTGTCATGTCCAGAAGACACTGTTTGGCAGCAGTCCTCTCAAACTTCTGGCGCTAACATTCTTTCCTCCCCTTCTTCCACATTGTTCTCTTATACTCATGGAGAGGAAGACAAGATGATGATGTGACAGAGATATTCCATGGAGGCTGAACACTTCAGAGTCACATCTTACCAAGGAAACACTGTACATTTTAAATTTTTTTATTTTTTGTTTGTTTATTTATCTATTTATTTATTTATCTATTTATTTATTTATTTATTTATTTATTTATTTATTTATTTATTTATTTATTTATTTATTTATTGTATCAAAGGGCATTATGACTTTGGGAATCATCCTGGATTGCTTCTATCTCCTTTGTGCTTTGCTCTGGGATTTCCCAGGCTCCACCCATCAAGGCTGGAAGTTGCAGGCTGCAGTTATTTCTGCCTGGGTATTTTTTACATGGGACCTAGGATCTGAACTCAGAACCTTCTGCATGTGAGGCAGTCATAAACTTTGAGCCATCTCTCCAGTCTGGAAACAATATTTTATGAAAAGTTTTTTTTTTTTTTTAGGTGCCAAGTGATTTTATGATTGACATGAATGTAGGAGCTGAGACCAGTCAAGTGGCTCACCAAACAAAAGCATTTGCTAGGCAAGCCTGGTGACCTGAAGCCCACATAAAAACCCAGATGCAGTAGTGTAATTAAATAGCCTAGAGTAGGCAGCGTGGGAGGAACAAGGGAGATCCTGTCTCAGACACAAAGTGGAAAGTGAGAACTGACTCCTGAGAGTTGTCCCTTGACCTACATGTATGTTGTGGTATGTGTGCCCCTTTATTACAGTAATAATAAAATTTTAGAAAGACAAAAGCATCTTTGCCTTATATTGTTTAATCTTAGAGAAACCAATGATTGTGGCGAAGATCAGCCATAGGTGAAAATTCAAAATACAAGTACCACTGAACAAAAGTTGTCAGTTTAGGGTGTGATAGTTCATACTTGCAATCCAACATCCCAGAGGCTGAACCAGGAGGGATGCCACAAGTTCCAGGCCAATTTTGGTTGCAGTGTGAGACTCTGTCTCAATTCTACTCCTCAAGAAAGAGCTAATTATATATCAGTGTTAGAAGTGCTAGGACCTCTTACGTGCTAAGTATGTACTCTACTATTGAACTCTGTCCCTAAACCAAGAGTTTTGTGTTTTTAAATATTGTAATCATATTTTGGTCAAGGCTACAATTGCTGGAAACTTTATCAGAAAAACAGAAAGAATAAGCTGTTTCAGTTTAATTCATGGACAATGGAAGCTTTAATTTGAAAAGAGACCAGTGCCACATTGGGCTGTATTTTCAATGGTGAAAGATTTAGGTTACTTTGCCTATGCCTGTACTTTGCCCATGATTCTCCCTGTCTTTTGTTGACTTCCATCTACAAATTCTCAGCAAATGTACAGATCCATTGAGAAGCCAGGGGTGATGATTATATAAAACCATGTTTTTCAAAACCTAGTACAAAGGTGGAACTTTCAGTAAGCAGCATCTTTTATGAAGGAATAATAAAATCTGTTCATTACATTCTCTACTCAATTCCCTGCCCATGCAACAATCCTCTGTGTAGGTACTCAACTGTGTCAATATTGATATCACTAGATTCTTGAATGCACATCTACTTTTCTATATTTTACAGAACTATGTCTAGCATTCAAGGCATCTGTGATTTCCCTCCCATAATTTATTAACCTTTTTAAGAGGATATGGCATCGAAAATTCAAAGCCTGTTCTGAAATGTACCAAAACACACTTCTGAAGCTGGCCCAGGCTGAGTCTCTTCTGCTTCCCTTGGATTCGAGTCTTGGAGAGCTAAAGGTGTGAGTGAGGCATGTCAATCAACTCAACAGAGTCTGGGTGTGCTGAAGTTGCTTGGTCCGCACTCTTAAAAAAGTTGCTGTGTTTTTGTGGCAGGATGCTGGATGGTGTGCTGACTTCTGATGACAGGACTATGAAAACTATGAACCAACATCACGTGAACGTGGCAATGCATGAAAGAACCAGCCAAGCTAGGCTGCTCTTGGATGTTACCTGCTCGTTCAAGTAGAACCGCAGGGCCATGCAGTCATTTTCTCAGCCCTGTTTGTTTCTCAAGGAGGATGCCACAAAGTTGATAGCTTAGGGATCCCTGTGTAATGCATCCTTTAATCTTTATTCATGACACAAAAGATGAACTAACATGTTTAGGTCTTTACCTTATCAGAAATGGGAAATTGTATGTAACACATTTACCTCATTAGACTTTAATAATAAAAAAAAAACACTTTAATATCACATCTGCTGTGTGATATGATCTGTGGTTGCCCAAAAGTTGCTTGAAGACACACTAAAAGAGATTCTCTGTTCATTTTGCTTCTGCTTTTTTTTTTTTTTTAGCTGTGTCTCCAATTGGGTTATATATATGTACATTTCTATAAAAAAAAAGGGGGTTAGGCCAAACCATTTCAACTTTGATCACCTGTTTATTTACTTATTTAATTTTGTGGCACTTTAACCTCCTTGAGCTTTTAGTTTTCCTTAAATGCAAAATTTTTTGGTGATATCTTGCAAGTTTACTATGTGAGTTGGGAATATATAAAGACCTATGATAAAATCTGGCAAAGTAGACATACAATGAAGAAGAATTTTTTTTTGCTATTATTAATCACTATTGTAACATCTAATGAGAGAAAAATTTAGAAGATTGTTATTTCTGGCCAGATCAAAAAGAGAATAATTTTTTCCATTAATGGAAGTGAAATGGAATTTGTAAAAAACCAAATTTTAGGCATTTATATGGGATGATATACTCTCTGAGGAAGTCATGTCGCTAGGATTTTGTAAGTTGACTTTTGAACAATATTCCATGGAGAGCTGGATGAGATTCCCTCAGGCATTCACAAAATATAGTGTAGTGAGTCTCTGGGAGCTATGTTAAGTAAGAACAGATAGTGTAATAAGGACAACAGATGAGGTGCAGTTTCCAGCTGAAGCTTCCCATGTGGTTTCTATAAAGTGTGGAAATCTCAAATTAGAAAGTTGAAAGATGCTCCAAATACTTCTTAAGTCTGCAGACAAGTGTTTAATTTGCTATCTAAAGAGATTCTTGAAAAGTTTAACATTCTGAATCATCAGTTACACCCTCATTTATCATTCCAAGGAAAATACAAAATTTATAAAAGTCTTTGTTCATGAATATATTTATTATATATTATAACAGCAAAAATTTCAAAGAGTGAAATAAGTTATTTATACTAAATATATTATTTATGGAAATACTCATACAGAGTTATTTCTATAAAGAAAAAATACAAATGCAATTATGTGAATGAATTTTTTTCAGCTATGTAGAATAGTCAACGATAAAAGCTTTCCGTTCGCATTGTTCAGTCCAGTATTAACACATGAATATCTGTAGAAAGTAATGTAATTTTGAGTATTTTCTGTAACTTTTTATGATTTACAATTTTTATAAAAACAATTTTTTATAATTATATTTTAATATAATTTATTTTAATAGAGAATAACTCAGTCATATCAAAACAAGCTGTTCTAATTTAGTCAAAATTTAAAAAAAACACAATAAATAAGATTTTCATTTTTGGAAGCATTATAAACTTTATATTTACCAAATTATTTTTATTAATACGTGTGTTTTTTTGAACATATTGGCTTTATAGATCCTGTCAAATAGTTTTTACTAATCTATTTTGCTAAATATTCTTCCCCTGCATATTTTTCAAAACTTTTGCTTCAAAAGATTTAAAATAAGAGGACACTCACTGTACAAAAAGTTATGTAAGAAATAAAATTCCTAAATTATAAATAGTTTTCCATAGAAAGCTAAAAATGGAACTACCATATAACAATAGCTATACCACTTCTAGGAATATTCCCAAAGGAATCTGTGTGTTGCTACAAACACTTACTCTTCCATGTTCATTGCAGCTTTATTTACAATAGCAAGGAAATGGAATCAACCAAGGAATGGGTAATGAAACTTTGATAATAACTATAATGGAATATTATTCAGCTATCAAGAAGGATGAGATTATACAATTTGCTGATAAATAGATGGAACTAGAAAACATAATATTAAGTGACATATCACAGGCACAGAAAGACAAGCACCACATGTTCTGTCTTATATGTGAATACTACCATTATACTCGTGATTGAAGTATTTGGTTTGGAATTTCAATATGATTATGGAACTTACTGTATATGTTCAATTTATGACAATTTCCTTTAGGTTTGAAATGTTTGAATAAAATTGACAAATTATGGTGTAAAAATTCAGAAATAAGGTCAGGCATATTGATGGGATTGTAACAGAGATAGGCAAAGATATAGTAGAAGATAATACTATGCATAGTTAATTGGAAAATACTGCCTACTCTGTTAAAAGCTTTGTATAGTAATATGGTCCTCATAACCAGGAACTGGAAATTTGGTTAAGTTTTGGAAAGCATGCATTTCCTTTATTTCTGTGTTTGGATTTTATAGGTATGTTTGTATATTATAAATAACTCTGTAATGTTATTCCCCGAATTTTTACATGCAAACTAATTCAAGATACCATGTAAGGTGTTCAGAAAACCTTTTCAATGTCTGACTCAGCTAACGATTTGTGGGGATCCAGGGATTTTTAATGATCTCACAGGGGCAGAGAAGAAATCTCAGTGTCCTTGTAATGTAGGGAATCAGATCAATGACCATCTGAAAAAGTTAAATCCTTATGATAGTGAACCTGAGGAAAATCCAGCTTTGCAAAGGAAACATGGCTATTTTAACTCATCTTCAGGTGAGGGAAAAGCAAAGTTGTTAGGAAAAAAACAAACGAACCGTGTTAGAAGTCCTGCATCTGAAATTCTGAGGAAGGAAAGGGAGAGAACTTGTTTCAAAAGATAAGGTGGTTTCTAACTTTAAATTTAGTATTTCTAGTCAATCAATGTTGTGGTTGCATATTTTGGTGTCAACTTGACAGTTGCAGACTGTTTGGGGGCAGCTGTGGAGAGTTAATGGTTGGAATGGCCCCTGAACAAGTCTGCAGGTACTTGACTGATTGCTGTGGAGAACCCAGCCCATAGTGGGTGGTACTTTCCAGTGGTGGACCAGATAATGGGAGGTGCAAGGAAGAGGGACTTGCTCTTCCCTTATCCGGTGTCGACTTGCTGTGCAGTCCACTCTGCGTGCACGTTGTTCACCTTTAGAGCGACGTGGCTTCTTTGTTGCTGTTGCTGCTGCCTCCGTCCTTGGCTGACTTGGAGCTTCACCTTTTCCACCACGTTGTTGCTGTTCCTACTGCCTTCGGATCCTGGTCTCTGGGCCTTGCTGCTGTTCGCTGACATCAGAGCCCAATTGTTCTTCACCGTCATCAGAACCCAGCGTCTTCAACTCTCCAGAAGAACAAAGGCTTGAGACTTTCTCAGGAGAGACTTTGCGGAATATTCCAGTCAAGAAAGAGACTACTGCGGAGCTACCTTGAAGGACACTATTTTTCTGTGTTATTTTTTAATAAATTTATTCATATATATTACATTCTATAGATTGTTTATTCAGAGAACCCTGACTAATACAATCAAGAATGTCCAACACACTATTGTCCCCACAAAGTCTAGCATTTGCTAAAAGCACCAAGATCCTTGGAGGCAAGGGATTGACAGCCAAAATAATGTTCCTATGCTTAAGGGGAACGAACACAGGAAAGAGTTCAGGGAAATGCCGCTGAGTCCTTGTATGTCATCGGAGAGGAGGACCCAGAAGACAGTCAGGCATGCACATTAAAGGATTCTCCGGGGATTGGGGGAGGGGAGGCAATGGGGGGTGGGAAGAGAGGGGTGAGGGGAGGGAGAGCAGAGGGGTGGGGGGAGGAGGAGGGAGGGAGGGAACCGGTGTACCTATTAAGTTTGTATGAGCGGAGATAATAAAAAATGTTAAAGAAAAAGAATGGTTTTGCTTTTCACTTCTTATGTAATTTTATTTTTTTCTTCCCTTAGTCCCCATTTTCATCCCCCCTCCTTTTCTCTGATAACTGTCCCCTATCACACTCCTATTTTCAATTCATTTGTTTGTCCCACTGTGTTTTAAATTTAAAGTTGGAAACAACACATGGATTCCTACTAATGCTATTTTTATTTAATATTGTATTTAAGGTTCTATAGTGATATAATGAAATAAAAAGTAAACTGTAAGGATTGGAAAACATAAGGTGGAGAGTGATAGAGGAAGAAATCTGATGCAGACCTCTGGCTTCCACACACATGTTCACACACAAATCTGCATACACACATACACACCATACACACATACATAACATAAATATAAAAGATGTATGAGTATGGTTAAGAGACTCTTGGTGATGATAAAGCATGTTTGAAGAAAGAAATTATCAACTTGAAAACAACAGAAATAAACTCAACTTAAAAATATTTTATTTATCTTGTGTATATGGAGGTCAGAGGACATCTTGCAGGAGTCAGTTCTCTTCTTCCACTATGTGGGTCCTGGAGCTTGAACTCAGATGGTCAGACTCAACAACAAGTGCCTTTCCAGTCCCTCCAATTCAGTTTTTTTTCTTTTAAAAAATTTTTTTATTATTTATTATTTATTCAATTGCACGTGTGTGTGTGTGTGTGTGTGCATGTGTGTGTGTGTGTGTAGAACCACGGGTGAATTCGGGAACCACCATGGACCGCCTCCACCTCCTCCTTGTTTACTCTGCCCCGGGATTCACAGGCTCCACCCTACCAGGACCAGAAACGCAGGCATACGTGGGGTCTAGGATCCGAACTCAGGACCTTCCGCCTGCGTTTCTGGTCCTGGTAGGGCGGAGCCTGTGAATCCCGGAGCAGAGTAAACAAGGAGGAGGTGGAGGCATCCATGGTTGGTCCCAACTTCGCCCGTGGTTCTACACACACAACACACACACATGCACACACACAATTGAATAAATAATAAAAAATTTAAAAAAATAGAAAAATATTAAAGACATAAGCAGTATGAAACAAGATAATGAACCACACATCATCAAAAGCGAAGGTACAACATATATGTAATCAGAATTATAGAAGAGGCTGGAAAAAGTGAAAGGTAATTTTTTTTCTAAGAGGTGGTAACAGAGAATTTCCTTGGACTTAAGTCCAACATTTAGGAATCATACTGACTTCCTAGCAGGACAAATACTAACATGTATGTGCCTATTGACAGCATAGTTAAATTCAGATAACACTTAAAAATGAAAAGAAAAAAGAAAAAAGGCAGATTGGTAATAGAACATTAGCAATTAGATAAAAGATAAAAATGAAAATGTAGAATATAGCATTATATTACTTTCAAAGTGTGAGAGAAAATGAAAGTAAGCCTGAAATTATATAAAATATAAAACTGACAATTGAAAATAAAAGATTGGAGGAGACATGCTAGAGAAATAATTATTAAAGTTAAGTTACTGTGGTTCTAGTAATATCAGAAAACCAAGTCTTAAAGGTAAGAATTATTAATAACTCCCCTCCAGAAATAAGGAGAGAGGGGATCATGCTTCAGTAGAGAAAATAGGTCACCATCAAGTACTGCAAGTAAGTAGGGAGACATCTGGTGAAGCTCACTCTCACTTTTCTTCCTGGTCACTTGCCACTGAGGAAGTTTGACCTCACCAATCAGGGAGGGTGTAGTGACTGGTAGATAGGTAATAACCATCCTGCAAATGGGACACTGACACCCCCTCCCCCCACTGCAATTTCCTACTCCTATTCCATCTACCTTTGAGTCTCCTTTTATAGTAAGATCTTCATTTAAACAGCCTTTTATCTTTGGTTAGGAGGTGACCTCCAAAGTTGCCAAATCCCCTGGGGGGGGGAGGAAGAGGGGAATCGGCAGGGGCCTTAGAATCCCCCCATGGGGGGGACCGGCAGGGGCCTTGTGGGCTCGAGGCAAATGGGTGAGCCAGGGTCACCACCCAGACCCAAGGAGTCAGGCCAGAAGCAGCAGGTAGAGGACGAGTTTGCTGCAGACTCAACTTTATTCAGGAAGTGTTTGGGCTTATATAGAGTTGGGGTCCAATCAGATGTTGCCGTCCCTCTGCTCGGGGAAAGGGGGAGCAGCCACCAATCATTTAGCTGTTTACTAGGTGTCCAGGTGAGATGGCCTCTCCCATTGGTTGTTCATCCCTCCTTCCCATTGGTTGCCCATCCCGCTGCCTGTATGGTTCCTCTATTGGGACAATGTCTGGGGCATGTCTGAATTGGTTCAAGCTTGTCTGTATCTAGACCTCCTGGATTTGGGAGCCTGGGCTAGGGCCTCCATCTCCAATACCAATCAAGATGGAGCCAAGGGCGGCAGACACAGCAAACCGAAAACAGCAACAAACCAAAATTCAGAACACCAAACACCTTACATTAATCGCCTGAAACCAGACCAGCCAAATCTCTCCCCCATCCTAAAGCTCAGGGAAACTTGAGGAAGAGGGGGTGGCAAGACTGTAAGAGCCTACAGATGGGGAGGACCAACATATGCAAGATACTCCACACAAGTTAGTAGTAGCCATATTCGGACTTTGCATGACCTGCACAATGACTGATATGTCAACGATCCCACAAAGTCTAGCATGGATTACAGACACTAGGATCCTTAAAGGCAAGGGATCTTGCCACAGTCATCATAGTGTTCCCATACTAAAGGGGAGCCCAAGAAAGAGCTCTGGGCTATGCCACTGAATCCTTACACCTCACTAGAGTGGAGGACTCAGAAGGAAGTTTGGCATTCACACAAAAGGATGCATTCACACAGGGGATGGGAGGGGGAAAGGGTGAAGCACTGGGAGAAGGGAAGGGAGGGGGAGGTGAAAGGAAAGGGAAAAGGGAGGGGGAGGATGCAAGGGGGACTGGGGAAGTGTGGAGGGAGGGAAAGGAATAAGGGTACCTATTGAGCTTGTAGGATTGGGGAAAAATAAATAAAAAAGAAAAGTAATAAAATAATAAGGAAAAGTCATTACATATTGATAAATACCTTTGAAAATTCTGATAAATGAAAGCATGCACAAACATTATAAGTCCCCAAACTTATAAACTCTGAAACTGTGAATATAAAAGTTAAGAAGTTCACCATAATTATGAGCAGTAGTAGAAAGCTATCAGCCATTGGTAAATTCACTAGAAAAATTCATCAATTTTGAATAATGGCAAATACTCATTTTTCAAAATTGATTGAATTTTTCTATTGAATTACCAAATATGATGCCAAACTTGATATGGTATTGACTTCTTTACCAAACAACTGGATCAAATTTTTTTCAAGAGTGAGTCTGTGAAACATCAATGAAAATTAACATTCCCGAATGCAAATCTCATCAAATGTATAGAGTTTTGGTTATGTAGAATGTGTTTTCTCATCATGATGCAATCGAGGTAGAACTAGATTACAAAGTTTGGAAAAAGGCCACCATTTACTTGAAAATTAGAAGACTAACTTGTGAATCAAGTAAAAAGAAAAAAGTGAAAATTGTAAAATACTTAGAGTTGAATTAAAAAATGCACATCAAATTTCTGGAATTCATATTAAACAATGTCTGTATTTCCAAAGAATTATTGATGATTAATAAGGTAACTAATATTTAATAACATAAAAATTGAGATAAAAATCAAATAGCCCAAAGAAAATAGGAAGGAATAATAAAGATAAAAGTAGAAATGAATAAAATTTAAAAGATAGAAAACAATCAGTAAAAGCAAAGTTAGTTTTCTTATGAAGTGAAAAATCAAACTGCTCAATATCTGGTAAAATTGATAAAAAGGAATCAAGATAAAGGCGACAAGCAACTAGGTAGTAAAGAAAGGAACATGTGCTTGAGAAACTGGAGCAATAAGAGATTTTTTATTAATTTATTTTATAGTTTTACAAGCTTATGGAGTACTAATCCCTTTTTCCTTCCATTCTCCCTTCCTCCTGTTCCCCTCCTTTCCCTTCATCAATCCACCCTCCTATCTGGCCACTTCTATGGACACCAGGGAAGAGATTGTTATATGCATAGTTTATAACATACATTTAAAGTTTGAGATGGCATGGTGCATGGGCCTGGAGATGAAGCAGTTTGAGAGGATGAGGAGTTCAAAATCATCTTTGCACAGAGAGTTCAAGGCCAAGTGGATGTGTATGACACAAGTCTGAATATCTTGAAGTTTCATTATCACAATATAAATTTAATTAGTAGCTGGAATTTTCATGAATATAATGCTAGAGTTGTAAGAAACAGGAGAAAATGTGTATGTTGCTATTTATATAGGTGATAAGATTGTAGGAACAATGTAATGATGCACAATCTTCGGGAGGAAATAAGACAGACTGTTGGATCTATTAATGACAAATAAACATACTTTACCTTTTTTTAAACATTTTTTATTATTATTTCCGCTCATACAAACTTAATAGGTAGACCAGTTCCCTCCCCCCTCCTCCTCCCCCTGAACCCCCTGCTCCCCTTCCCTCCCTCCCCATCTCCCAGTGCCTCCCCCCCAATTCCTCGAGAGTCCTTTATTGTGTATGCCTAACTCTCCTCTTGGTCCTCCTTTCCGATGACATAAAAGGACCCAGTGGCATTTCCCTGAACCCTTTCTCGTGTTCCCCTTAAGCATAGGAACACTTCTGTGGCCATCAATCCCTTGCCTCCAAGGATCTTGGTGCCTTTAGCCGATGTTAGACTTTGTGAGGTCAATAGTGTGACGGACATGGCGCAGGGCATGCAAAGTCCTATTATGATTGCTTCAGTCCTATCTAGTGTGGAGATTCTTCAAATCATTGCTCCCCCCATCCTTTTGCTCTTACAATCTTACCGCCCCCTCTTCCGCACATGTCCCTGAGCTTCAGGATGGGGGAGATTAGGCTGGCTTAGTTCTATGTGGATGATATAGAGTCTCTGAAGTTCTGGATTGTGGTTTGTTGATTTTCTTTTGCAGTTTTGCTGCTCCTGCAATGCCCTTCACTCCATCCTGATGGGCACTGTATGTCGCCCCCGGTCAGAAACAAAAAACTGTTAAACTGGAGTCTTGTTATAATAGCACATTCAAGGGTAGATGTAATAAAAGCAGGAAACCTCGGTGAGGGAGGGATCAGTCACCCATTTGCAAAATGATCTCTTTTCATCTGCCAGACTATATACCCTCCCCTTCTGGTGAGATCATACCCCCTCAGTTGTACATGATCAGGAACGAATGTCTGTGAACTTAACCAGGTGTCACATTACTTACTTGCATTCCTTGGAGGTCTATTTTCTTTGCTGTAACATGGTCCCCTCTCTCCTTGTGTCTGGTGTAGCCCTCCAACCCCATCCCTCCTGTTCACAATCCTTGCAATTACCGTATTACATAGGTTTACCCTTGAGTGTCTCAATGTGGGCTGGGTGAGTTTGGTACTAGAAGCCACCTATTAGGGAGTACATACGGCGCTTAACTTTCTGGGATTGGGATACTTCACTTAATATAATTGTTTCTAATGACATCCATTTCCCAGCAAATTCCAGTAATTCATCATTTTTGATGGCTGAGTAGTACTCCATTGTATAGATGTACCACTGTTTCCTTATCCACTCCTCAACTGTTGGACATTTAGGTTGATTCCATGACTTTGCTATTGTAAACAGTGCTGCTATGAACATAGTCGTGCTTGTGCTATCGAGGCAAACCTCTGCTGCATGGGGGGTTATTCCCAAAAGTGGAATAGCAGGGTCATATGGCATTTCAATCTTTAATTTCTTTAAGAATCTCCAGATGGCGAGGTGGCTCAGGGGTTAAGCCTCCGCCTTGCAGGCGGAAGGTCCTGAGTTCGGATCCCAGATCCCACGTATAGACGCCAGGTGGAAGCGGGGGCTGCCTGCGCTTCTGGTCCTGGTAGGGCGGAGCCTGTGAATCCCCGGGCTGAAGGAGGTGGAGGCGGCCATGGTGGTTCCCGATTCGTCTGTGGTTCTACACATACACAGATACACACACACACACACACACACACACACACACACACATGTGCACAGTTGAATAAATAATAATAATAATAATAAAATTGAAAAAAAAAAAAAAAAAGAATCTCCCGACGGCTCGCCAGAATGGCTGTATGAGCCTGCATTCCCACCAGCAATGTAGCAGAGTTCCCCTCTTTCCACATCCTCTCCAGCATTTGTTGTTGTTTGTATTGTGGATTTTTGCCATCCTGACCGGGGTGAGATGATATCTCAGGGAGGTTTTGATTTGCATTTCCCTGATGGCTAAGGAAGTGGAGCATTTTTAAAGATATTTGTTAGACATTTTAATTTCATCTCTGGTAAAATTTCTTTTAAGTTCCAGGGCCCATTTTTTAATTGGGCCATTGGTTTCCTTGGTGTTTAATTTTCTAAGTTCTTTGTGCACTCTGGACAGTAGAGCTGTATCAGATATGTGGTTCGTGAAGATTTTCTCCCATTCTGTGGGTTGTCTTTGAGCTCGTGTGACAATTTCTTTATCTGAACAGAAGCTTTTAATTTCACAAGATCCCAACTGTTGAGAGTTGGTAGCAGTGACTGTGCCATTGGATGTCTGTTTAGGAAATGTTGGCCTAGTCCAATCAGCTCAAGGGAGTTCCCTATCCGTTCAGTTATGATTTTTATAGTCTCTGGCCTGATATCAAGGTCCTTGATCCATTTGGAATTAAGTCTTGTACATGGTGACAAGTACGGGTCCAGCTTTAATCTTCTGCATGTGGAGATCCAGTTTTGCCAGCACCATTTCTTGAAGATGCTGTTCTTCTTCATTGGATTCTTTGGGCCCCTTTGTCGAAGATCAAATGGCTGTATTTTTGTGGGCTTATATCTGGGTCCTCAACCCTTATCCATTGATCTGTGTGTCTATTTTGGAGCCAGTAAGAGGCTGTTTTTATAACTATGGATTTGTAGTATAGACTAAGGTTCGGTATGGTAATACCTTCAGCAGTGTTTTTGTTACTCAGGATTGTCTTTGCTATCCTAGGTCTTTTGTGCCTCCATATGAATTTTGAGATTAATTGGTCAACTTCTTTAAAGAATTGCTTTGGGATTTTAATTGGTGTAGCATTGAATTTGTATATTGCCTTTGGTGGGATGGTCATTTTTACGATGTTGATTCTGCCAATCCAGGATGTCTTCAGCAATTTCTTTCTTTAGGGTTTTAAAGTTTTCATTGCAAAGGTCTTTTACCTCCTTGGTTAGGATTATACCAAGGTATTTCATTTTTTTAGGGGCTATAGTAAATGGGATTGTTTCTCCCAGGGCTTTTTCACTTCTTTCATTCTGGGCATATAGGAAGGCCTCTGATTTTTGCACATTTATTTTGTATCCTGCCACCCTGCTGAACTTCTCAATTAGTTCCAGGAGCTTCCTGGTGGAGTTTTTGGGATCCTTCAGGTATAAGATCATGTCATCTGCAAATAGGGATAACTTGACTTCTTTCTTGCCGATTTGAATCCCTTTTATGTCCCTTTCTTGTCTTATGGCTTCAGCTAAGACTTCAAGTACAATATTGAATAGAAGTGGTGAGAGTGGACAGCCTTGTCTAGTTCCTGATCGAAGTGGGAATGCTTCCAATTGTTCCCCATTGAGCATAATCCTTGCTGTGGGCTTGTTGTATACAGCTTTTATTATATTGATAAAGGTTCCTTCCATTCCTACTGTCTCTAGCGTTTTGATCATAAAAAGCTGTTGGATCTTGTCAAAGGCTTTTCCTGCGTCTGTCGAGAGTATCATGTGGTTTTGGATTTTGGACTGGTTTACATGATGAATTACATTTATTGATTTTCGTATGTTTTTTTTTCCTTTTTTTTATTAAAAATTTAATTATACATTTTAAAATTTTTTACCAGTTCCCTCCCTCCCCCCTCCTCCCCCTGAACCTCCTTCTCCCCCTCCCCTTCCCCCAGTGCCTCCCCCCCAATTCCCAGAGAGTCCTTTATTGTGTACGCCTAACTCTCCACTGGGTCCTCCTCTCCGATGACATATAAGGACCCAGTGGCATTTCCATAAGCCTTTTCTCTTGTTCCCCTTAAGCATAAGATCACTACTATGGCTGTCAATCCCTTGCCTCCAGGGGTCTCGGTGCCCTTAACAGATGCACCGAGGGCATCAGTGCGCTGGGCATTGCGCAGGGCATGCAAAGTCCCATTATGATTGTTTTGGCCCCAACTATTGTTGAGAATCTTGCAAATCGTTGCTCCTCCCATCCTTTTGCTCTTACAATCTTACCGCCCCCTCTTCCGCAAATGTCCCTGAGCTCCAGGATGGGGAGAGATTAGGCTGTCCTAGTTCTATGTGATTGATATAGAGTCTCTGAAGTTCTGGATTGTGGTTTGTTGATTTTCTTTTGCAGTTTTGCTGCTCCTGCAATTCCCTTCACTCCATTCTGCTGGGCACTGTATGTCACCCCCTGGCCAGAGACAAAAAGCTGTTAAACTGGAGTCTTGTTGTAATAGCACATTCAAGGGTAGATGTAATAAGAGTAGGAAATGATTTTCGTATGTTGAACCAACCTTGTGTGCCGGGGATGAAGCCTACTTGGTCCCCATGAATGATCTTTTTGATATGTTTTTGAATCCGATTTGCTAAGACTTTGTTGAGAATCTTTGCGTCTGTGTTCATCAGGGAGATCGGCCTATAGTTTTCTTTTTTAAGTGAATCTTTATTAGGTTTTGGGATTAAGACGATATTAGCTCCATAGAAGGAATTTGGTAGTGTTCCTTCCTTTGCTATTTGATGGAACAGTTTAAGGAGTATTGGTGTTATTGACTCCTTAAATGTCTGGTAGAACTCTGTGCTGAATCCATCTGGTCCAGGACATTTTTTTGTGGGAAGATTCGAGATTACTTCTTCAATTTCCTTATATGTTATAGGGCCATTTAAGTAATTCACAACTTCCTGATCCAATTTAGGTAAGATGTGTTTACTTAGAAATTCATCCATCTCTTTCGTGTTGTCAAACTTTACAGAGTATATAAGTTTTTGAAATATGATGTTATAATTCTCTGGATTTCTTGGGTATCAGTAGTGATTACTCCATGTTCATTTCTAATTTTGTTAATTTGGGTTTTCTCTCTCTTGCTTTTGGTTAATTTAGCTAGGGGTGTATCTATCTTATTGATTTTTTCAAAGAACAAGCCTTTTGACTGGTTGATTTTTTCTATCGTTTTCTTAGTCTCGATTTCAGATATTTCTCCCCTTATTTTGCTAATCTCCTCTCTTCTACTACTTTTGGGATCAGATTGCTCAAGTTTTTCTAAAGCCTTAAGCTGCATCGTTAAGTTATTTATTTCTGATGTTTCCATTTTTTTGATGTAGGCATTAAGAGCTATGAACTTACCTCTTAGGACAGCTTTCATTGTGTCTCAGAGATTTTGGTAAGTTGTATTTTCGTTATCGTTCACTTTCAGGAAATCTTGAATTTCCTTTTTAATTTCTTCCTGAATCCAGTTCTCATTCAGCATCATATTGTTAAGTTTCCAGGAGTTAGTGTATTTTCTCTTGTTAGTTGTGTTGTGGATGTCCAGCTTTAGGCCGTGGTGGTCTGATAGGGCACAGGTTAGAATTTCAACTTTTTTGTATATGTGTAGATTCGTTTTGTGGCCCAATATGTGATCTATTTTGGAAAAAGTTCCGTGTGCTGCTGAGAAAAATGTGTATTCTTTGGTGTGTGGGTGAAAAGTTCGATAGAGATGTGTAAGTTCCATTTCTTTAAGGGTTTGATTAAGTTCCAAAGTGTCTCTGTGAAGCTTTTGACCTGTTGATCTATCCCATGTTGAGAGGGCGGTGTTGCAGTCCCCAAGAATTATTGTTTGGGGGTTGACTTCTTGCTTTAGACGCTATAGGGTTTTCTTAATGAATGTGGAGGGGCCCGTATTGGGTGCATAAATGTTCAGGATTGTGAAGTCTTCCTGGTAAATTGTACCTGTGACTAAAATGTAGTATCCATCTGTGTCTCTTATGATTTTCTTTGGTTTGAAGTCCACTTTGTCTGAAAGCATCATTGCTACCCCTGCCTGTTTCCTGGTTCCATTAGCTTGTAAGATTTTGGACCAGCCTTTCATTCTTAGGATGTGCCTATCTTTTGTGGTGAGATGAGTTTCCTGAAGGCAGCAGATTGTTGGATTGTGGTTTTTAATCCAAGTCTGTAATCTGTGTCTCTTAATCGGTGAGTTAATACCATTGACATTAATGTTATAATGGAGAAATTATTTTTAATTCTGGACATTTTTTATGTTTAGTAGATTTTGTAAGCATGTTGTTTGATATTTATGTTTTGGTGGTATTATACTTCCCTTCTGTCCTCCTGGATATGCTTGTTCTTTTCTTCAAGCTTGAGTATCAGTTCTAGGATTTTTTGAAGGCCTGGTTTGGTAGACATGTATCCCTTCAAGTTGTCTTTGTGCTGGAAAACTTTTCTTTCTCCCTCAATCATGACAGATAGTTTTGCCGGGTATATCAGTCTGGGTGGGCATTTTTGCTCATTTAATACTTGAAGTATGTCTCTCCAAGCTCTTCTTGCTTTTACTGTTTCCATTGAGTAGTCATTTGTTATTCTAACAGGTTTACCTTTAAAAGTGAGTTGCTTTTTTTCTCTTGAAGCTCTCAGCACCTTTTCTTTGTCTTGAATGTGGAGTGTTTTGACTATTATTTGCCGTGGCGATTTTCTATTTTGGTCATATCTGTTTGGAGTGCGAAATGCCTCTTGTATTTGGATAGGCCTCTCATTCTTTAATTGTGGGAAGTTTTCATTTATGATGAATTGAAATATTTCCTCAGGTGTGGTATTTTGGGATTCTTGTTCTGGTATTCCATGAATTCACATGTTAGGCTTCTTCAGGGTATCCCATATCTCTTGAATGTTCCTCTCCAGTATCTTTTTGGCTTTAACAATCTCTTCCATTGAGCTGGTTAATTCTCCCACTTTGTCTTCAAGATCTGAAATTCTATTTTCTGCCTAATTTGTTCTGCTGATAAGACTCTCTGTTGAGTTTTGGGTTGAAGATAACTTGTCTTTTAGTTCAATTTTAAACTCTGCCTGAGACTGTTTTAATTGCTCCATACCTATTTTTGTTTCTTGAACTGTTTTTCTCAACTCCTCCAAGTGCCTGTTGTGTTCCTATTCAAAGTGGTTGATACGGTTGTTTAACTCTTCTTGGATTTCCTCTTTTATAGCATTAATCATGGTAAGGATCATACTCTGAAAGTCATTATGTTGGGTCTGGCTTCCATGGCTGTTTTCTGTGGATTTGTTCTGGTCGGAATCCCTCATTATGGGATTGATTCTTTCGGTTGGAGATTGGTCTTCTTGGGTTTTGTTTCTCGTGGATCTGCACTTTGACTTGTACATTGTTGTTTTGTTTTTTAGGACCTTTCAGTTTCTGTGTGTTTTTCACTGAATCGAAGTAGTTGGTATTGTTACGCTTGCCAGTTATTACTAGTGCTTACCTTGGATTGAGTATGTTTGTATATTGTTATTATTATATCCTTGATGAGGCTACTAGGCTGTTAGTACGTCAGTTAAGTCAGGTTATGTTACCAGGGGGTGAATATTAGTTTGGTAGTGCATTTTTATGATTTAGTTTCTTGGTGAAATGTCGGGGTGAGTGGTGTACTCCCTGGAGTTGTATGTTGTGGGGTGGCTGTATGAGAAAGTTGATCTACAGCATTGATACTTTAAAGGATCAGGAAGGTGAAAAGAAAAAGTTTACTTATCTTTGGGCTGGATGAGAAGAAACTCGCCCACGTGATATAATGATTGTAGTGGAGTCCAGATGTATGGCCTGTGTTCCCTTTTTTCCTTAGAGTTTTGCTTGAGTTTCCTTTGGGCTCTATTGAATTCTGAGTAGCAGTGTGTCTTCCGTGGACCACGTGTGTAGGTCCCTGGTGGGCCAGAGAGGCAGAGTGTCTGATGTTGATGGCAGAATTCTTCACCTGCGACCTGGGAAGGTAGGCGTGGAGAGGGGTGGGGCCCCGGGGCAAAATCAGCGGCTGCGCAGCGTGATGCTGCTGGCCGGGCGGCTCCTGTGTGGGGGGCGGGACTGGGCTGGGCTCTTTTGCTCCCTGGCTCAATGGCAGAATTCTTCACCTGGCATCCAGGGGGGTGGCTAGGCGCACAGGGGGCAGGATGCGAGGGGCTTCGGTCCGGGCGGGGCCCAGGCTAAGCCGCAGTCGGCCTGGGTGCTCGCCGCCACCGGGACGCGTGGGGCTCCGGGTTGGTTGGGGGCTGGGCTGGGCTTCTGTCTCTGTCTCTCTCTCTCTCTCTCTCTCTCTCTCTCTCACTCACTCACCTTGGGCGGGGGCGGGGCGGCGCGGAGGGGGCTGGGGTCGGTCTGGTCCGGGGGGCGCAGGCCAAGCCGCAGTCGGCCTGGGAGCTCCCCGCCGCCGGGACGCGTGGGGCTCCGGGTTGGTTGGGGGCTGGGCTTCATACTTTACCTTTTTATAGGATAAAACACTCAGCATCAGAATTGTATCAGTTATTTTCATATTTGTTTTGAGATCCAATATAATTCCAACCAAAACCTCAGTAGGAGTTTTCATAAAATTCATACATGAATCCCAGTGACATAATCAGGAGACCAAAGGTCCTTAAATAGCTGAGACTAGGTGGGACTTAGCCTAGTTAATACCAGGAATGATCATAGTCAAATAGTTCATTGCAACAGGAAACCTTTGCCACAAGTCATAGAGAATTAACATCTGTGGAAGAAAAAAGTTCTGCCTGTTTGTAACCTTAAGGCTTACAGAATTGACGTGGCAGATTGCTGGTGCTGAGATAATAGGTATCTTTAGGAGAAAGATGTTTGGCTCCCTACCTCATACTTTATGTGCAATTTAATTTTAGTTGGATGATGGAAAGAGGTCTTTAGAAGGTACAACCAAAGAACCACCTTGATAGCATCAGAAGAGGAGAGACTTTTTTTATTATTCAAAAATATAGATCATTAAAAAAAACTTTGCTAAATTTAACTACCCTCACATTTCTGTCCTTTAGAACCGGAGAGATGGCTCAGGGGTTAAGCCTCTGCCTGGCCAGCAGAAGAACCTGTGTTGTATCCCCAATCCCACATAAAAATTCCCAGAGGAAATGGCACTGGCCTGGAAAGCAGGAACCAGGAAACCCCAGAGCAAAAGCAAAAAAGTGGTAGAGCAATCCAGGATGTTTCCTGAAGTCACCCTTGGGGGGTCATGGACACACACAGTCCCTTTGACACACACCCTTTGACATACAGACACACATACACACATGCAATGTAAATAAAATGAAATTCATAAAAATTTCTATTCTTTAAAATACCTCAAGAACAGATAGAAAAAAAATTACAGCATAGAGAAAGCATTTACAGCAAAACACAAAACATTATAAAGATTTAATAGTTATAATTTCTGGGGTTAATGAGAAAGTTGACAAAAGCCATAAATTTATAAAATATAAATGGTCAATAAATAAGTCATAATGCATTAAATTCCAGTGGTGAAGAAAATGCAGATTAAAACTAGCGAGTGAGCCAGACAATTGGCTTAGCCTGTAATCCTAGCATTTGGGAGGCAGAAGTAGGCAGAGGCAGGAGAATTGCAATGAGTGGGAAGCTATCCAGGAGTACATAGTGAGTAACAGGGTTCCTGAGCTATGGTGTGAAACTGTCTGGAAATCCAGCCAAACAAAGGAAAAGATGCTCTGAGAAACTGTTTCACTAGACCAGCAACTAATAAATAGCTAGTTGGTCTGCAACTAACCATTCATTGGCTGAGTTTTCAGGAAATCAGCTAGGAAACAGCTCAGTCAGTCCTAGTTGTTCATTCATTTGACGTCCATTCAATAACTGCTGTCATTGGTGTCCCTTAATTGTGCCCTATAGTGTTTTTGATTTTGTCCTGTACATAAATGGCATGTTGCTTTTCAAAAACTGATTTTTGCTATTCTTTCTCTTCCTGGTGACTCCATATACTACTTCCTGTGGGACTCCATTATCAGAGCTTTACACAATACACTTGCAGGTGTTTGCCATTGATGTCCAGTGCAGTGGGTCACACACATTTTCTTGAATTTTAGTACCACTGAAGTCTAGTGCTTTCTCCCCCCAACCCTGCTATTTCTGGGACTCTGCTCAGGCTTCATGGGAAACATGAAAACAGTTCAAAGACAAATTTGGCTGTCATGCAACACTGTTTACTTGTTGTTGGCAGGTAAACAAACTTTAAAGTTGTGCCTGAGATATTTATTATTAAAACAATACTCAGACAAAGAAAATTTCTCTATGTCCTCTGCATATCATCTTTGGAGGTGTTTGCTTCTATTTGTCTAGCCTGGGTTCCTCCGGATGCCTATAGCATTCCTTCCTGCCGTCCTCCACGCACCTGCTGATCCCTAAGCTAACATCCCCTACACTGCAGAACCTTATTTGAGAAACTTTGTGAGGATACAGGGGGTGTAGAAATAGCAGGTGACTCCATTTCAGCAGTTTTGGTGGCCAGAGAAGAATTATTGCTTCCCTTACTTTGTGGCTCTGGTAAGTGCCCAAGAGGTGGAGTCAAAAAATCAACATCGTTAGTAATCCAGCAGGCCAGACTCCAGCTGTTTAACATGGACCAACTCAAATGTCACATCCTCAGTGATGCCTTTACTGACTTCCTGTCTCTCCTGCTTGATTTCACAAGCCCTTTGTGATCTTGTAAGCCTTTGTTCAAGTGAGTACTCTCACTGTTAACTTCTTGGAAATGGCACTTGAGTCAAGAGAGTGGACGTTCAGAGAAGGCAAATCTGGGAACCTTTCTTACTTTGTTATGCTTGGGGTTGAGACTCAGGAAAGAAAATACCTTTCTCTGCACCAAAGCTCTCTTGACTGTGAGAGAGACTGCATGGCAATATAAAGCAGAACAGAAAATGCATATATGGCACCAAGCTTACTCTCCAGCAAACATTTAACAAACATCAGTTTCTTTTCTTTTCTCTCCCTGTATAGATGCAGGTCTGTCTCTCCCACTAGATCAGGAAGTACTCTAGTAAGACACCTTCCATTCCCTCCCTTTCTAGTTTCAGTTCCTGGCACAATGGTCAGTATAGGTGTCCAATACAAGAATGTGAATACTGGATGAAAGGAATGTCTAACTTAGCCTGGAAACCCTGGGCCTACTCATTGAAAATGCATCAAAACCTCTATTTGACTTGCCTCATTTTTTATTGCAAGCTTTTGAAGAGAAATTGGTGGAGAAGGGCAACATAAGGCCACAGTCTTCAAAGTCAAGTTCGGCTATTAGCCTATGAGAATTACTACCCTTAGGAAAGTTGCAAGCTATGAACTAAATTTGCTTGTTGAAAAAAATGAGCTCGAATCTAGAGCCACTGGAGTCAGTTTTGAAATTTTTGACTACAATCAAGGTGTTCCCCAGGGAGTTACCCTGTTGTACCTATATGAACTATATTGAGCATGAGGTCAAGGTCTCTTGGCCTTCAGTGGAAGGCACATGCCTCTGACTGAAGAGAGAAGCATTGCACTTTAAAGTCATTTCAATATATGAATGAACTCCACATTGCTATACTTAGCTTCTAGCTAATATTTTATGTGAACTGCTTCCTGCTGTACTTACTATTTGCCATGTGACTAAGTTGATGGAAATACCTTCACAAGGCATCCATTTTAGAGATTCCCATGTCAATGATGTGTGGCTACCTTATACTTTTTGGACATGTTTTTCTTAGATTGTATTCTCTACAACACTTTCTAGGCCAGAGCGTGGACAAGATCTGTGTGAAGCTCTGGCAGCTCCTATCTTTAGGCAAGGTAAACAGGTTCTGAGTGATGAGGAATCAGATGGGAGAAAGACAAAATTGCTACCTTCTGAGAGCTCACATTTGAATTTGACTAAAAACTTCTTTTAAAATAAGTTTTATTTTTTTATGAGACACGCACACACACACACACACACACACACACACACACACACAGAGAGAGAGAGAGAGAGAGAGAGAGAGAGAGAGAGAGAGAAAGAGAGAGAGAGGTGTATGTGCCACAGTGTGTGGAAGTTAGAGGACAGCTTTCAGAAGCTGGCTTTCCCTCTTCCACAGTGTGAGCTCTGGTGAACTCAGGTTGCCAGGTTTGTACATAGCTGCTTTTACCCACAAGCCATCTCACTAGCCCTGTATTTCTTTTGCTCACACTTCTTTCAGCGCTTTGACGTTTGTTTCTTGGCCTATAGTTTGTCTATTGGTAAATTGCATTGGGGACATCTGGTACATTCTGTTTTGATTACTTTTGTCTCTTCCTTATCTTTTAACCTTATCTTTTAAAACCATCGTGTGGTCATAAACTTAGAATTAACAAGCTTTGAGTCTAAGTGGTATAATAATGAGCTTGTAGATTGACTGAATTCTCAGTTTCTTTGCAACTTTTGCCGTGAAAAGATGTTAGGTATTTTAAAGGCCCTCTTTTTGGTATTGATTGGGATGGCATTGTGATTTGCCTTAAGAATTACAATTATTACTTTGTATATATTCAACCAATAGTCCTTGTATTCCTTGAAATCAGTCTAGGCATGACATAAGATCTTTTTATAGTGTTCTTGAATTTTGTGAGAAAGAATGACATGGCAGATACTTGTATTTATGAAAGCTATTATCTTAATTGTAGATAGTCACTTTTCATGTTTTCCAGTAAATACAAATAAAATTCTCCCTAATTTTCACCACCTAATTTTCTCACCTAATTTTCACATGGGGATATAGCAATGGATCGAATCCTAGGAGCACTTTGGATTCTATTCTTCTAAAAAATACTGATTCTGGGACTCATCTCAAACAAATTAATGCAGAATATATGGGCTGGAATCTAGTAGTATGGCTATAAAAGCTTATGTAGGATTCTAACCTTCACTTAACACAAAGAATTACTAATCCCTAGGGTGAAGTGTTATAATGCAGTAAGATGCTCACTAGAGCTGAGCAGGTAGTCTTGGACTTCCTGGCCTCCAGAACTGTAAACTGACTAAACCTGTATTCTTAATAAATGTCCTTCTTGCAGGTATTTTGTTAAACCTATAAGAAATTGACCATAAATAAAATTAGGGTTCAAAATTGTTTAGATGCCTTCTTATACCATTCTTCTATGGCTGTTGCTCCTTCTGTATGGCTATAATTTTGCTAAACAAATTCCTATCTGTCTGTTGCTCTGGGAGTTACTAATAAGCTCCCAATATAGGTGGTCTGAATTATTGCAAGTAGATTCTATGGACTGGAGCACAGTATCGAAGTGGACAGTGCATTTCATCTTGCCTAGGACATTTTCTCTATATTTGTACTTGCATGTCCTTCAGTCAGATCTGAGTTTCACAGTGTGTTTTTCTCCTGTGCTTGGTCTGGGTTATTCTATCCCATGCATTCAATTCTTGTATGAAATGGTGGTTCAGTTATTATTGCCTCCTAGCTACATAAAGTACTTCATTCTTGAAGGCTGGCATATCCCTGCATTTGCAATGCTTTTCCTACACCCCTGATCCAGAGCTGCCAATATAACAGGTGCCTCCAATTTCTTCTGCTTTTCCTAACTACAGTACACTATTGTCTGTCATGATGCATCTAGTTGAATTTCACTGAAGGAAAGAGATATTTTGATATAAGCTCAATATGGAAACTAACAGAATAGAGATCACCACTCTCATACATTCAATACTTTCTTAAGCTCTTGATCTGTGATGGACACTTTATTAGTATAAGTTGATGCTATATATATTAACAATGAACTCAGGTAGTTTTCACATGGTTGGATACTGTAATAGAAGTATATTAGCAATATACTTAAATTATTAGGAAAAGTTGAATGAGTTAATTCTAAATAGGACAGGTTTTGAAGTCAGAGGGGCCCGAACTCAGATTTGGTCATTACTTTCCATGGGTAACATGGTCTGGGGCAAGATCTTTAAAGTTTCTGTACTTTCTTGTCTTTGAACATATTATAAGTGATGATGCTGATGCTCTAGGTGCTCTCCTGTTATTGATATGAATCCATGAGCAAAATAATAGACGAACAAAGGGTTTGTTTCCTAGCTTATGATTTTCTAGGCTACAGTTCATTTTGATAACAGGATAATTCATATCAACAGTGGGAGCCAAGAAAATTGGCCACATTGTATCCTCAGGAATAGCTGCAAGAGGGACTCACTTTCTAACTTGATAGTCTACCAGTCTGTCAAAATACTAGACCAGCTCAGGGAATGGTCCTATCCACTATGAGCTGGATCTTTCCACATTAATTAGATAATCCTCTGCAGGCTTGCTCAGGGCTTGCCTTAGCTAAATAAGTATTAACAGGTGTGCCAAAAGGTTCAGCCTTCAGTTGTGAAGTAGAGATTAACTGAATGGGTAAAGGTTTCAGGCTCAGCAAATAATTTTTTTTGTTTTTGTTTTGTTTTGTTTTTAATGACAGTGTTGTGAATAGATTACTTTGGAACAATGAGAGAGTCAAGGACAGTTTCTGGAAGATGGCATTTACATTGAAGATTTAATTAGGGACATAGAGGCAATAGCTAAAAAAAATAGAAATGGAACTGAGAGAGAGAGAGAGAGGGAACTGCATGTATAAAGAAATGGAGAGGCATGAAATAATATCAGAAGTATAGAACTCTCCAAGTGTCCATCATTGTGCCTGTACCAGAAAATTCCATGACAGGAAGAAAGGTGACTAGGGGAGAGAAAAGAATAAACTCTTTTTAGCAGAAGACATTTTGTAACAAAACGCACGTGCCACTCATTGACACAGAATGTGTCAGAGCATGTAGAATAAAAGCAAACATGGCACTTTCAAGTTGTCTAAGACCTCCCACTTATAACCTATACCATTCCTCCTACAGACCCCATAGCCACCACTATATTCAAATTTTAACTGGTCCCTTTCCTTGCTTTTTTGTGATCAACTTGGTGCTGACATATGAATCTAGCAGCTGTCTGAATGTCTAGAATGACTTGTAGGAAGGAAAGCAATCCTCCTGGTCTAAGAATCTAGACATGGCTGTGCTGTGTCCTGTAGACACCCAGGTTTGAGTATGTCCAGTGGTTGCCAGAAAAGCACACCACACCCTCATGTCAAAACAAACATGATATTCAAGGGAGGAAAATCAAGGCTTCAGTTGTTTCTTTCCTTTACCCTCCAAATCCCAAAAATCCAGTGAGTTTTAATAACGCTTCTAAAATATCAGGAGAAAAAAAACTGTCTTGCTTTTAGAAAGGTTTGGACAAGCATGGGGGTCTTTGGTGGGGTCTGGTTTCACTGTGGGACCCTTGAGGATGGTAAGTGGGCAGGTGTGCCTTGCTTTAAGAAAATATGATGGAAAAGAAAAAAAATATATAGACTAGAGATTCCAGGAGGTGACCGTTCTTATTATACTATGGGTTTTCAATTTTCTCAGAGTTATGTTTGGATTGAAACAGCAGTCCTTCTCTGAAACAGTAACCTTCTCTCAGGACACTGGGAAGGGAGTGTTGAGAAATTTAGCACTGAAGAGTTAAGTAGGTGTTTTCACTTAGGGAAGATGTATCTGAAACAAAAACAAAGCATTGGGTGGAAAGTTCAATGTCATTGAGAAAGAAAATAGTATTTGCTGAGTTTATGTGGAAGGCACTCGCATGTATGGCAGAGGCAAAATTTAATAAGACATAATTCCTATTTCGCTCTATTTATTTTCTTTTTAAAAATTATTTATATATTTGAAAGAGAGGGGGCTTGAATGGGAGAAGATTGAGGAAGACATAGAGTGGGGTGGGGAGGTTCTTTCCTTCCACGTAGATTGAATTTATGCCATCAGATTTGTGTGCAGGTGCTTTATGTGCTGAGCCATCTCACTGCCCCCATCTCTTCCTTTCTTCCACCTGTCAGTCAAGGAAACCCATCATCTTCATCTTCTTTTATTATTATTATTATTATTTATTCAATTATGCATGTATGGTGTACGCATGTGTGCATGTATGTGTGTGTGTGTGTAGAACCATGGACGAATTCAGGAACCACCATGGACCGCCTCCACCTCCTCCTTGTTTACTCTGCCCCGGGATTCACAGGCTCTGTCCTACCAGGACCAGAAATGCAGGCCGCCCCCGCTTCCGCCCGGTGTCTATATGTGGGGTCTAGGATCCAAACTCAGGACCTTCTGCCTGCAAGGCAGAGGCTTAACCCCTGAGCCACCTCTCCAGCCCCATCTTCATCTTCTTTGTCAAGGAGGATTTGCTGGGCTGGGGAGATGGCTCAGGGATTAAAGCCTTTGCATGATAATCAAAAAGATCTGAGTTCATATCTCCAGATCCCACCTTAAAAAATGTGTCAGGCTTCTAGCATGGACTAAAGGCACTAGGATCCTTAGAAGCAAGGGAGTAACAGTCACAATAGTGTTCCTATACTTAAGGGGAACACAAGAAAGAGTTCTAGGAAATGCCACTGAGTCCTTACACCTCATCAGAGAGGAGGACCCAGAGGAAAGTTTGATATACTCATTAAAGGATGTTTCAGAGATGGGGGGAGGGGGCACTGGGAGAAAGGGACGGAGGGGGGGAAAGGAAGGGACAAAGCGGGGAGGGAACAGGGAGGTCCAGGGAGGGGTGGAGGGAGGGAGAGGACAGGGGTTCCTATTATTTTTGTATGAGCAGAAACAAAAAAATTAAATAAATAAAAAAATGTGCCAGACTATGTGGAAGTAGGCAGTAATTTTAGTCTTGGAGAGCTGAGCCTAGATAACCTCAGAGCAAAGAACTAAAGTGGAGGATTAATCCAGGACGATTCCCAATGTCTGGGGCTCCATAGATATATACACTCAAGTGCCCTCTTGTACACACACACACATACAAGCATTAAGAAAAGGATCTGCCTTTGTGCCAAGTTCTTATAATTAAAAAATGGAATAAAAATAGATAGTGTTAAGATTGGATGGTTCAGAAGCAAAGCAGACAGAACAGGAAAATATAAGATTGAGGTCAATTTGGCAGAAGTGTAGAGTGAGAAGGACTTGATAGGAACTCCAGAAAAGCTGTGGACTGTGAGAAAAGAAGATTTCTCAGAGGTTTTCCTCAGTTCCTTCTATGTACACAATTTAGCTTTAGATATTTCGCAAAATATCTTTTTTATCTATCATCATCTAGAAAGTATTGATCTTGTTTTAATACTTGAGATACTCAAAATCATTATTCAGATTTTCTGTTTCTCTGCTAAATGAAGTCAAGCCGAATTTCACTTCTTTTCCGTGAAAGAAGTTTTGGCATATTTTCCCCTCCTATGCCCATCTTATGTCTTCCCTCTTCAATCTGCATGATTTTATGAATATGTGTTTTCTCTACAGCTCTTTAAACACTTGCTCTCCAATTTTGTAAAGTATCAACCTCGGTTCAGCTACATGAATACAGTGCAGTTGTCTTCTTATTTTGACAACAGGTCTCTTGAAAGGCAAATGACTGTCTCATCTTTTAATGTTTAATGTCTTTCACTATTTAGTTTCTGTGAGGATTTTAGTGGAAGAGTAAACAGGTAAGGTAGTAAATCTAAATGTGTACCTTTTCATTTGACTATTTTCTAGGTTGTGATGAGACAGAAACTAATGTTAATGTGATTTTATTTTTAAAAATTATTTAAATATATTTTATTTATTTCAGAGAGGGAAAAGGAGAGGGAGAGAAAGAGAGAGGAAGAAGAAGGAGGAGGAGGAGGAGGAGGAGGAGAGGAGGAGGAAGAGAAGGAAGAGGAGAAGAGAAGGAGTAGGAGTACACACATGTGTGTTATGGTACACAGGTGGAAGTTAGAGGCCACTTCACTACTTCATCCAGGTCTCCCAGTTTGCAAGTAGGCACTTTACCCACTGAGCTATCTCCCTGGCTTTGATGATTTGATTTTCAAACAATTAGTGAGAACATCACAGCCAACAAGCCACCACTAAAAGCTAGGCGATGTCACTCATGAGATGCTGCTAGGGATGGTTCTATGAGTCTTGAATGCTTCTTTCCATTAATCTCTCAGAGAGGTTTCAGGAGCAAATACTTAAAAGAACTTGTCAGCATTTTTGTCACAAAGAAACCAACTCTAGTTAACATAAGCACAACAGGAGCTATGAGAAAGATTCTGGAATCCATGGTCTGTGAAAAGGAGTGGGACTCCTTTCAGCTAAAAGCGCAGCACAGGAAGCATCTCCTTAAATGATGACAATGCCACCATTGGCATCCCTATAGACAGAAACAGACAAGGGGATGAGGGCATCACTGCCGTCACCTGCTACCCTCCCACAATAGTGCTTTGGATACTGTGGTTGCTGCTGTCACCAGAGTAAAGGCCCCAGGGTTCCTTGCTTTCCATAAGACAGCAGTCATATGTCCACTCTCTTGCTACTTGACAGCAGGTAGTGGACTCACCATAGACAATTCTGCTCTCTGTGGCATCCTGCACGCCCCATGAGTTTCAAAGAAAGGAGAGTCACATTCATGAAGTCAGAAGCCACACAGTATCTGATTCTCTTGACTGGAGTTTCTTAAGGTTGATTTTGTCAGAAAGAAATGAGTCTTAGTTTCTTCCACTCTAAGGATGGAATGAAAGGAGCTTCAGGTATGATCAGAAACAAAGAAAAATAAACTTAAATTTTTAATGGGCTTCACAGTTGGACTGAGGATAAATACTAGCTTTATTCAATAGAGTAAATAACAACAATTTATGCACATGAATGCTTGATTTAATCATCACGTACACCCAAAAATACAGTTATTAACCCATTTCCATGGACAATGAAGTTGTGATTATCACACTAATATTTGACAGTGGCTAAATTTCAAAGGTTTTGTCCCAAGCTCAAAACTCTTACCTAGTCCATTGGTATTTATACTCAAGATACTGGGTAGGGTCAGATGTTTGTTAATTAGCTTATTCTTGATCATAGTTTTGGGTCCTATTATTTTAAATTTAAATTTTTTTAGGGCTTTACACATGTATTTGTATCATTTTCACCTCACGTTACTCAATTCCAATCCCCATTTTTTTCCTACTACAAACTCTCTTTTTTTCCCACCTGTTTCTGTCTGTCTGTCTTCTACTCCTATGTCCTTCTGTGAATCTGTGGCTTTCTAAGTTCCATCCAGGTTACTGTTAATGACGTGTCTGAGCACTTTCTGGAGCAAAGACAATATACCACAGGCATGCCACTGTGGGGAGTTGCTCCTTTCTCTCTATCCAGCCTTCATCCTCACTAATCTCTTCTTGAAGTGTTTCTCCTTTCATGATGTAAAGTAGATCGTCCAAAACTTCTGGTCTTGTGGAAATAGACCCAGCCGCAGTGAGTTCATGTGCCTTATTATGTCTGGGAGATGTCACCTAGCTGTGACCTGCCAACCTCACGCTCTTGGATTTTCACCACCCCTTCCTGCATAGATCCTATTCCTAAATTGGTGTGATTCCCTCTTCTCTCATCCATTCACAAAGAGTCCATGGGTGTTTCTGGAGTGCTGCATGGATCTTCAGTGCTGACATCTTTCTCAGGGTAGCAGAGGAACTGTGTGAGTCAGGAAAAAAGAGCTCTTTGCTTTGCCATATATTTTATTAGGTAGTTGTCCCTGAGTATGAATAGGTAGTGCTGAGTAGAGGAGGGTGTTTTGTAGGCAATCTTCTCCACCAGGTTGTGCCCTGACTGCACTCAGCACCATCTTGATCTGCTTCCGTTTCCTTAGCTTAGCAGAACACTTAGGAGGAAGGAAATGTTTAAGACCAGAACCATAATAGATGTAAGTAAGAAACATATCTGTTTTCCATTAAGGAGATTGACTTCTCTG
Organism: Typhlomys cinereus; assembly: GCA_023101885.1. NCBI lineage: Eukaryota > Metazoa > Chordata > Mammalia > Rodentia > Platacanthomyidae > Typhlomys > Typhlomys cinereus. The sequence goes on along the minus strand of JALPQD010000067.1, from coordinate 6,497,731 downwards.
TTGGGGTTGTTGTTCTAGGACTAGGTCAAGGGGTGGCTTGGGGCTGCCTGGTGTTCTTCTGATTGGGTGGGCATGCTCCTTGGAAACTCCCCTTTGGAAGCAGGTGGTCTCTTTTTCCAAGTCTGTTTTTTTTTTTTTTTTCTGATGGAGTCAGATCAATTAAATGCCCTGCTTCAGATAGTGACATAATGGGGCAGTAACAGCCAGTATTAACTTATGTCAACCCAGTCACCATATAGTGAGTACTTCATGTGGTTACCAGTAATAACCATTTGATGAGAAAGAGAAAGAAAACTCAGATCTGCACAGTCCAATAAGTTGGGTTTACAGGAGATTGGGAGAAAGCAAACAAAACAAAACAAAAAAACCAAACAAACTAAAGATGAAAAGTAGTTGACATCTACATGTAACTATGAATGTTTTTCCTTCCTTCTTTCCCTCCATTCCTCCCTCTATCCTTCCCCCCCTTATTATTTCTTCTTTTTTCCTTCCCTCTTCCCTTCCTTTTATTAAGGCAACTTTCAAAGATACACAAAAGCAGAGGGAGATTTCCAATAAACTCCTAAGCTTTAATTATCATTTTTTTTCTTTTTAAAAAGTTAAATTTATTGTTAGTGTGCATATGAGTATATATTGTGTGTGTGTGTGTGTGTGTGTGTGTGTGTGTGTGTGTGTGTTTGTGTGTGTGTGGGGGGCATATGTACAAGAAGGCACTTGAGTGGTGTGCCTGTGGAGGCCCATGGAAGACATCAGGAATCAGTGTAGATTCTCTTCCAACTATGGCTTGCTCTGGGGTTTTTTGGGCTCTGAATTCCAGGGCTGAAATCGTAGGTTGCTGCTATATCTGCCCTGAATATTTTTTTTTGAGTATGTGATCAGGGGATTGGAAATCAGGTACTTTTGCTTGGGAAGTAAAAACTTGAACCCCTGGACCATCTCCCCAGGCCTATTATGGCATTTCCATTCATGTATATCCTATCCTGTAATTACATTCCCCTTTTGCCTTCTCCTATACCCTTTCCCCTCCTGCCAGTCCATACCCTCTTATCATATAGTCTGGAATAAGTATTTTAAGTCAAAATCCAAACATGGTAAGTTGCACCCACAATTATTTTAGTACACATCACAAACAGAAAATTTTTAAAAATCTTTAAGCATGAAACCATTATCACTCCCTATACAATTAATAACCAATCCCAAACACTAATACTTAATTTATGTTTGGTTTTCATCTCTTCCAAATATCCTGTAGGTTTTTCTCTTAAATAATAATTTGTGGCTTTAAACAGTGTAGGCTTTCCTACACTGTTAGAGATGTCATCTCCAGTACTTTCTCCTCCAAACCTCACTTGCTAGATGAATAATTTATATCTCCATGAAGACACTGAATGGCTTTTAAAGAGAACTTGGAACCCAGCTAGCATTATGGAAGACATCCTGATATTAGATGGACAGTCTCCTTGGCCTTAAAGATCTAAGTGTTCTAAGAGGCATGCGGCTTTCCTATAACTTCCCTCTAGCCGCTAGACTCCACACGATAAAACTAGTCCCATCACCTTATGCCTGAAAGCCAGGCTTCCTTAGCGTCTGGCTGATGTTGGGCAGTGACATCGCTCTTGGCTCTTTTCCTCCATCTTCTGCATCCTGTCAGTTCCAAATCTGACTAATTTTCTCCTGAAATATTTCCTGTATATCCAACAGTTTTTCTTCAGGAAAGGCAACCTTTTGGAATGGAATCTGCCAAATAAATCATTTTATACTTCATACGGATCTTGCTTTCTCTGTTGGGTCAAATGAGAGATGCCAGGAGTGCTGAAGTTTAGGTCTAACACTGTACCAGGAAAGGCTTTGTGTGAATTGGGCCCAAGGTCAGACACATGTGGACACGGTGGACTCTGCCCCAGCTCTGAGCGGAAAACAATGTCCTGCATCTGCATGATAGGCATGGTGCCGGGGAGCAGGACAAAGAGGCTGCTGGGTGCCAGAGCAGGATAAGGAATGATGGCAGCTGGCACATTTAGAATCTCAGTCAGAAGTGGAGAGTCCATGCTTGACACCTCCTTAACTTATAGCTTCCTTGCTTTGCAACAAATGATTACAAATTCGTGCCTTCAAATAAAACCCCTTTATTAGCTGACATTTCTGCAGGTCAAAAATTCAGGTAACCTGGTTAGTTTCTCTTCTCAGGGTCCTACAAAGTATTTTCAATCCATACCTCATATCTAGAGGCCAGGAAAATCAGCAACCATTCCTATGACTTCTTTAGATTATCAAATAGGAATAAGACTGTCTTCAAATGATGGAGATGCCTCTGTAGCTTTTTGTACTATGGCATAGATGTTAATAAAGAACAATGCTTTATTTCCTGTGTCCTAGGCTTGAGCAATGGTTTATAGTCTCGTACTTAACATAAAAGCTCATGGTCAATGTTAATTAACCTTGTTAAAAAACTATATCTGGGGGAACATGGTAGTACTACTGTTGCTTAGTTAAATTGACATGGTCTCAAAGGTCCTTCTAAATATCTATCTATTTATATTTGCACTCACTGGCAAATGCTATTCTTGGCCTTGATTAGAGAAGCCTCTCCTTGCAGTTAACAGCCATCAATGTAGAGACTTATGAGTCAAGATGCTCAAGATGCCAAGAATAAGTCATGATGAGGGTCCAGCTCTAAACAAGACATTTATACTACCCCCTTAAAGCTTAGGGAACATTGCAGAAGGAGTGGTTGAAAGAATGTTAAGAGCTAGAAGACAGGAGAATGGTTGCAAAATGCTATCTCCTAGGCATGACATCACAATTGCAATCATGAACTCACATTAGCTGCAGTTAGTTGCACAGGACTGACTCTGTCCGCAGTCAGTTATGGATGGAGAAGAAGTTCATGGCGCCCCATCCATTCTGCTACACTATTGGCTACTGACAGATTCCGTGAGTCATGGTCTTCAGGGGTGTGTCTACTGCTGAGTCTTTGAGGTTGTAATGTATAGCTCTAAACCCATGGTCACACATGGACAATGGGTCATAAAATAAAGCAAAAAGTCATGGTGTGAGACAGAGATTTGCAGAGGAGAAGGAGGGTTGACAAAGGTGGAAGGAAGATTAGGGAGGGAAGAGGGCTGAAAGTATAAAGAGTGTATGGTGCACACGTATGAAACTGACAGAGATAAAATGCGATAGTAAAAAATACACAGAATCTTATAAAGGTCTGAAAAAATTAATATTGTTATTTAATTTCTTCCAACTTCATGATTTCACTGCAATGAAAATTAAGGTATTAAAAAATCTGTCACTTATTATCATTGATCTCGGTTGGGGTTATCTATAATATTTGATGTACTTAACACATGGTCACTTCAATAAAGAACTGGCTTTTGGAAGAGATCTTTATTTTTACACTTAGTTTTCCAAAATTATTAAAGACAAGTTTTTCACTTTTTTGACTCACTATATATAATACATCATAGCTGTTTTTACTCTCCAAAGCTTCCTGAAATGATTCATGATTTTGCTAATTAAAATTTTTATGCCTGAAGCCAACATTTGAAGATAACTTGAATTCATAGGCTAAACAATTCTATGTGATTTAATATTCAAAACATATTTCTCAGAAGTAATATTCTTTCAAATCAGCAAGGATATTGCTTTCTTTTTTTTTTTTTGTGTGTGTGTGTGTGTGTTTTGCATGCGGATGGGTATATGTGTGTAGGCATGTATGCCAAAGGGTACTTGAACATATGTGTCTGCGAAGACCTAAGAATGACTTGAGCATATATGCTCAAGGAGGTCCAAGCAATCATTCTGGATTGTTCTACCTCCTTATTGCTTTGCTCTGGAAGTGGCTAGAAGTGCAGGCCACCATAATTTTCCCCTGGCATTTTTATGTGGGATCTGGGATCTGAACTCAGATCCTTTTGCTTGCAAGGCAAAGGATTTAATCTTTGAGCTATCTCTCCAGCCCCTCTTTTCTTGATATAGGAAGCACTGATTTAGTTCTTAACATATCAGGGAAAATGTCCCCCTCGATTTTACTTGGGGAGCCAATGGTTTGCTGAAGTAAATGGATTCTAAAAATAATACATGCATTAGAACTAAATCTGATTCATGTATCCTAGAAATCAATGTCAGTCTTAGATAAATAGAACTTTCACAAAGTCAAATCAGAAATTGATGAAATAGCTCAGTGGATAAGGCACCTGCTCACAAACCTGGAGATCCCCAGAAGCCTACATGGTAGAAGGAGAAAAATGACTTCTGAAAGTTGTTCTCTCTCTCTCTCTCTCTCTCTCTCTCTCTCTCTCTCTCTCAAATAAATGGGTAAAATAGCAAACAAAAAATAAAATGAGTCCTTATAGGCATCTATTGTCATTTAAACCCATGATCACATTAACTAAGACAGAGACTCACTGTGCAGTCTAGTTGATCTCTATTTCAATGATCCTCCTGATTCAACTGCCTGAGTGCAAGGATCACAGGTCTGCACTATTGAGGTATTTAAAGGTGAGGCTCACAGTTAGCATGTCAAAAGATAAAACTATGACAATATTTGATACAAATATTTATTATCACTTGGGCATTCTGGAATGAGTACTCCCATAAGACTCCATATAGTCAGGAAAGGGTGAAGAAAGTAGAATGAGAGAACAAAAAGCACATTAAAGTTGCAAAGCATGTAAGAGTTCCATGCAAGAGTTAAAGCAGAGGGACTCGATATCCTGCTGCCTAGAATTTCTCTCTTTCTCTCTTTCATTTCTTAGATGGTCAGCTAAATAATTTAGTTGGGTCGGCGGCATGGAACTTCAGCAGGAACACTTTCCTCTGGGTTTGTTTTATTGAACCTAAGCAGTACCCTCCAAATTAATGACTCCTGATCATTTCACTTAAATAGCACGCTTATCTAATCAGAGAGACATGGGAACATGAACTTCTGTGCTTTCAGGTTAACTTTCTAACTCAGAACTCATTGAACTCAATCCCTAAGCACTCAGAGGAAACTATTCCAAAAATTATTTCTACATCAGTCATTAAGACATCTCAAAACTTAGGTTCCATTTTATCTCACACTTGAATTGGCTGCAAAAGGGTTTGAGATAGTCTTGGTGGACCCATTCCCATCATTTCCTCTCTCTCTTTTGCTAAGTGGATCCATATAGGACTAAACAGTGGTGGTTGGAATGCTTGGCCCATACAGTGTGCTCTGCAACCAGTTTTTTTTTTTTCTTTTTTTTAGTATTTCTTCTTTTACAAGTGTATTGAGTACTCGTCCCCGCCTCCCTCATTCTTCCCTCCTTTACATCCCCTCCTTTCACTTCATCATTCGTTCTCCCTCACTCCCATCCTCCTGCCTGTCTACTTCTATAGACCCCAAGGTTCCCTCTGGCTTGTCTACTTTTGTAGGGGTTCAGACCTCTGTGTCATACCAAGTTGTCTTTCTTAGGACCACCCCACTGATAGGAGCATTTCCCTTCACTCAGTCCAGCTTAAGTCCCCAAGGTTTCCACTGTATGTTTTTCTCTTGAGTTCTTCGATATTCTACGGGGGCATGTTGGTATGCCAGTCATTATGTAGGTCTGGCAAGGACAAATCTCACTCTAGTGAGTTCCTAGATGCAGCAGTCCTGCCTTGAGTAGAATGTCTTGTCCAAAGGAGAACATTTATAGTTTTAAGTTCTTATAATCTCACTGCTTGCTCTTATGCGAGGTTCTCAAAGCCTTAGGATGGGGAGAGATTAGGTTGGCCTGATTCTGGGTGAACCTTGCTGAGTCACTGGTACTTTGCATTATGGCTGGCCATTGCTATCCATTTCACTGATCTTCTACTGCCCTAAGCTGCATCCTGTCAGGGTGTTGAGCTCCTTTATCCCCATTGTAGAAGACTTCTAGGCTGAATGGTAAGTGTTCTTCCAATCTATGGGTACAATAACAGATAGTTACAGAGGAGTTTGTATACTGTCTTCCTACCTATAGGTTCATTGGCTGTTTTTCCTTATTGAACTATTTCCTTCCTTTTTAAAATTCTTGTTTTAGTTTATAGTAGCAGGAATGTGTTCCATTCTGACAACTGGGTCTTGAGTTCAATCAGAAAGCTGTTGGTTGTCTCCTTGATACTCACTATTATATTGGTGGTCATCTGTTGCCATGGTGATTTTTATTGCAACTTATAAATCTCATGCATTGATGAGACGTGTGATTATTTCTCTCCTCCAGCAGCTTTTAGAGTATTCCTTAGTATCTAGCAAGGAGGAAGTTTTCAGACCACTTCTAGTTGATGTATTTTGCCCATGTTCTGTGGTCCATATGCATTGTATCTTCAGTAATAGCGTCTTACTGACAGTTTTTTAGAGAGCAATCCAAGAGCAATGGCAAAAACCTATAATGTTTGGGAGCCTTTGAGACCTATCTGACCAACATTTTATTAGGAAGTGTCACATTCTTATTCCTTTTAATATACTTTTGTTTCTGCTCAGGTCCCCCCAGCCATTTCCCTTACTCTGTGCTCCTTTGCATAGGGACTGCCCTTTCTTGTTCATTTCTTTAAAAGACATGGTTTTTTTTTTGACAAATTTCTAGCATAGGAGGCTCCTTTGGGTTTACTTCCCACAATCTTAGGGGTTTTATATAAGTCCCTCTGTCCCTCCTATTTCTGATCCCTTTGTTCCTTGCTACGTATTTTTCCCAATTATTCCCTCCTTCACTCTACTTGTCATGGTATCCTAAATCTCTCCTTTAAAAGATTTCATCAAAACCATTCCTTTCTACCTTCCCATTCACTGGTCTCTTTCGAATTTTCTGGCTCTTACAGTAAATCCAATCTAGATACATTGATAAGGATATCAGTTCAATCATCCCCATATAAGAGAGAACATGCAGTGTTTACCTTTCTGTGTCTGAGATACCTCACTAAATATTAAAGTTTCAAGTTCCATTCATATACCTGAAAATTCCATAATCTCATCCTTTCTGATGACTAATATTCCATTGTGTATATGTACCACATATTCATTATCCATTCCTCTGTTGATGGGCATGTTGGCTGACTCCATTTTTTTGCTATTGTTAATAGAGTTGCAATGAACATAAATGAACAAGTGTCTTTGTAATAAAATGTAGAATCTATTGGGAATATTCCTTGGACTGGGTCATATGACAGTTCCATTTTTAGTTTCCTGAGAAACCTCCACACTGATCTCCACAGAGGCTGTACCAGTTTACACTCCCACCAGTAGTGAGTAAGTGTCCTTTCCTCTACACAACCTCACTAGCATTCTCTGTTGTTTGTGTTCTTCATCTTAGCCATTCTGACTGGGGTAAGATAGTCTAGTTTTAATTTGCATTTCTCTGATAATCAGGGAAGTTGAGCATCTTTTAAAATATTTGCTTGACATTTCAATTTCTCTTTGAGTGAAGTCCCTGTTTAGTTCCAGGGCCCATTTTTTTTAATTGAAATGTTTGCTGTCTTGGTGATTAGTTTTTTGCATTCTTTGTGTACTCTGGGGATTAATCCTTTGCCAGATCATGGCTAGCAAAGATTTTTTTTTCTATTCTGTGGGTTGTCTTTTTGCACAATTAACAGTTTTGTGACCCGTTCTTAGATGAACTAGTAGACAGGCAAACTCACAGACAGGAAGGCTGTGACATCCTGGAGTGGTTGGTGTTTGGCCGCACTAGGGCAGCAGGTGATTGCCAGCAATGAAGAGCAGAACAGCTGTTTTCTGCCACCTTCCTCCAAACCCCAGCGGTGTCTGTGGCTGTGACTTCAGTCCGCTGGCACTTGCTGTCTCAGGAGGACGTGCAGGTTCAGAAATCTAGTGAAATAAAGTGAGGAAAATTTACAGGATGCCTGCAGGGCAGGGGGTACCAAAAAGACCAAATGGGAGTTTATGTAGTGATTGTGCTGGCCAAAATTTGCCCTGGTCGCTGGCCATGAAACCCTAATGTCATCAGGAGTGACACATGTTATTCATGGCACTGCTTCCTGGGCTTAACCTTGCAAATCTCTCTCTCTCTCTCCTTCTTTCATATATACCTCTTTGTCTCTGATGATGGTACCCAGGTGCAGGGAAGACAACTCTGCTTATGTTCTGTTGTAGAGTGTGTGTGTGTATGTGTGTGTGTGTGTGTGTGTGTGTGTGTGTGTGTGTGTGTGTTAGGGAGCTCCTCTGGTTACAGCCCATTTGTGAACTCCGGTTCATACCCCAAGAACATCTAAAGGTGATTCAGCATCAGCAGGAGGTACTTTGAGTTTTTTGGCATTTTCTAAGCTACCGGGGAGGGGGACAAAAAAGTGGAAATGAATCACTTCATGTAAATAAAACTTCAATAGTACTTTTCTGGAAATAAAATAGAAACAGCTCATCATAGAAACGACAGTGTCTGTGCCAAGCGGGAAGTGAGCAGGGAGCAGCTTGCGTGTGCACCTGGTCACCCCCTGGAGTAGTCTGATCTTGCCCTGGGCAGAAAAAAAGAGTATTCATGCAAGAAAGTTAAGGAAATAAATATGTGAGCAACTGAGAATCATAATCAATATTTGTTACAGCGATAAGATGGCTAAGCAGGGTGGTGGTTGAGAAATTCCTTCTTTCTAGAACTTTAAGAGAAAGTTTTTATTACAATTATTTACAGAGAAATTTTGCAGTGGCTAGAGTTTATTCTTTTCCTTATAAGACTGATGTGGAGTCCTAATTACTTTGGTTTCCTCAGCCAAGTTATGTTTGAGTGGAAAATTTCAATGCTACTTTGACATGTTTGGATTTAATGAGATACCAAAGGCCTAACCAGGAGTCCCTTGCTCTTACAAGATATGCCCCTAACCAAATGATAAGGAGGCTGCTCCAGCTACTTCCTGCATTAGCTCAGCTAGCTGCACCCCCTCCTGTCTCTAATCTCCAACCTAATGGGTGATACTTCTCTGCCAGTCTCTGAAATTCAAACCAACCAACCACCTCTATCCATGGAACTTGGGGCACCTCACCCTGAGATCCTCTAAGTCTTCCTTTCACAACTCCAGTTGTGTAGGGATGTTCTCAAGGCTAATCTCCATATGGCTTTGCATAGCATTTGATTCCTTCCTCTTCCAAGTTAGAATCATATGAGTCTGATAAATTGCAGTCACTCTCAACAGTCCAGTATGGGGGAAGTGTCTGTATGCCGCATCTCATACTGTTTAGGGTAGGGATTCCTTCTCTACAAACAAGATAAGTGAGAGGTAATCATAATGAGAATAAATGCTTTTGATGTATGGGGCTCTCCAAGTGATGAAAAACATCTTCAGTTTTCTGGGTACACTCAAAGCAGAAGCATGAAGACACATGGAGAGCCAATATATAGAATAAGGAACCCTTATTTCTAGGTAAACACAGAAATGACCTTCTGGTCCTTTGGAACATACCCTATGACCCAGACCTTGGCAACGATCAAGAATTTGAACTTATTTCAAGCAAATGAGAACTCTATGTCAGTCTGACTGTACAATGAAGCACAATCTTTAGAATATGTAGTATTCTTCAATCAACTACTTTTATAAAGCTTGGGTGGGAACTTTAGGCTTCTTGGATTCGATAGTTAAGAGGAATTTGATATAGAATCACAAACATGGAAAAGCAATGGAAATGTTAATAAAATTCAAGTAGAACCAGAAGCAACATCTTAGGTATTTTTTTTGACTTAATTAAGTCAGTCATATCACTAAACATATGGGAAGTTATTAATCTGGATTTGACTGTGCTATTTGTAGGGTTAAAGAATACTCGGTTTTCTTTTTCTCATACAAAGCCTTAAAACATCACCAATCCATGTTTCTTTAAACTGGTCGATTTGCTGAATAACTTATTTAAAATAAGTATTTTTAGAATATTTTTCTCTTTATTTTGCAAAATGAATAATGGAAGCTGGGTTGTGGAGCTATAAGGTCATTGTAAAAAAAAATCACACATCAAAATTGCTGTTTTTGGCTTTTAATTCCTACTGGTGTGCCAACTTGTTGCCAGACATATTTCTGAAGGGAGCATACACTTTTTCCATCTTGTTTCATCTGAACCCTAAAATGTGAAGAGAAATCATGAAGGGAGTTTGATTTTATTAGCTAGCATCACTGTTGCTGGCTATCTCTTCTGACTCCAAAGAACTCTAAAAGAAAAGAAGCTTTCTTTGAGTTTTAGCCTTCAGGCGACATAAATTGTGTTCACAGAAGAGAAAGACATTATTCAAGTTATCTGTAATACATCTGTTCATACGTCTAACTGAATGCATTACCCTGCAGTCTTTGGTTTGTGTTATGAAAGGATGGCTCTCTGAGAAGCCAGTAGAAACCACAGTGTTCCTTTGAAATGACTCTTAATGGGAAACTTGAAGAGTCTCTAAAATTTTCAGAAATGTATTTTGAAAGGAGGCAATTTTATTTTACACATTCCTTGAGGAATTTGAGACATTGAAGTTACACATCTGTAATGAATATAACATTCACAGGTGCTATGGCTCCTTCTTTAAACAGAAAGTATTTAGTGAATATAATTTTAGGCAATGATATTAAACAATTTCAACCTATTTTACACACAGACTCCCTCCAGACAAGGGATAGGTTTACATCAAGATTTTTACTTAATAGTTAAGAATCTTCATTGGCCTGAATTCAAAGAAAAAAGTGGACAGATTCAGATATGAAGCTCCAGAGAGAAAAAGGCTAAGAAGGCCTCAAGGAGTCCCTCTGACCCAACTTGTCCTAATGTGTAGGGCTGTGTAATCACTGGGCTTACATGCTGGGTAGGTTTCACTTTGGGTTAAGCTCTGTAATCCAACTGATGCTAAAGCAGGGACATTCAATGTGGTCCTGACTACCAAGGCTCTGTCCTGATTGATCACAGAAGAGAAGATCAGAGGCTTGAAGTGAGATAAGCACTGTACATATTTACAAGTTTTAAAGATCGAGTAGCAAGTGGTCAGAAAAAAATTGTGCACAGTATCCAGGAGCTGAGAGCAGACACAGGCTTACAACCAGCAAGTAAATGTGTGTATATGGCAGGGAGTGGTGTTTAATCACTGTAAGGAGCTAAATTCTGTTAACAAGAAGGAGCATGGGTGCCAATTTTTTTCTAGATTTCCCAGACAAGAACTCAGGGCAGTTTGTGCCTTGATTCTGTTCACAAGATGCCTTCAGCAAAGATCCCTCACTTCTAGAGTTGATAAGCATCGTTTTAACCTGTTAAGCCTATAGTAATTCATCACAGAGGAGTACAAAACAGGTAAAAAGGAGAAACATTTACATTTGTAATTCTTCACTGGTGTTCACATGAGAATAAGAGAAAAGGCAAGCGAAGACATAAACTCAGATTTGGTGATCTTGAAGTTGTGTCGAAGCACTTGGCTTTGCTCATTTTCAGTCTGTCATGGACTATATATATTTTTACAAAATACATTGAAATGAATAAGTGTGAAAATGAATATAAAAACCAACGATATACAGAAATCAATTCCAAGTTTGTGATTAGATTCAGCAGGCATAACGGTGGTTTCAATGTTAGCCAGCACTTATTCTCTACTTCTATATTTTTTATAGATCACTAGCAATCAATGAGCCAGGTCTGGCCCACATTTTGAATAGTGCTGGTTTCAACTGTATTAAATTGGGAATATTTTTAAACTAAAAAATAATAACTTGTCCTATAACTCAAGAAAATTAAACTTGAGCCATTTCTGGGTTTTCATCTGCATTTGTTTTAGAAAAACTAGAGAAATGATAATTTAGTCTCACAACATCCTTGTTACTGGTGTGAACCTGATGTACATTGTGAACCTGACCAGAATTAAGATCTCCATGGGAACATATCTCTGGATGTGTCTATGAGGATGTCTCCAAGGAAGATCCACCCTGATTCAGGTGATACCATTCCATGGACTAGGGTTTTGGACTAGGATAAAGGCATGTGTGGGAGGAGCAGATCATAAACATTCATGTCTCCTTCTTCTGGATGCAATGTGACCAGCTGCCTCAGGCTCCTACCATCACGTCTTTTCTGCCACGATGGACTATACCCTCATATTGTGAACTAAAATAACCCACCCTTCTTTAAGTTGCTTCTGTCATGTATCTTGCCACAGTGATGAGAGAAGTAACTAACATAACATATATATGGCTTTTTAGGGGAGGACTATAGTTAAAATGGTTTCAAATTATGAAAGTTTTACCTTTGAATATATTAAAAAACATTGCATTTTATGCTTCAACTGAGTGAATTAAATAATGTATTAAACCTGCATAAAGTCTTTAAAAAAAACAAGTGCAAAGAGCTCTTAGCTGTAGGATTATTCTGAAGAAAGAGAGCCTATGAAGCAGGTCCAAAGATAATTAGGAGGTGGTCAGCAGAGTGCTATTCTATGGCCTAGTTATACATTAATAAAGAATCTGACATGAATATTCATTTATCACTCATTCATCCTTTCAAAATTTTTTTTATTCGCTCAACCAACAATTGTTAAGTATCTGCCATGTCCTAATGCTTAGGTCAATAAGTTGCTCTTGGGGCACAACCCTGTTGAATCTCTGAGATTAGGACTTAATGGAATTTGAGATCTGGAACCACTCCAGGGATTTTATTGCCATCAAATGCCTCATTCATTAGTTGCTTGAAATCTCATAAATAGTTGGGGCTGGAGAGATAGCTCAGGGGTTAAGCTTTGCCTCACAAGCAAAAAGTCCCAGATTCCACGTAAAAATGTTGGTGGAAATGGCACAGACTGTAGTTCTAATCCTAGAAGGCAGAACCTGGGAAACTCTTGCACTAAGGACGTAGAGCAATCCAGGATGATTCCTTATGTCATTCTGGGGCTTCCATGGTGCCCTCTTCTATACACACACACACACACACACACACACACACACACACACACAACACTTAGGTACACAACCACACCAACACATACAAAAATAAAAATTAAAAATATCTCATGAATGAATATCTCAAGATACATTGAGACAGGGAAAGAAATCTGTTTTCTGACTTCAGCTAGAGGCATAATATATTTCAACTTAACATTGACGTGTAACTGGTTGTTTGGGCAAATGGATTCAGTGGAAACCATCCAGTAAGTAGGCAGGTGGGACTGTCACTTATTTTGGGGCCATCTCTGTTCATGAAAATGTTAATTCACCTAAATATATGGATGGAGATGTTCCTCCACATTTCTTTTGTGGTGAACAGGTTATTTGCTTTCCTCTTAGTAGTCATTAGTGAAGGAGAAACCTGACATTGGTATAAAGAGCCAGATGCATCTGACTTTCCAAATAGGAGCAATGGTAAGGATGTGCTGGGATGAACAGGACCACGAATATTTGTTCCCATAGTAGATTGAAGCCACATGCCTCTTGCCTGTACATATTCAATTGTATTGCTTAAAATAGACACTTCTCATTTATTTTGGCTCTTCACTCCTTCTGGTTCAGCATCTAAACCCTTAGTAAAAGGTCAAGGGAGTATGTAGTTCCCCACCAAGCTGAAAATGCTAGCATTTTGTTTTTCCGGTCTTGTATATAGTCACAAAACATACCCGTCAGGAATACCCAAGTCAGAATTTAATTTAGGAGCCAGTAATGGAAAAGTAAACATTAAAATGTTCTCTCCTTATTGTTGGAGTACTGATCATTTGGTGATGTTCCTTCAACAGATAGGGTTCTAGCTAAGGAACTTTTATGTTGATGCTTAATTTCTGTCTTCCATTGATTCTGAAAGTTTCCTATTTCTTAATTAATTATTTCTTCTTTGACAGAATCCACCTTGGTTGCTTGTAAATACAGTTTCTGACTGACAGAACGCTTGGTGTTATTATCTAGCTAATTTTAAGGCTAATCATCCACCAGAATGAATTGCTTTTCTAGATCCTGATCAGGAATGGTGTTAAGCAGAGGGTATGTAATAAGAATACAAGGGAGAATACTATTTCCACACCTATTTAAAAATATAACTTATTTTAATAAATTATGCATTTAATATGTGCATCAGTTTGTTTCTCATGGGGAAAATAAAAAAGATACAGTAAAATGGAGAAAATTTATATCTGAATTAGAATGATGAGAGGGTAAAAATTACATTAGAAAACTGGGGTGGAAGTAGTGTTCCTATGCTTAAGGGGAACACGAGAAAGTGTTCAGGGAAATGCCACTGGGTCCTTGTACGTCATCGGAGAGGAGGACCAAGAGGAGAGTTAGGCATACACAATAAAGGACTCTCTGGGAATTGGGGGGAAGGCACTGGGGGATAGGGAGGGAGGGGTGAGGGGAGGGGGAGCAGGGGGTTCAGAGGGAGGAGGAGGGAGGGAGGGAACTGGTCCACCTATTAAGTTTGTATGAGTGGAAATAATAAAAAATGTATTAAAAAAAACTGGGGTGGAGAAACAAGGAGAGAAGTGACCATGTTACAGTAGAGAAAATAGGCCTCCATCAAGAACTACAAGTAAGTAATGTGACACCTGGTTAAGTTCACAGATGTTCGTTCCTGATCATTTACAACTGAGGGGGTATGATCTCACCAGAAGGGGAGGGCATATAGTCTGGCAGATAAAAAGGAACCATTTTGCAAATGGGTGATTGACTCCTCCCTCACTGAGGTTTCCTACTTTTATTACATCTATCCTTGAATGTGCTCTTATAACAAGACTCCAGTTTAACAGCTTTTTGTCTCTGGCCAGGGGGTGACATACAGTGCCCATCAGGATGGAGTGAAGGGCATTGCAGGAGCAGCAAAACTGCAAAAGAAAATCAACAAACCACAATCCAGAACTTCAGAGACTCTATATCAACCACCTAGAACTAGGCCAGACTAATCTCTCCCCATCCTGAAGCTCAGGGACATTTGCGGAAGAGGGGGCGGTAAGATTGTAAGAGCACAAGGATGGGAGGAGCAATGATTTGCAAGATACTCCACACAGGTTAGGGCCGAAGCAATCATAATTGGACTTTGCATGCCCTGCACAATGTCCAACACACTGTTGACCCCACAAAGTCTAGCATCTGCTAAAGGCACCAAGATCCTTGGAGGCAAGGGATTGACAGCCACAGTAGTGTTCCTATGCTTAAGGGGAACACGGGAAAGGGTTCAGGGAAATGCCACTGGGTCCTTGTACGTCATCGGAGAGGAGGGCCCAGAGGAGAGTCAGGCATACACAATAAAGGACTCTCTGGGAATTGGGGGGAGGCACTGGGGGATGGGGAGGGAGGAGGAGGGGAGAGGGAACAGGGGATTTGGGGGGAGGAGGAGGGAGGGAGGGAACTGGTGTACTTATTAAGTTTGTATGAGTGGAAATAATAATAAAAATGTATAATAAAAAACTGGGGTGGAGGTTTTATATTGAAGTGCATGTACATAACATATATTATAAAGTGGAACATGGATGGTGAGCTGAGACATTGCTTTATTCCTCCTTCATGCCTCAAAACCCATAATGCTGGGACATCTACTGTCTCAGATACTGTTGGTCACTTTGGCAGGTTGTAAATAGAGTCTTATACCAGCAACTAATTCTTTTTTTTTTAACTTTTTATTATTATTTCCGCTCATACAAACTTAGTAGGTACACTGGTTCCCTCCCTCCCTCCTCCTCTCCCAGACCCCCCTGCTCCCCCTCCCCTCAACCCTCCCTTCCCATTCCCCATTGCCTCCCTCCGCAGTCCCCGGAGAATCCTTTGATGTGCATGCCAGTCTCTCCTCTGGGCCCTCCTCTCCAATGATGTACAAGGACCCAGTGGCATTTCCCTGAATCCTTTCCTGTGTTCCCCTTAAGCATAGGAACACTACTGTGGCGGTCAATCCCTTGCCTGCAAGGATCTTGGTGCCTTTAGCAGATGCTAGACTTTGTGGGGTCAATAGTGTGTTGGACATTGCGCAGGGCATGCAAAGTCCATGGCCCTAACTTGCGTGGAGTATCTCAGATATCGTTGCTCCTCCCATCCTTGTGCTCTTACAATCTTACCGCCCCCTCTTCCACAAATTTCCCTGAGCTTCAGGATGGGGAGAGATTAGGCTGGCCTAGTTCTAGATGGTTGATATAGAGTCTCTGAAGTTCTGGATTATGGTTTGTCCAGCAACTAATTCTTGTGCCTGTAAACACAGCTTTACCTCACTGGCCAGAGATGGTCAGATGACCATCTGTAGCAGTTCAAGAAGTGAAACATTGCCATGTGCCCAGAGTCCTGAGCGCTATTACAAAATAAACTTAGAATAGTTTTAGGTTTACAAAAAAGAGTGTCAGATAACAAATCATTATTTTCTTTAAAATGTTCCTTTGTCATTGAAGAAATGGCAATAGTGCAAAGAGAAGCAGGATAAAAATAGTAAAAGCATCTTGATGTGTAAGTATTGCTCTACCTTTCGGGTAGTTTTAGGTTCTTACATTTTGACAAGCCAGTGTTGAAAATGGCAGAAGCCCTCCTCCCTTTCCCCACTCCACTCCGCCTGCCGGGACGCGGGCGCGGTCCAGCCGGGCCTCATCCGTGATCTAGATAAGCTCTGTCCTTGCCCACCCCCAGAACCCCAGGCCAAATAATTCAGTTCAGTGAAATTGAAAGATCTTAAGAGTAAAACGACAATGCCAAAGTCAAAGTGCAAATCCATGAGAAGCAACACTCAAGTAAACAAATTTCCCACTGAAGAAATTAATCCCATAATGTTAGACTCCAACCAGAACAAACCCACGGAAAAAGGCCAAGAAAGCCTGACCCAGGATAACGACTTTCAAAATATGATCATTACCATATTCAATGCTATGAAAGAGGAAATCCGGGAGGAATTACATAATCAAATCAATCGCTTTGAAGAGGAACACAACAGATACATGGAGGAGTTGAGAAAAACAGTGCAAGAAACAAAAAGTGGCATAGAGCAGTTAAAACAGACTCAAGTAGAGTTTAAAACTGAGCTACAAGACAAGTTATCTTCAACCCAGAACTCCACAGAGAGTCTTATCAACAGAACTAATGAAGCAGAAAATAGAATTTGAGACCTTGAAGATAAAGTGGGAGTACTAACCAGCTCAATGGAAGAGATGGTTAAAGCCAAAAAGATACTTGAGAGAAATATCCAAGAGATATGGGATACCCTGAAGAAACCTAACATGCGTATTCATGGAATACCAGAGCAAGAATCTCAAAATACCACCCCTGAGGAAATTTTTCAAACGATCATCAAGGAAAACTTTCCTCATCTAAAAAAAGAGAGGCCCATCCATATACAAGAGGCATTCCGCACCCCAAACAGATACGACCAAAACAGAAGCACGCCACGGCAAATAATAGTCAAAACACTCCACATTCAAGACAAAGAACTGGTGCTGAGAGCTTCAAGGGAGAAAAAACAAGTCACTTTTAAAGGTAAACCTATTAAAATAACAAATGACTTCTCAGTCGAAACAGTAAAAGCAAGAAATGCTTGGAGAGACATATTTCAAGTATTGAATGAGCAAAAATGTCAACCCAGGCTGATTTACCCTGCAAAACTATCAGTCATGATCGAGGGAGAAAGAAAAATTTTCCAGCACAAAGACAACTTTAAGGGATACATGGCCACCAAACCAGGCCTTCAAAAAATGCTAGAAATGATACTCAAGCGTGAAGAAAAAAACAGGCATATCCAGGAGAACAGAAGGCAAATATAACACCATTAAAAGCGAAGCAATATACTTATAAAAACTACTAAACATAAATGTCTGGAATTAAAAATAGTTTCTCCATTATAACACTAAATGTTAATGGAATTAATTGACCGATCAAGAGACACAGATTACAAACTTGGATCAAAAATCACAATCCATCAATCTGCTGCCTGCAGGAAACCCATCTCACCACAAAAGATAGGCACACTCTAAAAATAAAAGGCTGGTCAACAATTCTACAAGCAAATGGAAGCAGAAAACAGGCAGGGGTAGCCATTATGCTATCAGACAAAGTGGACTTCAAAACAAAGAAAATTATAAGAGACACAGATGGATACTACATTTTAGTCACAGGTACAACTCACCAGGAAGACTTCACAATACTAAACATATACGCACCCAATATGGGCCCCTCCACATTCATTAAGAAAACCCTAGAGCGTCTAAAGCAAGAAATCAACCCCCAAACGATAATTCTTGGGGACTTCAACACCACCCTCTCAACATGGGGTAGATCAACAGGTCAAAAGCTTAACAGCGACACTTTGGAACTTAATCAAACCCTGAAAGAAATGGACCTTACAGATTTCTATCGAACTTTTCACCCACGCACCAAAGAATACACATTTTTCTCAGCAGCACACGGAACTTTCTCCAAAATAGATCACATACTGGGCCACAAAATGAGTCTACACATGTACAAAAAAGTTGAAATTCTAACTTGTGCCCTATCAGACCACCACGGCCTAAAGCTCGACATCCACAACAAATCAAACAAGAGAAAATACACTAACTCCTGGAAACTTAACACTATGATGCTGAATGAGAACTGGATTCAGGAAGAAATTAAAAAGGAAATTCAAGATTTCCTGAAAGTGAATGATAATGAAAATACAACTTACCAAAATCTCTGGGACACAATGAAAGCTGTTCTAAGAGATAAGTTCATAGCTCTTAATGCCTACATCAAAAAAATGGAAACATCAGAAATAAACAACTTAACAATGCAGCTTAAAGCTTTAGAGAAACTAGAGCAATCTGATCCCAAAAGTAGTAGAAGAGAGGAGATTAGCAAAATAAGGGGAGAAATATCTGAAATCGAGACTAAGAAAACGATAGAAAAAAAATCAACCAGTCAAAAAGCTAGTTCTTTGAAAAAATCAATAAGATTGATACACCCCCAGCTAAATTAACCAAAAGCAGGAGAGAGAAAACCCAAATTAACAAAATCAGAAATGAACATGGAGTTATCACTACGGATACCCAAGAAATCCAGAGAATTATAACATCATATTTCAAAAACTTATACTCTGTGAAGTTTGACAACACAAAAGAGATGGATGAATTTCTAAGTAAACACAACTTTCTAAGAAAGTTGTGAATTATTTAAATAGTCCTATAACATATAAGGAAATTGAAGAAGTAATCTCAAATCTTCCCACGAAAAAATGTCCTGGACCAGATGGATTCAGCACAGAGTTCTACCAGACATTTAAGGAGTTAATAATACCAATACTCCTTAAACTGTTCCATCAAATAGCAAAGAAAGGAACACTATCAAATTCCTTCTATGAAGCTAATATTGTTTTAATCCCAAAACCTAATAAAGACTCACTTAAAAAAGAAAACTACAGGCCGATCTCTTTGATGAACACAGACGCAAAGATTCTCAACAAAGTCTTAGCAAATCAGATTGAAAAACATATTAAAAAGATTATTCACGGGGACCAAGTAGACTTCATCCCCGGCACGCAATGTTGGTTCAACATACGAAAATCAATAAATGTAATTCATCATGTAAACCAGTCCAAAGTCCAAGACCACATGACACTCTCGATAGATGCAGAAAAAGCTTTTGACAAGATCCAACAACCTTTTGTGATCAAAACCCTAGAGACAGTAGGAATGGAAGGAACCTTTATCAATATAATAAAAGCTGTATACAACAAGCCCACAGCAAGGATTTTGCTCAATGGGGAACAATTGGAAGCATTCCCACTTCGATCAGGAACTAGACAAGGCTGTGCACTCTCACCACTTCTATTCAATATTGTACTTGAAGTCTTAGCTGAAGCCATAAGACAAGAAAGGGACATAAGAGGGATTCAAATCGGCAAGGAAGAAGTCAAGCTATCCCTATTTGCAGATGACATGATCGTATACCTGAGTGATCCCAAAAACTCCACCAGGAAGCTCCTGGAACTAATTGAGAAGTTCAGCATGGTGGCAGGATACAAAATAAATGTGCAAAAATCAGAGGCCTTCCTATACACCCAGAATGAAAGAAGTGAGAAAGCCTTGAGAGAAACAATCCCATTTACTATAGCCCTAAAAAAATGAAATACCTTGGTATAAACCTAACCAACGAGGTAAAAGACCTTTATAATGAAAACTTTAAAACCCTAAAGAAAGAAATTGCAGAAGACACCAGAAGGTGGAAAGACCTCCCATGTTCCTGGATTGGTAGAATCAACATCGTAAAAGTGACCATCCTACCAAAGGCAATATACAAATTCAATGCTATACCAATTAAAATCCCAAAGCAATTCTTCAAAGAAGTTGACTAAACAATCTCAAAGTTCATATGGAGGCACAAAAGACCCAGGATAGCAAAGACAATCCTGAGTAACAAAAACACTGCTGGAGGTATTACCATACCGAACCTTAGTCTATATTACAAATCCATAGTTATAAAGACAGCCTGGTACTGGCTCCAAAATAGATACACAGATCCATGGATAAGGCTTGAAGACCCAGATATAAGCCCACAAAGTTACAGCCATTTGGTCTTTGACAAAGGGGCCCAAAGAATCCAATGGAAAAAGAACAGCATCTTCAACAAATGGTGCTGGCAAAACTGGATCTCCACATGCAGAAGATTAAAGCTGGACCCATACTTGTCACCATGTACAAGACTTAATTCCAAATGGATCAAGGACATTGATATAAGACCAGAGGCTATAAAAACCATTGTTGAAAGGATAGGGAACTCCCTCGAGCTGATTGGGCTAGGCCAACATTTCCTAAACAGACATCCAATGGCACAGTCACTACGACCAACTCTCAACAGTTGGGATCTTGTGAAATTAAAGAGCTTCTGTTCAGCTAAAGAGATTGTAACGCGAGCTCAAAGGCAACCCACAGAATGGGAGAAAATCTTCACTAACCACATATCTGATAGAACTCTACTGTCCAGAGTGCACAAAGAACTTAGAAAACTAAACATCAAGGAAACCAATGGCCCAATTAAAAAATGGGCCCTGGAACTTAAAAGAAATTTTACCAGGGATGAAATTAAAATGTCTAACAAATATCTTAAAAAATGCTCCACTTCTTTAGCCATCAGGGAAATGCAAATCAAAACTTCCCTGAGATATCATCTCACCCCGGTCAGGATGGCAAAAATCCACAATACAAACAACACCAACTGCTGGAGAGGATGTGGAGAGAGGGGAACTCTCCTCCATTGCTGGTGGAAGTGCAGGCTCATACAGCCACTCTGGCGAGCCGTCTGGAGATTCTTAAAGAAATTAAAGATTGAAATGCCATATGACCCTGTGATTCCACTTTTGGGTATAACCCCCCATACAGCAGAGGTTCACCTCGATAGCACAAGCACGACCATGTTCATAGCAGCACTGTTTACAATAGCAACGTTATGGAATCAACCCAAATGTCCAGCAGTTGACGAGTGGATAAGGAAACAGTGGTACATCTATACAATGGAGTACTACTCAGCCATCAAAAATGATGAATTACTGGAATTTGCCAGGAAATGTATGTCATTAGAAACAATTATATTAAGTGAAGTATCCCAAACCCAGTAAATTAAGTGCTGTATGTACTCCCTAATAGGTGGCTCCTAGTACCAAACCCACCCAGCCCATCTTGATACACTCATAGGTAAATCTATGTATTACCTACAGTAATTGCAAGGATTATGAACAGGAGGGATGGGGTTGGAGGGCTACACCAGAAACAAAGAGAGAAGTGACCATGTTACAGTAGAGAAAATAGGCCTCCATCAAGGACTGCAAGAAAGTAATGTGACACCTAGTTAAGTTCACAGACATTCGTTCCTGATCATTTACAACTAAGGGGGTATGAACTCACCAGAAGGGGAGGGCACATAGTCCGGCAGATTAAAAAGTAACCATTTTGCAAATGGGTGATTGACCCCTCCCGTTGCCACATGCCATATGACCCTGCGATTCCACTTTTGGGTATAAGTATTACATCTACCCCTGAATGTGCTCTTATAATAAGACTCCAGTTTAACAGCTTTCTGTCTCTGGCTAGGGGGTGACATACAGTGCCCATCACGATGGAGTGAAGGGCATTGCAGGAGCAACAAAACTGCAAAAGAAAATCAACGAACCACAATCCAGAACTTCAGAGACTCTATATCAACCACCTAGAACTAGGCCAGTCTAATCTCTCCCCATCCTGAAGCTCAGGGACATTTGCGGAAGAGGGGGCGGTAAGAGTGTAAGAGCAAAAGGATGGGAGGAGCAATGATTTGCAAGATACTCCACACAAGTTAGGGCCGAAGCAATCATAATTGGACCTTGCATGCCCGGCGCAATGTCCAACACACTATTGACCTCACAAAGTCTAGCATCTGCTAAAGGCACCAAGATCCTTGGAGGCAAAGGATTGGCAGCCACAGCAGTGTTCCTATGCTTAAGGGGAACACGGGAAAGGGTTCAGGGAAATGCCACTGGGTCCTTGTACGTCATCAGAGAGGAGGCCCAGAGGAGAGTCAGGCATGCACAAGAAAGGACTCTGGGAATCGGGGCGGGAGGCACAGGGGAATGGGGCGGGAGTTGTGAAGGGAGGGAAAAAAAAAAAAGAAAATGGCAGAAGCCAATTCTTTGCTTTCCTTGCTGACATAAAGTCTTGTGTATAGCTACCCCTACCACCTGGTAAAAATTGAAGGAAAATTTTATCATGTTCTTATACTGAATATGAGACTAAATAAAGAGGTGTCATTTTAAAATATTTTTTAGTATTTATTATTTATTCAATTGTGCATATATGTGTGTGCGCGTGTGTGTATGTATGTGTTTGTATGTGTAGAACCCCAGATGTTTACTCCTTGTTTACTCTGCCCCAGGATTCACAGGCTCTGCCCTGTCAGGATCAGAAACGCAGTCCCCCCCCCCCCCCCGGCGTCTATACGTGGGGTCTAGGATCCTAACTCAGGACCTTCTGCCTGCAAGGCAGAGGCTTAATCCCTGAGCTACCTCTGCAGCCCCAAGAGGTGTCATTTCGAGTGACAGCTTTTATAGGTACAGAACTAAAATTGTCTTAAATTCAGAAGCAAATTACAAATATATTACAAATATAAAGTCTTTTGTAATTCATAATTATAACATAAGACTTGAAGTAACCTAGGCTGGATCCTAAGGATGTGTTATTAATACAACACAGGTAAGACATGGGGTATATTATATGGGCAACTAGATGGATCTCATCTATGCTAGCTAGCACTTACCATATTTTTACTGTTTTGCAAGTCTTTAGGAGACTGGACAGTCAGCTTAGCCAGTAAAATACCTGTCTTGTGAGTATGAGGTCCTGATATCAATCCCAAGAATTCATTTAAAAAATTCAGGCATGGTGGAGCATGCCTATAATATCCATGCATTAAGAATTAAGACAGGAATCCCTGGGGTTTACTAATCAGCTAGTCTAGCCTTACTAGGCAAGTTCCAGGTCAATATAAGACCCTGACTCAAAAAAAAGGTGGACAGTATCCAAGGAATGATAGCAAAAGTTGTCCTCTGACCTTTTCATGCATATGTATATATGTCCAACTGAATAAACATGAACACACACACACACACACACACACACACACACACACACAGAGTATCTATTAGAGAACAAAATTTTGGCACTATTTAATAGGAGGATTAGAAAGATATTTCTGCCATATTTTAAATTCATAATGAAGAACAAATTCTGGCAGTCTAAAGGAAAGGCCAAATGATAAATTAGGAACTTAATCATTTATTATTTTCTGGAACTATAGACTGAAGTGAATCACATATTCTCCAAGAACCTGGCAAGTGGCTGAAAGCAGGAAACAGGAAAAAAAAATCTGCAATCTAGACTCTGAGAGACAAAAATGCTTCAGATATTGAGGGGAAACAGTCCCACTGTAGCTGAGACCAGAGAGAAGTGCTGATGATCAAGTCTCAAAGCATAGCACTGTATAATGGACAGTGTCTCCATCGGTATTATGGCAGATTATATCGAGTTGCTACACTTAACACTCTTCAACATACTCCACTGTGCCAAGACAACACTTCATTAAGATAACAGGAATTTTTTTAGTAGATAAATAGGTCATTAGGGTGGCATATAATTTATTATTCAAATAATGGAACACTTTTGAGATTAGAGTAGATGCCCATTAACAGTTTATTAATAGATGTCTCAAGTACCTTGGACCAATGTGATCTTAATGTAAAGTTTTTTTTTTCTTATTGACCCTAAATCTTTGCATTTTTTTTTGTCTTTTCATATGATCTTACCTCAATCAAGGTCACTGTGTGTGTGTGTGTGTGTGTGTGTGTGCACGCGTGTGTGTGTTGTAAGTATATTTGTGTACTGGTGTGAGAGTGTGCATAGTCATGCATATGTCTGTGAAGGCCAGAGGAGGATACCAAGTATCTTCCCCTATTACTCTCCAAATTATTACCATCATCTTGGATTGCTCTACTTTTTACTTTGCTTTGAAGTTTCCCGGGCTCCACCATCAGAATTATAGGCCAAATTCATTTCCTCCCCTCCTCAGCATTTTTACTTGTGGAATCTGTGATCCAAACTCAGGTTCTTTGCTTACTTTGAGCCATCTGCTCAGCTCCAGCATTGCTGTTTGTTGGCTGGGCTGCCTGACCGACAAGGCCCAGTGATTCTTTGGTCCCTACCTTGCTTAGAGGTGCAGTCCCAGGTATGTGTAGTCATGTTTAGATTTTACACGAGGACTGGGACTCCCAACTCACATCTATGTAGATGGTGATCTTAACCACCTAGCCATCTCCTCATCTTTCAACTTGCTAAATATTTTAGTGACTCAGAATATTTTGTTCCTGCATTCCTCTGGAAATATGAGGATGAATAAAGCTGTATGGCACAAGGTCTTACCAACTTCACTTTTGTATGATTTTGTACCTGACCTGCTTATTGCAACTGCATTAAAAGGAACAATGAAAAAGTGAAAATCAAAATGAAATGAAAGAAAACAAAGAACAACCTTATTCTAAAAACTATGCTGCTATAATCAATATCCTTGTTGCCACATCTTTGCAGTTTTTGATGATATTTTCAGACCTAAAGGCTGACTCTTACTAACTAAGCTAAATGCATACATGGCTGATGTAAGGCTCTTGACACATATTTTTGAATTGCAGTTCAAATATTAAGAGTTTGAACCTTTACTAATAATACATGAGAAATATATTGTCTCTACTGTCAATATTGGATTTGTCTTTAATATTTATTAAATTTAATAGGAAAATTGCATTTTACTTAGATTTTTATTTCTTGAAATATTTTTAGACAGTACTTCAAGAACGAAAATGTGAGTTAAGAAAAGCAATTCTTCTATTTTTTTTGAAAATTTAGCTTTATGATTCACAAAGCATTTTAGTACATGCTATAAGAAAGAAAGCTATTTTTCTTACATAAATAGAAGTTCTAGTTTGAAATTTTATCCCAACATTGACTAAAGTCTGTGTACTCTTGATTGTTTAAAACAAAATTTTATGATGCATCTTCTTAACACTGTATTAGCCAGGATTATTCACTTGTTACAGCATTTTGATGTTTTAAGTTGTGACTCTGTATGCCTCTCTTAACAATTTGTAATAAATATTTTATTAAGTTTTTCATATGTGAATAAAATGAATTTATGTCCATACCTCCTCTCCTTCTCCTTCCATATCCCGTCTCTCTTTTTTCCCATCCCTCCCTACACCAATCCAGCCATGTCCCTCCCACTCTCATATCTCTCTGCATGGTGGATCACAGGGCTCCCTTTGGGGTGCCTGTACCAATAAGGGACCAGGCCTCTGAGGTAGTAAAAGTGACCCTTTCAGTGGGTAAACCCACAGGATAAGAAGTTCCCTTTCTCTTTCCCAGAACCTGCCCCAAAGATTCTCTCCTAGTATCATTTCTCCTGAGATCCTCACTGGTCTATGGGGGAATGTTGATGTTTCAGACATTGTGGAGATCTGGTGGATCTCATTGCAGTGAGCTCCACACTTTAATGTTGATTTTTATTTATATAAAGTATCATAAATTAATACAGTGAGTTTATGCCATTTTCTCTTCTTATTACTCAATACCATGCCTCCTCTTCCTCCCATTGCATCCCCAATCCCCGCAACCCCACAACCAGTCTCCCTCCTTCTCTTCATTCCTTCTGCATGTCTGACTCACTGAGAAACATGGGGGTTACCTGTATTGGTTTTCACCTGAGCATTTGTTGAAACACGGATGATATATCAGTGAGTATACCATTGTCTTCCTTACAGCTTTTGTTGAAGTGTCTTCACTTGCTTAATTTAGATGGATTTAAAATTATTTTGTTTAGAAGGTCATTTAGGAATGCAAAGCAATCCTAGTATTACAATTGCCCAGATAACTTATTAACCCGAGAAGACAACAGATTCTACTTTTGAAAGGAAATTAGGTTGAAGTTTTGATATTACCTCGGATGGAATTCTTTCTGTGCAGAGAAATATTGCACTACAAACCATTTTCCTTTATTTGCAAGATTTTTTTGTAGATTTTCTCATGGTGTTTATATACTTGTAGCTGTGGGACATGTGGAAGATGGAAAAGCAACAAAGTAGAATTATAGCAACATGAAATAGAGTGAGGAATAATGTAGGAATGCTTCTTGGGTGGGTTGGCAAGAGAACTCTGAGATTAAGCTGGCCATTTTGGAAATGCCATAGAAAATTTCATATTTAGTATGGTCCCAGGATTTTTATTTTTCCCTCAGGCATGTAGTGACCAATATCAAGAATGATAGACATAAAACTTTGGGAAAGGTGACATCAACCTGGATTTCAGAAAGATTACCAACACAAACATATAGGAAAACTTACCCTTGGGGTCTTCTAGAGAAGGAAGAGAGTATGCACTGTGGGCTGGAGGGATTGTAGAGTAGGCCAGAAACATGCTTTGCCAAGACTCACAAGCCAAGATCGAATTTCAGCTGAATTTCAGGATATTTGAGACAAGTCATGAAAAGACGAGTTGTATGAGATGTCAGGTAGGAGGCATAAGAAGATATTTTAATTCAAGATCAGCCATTTGATCCAAAACTATAAATGCAGAGTAGTCAAGGAAATACAAATTCATGGTAAATCCTCCCAGATAAGATCTTTTGTCTGCTTTGTGGATATAAGATGCTGTCTGTTTGCACTCCTGTGTATTCTGACTATAGTAAGGAAAGACTCACAAGCTCACCTAGAATATAAAGGAAAACACTGGGCTTTTCTTGGAATGTTTGAATACAAAGACAAATTAATTTCTTTGTTGAAGTGGCTGTTAAAAAGCTAGAGATTGCATTTCCCCAAAACAACAACAAACCATAATTCAGAACACCAAACAAACCTACATTAATCATTTGGAACCAGACCAGCCAAATCTCTCCCCATCCTAAAGATCAGGAACTCTTGCAGAAGAGGGGAAGCAAGATTGTAAGAGCCTAAAGATGGAGAGGATCAACAATATGCAAGATACTCCACACAAGTTAGGGCTGCAGCAGCCAGGATTGGACTTTGCCTGACTTGCACAATGGCTGACCTGTCAACGACCCTGCAAAGTCTAGCATGGATCACAAAAGAGAAAGCTCCAGGCAGTAGGATCCTTAGAGGCAAGGGATTAAACAGTCATAATAGAGTTCCCATGCTAATGGGGAACCCAAGAAAGGGCTCCAAGCTATGCCACTGAGTCCTGAACCCTCACTAGGGTGGAGGACTCAGAGGGAAGTTTGATGTTCATACAAAAGGATACTCCAGGGATGAGAGGAACTAAGGAGGAGGCACTGGGGGGCGGGGAGTGAAAGGAAGGTGGGAAGGGGGGAGAGTACAAAGGGGGACGACTGGAGAGGGGAGGAGGGAGGGAAAGGACGGGGTACCTATTGAGCTTATATGATTAGGAGAAAAATAAAATGTGGGAGAAAAGAAAAGCTAGAGATTGCACAGAGCTCCTTTCCAGGAAATTTTTGAACATAGAACCTCTTGTTTTAATTTCCTATTTTTCCCATAATGGAAACAGAAAGAAGAAAACATTGATGATATTGGGAAATGACTGCTTAATTTTTAGAAAAATTATACTTATATTTTCCTAAGTCTTAAGGGTATTACATTTTTTAAGTGTATTATAAAATAAGGTCTACAAGTACGCTTTACAAAAGCTTTTTTTTGTGCTTGTGTGTGTGCAAGTTCATGTGCATGCAGGTGTACGTGTGTGTACAGATGTGCATACATCCAAGTGGAGGCCAGAGGCATCTATCCCTAGATACCATCAACCTTTTTGATGTGTTACAGGATTTTTCATTGGACTGGAATTTGCCAAGTAAGGTAGAAAACCACAGGGACCTCTCCGTTTCCCCCTCACCAGTGCCAAGATTCCAATCATATGCCATTCTGCTCAACTTTGTTACATGGATTCTAGAGCTCCAACTTAGATCCTTATACTTCCAAAGTCAGCACTTTACTGACTGAACTATATTCTTAATCCCCCCAAATCTTCATGCTCCAATTTCTTCATTAGCTCATCATAGATCAGTATACTTCAGCAACCTGAATAATGAAGATTCTGGTTCTAGTTCCATCTCTTCATTATCCGCAGTGGGACTTAGGATAAGTTGTTGAATTGCTGTGGGCGTAAATTTTTTTAATTTGGAAACAAAGGTTACTGAGTAAATAGTATTTAAAATTATTTCCATTTTGCCATTACATTTAGATTTCTAAAAGCATGTATGTATCTACTTAGATATAGGGTAAATATACAGATAGAAAGAAAAGAGTTACCAGAAATTATGCTTAAAATGAATGAACACTCTTGATATCCCAAGTAACTTTTATTATTCCATTTTAACCTTTTACTTGGTATTTAACTTCAGATTGTAGAACACATGCCCAAACTCTAGTAACCTCAGCTTAGTATGTACATATGTATTTTCCATTTGGAAGTTGAGATGGTTAATATTTGTTGCCAACTTGAATTAGGTATGTCTTTGAAGGTTTTTCCAGAAAGGGTTAACTGGAGATTGAAGACTCACCTTAAATGTGGTACTATTTATGGATTGGAATAGTAGACTGAATGAAAGAAAAAGCAAGCCAAGCTGCTTTAATCTCTTTCCTATATGAATAAGGATACTCCTATAGCCATGCCTTCTCTTCTGTGATGTACTGCGTCTGCAAAATGTTAGCCAAAATGCTCTTCCTTAAGGGCTTTTGTTAGGTATTTTTATCACAGCAATAGGAAAAATAACTAATACAGAAATTGGTATTAAAAGGTGAGGCTGTTGTTATGATAAACTTGACCATGTGGCTCCTGTAACTTTGGAACTAGTTTGTTGGAAGAATATTGGTTGTATGCAGCTGTGTGCTAAAAACATCCTAGAATTTTTTAAGAAGCATTTAATGGTCCATTCTGGCAAGTGTTTGGAAAACCACAATGCTGAGAAAAATAGAAACACTGGTATCCCAGATCATGAGATACCTGAGGGATAACAGGAGTTTATCAGGAACTGGGCTGCAGGATACTCAAGTTACATTCTGGTAAAGAATCTTGCTTTATTCTACTATTTCCTGAGAACTTGATTGGTGCAGAATTCTGAAGTGATGCATTAATTTGTTTAGTGGCAGAAATTTCAAGACAGGATACAGGATAGGGAATGGCTACTACTTACTGCTCTTATTCACATTGATGAGGAGAAAATAGAACAAAGGGAGGGAAATGGATAAGAGAATAGAACAACATAAAAATGAAGTTAGCAAGGAAAGAAAAATGAATAAGTTTAAAGCTGCTGACAAGGAAGGCCCAGAGAAAACCAAGAAAGCTGCTCTAATAGTTAAAGAAATTAGCACAATTAAAGAGAACTTAGTGCATTGAGACAATAAGAAAAGTATTTTGAGGTTGAGACTTCACTCATTGAAGATTACAACTCCTGAAAGTCCAAATTCATGTGAAAGGACACATAATGAACAGGAATGCCTTTGAAGAGATTTTCTGCTCCATAACAACAAATTAGAGTCAGCTAATGAGGCTGATACAGCTGTGTTCCAAAGAGCTAGGTTATATACCATATTTTAAGCAGTACTTTACTTTGTCATCGTCATCAAGAATCAAGAAGATCAAGAGTTAAGGGGTCATGCCATCTGGTGCCAAGGTCTAGGCAGTGATTGAGACCAGGCAATGTATGGCAGTGTCAGAGAACCTGCCAGAAGTCCCTGAGAGACCACTATGTAAGGTTGTGAAGGTAAAGACTAAGGTGAGATGGAAACCCTAAGATATTGAGATGCTAGGACCTTGGACATCTACATTAAAAAGCTACATGTTTTTTCAGGCTGTGTATGTTTCAGGTGGACAAGTTACAGAATTAGGACTGCTGGGGCTGGAGAGGTGGCTCCGGGGTTAAGCCTCTGCCTTGCAGGTGGAAGGTCCTGAGTTCGGATCCTAGACCCCACGTATAGATGCTGGGCAGAAGCAGGGGCGGCCTGCGCTTCTGGTTCTGGTAGGGCGGAGCCTGTGAATTCCCGGGCAGAGTAAACAAGGAGGTGGAGGCGGTCCATGGGGGTTCCCGAATTTGCCCGTGGTTCTACACACATACATGCATACATACACACACACAATTAATAAATAATAATAATAAAAAATTAAAAAAAATGACAAGCGGAAACTGTGGCAGTCCACACTTCTGGCCTTGGTGGGCAGAGCCTAGGAAATCCCAGAGGGAAGCAAGAAGGAGGTAGAAGCAATCCAGGATGACTCCTGAAGTCACTCTTGATCCTGCACAGGGACACATGTGCCCTCTGATACACCCCCCCCTACACACACACACACAAAATGAATGAATAAATAAAGAAAAAGTTTATTTTTTCTGTCTGACTGGAACTTGGAATTTAATTTCTATAAAATGATATTTGAATAGCCATGACTGGAATTTTTCTTTTAGGTACATTTGATATCTATGAAACTAAGAATAGAATTGAAATGATCTGGAATGTCATTAATATTATAAAAAATTCACGGCCAAAGTAAAAGATCAATGGTGAGATATAACTGCATCCACTAGAATGATTAATATTAAAGTCTTATATTATCAAGTACTCACACAGGTTTGAAACAACTAGAACTCTCATTCATTGCTTATGTGACAATAGAATCATATAACTTTGAAAAACATTTTGGAAGCTTGTCATAGAGTTGAATTTGCACTTACTATACTATATAACAAAGTAGTAGTCTAAACTTTATCAAAAGAAGTAAGAATTGTGTTTTCCCTTGATTTGTCTGAATTAACTGTGTTCATAAAAGCTCCAAATTGAAAATAGCTCATGTTCATCAGCAGGTAGGCAGATAATTATGACACCTCCAAGTAATGGAATCCTGTTCCGCAATTACACTGATAAACTACTGATTTGTACAAGATTATGTTTGAATTTCAAGAACAAAGTACTGAGCAAACAAAGCCAGATATGAAAAATACAAATTATATTAAGACAGACCAGAGTCTTGTTTGAGGATATACTTTGCTAAAAATACTAATTTATTGATATAACTTTTGTTGTGAAAATTGTATAATATTTTTCTTTCTTTAAATGAATGGTCAGGAACAAGCAAATAATCTACTTGATTGATAGCTGTCAGACCCTGCTTGTAAGTTCAACAAGAATGATAGCTGTCTTAGAGTGTATAGGAACATAAGTAACACAGGGAGCCATTGCTTTTGTATCTCCAGGCCCTGAGTCAGGTTGGATGAAAGAAACATTACTGGGTCCCCTAATGTGCCATTCAGAGCCACAGAAATGGCAACTTCAGCTCCTTGCATTCATGGAAATTATGGGAGCTATCAATCAAATAGCTACTTGTCAGGCTAGTTGAAGAGACTTTAATCTAGTCACAAGTATGTAGAGGAGACTTTAAGCTAGGTGTGGACACTCCAAAAGGACCTCATCTAGTCTCCATAATCAGCTATAATGTTACGGTTGGGGCTGTAGTTGGGGTTTTACCTCAGAAAGCTTAGCTTATGTCGTGTCAGCTTCAGATGACCTTTAGATTATCCCACCCACAGTCAGTACAGAAACCACTGTCAGTGACCCCAAGCCTCATCATAACAGAACTGAACCCAGCAGTGGGTGGGGGGACTCCTCCATTCATGATAGCAAGTGCTCATTATATAAATAGTGATTACAGTAGTCTGAGAGATCTTCCAATTGTTGTACATAGGCCCTTATAAAGTCTCTCGGAGAAGTCTTATTGACTACTTTTGTCTTTTATTATGGGTAGGTGGGCTAAAATGGTTGCAGAAAGAACAAGCAATTCATGGAGATGTCAGTCCTAGACATATCCCACAGCATCTAGGTAAAGGGAGGCAGAAGAGTTTCAGAGAGTGATTAGGAGCAGAGGTTGTAGAAAGCTGAGGTAAGAGAGGGGAGAAGAGATTGTGGGATGCAAAGAGCTGTGAACATCTGTTGCCGAATCCCCGGCTGGGTCAGCCGGAGGGAAGAGGGGAAATAGCGGGGCCTCGTGGGCTCCAGGAGAATGGGCGAGCAGGCGCCAGGGTCACCACCCAGACCCCAGGAGTCAGGCGAAAAGCAGCAAGCAGGCAACGAGTTGGCTGCAGCCTCAGACCTTACGCAGGAAGTGTTTGAGCTTATATAGGGTCGGGTGTCCAATCAGGTGTGGCCACCCCTCTGCTCGGGGGAGGGGAGAGCAGCCACCAATCATTTAGCTGTTTACTAGGTATTCAGGTTAGATGGCTGCTTCCCATTGGTTGTTCATCCCTCCTTCCCATTGATTGTTCATCCCTTGGCCCATTGGTTGTCCATTTCTCTGCCTGTATGGTTTCTTGTTCAAACTTTGTAGCCAGACCTCCTGGATTCGGGAGCCGGGGCTAGGGGCTCCCTGAATCAGTAGTGCCACAAACATCAACATTGAAGAGATTAGAGACTACATGGAGTTTGGACCATGGAAGACTCTAAGATACAGAGGAAGTCCTTGAAGATACAATAGCAAGCAATGAAGTTATTGACACTTCAAGCTCAAACTTGGAGCTGCAACAACTTTTGAGTGAATGGCTGGCACTTAAAACCTAGAGCTGTAAACCTGAAAACAGAGATTCTAGAATTTCTAAACTTAAAATTGCTCACAATAAGGATATTAGACTTTGCCTATGCACAATTTCCACTTAACCAGAGTGAAAGAACTCTTAGTTAAATGGCAAAAATATCATTCTATTTATATATGAAATTCTTGACCAAACAATAAAATTTATGGGCATATTAGTTACATTTTATCAGTATTATGCAACAAAAGATCCTGACAACAGTTTAAAGGAGAAAGGTTTATTTTGACTTACAGTTGAGGGATACATTTCATCTTGGTGGAGAAAATATGGTAACAAGAGCAAGAGGCTACCTGGGCTGATTTCATCAGTAGTCAGAAAGCAGAGAGGGAACAGGAAATGGATCTGTGCTATACAACCTCAAGTCCCCCCCCTTTCTGCTCCCCTCCCCGGGGATCCACGTCCTTCAACAAGGATCTACCTCCAAGAGGTGCCACAACCCTACCAAACAAGATCATCAAGTGGGAAACAAGTTTTCAAACAGCCTTTGGGGAATATTTCACATTTAAACTGCACCAAGTGACAGATATCAGAAGTTGAGTAAGATAAGAGGTGAATATTAGAAGGGATACAGATGATGGAAATATATCATATTCTGGTGTTTTGTGAAAATATGACTTAAATTATATAAATATTACACATATAAGCTATATATATATATATGCATGTATATATAATATGCTGTATCTGCAAGATTCACACTAGTACCCATAGGTAAGGTCTTCACTTTCTATGTATCAGTGTAGCAGCTTCTAATCTCAGCTGTACTCATTTTAGGCTGTAATCACAATCTATCCCACACACTACCACCAAACAGCTCCTCTGGTTAAAGATACCGTTGCTATTATTACCCAAGTAGTTCAGGTTTCCTTTCTTCTCCAACAAGATTAAACTCTTGGGCCTCTGTGGTTAATGAACTTGTCACCAGTTCTGACCAATCAGCTGTGAGCAGAAGTCCATGTGCTACTTTTCCCACAGAATGTTTAGTAGAGCCTGATATTCTTTCTCTGTGATGACTTGATAGTAGTGCAGAAAGCAATAGTGTCCTCCACCTGAAGGTCTACTTTGCTAAGTGTGTCATTGTGAAGCCTGATGTCTACTACCTCCACATAAATATTGCTTAGAACTGGAAGTCATGCTTGTTCATAGTGCTAGAACTTTCTATAACAGTTTGGATCACATGACTGGCTTTTTTTCATTACTCTCCACTGAACTTGAACATTTTCTCGAGCACATGCTGTGTTATCACGGATCACTTACTGAATTTCTCTAAATCTTGATTTTCTTATTGAAAATGAGAATAAAAACTAACATTCTATGGGCCTGAGGAGAAGATCAAATGAGGTAGGTCTGACCCTGCTGGCCTATTGTTAGACAACTCACAGGTATATTATGCTCATCTAGTGGGATCACCTGAATCCTTTGGGTTATCTTTTGATAATTTTTAAAATTTCAGAGTCAGTTTTTTTACATATCAAAATGGAATTGCTAAAATTATGTAGAAAAAATCAAATTGATACCATTTTTATAAAACTGAGATCAGGGAAAATTGTTTAAATATTTCATAACCACTTTGTTTTGTCTTACATTCTGAACTTCGGTGTCCCTTATGAGCTATAGAAACTAACACCATAAAGATCTCTATTTATGAACTGAGAAGATGGCTCAGTGGCTAAAATAGTTGCTGTGTAAGCAAAAGTACTGGAGTTCAGATCCCTAGACTCAAATAAAATTGCTTGGTGGGTGTGTCACTCTGCCAGTAATTTCAATCTTTTAAGGCCAAGACTATAGATTCCTAGTGCAGTCTGTCTTTCCACACTAGCCCTATAATAAATTCTAGGCTGATATAGAGATCCTGTCTCAAAACAATAAGGTAGAAGAATGATTAAAAGGTGACTCCTGATATCAACTTTTGGCCTACATGCACATGTGTGCATGAGCACATATATACATTCACCCACATGCATGTGCATGCACATAAGCCACCCCATGCACACATGACAATATGAAGAAAAAAATTTATGTGACAAGAGGGCACACTATTTGTTGTTGATGTTGTTTATGATGTTCTCACTGAAATATAAACTTAACTATAAAATCAAAAGTATTTAGAACTCAAATGACTTAAAAATCTAATTGTTACTCTCATTCTAGAAATTCAAACCTATGTGGTTTATGAGATTACTGTAATTAAGCCCCATATCTCTTGAATTAAAAGACTATCTTAGCACTGCTCTTGAACTTGGTGTTTTGTTAGTCTGCCAAGGGCTCTATAGAAACATAAAAAGATACAAGGGTGACTATCAAAATACTTAGTATAAATCTTTATCGAATCCTGCAAAATTTTATTCATGTTTCATTGTCTTAGCACATTTCTAACTCCAGTCTTTTTCATGGTAGTAAATTGATATCCTTTATGAATTCTTATTTTTCGACAGTTCTAAAATGAATTTTTGGTTCTATTATTGTTTTGTGCATGCCCATGCCTCTGAGCACATCAGTAGTTACAGTTCTCTCAAAATGTTTGCAAATAACTTTACATCAAATTATAATATTTAGCTAACAGGTGCCTAGATTATTATTTAAAATAACATACTGTCTCCTCCTCTCTCCTTATCCATTTCTTTTCTTTTCCCATCTCTTCCCCTTACTTCTCCCCTTCCTTTTTCCTTCCTCCTTGGGATGTTTATTTCACATTTATAGCATGATGCAAAATTATAGAGGTCAGAAATATGTGAATCTGACCTCATAAAGAAGGACATTGAACAAATAAATACACTGAAATGTGATCAGAGTTACAAAAGGGAAGTACTAAATGAGATCAACTTCAGGGGGATATTGCAATTTGTGATTTTTAAAAAGAAGAATCACAAAGTGATTTTTAATTGAACACTCTGAAGTGACTTATAGTTTATACTTTTCTCCTTCCATTTCTAACTTTAGGCACCATTATTACAATCCATCTAATTATTTTTTGTTCTCCTTTCAGTTTTTCCCCCTCCATTACCACCATTCAGTGTTATTGTTTGCCTACATAGAACTTGTTCTTATTTCTCTCCAACAATTTAGGATACTCACTGACATTTTATCCATGGAATTATTTTGTTTAATATAAAGCAATTATAATTGATAGTGAAGAGAAGATATTTACATCTTGGAAATGTCTAATACATTGTCTTTCTCTTGCTCTGTCATGATATTTGTGTAACTCCTTTTATCTCAGTAAGTAGAGATACTTATTCAAGTTTATGTGAGCTGATATATGCCTGTTTAAGGGGCAAAAATACATTTCATACATGATCTATGTGTCCTTGAAAATGAACATTTTGCTTGAACTCAGCAGCTACAGTTTTGATGCTTTTTTTTTTTTACTCTTTGACACTTT
This sequence comes from Typhlomys cinereus, assembly GCA_023101885.1. Taxonomy (NCBI): domain Eukaryota; kingdom Metazoa; phylum Chordata; class Mammalia; order Rodentia; family Platacanthomyidae; genus Typhlomys; species Typhlomys cinereus. The sequence goes on along the minus strand of JALPQD010000067.1, from coordinate 6,461,328 downwards.
CACATGTAAATACATGAATCTATGTTTTCACCCCTTATTGCTCATTCCCATGCCCTCTCCTCTCCAGTCAGTCTCTCTCCTCCTTTCAAGTCTTCTTTGCATGTGGGACCCACTAGTTGGTAGCTGTAAATATTATTTCAATGGGCAAAAATGTATTGTCTGTTATTCATTTATTTCTTCTTACAAGAATATTGGTTCCTAAGCTGGATTCATAGATAGTCATTAACAGGAGAAAACTATTCAGTTCATTGATTGAAAAAAATAGCTGCCTTTGCTTTTCTGTGGTTATAATCAACTCTTAGGACTCAAACTAGAGACAAGTATGTTAATGTGAGCTTTTACCATTTTCTCTTTATTTTAAATTTGTCTGCTTTGGCTAGTCCTGTTTTTCTAAGTTTTTGTTTTCAAACATGTTATTACTGCCCCTGTATACATTTTTTATAAGATTATCCTGGTTCTTGCCATGTTTTCTCACCATAGCATATATTTCTATATCTCAAAGGACTTTCTATTAGATCTAGGACATTTCTACCGAGAAGACATAGACAGTGTGTTTTTAAATTAACAGAATTCCTTAAACTATTCCAGATCAAATATTTTACAGAGTTCTTATCTCCCCCGGGCACATCTGCCTTCAAACTAGATGTGAATATATAATTATAATAGCTCATCTTAATAGATACATTCATGATTGCAAAAGTCCACTTTTCCTTCCAAGCCTCTTGACCTTGATATGAGGAAAATGCTAGAACTAAATTTCAAACTATGTTCTTTGGAGAAGGGTTACTCTTATCCAAATATACCTTTAGAAGCCAGTAGAGAGAACTTGCTGATAAACGTTTCAACACCGTGTTTTATTAAAACAAGTTATTTCTGTTGTTTACTATGTGGTTAGCCCTTGATGAAAAGCAGATCTTCACTGGGGCATTTTTGTGCAAATTCCTTACCTTTCTGTTTACAAAAGAAAGTGAAGACCTTTCAGGGCTATTTGTCACCATGCCCCAGTAGCCAACAATGCACACTGTCAACTGCTCAAGGTTTCACTTGCTAATTAACTTTCCTAGAAACAGGAGCACTGCCTGAAAGCACAAAGCTTGCCCATTTAAACATTCCTCAGTCCACTCCGCTCAGTCCCACTTGGATGATGAGTGTGTGGACGCTCAAGTGAAGTTGGAACCATCTGACATACAAAGAGAGTAATCCGAGAAGGCCTTCTGCTAGACAAATGACTTACCTTCTTCAGTTAGAATTTTTCAGAGGATGACAGCAAGAAGGCATCTCGCACCAAATCTATGCATGAATGTTGAATTTATTCCCAAACACACTTATTGCCTTCATTCCCAAGGTGAGATGCATTTTCACTCCATCACTAATGATATTTCCCAGCCTCTGGCTGAGACATTCCAGATCACACACGCATACAATATCTCAATGCATTAGTAATGGTGGGCTTTAAATAGAATCATCATTATTGGAAGAAGTGGAATTTTCTTTTAAATCCTTGTTTGATCTGGGCATGTATAACAATTCATTCCCACTAAAGACTTAAATAACTATTACTCAAGTATCCTACAGTTATTACGCTACTGACACTTTTAAATTGAGAGAAATTCCATTGGCATAATTTTGGATGCATTTGTAAAAATTGTAATACTGTACTCATTTTACAAATATTCTCATATGTGCAGGATTACTTTACATACTTCACAGAATTTGGACAGTTAAACTATATGTCCCAAGTTACACGCTCTGTCGATCATGAAGATATTCTGTTCGTCACAGAAAAGAAACTGGGATTTTTTTTTTTGAGTTCTTATTCACTTCAGATTGCTTCTAAATCTGTGCAATATTCTTACATGAAGCCCAGCTAACCAAACCTAGAAGAAAACAGCAAATCCCACCCGAGCCACGTCTTCCTCCAGCCTGGACTCATTGCCAAGATGTAAAGAGATAGCTGTGTGTAAAATTTTTGCACAGAACCTTGAACTAACCATGAAGTAAGGGGAACAGAAATGAAAGAATTCAAAATCAGACAGCTGACTAATGGCCAAAATAAAGTTTACTTTCCAGTATCAACTAGAGTAAACTCAGTCTTCCCCATGAAAGGGCAACATGAAGAATAAACTCTACATGTGGATGTTATTTCAGCAGATCTTAACTGGGTAAAGAAAGCAAGTAAGAGGGAAAGTGAATCTCCATGCTAATCTTGAATGCATGGAGAGAAAGGGTAGCAAAAAAGAATGCCTCTTTTCAGTAATGGTAATATAAGATGGAGATCCTTCTAAGAGATCAGGGATAGGCAAGACTGGTCAATGGAACATATGCCAGGGCATAGACAGGTGAGCTGAGGCCTATAGACCTTGCCAAAGAGATGTTCAGGAGGAAACCTAGAAAATATCCAGAGGAAGGTAGAAATCTCAGATGCTGTTAATAAAGTTGAACTTGAAACCAATTGGAGGCAAGCTGGTGCCAAAGATAATGAGATGTTGGTACCATATAATTTTAACTGAATAGTGTGTGTCCACCACACTTAGGTTTTACTTCTTCACACTACTCTTCCTCATTCAAGAGATAAGATGGTGGAAATGAAAGCCAGGTTTTGAGAAAATCCAAACTATTATTTGAAGAAAGACAGCTCAATCTGAACCCATGACTACATCATGCACCTCAGGTTACATAAGTCCAAACATGCCCTAATTGTAAATAATTCATACTTTATTTACCCACTTTGTGGAATAAATAGTAGATGAAACGTACTCTTTCCCACAGTGACTGCATAAGCCTGAAGAAAGGAAGAAGGGAGTTTAAGAAGAGACTTCAGGCAACCAGATTTTTAAATGAAATTAGATAAAATCTTTCAATTTCTATCTATTTTGACCTTTGAATATTAAACTTCATAAAGAATAGTGTCTGTTATATATATGCACATACACAGGCATGCTATTGAAAATGAATGTGTATGTGAATTCATGATAAAATGATAAATTTGTTGTTGTTTATGGTTGATTTCCACTGCAAATTTATTTTTGTCATTGTTGATTGTTCTTTGGCCCCTTTACAATCTAAGAAATGTATATTTCTGCAAAAGTCAATATGTCGTATGTAAAAGCACTACAGGGTGACAAGATAGAAATAAGCCTGGCCCCAAAGCCTCAGAACAAATATTGTATAACGCCCAGGGCAAGTTTAGTTTGTAAAACAGCATATAAAGAGACTTAGACAATGGATGCATTACATTGCATAGAGTATGGAGTTCAGCACACATTGAACTAGGAGAGAAGCGCTTTCAGGGAATACTTGGGTACTCAGTAAGTTCAGCAGTAGAATTCATTCTACCTTTGACATACTGGCCAAACAACCCAAGCAGTTTATCTCCACTTTCTTACTGCTTTTTCCTTTGTGTGTGTGTGTGTGTGTTTTTCAACAACAATGAATGTGAGAAATCACAGTATCAGAGCACAGAGGGAAATGAAGTAAATCCTAGTTTCCATTGTGGTGAACTGGTTAATTTTTTTCAGACTCAACCATTTATGCTATCTCATTTACTTTAACAATAGGTTTAGCTCTCAAAACTGCAATTATTCTTATTTTTTATGAAACAGAAATGTCATTGGAAAAAGACAAGTTTCTCTGGCATTACTTCCTTGAATCTAGTGTAATCTCATACTCTCTAATTCCTCTTTGGACTCTTTCATGCTTTTTTATTATCTGGTCCTTGCTCTGTGTAGACAAATGCTTAGTATCCATAGCACCCAGACTGTGACACTGAAAAATAATATTTATAAAATAGTACCTATCAAATATTATTTGGCAACTCATAAATATCTTCATATATCTCTGCAAATTTCCTTTGGAGATGTTGCCCAGCTTAATAGAGTGAGTTATTTATATCCGTTTCCAAGTGGATCTGTATGTAGTTTTATATTCTGTATAAATTCTGGGTGATTTGAAGAGCAGCTGAGATTCTGAAAATGATTCCTGTCATGGTTTGAATGTGCATTGTCCTCCATAGGCTCATGTATTTGCAGTCACAGCTGATGTTAGAGTTTGGGAAGGTGGCGGCACCTTTAGGAGGTGGAGCTTGCTGGAGGAAGGCATGTCACAGGGGCTTGGGTTGGGTAGCCCCACCTAACTTCCACTAGTAGTTGCTCTAGCAGTTTTCTGCTTGCTCAGCTTGTTCTCTAGATCTCCATGATGGACATGACTTAAGCCTCCAGTTTCTGCCACTTGCCATGCCTTTCCTGCCATAATGGACTGAACTCTAAGCCAAATAAATCTCCCTTTCTCCCTTAAGCTGGTTACGTGAGTGTTATTTCACAGCAGCATAAAGAGTATCTGTGACAGTTCTTCAAACTACTTTGCAAGGAGTTTTTACAAAATGTGACACCAACATATTTAGGGGGGAATCATTTTCTCTTTCTAACTAATATTCCCTGACAATCTTTAGTCTTCTTTAATTTCCATCAAAAGAAGAACTGAAAGAAGGGAAGCAAAGTGACTTGTTACATTGACGGGTTTGAGTTCTTCCTCTGTGCTAGTGACTATTTGAAGTGACTGGATGTTGATGAAGCCAAGACCTTTCTGCCTCCTTGCTCAGCTCACCAGTTTCATTTAAAAACAAATGTTAAGTCTACATTCTGTGGAGAACAGAAATTTTCTTCACCTCTAATGGCTTTTCCCAGATGTCTGAAAAATTTCATAGCATTAATGAAATCATGAGGGAGAATGGGAAGTTTTAAAAAAGCAAGAAAGAAAACTTTTATTGCTTTAAAAACAGCGGCAAATCCCCTGAAGTGGCACAAGGACCATCTGGGTGCTCTGGCAACAGAACCTGCAGAATTTCTTTCAAAGTCAAGTGTCGGGTACATGTCTGTCCTTTAAAGGGTCTGTCTGAGATAATGTGTATATTGTGTATGCAAAGGAAACAGGGAGACAGAAGGGGAAGTTTAAGCACAATATGCCTGTTTGCCTCAAAGCTATTATACCATTCTTCTTGTCAACATGAGTAAAATTTATTAACTCAATTCAATACAAAAAGTCAGGTGTTTTCTTACAATAAGGAGGGTAAGTAGGTCACACCTTGAAAAGAAAACTGTCTGCTCCCATTTGGAGAAACACTTCCTTGAATCCTTAACATTTTATTTGAAATATTACAGACATTACAGTTGGGAACAGAAAGCATATATTACTATCCTCCCAATAGTCCTAGGATTTGAATCTGGAAATACCCAAGTACCATCCATAGTTTCTGCAGGCAGTCCAAGGGAAAAGAGCTTTCTCGTTCTACTCAGCACTGGCTTATTACTTACAAGGTTGAAAGAAAAACAGAAATCAGAGATGAGAACCCTTACAAAAGGACATTCAAGCATTTTATTATACCTTTCTTCAGTAAATGTAAAAAGCCTGGTCATCCCAAAATATTCTCTCTCTCTCTTTTTCTCTCTCTCTCATGTGTAACTATGAAGGGCAGTTATCAGATTGATGAAATAGCTTAAAGGCTCACTCAGCAACATTTCAAGAAAATCTGTTTCTGGATTCTGGGTTGCAGCCTTGAACCTTAGCAACTTTAAATACTGGCCCTTCCTTTCTGTCTAACAAGTCCCCTTTTGCCTTTCCATTACTGAAATGGCTGTGGACCTTCACCCTGAGTCTTCTCATTTGCTGTTTTCCTTAGGAAATGATTATTGTATGGGGAAGGGAAGACCTGCATATCCCATGGGTCATGATCACATTCTCTTACATCATGAGGTTATATTTGCAAATAATATTGAATATATTTTCTGTGTTTTTTTTTCATTTATTATTAGGCTTGTGAGATATAAGAATTTTTGCCTACAGTTGTAGGTTATTTACAAATATATTTACTCATCCTATTTTAATGAAATAAAAATTGAGTTATCTCCTGATAATGCCTATTTTGGGACATGTAAACTGGTACATACACCCATGATTCATTTTGGATTCATGCTCTTAATTTATTGAGTCATCAGGTCATTTGTATCTTCATTTTTACTGGATAATGGCAAACTGTCTTACTGAGCATCTCCACTAGAAATGTATGAGAGTTTCCACTGTATTTTTGTTAATATTTGGTATTATTAGATTTTAACAGCTTTGCTTATCTTGTGAATAGGTAACATGGTTTTAACATGTTTATAATTCTAATTACCAAAGTGTCTTCATGACTTTCATATGTTTACTTGTCATTTAGAAGTCTTCTTTTATTTAACTGCCCTTTTTTCTCTTGGATTATCTGCTTTTTCTCTCACTAATTTGAATGGAATTTTACATTATTGTGTGTGGGGACTGGAGAGTGCTCTGTTCCATTCAGGCATTTGGTTCCTTCCGACCATGGTTGTATCCATTTCCAGGACTTTGGGATCTTCCATCACATCAGTTGCATTTGGCCAGTAGATGAAAAGACACAAAATGTGTGAGGGATAGGCAGAAATCATTTTAGGAGTTGGATCTGGAAGTGCTATTTATCAGTTATTTTTATATACTTTCCCAGAAAGATGCCAAGCATGTGGTCTCTGGGGACTGTGTTTTTCCAGTGACCTTTGGAATGGGGTAACCCCCTCCCCCAGACTGCATATCCCATAGTCATGATCATGTTCTCTTACATAATTTTCCTAAAATACTTTATACTTTTTCATTCTACACTCAAATATCTGATCAATTTGGTGTTGTTATAAGGTGGGCATCTAATTCCATTTTTCTTTAATTATATGATTAATTGGTCTAAAAGCATCTTGAAAAATGTGCCCTTTTCTTGAGGTATACTAACACCTGTTATAAAACCAGAGTGGGCAGGTCTGTTTCTTGGCACTCTTTCTTGTTTGGCTACTCCTGTCAGTACCACACATCATGAACAATCTTTTTTGAAAAGCCAAGTGTTTGTAACTGCTTTACTTGGGCTTGGAATAAAGCATTTGATTATTGTACCTCATGTCTCTACAATGAACAGAATAATGAACTAATAGGGTGGTTGATGGGCTAGCTTTAATTTATAGATCACACCATTTTTTCATTTATTCAATTTTGCGTGTGCGTGTGTGTGTGTGTGTGTGTGTGTGTGTGTGTGTGTTGTGTAGAACCACAGGCAAATTCGGGGAACACCATGGACCACCTCCACCTCCTCCTTGTTTACTCCGACCTGGGATTCACAGGCTCCGACCTGCCAGGACCAGAAAAGCAGGCCGCTCCAGCTTCCACAGGAGTCTATATGTGGGGTCTAGGATCTGAACTCAGGATCTTCCACCTGCAAGGCAGAACCCCTGAGCCACCTCTCCAGCCCAGATCACACTATTTTATATTAAACAAAACTCACAGGATATAGTTTGGTGGATTTACATATTTTTCTTTGAGGTGTTAAAGGAATTTTCACATTTAACCACTTAACTTTAGAATATCTGACTTAGGATAATCAACGTCTTAATCTCTTTCTTCCACACTAATCACAGTGCGCTCATGAAAATTAGTTTAACGTTAAAAATTTAAAACAATTTAGCATATAAAGTATGTAATGAAAGTTCTTTCATAAGAAGTTTTGCCTCATTTATTTTCTTATGCAGTTAAGGTCTTTTACCTCTTTTACTTCTGTTCAATTTCTAGAGCTCTTAATTTCTTTTAAGAATTTGAACACCATTCATCTGTACAAACCTATCTTTAGCACTGTTTGCGGAAAGCTTGTTCCACTGTTTTCTCAGTTGGTTTCCTTTCCTTTCTCTGTTTAATGGGAAGAGGGAAGGAGTTTTCTGTTTTCATGTCTTTGAAGAATCCACCATGAATCCAAAGGATCTACTGCTTGATGTTTACATTTTTCAATAAAAATATAGCTTATTTTGATTTCTTGCCGTTCTAGCTGTCTACTGCACTCACACACTTTTATTGCTTCCTCTACCACACCACAACTCCCTTACCTGTTCTCTCACGAGTCATCAGTGGCTCACAAAGTTGTTGCAGGCTTCATAAGTTGCGGGCCAGCTCAGTGCTTCTGCCTTCACATGTAAACTGGGTCACCAGTGAGGCCTTCTGCTTCTTAGCAACTGTTGGGGCCGATGCCCACCAGTTTCAAAGTTTCCCCATGTGGCATGGAAATAAGCCTTTCAAGTTTATGACTCATAGCATTATAAATGGAGAAATCAGAGAAACCTGAATGAAAAAAGACTCCTTACTGAGGAATCACACCTGCTGACAGGAATTCCATATTTCCCAAAGACTGATGAACTGAGTACAAATTTTACACTCACAAATTCAGGTATACACCCTCCTCTTTTCCCACCTGCAAAAAGTAATAACTTTCTTGACCTACATCTAGATTTAGTCTAGATTTACTAGATTTCAAACCTATCTTGGCTCTGTAGTGGAAAATTCTGCCAGTTTCAGAAGATTCTCGAGCTTGTAGTCTAACACTTAAGTCTTTTAATCAGGAGGAAGTGGAAATTAATCAGTCAAATGAAGATTCTCTTTCTGCCTAGATTTTTCTCTTCCTCTCGGGGTAAGGGAGACCCATCTCATGCCACATTCAAGAGGTAGTTTGGAGGGTGGCATGTGGTCTTCCTTTGCCTCCTTTTGTGTCTGTTCCTAGGTTTTGCTTCTCCTTAGGCCTGGGACTTTACAGCTCATCTCATGGTGTCTCCTCCTGCCTCTCTTCTGTCCTCACGTCATCCAGATGGGCTTTTCTGATCTATTTTGGATCTGTCGACTCCTCTAATTTCAGATGTCTAGGTTTGGGTGGAACGTGAGAGTGGTTGTAGAATGGTGGCTTCCTTTATAGCATGTTGGGATGTCCAGAGCCCTGTGGGGCTTCTTTAAGATTTGCCTTTCCAGAAACATTCTTCAGTCTGTGCTTTGGTACCATTTTAAAGACCACTGTGGCTTGGTGGTAGGAACCTTGAGTCTTACCAGCTTCAAAAAATCACTAAATTGTATCCTATCAGTCCCTTAACAGGAAGCAATGTTGATTAATCAGTCAATGTAGGATTCTGGGAGGATCGATCTTCTTTGACTTCTATTCTGGGAGGCAGTTCTGAGGTCAATCATTCTGCTGAGGGCATCCTCAGAACTCCTAGCACCTTCTGCTATCCTGCTGCTCCTGGACTCAGTCAGTGTGGGGGCCCAGTGAGGGAAGAAGAGGGTGCTGCTGTTTTCCATTCCCTCTTTCCCAAGGTGACAGGGCCTTCTCCTGCTTTCGGGTGGGTGGATGACATTACATCACCTGGCATTCATCCCTACTTCATGGTACAAATGATGTGTTCTGGGTCCCTCAGGATTTCTACTGTGATGCCAAAACCAACCTTGAGAATTTTAGAAAATCTTTCTGCATTTCAGTTGTCTGACTCTTGCAGCAAAAAGCAATGACTTTTAAAGATTGTTGTCTCTGTTCTGTGCATACAAAATCATTTCAGAACTGAAAAGACCTTTTTTCTCTAAAGTCCCTTCCTTAAGGGACATACACATATATAGGCTTTACTTCTGCTTGCATTGAGGATTGATGTGGGGTAGGGTACAGAAAAGAACCACTCTGTTTTTCTCCTTCCTTCCTCCCTCCCTCCCTTCCTCTCTCCCTTCCTCCTTCCCTTCCTTCCTTCCTTCCTTCCTTCCTTCCTTCCTTCCTTCCTTCCTTCCTTCCTTCCTTCCTTCCTTCCTCCTTCTCTCTCATTTGTCATTTTCTTGGTGATGCTGTGATATCAGGAAAGGTCACAATTTGTAAATATGCAAAAAGATTAAATAATTATAATGGACCACAAGAGTATAACTATGATATTTGTAAATATCTAAAATATTTGTAAGTATTTCATTTTACTAGCAACTTTAATTACTATAATACATGGAGTTTCCTAGAGGAGAGATGGCAGAGCAGTTCGTAATTAGATTGGAACTCAAATACAGGATCTATAATCAGCTCTGTGACCCTGGATAACATACTGAAGCACACTGAATTTTTATTTTCCCATCAGTGAAACTGGAAGCAATATCTATTCAGTGCCATTCAATGAACCACTAATGTAAGAAATCATAATAAAAATCAATAGATTTTTGTGGTCAGGTAGAATGGGAAACACTAGGAAAATTGTACTTATGACATTGCATAAATGTGATTACTACAGTAATCCTCAGATCTTGTGTTTAGGTAATTTCTTTACGGTTATGTTGGAAAGAAATACTACATAAGCATTTTAAGTTGCAAGCATTTAGACTCCATTCTGATTGTCTGATGCATTGGGAGGAAGGATGTTGGGAAGCTCACAGAAATGCCATGAAGGTTGGAGAGCTGTATTTGAAGGAAAAAAAAGGAAAGATGAAGGTTGGAAGGTGCCAGGAGCACATTGGAGACTCAGCCATAGAAGCCAACACTGTTCTTGAGTGCTGGTGGCTCTGAATCTGGTCCACTGCCTCAGGAGCTCAGTGGTGCAACTTCAGTCATCACCTCCAGCACATGGTGTGGGTTTCTTCATAAGGTCTTGTTTTTTTTTTTAATCTCATTAGCTCCCAATTCAAAATTTGGGAATCTGTGTTAGGTTGAATAATGGCCCTTTTAATACCCGTAATCTGTGAGTGAACATTCTTTTACCTGGTAAAAGAGATGCAACAGTTTTGGGTGGTTATAGGTTTAGAGGTGAGGAACTTAGCCTACTTTTCTTGGTATACACAATACATGCACAAAGGTCTAAGAAAGTGTGGGGCTGGTCAGTGATAAGGGGTTCAATAGCAGAAATGAGCCCTGAAGCAGGCATGCATGCAGCTTCTAGGAGTTGGAAAAGTGAGGCAGCAGACTCTATCTCAAGACACTTGTCTTAACTTGCGCTGTTGACACAATGACTTTAGCTCAAGCAGAGCTGGTTTAGATTTCTTTTTTTTTTAAATAAGCATATTTAATCTAAAATTATATTTTATAACATGCATTATGAAGAAACCAAAGAAGGAATAATGACTGCACCTGGATCAAATAATAATTAAAACAAATATTAACAAACAAACAAAACTACTACCAACTTACTGTGTCATATTGTTATCAGAACATTGTATATATGACTATTATCTCATAGATACTTGTGATAATTTCATAATGCATGCATGAAAATTTCATTCCAATCAAGTTCTGAATGCCACACTTTATTTTCCTGATATCACACAGCATATAATCCCATATAAACATTGTTTACCAGATTTCAGATTCATATCATGTCACCAGACTTAATAACATTTTGCACTCTCCTAGTTTCAACTACTTAATAAAACTGAAAGAAAGGGAAAGTTAAATTCATTTGAACAAGCCAAATTAGACAAAACATGACCCACATTGTACTATTTCAAAGTAGGTTCAGAAGAAAATATAATCAATCCTTTCTGAAAGGCAACATATCCATGAAGACCCTGAAATAGTATTTATTTATTTATTTTTTTATTAATACATTTTTTATTATTATTTCAGCTCATACAAACTTAATAGGTACACCAGTTCCCTCCCTCCCTACTCCTCCCCCCCCCGTACCCCCTGCTCCTCCTCCCCACCCCCCTCCCTTCCCATCCCCCAGTGCCTCCCGCCCTAATTCCCACAGAGTCCTTTCTTGTGCATGTCTGATTTTCCTCTGGGCCCTCCTCTCCGATGACGTACAAGGACCCAGTGGCCTTTCCCTAAACACTTTCCCGTGTTCCCCTTAGGTATAGGAACACTGCTGTGTCTGCCAATCCCTTGCCTCCAAACATCTTGGTGCCTTTAGCAGATGCTGGACTCTGTGGGGTCAATAGTGTGTTGGACAATGTGCAGGGCATGTAAAGTCCAATTATGATTGCTTCAGCCCTAACTTGTATGGAGTAACTTACATATCATTGCTCCTCCCATCCTTTTGCTCTTACTCTCTTACCGCCCCCTCTTCCGCAAATTTCCCTGAGTTTCAGGATGGGGAGAGATTAAGCTGGCCTAGTTCTAGGTGGTTGATATAGAGTGTCTGAAGTTCTGGATTGTGGTTTGTTGGTTTTCTTTTGCAGTTTTGCTGCTCCTGCAATGCCCTTCACTCCATCCTGGTGGGCATTGTATGTTACCCCCTGGCCAGAGACAAAAAGCTGTTAAACTAGAGTCTTGCGATAAAAGCACATTCAAAGGTAGATGTAATAAAAGTGGGAAACCACAGTGAGGGAGGGGTCTATCACCAATTTGCACAACGGTTACTTTTTATCTGCCAGACTATATGCCCTCCTCTTCTGGTGAGATCATACCCCCTCAGTAGTAAATGATCAGGAACAAAAGTCTGTGAACTTAATCATATGTCTCATTACTTATTTGAGTCCTTGATGGAGGCCTATTTTCCCTGCTGTAACATGGTCCCTTCTCTCCTTGTTTCTGGTGTGGCCCTCCTACCCCATCCCTCCTGTTCATAATCCTTGCAATTACTGTCTGTAGGTGGGCTAGGTGGGTTTGGTACTAGGAGCCACCTATTAGGGAGTACATATGGTGCTTAATTTTCTGGGTCTGGGATACTTCACTTAATATAATTGTTTCTAATGACATCCATTTCCCGGCAAATTCCAGTAATTCATCATTTTTGATGGCTGAGTAGTACTCCATTGTATAGATGTACCACAGTTTCCTTATCCACTTGTCAACTGTTGGACATTTGGGCTGATTCCATGACTTTGCTATTGTAAACAGTGCTGCTATGAACATGGTCGTGCTTGTGCTATCGAGGTGTACCTCTGCTGTATGGGGGGTTCTTCCCAAAAGTGGAATAGCAGTGTCATATGGCATTTCAATCTTTAATTTCTTTAAGAAGCTCCAGACGGCTCGCCAGAGTGGCTGTATGAGCCTGCACTTCCACAAGCAATGGAGGAGAGTTCCCCTCTCTCCACATCCTCTCCAGCAGTTGGTGTTGTTTGTATTGTGGATTTTTGCCATCCTGACTGGGGTGAGATGATATCTCAGAGAAGTTTTGATTTGCATTTCCCTGATGGCTAAGGAAGTGGAGCATTTTTAAGATATTTGTTAGACATTTTAATTTCATCCCTGGTAAAGTTTCTTTTAAGTTCCAGGGCCCATTTTTTAATTGGGCCATTGGTTTCCTTGGTGTTTAGTTTTCTAAGTTCTTTGTGCACTCTGGACAGCAGAGTTCTATCAGATGTGTGGTTAGTGAAGATTTTCTCTCATTCTGTGGGTTGCCTTTGAGCTCCTGTTACAATCTCTTTATCTGAACAGAAGCTCTTTAATTTCACAAGATCCCAACTGTTGAGAGTTGGTAGCAGTGACTGTGCCATTGGATGTCTGTTTAGGAAATGTTGGCCTAACCCAATCAGCTTGAGGGAGTTCCCTATCCTTTCACCTATGGTTTTTATAGTCTCTGGCCTTATATCAAGGTCCTTGATCCATTTGGAATTAAGTCTTGTACATGGTGACAAGTATGGGTCCAGCCTTAATCTTCTGCATGTGGAGATCCAGTTTTGCCAGCACCATTTGTTGAAGATGCTGTTCTTTTTCCATTGGATTCTTTGGGCCCTTTGTCAAAGACCAAATGGCTATAATTTTGTGGGCTTATATCTGGGTCTTCAATCCTTATCCATTGATCTGTGTGTCTATTTTGGAGCCAGTACCAGGCTGTCTTTATAACTATGGATTTGTAGTATAGACTTAGATTTGGTATGGTAATACCTCCAACAGTGTTTTTGTTACTCAGGATTGTCTTTGCTATCCTGGGTCTTTTGTGCCTCCATATGAACTTTGAGATTATTTGGTCAACTTCTTTGAAGAATTGCTTTGGGATTTTGATTGGTATAGCATTGAATCTGTATATTGCCTTTGGTAGGATGGTCATATTTACGATGTTGATTCTGCCAATCCAGGAACAAGGGAGGTCTTTCCACCTTCTGGTGTCTTCTGCAATTTCTTTCTTTAGGGTTTTAAAGTTTTCATTGTAAATGTCTTTTACCTCCTTGGTTAGGTTTATACCAAGGTATTTCATTTTTTTAGGGGCTATAGTAAATGGGATTGTTTCTCTCAAGGCTTTTTCACTTCTTTCATTTTGGGCATATAGGAAGGCCTCTGATTTTTGCACATTTATTTTGTATCCTGCCACCCTGCTGAACTTCTCAATTAGTTCCAGAAGCTTCCTGGTGGAGTTTTTGGGATCACTCAGGTATACGATCATGTCATCTGCAAATAGGGATAGCTTGACTTCTTCCTTGCCGATTTGAATCCCTCTTATGTCCCTTTCTTGTCTTATGGCTTCAGCTAAGACTTCAAGTACAATATTGAATAGAAGTGGTGAGAGTGCACAGCCTTGTCTAGTTCCTGATCGAAGTGGGAATGCTTCCAATTGTTCCCCATTGAGCATAATCCTTGCTGTGGGCTTGTCGTATATAGCTTTTATTATATTGATAAAGGTTCCTTCCATTCCTACTGTCTCCAGCGTTTTGATCATAAAAGGCTGTTGGATCTTGTCAAAAGCTTTTTCTGCATCTATCGAGAGTATCATGTGGTCTTGGACTTTGGACTGGTTTACATGATGAATTACATTTATTGATTTGCGTATGTTGAACCAACCTTGTGTGCCAGGGATGAAGCCTACTTGGTCCCCATGAATGATTTTTTTGATATGTTTTTGAATCTGATTTGCTAAGACTTTGTTGAGAATCTTTGCATCTGTGTTCATCAGAGAGATCGGCCTATAGTTTTCTTTTTAAGTCAATCTTTATTAGGTTTTGGTATTAAGACGATATTAGCTTCATAGAAGGAATTTGGTAGTGTTCCTTCCTTTGCTATTTGATGGAACAGTTTAAGGAGTATTGGTGTTATCAACTCCTTAAATGTCTGGTAGAACTCTGTACTGAATCCATCTGGTCCAGGACATTTTTTGGTGGGAAGATTTGAGATTACTTCTTCAATTTCCTTATATGTTATAGGAGTATTTAAATAATTCACAACATCCTGATTCAATTTAGGTAAGTTGTGTTTACTTAGAAATTCATCCATCTCTTTTGTGTTGTCAAACTTCACAGAGTATAAGTTTTTGAAATATGATGTAATAATTCTCGGGATTTCTTGGGTATCAGTAGTGATAACTCCATGTTCATTTCTGATTTTGTTAATTTGGGTTTTCTCTCTCCTGCTTTTGGTTAATTTAGCTAGGGGTGTATCTATCTTATTGATTTTTTCAAAGAACCAGCTTTTTGACTGGTTGATTTTTTTCTATTGTTTTCTTAATCTCGATTTCAGATATTTCTCCCCTTATTTTGCTAATCTCCTCTCTTCTACTACTTTTGGGATCAGATTGCTCTAGTTTCTCTAAAGCTTTAAGCTGCATTGTTAAGTTGTTTATTTCTGATGTTTCCATTTTTTTGATGTAGGCATTGAGAGCTATGAACTTACCTCTTAGAACAGCTTTCATTGTGTCCCAGAGATTTTGGTAAGTTGTATTTTCATTATCATTCACTTTCAGGAAATCTTGAATTTCCTTTTTAATTTCTTCCTGAATCCAGTTCTCATTCAGCATCATATTGTTAAGTTTCCAGGAGTTAGTGTATTTTCTCTTGCTTGTTGTGTTGTGGATGTCCAGCTTTAGGCCATGGTGGTCTGACAGAGCACAGGTTAGAATTTCAACTTTTTTGTACATGTGTAGATTCGTTTTGTGGCCCAGTATGTGATCTATTTTGGAGAAAGTTCTGTGTGCTGATGAGAAAAATGTGTATTCTTTGGTGCGTGGGTGAAAAGTTCGATAGAGATCTGTAAGGTCCATTTCTTTCAGGGTTTGATTAAGGCCCAAAGTGTCTCTATTAAGCTTTTGACCTGTTGATCTATCCCATGTTGAGAGGGCGGTGTTGAAGTCCCCAAGAATTATCGTTTGGGGGTTGATTTCTTGCTTTAGATGCTGTAGGGTTTTCTTAATGAATGTGGAGGGCCCCGTATTGGGTGCATGTATGTTCAGTATTGTGAAGTCTTCCTGGTGAATTGTACCTGTGACTAAAATGTAGTATCCATCCGTGTCTCTTATAATTTTTTTTGGTTTGAAGTCCACTTTGTCTGATATCATGATGGCTACCCCTGCCTGTTTTCTGCTTCCATTAGCTTGTAGAATTGTTGATCAGCCTTTTATTTTTAGAGCGTGCCTATCTTTTGTGGTGAGATGGGCTTCCTGCAGGCAGCAGATTGATGGATTGTGATTTTTAATCCATGTTTGTAATCTGTGTCTCTTGATCGGTGAGTTAATTCCATTAACATTTAGTGTTATAATGGAGAAACTATTTTTAATTCCAGACATTTATTATGTTTAGTAGATTTTATAAGTATATTGCTTCGCTTTTAATGGTGTTATACTTGCCTTCTGTTCTCCTGGATATGCCTGTTTTTTTCTTCACGCTTGAGTATCATTTCTAGCATTTTTTGAAGGCCTGGTTTGGTGGCCATGTATCCCTTAAAGTTGTCTTTGTGCTGGAAGATTTTTCTTTCTCCCTCGATCATGATGATAGTTTTGCAGGGTAAATCAGCCTAGGTTGACATTTTTGCTCATTCAATACTTGAAGTATGTCTCTCCAAGCTCTTCTTGCTTTTAGTGTTTCCATTGAGAAGTCATTTGTTATTTTAATAGGTTTACCTTTAAAAGTGACTTGTTTTTTCTCCCTTGAAGCTCTCAGCACCAGTTCTTTATCTTGAATGTGGAGTGTTTTGACTATTATTTGCTGTGAAGAGCTTCTGTTTTGGTCATATCTATTTGGGGTGCGGAATGCCTCTTGTATATGGATGGGCCTCTCTTTTTTTAGATGAAGAAAGTTTTCCTTGATGATCGTTTGAAAAATTTCCTCAGGGGTGGTATTTTGAGATTCTTGCTCTGGTATTCCATGAATACGCATGTTGGGCTTCTTCAGGGTGTCCCATATCTCCTGGGTATTTCTCTCAAGTATCTTTTTGGCTTTAACAATCTCTTCCATTGAGCTGGTTAGTACTCCCACTTTATCTTCAAGATCTGAAATTCTGTTTTCTGCTTTGTTAGTTCTGCTGATAAGACTCTCTGTGGAGTTCTGGGTTGAAGATAACTTGTCTTTTAGCTCAGTTTTAAACTCTGCTTGAGTTTGCTTTAATTGCTCTATGCCAGTTTTTGATTCTTGCACTGTTTTTCTCAACTCCTCCATGTGTCTGTGTGTTCCTCCTCAAAGCGAGTGATTCGATTATTTAATTCCTCCCTGATTTCCTCTTTCAAAGTATTGAACATGGTAATAATCATATTTCGAAGGTCGTTATCCTGGGTCAGGCTTTCTTGGCCATTTTCCATGAGTTTGTTCTGGTTGGAGTCTAACATTATGGGATTAATTCCTTCAGTGGGAGATTTGTTTACTTGAGTGTTGTTTCTCATGGATTTGCACTTAGACTTTGGCATTGTCGTTTTAACTCTTAAGATCTTTTAATTTCTGCGCGTTTTTCACTAAACTGAATTATTTGGCCTGGGGCTTTGGGGGTGGACGGGGACCGAGCTTACCTGGGTCGCTGCGTGGGCAGCGGAATGGCGGGGAAGGGGAAGGGGGCGTCAGTGTGGCTCTATTTAAACCCGGGCCACCCGAGGGCGGGGCCGGGCGCAGAGGGGGTGCCCTCTCCTCCTCCCAGGTCCTGCGTGCGTGGCTCAGGCTGGATGGTGGGAGGAGCTGGGTCCACTCGGGCGGCCTGGGGCTCTGGGGGTGGGCGGGGACGGAGCTTACCTGGATCGTGGCGCGGTGAGGCCCGGCTGGACCGCGCGTGCGTCCCGGGTGGCGGAGTGGAGGGGAAGGGGGGATGGGGCGTCGGCGGGGCGCTAGTTTAAACCCGGGCCACCCGAGGGCGGGGCCGGGTGCAGAGGGGGTGCCCTCTCCTGCTCCCAGGCCCTGCGCGCGCGGCTCCGGTTGGATGGTGGGAGGAGCTGGGTCCACTCCTGGTTTAGATTTCTGACCTCCAATGGAAGAAAATAAACCTGAACTATTTGTGGTAATTTGTTGCAGCAGTCAGAGAGAACAAATGCAGGATCCTTCAAACCAGGGACTGGCAAGAAAGATGCTCAGTGGGTTAAAACAATTGCTGTTCGAGTCTCAAGACTTGAATTCAGTCCTTGGAACCCACAAGGCAAAAGGAGAGAACCAACTCTCAGAGTTGTCTTCTGACTACAATGAGTGTACCTTGGCACGTGCAGGAGCACACATAGACACACACATGCACGTGTGCACACACATACACATGGACACACACAAGATGAATAAATAGATGTTAAAAATTGGCACATTCTCTGAAAATAATAACAAACCATAATTCAGAACACCAAAGACCCTATATTATTCACCTAGAACCAGACCAGCCAAATCTCTCCCCATCCTAAAGCTCAGAGAACCTTGTAGAAAAGGGGGCAGCAAGACTGTAAGAACCTAAAGATGGGGAGGTTCAACGATATGTAAGATACTCCACACAAATTAGGGCTGCAGCAGCCAAGATTGGACTTTGCCTGACCTGTACAATGGCTGACATGTCAATGATCCCCCCAAAGTCTAGCATGGGTCACAGGGGAGAAGGCTCCAGGCAACAGGATCCTTAGAGGCAAGGAATTAAACAATCATAATAGAGTTCTCATACTAATGGGGAGCCAAAGAAGGGGATTCTGGCTATGCCACTGAATCCTAAACACTCATTAGGGTGAAGGACTCAGAGGAAGGTTTGGTGTTCACATAAAAGGATGCTCCAGGGGATGGGAGGGAGGAAGGGGGATGCATCCTGGGAGAGAGAGAGAAAGGAGGGAGGTGAAAGGAAGGGGGGAAAGGGGGAGAGTGCAATGGGAGACAACTGGGGAGGGGAAGAGAGAGGAAGAGGATGGGGTTCATACTGAATTTGTATGATTAGAAAAAAATAAAATATGGGAGAAAAAAGATGTAATAAATGACAGAAAAACAGTGAAAAAATTGGCACATTCTCATCTGTTTAAGCCCCCAACTGAATAAAAAAGGAGAAAGATTGTAGGTTTTCAGCTTAGTTAATGAAAATAACCTCTATCACCACTAAGACATTTAAGAAGGCAAGAAATGGACTCTGAAGCTGTTAGTTCACCTTAGCCACCCAAAAATAAATGTTGTTACCCATATGAGTATCATACAAAGTTTTCCAAATGTACTAGACAGCAGAACATCTATTTTTCATTATTTTCTTGGAGTATCTCCAGACTCTCATTTGAGTAAGGCTACATTAAAAATAATGATAAAGACCAGAGCACAGAGCTTGGTGCTTGATACATGCCCCCCAAATGGTGGTCTCCTTATGGTTGCTATCAATAGTTACACTAGGCTAACAACCCACAATTTGAGTGATTATAGAATTCTTGTGCAAGAAAAAAAATTGTAGCTTGCGGGGTTTACAGCTGGTTATGAATGTTATGGGGCAACCAACCACTTTCTGATTGGATTTAAGGCCTGCTCCACAGGAGGGAACTCATGCCTAGTACTGTAAACCTGGCAAGAAACTATGGATGGGGAGGTCATTGGTCCTAGGGGAGAACCTATTAATATTGTTTTGCTAAGTAGAGGTGGTATCAAACTGCCTTCTAAATACTTATCTTTATAGCCATTGATTCTGCAGCTCTCATCCTTCTTTGGAGAAGTTCCTCTTCTCAGTGAATCACAACTGGTCTGTTCAAGTGTAGAGAATAAGTGTCCACTGAATGGTACGTTCATATCACCTACTTTCCCACCAAAAGTCAGAAAGCTTCACAGAATGGAGGAAGGGTAGAAAAAATGTAAGAGAAGAGCCAGAGGGTGGGAAGGAGTATTAGCAAACAGTGTCTTCTAGACATGACAAAGTTTTTAAAACCATGAACTCACTATAGTTGTGATTACCTGAATATAACGCTCACAAAATTGGACCTGTCAACATTTCATCATGGACAGGAAAGAGTCATGAGACCTCGTTCTTCCCTGGGCAACTATTGATAGATGTTGTTGGGGAAGGCAAATGATTTTCTTCAGAGATATCGTTGCTGATAGTTGCCCCATTTCTAGTATGTGTCCATGTTCATCACACACACACACACACACACACACAAAGGGGACTTATTGGAAAGAAGGATTTTAGTGGAAGAAGTAGAAGGGTCAGGAAGGATAATTAATATGGGGTAAAATGACCAAATTTCATTGTATATGTGTATGAAACAGTCAAAAAATAAAAAAGAACTTAATTTTTTTTTTATAAAAAGGAGAAAAATGTCTCTGTGTCAGACCACAGGAAGAGAAAGGCAGTAGAAATACTAGTGAGTACAAGCAGCTGGTGAGAGATTCTGGTCAGGCTGACTGTAGTGTCTAGTCCTCCCAGATATAGAAGGATGAACACACAGATGCGATGAGTGTGTCCTAGGGTATGGATTTGAAAAGAGATCCAAGATGCTGGAAGGCTCAAATCCCAAGAGCCATTCAAAAAGTGGTGGCTCTACAATGTGGATTTTATAAAAAGAGCTATTTTGGGTCATTTTTGTGTTATTTTCAGATTTCTTTTAAGCAGTTTGAAAGTGAGCCTAGAATTAGTTGAAACATTGGTTCTGTAGTTACAGGTTTACCAGGATATTAGGTTTTTAAGTTTTAATGTACTAGGTAAAACACAAGAAAGGCAGTGTAGCTGTCAAAGACTCTTGAGGTTATATGATTCCATGCACTCTGCTGATAAGGAAACACGATCTTGAAATGTTACAGTGAAAAGGAAAAAAAAATATAGAGACTGAAAACAAGCACTTAGAGTTCAATGAACAAGTTGGTCTGATATTACAGAAGCAAAGGAAAGAGATATGGCACATCCAAGAAGACCTTGAAAGAAACATTGTCTGTGCTCAGTTCAGGATGGTATAAAGAAACTGACAACATAGTTCAGAGGGTGTGGCATCTGCTTGCAAACCAGGTGATTTGAGTTCAATCCCCAGAAGCCCACATAGTGGAAGGAGAGAACTGACTTCTTTAAGTTGTCCTTGCCTCTCACCTCTCTATCCATCTCTCTCTCTCTCTCTCTCTCTCTCTCTCTCTCTCTCAATAAATAAATAATAGTAGAAAAGATGAAAGTAAATGTTTTTACATGCTAGGCTCTTCAATGCTCACAGCATCTTTCTAATATTTAATATTTATTGCCATTTAATAACTGGAAAACTCAGTAACTTCTAAATCACAGGATAGAAATTCACCTTTATGTGCCTAATTTCATAGTCCTGCCAAATTGAAGGACACTTGAAGGCAGGAGAACATTTGGGAGAGACACTATAAAGTATCAGGACATGTTAAGGTTGTTTCTACAATTCCCTAATACAAACATTTGGTTTGTATGCTTAACCTGGCCCAGAGTATTTTTACCCTTGGTAAAGAATTCATAAGGTACAAACTCTAAATGTAGATGAGTTACAGTGGTGTCACTGAGGTGTCACTGAGGATAATTCTTCCATTCTGGGGGAAAGGGAACATTGGTCCAATTCTGTGCAAGTTTTGTTTTCTAGCCTAGGGCTTCTTGATTAGCCAAGACTTTTTTTCTCTGTAGATCTCACAGTACATCATAAACATTTATACTCTGAAGCATTGGGAATCTGCCTCATGTTTTTGAGTTACTCCATATCTACACAGGTCCCCTATGTACAAAAATCCATCTTGAGCTACCTTTTCCCATGATTCATCTTTTGCCTTCCAAACTACATTTGATTGGCTTCCTACCTCAAGTTACTGCTAGCAGTAATTGCCTGTGCTTACTTATTTATATTCATATTATGTTTAAGAAACCAACTCACATCTCACTCTATACCACACTGGCTAGTCAGGACCATCAGGGATGGATATCTCTTTCTCTAGACCCTCTCCCTGAAGAAGAGAAATCTCCAAGGCTCAGCGCCAGTCCCATGAGATCATTAGCTTTTTCAATTCTTTCCACAGTATTTAAAGTTCAAAAATTCTGAGAACAGTTTTTGAACATCTCTGGAGAAAGTGTGTTCATTAAAGACCTTTAAATGAAGCTGACAGTTGAGCTTTAGTATGAAATGTTGAGAGAGGCTGGGTTTTGACCTAGGATCCAAATATGCATTTAAATTTTGTTGAAATTGCTGGAAAATTTTAAATGTACAGTTTTGCAAAGAAATGCTGGAAAATTTTAAATGTACAGTTTTGCAAAGAAATAGCTGGTAAATATAGTATTATTTCGGTTGCTCCCATGACAACGGACATGCTTCCTGGAATATATCTACCATGCCTGGTCTTGAACCATCTGGTTTCTAAGTCCTTAGTGAAAACCCTTTAGGAATGAAGTGTAGGTAAACTTTAATCAGTTTTATAATTACTGTAGTTCTTGCAGAAATTATTTAACTTGATTTTGCAGCTGCCTCAACATGAGACCCAGAGGTCTTATTAGAGTTTTTATTGCCACTTTTAAGGAGCAGTTTAAGAATCATTATTGTACTTTTACTTTCAGATGCCACCGTTTCTGTTTCAGCCTCTGATGCTAGGTCACAGTGACATCACACAAAGACAGAGAAAAGGTCAAAGTCATTTTTTTTTCCAAGTGGCTCTGTCAAATATAAAAATTAACCATACTTTGAGCTGGGTTTTAGGTATTGGTTAATGTATGTTTATGTTAGAGTTTCTGTCAAAACAGGGATTAAAGATGAATGTATCTAATTAAAAGAACATTTTCTTGGAGCTCCTGGTAATAGATACCTCTTTGTGAGGTCTTAAGGTATGGCTTTCTTTAAGAAGCAGGAGTGGAAGAACTATCCAGTGTGCATTGTAAGGAAATCACCCCAGTCATGGTTAGGTAAAGTTTGCTTATGCAGGGAGTTATATAAAATGCACATGTCTAACCGACTTCTGACCTTTCATGTCACCAAGTAATGTTTTCTCACAAAGTTTTCGTCACAATGCTACTCTTTAAGAAAGCGGTGCCTTTTAAAAGGCGACTCAACACATTTCAAATTGTGCCCCTAGATGATTAAACAGTAAAGAGAAAGCTTTCAGGGATCCAGTTCAGCAGTTGTCTCTGTTTCCTTGATTCTATATGGAATTGTGCTTTTTTTTGCTGTTAAGGAATAAATACATCTCTGGTGTCTGTGTGTGTGTGTGTGTGTGTGTGTGTGTGTGTGTGTGTATGTGTTTTTAGTAGCAAGAAGGAGAATAAATGCTGGGACCAAAAGGTGGTCTTTCTTATCTCTCATCATCTACTAACGCCAAGTAGACTTACATTCCAAAAGACAGATTTGCAGGAAACAAAGATGTTTACCATTTATTTCAACAAGCCTTCTGCATCTTACAACACACATGTTTAAATGGTGTGATGCAAGCAAACAGTTTACTCTACCAATGAAGACATTTAAATGTCGGGTATAGTATGCAGTCACTTTCCAAATAAATAATTGCAAAATATTTTGATACTTGAAACCCTTTTCTATTTGAGGGGGCTTGGGACCATTGGAGTGATTCTGGAACTCATTTCTAACCACAAGTTTAGCTTGACATAACTTAGGAAGTGCTGTTGCTTGGATAAATATTTACTGGCTTCAAACTTCTTGCCAGGAAACCTTGGTCTCCCCACACACGAGAGCTATATAAAGTAAAAACTTACACTCATTTTAATACACTCATTTGAAGATTAAGGGTTGCCAAGCTTCTGGATATGAAAGATATGCTTTTGCCACTAGATTATTAAGAGGCTTACATTAGGGAGTTTAATTGTGAATGTAGTAATTCTACCACCAGAGGGCTCTCTCTCTTATTTTTTTTTTCTTAAAGGTACCAGAAAAACAAGAGTTTTTTTCGCTCTCTGATTTTTGTATAAACTATACAATATAGTTTAAAAGCAAAAAAAAAAAAAAAGTTGCATTTACATTTTCCAAATTTAAAAGATATGTAGGAAAAATTCTGCTTGTAGATATATAGTGCAGTTTTTTCCTTTGTAACAATAAGTGAAAAAAAAAAAAACAACAAAAAACAGTGCTCAACTCCTAACATTTTGTTTGCATAAAACTGTATTTCTTATTTCCTTGACAAATCTTGAGGTAGTGTTTGGGGTTCACTGGTTGACCTTTTGGGTGTTCTGGTAGCTGTAAGTTGTAAGCAGCAGATGCAGAATATAGCAGCCACTGTCTTGTGGAAGGAAGGAATACTGTGGAGTACTCAAGAATTTAATACACTTGGACTCCTGTTCAACAATAGGCTGGGGAAGACTTGTAGGTGTATAGTGCAGTTTTTGGACAACTATTCCAATTTTCTATGCTGGTTTTTTTTTTTTTGTCATAACAGTATGTCATAGTTAGATACAGGTGTCAACTTGTTTGGAGATTTGAGCTCTGGGCACGTTAGTAGAGAATTAGTAGTTGAGTTAAACCTCAAGCAAGCCTGCAGAAGATTGCCTAATTGATAGGGAAGACCCAGCCCATGGTGGGCAGGACTAGTCCCTGGGCAGTGAACAAGATGGAGGAAACTGGTTGGAAAAGTTGGCATCCTTTGGTATACTTGGCCAGACATGCTGATCTGATAAATAGGGATTGTCCCTCTCTCAGCAGTCCGCGTGGCCAATTCTCTCTGCCCCTTGGTGCCAATCTGGACAGGGAACTGTAAGTGGACTGTCATTAGAGAAGAAAGCCCTTTAGTTGTGAATTAATCAGCAACAACAAAAGTAACTGTAACACATCATAACTGAGAAAAGTAGCTTAACAGAGGAAAGATCAAGAGACTTCAATACATGGTTGATTGACTGCCCTTATGCAGTCCTGAAAATATGAGTCTGAAACATTGTGACAGGAAATCAGTGATGTGGAAGGTTGCTCACCCCTTGGTGACCTGGAAGCAGAGGGCAAATAGAGGAGGCTCAGGACAACGCATTCAAAGACATGCTCCAAGTGACCATGACTTCCTGCTAGCATCACCCTGGTATGAATCCATCAATCCATGTGGTCGGAGCCCTCAGGATCCAATTACTTTCCAGGGGCCCCGTTAACTGGGAGTTGAAGGCATTTCAGACTTAAATCCTGACAATACTTAGTTTTCAAGAAATTTTTGACATTTTCCACTGTGGTGGGACTTTAATGTTTCCATTGCCATTGTGTGAGGATTTAATGACTCTGTATCCTAACACTTTGTATTTTAAGTTTTAAAAATTATTTATTGTTATTGCATGTATGTGTGTGCACGAGCATGTGAATGTATGTGTGTGTGTGTGTGTGTGTGTGTGTGTGTGTGAGAGAGAGAGAGAGAGAGAGAGAGAGAGAGAGAGAGAGAGAAAGAGAGAGAGAGATGAAACTTTTGGGAGTCTCTCTCTCCACAGTATTGAGAGTGTCTCTTTTCCTTTTGCTGCTCTTTGTACCCCAGGCTAACTGATCCACACACTTCCAGAGATTCTCCTGATTCTACCTCTTATCTTGCCATGCAAGTTTTATGATTGTGGACTTAACTGCACTATGTCTGAATTTTTGTGGGTTCTGCAGACTGAACTCATAGCAAGCACTTTGACCTGCTGAGCCATCTATCAGGCCTAGCATTTTTTTTTTATTGGCATGTAACCATTCTGGTAGTTTTGATTTGCATTTCCCTAAGGAGTTATGATGCGGAGTTTCAGAGATGGCCTGTATAACTTCCATGGTGAAATCCATATTCACATATTTTGTTTACATTTATTGTACTGCTTTTCTTCTCATTAGATTATAGAAATATTTAATATATTTTGAACACAAGCCTTGTTCCATATATTATTCCAGTGATTTTTAAGATATTCTGTTAGTGGTTGCTCTAGGGGTCTCAGGTCTCATCTTAAAATACCATGATCTTCTGATTAACACTGAGTTCATTTCAATAGAGTGTTGCTCTAATTTTTCTATATATCCTTTCCCCATCATGTTTCTACTGTTGTGAATATTTTGACTACCCATGTTAAAACACAACATGATATAGTTATCACTTTATGTATTCTTTTTTAAAATATAAGAGAAGAAAGAAACTTTCAGTCTTTGACATTTACCACATTGATGTTTGTCAGGTCTTCCTGGTTTCAACAATATCAT
Organism: Typhlomys cinereus; assembly: GCA_023101885.1. NCBI lineage: Eukaryota > Metazoa > Chordata > Mammalia > Rodentia > Platacanthomyidae > Typhlomys > Typhlomys cinereus. The sequence goes on along the minus strand of JALPQD010000067.1, from coordinate 6,435,331 downwards.
CTAATGTTATATTCTTTCAGGGAGTAAGACTGTTTGTATTCTTTCAGGTGGGCCTCCTGAAAATAATTCTCTCCATTTTATTTTATATGGAATTATCTTTTTTTTTCTCTTAATTTTAAAAGGATAGTTTTGCTTGACACAGAACTTCTGTCATGACTATTTTTTTTCATTCATTTGATTATGCCATTGTTTCTTAGTCATTTTATTTCCTCACACTGGATAATCCTTTCTCTCAATGTTTTCAAGACTTTTCTTTGTCTTTTTTTAGTAGTTTGACAATAATATGTAAAGCTGTAGATCTTTTTGAGTTTACCTGACTTTCCTTCATTGAACTTGATTCTTTTCAAATTTGAGAGCTTTGGGCCATTGTTCTTCCAAAGTGTTTTTTAGTGGCCCTTTCTCCATCTGTTCTGGAACTCCCATTACACATGCATTTATATCCTGTCCCACAGGTCTCTGAGGTTCTGATCATTTTTCTTTGATCTTTTTCCTTTCTGGTCTTTAGATCAGATCAGTAGGTATTCTCTCTGCTGCCACCTGTGATGCCTCCATGATTCCACCCAATGAAACCTTTTGTTACCTATTGTCCTTTTCAACCACAGACTTTTTCTTGGGTTCTAAAATAGCTTCTGTTTCTCTGTTGTGATTTCTTATTGGTTGAGTAATTATCATCATATTTTTCTTTCATTCTTTAGACATGATTTTCCTTTAATTCTTTGAACATATTTTTAATAGCTACTTTGAAGTCTTTGTTTAATCTAACATCTGGGCCCAATCAGAGTCAGCTTCTATTGACTGACTTTCTCCCTCTGTGTGGGTCATGCTTTCTCTGTCCTTTGCATGTCTCATTTTTTCTGTTGCTGGAAATTTGACATTTTATGCAATGGATCCTAGAAACTACAGATTCTGACTTTCTTTCCCCTAAGATTCATTATTTCTGTTTTTAAGTGGCTTTCCTGGGATTAATTGTAGAACTTGATTCTAGTCACGGACCTTTCTGTTTTAAAAAATATATATTTTATGAATATTGCAAAGAACAGTAATATATTTGTACTTTTGTATTTGCATGTTTAGCCAGAAATTGCTCCTGTGATTGTGGGGTTTATTAATTCTACTAGTCATGGAACAGAGGTTTTGCTTAAACACCCACAATTGGGACTGAGAAGATGACTCAGGAGTTAAAGTCTTTGTTTCATACGTAAAAGGACCTGAATTCAGATTCCCAGATCCTATGTAAAAACATCAGACAGATATGACAGTAGCCTGAAATTCTGGCCCTAGAAGGCAGAGCAATCCAGGACTTCCATAAGCACACACATTCAAGTGTCTTCTGGCACACACACACACAGATGCATGCACACACACACACACACACACACACACACACACACACACACACATTGCTATTGTTCAATCATGTCACAAGGAGCTGTTATTCATTGCCTACTGTAACAGCTGTATCTCAGCTATCTTCTAGATGCAGTAACTATGAGAATCATCTCAAGAATTAGACTTTTTTGCATTTAATTATTTATTTTGCATGTACATTTATGCATACTCACACACTCCTGCTACAACGCACGTGTGAAGGTTGGAGGACAGCTTTCAGGAAACTATTCTTTCCTTCTAACATGTGGGCTCTGGGAATTGAACTCGGGCCATCATGCATGCTGTCAAGCATCTTTATCTGCTCAGATATTTTTCCAGCTTCAAAAGTAGTAATATTAAATGAAAAAATATACTTCTTAAACTTGATGAAATAATTTCATATTTATAATTTAGTTTTCTATATAGAAGACTATAGGCTGAGATTAGTGTTACCATATCTTATCTAGTGGCTCAGAGTCTGACATAAACAGAAATCCTTATGTACAAAGGTATTATTGATCTAGTATCATCCTTTAGAATGAGCTTAGTCAGAGAGAGGAAATTAAGACATGGGGAGAATTTTTCTTTCTTTCTCTATTCAACTTTATTAAGACTATGGGTTTTATTGAAACAATAAAATAAATAAAATATATGCTTAAGTAAATGAAAAAGGCAAAGACAGAATGACTTCCAGTGATGGGAATTTTTATATTGGATGTTGACTTTCAACTATAGAGTTAATCTATTTTTGTCTTTTATTATTATTTTTAAAAATTAACTTGATATTCAAAGAACTTCAATAGAGAGCATCATATCTTTTTTTAATACATTTTTATTATTATTTCAGCTCATACAAACTTAATAGGTACACCAGTTCCCTCCCTCCCTCCGAACCCCCTGCTCCCCCTCCCCTCATCCCTCCCTCCCCACTTCCCTCCCCCCCCCGTGCCTCCCGTTCCAATTCCCAGAGTCCTTTCTTGTGCATGCTTGACTCTCCTCTGGGCCCTCCTCTCCGATGACGTACAAGGACCCAGTGGCATTTCCCTGAACCCTTTCCTGTGTTCCCCTTAAGCATAGGAACACTACTGTGGCTGTCAATTCCTTGCCTCCAAGGATCTTGGTGCCTTTGGCAGATGCTAGACTTTGTGAGGTCAATAGTATGTTGGACATTGTGCCGGGCATGCAATGTCCAATTATGATTGAGAGCATCATATCTTCTTTGATTTTGTACTTGATAAACCAAACCCTTGTTAAGGAAAACAACTAGGTAATAGAGGAGATAAGCCATTTGTCTGTGTTTGACTTACTTCACTTGACATAAATTCTTGACTTTCATTTTTTCAAATGAAAGGACTTCATTCTTTTTAGAGTTGAATAGCATTCTACTGTGTACATATTCTACATTTTTTATATTTATTGATTTATTGTGTGTGTGTGTGTTTACATGCTGTGGTTCATGTGTTTATGGAGGTATTAGGATTTAATTCAAATAATCAAGCTTAGTAGCAAATGTCTTTAGCTGCTGAGCCATCTTGCTGATCCTATATTCAACATTATCTTTAGCCATTCAATGGTTGATGGACATTCGTTAAGTGCATATTTTAGCTATTATGAATAGCACTGTAATAAGCACTGCTTCTGTTTCTGTGTACTGCTTCTGTTTCTTTTGAATATGCATGTAATAACTAATGAAATTGTTGGATCATGTGCTAAATATACATAAACTATATATTCAAACATACATATGAAACTCCACAATGCCTTCTGTAATAATTAATTATAGAAATCACATAATTTATATAATACTGATTTACCACTAATTTATCATGCATAAGTTCCCTTTTCTCTGCAGTTCTTTCAACATTATTAAGATGTTTTGTTAATATGTTCTAATAAAAATTAGGTTTGGGTCTGCATTTACTAAATGACTATCAGTGTTGAGCAATTTTGTGATTTAAGATATTTTTCTAAATTTTGGTTATTCCAATTTTTTTATATTTTTGAGTGCTTTATTTTCAACACAAATCTATCACATTTCCTTTTATACTTTTTAAAATTCCCTGTATAAATTTTCAATCTTATCTTTTAACTCTGGCTGTTTTCAATAAGATATTACATTCGATAAGTCTTCTCAGTTTTTGTGGATCTGATTTCTGCAACTTACTATTTCTCCTGTTTACTTAGGATACCTTTTCCCTTAAATGTCTGGTTATATTTGATGATAAATATGATCAATGTGATAAATAAATGTTATTTGCAGAAGTAATGAGAAACCTGGGATGAAGAGATTTGTTTTTCCTCTCTTGAATACATGAAGACAACTCTATCTGAAATAACAGTCTTAAATTTCTAGACTATGGGACGCAAGTTGGCAGAATATGAGCAACCAGATTTGTTTTCATGGTCGAATTTATTGCAAAGAGCGTTTCCTATTCCTTACTCCATATTGTTGGAGTGTATAGGTTTTTATACTTTTATCTCCTCCTGTCAAATGAGGTCGAGAAAATGGAAATCCAAGTATGTTGAATTGGCCAATGTCTTCAAGACCAGAACAGCTTTTTTTTTTCCTTTTGCTTCTTTTCTTTTTCTTTTCTTTTTTTTCCAAAACAATTGAGAGTGCTTCAGTAATGCAATTTTTTTTACATATATGAGTTATTGTATTTTTTTAATTTTAAAAATTTTTTTATTTCTGCTAATACAAACTTAATAGGTACCCTGGTCCCCTCCCTCCCTCCACCCCTTCCTGGACCTCCTTGCTCCCTCCCCACTTTTCCCCTTCCTTTCCCCCCTTCCCTCCCTATCTCCCAGTACCTCCCCCCCATCCCTGGAGCATCCTTTAATGTGTATGTCAAACTTTCCTCTGGGTCCTCCTCTCTGATGAAGTGTAAGGACTCAGTGGCATTTCCTAGAACTCTTTCTTGTGTTCCCCTTAAGTATAGGAACACTATTGTGACTGTTAATCCCTAGCTTCTAAGAATTCTAGTGCCTTTAGTCCATGCTAGACTTTGAGGGGTCAATAATGTGTTGGTTACTACGCAGATCATGCAAAGTCCTATTATGATTGCTTCAGCCCTAACTTGTGTGTAGTATCTTGCATATCATTGGTCCTCCCCATCTTTAGGCTCTTACAATCTTCCCGTTCCCTCTTCCACAAATTTCCCTGAGCTTCAAGATGGGGAGAGATTAGGTTGGCCTAGTTCCATGTGGTTGATATAAAGTCTCTGACATTCTGAATTATGGTTTATTGATTTTTTTTCAGTTTTGCTGCTCCTGAAATGCCCTTGGCTCCATCCTGATGGGTATTGGATGTCACCCCCTGGCCAGAGATTAAAAAGCAGAACAGCTTTTTTTGTATTTACCATATCCACTCCATGTTTTCCTTCTGTTTTATCCTAGTAATTCCCTGCTTTATTGTTTTATGATAGTCCAAAATTTAATTATACATTCTATTTGTTTTTATACACAAATAGATGTCAATAAATTTATGAATTTATTTAACTTGAATTTCTGATTTTGATGTAAGCATTAGCCAAATAAGAACTTAATCAGTGCCAGAAAGTTGAATGTGATCTATTCTGAACCTTTCATTTTATAGATTAGGAAATTTTAGGTTCAGAATATAAGGTCAAATATTCAAAATGAACCAAACAGTATTTTGCAATATCTGAATTACCATGTAGTTCACCCATGCCTCTTTCTACCACCTATGCACTGAGCACTAGCAAGCATATATGCATTGGTTCTTGTCCTCTGCTTGTTGTTGGTGTAGTATGACCAGCTCCCTCAGGTTCCTGCTGGTGTTGGTTCCCTGTCATGATAGACTATAACCTGGAATTAGAGCTAGAATAAACCCTTTCTCCCCCCCTCCAAGTTTCTTGTATCAGATATTTTTTATATCAGTGTGTATGATGAACCTCAAACTGCCCTTGTGTGTCAGGCTCCTTATTGATACCATTTGGTTAATTTTCACAATAAAATTATAAGAGTCGTATCAGAATCATGACTTTTGCAGTTAAAAAACTCAAGATTCAGAAAGATCTACTTGCTCACTCAGAGTCACATTTTTAGAGAGTGGCAGCCCCCGTATTTGAAACTAGGTCTTGTGAGATTGCTAAAGGCCAGGGCTTTTATTGCAAAGTCAGCATTATTTCATGAGTGATGTGGTAAAGTCACTGTCCCTACAGAAGATGGAATATTTGGAAACAGTGAAATTTTCTTTTCCTTTTTTTTAATAAAAGTATTTCATTTATTTTTTATTTGCAAGGGGGAGGGGGAGAAAGAGATGGAGGGAGAAGGTACTCACATATATGACATGGCATATGGGTGGAAGTCAAAGTAAAACTTTCAGAAGTCAGTTTCCTCCTTCTATCATGTGGGTTTCCAAGGATTACCTTCAGTCTGCCAGGTTTGCAAGCAGGTGCTTTACTTTCTAAACTATCTTGCCAGCCTTAACAATTTTCTTTTCAGGCAAGAGAATTGTTTTCTTTTATCACCTGATTATGGCTGCTGTTTCTTTGGCTCCCTTATGCCTTTATAAGAAGTGATTCTCAAGTTAATGTATATTTTCTTATCCCACTTTTTGTCTATAAGCCTTTCTGAACTTACTCGAGGTGTAAAGCAATGTATCGCTCCTGGGTGTATCCATACTTCCTCTTTTGATGCATATTTGGTCTGGTTTCATAAGAGCATCTGTCTGGTTCTACATCTATTATCCACTTACCCATCCATCCATCCATCCATCCATCCATCCATCCATCCATCCACCCATAATCATGTTAGATAATTTCAAGGTTCTATGATAAAAATTAATATACAAGTTGAATAGCCCCTGCCCTAAAGTAATTCCCTAGCATCTAAAGAATGCTATGAATGTTAGCATTTTTCCCTCAGAAAAAAAAGAACATGGTGTAACAAAATCCATGGAATTCCTTAAAACTAAGCAAAGTAGCTCAAATAAGGAATGGGTTGTTTCTTTCTCCCATTGCCCCATGTTTTTGATTTTGCAAAAGGTGCCGGCATGAAGAAGGAAGCAGCGTATTTTAAAGTGACAGGTAGACAAACTAGCATTCTCCAGGGGTCCTCCCACTTCCAGCTGCAGAGGATGCCCCTTTTGACCTAGTTGGACACCCAATTAACACATCTATTTCAAAGGAAAGAGATTAAGTTCCCTTTGCCCTCCTCCCAGCAGCAAATTCCTAGTCTGGTTACCAATTTCAGTAATGATTTAAGATAAAGGTATTTAAAATAATAGTCATGTCCTCCCTCTACCCTCCCCCTCACAGCTGTGGCTTCCTACCTTGAATTGCATCCTGTGATTAATACATGTGTTTAAAGAAACAATCATTTCTCCCTTTATTTTTCTTCCCTGCAGCTATATTTCTCACTCTAGCAATTTCTCTCCTCTTCCATTATCCATACTTTAGTTTCATGCTTGCAAAAAGCTTTCTTAGAATACTGAATCTTTTAACTAGGATATCTCGGGCTCATTGCAGTGTCCTCACACTTTGGTTTCATCCCAGAACCACATACTGTTTTGACTAGATTATGTTCCTAAGAGATTATGAAAAACCTGGGAATGAACTGGGAAGATAGCTCAACTGGCAAAAGTGCTGGATATGAAAGCTGGTTTGTACCCAGAACCCACATAGAAGCCAAATGTGGAGTGTGAATGTCCAATCACAGCACTGTCTTAGGGAGAGAGGTGGCAAAGACAGGAGCGTGGGGGATTGTGGGCTACCTAGATGCACATATGGATAAATGCACATGACACACTCACCCCCCACCCTGATGACAAATTCATAGTGGCTACATTTTCTATATTCCTTCTCAACACTGAAGTGGATCAGAGTAAGCTCCATAGCACAACATTGCATCCACTGTTACGGCGGGGGTATCTGCCTCTTTATTTAAGGTTAGCAGATTTAATGTCAGAAATATCTTCTAGGGTCATGTCTTTTAATAGAATGAAATTCACATAAAACTAACCATTTTGAAGTGTATTACCAAGTAGCATTTAGTAGGTAACAACGATGTGCATCATCAACTCTTACAAGTCTTATGATAGTCACATCACCTCCAAAAGTGTCATTCCCTACTTCTTTCTCTTTTCAGCTCATGGAAACCACTAATTTCTTTTCTGTCTCTATCAAAGGGTCCCATGTTTTGGGAGAGATGTGTCAATTGTTGCTGTTATTTTGACTTAAACATTGCACATTTTGGAGGTCCAGTACTAGGTCCTACAAAATCACCTTGAACTCCCTGAGCACCATGAGAAATTCTGGCTGGTCATCTTTATATCTCTGTAAATATCTTCCACAAGATCATCTCTGAATAGGAAAGGCAATTAATAATCTACTCATAGAGAATGACTGATTTCCTGTTTACTTTTGCTAATTTATCTGTAAAGTATCCTTTGGGTCCTCAGAAATCTGCCTTCTTTGAACGTATTTCCAATGAATAAAAAAATTAAAATTTACCTATCAGTCAACTGGTTCAAATTTTCTTTTATTGCTCTGTTGCTCAGAATCATTCATGGTACAATTATATAATATTTAGCATGAAAAGAGTTCTTATAGTACTTTGTATGGATATCTCCTATTAAGCATACCCATTATAGATGAAGCAAGAAACAGAAAAGATGACCTGGTCTTCAGCGTTAATGTCCTTCTAAGCCATAGAAGTGTTCAGGATTAATTTTTTAAAAATAATGACTATGTTAGTTAGAGTTCTGTTATTATGACAAATACCAAAGATAATCGACCATAAAAAAAAAGAAGTATTTGGGAGCAAGTTCACAGTTTTGGAGATTTCTACACGTTTGGTTAGTTAGCCCCATTGCCTTCTACAGGAAGTGGAGCAATTCAGGGTGATTCCCATGTCACTCTTGGGCCTCCACAAGCATGCATACCCAAGTGTCCTCTAGTACATACACACATACATACACACACACACACACATACACACACACACACACACGCACACACATATACACACAAAGCTACTATGAAACAATGTGTAGAACACTTGTCCTTCCTATTCCCATCTCCTAGAAAGACAAAGCGTCCTTTCCTATGCCTGTAGGCCTGTAGTAAGGCAGGGCATTATGGGAGTCAATCTAGGGTGAAGCAAAACCACTATGGTATCGATACCAGAGAAGTGAAAAAAAAATGACATAGAAGACCAGGTATGGTGGTACATACCTATAATCCAAACACTTGGGGAAGAAGAGATGGGGGGGGGATCAGGAATTCAAGGCCAGTCTTGGCTGTATAACAAGTTCAAGACTAGCTTGAAGTACATAAGATTCTGTCTCAAAAATGAGGAGAGAGAGAGCGAGAGAGAGCGAGAGAGAGAGAGAGAGAGAGAGAGAGAAGAGGAAGAAGAGGATATAAACAAGAAGGAGAAGGAAGAGACTAGAATCCCATAATCACTTTCGAAGATATGCCTTTAGTGATTCAAGACCAGGGCCCCCACCTCCTATAATCTCTCATTGTACCACTTCAGAGAATAAATTTTTTAGCTCTCAGTACTTTGAGAAACATCCCAAAATCAGACTATCACACAGGATACATTTTTTAAGAGTTCTGAATATTCTACAATTCCTCATCCTAGGAGATGATACAACAATCAACCCTCTGCTATTCATCAGGAAAAGCTGTAGACTCCCACCTACACACTACAGCTGATTCCAGGAATGTGGGGGAGTGGCTGCCGTGCCCAAACCTTCTCAGAAAGAAAAGGCAGGCTAGGAAAGGATGCTTTGTCTTTCTAGGAGATGGGAACAGGAAGGACAAGTGTTCTACACATTGTTTCATAGTAGCTTTGTGTGTGTGCATGTGTGTGTGTGTGTGTGTGTGTGTGTTTGTGTGTGTGTTTGTACCAGAAGACACTTGGATATGCATGCTTGTGGAGGCCCAAGGGTGACATGGGAATCACCCTGGATTGTTCCGCTTCCTTATTACTTTGATCTGGGTTTTCCCAGGGTCCTTCTTCTAGGGTTGGAATTATAGGCCACTGCCATTTCTGCCTGGCATTTTTACCTAGGATCTAGGGATCCATACTCAAGTCCTTTTGCCAGTGAGACAAAGGCTCGAGTCCCAGAGTCATCTCTCCAGCCTTCATAGTAACTTTCTTTTTTTTTTTTCTACAGTTATATTTACTTTTTTTTCTTTTTTTTCTTTTTTATTATCTCCGCTCATACAAACTTAATAGGTACACCGGTTTCCCTCCCTCCCTCCTCCTCCTCCCACCCCTCTGCTTGCCCTCCCCTCACCCCTCCCTCCCCATCCCCCAGTGCCTCCCCTCCCCCAATCCCTGGAGAATCCTTTAATGTGCATGCCTGACTCTCCTCTGGGTTTTCCTCTCCGATGACATACAAGGACCCACTGGCATTTCCCTGAACCCTTTCTCGTGTTCCCCTTAAGCATAGGAACACCACTGTGGCTGTCAATCCCTTGCCTCCCAGGATCTTAGTGCCTTTAGCAGATGCTAGACTTTGTGAGGTCAATAGTGTGTTGGGCATTGTGCAGGGCATGTAAAGTCCAATTATGATTGCTTCAGCCCTAACTTGTGTGGAGTATCTTGCATATCATTACTCCTTCCATCCTTGTGCTCTTACACTCTTACCGCCCTCTCTTCCACAAATTTCCCTGAGCTTCAGGATGGGGAGAGATTAGTCTGGCCTAGTTCTAGGTGGGTGATATAGAGTCTCTGAAGTTCTGGATTATGGTTTGTTGATTTTCTTTTGTGGTTTTGCTGCTCCTGCAATGCCCTTCACTCCATCCTGATGGGTATTGGATGTCACCCCCTGGCCAGAGATAAAAAACTGTTAAACTAGAGTCTTGTTATAAGAGTATATTCAAAGGTAGATGCAATAAAAGTAGGAAACCACAGTGAGGGAGGGGTCAATCACCCATTTGCAAAATGGTTACTTATTATCTGCCAGACTATATGCCCTCCCCTTCTGGTGAGATCACACCCCCTCAGTTGTAGATGATCAGGAACGAAAAGTCTGTGAACTTAACCAGATGTCTCATTACTTACTCGCAGTCCTTGATGGAGGCCTATTTTCTCTGCTGTTACATGGTCCCCTCTCAAAGGAGGCTCTTTTCTTAAACTATCTGTCTAGATTTCATTTGTTAGCATGCCAGACTTTTAGTTAGACAGAACAATTTTAGAGGCAGGAGAAATAAGATTTTCAGATTTCATGTACTGTAGAGGTAAAATTTTAAAACCTTGTAAAGAGTGGACAGTGAGGCAAACAGTATTGACATACTTTTATTTTGTCAAGTGAAGATATTAATACACACACACACACACACACACACACACACACACACACACTACAATTAGCACCACATAAGAAAGGGTGTTTATTTTATTTTTCAATATTTATTTTTTCAGTTTTACAAGTCGTTGCCCCTGTACCCTTTATTCCCTTCTTTCTCCTTCCCCCTTTCTTCTCTCTTCTTGTCTCCCTTCACCAATCCATCCTTCTCCCTCCTATACACCTCTTTGTCTGTTTCTGTGGACTCCAGGGTTCCCTTTGGATTGTCTGCTTTATGGGGGCTCAGGACTCTGTGGCAGATTAAATGGCCCTTCCTTGGGTAGACCCACTGATAGGGCATTCTCTTTACCTGTCTAGTCCTAGTTGCCAGGTTCCCATTGCATGTAATTATTTCAACTGACTTTATTGCTAATCTAAGGGAGAATGTTGATATGTCGCCATTGTGCAGGTCTAGTGAGGATAAGTCTCATTTTAGTAAGTTTCTGGGTATAACAGTCCTGTCTTGAGTGGAATGTCTTAGCCAGAGGTGGACCCATCTTTAGACTCTTACAATCTTACCTCCCCCTCTTCTACAAAATTCCCTGAGCCTTAGGATGGGAAGAGATTTGGTTGGCCTGATTCCAGCTCAGCATTTCAGGGTTTCTGGTACTCTGCATTCTGGTTGGTTGCTGTTGTCTATTCATTGCTCTTTCATTGCACTAGACTCTGTCTTATTTGGGTGCTGATGATGCTCACACACAATTTGCTTTACTTTTCTCTTCTTTTCATGAACTTATTAATATTCAGTTTTGACAGGTCTTCTTAATCTATGTGATTAGGTAATTTCCAAAGCTGCTTGAGACCTAAGAATTTTGTAACTTAATAGGTAATCGTGGTATGAGATCACACAGTAGAGTCATGATATCATGTGCTTACAGGTACGATTAAGCACAACATACAGAGGAAAAGGGAGAATTTTTTTTTTAAAGTCAGCATCCCTCTCCTACCACCTCTAGACTTTTATTTTTGCCAGGACACAAATTCATCCATTCAGCAAAGCATGTAATTGACCATTTTCAGGGTCAGTGAATGTCCAATTTTATACAAGTTGCTTCAAGTTAAAAATTTTGCCTCAAGCCTATCCTGTGGCCAGAGCCAGAAGGAGTTTAATCTGCAGGAATTTCATGAGGGAGGTATGTGTTCGTTGCACAGACAGAAAGGTTTCCTACATAAAATATCTGAAACCATTCAATATCTAATCTAGCCGTCCTTTAAACTATTTCAACACAATTTTTCTTTACTCTGTCTGAGCAAATGCATCGCTACTTGATCCCCAGTGGCTCTAATCGGACCCACATGCTGTCTGCAAGCATCTTGTTATTATCATTCAATTCTTCACTGAGTTACTAATGTGAGCTAAGATTTGGTCAGACATTCTCCTGTTACATTATCACCCACGGTGGCTTTACCAGCTATTCTACACCATGGAATACCAAGAATCACATTGTGGTTCTCCCTGGAAGAACTCCCGAAATCCTTTTGCCGTGTTTGTGTCCTTGGCCATAACATTCTTGAGCTTATTGTCATAGTTATTTAGTGAGGTTTGTGATACATGGACATTTCCTGTGCATGGAATGTGTGTTAAATGACCAGCTGGCTCGACAGTACAAGAGCTGAATGTCTCAACTGAATGGAGTGCTGAAATTATTATCCTTCTGAGTGGGAGATTCCATTATGAAGGTTTTGTAACTGCTCAGCTTCCATTCATGTGGCCAGAGTCTTCCTGGGAAATCTAATTCTTTTGGAAATTGTGTAGAGAATATTTAGTGACAAGAAGGGGAAAAGAGGTTCTCGGTGACAATTTACCATAAACTGGAGGGTGAGGGGGTGTTGGTAGCTATCATGGTGACATGAAAGGCTGCAGAAAATGAAGGTAGAACAATGAATGATGGTGTGGGTTTAGACACATAGGAATGTGATGAGTCGAGTCTAATTGTCCTGGCCAATACAGTGATGGGATCATAGGTTTGAAAAGTGATCCCAAAAGGTCTTTATTTTCCCCAGACATCTTAACACATATCAGTACTTTAGTTGAATGATTGTGAGGAAGATCTATATAAAAAAGATTATTTACATGTTTCTTGGCAGTTTCCTTTTCTATCCCCTACTATTGATTAACCAATGATGACATTCTCCTGTATCAGTGAACATTGTGCATTCTTCTATGCTGTGTTGGAAATCTAGGACTCTCCCTCATGGTTTCAGTTTCCTTCTCCCTTTTCTAAGTGGATACACAATATTCAGTCTAGCAATAGACACATGTAAAGATCCAGGTCACACACATTTCAGACTTCAAGGGCAATGCGGTCTGTATATCAACTGTTCAACATTGTCTTTGTAACATTAAGAAGCCATAGAAACATGTAAATCAGTGGATGGAACTGTGCTCCAACAAGATGTTATTTTCAAAAACATGTGGTAAGTATAATTTAACTGGCAGACTGTACTTTGTTAACACCTACTTTACATCATAAAATACCATGAATTTATTGTCCCTGTGTAAGAACTGATTCCTCTTTGTATATTATGTAAAATTTTATCACTTAGATAATTTTCAGTTTAGACCATTTTAGACCACTTCAGACTTACCAATGTAGTCCTAATTCTTCACTGTCTGGCATACCCAGAGTATTGAAAATTATTGTTTTCTTACATTACCTTTTCTTATTGCCTACGGTGTGCTCTCTGCATTCCTGCATTCTTACTTGTTCTTTGACTAATCTCTTCTCTTTATTTGCCATATTTTATTTTGCAGAAATGTTATAACAAATATCTCCTGCCCTCCATGTTCTTCTTTGTGTGTATTATATACATGTGCACATGTTTTAAATGCGTGTGGGTGTGCATGCACATGCTTCTGAGGACCAGAGGTTAATGTTGGATGTCTTCCTTAATTTTTCTCCATCTTATTATGCTTTTGAGACCAGGCGTCTTGCTGAACCTAGTGCTCTCTGATTCATCTACATTCATAGGTAACCAAGCTTTAGGGATGTTCCCCCACCTCTGCACTGGGATTTTCAGGTGTGAATTGCTGATCCTGGCTTTTTTCATGAGTTCTAAGGTTTGAACTCAGTTCTTCATGGTTGTATAGCAAGTGCTGAACCCATTGAGTCATTTCTCTTACTCCACAACATGCTTTCTATTTTTTTTTCTTCTGATAACTGGTGAAGCGACTGCTTTTTTTAATGCTTGCAGCTATTTTGGATATTCTCTTGTCATTTTCCCCTTTAGACTGTCTGCCTTATTCTTACTGATTACTGGGTGTTTTTCTGTGTCCCAGATATGTGCCCTTGGTCACTTATACATGTCACAGATGTGTACCACCATCCTGTACCCTGCCTTTTCACTTTAAAGATGTACTGAGGTTCCCATGTGCTTTCAAGTAGTCTAGTGTGGCAGGTCATACCATTATTACGGTCATACTGTTCATATCTTTGTCATAGTTAGGCACAGGTGTCAACTTGACTGTTGAGGGTTTGAGCTCTGGGCACATTTGTAGAGAATTAGTGGTTGAGTTTAGCCCAGAGAAAACCTGAAAGAAGTTGTCTAGCTGATGGGAAGGCCCAGTCTATGGTGGGTGGGATTAGGCCTTGGAATAAATCACGGAGAGTTGGTTGAGAGCGTTAGCATCCTTCTGTTCACTTGGCCAGACATGCTGGTCTGGCAAGTAAGGATTGTCCCTCTCTCAGCCATTATGTGGTGATGGTGTGGCCAGTTCTCTTGGCCCTGGTGTTGGTGCATGCTCTCCCATCAAGCTGGACTGAGAACTGTAACCAGGAATTGTAAGAGAGAATAAACCCTTGTTCCCTTAAGCTTGATAGTCATTTATCAGCAAACATGCAGGCTGACTGTAACAGAATTTGGTACTCAGGAAGTGGGATGTTGCTGATAAAGCTGACTATGTGGATTTTGTGGCTTTTGAATGGTTTCGCTGGACAAAGTTGGAAATGCTTGAAGATTTTCACTTTGTGGATTACCGATACCATTCTTCAAAGTTTAAGGGCCAATGTCAGTGCTGAGAGAGTTATGGATTGTTTGGGCCCAATTTGTGATGAGGGGAACAAGGACTTTAGTAAAGCTGAATTTGAACATGATAGACTAGTTTGTTTAATAGAGGAGAGCTGTGTTTGCAGTCTTGAGGATTTGCATGAGAAAAGGGCAGGCAGCCGAATAGCTGCTAATGTTGGAGAAATGAGCATCAATGAAGGAAAACCTAGTGACTTGCACTTGGACTGTGGAAGACATGAAAACTACCATATGGCGAGTTCATGGTTTGAAAACTCAGATTCCTTCAGGGGCCGAAAGCCCAAGTTAAAGCTGTTTCTTGCTCTTTGGAAGTTCGGCTGCCTAAAAGAGGCTTTTCTAACGTCAGCGTGTTGAAGTTGGTGCAGCTGTGGCTCCAGTGGACTAAGCTATGTTTCAACCTTGCTTCAGAATCTGGCAGCGTCCCTCAGGTGATACTGGTTTTTGTGTACTACTGAAAGGTTCATGGAGAGCAGCAAAAGCTTGCCACCAAGAGGCAGGTATAGAGTTCCTGCGAGAGAAGGTGAAGCTTATAGCTGCAGAGGAGAATCCAGAGTGGTGTTTGAGATGCCAGAACTGTGGGACTGCTGCTGAGGACGATGTGAGAGGAGATTAAGCCTGGTTCAAGGAACTCTGCTTTTGCAACTTCAAGCTGCAATCAGGGACTGGGATTGCCTAGAATCTTTGCGCCACCTTGACTATATGATGAGCAGCAGAAGATGGACATTGAAGTACAGGATGTGGTGATTTGTTGAACTTTGATTTTTTAATGTTTTCTTATTGTTTTGAGATCCTTCTGTTTTGGGGCTGGAAAGATGGCTCAGGGGTTAAG
Source organism: Typhlomys cinereus (assembly GCA_023101885.1). Lineage (NCBI taxonomy): Eukaryota > Metazoa > Chordata > Mammalia > Rodentia > Platacanthomyidae > Typhlomys > Typhlomys cinereus. The sequence continues at coordinate 6,419,783 of JALPQD010000067.1, read as the reverse complement.
CCTCTGCCTTGCAGGCGGAAGGTCTGAGTTTGGATCCTTGACCCCACGTATAGACGCTGGGCAGAAGCAGGGGCAGCCTGCCTTTCTGGTCCTGGTAGGGCAGAGCCTGTGAATCCCGAGGCAGAGTAAACAAGGAGGAGGTGGAGGGGGTCCATGGTGGTCCCAAATTCGCCCGTGGTTCTACATTTGCGTGCATGTACACACACACACACACACACACACACACACACACACACACACACACATACATATGCACACATGCACAACTGAATAAACAAAATTAAAAAATGTTGTTTTAAAAAAAGATCCTTCTGTTTTAATGTTTTATCTGTTTTAATATATATAAGTTATTATAATTTAAGAAAGTTAAGAACTTGAACATTTAAAATGTTGGAACTGAACTTTTAATGAGAGAACATTTTAAATTTGTCCATGAAACATATTTATATTTCTAAGATAACTTTTAACATCTATGGGGACAAGGATTTAAGGTTACAGTTTAAAAGTGCTATGTTTTTGTGTCAAGTTGACAAGGGGTGGAGTGTCATATAGTTAGGCACAGGTGTCAATTTGACTGTTGAGGGTTTGAGCTCTGGGCACATTTGTAGAGAATTAGTGGTTGAGTTTAGCCCAGAGAAAACCTGAAAGAAGTTGTCTAGCTGATGGGAAGGCCCAGTCTATGGTGGGTGGGATTAGGCCTTGGAATAAATCACGGAGAGCTGGTTGAGAGAGTTGGTATCCTTCTGTTCACTTGGTCAGACATGCTGGTCTGGCAAGTAAGGATTGTCCTTCTCTCAGCCATTATGTGGTGATGGTGTGTCCAGTTCCCTTGGCCCTGGTGTTGGTGCATGCTCTCCCATCAAGCTGGACTGAGAACTGTAACCAGGACTTGTAGGAGAGAATAAACCCTTGTTCCCTTAAGCCATTTGATGGTCATTTATTAGCAACCATGCAGGCTGACTGTAACATCTTGTTTAAGAAAACTTTTCTTATTTTAAGTTTATGAGCTTATCTCTTATTTCTTTGTCTTATCTTTCAAAGCAAGATTGTAAGGGCCTAAAAATGGGGAGGAACAATGATATGCAAGATACTCTACACAAGTTAAGACTGCAATAACCATAATCAGATTTTGCATGACCTGCACTATGGTTGACATGTCAACCACCCCCCAAAGTCTAGCATAGATCACAGGGGAGAAGGCTTCAGGCAGTAGGATCCTTAGAGGCAAGGGATTGACAGTCTTAATAGAATAATAGAGTTCCCATACTAACAGGGAGCCCAAGAAAGGGCTTCAGGCTATGCCACTGAGTCCATACACCTCACTGGGGTGAAGAATTCAGAGGGAGGTTTGGCATTCACACAAAAGGATTCTCCAGGGGATGGGAAGGGGGAAGGGGAAGGCACTGGAAGAAGGAGAGGGGTGGAGGGAGGGAGAGGATGGGATACCTATTGAGCACTTATGATTGGGAAAAAATAAAATGTGGAAGGAAAAAATAAAAATTAAAATAAAAAACATGACTATTCAGTCTTCCTAAAAATTCATCTCTTTGTACAGTAGGAGGTAGAGGCTAACTGTTCTTGCCCATGTAAATACCCACTTTGAATAAACATTCATCAAGATCATCTTTTTGTCATTACTCTGGTGCCATGTTGGTCACAAATCAAATATCTTTATAACCATTGATCATTTCTGGACACTCTATTCTGCTTTGTGTCTATATCTGAATTCACAACACACTATGTCATACTATATCAAATATTGTATCTAAGCAGTGGGTGTTGATTCAATAAATTAAGTACTTCTCCTTTTTCCTTCTTCTCATCCCTCTTTTTCTTTTTTCCTTCTTTACTGAGAATATCTTGTCTATGTTTGGCTGTAAGCAATAGAAATCCTGAAGATACCTTTAACTCTACTACCTCCAGATTTTGAAACTATGATATTTGTATATTTTAATTATATATGTATATGTATGTGTGTTTGTGTGTGTGTGTGTGTGTTAGAGAGAGAAAGAACATCATAAGGCATTGCTATTGCTTTATATCATAAATTCACTTAAACTTAAATATAATTACTCTTTTCATTATGCTGTGTACCTTTCTGTATCTGCGAACTTTCTTCTACAATCATTTTCCTTTTTGCCTAAAGAATGCATCTTAATATTTATTTCAATGTAGTTTGGTGACAAATTATCTCTGCATTTGCTTGCAAATGTCTTTAATTTCATTTTATTTTTGGTGAATTTTACATATGTGGACTTAATCATATTACTGTGTTTAAGAGAAGTTTATTGAATTTCATCATTATTTATTTTCTTCGTAAAGGATTTTTGAGGCCAATCTCATGGTCAGGCTGGACTAAAACTCATGATCCTCTTGCCTCATCCTTTTGAATGCTGTGTTGACAGAGGTATACCACATACCTGACTTTATATAGTATATACTTTGGTCAGTGTTCAAAGCACTAATAATCAATGATGAAACTGTGTTATTGGAGGAGATGGCTCAGTCAGTAAAGCATTTACTATGCAATTACAAGGACCTGAAGTCACTTCTTACCACTCATGTAAAAGTTAGGTGTGGTACTCTGAACCTGTAATCCCAGCTTGAGGGCGACAGAAGAATCTCTAAGGCATGGTGGCCAGTTAATCTAGATGAAATAGTGAGCTCCAGGTTCAAAAAGTAAGGCAGAGAGAAATTGAGGGAAATAATCCATATTAACTTCTGGCCTCCACACACATGTGCACATATGTACCTTGGAACATATATACACGGAGAAATCAAAAACATCCCAGGCATAAAATATTCACTCATTTTTCTATTGTCATGATTGATCAAACCCTTATTCTTCCTTATCAAATTGTTTCCCATCAGGTTATGATATAATTTGAGTCCTTTCCATGCTATTCTATCTTTTTTTTTTTTTTTTTTTTTTTTTATTAAAAATTTAATTATACATTTAAAAATTTTTTACCAGTTCCCTCCCTCCCCCCTCCCCTTCCCCCAGTGTCTCCCCCCCAATTCCCAGAGAGTCCTTTATTGTGTGCGCCTAACTCTCCACTGGGTCCTCCTCTCCGATGACATATAAGGACCCAGTGGCATTTCCATAAGCCCTTTCTCTTGTTCCCCTTAATCATAAGATTACTACTATGGCTGTCAATCCCTTGCCTCCAGGGGTCTCGGTGCCCTTAACAGATGCTAGACTTTATGAGGGCAACAGTGCGCTGGACATTGCGCAGGGCATGCAAAGTTCCATTATGATTGCTTTGGCCCCAACTATTGTTGAGAATCTTGCAAATCGTTGCTCCTCCCATCCTTTTGCTCTTACAATCTTACCGCCCCCTCTTCCGCAAATGTCCCTGAGCTCCAGGATGGGGAGAGATTAGGCTGTCCTAGTTCTATGTGATTGATATAGAGTCTCTGAAGTTCTGGATTGTGGTTTGTTGATTTTCTTTTGCAGTTTTGCTGCTCCTGCAATTCCCTTCACTCCATTCTGCTGGGCACTGTATGTCACCCCCTGGCCAGAGACAAAAAGCTGTTAAACTGGAGTCTTGTTGTAATAGCACATTCAAGGGTAGATGTAATAAGAGTAGGAAACCTCACTGAGGGCGGGGTCCATTACCCATTTGCACAATGATTACTTTTTATCTGCTAGACTATATGCCCTCCCCTTCTGGTGAGATCAGGAAAGAACGTCTGTGAACTTAACCAGGTTTCTCATTACTTACTTGCAGACCTTGATGGAGGCTTATTTTCTCTGCTGTAACATGGTCTCCTCTCTCCTTGTTTCTGGTGTGGCCCTCCTAACCCATCTCTCTTGTTCATAATCCTTGCAATTACTGTGTTACATAGGTTTACTTTTGAGTGTCCCAATGTGGGCTGGGCGAGTTTGGTACTAGGAGCCACCTATTAGGGAGTACATACGGCGCTTAATTTTCTGGGTTTGGGATACTTCACTTAATATAATTCTTTCTAATGACATCCATTTCCCAGCAAATTCCAGTAATTCATCATTTTTGATGGCTGAGTAGTACTCCATTGTATAGATGTACCACAGTTTCCTTATCCACTCGTCAACTGTTGGACATTTAGGTTGATTCCATGACTTTGCTATTGTAAACAGTGCTGCTATGAACATGGTCGAGCTTGTGCTATCGAGGCGAACCTCTGCTGCTTGGGGGGTTATTCCCAAAAGTGGGATAGCAGGGTCATATGGCATTTCAATCTTTAATTTCTTTAAGAATCTCCAGACGGCTCGCCAGAGTGGCTGTATGAGCCTGCATTCCCACCAACAATGTAGGAGAGTTCCCCTCTCCCCACATCCTCTCCAGCATTTGTCGTTGTTTGTACTGTGGATTTTTGCCATCCTGACCGGGGTGAGATGATATCTCAGGGAAGTTTTGATTTGCATTTCCCTGATGGCGAAGGAAGTGGAGCATTTTTTAAGATAATTGTTAGACATTTTAATTTCATCCCTGGTAAAGTTTCTTTGAAGTTCCAGGGCCCATTTTTTAATTGGGCCAGTGTTTTCCTTGGAGTTTAATTTTCTAAGTTCTTTGTGCACTCTGGACAGTAGAGCTCTGTCAGATATGTGGTTAGTGAAGATTTTCTCCCATTCTGTGGGTTGCCTTTGAGCTCGTGCGACAATCTCTTTATCTGAACAGAAGCTCTTTAATTTCACAAGATCCCAACTGTTGAGAGTTGGTAGCAGTGACTGTGCCATTGGATGTCTGTTTAGGAAGTGTTGGCCTAGCCCAATCAGCTCGAGGGAGTTCCCTATCCTTTCAACTATGGCTTTTAAAGTCTCTGGCCTGATATCAAGGTCCTTGATCCATTTGGAATTAAGTCTTGTACATGGTGACAAGTACGGGTCCAGCTTTAATCTTCTGCATGTGGAGATCCAGTTTTGCCAACACCATTTGTTGAAGATGCTGTTCTTTTTCCATTGGATTCTTTGGGCCCCTTTGTCAAAGACCAAATGGCTGTAACTTTGTGGGCTTATATCTGGGTCTTCAATCCTTATCCATTGATCTGTGTGTCTATTTTGGAGCCAGTACCAGGCTGTCTTTATAACTATGGATTTGTAGTATAGACTTAGGTTTGGTATGGTAATACCTCCAGCTGTGTTTTTGTTACTCAGGATTGTTTTTGCTATCCTGGGTCTTTTGTGCCTCCATATGAACTTTGAGATTGTTTGGTCAACTTCTTTGAAGAATTGCTTTGGGATTTTGATTGGTATAGCATTGAATCTGTATATTGCCTTTGGTAGGATGGTCATTTTTACAATGTTGATTCTGCCAATCCAGGAACAAGGGAGGTCTTTCCACCTTCTGGTGTCTTCTGCAATTTCTTTCTTTAGGGTTTTAAAGTTTTCATTGTAAAGGTCTTTTACCTCCTTAGTTAGGTTTATACCAAGGTATTTCATTTTTTTAGGGGTTATAGTAAATGGCATGGTTTCTCTCAAGGCTTTTTCACTTCTTTCATTCTGGGCATATAGGAAGGCCTCTGATTTTTGCACATTTATTTTGTATCCTGCCACCCTGCTGAACTTCTCAATTAGTTCCAGGAGCTTCCTGGTGGAGTTTTTGGGATCACTCAGGTATAAGATCATGTCATCTGCAAATAGAGATAGCTTGACTTCTTCCTTGCCAATTTGAATCCCTCTTATGTCCCTTTCTTGTCTTATGGCTTCGGCTAAGACTTCAAGTACAATATTGAATAGAAGTGGTGAGAGTGGACAGCCTTGTCTTGTTCCTGATCGAAGTGGGAATGCTTCCAATTGTTCCCCATTGAGCATAATCCTTGCTGTGGGCTTGTTGTATACAGCTTTTATTATATTGATAAAAGTTCCTTCCATTCCTACTGTCTCTAGCGTTTTGATCATAAAAGGCTGTTGGATCTTGTCAAAAGCTTTTTCTGCATCTATCGAGAGTATCATGTGGTCTTGGACTTTGGACTGGTTTACATGATGAATTACATTTATTGATTTGCGTATGTTGAACCAACCTTGTGTGCCGGGGATGAAGCCTACTTGGTCCCCATGAATGATCTTTTTAATATGTTTTTGAATCCGATTTGCTAAGACTTTGTTGAGAATCTTTGCATCTGTGTTCATCAGGGAGATCGGCCTATAGTTTTCTTTTTTAAGTGAATCTTTATTAGGTTTTGGGATTAAAACGATATTAGCTTCATAGAAGGAATTTGGTAGTGTTCCTTCCTTTGCTATTTGGTGGAACAGTTTAAGGAGTATTGGTGTTATTAACTCCTTAAATGTCTTGTAGAACTCTGTGCTGAATCCATCTGGTCCAGGACATTTTTTGGTGGGAAGATTCGAGATTACTTCCTCAATTTCCTTATATGTTATAGGACTATTTAAGTAATTCACAACTTCCTGATTCAATTTAGGTAAGTTGTGTTTACTTAGAAATTCATCCATCTCTTTTGTGTTGTCAAACTTCACAGAGTATAAGTTTTTGAAATATGATGTTATAATTCTCTGGATTTCTTGGGTATCCGTAGTGATAACTCCATGTTCATTTCTAATTTTGTTAATTTGGGTTTTCTCTCTCTTGCTTTTGGTTAGTTTAGCTAGGGGTGTATCAATCTTGTTGATTTTTTCAAAGAACCAGCTTTTCGATTTGTTGATTTTTTCTATCGTTTTCTTAGTCTCGATTTCAGATATTTCTCCCCTTATTTTGCTAATCTCTTCTCTTCTACTGCTTTTGGGATCAGATTGCTCTAGTTTCTCTAAAGCTTTAAGCTGCATTGTTAAGTTGTTTATTTCTGATGTTTCCATTTTTTTGATGTGGGCATTAAGAGCTATGAACTTACCTCTTAGAACAGCTTTCATTGTGTCCCAGAGATTTTGGTAAGTTGTATTTTCGTTATCATTCACTTTCAGGAAATCTTGAATTTCCTTTTTAATTTCTTCCTGAATCCAGTTCTCATTCAGCATCATAGTGTTAAGTTTCCAGGAGTTAGTGTATTTTCTCTTGTTTGATGTGTTGTGGATGTCCAGCTTTAGGCCGTGGTGGTCTGATAGGGCACAGGTTAGAATTTCAACTTTCTTGTACATGTGTAGATTCATTTTGTGGCCCAATATGTGATCTATTTTGGAGAAAGTTCCGTGTGCTGCTGAGAAAAATGTGTATTCTTTGGTGCGTGGGTGAAAAGTTCGATAGAGATCTGTGAGGTCCATTTCTTTCAGGGTTTGATTAAGTTCCAAAGTGTCTCTGTTAAGCTTTTGACCTGTTGATCTATCCCATGTAGAGAGGGCGGTGTTGAAGTCCCCAAGAATTATCGTTTGGGGGTTGATTTCTTGCTTTAGACGCTGTAGGGTTTTCTTAATGAATGTGGAGGGGCCCGTATTGGGTGCATATATGTTCAGTATTGTGAAGTCTTCCTGGTGAATTGTACCTCTGACTAAAATGTAGTATCCATCCGTGTCTCTTATAATTTTTTTTGGTTTGAAATCCACTTTGTCTGATAGCATAATGGCTACCCCTGCCTGTTTTCTGCTTCCATTTGCTTGTAGAATTGTTGACCAGCCTTTTATTTTTAGAGCGTGCCTATCTTTTGTGGTGAGATGGGTTTCCTGCAGGCAGCAGATTGATGGATTGTGATTTTTAATCCAAGTTTGTAATCTGTGTCTCTTGATCGGTGAATTAAGTCCATTAACATTTAGTGTTATAATGGAGAAACTATTGTTAATTCCAGACATTTATTATGTTTAGTAGCTTTTATAAGTATATTGCTTCGCTTTTAATGGTGTTATATTTGCCTTCTGTTCTCCTGGATATGCCTGTTTTTTTCTTCACGCTTGAGTATCATTTCTAGCAGTTTTTGAAGGCCTGGTTTGGTGGCCATGTATCCCTTAAAGTTGTCTTTGTGCTGGAAAATTTTTCTTTCTCCCTCGATCATGACTGATAGTTTTGCAGGGTAAATCAGCCTGGGTTGACATTTTTGCTCATTCAATACTTGAAGTATGTCTCTCCAAGCTCTTCTTGCTTTTACTGTTTCGACTGAGAAGTCATTTGTTATTTTAATAGGTTTGCCTTTAAAAGTGACTTGTTTTTTCTCCCTTGAAGCTCTCAGCACCAGTTCTTTATCTTGAATGTGGAGTGTTTTAACTATTATTTGCCGCGGTGTGCTTCTAGTTTGGTCGTATCTGTTTGGGGTGCGGAATGCCTCTTGTATATGAATGGGCCTCTCTTTCTTTAGATGAGGAAAGTTTTCCTTGATGATCGTTTGAAAAATTTCCTCAGGGGTGGTATTTTGAGATTCTTGCTCCGGTATTCCATGAATACGCATGTTAGGCTTCTTCAGGGTGTCCCATATCTCTTGGATATTTCTCTCAAGTATCTTTTTGGCTTTAACAACCTCTTCCATTGAGCTGGCTAGTACTCCCACTTTATCTTCAAGGTCTGAAATTCTGTTTTCTGCTTCATTAGTTCTGTTGATAAGACTCTCTGTGGCGTTCTGGGTTGAAGATAACTTGTCTTTTAGCTCAGTTTTAAACTCTGCTTGAGTTTGTTTTAACTGTTCTATGCCGCTTTTTGTTTCTTGCACTGTTTTTCTCAACTCCTCCAGATGTCTGTTGTGTTCCTCTTCAAAGCGATTGATTCGATTATGTAATTCCTCCCGGATTTCCTCTTTCATAGTATTGAACATGGTAATGATCATATTTTGAAGTCGTTATCCTGGGTCAGGCTTTCTTGGCCTTTTTCCGCGGGTTTGTTCTTTTTGGAGTCTAACATTATGGGATTAATTTCTTCAGTGGGAGATTTGTTTACTTGAGTGTTGCTTCTCATGGATTTGCACTTTGACTTTGGCATTGTCATTTTAACTCTTAAGATCTCTCAATTTCACTAAACTGAATTATTTGGCCTGGGGTACTGGTGGGCGGGGCCTGAACGGGGACTTACCTAGGGAGCGGGGTGAGGCCCGGGTGGACCGCGTGCGTGTCCCGACTGGCGGAGCGGGGTGGGGCGAAAAGGGAGGATGGGCGCAGGGGGAGGTGCTCCTCGTTCCCTGGGCCCCCGCGCGGCTCCGGCTGGATGGCGGGAGTCGGAGCCGGGTCCCCGTGGGCTGACCTGGGGTCCTAGAGCGCGCGTTGAGGCCCGGCTGGATCTGGCCTACGCGTCCCGACCGGCGGAGCGGGGGTGGGGCGAAAGAGGGAGGCTGCGCGCGTCGGCGTGGAGCTATTTAACCCGAGGGCAGCTGGGGCGGGGCCCGGGCGCAGGGGGAGGTGCTCCTCGTTCCCTGGGCCCCCGCGCGGCTCCGGCTGGATGGTGGGAGTCGGAGCCGGGTCCCCGTGGGCTGACCTGGGGTCCTAGAGCGCGCGTTGAGGCCCGGCTGGATCTGGCCTACGCGTCCGGACCGGCGGAGCGGGGGTGGGGCGAAAGAGGGAGGCTGCGCGCGTCGGCGTGGAGCTATTTAACCCGAGGGCAGCTGGGGCGGGGCCCGGGCGCAGGGGGAGGTGCTCCTCGTTCCCTGGGCCCCCGCGCGGCTCCGGCTGGATGGCGGGAGTCGGAGCCGGGTCCCCGTGGGCTGACCTGGGGTCCTAGAGCGCGCGTTGAGGCCCGGCTGGATCTGGCCTACGCGTCCCGACCGGCGGAGCGGGGGTGGGGCGAAAGAGGGAGGCTGCGCGCGTCGGCGTGGAGCTATTTAACCCGAGGGCAGCTGGGGCGGGGCCCGGGCGCAGGGGGAGGTGCTCCTCGTTCCCTGGGCCCCCGCGCGGCTCCGGCTGGATGGCGGGAGTCGGAGCCGGGTCCCCGTGGGCTGACCTGGGGTCCTAGAGCGCGCGTTGAGGCCCGGCTGGATCTCGCCTACGCGTCCCGACCGGCGGAGCGGGGGGTGGGGCGAAAGAGGGAGGCTGCGCGCGTCGGCGTGGAGCTATTTAACCCGAGGGCAGCTGGGGCGGGGCCCGGGCGCAGGGGGAGGTGCTCCTCGTTCCCTGGGCCCCCGCGCGGCTCCGGCTGGATGGCGGGAGTCGGAGCCGGGTCCCCGTGGGCTGACCTGGGGTCCTAGAGCGCGCGTTGAGGCCCGGCTGGATCTCGCCTACGCGTCCCGACCGGCGGAGCGGGGGGTGGGGCGAAAGAGGGAGGCTGCGCGCGTCGGCGTGGAGCTATTTAACCCGAGGGCAGCTGGGGCGGGGCCCGGGCGCAGGGGGAGGTGCTCCTCGTTCCCTGGGCCCCCGCGCGGCTCCGGCTGGATGGCGGGAGTCGGAGCCGGGTCCCCGTGGGCTGACCTGGGGTCCTAGAGCGCGCGTTGAGGCCCGGCTGGATCTGGCCTACGCGTCCGGACCGGCGGAGCGGGGGGGTGGGGCGAAAGAGGGAGGCTGCGCGCGTCGGCGTGGAGCTATTTAACCCGAGGGCAGCTGGGGCGGGGCCCGGGCGCAGGGGGAGGTGCTCCTCGTTCCCTGGGCCCCCGCGCGGCTCCGGCTGGATGGCGGGAGTCGGAGCCGGGTCCCCGTGGGCTGACCTGGGGTCCTAGAGCGCGCGTTGAGGCCCGGCTGGATCTGGCCTACGCGTCCGGACCGGCGGAGCGGGGGTGGGGCGAAAGAGGGAGGCTATTCTATCTTTTGTTTATTAGATTATAGTTATACTACTCCATCTTTCAAAACATTCCTCCTTCTCTCTCTTTCATTCTCTCTCTCTCTCATTTAGTCCAGTCAAAGCTTGCTATGTAGTCTAGGCCGGCCTTGAACTCATGATCTTTTTGCCTTGGTCTCCCAAATGCTGGAATTATAAACATGTAATACAATCCCCAGCCAATCTTACATTGGTGATTCTTTTTTTTTTTTTTTTTTTTTACTATTTTTTTATTTTAGTATTTCTACCTCAGTTTAAACCTTAGCTCAATGGATCATTGTCAAGGAGACCCCCCCCCAAACCAAACCACCTAAAGTAGTTTGTTTTTCTCATTCTTTCTTACATCTCCTCATTTGATATTTTTGCAACACCCAAGTCTCTTTTAACTCAATTCACTTATGTAGGTTTTCTTATTGGTTTCCCTCTCTTTTCCACACACTAAGTGAAACCTCACATAAGCAGAAATGCTTTCTTTTATTTATTGCTATTTCCCCAGGATGGAGAACAACAGTTTGTCCATAGGATCTGCTCAAAATACCAGGTAATCATAGAAAGTTGGAACAACCCCTTCTAGAAATGTTTTATGAGGCTGATAACAAGGAACCCAATTTAGAATGGTCAACCTGACCGAAAGTTATTTTTAAAAGACTCTCATAAAGCATTTCAATATGCTTTTGCTTCTCATATTTTTTTTCCTGATGAAAGAGGATGTAGATTACAGAAAGTCATTGATTAAAAGGAAAAGAAAAGAATAAAACAAAATTTTCTCAGAATATTGCTAAATGTATAATTTTAATTTTCACCACTAACAGACAATCCCTTTTCTTGTCTGGGTACAAATGTCTCCAATGTGCTCCGACTTAAAATTTTTGAAATTATGATAATACCTTTGATCATTGCATAAACCTATCTAGTCATTCACACGTGTTTTCGTATTTTACCCAAGAAAGTCTTCCAGCACTCAAGAGCCACATAAGGACCTGGCACCTTGTTGGCTACACAGTTCCCCACTTTTAGCTCTTTCCCTTCCATTTCTTCGGGCCCTTTCCGGTTTTCCTCTCTGGTGGTGGCAAAAGAAGCGGTGACCCGATTCAAGGGCAGCTGGAGAGCAGGAAGCCAAGTGAAAGGACGCAGAATCAACACCCCGAGTAATTTCATTGACACATCTAGTCTGTCAACCTTTTGGGAAATATTTATATTTATCCTTTGCCCCTTTTTGTCACCAAGGAATTTCATTTCCTTCTTAAGTGGCTTCCCTAAGAAAGGAAGTGGGAGAGTGGGATCTGTAGCCAAACCACTGCACTTTGTTCTTTTGGCGCCAGTCCTGCCCTGCCGTTTGAAGTTACAGAGGTTATTCTATTTGTGTTCCTTCTGCGTGTACCTGCTCTCCTCGGAGCTGTGGTTTGTAAAGTGACAGAAGTCTGAACCGCTGGTAAACAACATTTCTTCTTTAAATGAGTACACTGCTTGCGGGATCCATCACTTTCAAGGGGAACTCCGCTACAAGTCATTCTTCCCAGCCAATTGACATGAACCACGGATGTTTCCTCCGTGGTCTAATGGAGTTCTACCCGCCTCAGTCAGACCCACAGCTTCATTTCCCTGGATTTGGGACAGTTCACTTTATAGCCCAATGCACTCTTCATTCACAATCCACATATGTGACAACAAATTGCCTTCCCTTTGCTCCCCTCTACCCCCCAATTCTGACTCCAGCACCCAGACACCAATGTTTTAACTTTAGGTAGTCTTTTCGGTTTCCTGTTTTCTAAAAGCAGACCAAACAATTGTAGTATGAGAAGGAAAGTCCCAAACAGAAATGATTGATTCCCAGCATATTTCTTCCTTCCCTCCTGGATTGACTGCTCACTACCTTCTACTTTTTCTTCTCACTGCAGAGGCCTGTGCTTGTGAAAACAGTGGCAAGCCCGGCAAGTCAGAAGGAAGGGCATCTATTGCTCCACTTGCCCCCAATACTCTTTTCAAAATGTTCATTTTGCAGAAGGGAGTGATAGACTGATGCTCTTGGACATGCAAATGTCCACCCTGATTAGATCCTTACAGTTTCACTGGGGGCCATTCTTCCCGGCACAAAATAAGCTCCCTTTATCACTAGAACCTTCTGATACCGCTGCTGCTTTTCTTTCTCAAGATGGTTTTATCTGATTGCTTCATTGTAGAGCTCAGTTAAACTTCTGAAATTCAATCACTGTTTATTTTAGTTGTTTTTTTTTTTTTTTAAATCTGTAAACTTGGACTCTTTCAATAGCCTCATTAGCTGAGCCAGGTTTGCTGGCCCTTGTACTTGCTTCTGTTAAACAATGGGCTGAATTGTACAGTGTGCATTTGAGTAAAATGTTAGATTTGAAATGCCAACAAGAAGATTCTGTTTCTCAGATGCCTCAGTGGGGCAAAAACAGTCAATCTGAAACTTTGGAGAGTAGAGTTCAGAAGAAACCAGACACTAACGTTTGCTGCTAAGTTGATATTTAGAAGCAACATTTCAGGCTCCACCTAAGCTGCCAAATGAAATTCTCTGCCTATATTTCAGTCATGGGCTCAGCTTATCCCAGGGAATTGTTGCAAGTCAACAGTACCCATTGGGCTTCTTTTGCATTTCTCACCTTCGTCAGTATCCTACTTTTGCAAATTTTTTAACTGGAAATTCTCCAATGATGGGATTGGGGTGATAGCTTAGCTAGGAAAGCATTTGCTATGTAAGTATGAAGACCCCAAGCACACACAGAGAAAAAAGTCCATGTTTTAAAAAAAATCTGGGCATGGTGACACAAGGTTAAAATCCCAACAATGGAGGCAGAAATGGGAGAAACATCAGTGAGAGACCATCTCAAAAATGAGGTAGATGACTCCTGAAGAACGACATTGAGGATGACCTCTGGCCTCCACACACATTGCATACATGTGCATTTACACACACACACACACACACACACACACACACATCTGATGATAACTTGTATGGTTCTGGCTCAACAACGTATCAATTTTAGTTAAAACACTGACACTTCCTGGTGATCTGCTAACAGCAAGTGACCTACATGACTTTCTGTGTGAGATCCTCTACCTTTGCTGCACTTTGGTCATGGAATGTATATGATCATAATATAGCATGCTCATTCACTTTAAGGGCCCAATTTCTTTGTTCCTGGAAAAGAATAACTACAGAATTGCTTCTCTGAATCTCCCAGTCCACTATATAATACACAATTTAAAATACCAAATAATTTGGCAGACTGCATGTATATACATGAATGTATCGTTTTTGAGAGATTCAGGTACTGGTTTTGTAATTCAAGGCTGATTTAAGTGTGTTTTACAAGAATGAGTCTATGTATCGACAATGAGTGCTTTAAAAGTTGGAGCTGCCAACTTGAGTGTGTGCATGAGCTGTACCATCACCCTGTTCTTTCCTCACCCACTTATTTCATTTGTCTAGTTTGCCAACTCTTTCTGGGTATCTGAGTTTGTTCTAAAGGTTGTCTCTCCTAACAGACATTCTTGGTCCTAATCATGTAAAACTGGCATGTTTCTTATCTGTAACCTATCCCTCAGCTGACATGAATATCTAAGCAGAACTTATTTTTTTCTGATTCTTGGAGAATCTCCTAGACTTCTTATGCAAAATGACTGTTAGATGAATGGGATTCTAAAGAGTTGTAGGTAGGTTAATGTATCAATATGTGGGGCTAAGGAGAAGAAATTGAAACAGAATTTCAGGCTAGAGGATCTAACATTTATCCTAAGTAAATGAAAATGTTCATAGTGGCCCATTTTATTTTCACTGTTTGTTAAAATGACCCAAACAATTTAAGGAAAGAGGAAATTTTATTCTGCTTTACAATTCCAAGTTACAGTCCATCAGGGTGAGGAGAGGCAGGAGCCTAAAGAATTGACCACACCATGTCCAAAGTCCAGAGCAAAGGGAAACAACCAATGCATGCCAGACTACTTGCCTGCCACCTAGTTGTTTCTTACTTTTATCCACCTGCTAAGCAAATGACCCCAACACTGTGGGCTGGATCTTCCCTCATCAATTATGCAGTCCTGACTGTCTTTTACAGTTTGCTGAGAAGCCTTCCTTAAGTAGATAATTCTTCATACATGTGCCCTGAGGCTTATCTGCCAAAGATCCAGTGGACAACAAAGACCAACCTTCACATGGTCAGAGGAAAACAAGTCATTATTGGGTTCCTACGTATGTCCTCAAGGAAAGGAAACATGTGAACTCCTTGGGGGAAAGTGAAAATTCTCTCTGAGAAATCCCTTAAGTTGTAGGAACAAGTCTTTTATCAGTGCCCTTCAGTGCCCACCACAGATGCTGCATATATTTGTTGAATATATTTGTTAGAAAATACTCACTGACCTGGGAATTGGCCACTTCAAAAGGACCTTAACTTTTAAATGTTCAAGGGCAGCAAACCCTGCCAGTTGGTGTACTTGGAGGTTCTTGACTAAGAATAGCTGAAAGACTGACCCACTGTGACATTTTGCTCTAAATATCCACTACTCCCCACATTTTCTTAATGATCAAAATGTTCTTCCATCTCATTATGCTTAGTGACTTGAACATAAACTCAAATTTTCCTTCCATCCATTTACTCTTTATTTTTCATGGTCATAACTCCCGCAAATGTTCCAATAGTGTTTCTTCACAGTTGTGCACATAAATTAGCAGAGGGCTGTTGTGGTGTGATATCAAGCGGCCCCTCTAATTTATTGGACTGCATTCTTGGTTTTGTGTGTTTATATGGAAACCCATGTGTCAGAGGCGTGAAGAGGCCATGGAAAACTGATTAGAGTGCAGACAATGGCAGAGTAATGAGGGCAACCACAAACCATCTTCTCTATCCAGACTTTTCTTTCCCTGGGCTGTTTTCAGGGTTGTTTTTATCCTCATCTGTGAAACAGAAGAAGAGTTGGCTCCACGGCCGCAGTTGGGAGAATGCCTGGTATGCTTGGGCAGTGTGTCCCTCCATTCCCTTCCAGGTAGGAGTGATACACCTGGTTCCCTGTCCCGGCGCCTTTGTTCGCAGCTCCCAGGGATCTACCTTTGCATCCTCTGGCTTCCCCTTCGTCTTTGGCCAGCTTGCCTGTAGCCCACTCCCTGAACCTGAGAGCTGCTCTTGGCTGCCACTAGGCAGTGCCATGCCAACTTCGTCTTTCTCACTCTGGTCGCCAAAGGCCAAAACTTCAACATGAAGCCTTTCTTAGAGAATCACGGTGCCTCGGCACGTACCCGAACTTTTGTAGCCTGTTTCTGAGGTGAGGGGGCCCTCCAAGAATGCAGGAAGTGCCATGGTGACATGATCTCTTCACAGCACGCCACCATCACAATGAGTTATGCCTCAGTAAGAGAATGTAAGTGGGGTTCAGCAGTTTCCCCTTATCTCTTTGCTTCTGGCGCCTACCTGTCCAAGTTGTAAACTCAATTGTTGACTAATACTTCTCAGATATTGATCATATTCCTGTTTGGGAGCTGACACCCCTCCCACCCACCCTGTGAAAAAGAAACACTTCAGCTGAGAGTTCAAATTTCTCAGCTGTGTTAAGTTCAAAGTACAAAGGACACAATGGAAGGAATTTTGTAACCAGCAAGTCTGTTCTCCTGAAAGACAATAAACCGAAACCTAGAGAAGTGATGTGTTCAAGGTCACATGGACACAAACAGCAACAATAGAAATGGAAGCATGACTTCGGCTGAAGTGTTATTGTAACTTCATGCTGCCAACTTCTACAGCCACGTTTTTCTCACTCACAGCTGTTGTTGCCAAGAACATCCCCCCAAAGATTTCCGTTTACAAATCTGTCTCAAAAACTATTCTCAGAGAACGCAATCTATTATTTATTCCACATCAAGTTTTATTTTTAGAAAAAAGCAATTATCCTTTCTGTCTCTGCGCCTCTATTTATCTCTGATTCTGCCTCTCCTTTAGGTCAAAGCTTGTTGTTTAAACCTGTCCTTAGATTTCCCACACTGAATTCAACCCAGACATATTTTTGGGGAAATAGAATATTAGGACTTCTGATTTCTCTTTGTTCACCTCAGGTATCAGGGACATCTGAAATCAAAGCTCTAAGATTTTAAAGGGTGAGAGGGTGGCTTATAATTATATCCCTGGGAAGATGTCTGGGAATGTTTATCAAAACTTTCTAGTTCACATCTGTCTGTCTGAGGTGGGTTGATGGGCACGTTGCTTTCAAGCTGGTGTTTTCAAGCTGCTGCAAGTCTTGAGGGATCCTTTGTTTCAGAGGTTCGATGTATTCGTTTAGTCCCAACACTCTCAGCATGGCCCTAGGACTTCAGTTTCAGAGCAGGTTATGAGCATCCTGCTGAAGGAGTTCTTCAAGAAGCTCCTTGTTAATGTTACATGATGCAAGTATGGATTACGGGTTGACACAGGAGACAAGTAAACTTTAACCACCCTGTTGGAGGTGGTCCATGTTTGCCTTATGATGTGAACACAAGGGTGATACTCCCATCTTGCATGTGGTGTTGAACTCTGCCTTTGCCCTCAGTCCTTCTAAGGGTCCATGGGAACAGGAGTACAGTAGTAGTGAAGTTATCTCCCATGGCAGATCTTCGCTAGATCCAGATGTTTTAAAGCGTCCCAAGCATCTCAGTTTTCTCTATGTCTTAGGCTTTCACAATAACCAAGAGAGGTGAGACTTACTCAGGCAATAAGCTCCTGGAAGAATTTTAGAGAAGTACCTCCACCTTTTCCATAAGCTTGTGAAGCCGCTGTTTAGTCTTTCAACTGGCCTGGTGGCTCTTTGGCTACACCTGCTGTTGGGACTTATTCCATCCCCCTCATCATCAGAGGCCAGTTTTGAATTCTTCCTGTATGTGAGTACAGAGCCCAGGCCTGGATGGCAGCAGTGGCTGAGGCACAGGTGTGAGCCCTGTTGCCCTGTTACAAGCCAGTGACTTGCCTGTGTCTCAGCCAGATACCCTGCACACCTGCGCAAACCCCCTGCCTCTCGGTGTAATACCCCATAGAGGGGTAGTCAGAACTTGTGGTCTGATTGGCCCTGGAAGAGCTTCTGCATACATGTCCCTCTTTCTATTGGTACACGTGCCCCCCATGGATGTGCCAGCAGCTGCATTGGCCAGCTCCCCATATATAAAGCAACATCATCTTTCCCTGCATGGTGTCTCCGGTGCCTGTTGTTTCCTCTGCACTGTTATCCTCACCCTTGTTGTCCCCGCATATTGCTCTGAGGTGGCACGACTGCTGCTCTGCTGACCGCTGCTACAATGCCCATCGCTGCAACATCTTCCTTTTTTCACTTTTTTTGACTTGGAGAAAGAGAAATGCTGACCCATTTCGGACTGCTGGACCTTATCAGGTTTCATTTGGAGCAGTGTCAAGCAGCTCTATACATGTCCTGCATATATAGCATATATGACTAGTTATAACATAGACACTCCAGTCCCTTTCTGCCAGTGGTTTCTGGATCTCTAGACTTCATGAAAGTCCTGTAACTAAGAAATCAGTTGATGCTATCTCTGTCTCTGAACTCATTCTGAAGACTATTCTATTCAATAATAGACCTAGAGGAGCAGGGTGGGTGATATTGTCACTCATGCAGGGAATCTTTTTTGAACCTCAGAGACCTTGGAGACATCGCCTTCACCACTGGATTCCATCAAAGCAATCTTTAATTGAGATTTATAAATGGCTTTACACATTAGTAAAATGTTAGGCAACTTCTATTACCACTATCTAGTGTCTTGCATTTTCTTCCTTCTCCTAGTTAAAGATCAGTCCAAGCTTCTCCCTTTAGGCCATTTTCACAAATCTCTCTTGGCAGCCCAAGACTCTTCTGACTTTAACTTACACTGCAATTAAAACCTAAGCCTGGTACAATAGAAAAGCCCAGAGAACCTACTCTACTTTGGAAGCTGGTCTCCCCATTTATGTCCTCATTATCCTCATTTATGTTCATATATAATTTCAGATGTGACTTTTTGGGGAAGCAAGTGTTTGTAAATGCAATTACCAAGGATGGGCTCATACTGGTTTAGATGGGCTGAATCCAGTGATTTAGTGATCAGTGTTTTATAAGAAGAGGGGGAGAACACAGAAAGGAACACATAGGCAAGAAAGCTAAGGATAAAGTGAAGTGTGGAGCAATTCAGTTACAAGACCAGAACTAAGCAGGACTATTCAGAAGATTCAAGGGACTATTTTCCCTAGAGTCTTCAAAGGGATTATGACCCTGCCAACACATTGATTGTAGACTGAGAAATAAATTCCATTTGTCTCAGCCCCCAAGCTTCTGATCCCTTGTTAGGATGACCCTAGGAAGCCATTAATGCCTGTGCCAAACAATTAATGCAAAATATTATTTAATGTGAAACATTATGAATTAAATCAAGGTTGTGTGTTGAAGTTGACATTTCAGGATACTGACATATTCCCTCTGAAGCCACCTTTCTATTGGACTCTATAGATGCACAGATTTGGCAAATGTCAATTGATTCATTCATGCATTTGTTTAACGAAGTCTATGACCTTCCTCATGAGAACAGATTGATTTTCTATCTTTGCATTGTTTTTATAGTGATGTAATGCCTTTCTGAATAATGCATGAAGGGGGGGAAATGCTTGGTTTAAGGGAAATGCTACCAAGCCCACGGTACAACTGCCACATTAGTAAATTCCTAATCTGATGAGTCCTAGCACAGTGGGGTGCGTTTGTTATCTGGGTGCACAGAGGTATCTTGAACTGGTCCTACCTGCTACCTAACTGAATCCTGAAGACATTTGGTTTTCTCTAGCATCATTACTTTGGTGCCTTTTCAAAACCTGTGTACCTAAGAAATTACAGGAGAAAAATTTCTTCAAGGGATCATTTCTGTTTGAATGATCACCAGAGGCATGCTAGATACAAAGTCCAATATTCTACAATGTGTGTCAGTTTAGAACCTAGCATATACAGGATTCTCATTGCAGAGAAAAATGGAAAGACCTAGTTGTCAGCTTAGCTCCCAACCTGGCTCCCATGTAGCAGCAGGACTTTACTAAGCACCTTTGTTACTGTGGAATGGCCCATCCACTATCTGTTCTAATTCTTTTATTCTATCTTTTACTTCTGTTTCATTTGGGCCTGTCTGTCTGTCTGTCTGTCTGTCTTACTCTCTCATTCTTTCAACCATATTATCTAATGCCAGAAACTTTTTTTATTCTTCCAAGAACTGGGGCTTTCTTGTTCTATCTTTCCCTTAATTTCACAAGTACAGAAACAGCCTAGATGTTTGTATATGGAAAAGATAAAGCTGGAAATTGCTGGAAAAGTATCTATTGCAATTTTAAGAATTTCTACTGCATTAAAAGCTTCTGAAAGTGTTCTTTTACAATTAACCTATGATTTTCAAATCTTGTTTCCCCGACTCTTGGAATGCTTTTGAGACAGAAAGACAAGTGTTCTGTCGACTACAGTGTTTAAAGACCTGTGAACTGATAGAGATTTGGATGAGTTGTCTTCAATGGCATGAATCTCAGTAATCAGGACAACACCCAGTGTATGTGGCTTCTGAAAAATGCTTCCTGGTATCTCTGCAGTTCCTGTGTCTACAGCTCACGAGCCTTGTCAGGACAGAGACCTGCTTCCTCTTTTTTAAAAATATTTATTTATTTTTCAATCATACAAGCTTAATAGGAACCTGGGTCTCCTCCCTCCCTCCACCCCTCCCCAGTCACCCTTGTACCTTCCTTCCCTTTTCCCCTTCTCCCAGTGTGTGAATGCCAAACTTGTCCTCTGAGTCCTCCACTCTAGTGAGGTGTAAAGACTCAGTGGCATTGCCCAGAGCCATTTCTTGGGCTCCCCTTTAGTATGGGAACAATATTATGACTGTTAATCCTTTCCTCTAAGGATCCTAGTGCCTGTGACCCATGTTAGATTTTGGGGGATCGTTGACATGTCAATCATTGTGCAGGCCATGAAAAGTCCGATTATGGCTACTGTGGCCCTAACTTGTGTGGAGTATCTTGCATATCGTTGGTCCTCCCCATCTTTAGGCTCTTACAATCTTAAAGCCAGCCCCTGAAGTCTGAGCAGACTTTTAGAAAGAATCAGCTGGAAATAAAGATGAGTGATAAGACTTCTAAGAAGGGAAAGTCATTGCTATTCCAATTTTCATTTGCTTATCTCAAATCTGCCGACACTCGGCTGCTTCTTCCATAACTCTGACATGAGGCATCCATCTCCAAGCCTCCAGGAGTGTTGCTCTTCTTTCCTCCAGGGTAGGAGGTGGGTGTCTCTGGCACATGGATTATGTAGACATTACGGATGGCTTCTTGGCCATGCATCTCCATGATACCTGCTGCACTCGCCCCAACATAGCAAAGAGCCTCTAGCACTTTGTCTTTTCTTTTTTGTGCCTCCTTGAAGTGATTACCTTATTTTTTTTCCTTTGAGATCAAACAATAAGGTTCTTCTTGTCTTCCTGGATCTACCCCTATTAACTCATGTTAGTGTCTGTGGTTGTCATAAGCAGAACACATCCCAGCTCAGCCTGGCCCATTTTCCCACACACATAAGTTCTGATCCAGACTACTGAGGAATTTACTGAAATTGCAGCTTACTATGACTTGTAAATTGGAGAAAGGGTTAGAAGCATCTTTTATAACCTTCTTTGAACTTATCTGGTATTTCGAGCCCATAATTTTTATCCAACAGAGCAAATGCATGAATATAAAAGAGAAAACCTCACTTTGCATTCTGTTAACAGAGGTCACTCTGTCCCCGGCTTATAAGACAAATGTTTTTCGTTCCAACCAGATCCTTGACTCTTATATAAAATTATTTTATTAAAATAAAAATCAATGATCCCCCTTTATAAATCGTGCAGACAGACTTGGACAGCCGTTGTCTCCCTAATCCTTCTCAGACTTACTTAATCTTGGGGGAGTTCTGCTTCCAGTGATAAATCTGAGAAGGTTCATCTGTTTGATGTCTGACATGTTGCCGAGAACACAGAAAAAGGAAAAAATGTAAGAGCTTTTTCGTGGCCCTCCTCAGCATTGCTAATCCTCCAAGCACTCTCTTTTCTGTTTTAGGCACTAAATTTTATTTTTAAATATTTCAATGCTTCCCTTTGAATGGATGCTATATTTTTGTCAGTGTAAAATCATTTTATGATCCACCAGCCTCTTCCATTAAAAAAATCAACGTTCTTATTAGACAATCAGAGAATGTGTGTCAGTCATGATGCAATACATCACCTATGGTGTTGTCAAAGCCAAAAAAGATTTTACTAGAATCCTTTAAGCCTTCAGCTGCAGGGAAACAGGCCTAGAAATCAATGCTGTAAAACCCAGTTGGATGGGGGTGATGTGCTGGATTGGAACAGAGGTAATAGTAACAGAAGTAATGACCAGCCAGATGTAACACAGATTACAAGCTATTCACTTCTAAAGAACATTTTGACACAACTGAACTAAACAAATGTAAAACTAGATTGGAAATTAGATAAGGAAAGTGTAGTCTAGTATATTGAAGGAGAGGTTGGGGACTGAAAAAGAAACATGTGTGATACCTGATTGTGAATTTAAAATTTAGACATACATTTCTACCTAAAGGTAATAAGCATGACAAATCCAAAATATATTGCTTAGTGTAAGTAATTCCCTTTTTTCTTGTTCATACTGATTTGTAATTTCTCTCTGTGCATACCTTGGTTGCATATGTACACATCTGTACAGGTACATACATTCATGTATGTGGAAGCTAGAAGATAATCCAGGTATCATTTCTCAGGCTCCATCTTGACTATTTTTTTTCTTTCAGAAAGTTCCTCTAATCTGTCTGAAGCTTTCTAAGAAGGCTAAGCTCAACAGTAGGGAGTCTTCTGTTTTCACCACTCCAACACTAGGATTATAACCATGTGCTCCTATATCCAAGGATTTTTACATGGGTTCTGGGGATCAAATTCAGATCCTCATGTTTGATAGACCCTTTCTTAGTCCCTGATCTCTATTTTCTAACTTTCCATATGACGCATAGATGCTGGTGTAGCAGTCTGCCTGCATTGTTGCTGATAAATGACCATTAAATGGCTTAAGGGAACAGGGGGTTTATTTTCTTTTACGATTACTGGTTACAATTCTTAGTCCAGCTTGACAGGAGAGCACACACCAACACCAGGGCCAAGGGAACTGGCCACACCATCACCATGTAATGGCTGAAAGAGGGACAATCCTTACTTCCCAAACCAGCCTGTCTAGCCAAGAATACGAAGGATCCTAACTCCCTCAATCAGTTTTCTGTATTGTATTCCATGGCCTAGTCCCACCCACCATAGGCTGGGCCCTCTTGGTCAGCTAGACAATCTCCTGCAGGTTTGCTCTGGGCCCAACTTAACCACGAATTCTCTACAAATGTGCCCAGAGCTCAAACCCTCAACCGTCAAGTTGACACCTGTGCCTAATTATGACAGCTATTTATCACTATTTTAATGATTTAATGTAATTGAACAAGGGGCATCTCATTAGTACTGATATAATAACTTGCATTATTTTTGATGAGCTGTCAAAGAATGAAGTGGGAAAATCGTAATAATGTTCAGTTTTATTGATTTGATTATGGCGATTCCCTAGTATCAGAAGATGCTTCTGGAACCTCAGTCTTCATTTGCTGCTACCCTGACCCCTTTTATTAAAGATGAGTGAAAAAAGTAATCATTGGAAAAGATTAACCCACATACCAACTGATTACACTTAATCTCCATGATCTTCACTCACATCCATGTTTCTCCTTTGCAAAGAAGAATAATTTATAGGATTGGGCCCGCAGTTCAATGGTAGAGCATTTATCAAACAAGAATGAAACCTTGGGCTTGAGTCTCAGCACCAGAAAACGAAGAAACAAAAATCATTTAGAGCAAGAGGCACCACAGATATTATTCTTTATGTTTCAGAGAGAAAGGAAGAAATGATAGAAGTCTCAACTTTTGACATTCACATTTGTGCTATATATTGTTTACGGCTCAAGAAACACTGTAGTTTCAGGCCTTGTCACCAGTTACAACCAATCAACAACAGCTTATCCCTATCTCATTCAGGGGAAGTTTTTGAAGCATGAGTGATTGTTTCATGATACCATAATAATCTTTTAGCTTCTTATGCTAGCATTCTTGTAATGCAAAATACATGAGGTGTTGAGATATTTCCTTAGCTTTCAATCATTCCTACTTATGATCAGTATGCTATTAACAAAGTAATTGATGTAGTTTTGGTGTCAGTCTTATTTTGTGCTCAGAAGTCTCTGAAGGCAGATAACTAAAGTTTTACTTGATTTACATTTCTTGCTTTGTTTTCTATGATATCTTGTAGCACTGCTCGACAGCTTTCTAAAAATCTTAATTCTGTATGCTGCAAATTTCATTCTCTAGAAATTCTATCATAGAAGAAACTGAGACTTTCTAAAGTGATTTATCCCCCCCAACCTTTAAGTGTTCCTTTAAATGACAATATTTTTTTTTATTTCCACTTATACAAACTTAACAGGTACACTGGTCCCCCCCCTCCAACCCCCTATCCCCCTGTGCCCCCCTCCCCTCCTCCTTCCTTCCCCATTACCCTAGACCTCCCCCTCCCATCCCCAAAGTATCCTTTAATGTGCATGCCAAACTCTCCTCTGGGTCGTCCTCTCCGACGAAGTGCAAGAACCCAGTGGCATTTCCCAGAACCCTTTCCTGTGTTCCCGTTAAGCATAGGAACACTACTGTGGCTGTCAATCCCTTGCCTCCCAGGATCCTAGTGCCTTCAGCAAATGCTAGACTTTGTGAGGTTAATAGTGTCTTGGACATTGCGCAGGGCATGTAAAGTCCAAATATGATTGCTTCGGCCCTAACTTGTGTGGAGTATCTTGCATATCATTGCTCCTCCCATCCTTGTGCTCTTACAATCTTACCACCCCCTCTTCCGCAAATTTCCCTGAGTTTCAGGATGGGGAGAGATTAGGCTGGCCTAGTTCCAGGTGATTGATATAGAGTCTCTGATGTTCTGAATTATGGTTTGTTGATTTTTTTTCAGTTTTGCTGCTCCCGCAATGTCCTTTCCACCCTGATGGGTACTGGATGTAAATGACAATATTTATAATCATGGTTTATATTGCTATCATACTCATAGAACTGTGCCGATCTTCTCATCTTTGAAATGAATTAGAGGTTCCCACTACTTGCGTAGAGATTCTAGCCTGATTTATTAAGGTTTAAAACACTACTGAATCAGTAGGTGCCCTTCACCTAGGCAGCATTTATCATCGATATTCACTCAAAGAGGAGTAAGGACATGTGAGTTCTTCTCCAATCCATGAGGTAGTGTCCATGGATCTCAGCTGCAGAGAGTTCATGGATGCCATGGCTTTATTATCTCCAAAGACACTGAGTACATTTTCCTTATCCTCTGGCTCTTACATTCTTTCTGTGTCCTCTTCTAGGTGTTCCCTTAACCTTGGGAAGGGGGGATGTCCTGTTAAGAGTCTAGTACTCCACAGTCACTTATTCTCTGCTCTTTGGCCAGTAGCAATTTCCTGAATTAACTACCATCCATTAAAAAACTCATAGAGGCTTCTTAGATGAAGGATGAACACTGTGTTAATCTGTAAAGCTTGGCTCTCACTCATACTAGGTCTGTGTATAAATTTTACTACACTCTTTGGTTTAGTAGCTGATTCATTCTTTTTAGTTGAAAGGTGATCATTTTGGTTAAAAAAAAATAAAAGAGGGCTATCTCATAAGCTTGCTACTTCTCCTTTATCTATGAACTTAAAGTTCTAGCCTAATAAATTCTTTACCTCAGAACTAAAAAGTCTTTTCAGAGTTCTTTCTGTATTTGTAAATTTCAACTTATCCTGAGCATTAACCTTTTGGATACTATTCTTGTAGAATTCTTCTCTTGATTCTTGGCTATATGCCTTTATTTCTCTCTTTTTGTGCATTCCTTTTCAAGTTTAAGCTAATTGGAACATTCTCTGTGTGACTATTAATATTCAGGCCAGATCACCTCTTTCTTCTTCATTGGAATCATTTGCAGTTGCCATGATCAGTTATGGTTTGGAGAACTTGCTGAGACTACTTTTCCATCATTTCACAAAACTTAGTTGTATATTCTATCATATCCATGAAATCCATTGGTTCCCATGGTCTCTGACCATGTCAACAGATATCACACATCTGAACTTGGACCCTAGGCCTCACTGTTTTCCCAGGTAATCATCACTAAATCACTGAGGCACATGCTCCTGTGCTCTGATTCCTTCTTTCTCAACATGGATTTGACATCTATTACTAGGTATAAGGGCTGGCACCTGATCGCTATGCATGTTTAAGGGCAACATTATTTTTAATTTATAATTTTTCTTAGTTTTACAAGCACACTGACTGCTTACCCCTTTCCCCTCCCTCCCTTCTCTTTCCCCTCCTTTCCTCATGTCTTTTCATCAGTCCATCCCACTCCCTCTCACCTTAAAACTTTTTCTCTTGGTATTACCAGCACAATGAGTAATAATCCCTGCCTCCTCCTTCCTCCCTTCCCCCCCTCCACGTGATCTCCCTTCATACTTTCCTCTCTCCCTCCCTACTTTCCTCTCTCCCTCCCTTCATCATTCCATCCCATTGCCTTCTGCCCTTCTGTCTGTCTGTTTCTATGATTCCTGGTGTTCCTTCTGGTTATCTGCTCTGTTCAGGCTTCTGTTGCAGACCAAGTGGCCCTTCCTTGGGCAGATCCACTGACAGGTGGGTTGCCCCTATGGTACCTATTGCTTGAAATTATTTCTCCTGAGAGTCTAACTAGTCTGTGGGGGAATGTTGATTTATCAGCCTCTGTGCTGTTCTGGTAAGAACAAATCTCATTACAATGAGTTCCTAGATGCGGCAGCTGGCCTTGAGTGGAATATCCTGTCCAGTAGTGGACCTTTCCATCTGTAGGCTCTTACAATCTCACTGCTCCCTCTTCCACAAGGTTTCCTGAGCCCTAGGACAGGGAGAGATTTGGCTGAGCATTGAAGGGTCACTGCTACTTTGCTACTTTTTGGTTGGCTGTTGTGTATTTCACTGTTCTTGCACTGCACTAGGCATCCTCCTGTGTTGAAAAGATTCTTAGAGAATTTTTACATTCCTGTTATTTCCACTTAAAAAATAAAAGAACACAAATTAATTAGATTTATTACTTCCAAGAGATATGAAAACATTATAAATATGCCAAGAAAACAATTGCATATGGAATACATAGCACTGATTAGGATAACAATTGACTAAAAATTGACTTGATAATCAATATGCAAAATATTTCAGATGATTTCTTACTACTCCTTTGTTCTTTCCAGCCTGGTTTCTTTAAGAAGGGAATGTCTAGCATTATGGAAATCTAGGAAGAGTCATATCCGCTTTCAAGTTATAGTTTTTTGTGGTCCACTAATATGATCTTCTCGTTCTAATTTTCCAAGTAATGAACTCAGAAAAAGAAAGAATTCATAGTGAATATCTGTGTTTCTGTTCTTCTGATTGTCTATTGCTCCATAACAAACCTTTCCAAAACTTATGCCTGCAAGCCATACTAATTATATATTTTTCTCATGAATATAATTTGAGTAGGACTTGCATGGATGGCCTATTTCTGGTTCCTGTATTGTGTTAGCTGGGCATCTCTGTTAGGGGCTGGAAAACCCATTTCAAGTGAGTTCACTCATGTAGCTGGCAAATTGATGATGGCACTCAGCCAGAGTTCAAGCCAAGTGTTCTCAGTTCCCCAGAGCCTTTCTGCAAGCTGCTTGGATTTCCTCACACCATGATATCATAGTTTTGGGCATGACACAAGGAGAAAGTAGAAATGCATGACATTATTAAACCAAAGTTTGAAAAATCACATGGCATCTTCTATATTGTATTGGTCAGGGCAGTCAGAAAAACTCACCCAAGTTCAAACCTAAGAGATAGAGACTATGCATTTCAGAGGGGATATTGAGAATCTGGAGATACATGGAGGCAAGGAGATATTGTGAAGATCATTTTTACTAAACAAAGAAGCAAATGAATCCTTCTAGTGGTCACTATCTGTTAGTAAGCCAGAAGAGGCTGACTAGACATGGTTTACTTTAATCGTTAGTGCTCTCAACCTGATAGGATGTGGAATCACCTAGAATATATCTGGTACACCTTGGAGGGATTGTCTAGATTAGGTTAACCAATATAAGAAGACCCACTTTAACCATGGGTAGCACAATTCTGTAGGGTGGGGCCTTGGATTGAATACAAGGGACTAAATGGATTAAGTACTTGAGTTCATTGCTCTCTGCTTCTTGACTGTGTATACAATGTGACCAACTACGTCATTTCAGATCACCACATGGACTGTACTCTCAGACTGTGAGTCAAAATAAACCTTAAGTTGCTTTGTCAGGTATTTTGTTGTAGCAATGAATGGAGAAAGCAATCCATTACCTTACATCATGTTGACATGATTTGGAGAACATAGCCCGAGTTCCTTTCAGTTATTTCAATCCATAGATATCAAAGTTCAGCTGTGTGTCAGACTACTCTATTCTATTAACTTCTCTCTTAACTTCACATGTGAATTTGAAGAAGTCCATTTCTGCATTTCTGTGAAGGAATTAAATAACCTGGGGGAGCAAATCATATTCTAGCTTATGATTCCTTGTTACATTTATTAACATGGCAGGACAGCTCATATAAATATGGAGCCGAGGGAAACGGCCACAGCACACCCACAAGAACTTCTGAGAGAGGGGCATACTTTCCCTTTTACTACTACGCACAAAATACTGAACCAGCTCTTTCTATCTTAGCCACTTGACCAGGGAATGGTTTGACTTGCTGTGGGATGAATCTTCCAATTAGAAGGTATCATTCAGGGCTTGCTCAGGTATTACCTTAACTAAATAACTCTTCACAGATATGCCCAAAGGCCCATCCTTCAACTGATAAGTTTGACTGCCAAAATTTCCATAATATTCTTTCTTACTCTTAAATATTACAAAGGGAATTGGTCCTTTCTTTTACTCTCATATGTCAATGTTTTTTGTTATTGTTTAGTTTTGCTTTTTCCTTGCAGTTCTTTGACCCAGACTGAAAAGTGATATTTGCTTAAGGTACAATGTGACTTCTGCTCTCTAATAAATAAGCAGGGAGACCGTCAACATATTTCACTTCTTTGGCTTCTATACTAACCAATCAGATGTCAAATCATTAGTAGACCACCTGCCAAGAGAATGCTTGCTTATTAAATAGTCTGAGTTTTTATTTTTCCTTCTTCATTTAAATAAATGCTCTTTAAATAAATTGCTCTTTCACCAAATATGCACATGGCTCCTTCTATCAACTTCTCCATTTCCATGCTGATATGTCACCATATCATTCTAAGTACAGTAGCATATTCCTTATTTATTAGTCTTAATATATTCTTTTCATGACACATGTTAAATACCTAGCATGTTGTGAATTTATCATTTGATTCCTTAAGAATGAAATCATGCAAAACCGTGTCTCTAACACTAGAAAATACTTGTCATGCTCAAAGAAGGAGCTCAGATAATAATGCACTGAATTAAATTGAATGCTTGTTCAGATGTGGAAATGGAGTGAGATGGCGGAGGAAGATAACTGAGGCTTAAGTCGGGGGAGGGAGCATTAGTGATATGTGAACAGAAGCAAGGATGACAAGGGCTTGTTATTGTAGGGATTGATTTTGTGCCATATTTAAAAATGTGTCTATTTTGAGGCATACCTTCAATTGCCTCTTGTAATAGTCCAGTGATTAAAAGAATAAAGCACAAGCAGCGAAATGTTCCCTAGTGTTTCCTGATGAGTGCAACACTTTGCATCTATTTGGCTTCCTGCCCCTTTGTTTCCCAACCTCTTCTGGGACATCTTTACAACAGGAAAAGCTACTCCAAGCATCTTAGCATGATCAGTCTCCATGGTTAGCTATTAATCAAAGGAAAATGATAATGATTCATGTCAGCCTTTTATCCTTGGCAAGGCTGCTTCCTAGAAGTAATATCCATGTCTGATGAGGTGTGGAATCTCAGTTGCCTAGGCTAACAAAGGTTCATGTTGGTCTCTGTTCCCACACAGGTGCATAAGGTCAGGGGACATAATGGAAAGGGGCTGGGAATCCTAGACACAAACAGGACCTCAGGGTCAAGGAGGACTTCCCAAAAATAACAGTCGTTAAAGAGCCAGGGCCGCTGTCCGTGTGAGCCAGCAGACATCAATAGTACACACAGCACTCAAGTGGAAACAGAGGCGAATGATTTGGCAATAGTCTCCTGGCTGCATAAAACTATGAGACAAAGTTCGAATAACATAAAGTAACAGAGTGATTGTTGCAGCTGTAATGTGACTACATTTCACATATTAATTCTTGGATACTAGAGATGGTGAATTCTTAGTGTCTTTATTATATATGAAACCTCAGAAAGAAGCCATAATCAGGGTTCACATGACTTTCCAAATCTGGCAATGCTGAAGAAATGGAAGGTATCCAGGAGAATTTGCTAGAGGAGGCTGGCTTTTGATTGCAGTAAGACTATCTATCAACGCCAGTTCCGATGTCCAGAACCATGGTTCTCAAATCTTTGTGTGCATCACTTGGCAAAGCTTTAGAAATAGCTTGTCTCCTTAGAGACCAATTAAAACAGAATCTTTGTACTGGGAGCTCACATGTCTGCTCTTCTAAAAAAAAAAGCTTCTTGAGTGTATTAATTTTACAGTGCCCTTTCAATAAGGAATTACTCAATCATAAGGGTGGGCAGCTTAATCAACAGACATTTGTTGTCTCACCCTTCTGAAGGCTGGAAACCCAAGATCAGCTGCAAGAGAGAGTCTACACCAGTCCTCTCTTTTAGCTTGTGATGGATCAAGGCCCCTGACCTGGATCAGAACTTCAGCATCTTTTGGGGAGACACTAATTTAATTCTGAATAATTCTATTATGGGACTTTGAGAACTCGTAGTCTGCATTTGACTTGATCCCTCCCACTTAGCTGCTATGGGAAAAAGAAAGAAAAAAAGGAAAGAAAGACATGAAGAAGTAGATAGAACAGCTTATAAATGTTTTTGTGTTAAAGAGATAATTGGGCATGCCCCTTACTGGAATCTTTTACATTCTTCATGTCCAAGGGACATTTCCTAAAGATGAGGTGTTTTCAGCACCTCCTCTACTTGGTAAGACCATGTGAACCCAAACTTTCCAATAAATACACAGTAACCAGTGGGTAAACTGAGTAACTTTTAAATAAAACATCAATCTCTAGTCTCATCTCCAGCAAGTAAATTAGAATCTTAAGAGTCTATCCATTGAGATGTTTTAAAAGTGCTCTAAAGTTCTGTCCATGATTGAGAAACTTAGACTGGACTTTCTTCAGCAAAAAAGAAGAAACATGAAAGAACATATACAAAAGTATTCAGACATGGGTCTGAATGAAAGAAAGGAAGCTAAACATGTGAATCTGATGATCACCCAGCTTTCCACCTACAGGTACCTTCTGACTTCATTTAATACGAAGGATTTGTAAAGGAACAAAATCAGAGCTTGGGAAAACCAAAAGGCATGGGGATTCCCAGCATAAAGTTTCAGAGAGCAGAGAAATCAGAGAAATCTAAATTAAGTTTATCCTGAGTTCAGTCTGTGGTTCAACACTAAGTCATTCCTGTATAGGGATGAATTCTGAAACATATGACAAAGAGCTGTAAACTTAATGTCCAGAGCTTCACACAGGGCTGGAGGCATCTGGTTTTGAACATCCAGACAAGAGTTTTCATTACTGTTCAGGACATTTGACAAAGACCTTACCTGGGCCACATCTTAGCAATACTGTTAACTAGCTCCATGTAAAGAGACAGTTTGTGCCTACCTTAACGAAGCTTTAAGCAAAATGCCTCAAGAACAAGATTCTAAATCCTTGCCAAAACAAAGCCCAATACTTAAAGTTATTGTATCTACACTCTACAATGTAAAATACTCATGCTTTTACCTAGTTCAAAAAATACTAAACATATGAAGAAGCATGAAAAAATGTGACAACATACTAAAGTGAAAAAAATAGTCAATAGAAATATTCTCAGGAATTATGGAGATGATAAGAACTTTAAGAAAGGCATTTCAAACATGCTAAAGGAGTTAAGGAAAATATGAATTGTAAAAAAAGACTTAAAAATTCAAAGATTCTTCAAATTAATGATCACAATCATTTACACAGGTAAGTTGGTTTTATAGGTAAATTACACAGGGTTGAAGGAACTGTTAGGTACTGTGCTGTAAGGCAAAGTAGGTGTAAACAAATTTTGTTTTCAGAAGTTGGGGAGATAATACAGGGGTTTGTTGATGATAACAACTTCCCACTGTCCACTTCTTAGAAAGTGCTTTATATCTTGCAAGTAATTCTGCCTCTTCCAGATCAAATATTGCTTATAAAGGCACTGGTAAAGAGATAGTGGCCCTCAGAGTTAATATCTACTATGCCCAAATGCTCTATGGGGCATGTGTACGTGAGCATGTGAGTGTGCTTTGTGTGTGTGTGTGTGTGTGTGTGTGTGTGTGTGTGTATGTGTGTGTGTGTGTGTGTGTGTATGTATGTGTGATGTATTTAATGTTTTACCTAGCATAAAGTTAACTTGATGGGTTTTGTTTCTTTGACAATATTTTAGTATGTATCATTATGATGTTTTAAGTCCAGTTACAGAAAACATGACATGAATAATTAAAGACCTGCCTGTTTTTACAGACACTCAAAACTGGATGGATGTCACATGCCCCTGTTAAGAAATTCGGTGATACACTAAAGTGATAACCTATGACAAAAAATACTGCGGAATCTTTGTATACAGAGAGGAGAGAGTTAGATGCTTGAGAACACAATCTCCACACAATATAGGAACTGAGTTGATACTTTCTTGTATGACAGTACTCTGGTGCATGACAGCACCTATTTATGGAGTGTCTGGGTGGGCAAAATGGTTCTGCGGGTTAAAGCATCTGTGCTCAATCCTACTGATCTAATTTCAATCCCAGGAGCCCACAGAGTGGAAGGAAAGACCTGACTTCCATAAGTTGTTCTCTGATCTCTACATGTCACTTTCTATCTTTATTGCTTTCTCTCCTTTGCTCTCACTGCCATTTTTATTAACAAACAGAGAGAACTCAGTGCAAGCATATGACTCAATGTATTATGTCAGAACCAGTCAATGTGTCTGACCAATGCAAACTTAACACTGAAGAAGTATGTATGTGGAAAAAACAAATGACCAACAAAAATTACATATAACTCAGAAAGTGCTGCTCCATGTAAAGAGCCTATTCTTTTGAAGGGTAGTGTGCATGTGTGTGTGTGTGTGTGTGTGTGTGACCAGAATTACAGGCCAACACCATTTATGTCTGGCATTGGGATCTGAACTCAGGATGTTCTGCTTTCCAGGTAGAGGCTTAACTCCTGAGCCATCTTTCTTTCTTTTTTTTTTATTAATTAATTCATTTTTTCCACTCATATAAACTTTAAAAAATTTTTTTATTTATTCAATTGTGCATGTATGTGCGTGTGTGCATGTGTATGCGTGTGTGTGTGTGTGTGTGTGTGTGTGTAGAGCCATGGATGAATTTGGGAACCAACATGGACCACCTCCACCTCCTTGTTTACTCTGCCCCAGGATTCACAGGCTCCGCCCTACCAGGACCAGAAACACAGGCCGCCCCTGCTTCCGGCCGGCGTCTATACGTGGGGTATAGGATCCGAACTCAGGACCTTTCACCTGCAAGGCAGAGGCTTAACCCCTGAGCCACCTCTTCAGCCGCCCCCCCATCTTTAGGCTCTTACAATCTTACCGCCTCCCTTTTCCACATATTTCCCTGAACTTTAGGATGGGGAAGATTAGGCTGGCCTGGTTCCAGGTGGTTAATGTAGGGTCCTGAGCCATCTTTCTGCCCCTGAAGGATACTGTTTTTATGTGGATTAGGAGTTGTGCTAATAGTTAGTTATAATAACACGATTTCTGCTGCAGTTTGCCTGCATGGTTGCCAATAAATTTACAACTCAATGGCTCAAGACAATAAGAGGTTTTATTCTCTCTTATGATTATTCAGTTATGGTTCCTTGTCCATCTTGGCAGAAGAGTCTACACCAATACCAGAAATCAAAGGAACCAGCCACCCACTATCAATAAGGACCACTAAGAGAGGGCCAATCCTTACTTGCCAGACCAGCATGTCTGGCCAAACACACCAAAGAATGCCACCTTTCTCAACCAGTTCCCCTGGTCTTATTTACCTGCCAGGGCCTCATCTTGCCCATCATGGACTGGACCTCCCCATCAATGGTCAGTCTCCTGCAGGCTTTCTTGGGGATTAACTAACCTACTAATTTCTCACATCTGTGCCCAGTGTGCAGAACTTCAACTGTTAAGTTGACACGTGTATTTCACTATGACATTTTACCAATTGTCAAATTAACACAGAAAATATTACTTCTAAGCTGTAACTTTTCAATCCTTGTTCCCATAGGTGTTACTTTGTATGTCATTGGAGAGGAGAGCCCAGAGGAGAGACTGGCAGGCACAATAAAGGATTCTCCGGGGATTGGGGGGGAGGCACTGGGAGATGGGGAGGGGGGAGGGGGAGCAGGGGGGTCGGGGGGAGGAGGAGGGAGGGAGGGAACCAGGTGTACCTACTAAGTTTGTATGAGCAGAAATAAAAATAAAAAATGTTTAAAATAAAGAATATAAAGTACATTTAATTTTATTTTGAAAGTTCAAAATTAAAAGTTTTCAGAATTCAATTTTAAAATCTCAATCATTAAAATTTCAGTTATTAAAATGTTGGAATTGAAAGTCTCTTAAAAAATATCTGTGTGAAGTATCCCAGATACAGAAAGTTAGACGCCATATATGTACTTCCTAATAAGTGGATCCTAGATACAAAACCCACTTAATGATATAGTCAAAAGGTAAATCTTTATAATAACCACTATAATTGTAAAGGATTATAAATAGGAAAGAAGGAGAAAAAAAGACCTTAAAAGAAAGGAGACAAAAGAACACATTTCAATAGAGAAATTAGGCCACAGTCATGTTCTGCATGTAAGTAGCAAGATATCTGGTGCAGTTCACTCTCACTTCCCTTCCTGTTCACTTGGGACTGAACAGGCTTGATCTCCCCAGTCAGGGACAGTATAGATATGGACAGTTAGGTGGTAACCAACCAGGAAACAGGAGCCTGACCCCTCTCACTTCTGTGTCCTACTCCTATTCTTCCATCTACCTTTGAGTCTCTTCTTTTTTTTAATACATTTTTTATTATTTCTGCTCATACAAACTTAATAGATAGACCATTTCCCTCCCTCCCTCCTTCTCCCCCCGAACCCCCTGCTCCCCCTCCCTCCCTTCCCATCCCCCAGCGCCCCCCCAATTCCCAGAGAGTCCTTTATTGTGTATGCCTAACTTTCCTCTGGGTCCTCCTCTCCGATGACGTACAAGGACCCAGTGGCATTTCCCTGAACCCTTTCTCGTGTTCCCCTTAAGCATAGGAACACTACTGTGGCTGTCAATCCCTTGCCTCTAAGGATCTTGGTTCTTTAGCTGATGCTAGACTTTGTGAGGTCAACAGTGTGTTGGACATTGCACAGGGCATGCAAAGTCCTATTATGATTGCTTCGGCCCTAACTAGTGTGGAGAATCTTGCAAATCCTTGCTGCTCCCATCCTTGTGCTCTTACAATCTTACCGCCCCCTCTTCCGCAAATGTCCCTGAGCTTCAGGATGGGGGGGAGATTAGGCTGGCCTAGTTCTATGTGGTTGATATAGAGTCTCTGAAGTTCTCGATTGTGGTTTGTTGATTTTCTTTTGCAGTTTTGCTGCTCCTGCAATTCCCTTCACTCCATCTTGATGGGCACTGTATGTCACCCCCTGGCCAGAGACAAAAAGCTGTTAAACTGGAGTCTTGTTGTAATAGCACATATCTCCCCCCCATCCTGGAGCTCAGGGACATTTGCGGAAGAGGGGGCGGTAAGATTGTAAGAGCAAAAGGATGGGAGGAGCAACGATTTGCAAGATTCTCCACAATAGTTGGGGCCGAAGCAATCATAATGGAACTTTGCATGCCCTGCGCAATGTCCAGCGCACTGTTGCCCTCGTTAAGTCTAGCATCTGTTAAGGGCACCGAGACCCCTGGAGGCAAGGGATTGACAGCCATAGTAGTGATCTTATGCTTAAGGGGAACAAGAGAAAGGGCTTATGGAAATGCCACTGGGTCCTTATATGTCATCGGAGAGGAGGACCCAGTGGAGAGTTAGGTGCACACAATAAAGGACTCTCTGGGAATTGGGGGGGAGGCACTGGGGGAAGGGGAGGGGGAAGAGGGGGGAGGGAGGGAACTGGTAAAAAATTTTAAAATGTATAATTAAATTTTTAATAAAAAAAAAACAAGGGTAGATGTAAGAAAAGCATGAAACTTCAGTGAGGGAGGGGTCAGTCACCCATTTGCAAAATGATTACTTTTTATCTGCCAGACTATATGCCCTCCCCTTCTGGTGAGATCATACCCCCCAGTCGTACATGATCAGGAACAAACGTCTGTGAACTTAACCAGGTGTCACATTACTTACTTGCATTCTTTGGAGGTCTATTTTCTCTGCTGTAACATGGTCCCCTCTCTCCTTGTGTCTGG
Source organism: Typhlomys cinereus (assembly GCA_023101885.1). Taxonomy (NCBI): domain Eukaryota; kingdom Metazoa; phylum Chordata; class Mammalia; order Rodentia; family Platacanthomyidae; genus Typhlomys; species Typhlomys cinereus. The sequence continues at coordinate 6,383,496 of JALPQD010000067.1, read as the reverse complement.
TGTGGCCCTCCAACCCCATCCCTCCTGTTCATAATCCTTGCAATTACTGTATTACATGGGTTTGCCTTTGAGTGTCTCAATGTGGGCTGGATGAGTTTGGTACTAGGAGCCACCTATTAGGGAGTACATACGGCGCTTAACTTTCTGGGTTTGGGATACTTCACATAATATAATTGTTTCTAATGGCATCCATTTCCCAGCAAATTCCAGTAATTCATCATTTTTGATGGCTGAGTAGTACTCCATTGTATAGATGTACCACTGTTTCCTTATCCACTCGTCAACTGTTGGACATTTAGGTTGATTCCATGACTTTACTATTGTAAACAGTGCTGCTATGAACATGGTCGTGCTTGTGCTATTGAGGTGAATCTCTGCTGTATGGGGGGTTATTCCCAAAAGTGGAATAGCAGGGTCATATGACATTTCAATCTTTAATTTCTTTAAGAATTTCCAGATGGCTCGCCAGAGTGGCTGTATGAGCCTGCATTCCCACCAGCAGTGTTGCAGAGTTTCCCTCTCTCCAAATCCTCTCCAGCACTTGTTGTTGTTTGTATTGTGGATTTTTGCCATCCTGACCAGGGTGAGATGATATCTCAGGGAAGTTTTGATTTGTATTTCCCTGATGGCTCAAGAAGTGGAGCATTTCTTAAGATATTTGTTAGACATTTTAATTTCATCCCTGGTAAAATTTCTTTTAAGTTCCAGGGCCCATTTTTTAATTGGGCCATTGGTTTCCTTGGTGTTTAGTTTTCTAAGTTCTTTGTGCACTCTGGACAGTAGAGCTCTATCAGATATGTGGTTCATGAAGATTTTCTCCCATTCTGTGGGTTGCCTTTGAGCTCGTGTTACAATCTCTTTATCTGAACAGAGCACTTTAATTTCACAAGGTCCCAACTGTTGAGAGTTGGTAGCAGTGACTGTGCCATTGGATGTCTGTTTAGGAAATGTTGGCCTAGCCCAATCAGCTCGAGGGAGTTCCCTATCCTTTCAACTATGGTTTTTATAGTCTCTGGCCTGATATCAAGGTCCTTGATCCATTTGGAATTAAGTCTTGTACATGGTGACAAGTATGGGTCCAGCTTTAATCTTCTGCATGTGGAGATCCAGTTTTGCCAGCACCATTTGTTGAAGATGCTGTTCTTTTTCCATTGGATTCTTTGGGCCCCTTTGTCAAAGATCAAATGGCTGTAATTTTGTGGGCTTATATCTGGGTCTTCAATCCTTATCCATTGATCTGTGTGTCTATTTTGGAGCCAGTACCAGGCTGTTTTTATAACTATTCATTTGTAGTCTAGACTAAGGTTCGGTATGGTAATACCTCCAGCAGTGTTTTTGTTACTCAGGATTGTCTTTGCTATCCTGGGTCTTTTGTGCCTCCATATGAATTTTGAGATTATTTGGTCAACTTCTTTAAAGAATTGCTTTGGGATTTTGATTGGTATACCATTGAATTTGTATATTGCCTTTGGTAGGATGGTCATTTTTTCAATGTTGATTCTGCCAATCCAGGAACATGGGAGGTCTTTCCACCTTCTGGTGTCTTCTGCAATTTCTTTCTTTAGGGTTTTAAAGTTTTCATTGTAAAGGTCTTTTACCTCCTTGGTTAGGTTTATACCAAGGTATTTCATTTTTTTAGGGGCTATAGTAAATGGGATTGTTTCTCTCAAGGCTTTTTCACTTCTTTCATTCTGGGTATATAGGAAGGCCTCTGATTTTTGCACGTTTATTTTGTATCCTGCCACCCTGCTGAACTTCTCAATTAGTTCCAGGAGCTTCCTGGTGGAGTTTTTGGGATCCCTCAGGTATAAGATCATGTCATCTGCAAATAGGGATAGCTTGACTTCTTCCTTGCTGATTTGAATCCCTCTTATGTCCCTTTCAGGTCTTATGGCTTCAGCTAAGACTTCAAGTACAATATTGAATAGAAGTGGTGAGAGTGAACAGCCTTGTCTAGTTCTTGATCAAAGTGGGAATGCTTCCAATTGTTCCCCATTGAGCATAATCCTTGCTGTGGGCTTGTGGTATACAGCTTTTATTATATTGATAAAGGTCCCTTCCATTCCTACTGTCTCTAGCGTTTTGATCATAAAAGGCTGTTGGATCTTGTCAAAGGCTTTTTCTGCATCTATCGAGAGTATCATGTGGTCTTGGACTTTGGACTGGTTTACATGATGAATTACATTTATTGATTTTCGTATGTTGAACCAACCTTGTGTGCCAGGGATGAAGCCTACTTGGTCCCTGTGAATGATCTTTTTGATATGTTTTTGAATCCGATTTGCTAAGACTTTGTTGAGAATCTTTGCGTCTGTTTTCATCAGAGAGGTCGGCCTATAGTTTTCATTTTTAAGTGAATCTTTATTAGGTTTTGGGATTAAAACAATATTAGCTTCATAGAAGGAATTTGGTAGTGTTCCTTCCTTTGCTATTTGATGGAATACTTTAAGGAATATTGGTGTTATTAACTCCTTAAATGTCTGGTAGAATTCTGTGCTGAATCCATCTGGTCCAGGACATTTTTTGGTGGGAAGATTCGAGATTACTTCCTCAATTTCCTTATATGTTATAGGACTATTTAAATAATTCACAACTTCCTGATTCAATTTAGGTAGGTTGTGTTTACTTAGAAATTCATCTATCTCTTTTGTGTTGTCAAACTTCACAGAGTATAAGATTCGTTTTGTGGCCCAATATGTGATCTATTTTGTAAAAAGTTCCGTGTGCTGCTGAGAAAAATGTGTATTCTTTGGTGCGTGGGTGAAAAGTTCGATAGAGATCTGTAAGGTCCATTTCTTTAAGGGTTTGATTAAGGTCCAAAGTGTCTCTGTTAAGCTTTTGACCTGTTGATCTATCCCATGTTGAGAGGGCGATGTTGAAGTCCCCAAGAATTATCGTTTGGGGGTTGATTTCTTGCTTTAGGCGCTGTAGGCTTTTCTTAATGAATGTGGAGGGGCCCGTATTGGGTGCATAAATGTTCAGTATTGTGAAGTCTTCCTGGTGAATTGTACCTGTGTCTAAAATGTAGTATCCATCTGTGTCTCTTATGATTTTCTTTGGTTTGAAGTCCACTTTGTCTGAAAGCATAATTGCTACCCCTGCCTGTTTCCTGGTTCCATTAGCTTGCAAGATTTTGGACCAGCCTTTCATTCTTAGGATGTGCCTATCTTTTGTGGTGAGATGAGTTTCCTGAAAGCAGCAGATTGTTGGATTGTGATTTTTAATCCAAGTTTGTAATCTGTGTCTCTTAATCGGTGAGTTAATACCATTGACATTTAATGTTATAATGGAGATATTATTTTTAATTCTGGACATTTTTTATGTTTAGTAGATTTTGTAAGCATGTTGTTTGATATTTATTTTGGTGGTATTATACTTCCCTTCTGTCCTCTTGGATATGCTTGTTCTTTTCAAGCTTGAGTATCATTTCTAGCATTTTTTGAAGGCCTGGTTTGGCAGACATGTATCCCTTCAAGTTGTCCTTGTGCTGGAAAACTTTTCTTTCTCCCTCAATCATGACAGATAGTTTTGCCGGGTATATCAGTCTGGGTTGGAATTTTTGTTCTTTTAATACTTGAAGTATATCTCTCCAAGCTCTTCTTGCTTTTACTGTTTCCATTGAGTAGTCATTTGTTATTCTAATAGGTTTACCTTTAAAATTGAGTTGCTTTCTTTCTCTTGAAGCTCTCAGCACCTTTTCTTTGTCTTGAATGTGGAGTGTTTTGACTATTATTTGCTGTGGCGATTTTCTATTTTGGTCATATCTGTTTGGAGTGCGAAATGCCTCTTGTATTTGGATAGCCCTCTCATTCTTTAGTTGTGGGAAGTTTTCATTGATGATGAATTGAAATATTTCCTCCGGTGTGGTATTTTGGGATTCTTGTTCTGGTATTCCATGAATGTGCATGTTAGGTCTCTTTAGGGTGTCCCATATCTTGCATGTTCCTCTCCAGTATCTTTTTGGCTTTAGCAATCTCTTCCATTGAGCTGGTCAATTCTCCCACTTTGTCTTCAAGATCTGAAATTCTATTTTCTGCCTCATTTGTTCTGCTGATAAGACTCTCTGTTGAGTTTTGGGTTGAAGATAACTTGTCTTTTAGCTCAATTTTAAACTCTGCCTGAGACTGTTTTAACTGCTCTATACCTATTTTTGTTTCTTGAACTGTTTTTCTCAACTCCTCCAAGTGCCTGTTGTGTTCCTGTTCAAAGTGGTTGATACGGTTGTTTAACTCTTCTCGGATTTCCTCTTTCATAATATTAATCATGGTAATGATCATACTCTGAAAGTCATTGTATTAGGTCTGGCTTTCATGGCTATTTTCTGTGGATTTGTTCTGGTCGGAATCCCTCCTTATGGGATTGATTCTTTCGGCAGGAGATTGGTCTTGTTGGGTTTTGTTTCTCGTGGATCTGCACTTTGACTTGGGCATTGTTGTTTTGTTTTTCAGGACCTTTCAGTTTCGGTGTGTTTTTCACTGAATTGACGTAGTTGGTATTGTTACACTTGCCAATTATTACTAGTGCTTGCCTTGGATTGGGTATGTTTGTGTATTGTTATTGTTATATCCTAGATGAGGCTACTAGGCTGTTAGTACGTCAGTTAAGTCAGGTTATGTTACCATGGGGTGAATATTAGTCTGGTAGTGCATTTTTACGATTTAGTATCTTGGTGAAATGTTGGGGTGAGTGGTGTACTCCCTGGAGTTGTATGTTTTGAGGTGCCTGTATGAGAAAGTTGATTTACAGCATTGATACTTTAAAGGATCAGTAAGGTGAAAAAAAAGTTTACTTATCTTTGGGCTGGACGAGAAGAATCTAGCCCACGTGATATATTGATTGTAGTGGATTCCAGATGTATGGTCTGTTCCCTTTGTTCTTTAGAATTTTGCTTGAGTTTCCTTTGGGCTCTATTGAATTCTGAGTAGCAGTGTGTCTTCCGTGGACCACGTGCATAGGTCCCCAGTGGGCCAGAGAGGCAGAGGGTCTGATGTTGATGGCAGAATTCTTCACCTGCGACCTTGGTGGGGGTGGGCAGAGACACACGGGGGCTGGAGGGGATTGTGCGAGGGGCTGGGGTCGGGGCAGGGCCCCGGGGGCTAAGCAGGCGGCTGTGCGGTGCTGCTGGCCTGGCGGCTCCAGGGTGGGGGGCGGGGCTTGGCTGGGCTCTCTAGCTCACTGGCTTACCTGGGAAGGTCGGCGCAGAGGGGGGGGGCAGGGCCCTGGGGGCAAAGCAGGGGGCCAAGCAGCGCGGTGCTGCTGGCCGGCAGCTCAGGGGTGGGGGGCCTGAGTCTCTTCTTATATTCAGATCTTTGTTTAAACAGTCTTTTATCTTTGGTTAGGAGATGGCCTTGACAACCAATCAGGGTGCAGCCAAGGGCAATGCACAACAGCAAAACTGAAATCAGCAACAAATCATAATTCAGAATACCAAAGACCCTACGATATGATATCCACCCAGAATCAGATCAGTCAAATCTTTCCCCATCCTAAAGCTCAGGGAACCTTGCAGAAGAGGGGGTGGCAAGATTGTAAAAGCCTAAAGATGGGGAGGATCAGTGATATGCAAGATACTCCACACAAGTCAGGGATGCAGCAGCCAGGCTATAGCCACAATATGATTAGACCTTTGGTGACCTGCACAGCTTCCCAAAGTCTACCAGGAATCACAGAGGAAAAGGCTTCAAGCAGTAGGATTCTTAGAGGCAAGGGGTTAGACAGTCATAATAGAGTTCCCATATTAGCAGGCAACCCAAGAAGGGGCCCTGAGCTATGCCACGGAGTCTCGAACCCTCACTAGTGTAGACGATTCAGAAGGAAATTCAGTGCCCACATAAATAGATGCTCTGGAAGATGGGAGGGAGAAAGCAGGAAGCACCAAGAGTGGAGGAGGGAAGGAAAAGGTGTGTGTGTGTGTGTGTGGAGAGAGAGCAATGGGGGACAACAGGGAAGAGAGGCATCAGGAGAAGAAGGGGGTACCTATTGAACTTGTATAATTAGGCAAAAAATGTAATAAAAATATAATAAAAACTCCAATCTCTAAACTGTAATGTCTTGATAAAATCAAATCAAATTAAATATGTTCATGAGAATAAATATTAAAATGGAAGCATCATAACAAAAAAAGAAAATATCAATTCAAAATTAAAAGTCTGTCAAAGTAAATACCTCATCCTATAATTCAATTTTCATCTTCTGTTGCTCATCATGTAGTCTCAATGGCTCAAAGATTCTGGGAAATCCCAATTACTCTTTTTAGCTCAAAGTTGCAGAAGCAGCATTTCTCTGGACCAGGATGAATCTTCACTCTCAGTTGTTCATATCACACAACTTCTGCTTTTAGTATGTCCAACATTATGGATTCACCTCTGCAGCTATAAGGTTCACCTTCCTTTGCTGAAACTACAAACCTGCCACTTGATGACAAGCTTCAGCAATTGTCTATGAACCCCTCAATCATGCATCAAAGCCAGTACCACCAGGACATTGCTATAAAGTTCTGCAACAAAGTTGAAATGTAGCTTGGCATACACAAAACACAGCTGTACCAACCTCTGTATGCTCACTCTGGAAAAGTCCTTTTCTAGGCAGCCAAAATGTGTGAAGGGTAAGAAAGGCCTTCAACTTAGGCTTTCAGTCCCTGAAGAAAGTTGAGTTTTCAGATCATGGAATTTCCATAGAGTGGTATTCATTTGTTTCACTGTCCCAGTTTTCCTTTATCCACATTCATTTCTCAAATGAATAGCTGCTCTACTATCTGCCCTTTCCACATCCAAAACTTCAAGGCTACCAACATAGGTCTCCTCTACCAAGCAAACCAGTCCACCCTCTTTAAATTCAGCTTTACCAAAGTCCTTGGCCCAAACAATTAACAACTCTGTCAGCATCGCTATTTTTCAAACAGCTCACAAACAGAGTTGTTTTTATAGCACACAATCTTGATATTGTCAAACATTGTAATATTCCTCTAAAAAAGTCAAAATCCATGATGTCCATATAGCCAGATTTGTCAGCAATACCCCACTACTACTACCAAATTTTGATGCAGTTTGTCTTTATGATTGTCAATAAACTTACTACCAAACAGCTTAAAGCAACAAAGTATTCAATTGTCTCTTATAATTGTCTGGTTATGTTTTCTTGTCCAGCATGATAGTAGAGCTCACAACAATACCAGAAGGTGAGAGAAATGGCCATATGATATCCATAAGATCCCTTAGAGAGGGACAATTCTTACTTGCCAGATCAGCATGTCTGGCCAAGCATACCAAAGGATAACAACTTTCTCAACCAGTTACCTCCATTTTATTCAGTTGTCTAGGGACTAGTCTCACCTACCATGAACTGAGTTTCCCTGTTGATGGTCAGTCTCCCTCAGGATTTCTCTGGGCTTACTCACCAACTAATTTCTTACAACTGTGCCCAGAGCTCAGAGTCTCAATTATCAACCTGTATCTGACTATGACATTGCTAACCACTAGAGCTGAGAATCTCTTTATTTTGAAGAAAATTAACACTAACTATACTGACTATGGAAAGTTTAAGACTCAGTGACTCTTGTAGTGTTAGTTAAAATAGAGTGATTTGTACACTTTAGATGGTTACAGGCAATCTAGGAGAAGATCATGCATTTTGCTGCTTGAAGCATTGTGAAAAATCTTATGATACTTCACAGATGCCAAAAGAAAAATGCTGATTTGGAAGACATTCAATGAGCAACACCAAATTTAATCCCAAAAGAAAAATAATTATACTGTAGAGAATGTTTATATATGAATAATGAGAAGACAGTCTTTTTTGTTTTAAAATGACACCAAATTCTCCTGGAATCCAAATTATGAGTTCTCTTAGGCTCTTTTTTGGATAAACTGAATTTTTTTAATTGGAAGATGGTGAGGAACTGGCCTTTACATGGATTGTTTCATGGTAGAAATATTCTGATAGAGATAATAGGTGTTATTATATGACAAATAGGTACTCAAAAACAGAGATCAGTAAAACAAAGCAGAGATCAGGAAAAATCACAGGAGAGCCTAAGGATGAGAGGAAGATTATGGAACAAGAAAGCCACCAGATGGGAGGTGGGAGAGAGGGACTTAAGCAGCATCACGGAGATGCTCAGAGATATCACAGAGAAGAGTGATAGGCTATGGAAGGCTACACAGGCTTCTGTAGCCTGTAGATCAGCTTTTATCATCAACAAACTGATGCTTATCACGGGGTCAAAGTGTCAGCTGGGATTGGACCTGCCAAAATTGATGCATGTTATTAGATAGAAAATTGATATATTAATGAACAAAGATTATACATGCTCTCTGAAATTAAAGGTTTAACAGAAGAGTTTCACTAACACTTTACTATTAAACACATCTCCTGTTTTCTCCCTTAAGACTGATATCTGGGTGAGCTGAAACCAATCCCTGCCTACAGTAGAGATGCTTTAGTCTTTAATATCTGGTTTTTAAAATTAGGTCCAACTATTCATAAATTTCTCATGAGTATTTGTTCTACTCTTGGTAATGGGTCAAAACTCTGTCCCTGGACACAACACACCCTGGGGATGCCATGAGGAAATGTTCTCAGCTTGGCTCTTTACTGTATTCCTCAATTTGTTCTCTGACTTGGTTCTTGTGTGACTCAGTATCTACAGGCCAGGGCCTAGCTGCTCTGTTCCACAGGCTGTAATTACAGGGCCTTGCTAAAAGCAGACTCTTTAAGGATCTTGGATATTTCCTCTTCAGTACACTAAGGAAGTTCATTTTAACTTTACAGTCCCTCGAGTGATTCTCATATTTCAGTCAATTCATATATTTGAAATCCCTAAATGAAGAGGAAGTTTGAGCCCTCTGAGGAAGGACTTTGGCGGGCTGTCCCAAGAGTCTGTGGACCACCAGTTGGAGAAGAGACTTAGGAAAATCAGGTGGTCAGTGGAACTTTAGGGTAGGTACATTTCACAGTATAGTTTTTTCATCCCTGAACCTGTCCTGTGATTCATTTGTTTAGTTCTTAGATAACTGGAATAGATGTCATTGATTGGCAGATCTTTACTACTGTGCTGGGAGGTCTGTTATGGTAGGAAAGTCCAAGTGGAAGTTATGAGAACTGCTTGAGTTTGCTGAAATAGTAAATTAAAACCAGCAGTACAAAACTGACCCTTAAGGATTTTAAAATTTCAGAAGTAGTGGTTTCTACTTCACCCTCATACATGTTTGGTCTGTGTATAAAATAGATGACACTGAAGAATGAGTGGCTACTGTGGATTGAATCTTTCTGTGCCCCTCAGAAGTTGCATGTTGAAATCATATCATATCAGGAGATGGGGTCTTCAGGAGATAATTAAGTCAAGAGGGTGGAACTCTCACAAGTTTTGTCCTTACAAAAAGGAGCTATACCTTCCTTCATAAGCAATTCCAAGGAGCTCTCTAGTTTTCTTTTTTTCTGCAAGTTTATAGGAACAAGTGGCTACTTGCTAGCAGGAAGAAGACCTACTAAAACCGGTCATAGAAACATCCTGACTTCAGACTTCCATCTTCTAGAGCTATGAGAGATAAAGTGTGTTGTTTATAAGTCACCCAGTTAATTACTTTGCCATAGTTTTCCCAAATAAGCAGATTGGACTGCTATAAACATAATCAGAGTAACTGTCATTGTTAGTGGTGCTCCAGATGTAGTTTTATTTCTAAAGTAAATCAAAGTTTAATGTTCTTGTTTTCTGCAGACATGCTAGCAGAGATCATTGGGAGCAGTTTGCTTTCAGTTAGCAGGACTGGCAATTTACCTTTACTGTCCTCTTTTAAGACTGTTGCACTTCAGCTTTCTCTCATAACACACTCCATAGGAAAATTGATTACTTTTTTATTCCAAAGGACATGACGCTAGCTCATTATGTTGATAATATTATCTAGGGACCAGGAAGTAAAAAACTATTTTAAACTCATTGCTAAGTATGTGCATGCCACAGAAGGTATAATAATACCACAAAAATTCAGGAGTCTCCCACATTAGTGAATCTACGACCTCAGTATCTGGAACATATTGAGCTATTCCTTCCATGGTGAAAGACAAGTGGCCTCATCCAACATTTCCCACCGCTACGGAAGAAGTATATTTACAGACGTTTTCTGGATTTGGGAGGCAACATGTACTTTATTTGGGCATGCTACTAAAACCCATTTACTGTTTCAACTGAAACATTTTTTTTAATTTCCATTCATATAAACTTAACAGGTATACCGGTCCCCTCCCTCCCTCCAACCTCCCACCGCCCTATGCCCCCCTTCCCTCCCCCCTCCCTCCCCATCCCCCAGTGCCTCCCCCTCCCATCCCCGGAACATCCTTTAATGTGCATGCCTGACTCTCCTCTGGGTCCTCCTCTCCGATGACGTCCAAGGACCCAGTGGCATTTCCCAAAACCCTTTCCTGTATTCCCATTAAGCATAGGAAAACTACTGTGACTGTCAATCCCTTGCCGCCAAGGATCTTAGTGCCTTTAGCAAATCCTAGACTTTGTGAGGTCAATAGTGTGTTAGACATTGCGCAGGGCATGCAAAGTCCAATTATGATTGCTTTGGCCCTAACTTGTGTGGAGTATCTTGCATATCATTACTCCTCCCATCCTTGTGCTCTTACAATCTTACTGCCCTCTCTTCCACAAATTTCCCTGAGCTGCTGGATGGGGAGAGATTAGGCTGGCCTAGTTCCAGGTGGTTGATATAGAGTCTCTGAAGTTCTGGATTGTGGTTTGTTGATTTTCTTTTGCAGTTTTGCTGCTCCTGCAATGCCCTTCACTCCATCCTGATGGTTATTGGATGTCACCCCCTGGCTAGAGATAAAAAGCTGTTAAACTAGAGTCTTGTTATAAGAGTATATTCAAAGGTAGATGGAATAAAAGTAGGAAACCACAGTGAGGGAGGGGTCAATCACTCATTTGCAAAATGGTTACTTTTTATCTGCCAGACTATATGCCCTCTCCTTCTGGTGAGATCATACCCCCTTAGTTGTAAATGATCAGGAACGAACGTCTGTGAACTTAACCGGATGTCTCATTACTAACTTGCAGTCCTTGATGGTGGCCTATTTTCTCTGCTGTAACATGGTCCCCTCTCTCCTTGTTTCTGGTGTGGCCCTCCTACCCCATCCCTCCTGTTCATAATCCTTGCAATTACTGTAGGTATTACAGAGATTTATCCTTGAGTGTCTCTAGGTGGGTTTGCTACTAGGAGCCTCCTATTAGGGAGTACATACGGCACTTAATTTTCTGGGTCTGGGATACTTCACTTAATATAATTGTGAAACATTTTTTTTTAACAAAAAGAAAAAAATCATATTTTGTTGTCTTTTAGGAATTAAAGTTAGATTCTAGCAACTCAATATTTTGCAACAATTTTATCTCTCACTGTTTGGCACAGATCATACCCAGGAAGCTATACTGAGATTGTGTGTTTTCTATCACAGAGATGTGTGCACATCAGTGCTTATTACTGTACTAGCTAAGAAATTGACTCATTCTAAGTGACTGTCCATTAAGAGATGAATGGATAGAGAAAATGTGGTAAATATGCGCAGTGGAATTCTTTCGGTTGTAAATAACAATGAACCATAACATTTTCAGGAAAGTAGATGGAGCCTAAATCATTGTGCTAGATTACTGCATGACTTTTCTGGTAGGGGAGGAGGGTCAAGAGTAAATACCCCTTCATCTTAGGCACTAACGACAGACCAAAGAAATGATTCCAACCAAGTACAGCCTGATGCACTGGTGAATTTAATGGAGTTACTCACAGAAGCATGGGTGACTCAAAGACAGCTGCATAACTGAAATTCCCAGCCCAGAATGGGTAGCCATTCATGAATGCCGAGTTCCTAGAATTTCCAGGCCACCTTACCAAGTCTCTTCTTCCCTAACAGTTGTTTGCTGCTTGTATGAGTGACAGCTTCAACTGTCACTGATGCTTCAGAGCCAAGCTTCTAGGCACACCTTGAAGAATTATTTGGTTAAGGAAGAGCTATGAGAAACTGTGTAGGAGTTTACATGATTTATGTGGGAAGATCCAGCACATAATGAAGAAACTGATCCTTGGACAAGTGGATAAATATGGGGAGAAAGCCTTTTTATTCTTTTAAAGTTTCATACATGGATATAGTGGATGAATGATATTTTTACACCGCAATCTTCAATTTCATCCTCTGTCCTGTTTCCATTACAACCTTTCTTCCCTGACAGTCTCCCTCCTATTTTAACGTGTTTTTCATGTGTGACTCACTGAATTTCCTATGGCATGTGCTTGAACACTTGCTGGAGTATGAATCACGTATCAGTGGGTACACTATTGAATAAAGCACCTTCCCTTACTTCCTCATCAGCATTAACCCTTATCAATCTCTCAGGGATATGTGGGACCTCTTGAGATCTTTCCCCTTCTATAGTTAAATAATGATAGGACAAATCCCATGAAGGGTATGTGGAAATATACATAGTTATACTGAAGTCATATCAATGTCAGCTCTTTCATGTCAAGAAGATCCTATCTGATCACATATCTTTCTCCTTTTAGACTCTTAACAATCTTACTGCCTCCTTTTCCATAATATTCTCTGATCTTTGGGGTGGATGGGTTGTCTTAGAGTCTCATTTAGGGATAAGCAGTCCACAGCCACTTCTTTTTTTGCACCTTCACCAGTTGTAATTCTCTGTGATGAGCAATTTTTTCAGTTCTGTTGGAAAAGGAAACTTTTAGGTTGAGTGTTCCTCCTGTTTAAAAGGCAGTTTGATATACTGTCTTTGTAGCTAAACCTTAATAACTTGCACTTCCTCTATGGTCCATTTTCTCCCTTTTTGCAGATTCTCGTTCTGATTTACAATGCCAAAAATGTGATCCCTGCTGAAAAATGGGTACTGATGCCAAATATAGCTCTGACTTGTTCTTATATAGCCACAGCAGGTCTATGCAGCAGAGGGGAGGATGGCAGGGTGGAGCTCCCTGAGCCCCCCTTAAGCCTATGTCGTGCTGCATGGGGACCGCCCAGGGTTTCCTGACTTGAGCTCTGTGTGTAAGTGGACAACTTACAGTTTTTCCTCTGTAAGTCAGCATAAACTTTTCTGCTGCTCTCCTGGAATGAAGTAGTCTCTGTCCATGGATGATTTTTATCACTGTTGTTACTATTAGAAACTTTTATTAAAGACAGAGTTGCACATAATGTAGCAAACAGGAATCACCATTCTAGAGATCTGGAAAGGTCACTATGTGACTTTCTTATTGCTCTTTCATTTTCTATGTTTTCAAATGTTAATTTCAAATGTCATTTTAATTAAACTTTTATTCCTGGGAATGTTAAACAAGACCAGCCCTAGCTATTTTTAACTTTGATACTTCCTCTAGTTCAAAGTGAGCAGGAGAAAGCTGTGTATAAACTGCAGTCCATGTCAATAGCACTCAGTTTTCCACATGGCTGTGTTGCTATTTACAACATTGCCTCTATTTCCACACTGCTGTATCACTAACTTGCATTTGATAGGGTAGCATGTTAATACATTTTAAAATAAAGAAGCAGAAAGTTCTGTGTGATTCTAAAAGAAATTTCAAATTAAAATAGTCATTTTAATTACAGTCATTATGGTTTTTATGATTATGTGTGGTAAAAGTTTAATTAGCAAATTTTGTTATTAGGAAAAATCCTAATATAACTGCATTCGCACAATTATATATATGTATGTATATATGTATGTGTGTATGTATGTCAATTTTAACTACAAGCAGGTAGGTAATATTTATTGAGCAGTTATTAATTTTCATAAATCTTTCTCAATTTATGAAAATTAGTAATCTAGAAAAAGTCTCATGGAAACACTCCTGAGAGTAGATACTAGGGTTGCATTCATTGATTGGTTGAAATGGGCATGGAGAGATGAGGAAACTTACCTGAAATCACAAGGTGAAATCTCAGTGGGATGGTCAGTGATAATTGATAACAGAATCTAGAATCACCCGGACACCAACCTCGGGGTACCTATGGGGGATTTTCTTGAGTAATGAAATTGGAAGATCTGCCCGATGTGAGTGTCACTCTTTTCTGACTGAATTCCTAGACTATGCACATGGAGAAAGGGGACTGAGCAGCAGCACGCATGAATTCAGCCCTTTCTGCTTCCTGACTGTGGATATAGTATGCCTGGCTGCTTCAGGTTTTTGCTGCCTTCCCTACCATGATGGACTGTACCTTGAACTGTGAGTCAAAATAAATCCTTTTCTCTCTTAAGTTGCTTTTATCAGGGTATTTTATCACAGCAACAGCCAAGGAAGTAAGATGGCGAGGAAGAACACAGTGTGATCATGTAGTTTAGCAGAAATGCATCTATCTGCTTCACTGCATCATAGCAATGATTGTTATGAGGTGTGGCTCACTGTCGATAGCAGTTTTCCATTTATAGTATTGATAAGCTGGGAGAGCTATTGAACCCTTGAAAGACACTGGGAGTCCTTCTTGGAATTACTGTTGAACAGAACAGAACAGGAGAACTAGACTCCATTCCAAGGAAATAATAGTCTCATGAAGAGAGTGGAAAGGAGACAGGCAACTTTGCTAAGTAAATTAATCCTACTAAAAAAATAGGAGGGGGTAGCCTTCCTTTCTTCAATCCTTCCTTTAATATTTATTGAGCAACTATTTTGTGGTAGGCCTTGAAAGTGCACAAATGAGTGGTGCCCAGCAAGCCACCTAGAGAACCCCAGACTTCTGGGAATGAACTCCCACAAAAGAACAGGTCCAGGATCTGATTTAATCAAGTGGAGGCAGATGCAGCCTGTTGTGTACAGCAGGGGAGGAAGTGACTCATTGGCCTGGGGATTTGGGGAGATTTCAGTCATTTAAAGCAGGTTTTGAAGAATGAGCGGGTGATAGTAACGGGAACAAATAAGGGAGAGGAAACAGACTTTCATTTCCGCTTTCCGCATTCTGTTACTATTCTCAGATCTTCACTGGATGTATCTTATATTCCAGCCTTTGTGCATGGAACATTCTGGTGATAAGGCAACTAAGTTTAGCATCTGTAGTACCCGGGAGCCACAGGATTTTGTACTTATTTTATTTTTTTTCTCTTCATGTCCATGTTTGTGTATACGGGGTGCATAAGTATGTATGCACAGTGTATGTGTGTGTGAATATGAGTAGGATTACGTGTGTGCTGGTGTATCTATATAAGTGTGCTTTGAGTGTGTGTGCCTGTGGAGCCCTGAGGGAAATATCATTTATCATCCTCAACCATTCTTCCACTTCATTGTTGTGAGCCTAGTTCTGTAAATAAACCCAGAGCACACCAATAGAGCTAGTCTGGCTAGACAACTTGCTCTGGGGATTCCCAGGCTCTGCCTTCCAGGTTAGGTTAGTGGTCACATCCACCTGACATTTTTATATGGTATCTGGAGATCCAAACTCAGGTCCTTTTTGCTTGCCAGGCAAAGGCTTTAACTACTGAGCTGTGTTCCCAGCCCCATAGTATCATTTATGTCCAATTAAGAGTGCAGTTTCCTATCTGTTAACAGGCAGCTTAGTTTTTTCCAGTTCTCTGTGGTCACTACCTATCTGGCTTGTCTTTGACCCCACAGCCAGGGCTCAGGACCAGGATTCCACATCACTGGATGTCTTCTTCCTCCTCTTCCTCCTCTTTCTCTTTCTTTTGCTCCTCCTCCTCCTTTCAGGGAACATGTCTTCCTTCTTCTCCTGCTGTTTCCCATCTTTCTTCTTTGCTCCAAGTGTACATGCCCACTTCACCCTTAGTTCCCCAAGGCATATCAGCTATGAGAGCAAAGTTTATCTATCTATCTATCTATCTATCTATCTATCTATCTATCTATCTATCTATCTATTTATTTTGCCAATCATATAAACTTAATAGGTACCCCCATCTCCTCCCTCCCTCCACCCCTCCCCAGTCTTCTTTGCTCCCTCCCCCTTTTTCCCCTTCCTTCATCCCCTCCCTTTCTCCCAATGTGCCCCTCTGCCCCCCCCCCTAATTCTGGGAGCATCCTTTGGTGTGAATGTCAAACTTCCTTCTGCGTCCTCCACTCTAATGAGGTGTTAGGACTCAGTAGCATTGCTTAGAGCCCTTCCTTGTGCTCACCTTTAGTATGGGAACACAATTGTGACTGTTAATCTCTTGTTTCTAAGGATCCTAGTGTCTGTGATCCATGCTAGACTTTGGGGGGTCGTTGACATGTCAGTCATTGTGCATGTCATGCAAAGTCCTATTATGGTTACTGCAGTCCTAAATTGTGAAGAGTATCTTGCATATCGTTGGTTCTCCCCATCTTTAGGCTCTTACAATCTTACCACCCTCTCTTCCACAAATTTCCCTGAGCTTTAGGATGGGGAGAGATTTGACTGGTCTGGTTCCAGGTGATTAATGTAGGGTCTCTGATGTTCCAAATTATGGTTTGTTGTTGTTTTCCAGTTTTTGCTGTTCTTGCACTCCCCTTGGCTCCATCCTGATTGGTATTAGAGGTCACCTCCTAGCCAGAGATAAAAGGCTGTTAAAATGGAGTTGTACTATAAGAGCAGATTCAAAAGTAGATGGCATAAGAGTAAGAGACCACGGTGAGGGGGGGCAGTTTCCCATTTGCAGGCTGGTTGCATCTATCTGCCAGACTCTATGCCCTCCCTGACTGGTGAGATCAAACCCCCTCAGTTGCAAGTGACCAGGAAGGAAAGTGAGTGGGCTTAACCAGATGTCTCACTTGCAGTGCTTGATGGTGGCCTATTTTCTAGTATGATCCCCTCTCTCCTTATTTCTGGGGGGAGGGGGGCTCCTGCCCCTTCCCTCCTGCTTGTAATCTTTGAAATTACTGTAGGGAGAGAAAAGTTATGTTAAGAAAAACTTATGGAAAACTTGCAGTTGACAACTGGTGTGATAGTGCACAAAGCAATATGAATGGTAGCTCTGTAAAATGACAGTGGATGCCAGGGAGCAGACAATGCTACTCCTGCAGAACACAGCCAAGGACTTCCCTGGAGGGTCCCTTAGGGCTTACTAGTTGAGACCAGCTACTGTGCTACAGGGGAAGGACTGCTATCCTTTTTTTGGACAGCATGCTCTAGCAGTCCTAACTTGAGTGCCAGAGAGAACAAAACTCTAACTTTATGAAAGCCTGTGCTGCGGAGATTGGCTCTTTCTACAGCAGTAACACAGCTGTGCCTGTGCCCGTGCTCTGTTGCTTAGTTCTCTCGGTCCTTCCGTCTCAGAAGAGCTTTACTTCATCTTTATACATAAAGATACCAGCTTTCATCAAGGGGCTACTTTCAGAACTAAGAGACCAACATCCATAGAGGCAAATTACAGCCTCCCAATAGACAAAGAATAAATACTACATAATGCGTTGATAAATCATAGCCTTTTAAAAGTATGCTCATCTTAAGCATTTTAAGAGCCCATTGATAACATTGTGGAACATTGCTGTTGGATTTTGGGAGAGTCAGGTTTTCATTCACGCTTCCTGAACCAGGGTAGTTGCTCCATGTTTTTAAAGACTGCCTTTTCTCCAGTTTGCCAGTTTCGAGTCCTATCAGTTGTTACACCTTTTATAACATCGTCCTCAGAGATCTTTGATTATATTCCTATAATTTAGATTGAGCCCTGAAGTGATGTGACATCATATCTGTGCATCCTGGGTCGGGTTTCACAGTTCATAGCTTTCCAGAGTCCCTGAGAGTTGCTCAGTCTTGGAATGTAGGAGAATATCTACTTACCATCCAGGACCTACTTGAAACCCTTTATCTAACAATGGAGTTTTTGTCCCATAAAAGACAGAAACAAGACAAAGAAAGTCTCTTCTGACATATAGCCAGTGAGTACTGGCTGAGATGAGAGAGTGAGCAACAGTGAACCACGTGTGCAACATCCTAATCATCCTACATGTAGGCTTCTGGTCTTCAATCCCACCGCTTCATGGTCCTTCAGCATTGTAGAGGCAAGTGTAACTCCTTTTCCCTCTGATTTCTTTGGAAAAGAAGAGTGATTAAAAGTGAAAAAGTCTTTTCCATTGAGGTATCTCTATTATATCCCTGGTCTCTGCAGAGCTTCTCAAGTGAGCTTAATTGTATAAAGTAAAGTGGGGACCATTCTCTGTGAATAAATACAGTCTGGCAAAGTTCTGCATTTGCTTCTATGATGGAAATCAATCTGCTAAAAGAATCTTTGTTTCATTGTTTCTTTTCTCTTTTCTTTCTTTCTTTCTTTCTTTCTTTCTTTCTTTCTTTCTTTCTTTCTTTCTTTCTCTCTCTCTCTCTTTCTTTTTCCTTTCTTCCTGTCCTTTTTCTTCCTTCCCTTCTCTCCCTCTCCTTCCCTCCCTCCCTCCCTCTCTCCCTCCCTCCCTCCCTCCCTCCATCTCTCTCCCTCCCTCCCTCTCTCTCCCCCTTTCTCTCCCTCCCTCCCTCCCTTCCTCCTTCCCTCCCTCTCTCCCTCCCTTGTTTCTTTCTTTCCTTTCTCCCTCCCTCCCTCCCTCCCCCCCCTCCCCCCTCTCTCTCTCGTGTGTGTGTGTGTGTGTGTGTGTGTGTGTGTGTGTGCGTGTGTGTGCGCGCGTGCAAGGGGACATTTGAGTGTGTGTGCCAGTGGAGGCCCAAAGGTGACATCAGAAATCATCTTGGATTGCTCTATACCCTTATTACTTTGCTTGAGGGTTTCCCAGGCTCCATCTTCCAGGGCTACAATTATTTCTACCTGGTGTTTTTTTTTTTTTTTTTCAGCTCATACAAACTTATTAGGTACACCAGTTCCCTCCCTCCCTCCTCCTCCCCCCGTACTCCCTGCTCCCCCTCCCCACCCCTCTCCCTCCCCATCCCCCAGTGCCTCCCACCCCAATTCCCAGAGAGTCCTTTCTTGTGCATGTCTGATTTTCCTCTGGGTCCTCCTCTCCGATGACATACAAGGACCCAGTGGCCTTTCCCGAACCCTTTCCCGTGTTCCCCTTAGGTATAGGAACACTGCTGTGGCTGCCAATCCTTTGCCTCCAAGGATCTTGGTGCCTTTAGCAGATGCTAGACTTTGTGAGGTCAACAGTGTGTTGGACAATGCGCAGGGTCTACCTGGTGTTTTAATGGGGGATATGGATTCCATATCCTTTTGCTTGTGAGACAAAGGCTTTAACCCCTAACTCATCTATCTATCTATCCAGAAGAATTTCTTTAATGCTTAATATTGCTCATATGTATAAACACGTGAATGCTTAAACATAAATCACCATTCAGCCATTGCTTATTCTATTGTCTAGTCCGAGAAGTTTTGCATTTCAGGTTTTAAAATGAATGAGATATGTTCCAAGCATAAGATGTGAAGACATAAATTCCATTTGGCTCATGGTTCCTTACTGGTAGGTGAGGAGTTGTTCTCATTCATTCTACTGTTCATGAAGAGTTAGGACTCCCCAACACACTGGGTTGGAGAGATAGATCAGGGGTTAAGCCTCTGATTTGCAAGCAGAAGAACCTGGATCCAAAAATTCCATGTAAAAACTCCAGGTGGAAATGACAGTGGCCTGAACTTCTGATCCTGGATGGTAGAGCTTAGGAAACCCCAGAGCAAGGTAAAAAAGGAGACATAGCAATCCAAGCAATAAAGTTACCTTGGGCCTCCACAGGCACACACAATGCTCTCTGATACACACATATGTGTGCTTGTATACACAAATAACAATAAAATAATAATAAATGCAAGTAAATAAAATGAACATTCTTTTTCCTTAAGAAACAAATACAATGATTCGATATATAAGAAATATGTCCAGGTCATCTCTATCTCAATAGTGTGAAAGCAGCACCATTAGCACATGCAGGATTGTTGTATACATGGGAATGCATCATTTCTCTGTTTGCCCACTCCTAGGTTAATAATAATGCATTAAGTAGGAATAAAAATACTCATTGTCTACTGATAGGATTAAAAATATGAGGCAAAATTTTGTTTATTTATTTGGAAGAGACAGAGAGAAAGAGACATACACACACAGAGCAAAAGGTATACACATGTTTTTCATGGTATATGGGTAGAGGTCAGAGAACAAGTTTCAAAAGTCAGTTTCCCCTTCCATCATGTGGACATGCAGGGATTGAACTCAGGTCTCCAGGTTTGCAAGCAGATCTGTCTTGCTTACATATAGGATGATTTTTGTAAAAGTCAGTATAAACAAAGGACCTGCTTCTGTCTATGAGTCACAAAGCTCACTGCTGCCCAAGCATTTGTAATCTGAGAGTCAGTGAAGAGTTAATAAGTGCCTCCCTTCAGGTAGATGACGATTAAGGATATAGTGAACGTTAGCTATTAATTATATGAGGTTTTCATTCAGAAAGGAAACTATCAAGACAACCCCTCACATAAGGAAAACTATTACCTTATATTTCATTAAGTAACCCCTGCTGACCCCATAGTATAAGTCGGGTAACAGGTAGTATTAGGAAACCTCCCTTTCCAGAACAACTTTCCTGTTTCTAACATCTCCAGCTACGAGAGTCACAGGAATTCCAGGTCCAAGCTGGACAACTGTTTCTTGAAAATAAAATGTCTAATGCCACAAACTACTACCACTGCCAGTTCAAAAGCCAAACTTATGTCTTTCTCTGTTCCAAGGGGCTGTCTCTTAGTCTTGCAGTTCCTTTGTAGTTTCAGGTCACATTTAGAAGGATCTGTTTTGGGAAAATGCTGAATTTTCCAGTGAAATTGGCGAGTTAGTAGCTGCTTGTCAGGCATAGCAGGATCATGACATGCTTACAGCTCTGGTTCACTTAGTGAGACAGTAATTCACTCATGTTGCTTAAAATCTGAGGAAAACAAGTTGTCACAAACCAGTTGTCATCCTAGAACCAAAACAGTCTTCCTTGATTCTCATCTGTTTCCATAGCAACATTTTATGCATTTGAAGGACTGTGGGAAAGCAGAGGGTCTTTTGTCCCATCATCCACATGCCAGGATGGAGAACATCCTCACAAGTGAGCAATCAGGGACCACATATGTAAAGAACTACGTGACTTTAGGTTTTTAGGGTTTGGTAGAAAAAATGTGGACTATTCTACTTAAAAAAACTAAGATTAAGAAACTATGAATCTATTGAAAGTGATACAGTATTAAAAGATAATAACTGCATTAAATAACTTTTGATTTCTCCATTTGAGGAAGGAAAGGAGGTTATGGGGAGCAAGATAAAAAGAAATCAAGAAAGGAAAAATAAATATTTATAAAACCAAAAATATTATTAGTATAGACCAAAGGGTTGCTTTCATGGAATAATGCCCCAAAGGTGGCTCTTTTCTATTTTATTCTTTTACTTTTTTAAGCTTGTGTATGCTGTGTATGTGCCACAGCATGTGAGGAGGTCAGAGGACAGCTTCAGACATTGGTCCTTGCTTATACCTCATTTAAGCAGATTGTCTTTTTCTTTTTGGCACTGTGCTAAGTACACCAGACTGCCTAGCCTGTACACTTCTGAAAATTCTCCTGTCTCTGCCTCTCACCTCTCTATTGTAGCACTTGGGTCTCAGGTGTGCTCTAGTGTGCCTAGCTTTAGGTATCTTCTGGAATACCCTCATAGGTCCTCATACTTGTGCAGCAAGCGTTTTACCCACTTAATCATCTCACCAACCCCCAAAGGTGACTTTTAAAAAATCTTTGCTACTGATTTTTATCAAGTGGGACTTTTTTTGTTACTATTGTTTTAATGATGATAATCCAACTTTTATTTTTATATTTGCCTCTTCTCAGAGATGTACTTTGAGGGCAGGATTTGAGCCATCAGAAATATCTCATTCTATAGTTTTAGGCTAGTCTGTTCTACAAAGCGCTTCCAAATATGGAAACAAGATGTTGTATAAAGGGGCTTAAACTGCTATGGAAATATCTTCATGTCTTTAAAGTCCACTAAACACGTTAAAGAGATTAAAATGAATAAATCAAACTAGACAAGCAATGGTGCCTTATAGATCACTTTACAAGGAAAATATCAGATCCTCAATAACCAAAATGACTTACAGAAGGATTGCAAAGAACTATCAGAATGCAACCCAAGGACAGATCCCTTCTCTCGTCTAATGCTCTACTATATAATAAAGCTAGGGTTTGCATGCACCTGTGTAAAATTTTCCACTGAATTCTGATTTAAAAAAGGCATTTTGAATAACAGAATCAGGTAGGTACCAAGTAGATAACACAATTATTCATTTTCACTAAAACTTCATTAAAATATCAATGACTTTTGCATATAGATTCTCCTTAAATGGTTACTAGTTACTGGGATCTCTCATCTCATGCCAAAGCAAAAGAGTAGAAATTCTGGTTTTGCCAAGGTCTTTCAAATTCCAAAAAATTAGTTGAGGAAAATGAACATGTCACTCCAGTGAAGCTACTGGTTTCTTCTTTCTTTCGTCTATGTGCCCTGTAAGAATGATTTGTCTTTGGAACACTAACAAGAACAATAAAGAGTTGCTGTTAAATATCAGGAATTCATTGGTCCACCTGACCTTATTCATATGTTGCAGACACTTTTCAATCAAATTGTAAACATCAAGGAAAACACTAAGAATGCATAATCAAAAGTTTCAGTTTTAAAATGAACTCACTTCTGGCTAATTGAAAAGCTTCTTTCTAATTTTGATACTGAAAAATAGAACTCCCAACAAAATATTTCAGTGCAACATGACTCCATTTTCTCATCCATGAAATGGATATAGCCTTACTTACTTTACCTCACTCAGTTATTGGAACAGTTAATGAAAAATTAGTCACTCTGAATATTTTTCAGCATATCAAACAGAAAGGCTTAATATCATTCAAAGATTGAACTTAAAATTACTTTTTAACTTATTATATTCTGATTTGATTGAGACAATATAATTGTATAAAAAATTGTTCCTGAATTGAATCATATGTTGTCAGTTTTATCCAATAGATAAATATTAAAAGAAAAGTTTGCAAACTTCCCTATACATAGTCTCATGTCTCTAAAGTCTTAAGTAATTGGATGAAATGTTTTATATATAGTATTATTAATGGTCTTTGGGAATACACTGACACACATACACACACACGCAAACATATACTCATACAACTTGTTCCCCTTTTAAATCTGTTAGATTGAGTTATCTAATAAAAATACATTAGGCTATCCAAATCCTGAAAAATTAAAGGGCAAACAAAACACCATTTAAAATAATTTTTCATTAATATAAACCCTGTGACATACATTTCAAAGAATAATGTGTAATATAATTAGGAGGACATTGAACTTGAAATTCAGAAATCCCTTGCTTTCCATTTTTAATGCTTTTATTTTCAAAATAGAAATTAAAATTTATCCATGAAAAGGAAATTAAAATGGATTTTTAATCTGTGGAACTATCCAATATGGAAAATAAAAATAGATTGTGTGTGTGTGTGTGTGTGTGTGTGTGTGTGTGTGTGTGTGTGCATGCATTGAGGATAGAACGCCAACCCTAAATTTCTGATTCTTAATTATGAGCATTCACAGAAATTTTATCTAGCTCTCATTTTAAGATATCCAAGTCCAGCTAATGAAGTGACATTTCTGATATATAGTGCAAACTTTTGAACTTTTTAGAAATTGTTTATTTAAACCTGCATTAGCAATTATTCTAATGAATACAAAACAAGTTTAGATTTAAAACTATGAGGTTAATACAATCAATTTAGGCCAGTTGCATAATTCATTCAGTTCCAATGTGATTATCTGGTTTGATTGTCTAGACTTATTTGACACAGGTTAGCTAAAACTATATTTCTTTTTTTTTCCTTTGGCATGATATGGATAAACCCATCTAGGTGGCAATATGGAGCTCATTAAAATGTGATTAAGTTAGCTTAAAATATTTTTGGTTGGCATTCTTTATGATATTAGAGACAGATGCCATTTTGTTTTTGTTTGTTTACATTATGAAGTTTTAAACATTTGGTACACATATCTAAAGTATCAAGTTGGACTTGATTGAATCCACTAGTGTATTAAGTCTTTCTACCAAAACACACTGAGATGTTAAAAACCAACAATGAGATTAGTTTAGAGAAGAAAAGCCAAATTTTATTTGGTTACCAATTCTAAAACATAAAAATTAAGTCTTTATACGTCTGCATTTTCTTTGGGGTGTGTGAAAACCCATCAATGTTAACATTGTCTTCATGAAAGTTTAACTTATACTTTTCATTTTTCCTCCATTCAGACCTTTACCTGTACACTGCCATAAAGATCTTCATATGACATCCTGAAAAACTTGTACAAAAACATGCACATGTGATGGAATAATAAATGCTCTGAGAGGCAGCTGACTCTGAGCAAGTATGAGAAGGAGCTGTTTCTGACTACTTATAATTTATAAACCTGTCTTTCTACTGTAGAAATATTACTTCATGTTCTTATAAAATATGTATTTTACTTCCTTCATTTTTATCCCTGCCCTACCTTTACTTCCTAGACCTTCCTCTTTTCAACTGTACTGCTGCTGTCCTGGAAATGATTAAAATCTATCATTTGCTGAATCAATTACCTATTAATGGATATTCCCACAGTTACTCAAAATAAGAAAAAAATTGAAGTGACTATTTTTAGGTATTGTGCCAAGTTTTAGCCAAGATCCAGTTCCTCCTGTGTGTAGGTTGCATGGGAGTATGGATGGAAAACTGGCAAGACAGAGTGATGTGGTATTTTTCCGCTCTTTAGGTCATTTAGTAGATCTATTGATGTATTGTGTACTGTGTGTCCCACCTGTTATAGGACTAGATGATTTACTTTATCTCTACCTGCTCACTTATTTAGTCCTTTAAAAGTTGCCTGTTTTCTGTGGGATACTGCCTTGGTTCTTCTTTTTATTAGATGTGGACTTTGAAAGCATCTTTGCTAAACCTCAAACTCTTATTCTTATTTCTACATGCGTCGTCAGCTGGTCTGTAACTCCAAAGGTTCAGCTGTACAATAGAAAGAAGGTTTCAGCTGAACATCGCTGTGCATCCCTCTATCAGGAGCATCAGGAGTGTTAATAATAGCGACCTGCATGCGCAAGGTGCTCAGGTCCTGGCTGCAGGGATAAGCAAAGATAGGGTATATGAGACTTTGTTCACAGCCACGCCGCGTGCGCCTGCTGCTGAGGTCGCAGTCTGCAGAAGGCGACCTTCTTCCTTCATTTAGAAATAGGGACTGCTCGCCCAACGAGGGTTTCCATGGATTCATTTTGCTTTTGAAGAAGAAAATATTGTGAGGGCATTCTCCTCAGCCTCTGAACGTTAAGGAGCTCTACCACTGCCTGCAGATATTTAGCAATCTGTTTGTTGAAGGAAGTCACGGCAAGGACTCCTATTTATAACACTATCCTTTCATTGCACAAGAGTTTCTTCCCACTGCTTCCTGTGGTAAATTTATTGTTGGATTTAAGAGGGGGAAAAGGATGACTTAGGAAAAGTTAAGATTTCTAGATAAGATTGGGAAAACTCAAACTCACTCCTCAAAAAGAAAATGCTTTCTTGTAGCTGCGAGGAGGAAATTGGCCTCTTTTAGAGAGGGCTCCTGACCCAAAAGGAAGGACATGCTGCCTTGATGTGGAGGTGGGAAGCAGCATCAGCTGTATCCGCAGGCACCTTGCAGTCCCGATTGCCCAAGGATGCAGGTGGAAGCCTGTGCTTGAGGACGTGACTCAGAAGTGGCGGCCAAAATTCCATGAATCTGTTCGCCCTGGCAGGTGGTTGAGGCATTGAAAGGGCTGGATCTTGACAGCAGGGGAACCTGAGCCAAAACCCGAGGGAGTCTTAGCATGGAAAAGCTGACACTTGGCATGGAAATCAAATTCCAGGCACATGTGGCAATGTGGTTGCTGTTTTACAAGAATGCTCAGGAAAAAGTCTCAGATGTTGCCAGGCCCAGGTCATCCGCATCCTGCCCCAGCTCTCGCTCAGGGTCATGCAGAGGAGAGCCCTGGCCTTTTCTTCTGAACACTCATAGTGACCTAGACCCTCACCCCTTGTTGTCTAGCCCACCACTGTCTGATCATCTCCAGTGTAGAAGTTCATTTTGTGCCATGGATTTTCTTTCAATGCTAGTGAAATGTATGAATTTCTTGAGATCTTATTTTAGATACATCAGATAAAATACATCAGATTACAAAGTCCCATTTTGTTGAAATTAGATTATTAGACTATTTTAAGTTTATGACATACAAATAAAGAATTTTTTCTTTGACGCTCAAAGGGTTTCACACTTGCTAGACAAATGCTCTACCACTAACCTATACCATTGCTCCTGGAACCACAGAAAATTTATGAGAGATGGAAACATACATGTGTATGTGCACATAAACCTGGTCAGTTCATTATGAAATAAAGTTTTGTAGCACATTTAATAAATGATGTAATTTCAAAGTAATGATAAATGTAGAAATATTCATAATGCTGTCTGTAACTGAAATGTTATTAAAAAGTACTTGGTTTCTGTTGGTGGCAAGGGGCAAAGGCAACTTCTAGTACCTAGAAATTTGTTGAGATGTGCATAATTTTAGTCAGAGGTTAATAGGAGAGGTGATTTTTTTCCCTTCTACCCATTGCACCCCTAGGTTAGAACTCCTGCTATAGTGTTAGTATTCCGTGTTATATAGTAGCTATCATGCAACATTTCTTGACTTTTAGGACACCTAGGAATATGGAAGTCTATTTCACCACACCATCTTTCCTTGACATGGGACAAGGAAGGGACTGAACACTTTTCAGGGGTTTGCATGTACTGAAAGTTTTTTTGTAAAATTTTCCCTTTAATTTAGTACCCATAACTTTGCAAAGTAGGGATGGTCTTCTTATATTAGACAGGTAAGGAACAGTTTCTCCAAAACAGCTGCTGGTGAGCTCAGGAATATGATTAGGGAGTGGAATCCTGCTTGAATATTTTTTCTCATCAAGCCCATGTCATCATCTCAAATTTTTAATTAGCCATAGACTTAAAATTAGGAATCTACAAGAATCAGCTGAGATAGCAAAGTGGCTACAAACACAAACTCTAGAGACAGATCCTTAATTTCTAATTCCTGTTCTGTCACTTTGCCTTTTAAACTTTGGGCAGGTTATTTAATTCTATTTTAACTCACTAGATTATTGTAATGAGCTCATGAGTTAATTCAGAGAAGTGTTAGTTGATTATTTGAAACACTCACATGGAATTATACCATCCCTTTGCAGCCAGTCTTTACATATGAGACAATAATTGTATTATTTTTTAACTTAAAATGATTTGGTGGCTCTCAGTGGAGTTCAACAATTCAGCTCAGTGACTTCAAAAGCCTTGTTAGATATGTTCTGACTTGTTTCTGATTTCCACTTGCTTCATCCCCAACTAATCCTTTATATTTCGAGTTTACTGAATGATTTGATTTATTTTTAAGATTTCTTGCTATCTGTCACAAATACTACAGTATATAATAGCTGTTATCCCATTCTTCCTTACTAAAGAATATTAAATTATTTACTGATTCAGTTAGCAGATAACTCTTTTGAGAAGGGTGATTCCCTCCCCCCAAGTTCTTGGGACAGTAAATATTAATTGTAAGGAATTCATGACCTTTTCAGAAAAGTTGGTGAGAGCCAATAATTGATGTCAGTCATGTGCCACTAATCTGGACAAGTTTAGTATAACAATTGGGTCCCCATTGACTAAGGTAACTGTAGGGATCCAAGATGGAAATGATTAATATATCGCCTCTGGAATTTGGTGAATAATGTTATTCTTGAGACTACCATATTCAGTCTATCAGTATGGAGGGATCTCATGAATATAGCAAAATAGAATGATTAAATTAGCATGAGCTCTGAATACTTCTGTGGAATCAATAAATGAACTTTTCTAAACTTCTTTATTATGGGACTTATTATAAGGCAATTATTGGAAGGAAGAGGGGTTATTTGTTTGAAATGCATTTGGTTAGCTTTCTGTTTCTTGTTTCTGAAAAATCCTTAGTCAATTGAACTCTACATTTGCTTTCCTATCTGCACAAATCACTCTTTCCTATATTACTTGTTTCTTACCTGATCAGCCCTACCTTCTTAAATTCCCATCATTTTACTAGTGAGTGTGGCTATCTGATACAGCCTAATGGTTCAAATAAAATCTAAATTTAGTTGAGGGGTTTTGGACAGCTATGATTTTCTGGATTAAATAAAAAAGCACAGTTGACTGTCATATTCTTTCCTTCTATCTTCCACTCTCTTGAATACAAAAATAGGTGAAGCTATCTGATAATCCTGAGGTAAGATGCTTCAGAAAAGGTCAAGAAAACTTCAAAGATATCAATGCTGACTTCATTGAATTCTAAACAACACCAGTAATTGCCCAACTCTAGATATTAGAATAATCAAGATGAATTCATTATTTCTATAAGCCACAATAGTCAGTTTTTATATCACCTATAGCCAAACCTATTCTTTAAACATATAAAGATATTCACTAAATATTTATTACACACTGGATTAAATATAAGGTATGAACTTTTCTCACAATGGCATTTCAAGTAACTTTCACTTTAAATAAGTAGGTCCATTTATGGTTATACAAACTGATAAAGTCACATAAATTATAAGCTTAAAGATATAACATGAAAAATGGGAATTCTGGATATGAATTAAAATCTAGAGAGGGATGACTACTTAAAGATGGTAATCACAGCTAAAATTGAAAACTCACTGGATGGATTTAGTAAGGGATCAGTTATAACAGATGAAAGGAATTAGAAGCCTAGATATTAGGTCAAAGGAAAAAGAATGAAGAACTTCTATAACAGACAAATGGGAAACACTGAAATATATGTATACATAATCGTTCATAATGAAAGTTGACAGAGGATTAGAGATAATGATTTTCTCTTCTGGGAAAACACATTCAAGAAGTTCTGCAAACCCCAAGCACTGTAAATGAATGCAAACTTATATATGGTAACTGACTAAATTTTAGGAACATTGACTTAAAAGAACTTAAAAACAACTTGATGTAAAAAATGTAGAAATGATTAACATTTGATTTCTCAAGAAAAATAATGATGGTCAAAAAATAATGGACTGATCTTTGTGGTTGTTTTTATTGCAAATGATTATTTTGTACTTTAAGCTACTGTATTTTTATTTCCATTTTATTGAAAAATAACTTTATGATGGCCTCTTACTTTTTTATACCTACATTTTTCTCCATTTCTGCATTCACAATAGTTTAATATCTCTTATACCTCCAAACCATATACATTACTTATCACTCATACTACTTTCCTTCCTACAATTTCTCCATTATTTCCTCAAGTCACTACTTAAACATTGATACCTATTGCTCTTAAAAAATACTACACTTTACCCAGCACATACAAAATAATGCTTCTCTGAATCACATCAGGGACAAAAGTGAAGTGCACAAGTGTGTCTCCTACTAAAGATTTTTTTATTTTTATTTTTGTATACATTTTTTATTATTATTTCAGCTCATACAAACTTAATAGGTACACCAGTTCCCTCCCTCCCTCCTCCTCCCCCCGAACCCCCTGCTCTCCCTCCCCTCACTCCTCCCTCCCCATCCTCCAGTGCCTCCTGCCCCAATTCCCAGAGAGTCCTTTCTTGTGCATGCCTGACTCTCCTCTGGGCCCTCCTCTCCGATGACTTACAAGGACCCAGTGGCATTTCCCTAAATCCTTTCCCATGTTCCCCTTAAGCATAGGAACACTACTGTGGCTGACAATCCCTTTCCCAAGGATCTTGGTGCCTTTAGCAAATGCTAGACTTTGTGAGGTCAATAGTGTGTTGGACATTGCGCAGGGCATACAAAGTCCAATTATGATTGCTTCGGCCCTAACTTGTGTGGAGTATCTTGCAAATCATTGCTCCTCCCATCCTTTTGCTCTTACACTCTTACCGCCCCCTCTTCCACAAATTTCCCTGAGCTTCAGGATGGGGAGAGATTAGGCTGGCCTAGTTCTAGGTGGTTGATATAGGGTCTCTGAAGTTCTGGATTGTGGTTTGTTGATTTTCTTTTGCAGTTTTGCTGCTCCTACAATGCCCTTCACTCCATCCTGCTGGGCACTGTATATCACCCCTTGCAGTCCTTGATGGAGACCTATTTTCTCTACTGTAACATGGTCACTTCTCTCCTTGTTTCTGGAATGGCAACTCCAACCCCATCCCTTCTGTTCATAATGCTTGCAATTACTGTAGGTAATACATAGATTTACCTATGAGTGTCTCAAGGTGTGCTGGGTGGGTTTGGTACTAGGAGCCACCTATTAGGGAGTACATACGGTGCTTAATTTTCTGGGTCTGGGATACTTCACTTAATATAATTTTTTCTAATGACATCCATTTCCCGGCAAATTCCAGTAATTCATCATTTTTGATGGCTGAGTAGTACTCCATTGTATAGATGTACCACAGTTTCCTTATCCACTCGTCAACTGTTGGACATTTGGGTTGATTCCATGACTTTGCTATTGTAAACAGTGCTGCTATGAACATGGTCGTGCTTGTGCTATCGAGGTGAACCTCTGCTGTATGGGGGGTTATTCCCAAAAGTGGAATAGCAGGGTCATATGGCATTTCAATCTTTAATTTCTTTAAGAATCTCCAGACGACTCGCCAGAGTGACTGTATGAGCCTGCATTCCCACCAGCAATGTAGGAGAGTTCCCCTCTCTACACATCCTTTCCAGCAGTTGGTGTTGTTTGTATTGTGGATTTTTGCCATCGTGACCAGGGTGAGATGATATCTCAGGGAAGTTTTGATTTGCATTTCCCTAATGGCTAAAGAAGTGGAGCATTTTTTAAGATATTTGTTAGACATTTTAATTTCATCCCTGGTAAAGTTTCTTTTAAGTTCCAGGGCCCATTTTTTAATTGGGCCATTGGTTTCCTTGGTGTTTACTTTTCTAAGTTCTTTGTGCACTCTGGACAGTAGAGCTCTATTAGATATGTGGTTTGTGAAGATTTTCTCCCATTCTGTGGGGTGCCTTTGAGCTTGTGTAACAATCTCTTTATCTGAACAGAAGCTCTTTAATTTCACAAGATCCCAACTGTTGAGTGCTAGTAGCAGTGACTGTGCCATTGGATGTCTGTTTAGGAACTGTTGGCCTAGCCCAATCAGCTCGAGGGAGTTCCCTATCCTTTCAACTATGGTTTTTATAGTCTCTGGCCTGATATCAAGGTCCTTGATCCATTTGGAATTAAGTCTTGTACATGGTGACAAGTATGGGTCCAGCTTTAATCTTCTGCATGTGGAGATCCAGTTTTGCCAGCACCATTTGTTGAAGATGCTGTTCTTTTTCCATTGGATTCTTTGGGCCCCTTTGTCAAAGACCAAATGGCTGTAATTTTGTGGGCTTATATCTGGGTCTTCAATCCTTATCCATTGATCTGTGTGTCTATTTTGAAGCCAGTACCAGGCTATTTTTATAACTATGGGTTTGTAGTATAGACTTAGGTTTGGTATGGTAATACCTCCAGCAGTGTTTTTGTTACTCAGGATTGTCTTTGCTATCCTGGGTCTTTTGTATCTCCATATGAATTTTGAGATTGTTTGGTCAACTTTTTTAAAGAATTGCTTTGGGATTTTAATTGGTATAGCATTGAATTTGTATATTGCCTTTGGTAGGATGGTCATTTTTACGAGATGTTGATTCCTGCCAATCCAGGAACATGGGAGGTCTTTCCACCTTCTGGTGTCTTCTGCGATTTCTTTCTTTAGGGTTTTAAAGTTTTCATTGTAAAGGTCTTTTACCTCCTTGGTTAGGTTTATACCAAGGTATTTCATTTTTTAGGGGCTATGGTAAATGGGATTGTTCTCTCAAGGCTTTTTTACTTCTTTCATTCTGTGCATATAGGAAGGCCTCTGATTTTTGCACATTTATTTTGTATCCTGCCACCCTGCTGAACTTCTCAATTAGTTCCAAGAGCTTCCTGGTGGAGTTTTTGGGATCACTCAGGTATAAGATCATGTCATCTGCAAATAGCTTGACTTCTTCCTTGCCGATTTGAATCCCTCTTATGTCCCTTTCAGGTCTTATGGCTTTGGCTAAGACTTCAAGTACAATATTGAATAGAAGTGGTGAGAGTGGACAGCCTTGTCTAGTTCCTGATCGAAGTGGGAATGCTTCCAATTGTTCCCCATTGAGCATAATCCCTGCTGTGGGCTTGTTGTATACAGCTTTTATTATATTGATAAAGGTTCCTTCCATTCCTACTGTCTCTAGCGTTTTGATCATAAAAGGCTGTTGGATCTTGTCAAAAGCTTTTTCTGCATCTATCGAGAGTATCATGTGGTCTTGGACTTTGGACTGGTTTACATGATGAATTACATTTATTGATTTGCGTATGTTGAACCAACCTTGTGTGCCGGGGATGAAGCCTACTTGGTCCCTGTGAATGATCTTTTTGATATGTTTTTGAATCCGATTTGCTAAGAGTTTGTTGAGAATCTTTGCGTCTGTGTTCATCAGAGAGGTCGGCCTATAGATTTCTTTTTTAAGTGAATCTTTATTAGGTTTTGGAATTAAGACGATATTAGCTTCATAGAAGGAATTTGGTAGTGTTCCTTCCTTTGCTATTTGATGGAACAGTTTAGGGAGTATTGGTGTTATTAACTGCTTAAATGTCTGGTAGAATTCTGTGCTGAATCCATTTGGTCCAGGACATTTTTTGGTGGGAAGGTTCAAGATTACTTCTTCAATTTCCTGATAGGACTATTTAAATAATTCACAACTTCCTGATTCAACTTAGGTAAGTTGTGTTTACTTAGAAATTCATCCATCTCTTTCGTGTTGTCAAACTTCACAGAGTATAAGTTTTTAAAATATGATGTTATAATTCTCTGGATTTCTTGGGTATCAGTAGTGATAACTCCATGTTCATTTCTAATTTTGTTAATTTGGGTTTTCTCTCTTGCTTTGGTTAATTTCGCTAGGGGTATATCAATCTTATTGATTTTTTCAAAGAACCAGCTTTTTTACTGGTTAATTTTTTCTATCGTTTTCTTAATCTCGATTTCAGATATTTCTCCCCTTATTTTGCTAATCTCCTCTCTTCTACTACTTTTGGGATCAGATTGCTCTAATTTCTCTAAAGCTTTAAGCTGCATCCTTAAGTTATTTATTTCTGATGTTTCCATTTTTTTATGTAGGCATTAAGAGCTATGAACTTACCTCTTAGGACAGCTTTCATTGTGTCCCAGAAATTTTGGTAAGTTGTATTTTCATTATCATTCACTTTCAGGAAATCTTGAATTTCCTTTTTAATTTCTTCCTGAATCCAGTTCTCATTCAGCATCATATTGTTAAGTTTCCAGGAGTTAGTGTATTTTCTCTTGTTTGATGTGTTTTGGATGTCCAGCTTTAGGCCATGGTGGTCTGATAGGGCACAGGTTAGAATTTCAACTTTTTTGTATATGTGTAGATTCATTTTGTTGCCCAATATGTGATCTATTTTAGAGAAAGTTCCATGTGCTGCTGAGAAAAATGTGTATTCTTTGGTGCGTGGGTGAAAAGTTCGATAGAGATCTGTGAGGTCCATTTCTTTAAGGGTTTGATTAAGGTCCAAAGTGTCTCTGTTAAGCTTTTGACCTGTTGATCTATCCCATGTTGAGAGGGCAGTGTTGAAGTCCCCAAGAATTATCGTTTGGGAGTTGATTTCTTGCTTCAGACGCTGTAGGCTTTTCTTAATGAATGTGGAGGGGCCCGTATTGGGTGCATAAATGTTCAGTATTGTGAAGTCTTCCTGGTGAATTGTACCTGTGTCTAAAATGTAGTATCCATCTGTGCCTCTTATGATTTTCTTTGGTTTGAAGTCCACTTTGTCCTATAGCATAATGGCTACCCCTGTGTGTTTTCTGCTTCCATTATCTTGTAGAATTGTTGACCAGCCTTTTATTTTTAGGGCATGCCTATCTTTTGTGGTGAGATGGGTTTCTTGCAGGCAGCAGATTGATGTATTGTGATTTTTAATCCAAATTTGTAATCTGTGTCTCTTGATCAGTGAGTTAATTCCATTAACATTTAGTGTTATAATGGAGAAACTATTTTTAATTCCAGACATTTATTATGTTTAGTAGTTTTTATAAGTATATTGCTTCGCTTTTAATGGTGTTATACTTGCCTTCTGTTCTCCTGGATATGCCTGTTTTTTTCTTCAAGCTTGAGTATCATTTCTAGCATTTTTTGAAGGCCTGTTTTAGTGGACATGTATCCCTTCAAGTTGTCTTTGTGCTGGAAGATTTTTCTCTCTCCCTCGATCATGAGCAGATAGTTTTGCAGGGTAAATCAGCCTGGGTTGACATTTTCGTTCATTCAATACTTGAAGTATGTCTCTCCAAACTCTTCTTGCTTTTACTGTTTTGACTGAGAAGTCATTTGTTATTTTAATAGGTTTACCTTTAAAGGTGTCTTGTTTTTTCTCCCTTGAAGCTCTCAGCACCAGTTCTTTGTCTTGAATGTGGAGTGTTTTAACTATTATTTGCCGTGGCGAGCTTCTGTTTTGGTCAGTATCTGTTTGGGGTGTGGAATGCCTCTTGTATATGGATGGGCCTCTCTTTTTTTAGATGAGGAACGTTTTCCTTGATGATCGTTTGAAAAATTTCCTCAAGGGTGGTATTTTGAGATTCTTGCTCTGGTATTCCATGAATACGCATGTTAGGCTTCTTCAGGGTGTCCCATATCTCCTGGATATTTCTCTCAAATATCTTTTTGGCTTTAACAACCTCTTCCATTGAGCTGGTTAATACTCCCACTTTATCTTCAAGGTCTGAAAGCCTGTTTTCTGCTTCATTAGTTCTGCTAAGACTCTCTGTGGAGTTCTGGGTTGAAGATAACTTGTCTTTTAGCTCAGTTTTAAAGTCTGCTTGAGTCTGTTTTAACTGCTCTATGCCAGTTTTTGTTTCTTGCACTGTTTTTCTCAACTACTCCAAGTGTCTGTTGTGTTCCTCTTCAAAGCGATTGATTCGATTATTTAATTCCTCCCGGATTTCCTCTTTCATAGTATTGAACATGGTAATGATCATATTTTGAAAGTCATTATCCTGGGTCAGGCTTTCTTGGCCATTTTCCATGGGTTTGTTCTGGTTGGAGTTTAACATTATGGCATTATATTCCTTCAGTGGGAGATTTGTTTACTTGAGTGTTGTTTCTCATGGATTTTCACTTTGACTTTGGCATTGTCATTTTAACTCTTAAGATCTTTCAATTTCTGTGCATTTTTCACTAAACTGAATTATTTGGCCTGGGGTTCTGGGGGTGGGCAGGGACGGAGCTTACCTAGGTCGCCGTGAGGCCCAGCTGGAGTGGGGGAAGGGAGGATGGGGCGTAGGGGGGGCGCTATTATAACTTGGGGGAGCTGGGGCGGCCCCAGCGCAGAGGGGGTGTCCTCCTCCCAGGCCCTGCGCAGAGGCTCCTGTTGGATGGTGGGAGGAGCTGGGTCCCTTGGGCTGCCTGGGGTTCTGGGGGTGGGCAGAGGCGGAGCTTACCTAGGTCGAGGTGAGGCCTGGCTGGACGGAGGGCGCGGCCTGGGCAGCGGAGTGGGGGAAGGGCCTAAAGATTTTTTAAAAAGGGTATCAGTATCCCCTTTATATAACTGTAAGAAATATGATTTTTACGAAGGCAATACTTTAGTAGATACATAAAATAAAAAAGCCAAAAGAATTTATAAAAGGAAAAATGTTATAAGTGGAAGAAACATTACAATGAGTAGTTAAATATAACAAATAAACACAAAGAATATGAGACAACAACCTACCAAGATATATCCCCAAACCCCAATTGTTTTTCCTAATGATGAAATATAAAAGATAATAAACCAATTAAAATATCAGTGAAAAAATCAGAATACTGCATTTTCATAAGACCTGTAGTATCAACATTTCACAATGGAAAGGAGAAAGATTTCAAGAGGCTCCACACCTCCTTGAAAGACTTTCTTTTTAATTGTGTGTGTGTGTGTGTGTGTGTGTGTGTGTGTGTGTGTGTGTGTATCAGGGGGCCCATGTGTTCCTGTGAGGGACCAAGAGTGACTTCAGCAATCATCCTGGATTGCTTCTACTTCTTTCTTGCTTTGCTCTGGGATTTCCCAGGCTCAGCCCACCAGCCCACCAGCCCACCAGCCCACCAGCCCACCAGCCCACCAGCCCACCAGCCCACCAGCCCACCAGCCCAGGCCATCGTTTCTACCCTAGCGTTTTGGCATGGGACCTGGGATCAGAACTAAGAACCTTCTGCTTGCAGAGACAGAGTCTTAACCTCTATTCCATCTCTCCAGACTCCCCTCCTTGAGGGACTTTTGAGGGTTAATGTTGGATGGGGGAATGTGGGACACTTATTTTCCTTAATGGTATTCCTACATATATACTATCAATGCTCCAGCAAATGCCTAGACACATGCCACATTAAAGGCAACACAGATGATACATTGTGGGCCATACAACTAGAAAGATGTGAAATTAGGTGGGGGACTGGTAAGGAAGAAGGCCTTGCAATGGGAAAAGGAAAGAAGGATGGAATTCAGTAATAAGGCATAAAATGACATAAATGCATTGTGTTCATGCATGGAATTCTGAAAGAGTAAAAGTAAATTTAAAAATATCAATAGCCATATAGAAGACTCAAATAAGTAAACAAATGAATTGAGGATATCAGTTCAGGACTTAGACAAGAAAGTTACCAAGTCCAACAAAACTATGATTAACTTGGAAGAGGAATTAAAAACTCTGAGAAAATGTTCAAAGAAAATCACTGAAACACTGAAAAAGGACCCAATAGAAATTCTGGAAATGAAAGAAAAAACACATCACAAAGCATCATAAACAGACTAGGCTAAGTAGAAGAATGAATTCCAGCGATGGAGGATAAAATCAGTAAAATAGTACCTTCAGACATTTATAAGGAAAAAATGTACATGATTAGGATATCCAAGAAGTCTTAGATACTTAAAGATACCAAACCTGATAATCTACGGGCTAGAAAGAGCTGAGATTAAGTCGAAAGGGATAGACAATGTACTCAATGAAATTATAGAAAAAAATCCCCAAGATTACAGGGAGAAATTAAAATTCAAACCCAAATAAGACTTTATAGCACCAAGTAGACACAACCAGAGAAGAACCTCTTCATGATATAACATAGTAAAAATGTTAACAATGCAAAGCAGAGAAATACTAGAAGATACTAAATAATAAAAAACACAAAAGATATAAGGAGAAAACACCAAATCATATAGAAAGGCAAATATGTCAGAATAGCATCAGATCTTTCATCAGCAAGATTAAAACCCAGGAGAGTACTGTAAAAAGATATTTAATGCTCTGACAGTAAATACCTGTTCACAAAGGTTGCTATCCTCAGCAAAGACTGCTATCCTCACTCGAAATTTAGAGGGAGATAAGAACATTTTAAGATGAACACAAATTAATACAACCCATAGCAACTAAGCCAATGCTACAGAAACTATGTAAAGTAATTCTATACATGGAGAAGAAAGGAACACATGAAAGAATGCTTTACATAAAAGGAACAGATAAAGTAGAACCAGGAAGGAATCAATCATGTTCAGTACAACAAACCAGCAAATCATGAATATTAACGGGGGCGAGGAAGAGAAATATCAATAATGCAACCTATCATAACAACTATCAAAATCATGAAAAATAGCAAATCTTTCTGAATAATAAGTTTAAATGCAAATGGACACAACTTACCAAGAAAATGATACAGATAAGATCCAACTATCTGTTGTATCTAAGAAAAGACACCCCAAAACTGAGAGTCACTGGATGGAAATTGACCTAGCAAACAAATGAAAGCCATATATCTGACAAAACAGACTTCAAACCAAAATTAGCCATAAGAGATGAAGGTGGCGCCTGCATGTTTAATAACTTGTTTAGATGATGTAGCAATTTCAAGTATTTATATGTTGACCCTTGGGCTCCAGCTTCATAAAACAAACACTAAAAGGCAAATTATTTGCATAGGTTCTGACATAAGAACAATGGGCAATTTCAATACACCTATTCTCATATTGAGGTAGATCTTCCAAACTAAGTAACAGCAAAGAAATTTCAGCACTAAATCATACCATAAATGAAATGGATTTAACAGATGTATGTTGAGTGTTCCATGCAATCAGCACGGGATATTCATTTCTCTTGGTAGCATCTTTTTTAAAATTGACACATTGTAACCCACAAAGAAAATCTTAACAACTATAAAAAATTAAGATCATTTCTTGTATCTTATTAGATCATGGTGGAATAAAATTAGGAATCAATAAGTAGAATCTCAAAAACTACACAAATACACAGTAATTGAACAGAATGTTTATGAATTAACAGTGGGACTTTGAATTAATCATGGAGGAAAAAAAAATACCTACACTCAAATGACAACTAAAGAGAACAATTCGTCAGATCTCTTGAGATGAAACCAAGCCAGTGATAAAGGGAAAGTTTATAATTGTTACGTACTCATATTGGAAAATAAAAGAGAACTCAAATAACCTAATAATGTACCTCAAGGCTCTAGAAAATCAAGGAGAGGTTCAACCCAGTCTTAGTCTACAGCAAGAAATAATAAAGACAAGGACATAAATTAGTGAAATGGAGATTAAAATACCACTACAGAGAATTAATCAAAGGGTTGGTTCTTTGAAAAAATTAAAAAGATTGTCAAATCCTTAGTCAAACTAATAAAAATAAAGAGAAGACCTAAATTATGAAACTGAAGAAAAAGTGGGAGTTGTGATAGCAGATGCCAATGAAATCTAGAAGCTAATTAGGGAATACTTTGAACTTACATTCCAAAAGGCTGAAACACCTAGAAATGGATAAATTTCTAAACTCATATGATCTATTAAAGTTAAATAAAGACACTACAAAGCAGCTTAAGCAGTTGTATAAGAAGCAAGAATATTGAAACAATAATTAAAATAAAAGCCGAGAATCATGCATAGTTACTGCTATATTCTATAAAACTTTTAAGGAGGATCTAATGCCAGTATTTCTCAGTGTTCCACAAAAAAAGAAAGGGAAGCAGTACTAACAGTCATTAATGAAATCAATATACAACAAATACACCATCTAAATAGACAATAAGAACAAAATCATGATCATTTTGATAAATACAGAACAGGCATTTAGAAAAGTTAAATGTTTCTTTATAATAAATTTTTGAAGAAATTAGGAATAGATGGAACACATCTTAAAATAATAAAGGTTATATATAACAAACTTATAAGCAACATTATATTGAATAGGGAAAAGCTCAAAAGTTTGGAATGAGTCAAAGTTGCCCATTCTCTATACTTTTATTCAATATAGCGCATAAAGTGTTAGCAAGAAGAAAAGAAATGGTATATGAGCAGTACAGATAGAAAAAAGTCAAATTTATTCCTATTTATAGACCACATTATTTTATACTTTAAAAATATTCTAGATTTCACCACAGCAATATCATAAACATCTTAGGTAAAACTTCAGGATCTAAATATCAACACACAAAAATTAGTGTGTTTGGATATACCAATATTGAACATACTAAGAAGGAACAAGATTATCTTACTTTAATACTCCTAAAATAAAAAATACCTAGAAATAAACCTATCCAAGGAATTGAAAAACATCTACAATGGAAATGAGATACTGAATAAAGAAATTGAAGAAGACACTAGGAGATGGAACGACCTGTGCTTTGAAGTCTGAAGAATTAATATTATAAAAATGGTTACATTGCCAAACATAATCTATAGATTATTTCTGATGACATTCTTCACAAAGAAACAGAAAAATAAATTCTAAAATTCATATAGAAACACAAAGTCAGTGGTGGATAAGCAAACAATTTTAAGTAGAAAGAATACTGCTGGAAGAAACAATATAACACCTGACCTCAAATTATACTACAGTAAAGGTAATATATTCCTGGCACAAGGCAGCCATTAATCAATGTAACAGAACAGATAACTCAGAAATAAACACACAGTTATAGACAAAGAAAGAAAGAATTATTCAAAAATAGGAAATGAGAAGGTGAGTACCAAAGTAGAAGTTAGGAGTATTTCTCGTGACAAAATATTTTGAGAGAGAGAGAGAGAGAGAGAGAGAGAGAGAGAGAGAGAGAGAGAGAGAGAGTCTTTACTCTTGTTCAAAAACAGCAACCCCCAATACAAATAGCTTCCACTAAAACCTCCCTCTTAAAGTTTTGATAATCTTCCAATAGTGGTAAGCCAGGTACACCAGTGTTTTGCATATTGGCTTTCCATAGATTTTTCTTAATTAAAGCTATAGCATAGTCCCAGCACAAAGCATTTCTGAACTGATCTTTTCAATCTTGATTTCACTGCTAATTTGAGGATACCTCGTCCTTTGCCTAAACAATTTCATTGACATCTAGCTCTGGACACCTCAGATTTTGATCTTATGCAGATTTTAGTTTTATTTTTCTAGAACAAAAATCAAAATTCAAAAATATCCCAAATAGGATTATATGTCTGAACACTTGGGTTTCCAGCTGATAGTGCTATTTTGGGGGGTCATGGTATTTTTAGAAGATGCAGTCCAAGTGGAGGAAGTAGGTTGCTGAAAGGCAAGCTTTGAGGTGTTTATACCCCAGACCAGGGTTCTGTCCAGTGTCTCTTCTTCCTGATCAGTCAGAGAGATGTGATCAAGCTGCCTCATGCTATTGTTGCCTTGCACAAGGATCACTTCATCCACCATGAATGCACCTATGACATTGTGATGGAAAATGCATCCTTTTTCCTCTAAATTGCTTCTGTCAGATAGCTTGTCTCATAAAGGGCAATTGGGTAACTTACAAAATTGGCATTGAGAAGTTGGGCTATTTTACCATAAACCTGACAACTTGAAATTGGTTTGTAGGATGAATGTGGCATTTGGAACTTCTGTCAAGAAAAACCCTAGAACACTATAAACACAGCTTAATGGGTCAACTGGCAAGAATAAAAAAGACCAGAATGCTGGTAGAAATGTGAATGATGAAGGCCAGGCTCCTGAGGATTCAGAGCATAGAATCTAAATATGAATTGAACTAGTGATCACTTAATGAGATATATATATATCAAAACTTCTGACTGCATTCTACCTGTGTCCTGAAAATTTGGGTGATACTAAATTCAAAAGTAACAGCCTAATTTGTTTTTAAGGAAGAAAATTCAGGGCAGTATACTATTCAGGCTGTGTCATGATTACTACTCACTCTTAGTCAAATTTACAGTGCAAGAGAGAGTAGAAAACAGAACAGAAAAATATAAAAAATGTGTAGCTTGGCAGCGAAAGTCATAGGAGTGAATTTATAGCTGTGCACAAAGTAGCCATAATCACAGAAGATATTAACACAATTAAAGATAAACCTTGTGCTGTCCAGGAGAGTAACAAGACCCCAGCCACTGAGGGCTGTAGGGTATAAAAATGCAAATGCATTTTGAAGAAGAATGCCTAAATAGAGAGTGATGCAGGGGTTCCCTGATAATTAATATCCTCCCAGGGAAATGTTTTCCCAGATTCAGCCACTCAGAAATGCAGAGACAGCTGAAGCTGTGGTCAGAAAGGCCGGGCTACATCTCACGCTAGATACAGAACTTAGAACCTTCATCCTTGTGGTGTTGGCTTTGCAGGCATGAAAAATGCAAGAGTTGTGTAGGGTATCAAGGTTCCAGAAAGCTACTCAGGTCAGGCAATGTGAGTATTGCTGGAGTCCTTATGAAGAGGCCCTGAGAGGCCATTTCATGGTAAACAACCTAACTTGCAATGGAGATTCTGGATTTAGAGATGCCAGGAAAGTGGGAACGCTGTGCAGGGTAGCTGTGGGCAAGGAGTTTTGCCAACCCAAGTAGAAGGCTTTGTGAGTTATAATCAATGGAGAATCTGGACTATACAAATCCATTGTTGCCTTCCTAAAGAATCGGCAACCATCCAAACACAATGCTACCAACTGAAGTATAAATATTATATGCATGAGCTTGTATAAGACATACTACATCCAAACCATAACCTTCCATCCCTGCCACCATAAGCCTATAGCCATCTCATTATGCAAAATATGTATTCATACCAATTTCAAAAGTTCCCATGGTTTTAAAGTTACAGTACTGTTCAAAAGTCCAAACTTCAAAGTTTCTTCCAAGATTGTAACACCATGAGTTGGACATGGTGCTGTAGATTTTGATGTTTGTCCTGCTGGGTTTTGATCTTGCTTTGGCTCTGTGTTATTGCATATTAGAAGTATGTAGTATGTTTTTAAAATTTTTAGGTGCTCACAGTTAAGAAGTTATCTTGAATCTTAGAGAAGTCCAGTGATGAAAAAGATAGTTAACATCATATAAATGTCCTGCACAAAGTTATTCATAAGTACACAGAGTTTAGAAAGCCCCTCCATAGTAATAGAATGTGGAGCTGGCTTTTCCTGAGCTCATGCCATGCCGTCGGTCCCTCTCAGTCCAGCCTCCATTCACGTCTGCCTTCCATTCCAGTGGTCACTGTCTCATTGTGATGACTTCAGTCCACCGTGCTCCATACATCCTTCACCTCATCTCCTTCACCTCAGTCCCTCCTTCTGAGAAGCTAGTTATACTCCATGCACTCGCTGTAGCATTACTAGTTTTTCCTGACCCTAATACTTGAAAGACTGACA
Source organism: Typhlomys cinereus (assembly GCA_023101885.1). Lineage (NCBI taxonomy): Eukaryota > Metazoa > Chordata > Mammalia > Rodentia > Platacanthomyidae > Typhlomys > Typhlomys cinereus. Next base: position 6,340,837 of record JALPQD010000067.1, on the reverse strand, counting down.
GCTTGTTCTACTGTGCACCCACTTTCTGCAGCTCTAGGTGATAATTTCTGGATTTGTCTGTCTTATTTTTCTTATTTTATGTCTCTTGTATTGGAAGACTTTTAGGTTCCAAGGAGACTAAACACAGTTGTGTAGCAGTGGCCTAGAGATTGAACTTGGGCATCAAACTTCCTGGACTTCCTTGGACTGTTTCTTTTTAGCTGCGTATTTGTTGTGTTCATGCCTTTGAGCCAATTTGTTCATCTGAGTAGCACAGGTAATGATACCTATTTCATGGGATTGTAACAAAATTTCAAATAAGTAACTGTAAAGTACTGAGAAACACCTTAGCACATCATAAATTCTTACGAAGTGTGAGCTATTATTACTATTGCACTGCTATTATCTCTGAATAGGAATATATAACCCAGAAGATGGAGTTTTGCAGGTGCTCAATAAATTTTTAATATATTTTTTCAAGTGTACATACTACAAAAAGATTTTCCTTCAGAATCACACATATATGATATATGCATTGCCCTGGAAACTAGATTTTAAGAAAATTACCTGTTGGAGATATTACTATTTTAGAGATACATTTTGGATTCTTATAGTGAAAAATCTGCCCTCACACCTACTTCTTAATCTTGTTGAAGCATTTTAGGCAGAATTGGTGCATTAAACTAAGGCAGCTATCAAACTACCTGAGACATTTATCTCACAGCAAGTAGGGGAAGCTTGGAGCTGAAAAATCTTATCCCATGCTACTGCCCTGTTGAGGACCAAGTTTTCATATAACATGTAACAGTTACTCATAACTGTGAGAGCACATTCAAAGTCAAGCAACTTGAGGAAGAAAGGGAGATTTATTCAGCTCAGGATTCCAGAGGGGAGAAAGTCTTTCATAGCGGAGACAACATGGCTGGTGGCTGAAGCTGGAGGCAGGCTAAGTCACTGCAAACATTCTGAAGAGTCCAAGATAAGAAGAGTCTTTCTTCAAAGTCTTCTGTTCTACAGTTCCTTTTATCTGGTCTGCTAGTGGGAGGTCCAATCAGATATGGTCTTTATATTGTAAATGTATTGATCTGGATAATCTCTTCAGGTAGTCTCACAGTTGATCTAGTTAAAGCCCAGTGTGGTCAAGTTGACACACAGGATTAACTATCACATAACATAGATAAGATCTGTCTCTGACTCAGAAGTTTAAAAACTGATTTTCAAGAAAAATATTGATATTCAGCTTTTATCATTAGAATATTATGTAAAAGTCATAGAATGATGTCTGGACTATTTCTGGCCTTTTTAAAAAAATTACTACACTGCGTCAAGATAATCTTGGCATACTTAATTAGTAAGCCATTTTATTTTTTTCATTCTTGGATGCTATTTGTAGTACAGAGTACTTCTTTTTATTTATAAGGGAACTTTTGTAACATGAAAGCCAAATTATTTGAAAAATGTATCCCTGTGGTGATGTCATTTTCAAGGGAAAACATATTTGGGGTATGAAGTATTCCCATCAGGAACTCCATGATCTTACATCTGCACTCTTAACCCCAAGAGATTAACAAATGATAGTAGTTGATTGTAAAAGGGATGGCTTCTAATGGGGTGTTGGCAGGCAGGTCGGCTGACAGTCAGAGGTCACTGCACAAATATTTATAGAGGAAACAAAAGCTTAGTTTTTGCTTTCACTATCAGACGGATTTCACAAATGTGCAAAGAAAGACTACTGCTCAGGACTAAGATAGCTTGTACATGAGAAAATCCAGAAATCAATTGTCCTGTTGGAATCTGACATTGTGTCAGATGCCCACACATGTGGGCTTGTCCATAGGATTTCCACACTGTCAAGAGAAATATCCTAAGTAAATAAGCAAATCCAGGCCAAAAAGTTTGAATAAATATGCATCTTCTCACCAAATAGAACTTCATGAAGAAGGCTTCAAGCTACACAAACTACAAAGCTGGGTGGTAACAGACTGGCAAATTCAAGATGTTTGCTGATTCTACATTAAACATGAATAATTTTTTACTTCTGCTCAATCCAAGGATACTTTGTGTAAAGACCTTCTAGCTGATACCCATGCACAGAGAAAGATATACAGGGCCATTCCTACACAAGAAATAACAGAAATGGAGAAGTGAAAGGAGATATTTGATTTCAGATAGTCCTTAAGTCAGCTCATAAAGCAACAACAGCAGGAAATGGTGGTTAGAGCACAGGTTTCAAAGCAAGAAAGATTTGAGTTGGAAACTTTCCTTGTTCCCACTTAGCTGTGCCATGCCCACACTTCTCTAAACTCCATCTTGCTCTTTTGTAAAATGAGGACACATCTACAGGGTCATTGTGAGGATTAAATGAGATCATGAGAGTTAAACCTTTAGCACACTTCCTGGCTTTCAACCATTATTCCAAAATAGTAGTTATTGTATTATGGAATTAGTGACAGGAGGAAGGGGTCATCTTTTATTTCATTCAGTTCATGAAGTGAAACCTGATTTTTTTCTGAGAGTGTTGACAAGCTTTCTCAGGGACCAGTGTCAATGTTTTTCAAGCTTAATGGGACAGCCAGGAGAACTCAGACACCAGACGTCTAAGCCAGAAAACTAAGAAAAAGAACTAAGAAGGCCAAGAACTGCCCAACACCAGACTGTGAGTTTGGCTTACACAAGAGTTGAAGTTGACGCTTCGGTTCATTGCTACATGGAATGACTACATCAAGAAGGTTCAGACTGTGGTGATGGCAGCCGAAATGAGAGTTCTGGTCTAAGTCAGAATTATCACCCCAGACCACAACGGTTTACATCTGGCTACCAGATAGCTGACTTCTTTTATGATATAGATTGAAGGGCTATAATTGAAGATTTATTAATCCACTTCTAAGTGTCAAGGAGGAAAACATAATCAGCAAATAGTAATTACTATTTGCATGCAATCGATTGGCAACCTCTAAAGCTCTGGGGTGGGAAGTGCTAGCAGAATCACGAAATACAAATTTCACACAACAGTATTTTTTATGCTCATCATTTATCACAGATACTTTTTCTAAATTTGTCATAATTTTCTGACAATGACAAAATTCAAGTGCAGACTAGGCACTTTGTAAGTGGAGAGAAACTTAAATCTTTGGTATGCTTGATTGTTTCCTACTTTGCTGTTGCTTCCTAATTTTATTTTGAATTAGGCATTTTTACTCAGAAGGATGACAACTTAGACATGTGCTGATTATTAATAAGTGTTTTCTATTCTTGAGCCATTCTATGAATATGTATCACGTTCACACAGCTTTCAGTATCTGTTCTCAAAGGACTAGACAAAAGCTAAGCTTTGTTCTTTATAAGAAATATATGAAGTTAGTTCAAAAGAGTCAACAATCACATAATGCCATTGTGTTGTCTTTCCTTTCAGTATTGTTCAGGAGAGCAGCCCAGGGTGACATGTTTATGATTATTAGTCCATATTAGTTTTTCTCTTTATATATATAAGTATATATAACCATAAGGGAATGTGCAAAATAATATTTCTATAATAATTAGTGGGCTTATAAGACATTCTTCAAATCTCCACCTTACTACATTGTTAATATATTGTTTTGACAATGAAAATAAAATGAGATGAGTTGTTCACTTTAATGTCATAGTAAACAATATACTACATACTTTCCTTGTTTGAGCTGATTTGGGATAATTAAGGAGGACAGATAAGCATTGCAGTTTGTATGGAAAGAGGAAAAAAAGGGGGAGAAATATGAGAATCTCACGTGCTAGTTATTCAACTTTCCACCATTGTGACAAAATACCTAAAGAAATCAGCCTAAAGTGAGGATGGATTTATCCTGACTCATAGCTGCACAAGTTTTATTCATTTTATGATTAGTTCATCCTTTGTTTGTTGTCATATGGTAAAAGAAAGTGTCATAGTTTGAATGTAAGTTGTCCCCAAAGGTTCATGTGTTTGAATCCTTCATTGGTGTTTGGGAAGTTCATGGCAGCTTTAGGAGGTAGAACCTTGCTGGAGGAAGGCATGTTGCAAGGGATGGACATTGAGGTTAGTTAGCTCTGTACTGCTTCTATTTACAGTCTGTTCTTGAACTTTGCAGATAACTTTCTCTCAGTCTCTATGGTGACCATAGTATAAGTCATCTCCAGTTTCTGCAGCCAGCCATACCTTTCCTGCTATAATGAACTGTATCTCCCCTCTGGAACTGTAAGCCAAATAAATTTCCCCTTTCCCCCTTAAGCTGGCTATTTGAGAGTTGTCTCACAGCAGCACAAAAAGTAACTGACACAACATAGTAGGGAGTGTATGGTGGAGCAAAACCTCTCTTACTCATGGTGGTCAGCAAGCAAAAGAGAAAGGAGAGGGCCAGGGTCTCTATTTATCCAAGAAGGGTGTATACCTAGTAGTCTAACTCCCCCTCACTCAATTCCATCTCTAAATGATTCACCACCTGTAACAGTAGTGTCACAGGTTGACACCTCAGTGTAATGCTATCTAGGTATATTAGCTTTTTATGACTCTCTTCCTGCTTCTGGTGGATGATAGCAATCATTAGTGCTCTTTGTCTTGCAAAGTCACTATTCAGTCTCTGCCTCTACCTCCATATAGCATTCTCTGTGTCTTCCTTTCTTTTCTCACATGACTTACCTATCACTGGACTTGTCCATCCTAATCTACACTAAGATTATCTAAATATCCCTTCATTTATTTAGCTCTTTGTGTGTGTATGTGTGTGTACTCATGTGTACACATGTGTACTCATGTGTGTGTATGTATTTAGGTATCATTCCTTAGGTATCTCTCACTGGCTTGGAGCATTCCAGGTGGGCTAGGCTGCCTGATCAGCAAGCTCTAGGAATCTGTCTCCATCTCCCCAGTACTGAGATAAATACATATCACCATGTCTGACTTTTTTTCTTCTTGCTTGGATTCTGGAAAATCAAACTTGGGCCTTTGTGCCTGAAAGGCAAGTACTCTATTGACTGAGCTATCTCTCCAGCCCCTTTTATTTCTGCAGAAACTAAATTTGGCCAAATTTTGAGTTTCTCAGGGATCCTACCCCTTTACTGAATAATTTTGGAATAAATTCCAATTGTAGCACTTTTTCAACTTTATATTCAACACACATGTCAATGTAGAGCAGAACTGTGTTGTCTTCTGATTTTCCTTCCTATGCTGATTACCTGAGAAAGCATAGAGAAAATTCACAGGGCAACCTGAACCTGAAGCTACTATGGAAGTCATGCTGGAAGCCTTTATTAACCTCACCCCTGGTTTCAGTTTGGGACACCAATTTCTTTACCTTTTCCTATTTCCTGGGTCTTTAATTTATGCAATCTTTATTGGTTTCTTGAGCATGGTTGTCTACATTTTTTGAAGATACAAATGCAAATATTTATGCCAGTTATAGGCTGACTTGTGTCTTCTTCAATCCCCTGTATTTCAGAATGTGATTGTATTTAAAATAAGACCCTTAAGGAAATAGTTGAGTTAAAAGGAGATTTTTTTCTCTTATCCAGTATAATTGACATTCTAATAATGAGAGTAAACTGAGACAGCCATTTGAGGCCACAGCAAGAGTATGGACACTTACAACTGAGGAGACACCTTGGAAGCAAGCAAACCTGTCAACACTTTGACCTTGGACTTGTACCATCCATGATTCTCAGAAAATAAAGTTCTGTTATTTAAACCTAGTCTTTGATACTTACTATCTCAGTCCTAGAAAATCAGTACAGTGTCTAAATAATTTTTCCTTTCTAAATTGGTATAGAATCTAAACAAACTTGTTTCTTAAGTCATTAATTCATTGCTACATAGCATTGTTTCTCAAACTATGTTGTGAAGATCATTTGTCCCTTATAGACTCTACAAGGTGTGTGTTCTTTAAGTATGTACAGGAAAAACTGCATTTGCAATTTCACAGAGAACCCACTGCATATCAGAAGAGTAAATACCTAGAAAAGACTTTAGGAAAGAAGCTCTTCATTTTTGTTTGAGAAAGTATCTCATAAATATGATTCGTCCAAGAGACATTTTTGTATGACTCTTTACAAATGTTTTAGTTTATAGAAAAATTGTATAGGAAATATAGAACCCAACTTTTGAAAGTTGGTCTCTGTCCTTCCACTCACACATATTGTGAAATGCTCATGACAGACTGCAAATAAACGAATAATTTTTTTAAATGAATGTTACAGAGCTCCCAAATACTTTCTTTTCCCCATACAACTTCTGTTAACACCTTGCTTTGTTGTGTACTAAATTTGTCATCTCTGATAAACCAATATTGCTGTACCATTACTAATTAGAGTGTGTAGTGTATATTAAAGGACATGATATAATAATATTATGTGGAATGGTTTCACCATACTTAAACTGCCATGTGCATTCAACTGTTTCTCTTTCCCACTAAATGCCTAATGACCTCTGAACTTCTCATTGTCTCCAGAAGCTGGAATGTCGTGGTCTCTGTTACTCTTTCTGCTGCTGTGAGACAACACCTCATACAACTTTAAAAATTTTTTTTTTATTATTTACTAAATTGTGCATGAGTGCGCATGTGTGTATTCAGGTGAATTCCAGAACCACAGGTGAATTCCGGAACTACCATGGACTCTTCCACCTCCTCCTTGTTTATTCTGCCCCAGGATTCATAGGCTCCGCCCTACCAGGACCAGAAGTGCAGGCCACCCCCGCTTACGTGGGGTCTAGGATTCAAACTCAGGACCTTCCACCTGCAAGGCAGGGGCTTAACCCCTGAGCCACCTCTCCAGCCCCAACACTCATGCAACTTAAGCAACTTAAGGACCAAAGGGAAAATTTAGTTGGCTTAGAGTTGCAGAGGGGAGATACAGTCCATTATGGCAGAAGAGGCTTGGCAAGTGGCAGAAGCTGAAGCGACTTAGGTCGCATCCATTATGAAGGCTGAGAGAGCAAACTGCTAACTGCTAAAGCAAACTACAAACAGCAGCATGGTGGGGATTAAACAACCTCAAGGCCCACTCCTATGACATGCTTTCCTCCAGACAGGCTCTACGTCCTAAAGATGCCATGACCTTCCTACACACCAGCTAAGGATTCAAACACATGAGCCTTTGGGATACAACTCACTTTCAAGCCATGGCCATCATACAGTTGAATCAGAGTTTTTAGTCATTTCAAACTGAATTCTTACATTTAGCAATACCCATTTGGTTTCCTCATGATTTTGATACCTTGATCTTCTATTGTTGGAGAATATTCTGTTGTTTCTATATAATACAGTTTTTTATAATACATTTTTATTATTATTTTGGCTCATACAAACTTAATGGGTACACCAGTTCCCTCCCTCCCTCCTCCTCCCCCCGAACCCCCTGCTCCCCCTCCCCTCACCCCTCCCTCCCAATCCCCCTGTGCCTCCCGCCCCAATTCCCAGAGTCCTTTCTTGTGCATGCCTGACTCTCCTCTGGGCCCTCCTCTTCGATGATGTACAAGGACACAGTGGCCTTTCCTTGAACCCTTTCCTGTGTTCCCCTTAAGCATAGGAACACTACTGTGGCTGTCAATCCCTTGCCTCCAAGGATCTTGGTGCTTTTAGCAGATGCTAGACTTTGTGAGGTCAATAGTGTGTAGGACATTGCACAGCATGCAAAGTCCAATTATGATTACTTCGGCCCTAACTTGTGTGGAGTATCTTGTAAATCATTGCTCCTCCCATCCTTTTGCTCTTACACTCTTACCGCCCCCTCTTCCGCAAATGTCCCTGAGCTTCAGGATGGGGAGAGATTAGTCTGGCCTAGTTCTAGGTGGTTGATATAGAGTCTCTGAAGTTCTGGATAGTGGTTTGTTGATTTTCTTTTGTAGTTTTGTTGCTCCTGCAATGCCCTTCACTCCATCGTGATGGGCACTGTATGTCACCCCCTGACCAGAGACAAAAAGCTGTTAAACTGGAGTCTTACTATAAGAGCACATTCAAGGGTAGATGTAATACTTATACCCAAAAGTGGAATCACAGGGTCATATGGCATTTGGCAATGGGAGGGGTCAATCACCCATTTGTAAAATGGTTAGTTTTTAATCTGCCGGACTATATGCCCTCCCCTTCTGGTGAGTTCATACCCCCTTAGTTGTAAATGATCAGGAACGAATGTCTGTGAACTTAACCAGGTGTCACATTACGTTCTTGCAGTCCTTGATGGAGGCCTATTTTCTCTACTGTAATATGGTCACTTCTCTCCTTGTTTCTGGTGTGGCCCTCCAACCCCATCCCTCCTGTTCATAATCCTTGCAATTACTGTAGGTAATACATAGATTTACCTATGAGTGTCTCAAGGTGGGCTGGGTGGGTTTGGTATTAGGAGCCACCTATTAGGGAGTACATACGGTGCTTAATTTTCTGGGTCTGGGATACTTCACTTAATATAATTTTTTCTAATGACATCCATTTCCCAGCAAATTCCAGTAATTCATCATTTTTGATGGCTGAGTAGTACTCCATTGTATAGATGTACCACAGTTACCTTATCCACTCGTCAACTGTTGGACATTTGGGTTCCATGTCTTTGCTATTGTAAACAGTGCTGCTATGAACATGGTTGTGCTTGTGCTATTGAGGTGAACCTCTGCTGCATGGGGGGTTATTCCCAAAAGTGGAATAGCAGTGTCATATGGCATTTCAATCTTTAATTTCTTTAAGAATCTCCAGACGGCTCGCCAGAGTGACTGTATGAGCCTGCATTCCCACCAGCAATGTAGGAGAGTTCCCTTCTCTCCACATCCTCTCCAGCATTTGTTGTTGTTTGTATTGTGGATTTTTGCCATCCTGACCAGGGTGAGATGATATCTCAGGGAAGTTTTGATTTGCATTTCCCTGATGGCTAAAGAAGTGGAGCATTTTTTAAGATATTTGTTAGACATTTTAATTTCATCCCTGGTAAAATTTCTTTTAAGTTCCAGGGCCCATTTTTTAATTGGGCCATTGGTTTCCTTGGTGTTTACTTTTCTAAGTTCTTTGTGCACTCTGGACAGTAGAGCTCTATCAGATATGTGGTTCGTGAAGATTTTCTCCCATTCTGTGGGTTGCCTTTGAGCTCGTGTTACAATCTCTTTATCTGAACAGAAGCTCTTTAATTTCACAAGATCCCAACTGTTGAGAGTTGGTAGCAGTGACTGTGCCATTGGATGTCTGTTTAGGAAGTGTTGGCCTAGCCCAATCAGCTCGAGGGAGTTCCCTATCCTTTCAACTATGGTTTTTATAGTCTCTGGCCTGATATCAAGGTCCTTGATCCATTTGGAATTAAGTCTTGTACATGGTGACAAGTACGGGTCCAGCTTTAATTTTCTGCATGTGGAGATCCAGTTTTGCCAGCACCATTTGTTGAAGATGCTGTTCTTTTTCCATTGGATTCTTTGGGCCCTTTTGTCAAAGACCAAATGGCTGTAATTTTGTGGGCTTATATTGGGTCTTCAATCCTTATCCATTGATCTGTGTGTCTATTTTGGAGCCAGTACCAGGCTGTTTTTATAACTATGGGTTTGTAGTATAGACTTAGGTTTGGTATGGTAATACCTCCAGCAGTGTTTTTGTTACTCAGGATTGTCTTTGCTATCCTAGGTCTTTTGTGCCTCCATATGAATTTTGAGATTGTTTTGTTAACGTCTTTGAAGAATTGCTTTGGGATTTTAATTGGTATAGCATTGAATCTGTATATTGCCTTTGGTAGGATGGTCATTTTTATGATGTTGATTCTGCGAATCCAGGAACATGGGAGGTCTTTCCACCTTCTGGTGTCTTCTGCAATTTCTTTCTTTAGGGTTTTAAAGGTTTCATTGTAAAGGTCTTTTGCCTCCTGGGTTAGGTTTATACCAAGGTATTTCATTTTTTTAGGGGCTACAGTAAATGGGATTGTTTCTCTCAAGGCTTTTTCACTTCTTTCATTCTGGGCATATAGGAAGGCCTCTGATTTTTGTATATTTATTTTGTATCCTGCCACCCTGCTGAACTTCTCAATTAGTTCCAGAAGCTTCCTGGTGGAGTTTTTGGGATCCCTCAGGTATAAGATCATGTCATCTGCAAATAGGGATAGCTTGATTTCCTCCTTGCCGATTTGAATCCCTCTTATGTCCTTTTCTTGTCTTATGGCTTTGGCTAAGACTTCAAGTACAATATTGAATAGAAGTGGTGAGAGTGGACAGCCTTGTCTAGTTCCTGATCGAAGTGGGAATGCTTCCAATTGTTCCTCATTGAGCATAATCCCTCCTGTGGGCTTGTTGTATATAGCTTTTATTATATTGATAAAGGTCCCTTCCATTCCTACTGTCTCTAGCGTTTTCATCATAAAAGGCTGTTGGATCTTGTCAAAAGCTTTTTCTGCATCTATCGAGAGTATCATGTGGTCTTGGACTTTGGACTGGTTTACATGATGAATTACATTTATTGATTTGCGTATGTTGAACCAACCTTGTGTGCCGGGGATGAAGCCTACTTGGTCCCCATGAATGATCTTTTTAATATGTTTTTTAATCCGATTTGCTAAAACTTTGTTGAGAATCTTTGCATCTGTGTTCATCAGAGAGGTCAGCCTATAGTTTTCTTTTTTAAGTAAGTCTTTATTAGGTTTTGGGATTAAAACGATATTAGCTTCATAGAAGGAATTTGGTAGTGTTCCTTCCTTTACTATTTGATGGAACAGTTTCAGGAGTATTGGTATTATTAACTGCTTAAATGTCTGGTAGAACTCTGTGCTGAATCCATCTGGTCCAGGACATTTTTTGGTGGGAAGATTCGAGATTACTTCCTCAATTTCCTTATATGTTATAGGACTATTTAAATATTCACAACTTCCTGATTCAATTTAGGTAAGTTGTGTTTACTTAGAAATTCATCTATCTCTTTTGTGTTATCAAACTTCACAGAGTATAAGTTTTTGAAATATGATGTTATAATTCTCTGGATTTCTTGTGTATCAGTAGTGATAACTCCATGTTCATTTCTAATTTTGTTAATTTGGGTTTTCTCTTTCTTGCTTTTTGTTAATTTAGCTAGAGGTGTATCAATCTTATTGATTTTTTCAAAAAACCAGCTTTTTGGCTGGTTGATTTTTTCTATTGTTTTCTTAATCTCGATTTCAGATATTTCTCCCCTTATTTTGCTAATCTCCTCTCTTCTACTACTTTTGGGATCAGATTGCTCTAGTTTCTCTAAAGCTTTAAGCTGCATTGTTAAGTTGTTTATTTCTGATGCTTCCATTTTTTTGATGTAGGCATTAAGAGCTATGAACTTACCTCTTAGAACAGCTTTCATTGTGTCCCAGAGATTTTGGTAAGTTGTATTTTCATTATCATTCACTTTCAGGAAATCTTGAATTTCCTTTTTAATTTCTTCCTGAATCCAGTTCTCGTTCAGCATCATATTGTTAAGTTTCCAGGAGTTAGTGTATTTTCTCTTGTTTGATGTGTTGTGGATGTCCAGCTTTAGGCCGTAGTGGTCTGATAGGGCACCGGTTAGAATTTCAACTTTTTTGTATATGTGTAGGTTTGTTTTGTGGCCCAATATGTGATCTATTTTGGAGAAAGTTCCGTGTGCTGCTGAGAAAAATGTGTATTCTTTGGTGCGTGGGTGAAAAGTTCGATAGAGATCTGTAAGGTCCATTTCTTTCAGGGTTTGATTAAGTTCCAAAGTGTCTCTGTTAAGCTTTTGACCTGTTGATCTATCCCATGTTGTGAGGGCGGTATTGAAGTCCCCAAGAATTATCGTTTGGGGGTTGATTTCTTGCTTCAGACGCTGTAGGGTTTTCTTAATGAATGTGGAGGGGCCCATATTGGGTGTATATATGTTCAGTATTGTGAAGTCTTCCTGATGAATTGTACCTGTGACTAAAATGTAGTATCCATCCGTGTCTCTTATAATTTTCTTTGGTTTGAAGTCCACTTTGTCTGATAACATAATGGCTACCCCTGCGTGTTTTCTGCTTCCATTAGCTTATAGAATTGTTGACCAGCCTTTTATTTTTAGGGCATGCCTAACTTTTGTGGTGAGATGGGTTTCTTACAGGCAGCAGATTGATGGATTGTGATTTTTAATCCAAATTTGTGATCTGTGTCTCTTGATCGGTGAGTTAATTCCATTAACATTTAGTGTTATAATGGAGAAACTATTTTTAATTCCAGACATTTATTATGTTTAGTAGTTTTTATAAGTATATTGCTTCGCTTTTAATGGTGTTATACTTGCCTTCTGTTCTCCTGGATATGCCTGTTTTTTTCTTCAAGCTTGAGTATCATTTCTAGCATTTTTTGAAGGCCTGGTTTGGTGGACATGTATCCCTTCAAGTTGTCTTTGTGCTGGAAGATTTTTCTTTCTCCCTCGATCATGAAAGATAGTTTTGCAGGGTAAATCAGCCTGGGTTGACATTTTTGCTCATTCAGTACTTGAAGTATGTCTCTCCAAGCTCGTCTTGCTTTTACTGTTTCGACTGAGAAGTCATTTGTTATTTTAATAGGTTTACCTTTAAAAGTGACTTGTTTTTTCTCCCTTGAAGCTCTCAGCACCAGTTCTTTGTCTTGAATGTGGAGTGTTTTAACTATTATTTGCCGTGGCGTGCTTCTGTTTTGGTCGTATCTGTTTGGGGTGCGGAATGCCTCTTGTATATGGATGGGCCTGTCTTTTTTTAGATGAGGAAAGTTTTCCTTGATGATCGTTTGAAAAATTTCCTCAAGGGTGGTATTTTGAGATTCTTGCTCTGGTATTCCATGAATACGCATGTTAGGCTTCTTCAGGGTGTCCCATATCTCTTGGATATTTCTCTCAAGTATCTTTTTGGCTTTAACAACCTCTTCCATTGAGCTGGTTACTACTCCTACTTTATCTTCAAGGTCTGAAATTCTGTTTTCTGCTTCGTTAGTTCTGTTGATAAGACTCTCTGTGGAGTTCTGGGTTGAAGATTACTTGTCTTGTAGCTCAGTTTTAAACTCTGCTTGAGTCTGTTTTAACTGCTCTGTGCCACTTTTTGTTTCTTGCACTGTTTTTCTCAACTCCTCCAAGTGTCTGTTGTGTTCCTCTTCAAAGCGATTGATTCGATTATGTAATTCCTCCCAGATTTCCTCTTTCATAGTATTGAACATGGTAATGATCATATTTTGAAAGTCTTTATCCTGGGTCAGACTTTCTTGGGCCATTTTCCGTGGGTTTGTTCTGGTTGGAGTCTAACATTATGGGATTAATTCCTTCAGTGGGAAATGTGTTATTTGAGTGTTGCTTCTCATGGATTTGCACTTTGACTTTGGCATTGTCGTTTTAACTCTTAAGATCTTTCAATTTCACTAAACTGAAATTATTTGGCCTGGGGTTCTGGGGTTGGGCGCGGGCAGAGCTTACCTAGGATCGCGGTGAGGCCCGGCTGGACCGCGCGGGCATCCCGGCCGGCGGAGCGGGGTGGGGAAGGGATAATATAGTTTTTTTATTCATTCAATTTGTCAATTGAAGGGTAGTTTGTTTGCTTTTAGATTTGGGTAATTAAGAATGAAGTTGCTGCTTAGTTATGTGCAGATTATATGTGGGCATAAATTTTCAACTATCTGGGAAGATATCTAAGACCATGACTGTTGAATTTTACATGGAAAACTTACATTTAGCTTCACAGGAAACTGACAGACGCTCTTCCAAAGTGACTGTACTGTGGCACAAGCAATGAAAAATGAGAGCTTCTGTTGCTTTTTATGTTCATACTAATTTCAATATTTATGTTATCAATCAGTGTTTTAGTCAATGTTATTGGTTTAATAGCTCTATAAACATAGCACATTGTTGCTTTAATTTGCAATTCAATATATTCATGTCATTGAGATATTTTCATTTTGTATTTGATTATCTCCTTTGATGACATATTTCATCATATCTTTTGCTCGGTTTTCCCACTCCTTATTATTCTTTATCAGCTTTGTGTTTGTAAATATTTTCTCTTCATCCATGGCTTGTATTTATATTCTTTTAACAGTATTTAAGTGTTTATGAAATAGAATGCAAACTATTTTATACAGATTATAAGAGCAGAATTTCATGAGTTCTGACAAGTGTATATACTCACATAATCACCATTCCAGTCAAAACATGGAGCATCTTAGTTGTTCCCAGAAAGCCCCCTCATGTCCTGTTCTAGCCATGGTGTACCCCAGGGCCACCACAGAGTCCTCCATTCTTCAGTTTTCTATTGTCATGGTTCAGCTTTTTTATTAACTTTCATGTAAATATGATTACACACCATACTCTTGTATATCCTCCCTAATGCAATATGATGTTTTGAGATCTATCCAAACCATTTTGTGACCCTAATTCATTATTTTTAAATCAATGCATAATATTGGACCATAATTTGGATATTCATTTTCCTGTTCATGAACACTTGAGTTATTTGTAGTTTGGAACTATCATGACTAAAGTTAAGCAAATGTTCTTGTATCCCTTGGTGACTATGTATTCATCAGTAAGTATGTAATTAATAAGATATTATAATGAGAAACTAATCAAAGTTAAGAATGAAATATCATTGAATTCATTTCCATTTTCATTAATGATGTATGGACACTCTGAAATTCCACATCCTTATCAACATTTGGTATCAGTCTATAAATGTTTAAAATTAACTATTGAAGTGAAATCTGATTGTGGTTTTAACATGAATTTCCCTAATAACCCCTTACATGTTATCTTTTATAAAATGTCTGAGTTTTCTTGTCCATTCATTAGAGGTTATGGAAGTTGTTTATGTACTTGGGATTTATATAGATGGTCAATTATATATCTTTTAAATACTTTTTCCTAACCTTCAGGCTTACCTTTTAAATTTTACTGACAGTCTTTTGCAATGTTAAAGTTTTAGAAATTTTAAGCATAATTCATTGGTCTTTCTTTTACTATTAATATGTTTTTATGTTGTCTAAAAACTCTTTGCCTTTTCCAGCCTCAAAGTACCTTCTGTGCTTCCCTATAAGATTCTTGTTATTTTAGTTATTGTGTTGAGATCCATGCTCCAACTCAAATTAATTTTTGTGTATGTGGTGAAAGATTAAGATTCATTTCTCCAAAATAGCTAGCCAAATGTTATAGTTTCAGTTGTTGAAAATACATTTCATTCTCTACTTAGTTATCTCAGAGCCTTTGTTGAAAGTTAACTGTGGAGTCTTTTCATGGATAATTTATTCTGTCTCATCAATCTATGCATGTATCTACACTGCTTTCATTGTAGTAGTTCATTGAACTATACTTGTTTAGCTTTGCCCTTTTGGCATGTCTATGGAAGTTTTAGAATTAGTTTGTAAACATACACCACAATCCTATTTTACATTATGGTTAAAATTGGGTTGACTCTGTGGATCAACATGGAAAAAAATAACCTCACCAATAGTGAATTCTTTCTACCATTGAACATTTTCAACCTCTCCAATTTTTATTTTTAAATATCTACCATGTATAATTTATAATGTATATCTACCATGAGTAGTTCATAATTTCCAGTATAGATCAAACAACATTACATAAATTTATTTTTAATTCTTAAAATTTTTGATGTGGTTAACAATATTTTTCAGATTTTATTTTGTAGGTAGCATGAATATACTTCGTAAATTATTCCAGAAGAGTTTATGTTAGTTCTACTAACTTCTTTGTACAGTCATGAAAACATGGTATCTATGATTAGCAGCAGTGCTTTCTCCTCTCCTTCCCTTTCCTTCCTCCTTTTTCCTTTTTATTCTTCAAGGCTTTATTCCCTAGTCTTCTTTACCACACTGGGGACTTTCATGATAATGGTGAAGAGAAGTACTGACAATGAAAAATCCTTTCTCCAATTAATGTTTCAACATTAAATGCGGTGTTACTTGTAGGTTTTTAATAGACGCTCTTGATGCAATAAAGGAAATTTTCTTGTACTTAATGATTGGTTATTGAATTTGTATTCTTTTCTTTGTCTCAATTTTAGTTATTTTTCCTCTGATCTTGCTAATCTCTACACATCTACTTCTTTTGGAGTTGGTTTGTTCTTGTTTCTCCAAAGCTTTAAGCTGCATTGTGAGGTTGTTCACTTGTGATGCTTCCTTTCTTTTGATTAGGCATTAAGTGCTATGAATCTTCCCCTAGGACCATCTTCATCATATCCCATGGGTTTTGATATGATTTCCATTATCATTGAATTCTAGGAATTTTTGAATTTCTATTTTTACTTCTGTCCAGACCCATTCCTCATTCAGTTACATACTGTAAGTTTCCAAGAGTTTGTACGCTTTCTGGTATTTGTCTTGGTATGGATATCTATCTTTATTCCCTGGTGGTCAGATAGGCTACAGGTGGTGATTTTCTTGTATTTTTGGAGGCTTGCTTTGTGGCCTAGTATGTGATCGATTTTGGAGAAAGTTCCACAGGATCCTGAAAAGAATGTATATTCCTGGTGTTAGGATGGAATGTTCAGTAGATGTCTGTCAAGTCCATTTGGTTTATGTCTTGGTTTAGTTCCAGTGTGTCTCTGTTAAGTTTTTGGCCTATTGAGACCTATTAGTGAGAGTGGGGTGTTGAAATCCCCTACTATTATCATGTTCGGGTCAATTTGTTGTTTTACATGTTGTACTGTTTGTTTACTGAATGTGGGTAAGCATATGTTTGCAGCATGTATGTTTAGAATTGTGAGTTTTCTTGATGTATTTTTTTGACAAAAATGTAGTATCCTTCTGTATTTCTTGATTTGTTTTGGTTGTAAATCTATTTTGTTAGCTATTAGGATGGTTACTCCAGCTTGTTTCTTAGTTGCATTCGCTAGGAGTATTTTTGACCATCTTTTTGCATTTGCTTGGAGTATTTTTGATCATCCTCAGACTCTGAGATTATGCCTATCTTTCAAAGTGAAGTGGGTTTTCTGGAGGCAGCATATTGATGGGTTGTGGCTTTTAATTCATGTTAGTCTATTTCTCATGATTAGGGAGTTGATTCCTTTGATGTTTAAAATTATAATTGAGAAGTTTTTGTTTATTCCTGGAATTTTTTTTAGCTTATTGTGTGTGTGTGTGTGTGTGTGTGTGTGTGTGTGTGTGTGTGTGTTGGCAATTCTTTGCCTGGTAGTTGTATCAGCATTATTTCCCCTTTTCTCCTCTTGAGTGTGTTGAATAATTTCATTTGTCTTGAGAATTCGTCTACTATTTTCTGCAGTCCTGGATTGGTAGTCTTTTTTTTTTTTTTTTTTGGAAATATTTTTTCTTTCTTCTTCAAGCATGACTGATAGTTTGGCTGGATATAGCAGCCTAGGTTGGTATTTGTGATCTTTCATGATTTGAAGAATGTCCTTTCCAAGCTCTTCTGGCTTTTACTATTTTCATTGAGAAATCAGCTGTTATTCTAATAGGCTTGCCTTTAAATGTGACTTGGTTTTTCTCTTTTGCAGCTCTCAAAATGTTCTTTGTCCTGTATCTGAAATGTTGTTACTATTATTTGCTTCGTTATGCTTCTATTTTGGATCTATCTGGATGGTCTGTGAAATGCATCATGTACTTGGAAGTGGTGCTCTTTCTTTAGCTGTAGGAAGTTTTCATTTATGATTGAAAGATCTGAGTAGGTTTGTTCTGGGATTCCATGAATGCATAGGTTTGGCTTTTTCATGGTATCCCATAGTTCTTGAATATTCCTTACTTTCTTCTTCTTTTTTTTTTTTAGACTTTCAGCTTCTTTAATTGAACTATTCTGTTTTATAAAAGTTTATCTTCCAGAGCTGATATTCTTTCTTCTGCTTGATCTATTCTTTGTGTGATATTCTCTGTTGGGTTTTCAATTTTAGTTAGTTTTGCTTTGAATTCCTGCTGAATTTCAATTTGGTGTTTTTTTTTCCACCTGTTCTAAACTTGTTCTTATTTCCTGCATTTCCTTTTTCATCTCAGATAGTTTTTATTATTTTCCTGTTCGTATAATGTTATATACTTACTCATTTTCCTCCTGAGTTCTTCACATTCCTTCTGTTGTTGCTCACGCCCCCTTTGTAGTTCTTCGGGAAGTATGTCGATCACGTCAATAACATGTCTTTGGAAGACACTAACCTCTGAATTGCTTTTCTCGTTGGTATCCAAGAGGTTGTTCTAATTGGAATCTATAGTATGGGTGCTGGTGTTTTTTGTAGGAGGCATGTTTTCCTGGTATTTAGTGTATTTTGTGGTTTTACAATGTGACTTGAGCATTTTCTGCAAGTCTGTGTCTGCTTTATTTGGTAGTTGTTTTTAGTTTTCCTGAGTCAGATGAGGCTGTCTAACTTTGGCCGCTGTTGGGAAAGTTTCTCTGGATTTGGGTGGACTCTACTAGTTATGTGATATGGCTGTTCCCTGCTCCACATGCTCCTTATGTGGTACCGGGTCCCTTTCCTGTGGCATTGGGGTGGGGAGGTCATCTGACTCCATGTGCTCCATGGGGCTCTTACCTCACATGGGGGTCCCTTTCCTGGGATTTTGGGATGGTTTGGGGCATAGTCTTGCCTTGTTGTTGAATTCAAAATTATTTTTCTGGATCAATTAAGCTCATTATATATCATTTTTCTATTTTATTCTGTTAATGTAGTGAGCTGTCTAATTTCGAACAGTAAGGCAATAGGTATTTTAAGTTAATATATTATTATTCTTTGGATATATTGCTTAATTTAATAGAACTGTGTGTGTATGCACACGTGTGTGTGTATATGTGTGTGTGTGTGTGTGTGTGTTGTATGTTTGGTCTACTACTACTTTAGTCATGATTTTTACTTGCATGTGCATGATAAACAATGGTGGTACTTTTGTTTTCTGCCCATACCCTGCTCAGGTTTCTAGTCAGAATTAAGCTGACTAGATAAGTTTACAACACCTCTCTCTGCACTTTTGAAACAGAATCACTTTGGTTTCTTTAATTATTCGGTAGAATTCCCCAGCAAAACCATTCAGATCTGAAATTTTCTTTGGGGAAAGGATTTTTAATAAAACTTTTCATATATAAGTATAATAAATTTATGTTTTACCCTATGCTATCTCCTTTCCATCCCACTACACGTGTTCTCCTTTCCACCCAGTCTTCCTACCACTCCCCCTTTTTGTGAGATCCACTGGGCTGGATCTAGGACACTTGCATTGGCATATGCTTAGGTATCCTCTGGGGCATGATTAACCCACCAGTTGATCATTGTTAGTAATTTCCCTCTCTCATAACTTGTACCAGACCCATTCGGTCTCTCAGGATGGCATTGTGAGATTTTGATAGGTCGGCTGTTGTGGAGGTCTAATGGAGGTAGGTGCACTGTATTGAGCTCTTGGGTATGGAAGTCTTGATATGTATGGAGACTTCTGTCTGGGGTTATTTCTCCCCTCCCTGTCAGGCTCTTAGATTCCCACCATTCCTTTTCCACAAGGTTCCCTGAGCCATGGGATGAAGATGATTTATGCGTCCTATTTCAGGCTGTGCTTTTCTTGACCTCTCGTAGTTCTCCACATTGCACCACCTCCATTGCAGAAAGATATTTCTTGATTGAGTACTGAGTCTTTTTTTTTGATCTAAGTATTTAAAGATTAATGCTTAAATGGTAGCTTAGTAGTATTCCCTCTCTTGAGAATTTGGTTTTTGTTTACAATTCCTGGCTTCTATTTCCTGCAATGAAGCAGTCCTTAATGCCCATCAGATAGCAATTGTTTGCCTAAATGTGTGTTTAAGAAGCCTTTTTGCTTCCTGTGTTATATTTCCCAGTGTTGTGGCTGGGTCATATGGTAATTCAAATTTTAGCTTTACGAGAAACTTTCATACTCATTTCCAAAGAGGTTGCATAAGTTCATAGTGAATAAGGAATAACTTCTCTACACATCTTCCTAGCATTTTTTGTTATTTATGTTTTTAATTTTAACAATTTTGACTAGGGTAAGATGGTATTTCAGAATGCCTTTAATTTGTATTTATTTCTCTGATGGTGTGAAGGCTGAATTTTTTTTAAAGTATCTATTAGACATTTTAATTTCATCTTGTGAGTTTACTTTCAGTTCTGAAGTCCATTTTTAATTGTATTGTTTGCTTTCTTTGTTTTTAATTTTTTGAGTTCTTTGTATACTCTGGATACCAATCTTCTATCAGATATGTAGCTTGTAAGTATTTTATCTCCTTCTGGATACATGAATATTCTTTTTACATTAATAATGATTTCTTTTGTAGAACAAAAGTTTTTTAGTTTTATGATATCCCATTTGTTATAATTGGCCTTATTTCCTGTACAGATGGAATTCTGTTCAGAAAATCTTTACCTAACCCAATCATTTCTAGTGTATTATTCTTCAAGGAGATTCAGTATCTCTGGTCTGACACAGAAGTCTCTGATCCATTTGTAGTTAATTTTTATGCAAGGTAAGAGATACAGGTACAGTTTCATTTTCCTACATGTAGAGATTCAATTTTCCCAGCACTACTGTCCTTTTTCTCACATATGTTTTTGGCATTCTTGTCAAATGCCAGGTGATTGTAGGTACATGGAATTATATCTGGGTCTTCAATTCTATATTATTGGTCTGTGTGTCTGTTTTTATGACTAATTTTTATATGCTTTTGTATAGTTTGAAATCAAGTAAGGTTATGTCTCCAATAGAATATTTATTGCTCAGCATAGTTTTGGGTATTTGGGGCCTTTTGAGCACCCATATGAATTTTAAAATTATGTTTTCAATTTCTGTGAAGAACTACATTGGAATTTTGTTTGGAATTGTGGTGAATTTGTATAATGTCTTTTGTAATATGACCATTTTCACAATGTTGATCTTTCCAATTCATGAGAATGGAAGGTTTTTTTTACCTTTATGTATCTTCCTGAATTTCTTTTTCAGTGTTTTGAAGTTTTCATTGTATAGGTCTTCCACATCCTTAGTTAGGTTTATCCAAAGGTATTTCATCTTTTTGAGCTATGATAAATGGAATTATTTCTGTAATTTCTTTCTCACTTTATTTGTCCTTGGTGTAAAGGAAAGCTGATGTTTTTAGATATTAATTTTGTAACCTGCCACTCTATTGTTTATTAGTTCTAGGAGTCTGTTGGTGGGCCCTTTAGGGTCTCTTAGGTATTGAATTATGTTGTCTAAAAATAGAGATAGCTTGTTTCTTCCTTTTCTATTTGTGTCCTTTTAACTCTCTTGTCTTATTGTTCTAGTTAAAACTTCAAGCAAAATATTAAACAGGAGTGGTGCAAGCAAGTAAGTGCTTTAATCATCAATTATGATTTATTTATGTTTTCATTACCTTTTATTTCTCTTTTTTCCCTTGAATTACCTATAAAAATTCCTTAATATGTGGAAGATTCTGAATATCTTATTATTTTTGATTAATATTTAAATTTCCCTGTAGCCTGAGACAGTACTCTTATCTTTTGCTCCAGTATGCAATGTCTTTGATAAGCATTCTATGTTTATGTTCTATCATTAGAAAAAAAATTCTACATGTACCAGGTAAGTAAAGTGTCTTATGCTGTTTTGAAAATATTTTAGATAACAGAAATCCAATAACACAGTCACTAGAACCAACACTCAACAAATGAGATCTTATAAAATTAAAGAGCTTCTGTTCAGATGAAGAGATTGTAAACTGAGCAAAAAGGTAACCCATGGAATGGGAGAAAATCTTCACTAACCACATATCTGATAGAGCTCTATTATCCAGAGTGCACAAAGAACTTAGAAAACTAAACATCAAGGAGATAAGTGGCTCAATTAAAAAATGGACCTCAGAACTCAAAAGAAACTTTTCCAGGGACGAAATTGAAATTTCTAACAAATAACTTTAAAAATGCTCCACATCCCTAGCTATCAGGGAAATGCAAATCAAAACTTCCCTGAGATATCATCTCACTCTGGTTAGGATGGCAAAAATCCACAATACAAACACCAAATGTTGGAGAGGATGTGGAGAGAAGGGAGCTCTCATACATTGCTGGTGGGATGCAGGCTTATATAACCACTCTAGGGATCAGTATGTCCATTTCTAAAAAAGTTAAAAATTGAAATGCCATATGACCCTGCTATACCACTTCTGGGTATAGCAGAAATTCACTACAGTGACACAAGCACAACCATGTTCATTGTGGAAAAATTTACAATAGCAAAGTCATAGAAACAACCCAAATGCCCAACAATTGATGAATGAATGGATAATGAAAATGTGATCTATTTATACAATGGAATATTACTCAGCCATCAAAAAGATGAATTAATGAAATTTGCTGGGAAATGGATAGAATTTAAAAAATTATATTGAGTGAAGTATTCTAGACACAGAAAGTTAGACACCTTATGTGCTATCTAATAAGTGGATCCTAGTAGCAAACCCACTTAATGACATACTCAAAGGTAAATCTCTGTAATACCTACTGTAAAACAGGAGGGAAGGGGAAGGAAGGACCCCCCTATAAAAGGAGATAGGGGATCACATTTCAGTAGAGAAAATAGGTGACTATCAAGTATTGCATGTAAATAATGAGACATCTGGTGCAGTTCATTCTTACTTCCCTTCTTAGTCACTTGGGACTGAACAGATTTGATTTCACCAATAGATGGTAACCATCCTGCAAATGGGACATTGACTGCCCCCTCCACTGCTAAGTCCTACTCCTATTCTTCTATCTACCTTTGAGTCTCCTCTTACATTAAGATGTTCATTTAAACAGTTTTTTATATTTGGTTAGAAAGTGACCTTTGATACCAACCAGGATATAGCCAAGGACAGTGCAGGAAAAGCAAAACTGAAAACAACAACAAACTATAATTCAAAATACCAAAGATCCTATATTAATCACTTGGAAACAGACCAGTCAAATCTCTCCCCATCCTAAGGTTCAGGAAAACTCAAGGAAGAAGGGGTGGAAAGATTGTAAGAGCCTAAAGATGGGGAGGACCAATGATATGCAAGATACTCTACACAAGTAAGAGCTGCAGCAGCCAGACTTGAACTTTGCATGACCTATACAATGGCTGACATGTCAATGACACCCCAAAGTCTAGCATGGACCATAGGGGAGAAGGCTCTAGGTAATAGGATCCTTAGAAGCAAGAGATTAACACTCATAACAGAGTTCCCACACTAATGGGGAGCCCAAGAAGGAGCTCTGGACTATGCCACTGAGTCCTTACCCCTCTCTAGGGTGGAGGACTCAGAGGGAGATTTGGCATTCACACAAAAAGATACTCCAGGGGATGGGAGGGAGGAAGGGGGAGGCACTTGGAGAGGGAAGGGAATGGAGGGGATTTAAAAGAAGGGGGAAAGGGGGGATAATGCAAAGGGGGATGACTGGGGAGGGAAGGAAGGAGGAAGAGGATGGAGGTACCTACTGAGCTTGTATGATTAGGAAAAAAATAAAATGTTGGAGAAAAAAATAAAGGCATTTAACATCAAAAAAGAAAATATTTTAGATAAATGTAACTATTCCTACTCTATTTTGTTCATTTCTGAGAAAAAGTTACTAACATTTCCAATGGTAATTGTAGACTTGTCTAATTAGTTCCATCAGATTTAGCTAATATATTTTGAAGGCATATTTAAGATATACATACATATCCAAAATCAAATCTTTGATACCTCATTGTAGAAAGACTGCTATTTTCTCTCCAGTACTGTTTCTTATTCCCATATAAACCATGAATTTCACAAAGTTTGCATTTCCATTCTTTAATTTCTCCTTACATTCAAGAGACTTTGAGAGAGATGGGGATGGGAAATATTTATTCAATGCGGGTGGGAGTATAAACTGCTTTAGCCATTATGGAAGTTACTATGGACATTCCTAAAAAGGCTAGAAATAGAATTACCATGTGTTCCAGCTATACCACTCCTGGTCTATCCTCGAAGGACTCTATACTTTCTCACAGAGAGACTTGTACATCCATGCAGGTACTTTCACAATAACAAGAAATCAAATCAGCCTAGATATCCATCAACTGATGAATTGATAATGAGAATGTGGTACATTCAATGGAATATTGTTCAGCTATTATAAAAATGAAATTATGAAAATTTCAGGTGAATGGACAGAACTAAAAAAAATGTGAGTGAGGTAATTCAAACACAAGAATGCTATTTTCTCTTACTTGCAAATCCTTACTCTCAAACTGCAGACTTGTGTGTTTAACTTGGAATACTTTCAAATGCCAAGACTGTGGAAGAAGACATTAAGGAAATGGGGAGGAGATGTTAAGGAAGGAAAAGGAGACAAGGTAGAAAGGGGGTTAGGTTAATGGGAATGGCTTAGGAGAGGAGGCAGATGAGGAATAGGATAAAGGAAGGTTGGAGATGTATGATAACCCACGGTGTTGCAGTCTGCCTACATGGTCGCTGATAAATGATCATCACACAGCTTAAGGGAACAAGGAGCTTACTTTCTTACGACAGTCTGGTTACAGTTCTCCGTCTAGCTTGACGGGAGAGCATGCACCAACATCAGGACTGAGGGAACTGGCCACACCATCTCTACATAATGGCTGAGAGACGGACAATCCTTACTTGCCAGACCAGCATGTCTGGCTAAGTGAACAGAAGGATGCCACCTTCCTCAACCAACTCTTAGTATTTTAATCACCTGTTGAGGGCCTAGTCCCACCCCACTATATGCTAGGCTTTCCCCATTAGCTAGACAACCTCCTGCAGGTTTGCTCTGAGCTTAACTCAACTACTAATTCTCCATAAATGTGCCCAGAGCTCAAACCCTCAATTGTCAAGTTGACACCCGTTCCTAACTATGACACACGGTTTTGTTATATTATTTTTCAGAAATTTGTCTGGAATAAAAAAAAATGCCTTGGAAGCTTCCTCCCCATTGACTAGTACTAAAAAGTGCTATGCAGGCTGTTGGGGGAGAAAAGTCATCAACAATATGTAGTATAAAACTTTATGTAGAATTTATATCAGCAGATATCGATCCTGTGAACTACGTTAAGAACCACTTCGGCAAGATGAGCACACTGGTCTAATTGAGATATGAATGTGATAAGAGTAATGGACTGCTTTCTGCTTGGATATAGAAAGAATGTAAGGGCCAGAAGATAGAGAAAAGGACTATGAAATGCCATCTTCTACAAGTTACAATGTAACAGCAATCATGAACCAACAAAAGATGGGGCTACTGACTCTGTATAGCCTAAAGTGGACCAGCCTAGTCAATGGTTAGCTATGGACAAGAAGAAACATATAGGGGGACCTGCAAATTGCTAATTAAAAATGAGAAACTAACGTATTTGAGTATTTGCACAAATAAAAGAGGTTTTAGCACAGGCCATTATACTCTACTGACAACAAATGGAGTAAGAGAATAATGAGATGTGAAGGAAGCAGCAGAGTCCAACACATGAGAAAAAGTCAGACTCTGGGTTCAAATCACAGTTTGGCCCTTTGATCTCTAAGTGAAATAACATAAGGTGACCGCACTTGATCTTGAGATTGGGAGAAATGATTGAATCTTTGTGTCCAGCTGTAAATGAGTGTATAACTGTAAGTGAGCCTATTTTAATGGTAAGATGCATTCCTAGGTGCATATGTAGTGGCTCCTAGCATGGAGATAGACAGTTTCATAACTCAGGGCACCAGTGAAATTCCACAATGCAAGATGACAGGAAGCAAAATCCTACTGAGGTAGAAGTTGCGTGCTCTCCTTCCAGTCTTGACCTTCTCTGCCTGTTCTGTTTGAGTGCAGTGGAGTTAGCACAGTGGTAACAATTAACATTCAAATGGTATATTCAATTCTTTGCCCTAAACCTTGATATGTAGTATAGAACTTTCTGGAAAAAAAAAAACAGGCAATGTGATCTGTGAGTGCTTTGTGGGATTTGATGAATGTGTAAGTATAGAATCAACTGTAGGCTTATCTTATCCATCTAGGAAGATTTCATGGACATTGCTGAGGACCAAGGTGAGGAGTGCTTCCTGAGTCAGTGGAAGAATGCTCTCCTTCTCCCAATCTATAAACTAAATTCAGGGCAGCCAAGACTGACATTGAAGATGGGTTTGTACTACTTCAAAATGGGTTTGTGTTTATACTTCCTGTGTGATATTTTTTTTAATGATTTGAAGTGACTCACAGGAACTTAGGTAATGTTTACTGGTACACGTGCTGGAAAATGAACCATGAGCCACAATTGTATGTTAGAGGTAGCTCCTGAACAAGCCTTCTCTTTTATTTGCAAAATGTGTTTGAAATAATAATAAAGTACTTTTAATTGATAAATTTTGTTCTTTGGTGATTACGCACATGTATAAAATACATTCTAGTTTCTCTTCCTCTACTTCTTGCATCTCCTTCTCTACAAGTCTTCTCACATTCATATCCTAATATTTTGTTTTGCATCATGATGGGCTTATCCAGGGCCTTTCGTGTGATCCTGAGCTTGGGAACGTAACAAGCTTCCCATGGGTACACAACTGGATACACCCCTATCATCTCAGTAACTAGCATGGCATGAAGCTATTGCCCTTGGAACAGCCAGAATCCAGATACTCCTCAATGTAATTTATAGAATGTATCTCTTGCTAACTGTCTCCTTTAAGCCATTACCACCACGTTGGAAATAAAATAATATTGTTGCTGCCCTTGATAATTCTATAGTTGAATAAAGAAGAAATATGTGTAAATAAATATGACTATCCTACAGTAGACAGCTCTTTAGCTAAAACCAAAGAGAAAGAAGTAAACTAATCCAGCTAGGGAAGCTTGGGGTAGGTACTAAAACAAAGGTGTTTTATAAATGGGGTCTTGAGACATGCAAAGAAATAGACCATGGAGAGGGAAGAATACAATCAGAAAGGTGAAGCAGGAACAGTGTGGCTTCTATAAAATTCATGCAAAATCACAGAGTTAAAAAACAGGACAAGAGACCAAAGAAGCAAGCAGGTGATAGATTGTGAAAGAGTTGAAAATGATTTGCGAAGATTATCATGATAATGCTTATATGTGACCTGATTTCATTCTAATCCCTTGAGCAAAACCTATATACTCTTATCATCTTAAACACACATATATAGGCACATGTGCACACATACATGCATACAGAGAGAGAAAGAGAAAGAGAGAGAGAAAGAGAGAGAGAGTTTGCATAGAGCATTCACATTCCTTCAGCTCTAATGGACTAAAGAACCAGGCTCACTGCAGAACTGCCTCATGACTTCATTGCTGCTTGTTGAAAATGGATTTGCCAAAAAGAGATAAAATTGGACAATGTACTAAAAACCTGAAGAAATGTGCTTCATATTTCCTTTTCCCCTTCTCTTTTACTCCCCTACTCCCTTATTCCAAATGGAAAATCTTTCTAGAATGAGCGATTGGGTTTATGTCCAAAAACTTGATTCTCATTCTCATTCATTCTAGGCATGATTTATCTTCATATTTTATTAACTGCTAAGAAATAGCAGTTTAGGCTCGCCGACTTTGTGCTTCTTTTTCTCTCTCTCTCATGCTGTTTATAAAGAAGCCTGCCCTTTGCCACAACCGACAGACTGAGCTGGGCCTTTTGACTTGCAACCTTCCCAGATGTGTAGCTTCAGATCAGATGGAGGTCCAGAATAAATGTTGTTATAGGCTCTCTCTTCAAGTCTCATCCTTTTTTTCCAGAGGCTAATAAATTCTGCAAGTGTTACCATAGCCGCTACTGAAGTCAGCCTTTGAAAAAAGACCTGGTGTATGTGACTTCTCCTGACTGCTGGGATCCTAGAAGAGAAGCAAAAAGATCAGAGTAAAGGAGATTTCTGACTCAGCCCATTTTGCAGCTTTCATTCTGACCCTCTAATATTTCATTCTTTTCTTTTACCTCCCTTTCTCCCTTCATCCCTTTTTTTGTTTCAGTCTCACTCTAGTCTTCCCTTTTAAATATTACTTGTGAAGAGATAATCAAAACTAACTTCAGTGCCCACAGTGTGCCAAGCTGTATCATGAGCACTGGGATATAAAGAATAAATAGAGCCAAAAGAGCCCAATGGGCAGAGAGGCCTCCACAGGAGCGTCGAACTGAAAGGGAAATAGAAAGCTAATGCAGTGCTATATGAAGAACTCATTTCTCTCCCTCCACCTCTGCCAGACCTCTTTCTCTAGGAGTCTTCTTCTCACATTTATGTCCTAATGCCAACAGTGGACCAGCCTGGCATTCATGAATCCACAAAATATGTAGCTACTGATTCTGTGCCTATAGTGAACCAACCTGGGCATCCAGAACCCAAAAAAGATGTAGACACTGACTCCGTACAGCCTACACTAGACCAGCTTGGACAATGGTTAGCTGTGGATAGGGAGACACCCATGGGAAGGCCACAGATTGTTGATGAAAAATGAGCAAATGGCAGATTTGAGTGTGTTTGTATCCAGTTGTGTACCCATGGGGGAACTTACTAGGTTCCAAGAGCTAGTCACTTCTAAGCCCAGGATCATACAAATGGCCCTAAGTAAACCCAGTGTGACATAAAACAAAGCATTCTGCAAAACAGGGTGTGTTTGATATGATTTTCATTAACTCTCTGAAATTTATCCTATCTTGCAACTATAAATGCTGATTCCATGTTTTTCCATGGAATTTCCATGGTTATTCTATGCATTTCAATGTGAACTTTGCCCATGTATTATAACGTGATTGCACGGTGACCTTTAGATGGCAAGGAATTTTCTAACTTAGTGCATCTTCCACATTTTATTTTTAGATCCATGTTTTATATTTTCTAGAAATTAAGAACTTTCAGTCATGTTTATAAAAATTCATTTTTTGATTGCAAAACCTAGAGAGGCTATTCTTAAAGTAAAATTTTATACAATTTTCTACTATTCTCAAAAAGCTTATTTTTTAGAATGTATAAACAAGTTCAAGATATTTATGATTCCCATAATTCTATATCTTGCCTTGTAGGAAACCATAGTGTATTGTTCCTTAGGTGCATGCATAGACAGTGTTCTGCTTTTTTAGGCTCCTTTGTCCTTTCTAGGACAAAATTCTAGGAGTGGGTTATTATTTTCTGAGTCACAGAAGACATCCATACCATCTGGGAATTTGCTGCCTCAGAAGAGGAACATTCATTAGTGGTATGTTTTGTTTTTCCTCCTTTATGTGTCAACACAAATCTATCTACTTCTCCATGTCCAAAAGCTACAATGCAAGGCATAGTCTGGTTATAATAATTGCAATAAAAGAATAATGAATCCTAGTGCTCACTGTATCCTGTACTAAATGGTACAGCCTTTCTATGAAAGTGTCACAGCCATCAACAAATACATTTTTAAAATTCACTATATGGCAGATATAAGCAAGTTCATACAAATAATCTTTAAAATTTTTAAAATTACATTTATTTATTGTGTGTGTGTGTACATGCATGCATGTGCACATATGCATGTGTGTGCACACAGGTATGCCACAGTGTGTAAAGTGGAGGCCAGAAACAACTTGCAGGTGTCAGTTCTGTCTGATTATTTTAAGTGGGTTTCTAAGATTGAACTCAGCTTGTCAGACTTAGTGGCGGGTGTTTTTACTTGCTGAGCCATCCCAGTAGCCCAAGGAAAGGTTCTTGACCAAGCTCTCACCATTATGTAGAACTGAAATCAAAATTGGATCCACCAGCTGCAGAGTTCTAACCTCCTTTTTGCTCATCCTCCATAATTCATTGTGAAAAGTTTATTGAGAAAGATTGACTTTATTTCTAGTTTTTCCCATTTGTTAGTAATTCAGAAATGATTATGTCTGTTCAAATTACTATTACAATATATGATTATCTTGCATTAAGATGCCTGAAATTAGAATTTGGAGTTGAAATCATCAAATGTTCTCTTTCAAAACAGTCTGCTGGAATGTCTATGAAAAACTACTGTTCTCAAAGCAGCAATAATGAGACTGTGACTTTGACCTCAAGTGAGTCGTTGGGCAGCAGTAATGGAGGCAGTGAAATGTCCTGCTATAGTGTGGATCTTCCCAAAACTCATGTGTTGATGGCTTGGACACAAGCTGATGGGAGTAATGGAAGGTGGTATAATTTTTAGGAGACAAAAGCTAGTTGGAGATGTAGGTCTTTGGGTCTCTTCTTGAGTTCATATCTCTTCCTCGTCTTCCCAGTCTCTATGATGAGAGCTGCTTTACTCTGTAACATGCTCGCTGCCACTACATTTTGTTTCACCACAGGTCCAAAAGCTCTGAAGTCAGTTGACCATGGGCTCGAACTTCTACAGTCAAGAACTTTCCTTTTCAGATCTTTACACCAGGCATTTTGTTTTAGCAGTGGAAATGACTAAGACAGGTCCCCAATAAACTCACGAAAAAGTTGTTAGGTCTACAAAACTAAAGGCGCTTCAGTGATCTCTATTAAATAATGTGTTTATCACAGGTAGGCTCAAGCATTGATGAAATTAGAAATATGAGTTGCAACTAATTCATGAAGAGTTTATTTGCTGGAAATTTGAAAAATATTTTAAAAATTGATTGAATTTTTTAATCCTGGCTGAAATCTGTTATAAATATAGTATTTATTTTCATGAAATAAAAAGGTACATAAAACAAGGAGGAGAAATGAGGGTCTCAGATTCTTCTAGATCATTCATAAAACCTTGTTTGCTCTCAGTCCTGGTGTGGTACCCCAACCTATACTCATTTCTCTGAAATTTTCAAGTTGGGAAGGCCAATTTCAACAGTTTCATGGCTTTCTATTTCTGTGATTAAACTTTGGTTTTTTTATTCAATTTTTGTTTATTATTTAAATTTTAGAAAATTAATATTTTCCAGAGACTGTGGACTTGATTTTTAACCTTTGTAATTTTTGTTTGTTTGTTTGTTTGTTTTACACTTTGGAATTTTGACATCTGGATTTCGTCTTAAAAATGTGGGTAATGTTGAGATGTGAGACTATAGGAAGCTTGCATACAGGGAAGAAAGGTTTTAGAGACATGCAGGTCAATGTCAGTGAAGGGACGCTTGCTCTGGGGCATGAAAAGGAGAACGGTGGTGCTCACAGTCCAAAGGGAAGAGTGACCTCGTGCAGCAATGTGTAGTCTTTTTGGTGTTCTCTGTGGCCGTCTCTCATCTTCCCTTCTCCTTTTCACAGCCCCAGAAGCAACATCTGACTCAGTGCTTCATCTTTCCCTAGCTACATTGGTGCTCTGTAGAGACAGACTTAATTAAAGTTTGCATGTGGTGAGTGAGAAAACGTAGGCCATTTAAACTCACTGAGTCAGGCCCTTTGAGGGGGGAAAAGAAATCAACAGTGTCATTCTGACACCAGGAAAAGGAGGTGCAAAAAGCCATTTGGTTTGAGCTCTGTTAATTCAGGCCAGAGAAGAAGTAACGCAACTCGCGGAGGGGGTGAGCTAAGGACAGGCTTTCTGCCTCAACTCTTGCCGTGCTCCGTTTTTATTAGTTTAGGCCAGGCGGCTGCTGACATTATTTTAGTATCTATTTTGTGAGTGATTATGTTGTGTGCATGGGCAGGAGGTCGGGCAGGTCAAGCCTTTCTGCTGCAGACCATCTCTGCGTGAGCCATTCGCTTTCAGATCTCACTGAAACTTGCCACCTGTAAAAGCAGACAGCCTAATGGGAAAAAGAGCAGCACTTAAAATGGTGTTTTTTCTCCGCCACTCTCTAGTGTAAAGACCGTTGTAAAAATATTTCAAACTGGACTCTTTTTTTTTTGTTTTATTTTCATTGTATTAACTCTTTGTTTGACCGTCATCATCACAATTTTTCCACAAAATTTACTCTTAGGAACCAGAGATGTTTTGGAGAAATGGAATATTATGTCTGCAAACAGAGGCAAGCAGTCAGCAAAGCCCATAGGGAAAGCAGCAATTGTTCAGATGACTTCAACGCATCTGTTCTATCATGTATGATGACCACAGCTTTGGAAGGCTAACAGGCCAGTGTGCTTTGTAGGGGCGTTATTTCATTTGTATTTGAATGAAACATGGACCTGCTCCAAGCATAATGCTTTGGGGAGCCAACACCTAGATCTGTCTGTCTAGATCATGATCCTAATTTCTTGTCCAATTGCCTGTTTGACCTTGGCTCTTTGTCAAGGTCATGGTGCCTCAGTTTAGCTTTACAGGAATCTCCTTACCTCACAGCTTGGAAGATGGCATCATTGATTCAGGGTGACTCATGGTATTAGGCTATTAGGCAGAAATCAAGGCCCTCCAAGGGGAGAGGTACAGATGGGGCTATGAGTTTCTACTCTTCAAATCTTAGTTTTGCCCAGCAAATTCTCCATTGTAGGCAAGAGGAGCTCAGGCCTGTTATAGGTCAACAGTGTGGAGATGCACGGGAGACTGAAGAGCCACTGACTTCTAGGATGGATGTGGGCCCTGATATTGGTTGAATATCTTCTCTGTTCTGGGCACCATGCTGTTAGGTGTGCTTGGTCCTGGCACCAAATCCCCATTCCTGAGAACCTTCAGCTCAGTGAATACATGCTCGGTGAATAAATGCAGAAATATTCAATGCATTAGTGGTCAGTTAAGTGGAGGGAAGTCTGGCAGGGTAAGAAAAGGGAAAAACTTTCAGTTCTAATGAGATGATAATGATCAGAATCTTGGATTAAGTGGCCAGCTGAACCAAGCACATAACTAGAGAAGATCCTTTCCAGAGGAGAGAAGAGTAGACATGAGAAGCCCCTAGGTGGAGGTTTCTGGGATGTTCACAGATAGCAGAGTGTCCTTTGTGACCAGTGTACACGGCAGTGGTAGGGGATGATTTTAGGGAAGTGAACAGAACACCAACTCATGTGAGACCTATGGGACAAGTTCAGCTCTTTGAGCTTTGTTTTATAGTGATAGAAGTGCTGAGGTATGATTTTGGCTGAAGGGTCTGTCTGATGTTCTTCTGTGGTCAAGTGAGAGTCAAGAGAAGAAGCTGTGAACAGAGTTAGGTGTCTATTTCAAAGGAACAGGTGAGTGGTGGCATGCATTAAAGTATCAGTGCCACAGTGGCACTGCATTCCTGTGACAGAGGTAAAGGACCCCACAATGGCTTGATGTGGAAGATGAGAAAGAGAAGTCAAGACTGGCATCCTTTCAGCAAATAGGTTCCAGAAGAGATAAAGAACATCTTGGGAAAAATGACAATGTACGAAACAGCTAACTGGAGGGTCACAGAGGGTAATGGGAAAATCCAAAACTGGGCTTCAGGTGTAATTCTCAGGAGTCTAACTGAACAGCTGGCTTTCTGCTTTTCAAGACAAATCCAATTCTTGGAGGATAAAGAGTCAGGGATGGTGTCCTGTGGGCCAGAGGAGAAGTGACCTACTTTATGGGCAGGAAGTCACATTTGAGCCATGACTCTTAGACAGGACAATGCTGTGGTGAGCTAGGTACCTCTCTTTGTCCATGTAACTGATAAATAGAGCACTGAATCTTGCTGGTCATTGATTGAGGTGAATCTCTGTCTACTGTAAGTTCCTGAAGTTCTTGATGCTGTTCTAATGGCAATCTGATGAGGGATGCCGCAGACCAATCTGGCAGAGATCAACCACCTCATCCCTCATCCTTATTAATTCCTTATTGCTCTCATTCTCTCTTTCTTTTTTCTCTCTCTCTTTCTCTCTGTCTCCCCCTCTCTCTTGACAGGTAATGGTAAATGTAAGAGGCTACGGTTGAGAACAATGTGGGAAGCAAATACTTAACACTCAGAAGCTCAGTAGTCTGTAATAGAGAGAGGTCCAAGCAGGTGACTCAACGGCAGCAGAGAGGTTGGTCAACAGGTGAGGGAACCATATCAAACAGGACTCACTCAAAATGTTAAGCTATCCATCTATTTATTTACTTCTTCTTTCTTTTTATTCCATTCCTTTGCCCATCTTTTTATTTTCTCTCCTCTTTCCCCTTCCATCCATCCTTTGCCTTGAAGCAATCAAGCCATCAGCAAACATTTACTTAGTAGACGCTGTGTATCAGTCACTAGGGACAACCAGAAAAAAACAAAACAAAACATGGGCTTGACCTCTCTGAAGCTAACGGTTTGGTAAGGTTGCGAGAATTCCCCATATTCCCCCCTGGGCCAGGAGACTAGAGGCAGAGGTCAAGGCCACACAGGTTACCTGAGCACACAGATGTTTGTAATCTGTTTTCAATGTGAAGTGTGAAGCCACTCTGTCCTAGTCTTCCTGTGTTCTTTCATGTTTCTGTGCAACAAGGATCTTCCTTGGCTTGTGTGTTATTTTCAGTCTCATCATCACATTCCATTTTCTCAGCAGGACCTGACTCAAATGAAAGGGCATTGCTATTGGCTTAATACTTTGCAAGAAAATCTTTATTTTATTGAAGAACATGTTTTCATATTCCTATATGTATGTGCTGTACTCATGTATATGCATGTGTGGGGGAGTATATTTACCTATTTATGCACATGTGGAGGCCAAAGATTGATGTCAGGTGTCTATTTCTATCACTCTCCACCTTATTTTTTGACACAGGATCTCCCAGTGAACCTAGAGCTTATCGTGGCATATATATGTGTTGACCAGCTCCTGTCTCTGTTTCCATCAGTGTTGGAATTACCCATGTTCATTGATATGTGTGTACTGAGGATCTGAACTCAGATCCTCATGCTAACACAGCAAGCTCCTTAACCCCTGAGCATATTTTTTTGATTTCTACTACAAGAAAGGAGAATGGCCAAGAGGATTGATTCTGAAATCCATCAGGACTGTGCTGATGTCTTGAATATCTCATAAATGTAACCTTAGAAACTTTGCTGAGATTATTTTGCATCTCATTTATACTCATCTGTAAAATGAAAACCTACAGCATTGTGACAGGTGATGTGGACAAAACGCTTGGCATGACCAACTCTCAGAAGATAGTTTTGATGAGACGTCAGATGCTGAATTCATCAGAACCATGCTTATCTGTGTTCCTTTCTCTTACCTTTCCACAGATCTGGTTGATATAAGTTGCTCAAGAAACTCATTCTGGGTATCCAAATTGTCCTGAACACAACTACTATTCAGAGAACAGCACCCAAGGTGAAACTAGAAAACTGTAATAAGTGTAAGATTAGCAGCTGATTATAAACCAATTCTAGTTGTAGGACAGGAAACACTGATTATCATTCTCCTCAAACATAAAGACAGGAAAACAACTTCATAGGCATTCAAGGCATTAGATTCCGACAAATAAAGTAATTTAAGAACAGAGGCAACTGCACATAGCCCTGAAGACCTGAATATGATCCGTGTAACCCACATGGTGGAGGGATAGAAATGACTTCTAAAATTGTACTCTGACCTCCTTACATGTGCCATAGCAAGAGGTTCCCAAGAATGCCACTGAAACTTAAATATTTTGTTTAAATTTTGTATCACATATTTTCATATAGTTAAACAAAAAATGATTTAGTAGATTTCCAATGACTACTATGTTTCTTGACCTCTACCAGTATTAGTTGACTAGCATAAGTTACCAAGGGAGCTCTGGAAGAGGCACAAGGGATTTCAAATTGGAGTCATGGTAAAGAATGTCATGGCTAATTAGCAATATTAGTGGAATAATTTAATTTCTGTTGGATAACTAGTGCAGTTAGGAATATCTGGTCCGGTGGGAACCACACCCACCACCCCTCCAGTCTTCACCCCACTTCCCTAGTAACTCCTGGGCCACTCATTAACAACGCCAATGCTCTCCCACCATGAGATCACACCATGGTAGCATTCTCCTCTGACCTTAAGCTATCTCCTCTGCTCTAATTCTCTCCCACCTGAAGGCTATGACTACCTCACTTCCTGCTTTGGACCAAGCATCCAAGAGTTTCTTCCCTCTTTTCGCATTTTCAATAAAATCCCTGTTGTACCTTTCAGTGTGTTCTGGTTTCATTCTTCAGCTCTGGAATACAAGAACCCCTCCCCAAATTCCACAAGAATATTTTGCATGAAAATAGACATAGGAATTAGTGATTCCAATATTCTTGTTGCTGGTCCTAATTGCCATCATGCTAACTTGTGGACATTTCCCAGTTTCAATGCTGCTTAAGATAAAACACATGTATTTGGTTATCCTTAACTATTGATAAATTCTATTTATTCATGTACTTATTCACTTAGCTTCAGACAAACTAATCCCTTTATCAGAAGGTGCTTTAGAGTCTGTGCAATTAATTCAATTAAAAAATGAGTGTACTTATAGACAAATCTGCAGCTGGCACCAAATGGAGCACAAAAGGAATAAAAGATTGCAGAGGAAAAGGCAAAGTGGTGATCCAATGGAGAGAAACATAAAGTGGAAAATGATAGAGGCTGAAATAAATCTGAAGGTGACTCTGTATGGTAGGATAGGAAACTAGTTGAGCTTAGCTTTGCAGACTGTCCTTAGAAAGGGAAGTAGAACATTTGGAGAGAAGACAGAAAAACAAACAA
This sequence comes from Typhlomys cinereus, assembly GCA_023101885.1. Lineage (NCBI taxonomy): Eukaryota > Metazoa > Chordata > Mammalia > Rodentia > Platacanthomyidae > Typhlomys > Typhlomys cinereus. The sequence goes on along the minus strand of JALPQD010000067.1, from coordinate 6,304,511 downwards.
ATAAACAGGAAATTTTAAGCTAAAAAGAGGAAGAAAGAAATTTGCTTCTGTATGTCAAAGGGTATTTCTTTGAAAAAGTTATTAGATTTGTTGTTGGTCAGTGTACAGGCATGACCTTGTTTCTAAATGGAGTCAGTGCCTTGCGTTGAGAGCAAATATTAGTTGGATTAACTGAATCAATCATCGAATTTGAACTAGTATGAATCGCCATGAGTAAATAAGCAAGTAAGCCTTTATAGAAAGAAAGATTCATAGCCAATGCAAAAATATCTAGAAAGCTTCATAAATATTTGTGTTTGTTTTACTTTTCACTTTCCCAAGAACAATTTACTATAAAGTAGACAGACATTTAACTAGGACAGTAAAAGTAGAAGCTGTTAAAGGTCAAATTTCAACCACTCCCCAGCACTTAAATTAGTGACTTCTTCCTCCACCCCCCACCTCAGCCGCCAAACTTTGAATGCTTTCCTATAGTTTCTCTGCTATAAACTCTTGGTTGGCATTGAACTAGTGTCCCTTACGATGATCCAGCTATGTCAGTGTAGAATCTCCATCTTAGGATAAACGCATGAAGGCTTGAGAAGAATAAGTGTGAAAGCCAAGATTCAAACCTCAGTAACTCTGAAAGCCATACTGTTGCAACCCTAGTTTAAGTAGACCATCTCTTCACCTGGAGTCCCTAAAGCCAAGAAGGGTGACCCCTGGTGGCATGAAGTATACTGCATTCCATCTTCAGGACTCTACATAACCACCTACTGCCAGCATGAAGCAAATTACCATTGCCAACTGCAAATGCTGGAGAAAATTAGGCCACCACATTGCATAACTCTACAGAAAGTAAGCACTCATCTGTGGAGTGGCCAAAGGTATTGCTATACATTCAGCCAGGTACCATCATTTTCTCTGTCTCTGGATTTTTCCCATTGGGAATGCAAGGCATACCTTCAAAACTTTCTCTGCTACAGAACTGTCCAGGCCATGGAAGAATGCTCAGGTGAATCCATGCACAAAGCTTTTCATCTGGAAATGTATCTTCATGTTTGTTTTCTGGCAACAGAGAATTGAGTCAATGATTCACTTTATTGATAAAGGGATCTGCAGATTTCCTAAATTGTACTACAATGTCCCATTTTAACCCTGGAATTTGCACACTTATGCATGCTATTTATATATTTTACCTTTAGTGACGGCACACCAGTTATTTAACATGCTAGCACATGTGCCCTGATAAAATATGCCATCAGCTTATATGGACAACTGTGTTGGCAGAAGGGGTGAAATAAAAGGCCTGATAAATACTTTTATTTATAGTTTTAAACACATTCAATTTTCTTTAAGGAACCTTCCCCCCACCTTGATTTCACAGTGGCTTTGGAAGAATTTTAAATCTGATACCAAATCTCTGTATTAAATTTCCCAAGTCCCCAAATTCACCTTTGCATTCCTTTCATCCTTCTCTGCTGGATCATAACTTTCATCCAAGTTTCCCCCACAGCTCTGTGGTCCCAGAATCAAGAAAATTCCTCTCCACTTTGGACTAATCTCTTGGCCAATAAAATCTGATTTGCCTGCATATTCTTCTCCAATTGTACTGTTATGATTAATTTGAAATGCAAAGGAACATTCTTCTTTGGGTCTACAAGAGAAACATTTTCTTAAAAACAAAACGTTACTGTATAGTGGAGAATTCTGTCACAGGCCTGTGTTGTAGACATGAAGACAAACACTGGAACTCAAGGCTGAGGGTTGCCCAAAGAACAAATGTTCTGTGAATTTTGCTGAAATATTGCTCCCAAATGATGGGCATAAGTTTGAAATTCAATTTTGCCTTTCTCAGTTATGTTAATAGGCATGTTTTCTGAGTGCAGGAAATATTTCTTTTGTGTTAACCAAATGTTGAGTCAATCAATGCACACGATCATTCATTTTTCAAATATTTACTGGACTCCCAGCACTTATCCTGTGTGCTGTCTTGATGAAGTCGAATCCTTCTACATACTATGTTGGACACTTATATGTTGTTTCTAAATAATTTACTGTGAGGCATTTTGTTTTATTGTATCTTTTTAAAAGCAGCGTCTTGCTGTGCAGCCCTGTCCAGTCTGGAGTTCCTCTATAGACTTGCTTGGCCACAAAATTATGACAGTGCTCCTCCTTCTGACTCCCGGGGGCTAGAATGATAGGTCTATTCCATCACATATAGCTAATGGTACTTTCTCTTCAGTTTGCCATGAGGGGCCTGCTTTGTTCTTCTGGAGATAGGCCGTCATTCTATAGCTCAGGCTGGCCTGAAACTCATGCCAATCCACCTGTCTCAGCCTCCCAAATGCTGAGATTCAGGCATGAAACACCACGCCTGACTCATGTTGTATTTTCTAAAGGAAAAATACTAGATTTTTTAAAAGTAATCGTAGTCATTGAAGAAATAACATTACAGTTTCAGCTAGACAGCATAGTAATTGCCTATAATCAGAGCACCTGGAAAGCTGAGACAGGAGGATTACAAGATCTGGACTATAGAGTGAATTCAACACCACCCGGAGCTACATAATGATATTCTGCCTTCATAACCACAGTCCAGTTCTAAATATGCTAATTTGTAGGAATGACATGATACACGCCTTGGTGACCCTGAAGCTAACATATATCTCTGCTGAACAAAACCTGTGTTCCAAAGACAACTTCTCTCCAACACATTCTAAAAAAAAAAAATACAGGCAGCTTCCACTGATTTATAGAAAAGGAAGAAAACTGAGGTATGACTGATAAAATGGCAAATCACAGCGGAATGCCATGTCTTCGGTTTTTGTGCTTTCAATTTCATACAGCTAATTTTTTAGCCTGGGAACTTATTTCAAATGGTATAAGTATAGCTCTACCTCTGGCGAGCAGCCTGTCCAACTGCACTGACCTGGGACAAGTCCATCCGCCCTCTGATTAAGACCAACTGCCCTCATATAAATCTTTCCTGGAGTAGGAAGTGACCTAAATGGCCGTTTTTCAAAGGCTTGCTGAGCAAGCAAAGTAAACAGGGGCCTTTATTGGATTAGCAAATTGAAATTAAGCAAATTAGTTCCCAGCTCTAAATGGTAGTGACTCCAAGAAGTCAAGAAAGCAAAGGAAGTGTTCACAACATCACACGCAAGGTTTTGCTGCAACAGAACAACCTGGTGCCAGAGAGCAACTCGCTTCCCAGGCCCTGAGTTCTGGTCTCTACGAAAGGATGTTTTTACTTCTTTTTTAATTTTTTCTTTCTTTCTTTCTCTCTTTCTCTCTCTCTCTCTCCGGTTCAGAAATGGTAAACTGAAATAAGCCGAAATTCATAAATGACATGTGTTAAAAAAAAAAGTGATAACGATGGTTAAGAATCGCTCTCCTGTCAGATCCGTTGCTGAGTTCAATAGTTTCATTTGCTCCCTTCCACCACATTTTTCACTGTTAGTAGGTATTTTCTGCAAGAAGCAACTCTCACTCATGAGGTGTGTAATTCCATCCAGAAAGAATCCCAGCTCCCTGCAGAAGCCTGGGTTTGCTGGTGGTGGAGAAACACTGATGACGCCTCAGATTGTGCCCTCCCTCCTGATTGAAAGCAGAAGGGCCCCCTCCTGCTCAGACCCCCTTACTTATGAACAGTGTTGATCCATTTCCTGTTCCCCTCTGTTAATTCAGACCAGGACGGACACAGATCAGAACGAAGTACCCTGCATTTCGGCACCTCCTTGGAGCAGTGTTGATGGGAATAAATGTTTGCAGACTGTAGGTTCCTGTTCAGGCTACCAGAGGATGACTTCTCAATTCTCAGTTAACTAGTTCCAGCTCAGAAAAATAGCTCCTCTACACTAGCCCTGTTCAATATCGGTTGTAGTTTCTCCCTCTTTTTTTTTTTTGAAAGTTTGGCCACCCAGCCATTCTCACTTCCAATTTAAAATGAAGTAGGGATGTCTCATCTGGATTTCAAACCAGATGCGATCTTCCCTTTGTTCTGCTAAAATCAATCAGAATCTTCCCCAAATAGGGAGTTTCTGATTACCACAAGGAATGTAGGAATGTGTTTTCCAGAAGTGTTTGCTCTGAAATAATATAAAAAAGTGATAATTGTTACACAGAAATCCAATAACTGATAAGCATTTCTATTTATAATCATGGAGGAAAAAATACAAGGAACATAGCAGCCTCAAGAAAAGAGAAACAAAACTAACAGGAATCTTCTGTCTGGTCCATTAAGGCATCTGGTTGTGGCCCGTAGCCACCCTTTTTTCCAATGCTGTCACATTTTAACTTCATTGTAACCCTGACTGAATCTGCTACTACTCTCTTCTATTGAAAGTATAACTGAATTTGGTAGAATGTTTTGTTTTTTAACTTAAAACACTCTGGAAGATGCATAGCTGAAATTGCCAAAAATGCTGCATGACATTTTGATAGTCAACAACATTCTGGTCTATAGGTAGCCAAGTTTTGGGGAAAAGCCAAGACTCTATGCAAAATGTAATGAAGCTGAGGAGATGGCTCAGTGGGTAAAGTGCTTGCTATGTAAGGAATATGATCAGAGCTGACATTCCCAATATACATGCAAAAGCTCAGCATGGTGGCACAGGCCTGTCACCAAGGACTCTGCCTCTGAAAGACAGACAGATCCCAAAGACTATCAAATATTGAGTTCTAGGTTCAATGAGAGAGACCTTGTCTCAAAAACTAGGTGGATAACTTCCTGAGAGACAAATGAGAGTTAATGCTGGAGGGGTGGGAGGAAGGAGAGCTACTTTGCTCAGAGGTATTTCCACTGATATATCATCCTTGCTCTGGCAAGTGCCAGACACATGCCATTAATGACAACCCAGGTGAAACATTACCATACATACAAAAGGACATGAAAGCAGGAGGAAGAGTGGTGGGGGAGAGGAAGGTTTGTAGTGAGAAAAGGGGGGAACAGCATTGGGTAATAAGGAGAGCAAATGATTCTAATTCCTTATATTCATGTATGAAACCCTAAAAGAATAGAAATAAATTTAAAAAAACTAAGGTGGAGAATGATAGAGGAAGATGCTTACATTGACCTCTCACCTATTCCTTCCCCCTTACACACACAACCATCATCCTATGGCAACCGCATCAACCATCGTGTAGTATGCCAATTAAGTCATATAACTTAAAAGTGAAATAGTTTCTGTTTCAGGCAGTAATTCAAATTTATCAGGTTGCTTTCCATTGCATATTCTTGTGTTTTTTTTTTTTTTTTTTTGTGAGTTCCAAGCAGATGACCTAGCAGATCAGTTAGAGTCCACCTGGTCAACTAAAAGTAAAGCAAAACCAAAAAAAAAAAAAAAAAACCCAGTTTTTTTTTCTTTTGTTGCTTAACCTACACTATTAGTATATTTTTGAGAGTTATTTAGATGCCTTGAATGCATTAAAGCTGCTTGCATGCCAAGTTCAAGCGTTCTGAGGCTTAGCTAGATTCTACTTTCAGGTTTTTGGAATCCAAAGGGGTTTGTCAGGCTGGTAGTTCTGATGAAGAAAAAGTAGAACAGCAACCTCACCCACATACACACAGTTGTCTCCTGCCTGTGACTCCTGAGGCTATGACTTCTGAACTAAATCTCCACAACTTCACTTGATTCTGCTCTAGAGAAACCCAGCACATTCGGTTTAAAATTCTTGCCTCTTAGCTAACTCGAACCTGTTCCTTGGTTGCATACAAAATGCTCCTTTATCCAAGGATTGGTTAGTTCTATTAGAGCGCCCACACCTGATATCTAATTTTACTTCACTGCTAGGCTTTGGTTTATAAGTTCTGTCAGTTCTGCAGGGAAGTGCTGTCGTCAGGGAGGAGCCCTGAGGTTTACTGAGCATTTTCTTTGTATACTTAGCAGAAGTTCTTTCTTCACGTCCTCTGGGAAAACTCACAAGAGAGATGTGCTTATCCCACTCTGAAGATATGAAAACCAAGATTAGAGAGGAGCTTTTCCCAAGACTGATGTTAGGGACCTAACACAAAATGCTCTTTCTTGCTTCAGATAGGCACACTTTTCCCAGAGTTGAGCAGCCACAAAGAGAGGGGTCTAGATGATATCTTCTTGAGCCTGTCATTTTGCTCCTATGGAATCTGAGGTCAGCAGATGTGAGGCTTGATGTAGATGGCTTTGCATGGTCTCTGGGTAGATACTACAGTTGTAATGTGTCCTGCTAATCCCAAATAAGCTCACTTTTCTAATCTTCTTGCTCTCCAACTTTCAACCATCTCATATATATATATATATATATATATATATATATATAGATTGATTTTTATGAACACATTTGATAATGTATAGTCAAGAAGAATTTTCATTCTTTATGCTTGACAGTTAGGCATATGGAACATGCTTCTCTCAAAAGGAAGGGAAGAATATACCTGTGACAAGGTATATTGGCATTGTGCCTTGCATGGTGACTCATGCCCATAATCCCAGAACTTGAGAGCCCAAGGAAGGAGTACTGCCAGAAGTTCAAGAACACGCTGGGCTATGTAGTGAGTTCCAGGCCAATCTGAGTATATACATAGCATAGCAATAGTAACTTGCAAGTTGTCCATGTAGTATGCAAGCCTCTTTAATTGGATCTTCCTAAAACTGTTCCACACTTGATATCTCATTTTACTTCTCAAAAGAACCCTGAGACAATAATCTGCAAGAAGATGAAATTTCCTTCTTTTCAATGAAATTTTATCTTTCCAATGAGGAAATAGCATAGAATCTTATGAAGGTAAAAGGGAGTAAGAATATGCTCATGATGGTGATGGGTTGGGTGAAGGGACAGCTGAAGGATGTTCGCATGGGAATTTTGTAGGAAAACTGGACCTCAGAATAGTTTCTGATAAATATCAGAATTTTGTACATTCATGGAAGGAGAACCCAGGATCAAATGAGAAGAGTAAATGTGGCTTAGTTAGCAAGAGACAGGTGGTTGAGTTGGAACAAACACTCTAGTTTTCAAGGAATGATATGCAGCATACCTCATCCCAGGGGTCTCTGGAGGTCCCTATGTGAGTGCCCTCTTGTTTTCACAAGAGCCCTGAAGAACTTCAGAAGTCCCTGATGGAGTTCTGACATCTTTGCCCACAAAGATTTTTTTCCCCACCTAGTAAAAGATCTGAAATATGTTCTCTGTAGGCTTGAGCCCTATGTAAGATGTCCTGAAACACTAGGATGAGGATCTAAGGTCTGGGGTCTGGGGTCTGGGGCAGAGAGGATGGTTTGCCATTCAGGATGGGAGACAGCAGGATTTAATGAATCAGTTACAGAATATTAGTTACCTGACAGCAATTCTCCTTTTGCAGTTGGAGGAGAGAGTTTCTAAGAAGAAGGGTGTCAGGTTATGGACAGATCTTGGTCATCACTTTAGGGTTGCAAGTTTAGGGTCACCTCTTCTTTTTTTTTTTCCTTTATTTTTATTAAAAATTTAATTATACATTTTAAAATTTTTTACCAGTTCCCTCCCTCCCCCCTCCTCCCCCCGAACCCCCTCCTCCCCCTCCTCTTCCCCCAGTGCCTCCCCCCCAATTCCCAGAGAGTCCTTTATTGTGTACGCCTAACTCTCCACTGGGTCCTCCTCTCCGATGACATATAAGGATCCAGTGGCATTTCCATAAGCCCTTTCTCTTGTTCCCCTTAAGCATAAGATCACTACTATGGCTGTCAATCCCTTGCCTCCAGGGGTCTCGGTGCCCTTAACAGATGCTAGACTTTATGAGGGCAACAGTGCGCTGGACATTGCGCAGGGCATGCAAAGTCCCATTATGATTGCTTTGGCCCCAACTATTGTTGAGAATCTTGCAAATCGTTGCTCCTCCCATCCTTTTGCTCTTACAATCTTACCGTAGGGTCACCTCTTCTTTACTTTACCTGTAGGAAACTAGTGTCTCTTCCTTACACCAACGACCTTAGAGAGAAGAGTAGAGCCAGGCTCCAAATTCAGTCACATTTCACAAGATAAGGAGAAAAATTGTCATTTTTTTAAATTTAAGAGATGAGGTTTCTTCTCCTACTTTTATACGAATGCCCTCCCAGCCCACCTCTTCGCTGCTAGGCTTTGGTTTATAAGGTCAAGCAATACGTGTAAGCATAGGCAGGACAGGAAAAAGTCACCTGAAAATGCAGTCAGAGACTAAGATAGGTTGGAATACTGGGGTGAGAGGCTGGTAAGTGGAGAGCAGGAATGATCGCTGTCATTCATGCTGAGAGGCTGCAGGCAACTGGCTAGAACCCAGGCAGACACTGGTGGCAAAGTCCTGTACATATCAAAGCCCTTTTCTCTTTTTTTTTCACAAAGTAATATTAGGAAACCAAATGATCAGTCCTGGTGTCCCCAAATATCTCCCCAAGTAATGAATGGTATTCCTACATTTTCCCAGCAACAGGGAGATGGGTCAGTGAACTGCTGCTGAGAACTGCCTCCATCCATGCAGGCTGCATCTTATCTGTGGCCAAATTCCTCACCCAGCTAATCAATACTTCTCTTCTCCTGCTAGGCTAGTGGGGACAGGGTTACTGTGGAATTGTTTCTTGTTGAAAAAGAAATGGAAAGATCTAAGACTTCTGAGGGGTTTACTGCTGTGGGCTGGGTGTTTCCCTTGCATGACTCTTTTAACTTCTCATACCTCCTTTATTAGATGGCAACTGTCATCTAGAATCTACAGGTAATGAACTGGCACTCCCTAGGACAAGTTACTTTGTCCCAAGTCCCATATTTGCATTTGAGGTGCAGCTCTTATTTGAATCCCGCTTTTAAAGATCGATAATTAATTATTTTCACAATGTAAATTGCCCCTTTTCTCAACAGGAATGACGAGGTAGAGGCTGCATAGCAAATTGGTGTAGTTAATCTGTTTGACCTCAGTACAGAGTCTCTGCTCACCAGCATTCTCCTCATCTCTGCTTCCTGATCTCCCATCCAGCCAATAGACTCCAGGATGTCTGAAAGGAGAATATTTTGTTCCTTTGCTTCTGACCTATGCTCCTGAGCTTTGGTTTATAGTTTGCCCAACTAGATAGCTTCAACAGACCTCTCTCCTCCTCCAGTCTTTCTTTACCTAGCTGACATCTTGAGCCAGCTCCTTGGACCGCATGGCAGAATGTACAGCAATCAGCCCAATTGCCAAGCAGGGCACTGTTAAGGACAGTAAGCAGATGGTGTTGGATCATATAAATGGAAGATAGAGACTAGCTGGCCAGGTCTGGTACATTCTAGTGGCCAAGTCTGGTACATGGAACCAATTGCCACCAAGAAAGCAACACTAGTACTCTGTCTTTCCTATGCCATCTATAATGGGTAGTGATCCCCACCTTGAAATGTTGGGGGATTAGATGAGAGCATGGTCACAAACTATAAGCACACAGTAGGAGCTCAGGGAGGGTTAACTTCTCAAGTCCTTTGTGTTCCCTGGGAGGCAGATCTAGCACCTCAGTTAAGTGACCAAAACAGTTATTTTTCTGAGGTCAATTGCATTTTCTGAGGTTGAATTGTATTTTCTCCATTTCATTTTCCACGTGGATCTAGAAACATCCCTAACTGACGGAAATTAGATGAAAGTCCTCCTTGAAAGGGCCTGGGGTTTCCTGTAAAGTCTTCAGTCTGCCCGTATCACAGTAGGAAAGCCATCTCAGAAATTGGAACTGAGTGCATCTTGAGCCGGTGCCCTCACCCACCTACTTTCCATCCTTGTGTCATTTACTAAAAGTGATACAGGTGGGTAGAGAGCCGGTGAGGTCTACTTCTCAGAAGTAACCAAAGCTGCCCTCACACCCCGCCAGGCACTCAGCCTATTCTTCCTGGGGATGCCAGATGCAGTCAGGTGTGAGGCCTGGGGTTTGTAGGGATACCCAAATATTTTCTTGGAAAGTAATCTCAGCTTATTAGAGTTTCTTGTCTCAATTCAGAGTATAGATTTTTGAATGTGCTTGCTGACAGATTGACCTAGACTATGTTTTCCTCTTATTCAGGGGGCGATCGATCTTTATCAGGAGGATTTGTTGACTGACGGGGCTTTCACGATTCTAATGTGTGGTTTGATACTTTTTAAAAGACATATGCCTCTTTGTATAATGAAATTATCTGATAAAAGTGGACACGGAGCTCAGGTTTGCAGAAGCATCTCAACTCTTGGCTACTCGGGCGACTGCCAGGGAATTTTGTTTTTATTTTCCCGGGATGGAAACCTTACAGTCCTAGCTGAGATTGTTTTAGCATACTCAAGGTTGTAGACCATATACTGTGCAGTGGAGGCCTAAAGGCCTGAAGCAAACAGGGATTGGGTTTCCCCCAGGTAAGTACTTCCAGACACTCTATCCTCGCTTGTCTTCCCAGCCCTCTTCTCCTCATTACTGTACTGTGTAACCCGAGAGGCACATTATATTCCACATAAAAAGCCATGTCTGCAGCATCTTGTCATCGTTTCGTGGACCCGGCTTTGAAGCCGTGTTGAGTTCTGAACCCAGAGCCTGACAACCATGGCTCAAGTGCACTATGCTGTATTATTTACCCAGATGGGGTTAATTGTTAAATAAAAGAATGGTCCCTTTCAGTTTCGGGGTTTTTTTTTTAGTTTTTTTTTTTTCAGTTTTTTGCAATCTCTCTTCCACTGGTTATGGAAGACAGGGAAGTCTATGATAAATATCAGACTTTCTAATCACAAACAAGTCCAGTTGTGTTTGAAATCTTGAACTTAATCCAGAATCAGGAAATGTAGCCACTTGTGTTACTGTTGCCGAAAGAAGAAAATGACCTTTTTATTGTAGCTTACATTCACTATTGTACTAGAGAGGTGCCTGGGAAGGCAGGGGGTGGGGAGGCAAAGCTCCAGTGAACTCTTCCTTTTCACAGGAACGGTCCAACCTGACTTGCTAAAGTCACCAAATCCTTCCATGTTCAAGGGCTTCTGCCTAGAAGAGAGCCTACACTGCGTTCTAAAAAAAAAAAATGTTTACCCAAAACTTTCTGAGATTCCTCAGGCTTCTGGCTTCCCTGTGGCTAAGTGGTCCCTGCTGCTGGTTTTATCAACTGGCTGATTGTGATATAAGTTGCAGACACAACTTAGCAAGAGTACATTTCACATCTTAAGCACCCGGATTTACAGGGTCCCACACATAGTCACACACATTTATACATGTTCATGTGGAAACCCACATTAGCTCTGCATAGAACAAGTACATTCTGGTGGCCACACTTTATTATCTCTCAGCCACATCTCTAGTGATTTCCTATCAACAGTACTACACCAGTGCAGTCCTGTAGTCCACCTTTGAATATTACATCACTAGATTGCAGATGTACATCTTTTTTTTCACTGACTTCTTTTCCTCAGAGTCATGCTTCTTTCACACCTGTTGCCTCTTTTGAAGCCTCTCTGTTTATGTGTCTTCTTGCTTGAAAGAATGATTGCTGACTTCTCTAAAGAAGGTCTTTGAAGGCAACATCATATTAAAATGCAAAATAAATAATGATTTTTCTTTGCTCGTGCATGTGTGTGTGTGCACATATGTGTCTCTGTGTGTGTATATGAGCATGTGTGTGTGTGTCTATTAGAGAATACTGTGTGTGCCTGTGGAGGCCTAAGGAAGACTTTAGGAATTATCCTTTTGCTTTGCTCTGGGGTTTCCCAGGTTTTACCTTCCAGGCCTAGAAATGCAGGCCATTGCCATTTCTGTCTGGCATTTTTACATGGGATCTGGGATCTGAACTCAGGTCCTTCTGTTTATGAGGTAGAAGCTTAACCCCTGAAACATCTCTCTAGCCCAAATAATCATTTTTATTCTTCATATACTTGAATCTAAGTAGTTGTTCCTATTATGAGAACTATATAAACAAATTCAGAGAGGACTTTACATTTATAGTCACGCTCATATTTAAAAGCTAAATACGGATTTTTTTCATATACATACATATATTTGAATACATTCATATTACAATGAAATATCATTCAAGTAATTTACCACTGAAGTCAAATTCAAAACTCATCAATAAATTTTACAGGACTAGCTATCTACAAAAAAACCTTCCCAAAATTCAATACAAATGATATTATCAATGATTATCAATACAAATGACATTAGACATGGAGTGCCTACTAAGAAGTACATACTAAGGAATTTTGAAATTATTCTGGTTACAGACACCTTGAGCAAGGTTGCTCATATACTCTTCACTGTCTTTTATCTCTGTGTTCCACCAGAATTGAAAACCCATTACAGGCTAAAACTCCTGCTAATAATCCTTTCAATCATTAACCTTCTGGACCTTGATCCATTTCATAACCATTTCTTGAGCATCTTCTGTGGGCCAAGGATTGTTCCCTGCAATGTGGACTCAGCAGGGAACAGGGCAGAGTTCAGTTTCTGGAACTTGCATTCTCATTAGGGAAAAACAGGCAATTCAAAGTGAAAAAAGTGAATTAGTCAATAAGGACCATTATAGGCAATAGTACTAGCAAGCTGAAGAGTGAAAAGAATAGAGGGAAGGGAGATGGTAGGATTAGGGCTGTTTGGGCAGGGCACACTGGAGATGCCAGTCTGTGGAGGAGACATCTGAGCAGTGAAGAAGACTTGGTCATGTAGTAATGTAGGGGCCAGGCAACAGTAGGCCAGGGAATAGCATGTGCTTCTGAGGTCAGTCTAGTTTGAGGGACAGGGAAGATGATCAATGCGACTGCCTGATAGAAAAGAGAGAGACCAGCTCAAGGAATAGGTAAGTCAGGCCTAATGGTGAAGAACTTTGGTGTCTTGGAGTTTCAAGTGAGATGAAATGCTATTGAAGGATTTGGACAAACTGACAATGACATCGTCTGATTTTTGTTATTGAAAGTTTACCTCACAAAGTCTAGCATCTGCTAAAGGCACCAAGATCCTTGGAGGCAAGGGATTGACAGCCACAGTAGTGTTCCTATGCTTAAGGGGAACACAGGAAGGGGTTCAGAGAAATGCCACTGGGTCCTTGTACGTCATCAGAAAGGAGGGCCCAGAGGAGAGTCAGGCATGCACAAGAAAGGACTCTGGGAATCGGGGTGGGAGGCACGGGGGATGGGGCAGGAGGGGTGAGGGGAGGGGGAGGAGGAGGGAGGGAGGGAACTGGTGTACCTATTAAGTTTGTATGAGCTGAAATAATAATAAAAATGTATTATATATATAAAAAAAGAAAGTTTACTTGACTGCTATGGGGACTGCAGAGAAAAGAATGTGATATACCAATAGGGAGCTTGTTATTAGAATGGCTTTGGCTTAGGCCGGTTAAGTAAACACAATAAATAGACAAATGGAAAGACAGGAATTGACTATGTTGGTGGATAGTATTAATAATAGGATTAACCAATGAATTTCGGGTAGGGTAGAGCAGACATGCTCAATACCATTTCACCATTAGCCAAAGCAAGAAGATAAGCAAGATACTTAGTTGTTCACCTCAATGACTTTGCATATAGTCAAGTGTCCTAGAGCAAGTAAACTTGCTGTACCTTAGTTTTTCTGTCCATAAAGTGGATGTAAAAGAGCATATACAACTTAGGGGTGACTAAGACTAAGTGAAATAATACCCAGGAAGCATTCTTAACCTTGCAGGCACTTGATATGGGCTGAAGGAGCATTAGTCATTTCTCTTAGACTGCTTAGGGTGGATGTTGATAGGTCAGGACCTCATCAATTGTTATTGGTCACTGTCTTGTCTCTGCAACTCTGAAAATCATGGAAAAAAATTGTAGTGAGTATTGAGCTCTGGGATAGGTGATAAGTTGGGCTCCATTCAGTGGTGTTGCAAGGGGATGAGGCCGAAGGCTCAGAGAATTAGAAGCAAAGACCAACCACCTGACGGATCATCTTACAGAGCACAGAGGAGGTTCTGGGTCCAGAGTCAGTATAGAAGCCTTTTTATCTTTGGATGGGAGAGGATCTCAACACCCAGACAGGATGCAGCCTTGTGCAGTGCAAGAACAGCAAAACAGACAACAGACAACCAGAATGCAGAGCACCAGCAGCCCTGCAGTGTTCACCCAAAACTAGGACAACCAAATATTTTCCCATCCTAATGCTCAGGGAACCTTGCAGAAGAGGGGCAGTAAGATTTTAAGAGCCTAAAGATGATGAAATCTTCAAGACAGAAGTGCTGCAGCCAAAAACTCACTGTAATGAGACTTGATCTTATCATATCTGCACAATAGCTGACATACCAACGTGCCCTCTTAGACCAGCAAAGATCTAGAAGAAATAACTTCAAGCAGTGAGATCCTTAGGGGTAAGGGATTGGACAGGGATAGGGGACTACCTACATCAGTGCTCAGCCCAAAGTAGAGCCTTTCGATCTGCCACAGAGAGCTGAACCCCCACTAGAGCAGAGGATCCAGAGCTGATGGACAGGAGGGTGAGAGGGAGCAAGTTGGATCCACGAAGGCAGGAGAGGGGTAGGATACCCACTCATTGAGCTAAGAAAAAATGAAAAAAAATTTTTTTGTCATTTTCATACTCCCTGGAGGCATGCCAAAATTGCAGACTCAGACATCTATTTGGGATTGAGTCACTTCTAAGACGGAGCAGAATAAATGATTAAGACTTTGAAAGAGTCTCCAGGAGTAAACATGCTAGTCCTGACAGATGACAGAAGTAGGGTGTGGGGCAAAGGAGGCAGATGGGGGAACCAAGCACAACCCCATACATTGGGGATGAGAATGTAAGCATAGATGGGAGATGGGCTTCCACAAAGGTAAGAGCCCCTGAAGAAGCTCCTGCATGCGACCCTCTAGTGGAGTGGAGACAGGCATGAAGCTAGATCAAGAAAATGCCTGGAATAACCGCATTCCTCGCTCTGGAGATGCAATTTGCTGGAAAGTGTCTAAGGAGAGATTCAAGCAGTTATTCCTGAATTCTGAAAGCTGTCTCTTCCTAGGAGGCCCTATGGAGCCTATGGAGAAACCGTAAATGAATCACTGAGTGTACACAGTAGGATGGCCATGAAGTGCTGTTCTGGGTTGGATTCGAACCCCAACGTCATCTACTAACTCTTTTACCTCTGTTTATCAAGTTGCCTAGCCAACAAAAGCCTTCATTTTCCTCTTCCATAATTGTATTATGTAAGCTAGAGATAGATGGCTTAGGGGTGGAGAATTTTCCTCACAAGCAGAAGGTCCTGAGTTCAGATTCGAGATCCCATGTTAAAAAAAAAAAAAGCCAGGTGTAAACAGCAGCAGCCAAACAAAAGGAGGTGGAAGCAATCCAAGATGATTCCCGAAGTCACCCTTGGTCTTACACAGGGGCACACAGCACCCCCCCCTCTCTTTCTCCCTCTCTGTCTCTGTCTCTGTCTTTGTCTCTATCTCTGTCTTTGTCTCTCTTTTTCTTTCTTTCTCTCTCTCTCTTTCTCATACACACAAATAAAAAAAAGGTTTAAAGTTTATACAGTATTGTAATATTTGTTCCCACTTGAAGCATTGCTTTTGGGCTGCACTGGTCAGTACAGCCAATGATAATGATGATGATAACAGCTTGTATCTGCTTAATTTAAAACAGAAGTTATGAGCCACACTTAGCCACTGAGTACTTGGAATGTTGCTAATGGGATTTGGGGGACCAAATTTTAAGATGTATTACATTTGTTTTCATTGAAATTTAAATAGTTGCATGTGGCTAATGGGTATTTTAATAGAAAGCTCCAGGGACTAAATGAGATAATGTATTTTAATCATTGTGCCTGTCATCAAGCCTTAAAACCTGCTAGCTTGTGTTGTTCCCAAATTGGTATAGTCTCACCTCAGGTTCCTCATGTCTGAGGTGGAGTTAAAGATTGTACCTGCCTAATGGGGCTGCCAAGGGGAGTAAGTGAAACATTGTAGGTGAGACATTGACTTGGCACTCAGTGCTTAGTGAATGCAAGCGCTGTCCTCTGCTGCTAGAAGTTCTGTGGTATTATTAAAGAAATGACTGGACATGGGCATCTACTGAGATTCTCAGCAAGCAATGAGCTAGATTATTTGATTGTCACTGGCGTATCTCTAATGCTGGCTTTGGCTAGCACACAAAACAAATCTGCTTGAGCAAGCAAGCAAAAAAAAATGTTGGCAGTGACATGTGCACTATGAGAATTCCACAGACATGCTTTTGGCAGAAGCCTGTGGTCCACACAGATCGCACACCACTAGGCAGCACACCTGCCAGACAATGGGGAATGTTATTATTATTATAAAGATATGATTGATGAGCTATCTGTGTCTCAGTCAAGGACTCCCGTACAGCACACCTATTGTCCAGCCTGACTATTGACCTTACAACTGGGGAAGTGACAGTGCTGATGGAAGAGACAACAGAGTGGGTGCTGGAAGGAAACGAAAGCACTTGACCCTGTGGTCCACGGGAGGCTGAGCCTCTGAACAGGAAAAGATGCTGCGCTGGAGCTACTTATCCAGATGTTGCAAAATGGCTGGAGTGACAGAAAGCACAGAACTAGTGCAGATGTGTAGATCTCTGAAGGAGTGGCTGCTTCGATCTTCTATCAGCAAGGGGGATTTTGGAGCAGCATCTTGTCTGAAAGAAATCAGAAAAAAACAGAACATGACCAGAGATAGTCTCAGGAGGAGCAGCTTTGCTCATATCCAAAATTATTTCTGGTTTCTGCTCACTGACTCTATTTGATAGTTGTGTGTGCATGCATGCGTGTGTGTGTGTGCGTGTGTGTGTGTGTGTGTGTGTCTGTGTGTGTGTGTGTCTGTGTGTGTGTGTGTTCTTATGTGTGGGAGGATCCACATAGGTGCACATGAATGTGGAGGCCTGAAGTTAATGTTGGGTACGTCTTTCAATTGTTTTCCACTTCCATTATTAAGGTAGTGTTCTGGTTTGAATGTGAAATGTCCCACACTGTTTGGAAATGTCATGGTACCTTTAGGAGGTGGAGCCTAGCTGGAGGAAGTACAAACTGGGGTCAGGCTTGAGAGAACAGAACAGTGTCTAAGTATTCAGTGAGTCAGCAAGTAATGTTATTCTGGTATACAAGAGAACTTCTCATTCTCTCTCTCTCTCTCTGTCTCTCTGTCTCTCTCTGTCTCTCTCTGTCTCTCTCTCTCTCTCTCTGTCTCTCTCCCCTTCTGTCTTCCCCAAGTGTGACCACAGTGTAATAAGCCTCCTGCTTATCTTACCATGCCTTTTCTACCTACTACCATGACCTTCCCACCATGATGCACTCTATCCTCACTGGAACCATAAGCCAAAATATAAACCCTTTTTTCCCTGAGTTGCACAGGTCAGAATATTTTATCACAGTAACTGAAGAGTAACTGGAACAGGCACGGTCTCTCAACTGAATTCAGAGCTCATCAGTTGGCTGAGATAGCTAGTCAACTTTCCCTGGGATTTCTTGCTTTTGCTTGGATGTTGAGATTACAGGTAGCCACCATACCTGGCAGGATTTTTACTTGGGTTGGAGCGATTAGAATGTGGTGGTCACAATAATTGCTTGGCAAGCACTGTATCCATGGAGCCATCTTCTAACCTGATCACTGGCCCTTGAGTTCCAGTTAAAAACAGTTTTGTCATTAAAGTTTACCTTTCTGACTGGGGGATATGGCTCAGGGGTTAAAAAATCTTTGCCTTGTAAGCAAAAAGACTTGAGTTTGAATCTCCAGATCCCATGTAGAAATGCCAGGTAGCTATTGCAACTACCTACAATTCTGGCCCAAGAAGGTGGAGCCTGGGAAACCCCAGAGCAAAACAATAAGGAGTTGGAGCAATCAAAGATGATTCCTGATATCACCTTTGGGTCTTCACAGGCACACACATTCAAGTGCCCTCTTACACACACACACACACACACACACACACACACACACACAGAGAGAGAGAGAGAGAGAGAGAGAGGCATATATACAAACATAAGTTCTCTTCTCATAGGTAGGCCATATTACATCTAAATTAAATTACAACTTTTACTCTGAAGCTGGAAACCTGACAAGCTGTTGAAAAATTCTCTTTCTGAAGAATATGGATACACAGGGCCATGGCCTAGGTCTGTGGCACTCATGAATCCACACCCCTCACACAAGGGGATGGGTGGCACTCACATGGAAATGGTAGAGAAGTGTTGCTAAGGGAAATTTCCTACCACAGTCACACTTTCAAACACACACTTATTCTGTGGGAGGTGATCTAAATGCTGGAATAGTCACAGCTTTTGAGATCCTGAGTTCTTTCCACACCATCAGCATCCTCATCTTCTATACATCTGTCTCCCAGTGACTTACACACATGTGACTAAAATCCTCCTAGTGGTGTAGGTACTGTTAGCTCCACCTCACAGTAGGGAAAATTGAAGCTCAGAGGACACGATGTGAGTAAGTCAAGGTCAGGTAGATGTAAGTGGGCAATCTGAAATACTGCCCTACATATGCTCACCCACGCTTCTCTTTGATCTTCTTACATTACAAATGATGTGCAGTGGGTCCTGTATTGGGTCCCTATAATAAATTCACTTTTGGAGACAGGTATCTTTTAGAATCCACTTTTCTTTTCCTCTCAGAAAAAAATATAAAATCAGATCACACTTACACAAATTATCAATCTGAAGTGAAATGACTAAGGCAGAGATCTATTATTTCTCAGTATATACTTTAGGCTTTCATAGCACAGCTTTAAAATATTTTTCACCCAAACAGTTTCATCATTTAAGAATCTCTAAATAGATAAGATATTTTCATGGCATGAATATGATCAAAGAATGTTATATATATACATTAAGTGTTAAGATGAACTCAATTATATTATATAATTTACCTATAGTCATCAGTCATAAAGAAAAGACAAAACATCAAACTTTCCCTAGCACTATCCTCAGTTTGCAGTGAGTGTCTAATGGCGCTACTGAAAGAAGCTGAATTGTACTTATTATTGAATGTTGATAAATGTAAACTATAATAGCATGGGATGTGGCAACCTTGACAGATAGCTTAGCAGATAAGGACCCTGCTTGCAAACTACGAGATCTGAGTTTGATTCCTAGAAGGTGGTGGAAAGAGAGAACTGGTTTCCAAAAGTTGTCCCCTGTCATGACATACATGCTTTGAGTTTGGTATTGCTACACATCTTATGTTTCAGGTCATCTATAGTTAATGTTGGTATCATGTATACTAAAGACTTGTACACATCATCTCATTGGGTCCTCAAAATCTAATTATACACAGTTTCAGATGAGGAAACTGAGATAAGAGGTTGAACAACTTGTATTTGTTGATTTAATTGAACATTTTTTCCCTGGGCCTATGTATAACAGGCCACTGACCCCATGTCTTCTATGATCTATAGAACCAAAATGGGAATGGTGTTATTCTCTTTGCTCTGAAGACGGATGCTAAGGGAATTTAAATAGAATTTTCAGGCATTAGTCATATTAAGTTAAAACTGTAGAATTCCAGAATTCAGACAACCCATGTCTGTCCAATTCCAAAGGTCATGGTCTATTTCCTCTTTCAGATATGAAATGCCAGAAATATAATTGCAATTTTAGTCCATTTCCTTATTTAAATAAATAGTGTCCCTAACATTTCTTACAATATAGGAATTTCTCTCTTACTATGTAACAACATTCTGCTATTACCATGATAATGTAATGTTGAACCAACCATTATTTTGTTTTAATCAATTCAGTCCATCATTTTAAGAAGCATTGGACTTCTGTTTCCAGTGTGCAAACTGAATCAAATTGAGGTTAAGAATGGCCTTAGAGTCCATTATTTGAGATTACAAGGCTCAAAGCATGCTGAATAATGGCTGCAGCCAGCCATGCCATCTGGAATGCTCAGAAGATCATCCAGCTGAATGATAAAGACCAGATGCTCACAGAAATCACTGACAGCAACTGGATGCAGATAGTGCACTTGGCTGCCAGCGATACTTCACAGTAGTGGCAGCTTTACCTTTTCTTTGCCCTTCCTCTGCCCTCACTCCCTCACTGTTTGACCACAGCAGGAACCCTAAATGTTCTTACTCTGTCCCCAGTTTAGCCCCCCAAGACCTCTGAGTCTTCTTTGATGCAGACTTTCCTACTCTTAAACCATGATGTTTTGATTGATTCTCCCAAAGCAAAATCTTCAAGTAATGCAACTTCAGTGAACACTGAACACCTTGGCCCTGATTCTTTTCCATGACAGTCACAGTCTTTTCCATGACATCTTTATGTCTACTTTGCATTTGGAGATCCTCTGTGTCATTCAATTTGCAAAAAGAACTGTGCAAGGACACCAAGCCTCCTGCAATTTTCAGACATCTTCATAAACCTGAAAGACACTCCCACCCTTTCCCGCAGTCATTAGTTATGAAATGGTAATAAAACTTTCACTCCTTTGTGATTCTTAGTATATTTAATGTTATTTAATGTTTTGGTGAACTCTTATGTCATTGCTTTCAGCAGAGAACTATCTGCCCAGAGACAATGCTGAATCCCTTAATGACCAATGGACTATCATAACTGGTCTTTATTAGAGCCTTTGCTAGGTCAGTGCCTCCTCATCTTATGTGTATGATCAAATTTCAACCTCAATATTTCTCCTTGTAGTTAATAACTTACTCTAGTATTACTAAGGTCAAATTCCCTAAATGAGGTGATTGAAAGTTTTAGATCCATTGTATTAGTAAGTTGTAGCTTGCCTGCCCACACTATTCCATTCACTGGTGGCCAATAGGTAGTAATAAGACATGGATATGCCATCTTTTTCATTTAATAAGAGTAATGGAGAAGGAGAATTTTCAGTCTAGACATCACTGGCCAGATCGATATTCAAGATTAGTCTTCTATGAAACTTTAAAATCGAGTTGCACGTGTACTCGTTTGTCTCCCCACTATAGTGAGCATGTCTTTCAGAAAGTGCAACTCACCGATGGTTTCATCCTCAACATTCATAAGATTGTCATACAGGTATTCAGTAGAGGTGTTCAGGGGATGTTGTTGCTGAAAAAGGGATAGTGAGGGGGTAGACAGAGTTATGAATGATATAGCATAGCAATTAAGCACATGGACTCTTGATCCAGATTGCTTAGGTTTGAATCCTGTCTCTATTGTTCACTAGTTGTGAGGCCAGGGAACACCACTTTCTTCTTTTCTATTTCTTTTTTTTTTAATCTGCCATATTTTAAACAAACCATCACCTTAAAGCAGTTCCTTAAAGCACCTTAAGGCAGTTGAAATGTGCTCATTCACAGAAAGTACATATACCAGCCCCCAGTTCATGGAACTCCTCCATCGGCTTCTTCTCCTTTTGCTCTTCCACTACTGTCATGGAAAGGAGAAGTCTTAAGGCATCAGACAGACTTAAACACAAAAAAGAAAGAAAGAAAATGAAAGAAGATTAGATAAAAGGAATTATGACGATCAGAAGCAACCTCAAACCAAAGGTCACAGAAAAGTGGAACAAAAAAATCATTCCCAATATCAGGAAAACTATAAAGTTAAATATTGCTTAAATATTTAATTAATTTAGGAAAAATATTACAGAAGAAAGAGTACTAGGCAAGTATTTGTCTCTTAAGAAAAACTAGTAATGGGGTCTGGAAAGATAGTGCAGTCGGTCTTTGACATGCAAACGTGCAGACCTAAGTTTGCATCCTCAGAACCAACGTGAAAAGGTAGGCATTGCATCATGCACCTGTAAGTTCAGCACTGAGAATGTAGAGACAGAGGGGTTTGCTGACTAGTCAGTCTAGCCCTGTTGGTGAGATCCAGGTTCAGTGAGTGTCCCATTCTCAATAAGCATAATAATAATGGAAAGTGACTGAAGAAGACACTTGAGATAGGTTGACTTGTGTTGTTCAAAAGCAAACACACATATACATATATACAAGCACACACACACGTGCATGTGCAAATAAATTCAGAAATTGAGCAAGATAGTGAAGCTGACATCAGTGTTGTTTGCCGTTTGTGTTATTTGATTCTCTCTGCACCTCTGAGGGGATTCTGGGTATATGGTGTTTGTTAAGTGCAGAGAGCTGAGAATGCTGGTGTCAGATGCAAGGGCATTTGGTTGGAAGAAAGTGCATTCCACCTTGAAGTCTGGTCAGTTACAATTTTTTGAGCCAAAGAGAAGCCCCCTCACTTTGGCCACTGAGTGAGTGTACAGTAAGATCTGGCTGAGGGAGCTCATGGGGGTCAGAAACTCCACGTGCTCTCTAGCTGCTGAGCATGAGTTCTGGCAGGTCAGCTTCAGCCCCAAAGAAGGACCTATCTTGTCTTCTCTAATTGGTCTGCCTAGAGGGATCATTTTTCTGCAAGTCTCCCTCTCAGAGGGCCCATCTTTTTCTAATTAGTGTGGAGGCCAATCGGTGTTGCAGCCTCCCTATTTGCAACCATGGGAGGTTTTTAAACCAATTGTGAGATAAGTTGATTTTCAGGAAGAGGAGAGATTAATGGGGCCACAGAAAGATGGATGTGCATTTGGTGCTGCCTCCGCCTCTTTCACACATGCTGGGGCTAGCAGCGAGGCCAGCAGGGATGACCCTGAGTAGAGTTACATAGTTTTCACACCTCCTACTAAAACTCAGCAAATGCTTCACTGACTGTTCCCAGCACAATTTTTCTTCCTGCAGAACGTGTTGGGATTATCGCTTTTAGTCACATATGGGCTGGAAGTACTTTGTAGGAGCCCCATGAGCTGCAACTGTTCAAATCCCTGTGGTTGGAAGGGAGCTTGGGGAAGCAGGGACCCTAAGAGCCTGTCTGAGAGATCCCACGTAGAGGGCTGTTTCCTATTAATTAAGGCTAGTTTCCAAGACTGAATCAAAGCTGCCATCCAAGAGATTTTGAAAGTCAGGAGGTAAAATACAAGTTTCAACCCCAACACCTTTCCCTTATCCATCTCCTTGAGCCATTTCAGGCCATTGGATAACACATGACTGTTCCACAGTCCATCCTAGATAGGATCTGCTGAAATAGCTGTGCCGGGCTGGGAGGGAGGTTTCAAAATATGTAACAGATGCACAGCTGCCACCTGAGATGATGCATTATGAATTCAGAGCTGTCATCACCTCCCCGCCACCCCTACCCTCACCCCCAAGCGCATATTTGTTCATGTGGTTTACACCTGTGGGATTGTGGGATGCGAGACAGGAATCTGATTACTGTTTGGGAGACAACTCTGTCTCTAAAACTGATCCATGTATCTTTACTTCCCTGGAGAAGCTTGAAACCTCTTGCCAACTCTTCATGTGCTCCAGCTGGGATAGAGCTCTGGTCCAATTTTTTTTCTTTTTCTTTTTCTTCTTCTTTTTCTTTCTTTCTTTCTTTCTTTTTTTTTAATATGGTACCAATGACTAAGTCTAAGACCTTCAGTCTCACAGTGCCTGTCCATCTCAGTCTCTGTTTTTGTGCCCTGCAATGGGACAGAGAAACTTTTTTGTTCCTCTGTTAAGTTACTATTGAGTAGTCTTTCCAAATGATATGGACATTCATAGCTTATGATCTCAGGATGCACAGGGCTTTGTTTATCTGGATTTAGAGGGAAATTTTTGCCATTGTCTGATGAGAAACATTTTCTATGTAAGCACCAGGAAAACATAACCTAAGAGAAGAGAAAAATGGCAGAAGGTCATTCTAAGAGGTTGACGTAGGCAGGGAAGTCAGAAGTACTAGATATGTGACCAGAGAAGATCCCCCCCATACAGAATAAAAACTGAAAGGATTTTTGCTCCCCAATAACTTGGCATGGATTTTAGTTATATGTAGAGATACTTAGTATATTCTTCTTGGCTTTATTCTAGTGGCTTTGCACATTATTATTTTAGTCAAGTTTACAATTGTACCTCACACATTGAGTGCATAGAAGGCACTTAATATATTTTTTGAGTGGCAGAATATCAAATTAGGTTAGAAGTGAGGCTAGTGGTGTGGCTTAGATACTCAACTGCTAAGGCAATGAACTGGATAGTCCTGTATCATGAACATATTGAACATGCCAATGAGAGACAAGGCTCCACTCATTCACAAACTATTTTAAGATAGAGATTTCAAAGATGACAGAAAATGAGTGTTTTTATTGCAATCCCTACACAGTGAGATAGGTTTTTAAATGGTCTTTTTGGCCCTTACATTATGTTAATCTTTGTTTCTCTATTCCGACTTCCTGGTGATCTTAACTCTGGATCTATTGAGGAAAACATCTCACTCTAGCAGTAATTATTAGTGCATAGAAGCATAGAAATACTCAAAATGGTACCTTAGACCATGGTTTTTGAGCTTTTAGATGACCACTGTGTTCTGATTCTTAGCTTCCAGTTTGCAAAATAGCATCTGATAGTCAAAATAAAAAAAAATCAGAATCTCATATCCTTTTCTTGGTGAGCACGTTAATCTCACTCTGACTATCTCTTGACTCCCATTTCCCTCTGAAAAATTCTGAGATTTGAATATCTCCAGATAATAACTCCATTGCATACCAAAAATTCCCCTCCTTCATGCAATGAATACATTGACAACATTCCTACTCAGGCGACTCAACAACTCTAAAGCTATGTTTACATAAAAGAGGTATGGTTTTGAGGAGTATCCAAGTCCATGCCTTATCCAAGTATATTCCTAGGACAGATAAGATGTGACCTGATCCATTCCTCATGCCACACACATATCAACATACCCCACTCAGGTGAGTCAAGAAATCCAAAACCATTCAAATGGTATATGAACTTAAGGAGAATCTAGACCCTCAAGCCCTCTCCCATTTTGTTCATGGAATGAATAGATTGGATGGAACCTAGCCCACTCAGGTTTGTGAGAAGTTACTTCTCCTTCCAGTTCCAAGAATAGACATTG
Organism: Typhlomys cinereus; assembly: GCA_023101885.1. Lineage (NCBI taxonomy): Eukaryota > Metazoa > Chordata > Mammalia > Rodentia > Platacanthomyidae > Typhlomys > Typhlomys cinereus. The sequence continues at coordinate 6,279,719 of JALPQD010000067.1, read as the reverse complement.
ATATATGTCATGGTTTGAAATGTGAGCTGTCCCCCACAGTCTCGTATGTTTGAATCTTCAATTGTTTGGGAAAGTTATGACACCTTTAAGAGATGGAACCTTGCTGGAGGAAAGTAGTCAGAGGGGTCGGGTCTTGAGGTTGGTTAGCCCCGCCCTACTTCAGTTAGTGAGCCTGCCCTTGAGCTTTCATCAGCAGCGTTCAACCTCTTTGATGGATGTGACTTAGGCTGCCTCCAGCTTTTGCCAGTCAGCCATGCCTTTTCTGCCATAATGAACTGTATCTTTCCTCTAGAACTGAAACTTGAATAAATCTCCATTCTCCCTTAAGTTGCTTGTCTTTGACTGGTGTCTTACAGCAATAGGAAAGGTATAAATTGCTATTGTTGCTTAAAGACCCTGAGAAGGAAGTCTTTCTCCAGATTTAACAAAACAGCAGGAAAATGATAGCAAATCTCCTTGTTTCTGGTACTGAAAGAACATTTTGAATGTAAGACATAGCTCTTAATTAACAAAACATAACTGTTCATGTTTTTAAAGTGGAAGATGAAGCAACAGCTAGAACAAAACCTACAGAAATATGAATATTTAAGTTAAACAAGTCTTTTATTCATTGATCTTTGTCTGCTACTCATTGTCCTGGTTTCTTCTAAACTCAAGTACATCACTGATTTCAATTAAACCCTCTAATTTAACAGGACCAAATAGATAGACCTAGATGATGATAGGACGTCCTCTGCTGAAAGTCTTGCCTTCTGTCCCTCACTGGCATGTGAACAAATCACATGTGTGCCCACACAGGTGGTTGCAATTCTCACTCTTCTTCCTGAAGCCTCTGTGGCTAGATTTGCCTCACCTTGGTTTTCCACATTCAGACAGTGCCTTTTTCCAGCAGCAGCGTGAATGGCAGTTACATTCTCATTGCTGAGGACACTTCCTTCTTGTTCTCCAGCATGCAGTGGTCATAGCAATAAATCCTACTTCACACCCAGGACAGAAAACTGCTTTGTTCTTTAAAGAGACCAAATCTCTTTTGTTGCAATTTGAACATGTAAACATGATTTTAACCATTAAGTCCAACTATGAAGAGTTTCTTTTTCAATAGTACAAATGCCTAGCAGCATTGAGGTAACTTATAATTGCTTTAGTTACGTATTATATCCATATATATGTGTATGTTGGGATTAGAAAGGTGCAATGTGTTTTTTTAAAGCCCTAGTTTAAATACCAGCCACATTTCTTACCAAATATCTTTGCTAATGTACAACACTAGCTAATGTACAATACTAGCTAGTACAATGTAATACTGGATATTCTCAGCTACCTCATTCACACATGGGGGGATTGAAAATCAGTGATTTTCCTCATACTATTCCTGGAGTTTCAGAATTCTACTAGCAATCCTCAGTATCCACAGTTGCGTGGGACATTTAGGGAATGGGAAGGAGTCACAATCTTTAACTCTGCTTTTCCCAGAAGAAATTTACTTCTGATCAGTTTATACAGAGAGCTGCTGGGTAGATTTGATAAAACCAAGTACTAAATGGCTTAAAGATTCCTTTGAAACCCATTGGTCTGCATTATCTCTATGTTTTGTTTTTCTGCAGTCTGCACTGTGCTTTGCTGGCTTAGGTGAGGGTGCATTAGAGCAATGGAGTAGGACTTGGGAAGCAGTCAAAGTTGGGTGTGAGGAAGCAAGACTTCAGAGCTCTCACATAAAGTGGTTTGTAAACTAGTCATTTCTCACATACTAAAGGCTTTGGGTTGTTGAGGTTAAAAAAAAAAAAGAAGCCCTCCAAGCTTCCAGCATGAAAATATACTGTTATCATGGTTGTTATTATTATTGTTATTGTTATTCTTCTTATTATTATTGTATCTTGAGACTAAACATTGCAGAAACTTCTAGGTCAGAATGCCTAATTTTTTCTGGATCTGGAAGCATTCTTCTAATTAAAAGCAATGGAGCAAAATGTCAATTCTATGTTAGAGACAATGGCTATGCTAATTAGAAATAAGCAAGTATGTAAGTAAAGAAAAAAAAAGAACTGTTGTTTGAGGTCAACGTTTGGTCTCCTCACATAGCAATTTGTTTATCTGAGTGGCTCAGACTTCTCATCTTTGCTCTCAGTTTGACGCATGACTCACTCATTACATCCCCAGAGAGCCCTACCTGAGGATACCTTGAGTGCTAATTTGATCCTCATACTTGCTGAACCCTCTATACCAATAACTGAACCCTGACCCCTAGTGGTAGGAAAGAATTTGCAAGAATTCTGGGGTAGGATCAGTGAATTCCTGAGAGGGCGCTGAGGGTTCTTGGTTCTTTGTAGTTCCGGCTGCAGAACTAGCCAACTAGGAAATGGGCAATGCAAAACAAATGCGTAAATTATGAGAACCCCACTCTGAGTGAGTACACATTCAGCCCCTAGCTCCCTTGAGAGGTAGAGGCACAACTCTGTGGGAAACACCATTTTCTTCATCGAGTAACATTGACCCACTTAAAATTATCAATGGAAGTTTTGAATGCATGGGCCATAATGAACTCACTTTCTATAGAAGGCAATTTACTCCATTAATGACTTTAGAGTGGAAAAATTATACCTCTTAAGGACATAAAGGACATATTTTGAAAAAAAAATAGCATCTACTGCATGCAACAACATAAATTCCTACCAATCAAATAAACATGCTGTTGAATGAAAAGTTTATGTATGCTTTAAATACAAAGCACACATGTGGTCCTTAATCACAGTGAGGCTCAAAATTGGTTTCTGGAGCTAGCGATCAGAACAGTGATTAACTTTGGAAGGGATTTACTGGAAGGGATAGCAGAGAGTTTGATGGGAGATGAGATGGACTTGAGTTTGACCTGATGTAAATTAGGTAGGTATGTGATATACAAACGTTCTTTGAACTTGGACATGAAATTTTGTGGCCTATGACTTCTTTAAAGTATGTGTAACAAAAAAGAAATCATAATGATAAAGATAAGCTTGGTATGTAGTATGAGTTTCCTGTTTGGAAAGAGCCATTAATTAATGAATACTTCAGTTCTATATTATTGCTAAAAGAAAAAAAAGACTAGGTTAGAGAAGGAATAAGAGAAAGAGAAAGAGATTGGGTCAGAGAAGCAGTAGGAAACAAAGGGAAAGGGAAGGAGAGTAGAAGAGAAGAGAGGACAGGGGAAAAAGGAGAAGAGTGGAGGAGACACAAGAGAAGGGGAGAAGAAGTGACTAGAAACAAATAATTTTTTGAAATTTTTTATTTTGTGTGTGTGTGTGTGTGTATCTGTGTGTCTGTGTGTATCAGAAAGCACTGTATGACCCTATGAAGGACTAAGGGTGACTTCAGGAATCATCCTGGACTGCTACAAATAATTTCGTGAGGATAAGAGTTGGCGGCTGGAGAGATCACTCAGTGATTAAGAATTTTTATCCTATAATGAGGACTAGAGTTGAGACCCAGGCACCAAGAAGCTGCCATTTCTGCAAATGCCTATACTGTACCTCTGAGTGGGGAAGAAACAGAAGGATCACTGGAGCTTGCTGTCTCCTAGCCTAGCCAAGAATTGACCCCTGGATTCAGCAGGAGACCCTGCCTAAGAAGAATAGGCAGAGTGTGGGAAGAGGAATCTGATGGAAACATCTTCTGGCCTCCATGTATGCACAGGCATTCTTTCTTCTCTCTCTCTCTCTCTCTCTCTCTCTCTCTCTCTCTCTCTCTCTCTCACTTTCTCCTCTTTCTCCTGACTTAAAATAAAATTTGAAAACAACAAGAGATGAAGGAGAGCTTGGGGGAAGAGACCAAGTTAAGGGAACAAAATGTGGAAAGAGAAAAGAAGAAGCAACAGGATAGAGGAACTTTTACTTTTTCTGGTTGTTCCAGAAAATCATTCTCCATTTAATTCAAAATCACCATCAAAGCCACAGGAAATACTGAGTCTGTCTTTGTAATCAATTTCAATTTTTTTCTGTTGAAAAATATTTTTTCATGAAATTTTCAAGGGTTGTATTTTTTTCTGAAGGAACTACTAAAGTTGTAAATTAACACCTAGAGCCCAAAATTGTCTCAATGTTCTGCTAACTTTATGAGCCATTCCCTGAAAGATTATCCACTGAACACATGCTGAGGATTGAAAACTCACCATGTGTCAAATGCTGCACGGATGCCAGGGCTAAGGCGGTGGACAAAGCAGACAAAGCCCTGTCCTCCTGGACCAGGCATTCTCCTTTCCCGTCTTCAGAAACCCAGGAACGACTCCTTCACAGAATCTAACAGCTACCATGGAAGCTACCGCATCTCTTAACTATGGTACTGCCCTTTCTTCAAAGTTAGATGTTATTTTATTTGGAGACTGAATTTAGAAAGAAAAGATAAGTAAATAAGGAAACACATAAATGATAAAGAAAAGGAAAGAAAAAAGAAAAAGAAAGAAGGAAGGAAAGGAGGAAGGAGGAAAAAGAATGAAAGAGAAAAAAGAAAAAGAAAGGAAAGAATGATAGAAGGAAGGAAGGAAGGAAGGAAGGAAGGAAGGAAGGAAGGAAGGAAGGAAGGAAGGAAGGAAGGAAGGGAGGGAGGGAGGGAGGGAGGGAGGAAGGAGGGAGGGAGGGAAGGAGAGAGAGAAAGAAAGAAAGAAAAGAAGGAAGGAAGGAAAGAAGGAAAGAAGAAGGAAGGAAGGAAGGAAGGAAGGAAGGAAGGAAGAAAGAAAGAAACAAACAAAGAAGAAAATAGGTTAACCTATTTTCCCCCAAGCTCCCCTCATCTCCCCTTAATGCTTGCTCTCCTTAGAATGAAGCAGGGTGACCTAGCAGGGACGAAGCTTTGACACAAGCTCTGAACCCGAGCACATTAAGCACAGGCAGGACGCTTGGTGTCAATACTCTATACCTGATCACAATCATCAACAGTTAATCACAGTGATGATTGAGACTGATCGTCAACCTGACGCGTAGTGGTTAGGACTCCAGACATAACTGAAAGAGGTTCTGTATATGAAGGTAGGCTTTGAGGCAAGCCGATAGGAGATTGTCTTGATTTGACTTTGAGTGGGAAGACCTACTCAGAGTGGACAGCAATATTCCCTGTATAAGAAAGCTGGCCGAGGGCTGGAGATATGGCTCGGGGGTTAAGACTCTATCTCACAAGGAGAAGGTCTTGAGTTTGGATCCCAGGTCCCACATAAAAATGCCAGGCAGAAATATGATGGCCTGTACATCCGGGTCCTTTTGGGCAGAGCCTGGGAAATCCCAGAGTGAAGCAAGAAGGAGGTAGAAGCAAGCCAGGATGATTCCCCAAGTCACACTTGGCCTTCCACAGGGACACACAGTGCCCTTTGATGCTCTCTCTCTCTCTCTCTCTCTCTCTCTCTCTCTCTCACACACACACACACACACACACAATAAATAAATAAAATACAATATAAGAAACTTAGCTGAGCCTTGGCTAAACAGCAGACACATAGGCAAGCAATCAGGCATGCCTTGGTGCTTTCCCCCTGTACTTGCTGTGGACGTGATGCAAACAGGGCCCCGAGGCTGAGACTCTGTGCCACGATGGACTATAACCTGGCATTGTGAGCTGAATGAAGCTCTTTCTCTACTAAGTTATTTGGGTCAGGTGTTTTGTTGCAGTAATGTGTAATGAAAACTAAAACAATCAGCATTCGGTCTTCTGAGAGTCTTTGAAGATCCTTTCCTCACTGGCATAGTGCAAGTAAAACTGGGAACAGTATCAAAACATTCCCTCTCCCTGTGCTCACCATTATTTGAAACATTGTACATATGTAGATTTATTTAATTCACAATATCAACACTAGGCAGTGGATATGGATGAGGAAAACAAGCTACAGTGTTCAGAAAATGGTCAAACCAGGACTGGAAACAAGCAATCTAAACACGAATTGTCTTTTTTTGGTATAGACTTATAGATTAGAGAGGGTTTGAAGTGATTTATAAAATCAGTGAGCACAAGACCGAGAACATGGGAGTGTCCATATGCTTTCCCTGATGCCACTTAGCCAACCACTTAATAATGTGATCACTTTTTAAAATTTTTTTGGTTGTTGTTTGTTTTTTTTTTTCCTTTAACATTTTTTATTATTATTTCCGCTCATACAAACTTAATAGGTGCACCGGTTCCCTCCCTCCCTCCTCCTCCCCCCCACCCCCGGCTCCCTCTCCCCTCACCCCTCCCTCCCCATCCCCCAGTGCCTCCCACCCCCAATCCCCGGAGAATCCTTTGATGTGCATGCCAGACTCTCCTCTGGGCCCTCCTCTCCGATGACCTACAAGGACCCAGTGGCATTTCCCTGAACCCTTTCCTGTGTTCCCCTTAAGCATAGGAACACTACTATGTCTGTCAATTCCTTGCCTCAAAGGATCTTGGTGCCTTTAGCAAATGCTAGACTTTGTGAGGTCAATAGTGTGTGGGACATTGCGCAGGGCATGCAAAGTCCAATTATGATTGCTTCGGCCCTAACTTATGTGGAGTATCTTGCATATCGTTGCTCCTCCCATCCTTGTGCTCTTACAATCTTACTGCCCCCTCTTCCGCAAATTTCCCTGAGCTTCAGGATGGGGAGAGATTAGGCTGGCCTAGTTCTAGGTGGGTGATATAGAGTCTCTGAAGTTCTGGATTATGGTTTGTTGATTTTCTTTTGCAGTTTTGCTGCTCCTGCAATGCCCTTCACTTCATCCTGATGGGTATTGTATTTCACTCCTGGCCAGAGATAAAAAGCTGTTAAGCTAGAGTCTTGTTATAAGAGTATATTCAAAGGTAGATGTAATAAAAGTAGGAAACCACAGTTAGGGAGGGGCTAATCACCCATTTGCAAAATGGTTACTTCTTATCTGCCAGACTATATACCCTCTCCTTCTGGTGAGATCATACCCCTCAGTTGTAAATGATCAGGAACGAAAGTCTGTGAACTTAACCAGATGTCTCATTACTTACTTGCAGCCCTTGATGGAGGCCGATTTTCTCTGCTGTAACATGGTCCCCTCTCTCCTTGTTTCTGGTGTACTGCTCACCTTGAAACTTTGGCTCTCTAGAGCTTGTGAACCTTAGATTTGAAAGATGCCACAAATGCCATCTAATTAAACACTGATTTTATTTAGATGATGGTTAAGATTTTTGAAAGGTATTGAGTCCTGAGCTTCATTGCAAATCAAGTGGAAATTTCCAACAGCCAGGCTCTTGAGTCTTGTTTACTAAATTTACTTAACGGACTTCACTGTATGTGAGAACTACTGATTTAGCTTCAATTTTTTTTTGTGTGTATGTATCAGAATTCTTTTCCTATCATTTTCTTTAGTGAAAAAATTAAATTAAGAGATAGAAAAGAGAGAGAGATTGAGAGAAAGAGAGAGAGTTGATGGTTAATCTTGATTGTCATTTCTAAGTATGTCTGTGGGAACATTTTCAAACAGGATTAACTAAACTTGCCCTGAATGTGAGCAACACCATCCTATGGGGATGGGGGTAATGGGTGTGACAGGAATAAAAACGAAGGCATTTTTTTTCTTTCTTCCTTCTGACCACCATGATGAGCCTTTGTTACTGCCTCTCTACCAAAAAGGACTGAAACCATGAGCTAACACACATCACAGCTACTCGTATTTCATCTTAATTTCTACCCACTTTACAGAATTCTTGGTAGGAGATGGAAGCCCTGTTCTTCTTATCCATCTCCAGAGATACAATCCTTACTACCCCTGGAGATAGCTGATCACTGTCCTTTATATTGATGGTGAAGAGAATTCAACCCGAATTAAAGTAAGAAAGAACAATCTATAGAGCAAAACTAGGGCATTTCACAAAATCAAAGAGTTGTAATGGGTGGGGAGCTAAGGTGCTACAACACTTTTTCAGGCACCCAAGTGAGTCTTCTCCATAGAGGTACAAATTACATGGCTATGGAAACCTCTCTTGCAGAGGGCTGAGCTTTTCCTTTGCTTAACTTCTACCTCTAGGCTATTTCTTCCACTTTTGAAACATGCAGACAAAGTCAATTTCAACTTTTATGTAATTTTAAATCAACTATCAAATCCACAACTTAATCTCCTCTCCTCCAGGCTGAACAGCCCTGGTTCCTTCAACATGATTTTGAGCCCTTTCTTTGTCCTGGTCACTCTCTTTTGGACTGACTCCAGTTTGTCACTTAAAAATTGGCACCCAGAACGGCAGGCCATAAACGTTCCAGATGTGGACTGGTCTGCAGAGCCAAGAGTAGCACTAAGCAAGCCACACACATGCGCGCGCGCGCACACACACACACACACACACACACACACACACACACGTCCACGTCCACTGAGGACATGAAGTGTAAGCATAGCCCCAGCTTGCACCCGTCCTCTACAGCCCCCAAATGCTTATGTCAGTTCTGTAAGGCACCGTAACCTCCGAGTCTCTTCATGGGAATGGCTACTAACCCAGCAGCCTCTCTTCAGCAAACCCTTTAATCAAGTCAGTTTTTTTCTTTTTTAATTTTCTCTTTTTTTTTCCTTTGGCATGTGTATAGGTACCAGTATATGTGGTGTGTCTGTGTATGTGTGTATGTCTATGTGTGTAGAAGAGAGCACTATGTATGTCTGTGTGTGTAGAAGAGAGCACTATGTATGTCTATGTGTGTAGAAGAGAGCACTATGTATGTCTGTGTATGTAGAAGAGAGCATTATGTATGCCTGTGGAGGCCCAAATGTGACTTCGGGGATCATCTTGGATTTTTTTACCTCCTTATTGCTTTGCTCTGGGATTTCTCAGACTCTGCCTCCCAGGCCAGGCATATAGGTCACTGCCATTTCTGTCTGTGTTTTTATGTGGGATCTGGGATACAAAGTCAAGTCCTTCTGTTTTCAAGGCAAAAATTTAACCCCTGAAGCATCTCTACACCCCCCAAGTTTTAAATATGCACTCTTAGCTTGTCCTGATCACTCCAGGCTGTCAGATTCTTGCATTCTGTTTTGTTTGTTCTTTTTCTTTCTATTTTCCAGACAGAGTTTCACATACTCTAGGCTAGCCTGAAACTCACTTTGAAGCTGACCTTGATATCCCTGCCTTCACCTTCAAGTGTTAGAGAATGTACCATTGTGCCCAGATTTTAAAATCTTTACTTTGTTCCTTCATCTATCAGACCTCTCTTTGAGGTCTGTTAGCTGAAAGTATGAAAAGCAAGTCGTCTTCATGAGTACACCATTGAGAGAGTGTGGAGAAGAACCCAGATTGCTTCTGCCGCCTTTTAATTTCACGCTGGGATTTCCCAGGCTCCACCCACCAGGACCAGAAATGCAGGCCTCAAGCATTTCCACCTGGCATTTTCACATGTGATCTGGGATCTGAACTCAGAAGTCTCTTCTTGTGAGCCATTTTTCCAGCCCTAAAGAAGCTTATTAATATACTCTTGTGGTATGTTTGACATTTGTCCATCCTTACCATCTATGAGCCAGTTTCCTTCTGTTCCCTCATTACCATTATTTTTTTTCTTGTTCCATCTTTGCTATATTTACCCTTGGTTTAGGTTATTAAGTAGAAAAAGCAGAAGGGAGCAAAAGATTCAATACTTTAATACTCTCCCTTTGTTCTCTTTCTATCATGTCCAGCATTCTACTAAGGAATATCATACCATCTTTCAGTTAAACCTGCTTAACGGTTATTTAAATCAGTGTTCCTTTGCGCAGTGTTTTTGAACCCTGAAAATTTGCTGAATGTATTAGGACTGCATTGAATCTATGCATCAAGATTTAAAGAACTGAATTCTTGACAACCCAGCATCTTTCCATATGTGAACATCTCTTAATTATTTCTTTGGTTATTATCATTAAATTTTTTAATTTATCCACATGTAGATCTTACAAATATTAATTTGATTTCTCAGTAATGAATTTTATTTTGGGGGTGGTCTTAACATAAAAACTATTTTTTTAACTTTCAAATTCTACTTTCATGTTTCTAGTATACAGGGAAGTGATAACTTCCAGTTGGATGCTGCAAAGGAGGGGTAACTTGCTTGCCTTAGTCCTCATCTTGGTGGGAAAGCTTCAAGAATCGCTGGCTTAAGTATAATATTATTTTTAGGTTTTCATGTCTCTATATATTTTATGATCTTACCCAGGGTCCTCAAACTACAGGTGACCACCTTGACATTTAGATGGCTAGAGACAAAGAAGTCTTTTGCTTTCACTAGATTCATATGCTTGAAATTTTTAAAAAGAGAAATGTATGCTATTGTGAAATAGGATAGTAAAATCTAACTATACAGAACTTATTCACCAAGAATTTTTGGTTTTTGTATTTATAATAGATGATAAGCATTGAGCAAACAAATTTATACTGATGTTATATTCAAATTTTATGTCAAAAGTAATAAACTATTTCTATATCCTTTTGTCCCATTTCAAACCCAAATAATCCTACTGAGTTGATGGGGACATAAATTCCTCTTAAAAGTACTGTGAGATTTCTCAGCATGTAAAAATACTGCTGCTTCATGAACTTGAGTTCAATCCCCAGAACTTACAAGTTGTCATGTGACCTCCACATGTGTCTATGGCTCACAAAGGCTTACAAGAACTCACATACACACAATAAATAAATAAATAAATAAATAAATAAATAAATAAATAAATAAATAAATAAATGAATGAATGAATATAAAAATTCCTGTTAGGGAAAATTGTATAGATGTTCCAAAAAACTAAATATGGAATTACCATATGATTCAGCTATCCTCTTTGGGACATGTACCTAAAGGAAATGAAATCAAAACTCAGAGACATCTGCTCTTCCATGTTAATTGCAACATGGTTCACAATAGCCAAGATGTGGAAATGACCCTTGTATCCCCTGAGATGATGCAAACATAAACAATGGAATTCAGTTTTAAAGAATAAGGAAATGTCATCTGTGACAATATGAATGAAACTGTAGAACATTCTGTTAAATGAGATAAGCCAGAAACAGAAGAGAAACTATTGCATGATCTCACTTACATGTGAAATCTGAAAAAGTGTGACTTGAAGCAAAAAGAAGTTACTAGGGGATGGAAGTGGAGAAATGGAGAGATATTAGCTTAAAGTTTCAGGCTAAGTTTAAGAGGTCTAATAGACAATATGACAACTAAATACCATGTTATAACGAGTTGGTAAGATAGCAGACTTTAATTGTTCCTAGTATATTCAGAAAAGTTAATTAGCTTCATAATTGTAATCCTTTCACAAACAACACAGGCAACAAAATAGGTTAGACACCATGAATATATGAAATTTTCTTTGCTGATTACATCTTAATAAAGAAAAATAAATAAATTTTAGTAAGCTGTCAAGGTAACCCATCTGGGAAGGCACTTGTTCACAAACCTAGTGACCTGAGTTTGACCCCTGACTTAGAAAGTTGTCTTTTGACCACCTGTGTACCATGATATACATTCTCTCTCTCTCTCTCTCTCTTTCTCTGTCTCTCTCTCTCTCTCTCTCACACACACACACACACTTTCCTCACTCTCTCTTTCAAATATATAAGAATACTCAAAAATTAATTAAAAATTCAAGCTGTATGTGGCATCTTTATTAAAATATCACTAGAGGTCAAGAAGCAAGACTACTTGTTTCATTACAGAACTGGTCTTCTCTGAATTTTATTAAGAAATAATGATAATGGTGATGAGATTGTGTAGTGTATGTTAAAAATTTGTTTAGTTATGTAAAAGCACTTTAACCTTGCCTGTGGCCTTGAATATGTCTTGCTGCCACACAGTCAACACTTAAAGGCCATCAGTTCCTCAGAATCCCAGCATGTAACCACTGGCTTTTGCCAAGATGCTCTCCAGTGAAATGAGAAGTCTGTCTTGGACAGGAGCTTGGGCACAGCCATGACCACCGATAGTGTGCTCTAGCCCCTCACGGTGCCTCAAAACCTTGTCAGCAGGCAGAACAGCCAGACACTGATTAGCCAATAATAATTTAGTAGCCAACATAGACAGACTTACTAGGCTCTGTCAGAAACTAGAATAATTACCCCACACACAAATCCAAACCATCTGGTCTATAACAGAGTATGTCCTTCTATGGGTTTTATCTTGAATTTTCAGTAATAAATAATTCTATCACATTCTCAATAGAATACTGGCAAGGAGAGGTCAGGTGGCCCTGAAGCCTCTGATTTAGTCCAGTCTCCGAAGCTCTGCATTTTATCACCATCTCTGAAGAAGAAGGTCATTCTTTTCTTGTCCTTCTGGCCTGACAGCCAGGAATGCTAACTAACTGAGTTACAGGAATTGCAGAAACATTATTCAAGGCCTACTCAGATGGACAGGTGGCAGGAAGGAGGGAAGCGGGTGTGCACAGTCCAAGAGAGAAGGTCCGAAACCTGACATTATCAGCCACATGAAGCGTTGACAAGAGGCAGATGTCTCAGCGTCGGAGCATGTGGGTAGAGGGTAGATCCTGACGCACCGTCGCTTTGTGCTAAAGTAACATACCACCACAATATCACCGTGACTTGCACAAACACTTGTGCTCACATTTCATGGAGGCTGTGGTCTGCTACAGATCTGCCGGGCTTGCCTGGGCTTGACTTGGAGGCATGTGTGTTCTTATTCCAGAACTCAGGCGAAGGAGTATACAGAAGTAGGGCATGCCGTTCTCATAACTGAGGGCAGAGGCTCAGAGGGGTGCCAAGCCTAACCATGCCAACACATCTCAGGTTTCTGCATTGGTGTGTTATGCATCATGCCCACTTATAATTCATCCACTAAGGCAAATCTCTGGGCACACCCAATGTTTATGCGGTGAGGACTATCCTCCATCGAGGAGAAAGGAATGCATGCGTGTCAGGCTCACAGGGTACTGAGGAAAGCAAATGATTATGAGCAATTAATATAGATGATTACATTTAAGAATACATAGTTTAGAAACCTCTTTCTATCCTAGGTCTTGGGGAATCTTGTGGAAGAAGACGTGGTAAGATGGTAAGAGCCTGAAGGTGGGGAGGTCCACTGCCGGCCAGGTTTTTCCAGTCAAGACAGGGCTGCTACATTCAGGAACTCATTGCTATGAGACTTACTCTAACCAGACCTGCACAATGACTGACATTTCAACATTCCCCCATGGACCAGCAAAGAACTCAGGAGAAATAACTACACTCAGTAGGAACCTTAGGGACAAGGGCTAGACAGGTGAAGGGGAGCATCCCTATCTGCGGGTCCACCCAAGGAAGGACCATTTAAACTGCCACAGAGGCCTGAGCCCTCAGTAAAACAGACAATCTGGAGGGGACCCTTTGGCCCACACAAACAGACAGGCAGGAGGGTGGGAGGGAGAAAGATGGATTGGTGAAGGGAGGGGAAGGTGGAAAAGAAGGGAGAAGGGAGGGAGACAAGGACAACTAGTCATTATGTTTGTATAAAAGATAATTCTTTAAAAAAATACATAGTTTTAAAAAGTATTCTACTGGATTAAAATGAGGCTTCTTATCCCTGTTGTTATGACAACTGAGTGTCTATTAGGAGCCTCTTCAAGAAGATGGGGTAAGCTTAGGACTTGGTGCAAATCAGGCATTTCCACGGTCAGCAGGCACATGTGCCCACACTTCATGGAGCCTGATGCTTCTATCTTAGCGAATTTCACAAGTATGTTTCAAACCTTTATCTCATGTAATTGCTGCAATCATCTTGTTAGGTAGTTCCATGATGTCCAGACCCAAGCTGTGCCTTGAGCACATTCATGACAGATGGCAAATAAAACTAGGAGTTTTATGGGTCCCAAGTCTATGCGAGTCTAGACCTCATTCTCCTACAGTAGATATCCATGGAGCATTAGGATCTGTAATGTAACTTCTAATTCACTCATGTATTTGATGAAAATTATTTTAAGCACTTACAATATTCTAAGAAATATGATATACAATCATACTTCTACACAAAATTGACAATATTTCCTTTTTACGATGTAGACAAGGGACACAGGTGTCAACCAATTTCACAAACTGATGCTATTTGGCAAGGGGATGAGGGCCATGAGGAAAACTAACATTTTTAAAAATGGTCCTAGTTAGTCATGGATAGAAGAAGTCTTAGATTATTTTAATCCTCACACTTTAACAGGTGGCCAAGATGTCTAAAATCTCCCTTAAATCACTCCCATGTTCCAAAATATGAACAATAGATATCTTTTGCAGAATTTTATGAGATAAACCATGTTTCTTTTGATAGATCAATTATCAAGATGATCCATGGGTTATTCTAAATCCTTCAGTGAAGATGAACATAAAAATAAACGAAAAAGAACACATTTATTCAGATTTATAATACTACCTTGCAGCCTGAAAGAAGCATAGGTTACCATGTTGAAACCTAACCTTAGAATAAAGAGCACTTCTGACCAGACAGTATCCTCATGCGTCTGTTTTGATGAAGTAAATTTTCACAGGCAGTTTGTTTGCTATCTGCTTATCTTGTTTGCCCTTTTATATTATTGCTTTTGATTGACATGCAATAATCATATGTATTTTGGGGCTGCAGTTATTACCTGCTTTTTACTATCACTGTTTCCTTCCCCCTGAGAAAATCTGAAGAGAGATCATACTGTGAAAATATTGAGAAGTACAAATTGGGGGCTAGGAAGATAGCTCAGTGGCTAAAGCCTTTGCTTCAAAAGTAAAGTAGCCTGAGTTCAGATCACAAGACCTCACATTTAAAAAATGCTGTGCAGATATAGTGAAAGCCTGTTATTCTAGCCCTAGAAAACAGAGTCTGGGAAACTCCAAAGCAAAGTAATAGGGAGGTAAAGTAATCCAGGATGACTCCTTGTCCCCTTGGGCCTCCATAGGCATACACAGTCAAGTGCTCTGTCATACATAAGCCCACACACACCCACATGCAAAATACACAGATATACAGATACACAGACACACACACACACACACACACACACACACACACACACACACACATACACACATACATGCTCACCAAAAAAGAAAGAAAAATATAAGCTGAACATCTGTTATGTACAAGGTGTTCATGTAGAAGTTTTTCCTATAGGAATAAGCAAACAAAATCTCCCTTTCCCACAGAGTTTATCATCGAACTCATGGAAGACAAACAATTAACCAAGTGTTTGACTTTGACAGAAGAACATGGCATCTTAGGAATAAAGGTCCAGAGGTGCCTTGCTTTGAAATTTAGAGGCTGCAGGCACATAGGAAGTATTCTGTCACATTGGCCTTGTTACCACAGCCATGGTTGTTAGGTGTGGACCCTGTGCAAATGCCACATTAGCAAGGGAGTTGGGAGATGTTCTTAAGTGTTCTGGCCCCAGCAAGTCTAATTTGTCAAGTCGTATTTCTGCCTAGCTCTCAAATGTGGTTATAGGTCTTCTAAAGGCAGCAGGACACGATCGATGTTTGCAGAATAATTTGTTTGAGGAGGCATCATGGACCACAGCTGGAAATGTGCACATTAAGAGTGACAGGATCTTGGCAGTCACAGAGTCTGGGACTTTGAGGCTTGCTTTTTCAACCCCAGCAAGTGGGATGGCTGGGCATTCATTAGCAAACAGGCTTCCCCACTCTGAGGCCCTTGCATTGCATCACCTCTGTGCCCACTCTAGTGCCAGAGAGGACAGTCCCAAGGTCTCAGTTCATCAAAGGTGGATTTGATCAACTTCCATTACAAAGGTAAATAATTATGAAGTGTCAAAAGCTATATCATACATTATTATTAATACAGAATGTTTAGTGCGAGTAGTTTTGATCATTCAAGAAACAAAACATTCTCAGAAGCAAAATCCTATTGAAATCAATCATGCATTAAACATCAATAAGCTTTAACCAAGAGTTTATTCCATAAGTTCTGTGCCTGAAGTCCAGCCATTGACCCAGTAGAAAATTCAGTAATGATGCAAATGTCAGGAGACTCTTGGTTTTCATCTTCCTATGATGCAGCTGGTGGTTTTGCATCACAAGCAGAAGGTACCCAGTATCTACAGCATCTGTGGTATACAGTTGGACATGGTTATCAAACACCCGCTCTGTGCTGTGCACTATACTTCAAGTTTTATGCACAGAACACATTATAAATGAGAACGATCGTGACAGTTAACATCTAGGAAACATTTAATCATCTCATCCAAGGTCAGAGCTGAGATTCGTGTGTGTGTGTGTGTGTGTGTGTGTGTGTGTGCATGCGTGCGTGTGTGTGGTGTGTGCGTGTGTGCTCATGTCTCTATTCCAAACTGAGTGAAGTTCTGCTCTTCAACTTCTCCATGGTGAAGCTTTGAGGATGAAATTACCAATCTCTTATCAAACACTATCTGACATTTTGTTTTAAAAATAAGGGCCTTATGTTTATTGTTCAGTGATTAAAAACACAATTTGCATTCTATGTTATAAGACAAGACTTGAGATCCTAATTGCAGTCATTGTTTCACCTGTTTGTTGACCTTGCTCTGCCTAATGTGGTCTTATCTGGGGTCAGGACAACTAAGTGATCCTGGTAGAGAATTCATGGTTCAGTTACTAAGAGATGAAGGGTCTAAAGAAGTCTTGGATTATAAGTTAGAACCTAAGTTTAAACATTTCTGTAAGACTGCAACTGAAATGGGTCACACTGTGGAGGCCAGGGTGGAGACTGTGGGAGAAGAAAGGACAAGTATCTCGCTTTGTAATAAGAGGTCACCCAAGAAGCTAGATCAAAGGATCACTTATCTATGAGATGGACATAGTATCCAAAGGTCTAGAATTATGAGGATTGAATGCCGCACATCACATGGAAAGATTCATAGTACGTCGATTTGTTGGCGCTATACTCAGGTGTCCCATCATCAACTAGTGGTTTGTGGTGTGCATGAAATGCTATCTGAGGGAAGATGGTTGTTTCATAAGAAGGCTTCCATCCCTACCAACTCATGTGGCCCTTCATTGCTTCCAACCAAATCAGATTGAAATCTGAAGCTTTCTGAATTAAAAGTTCACCCAGACTAAGAGACCATGGGAGAAGCAAAGCAGGTCATGCTGTGATCTGCCAATCTGTGTCCGGCAGGTGTGCCCTGAAACTGCTGGACTTTGTCCTTTAATAAATGCTCAGAAACGTCACTGAGGCAGGATCCTTTCATGTGTGAAAAAACTTGAAAGCAAGGACATTTCATGTTTTCAAGCAGAGGCCCCATGATTAGTCCAGACAATGCTTTGGATGATTCCAATTAGTTATTTACCCACAGTTCCACATCTTCTTTCTGTGACTATAGATGGTCTCTAGGGATCATGACTTGTTTTTTTTTTTTTCGCCCCCTCATGGTTATTGTATCAGGTTACTCAACTTAACGTACTGCCTCAGGAATGTTCCACTTGCTGAATTATTTGAGGGTTTCTTCAATTCACTAGCATATTCATCAGCTGAATGTGGAGTCCCCTGCATTCCCTTTCATAATTCTCCCCTGGCTCTGAAGTGGAAGTATATATTTGACCAACTTTATCATTGCAATGCACTGTGGGACACCTGTACCTGTGTCAGAGATGTGTTTCCTGGAGTCTTTTGCAGCTCAACTTGGCTTTTCCTGCTAAGTGGTAACAAAGCTCAGAGCAAAGCCATTTTGGAAGAGTTTGTCCATCTGAGCATTCTCTTTTGAGAGAGGAAGAAGTGAAAGGAAGGAAGAGGGAAGGAAAGCCTCAAAGGTGAAAGACGAGTCTATGGAGACAGGATGGATAAATAAGCAAACAAGTAGAGAATCTCAAGTCTGGAAACCTGGTATAATGATGATATGTTGGAATGATCCACGATCTTAATCTTGCAAGCCATACAAGGCTAGCTGGTAGGAATCACAGTTGCCTGTTAGCAGCAACATCTCAGAATTACTCGTATCGCATTCAGGTATATAAAGCGAAAACTAGCTACTTTATTCCTTGATGTGAATTTTTTTCAGGAGCTCACCATTTGATTATGAAGCAAGGGAAAAATAATAACTAGCTAGTCCAATAAAGTTTAAAATTCATTTCGCCCAACCTTTTGTACAGACTCTTTGAACTGTGTTTTCTTTTCTCTCCTCTGTGCTTCATAGCCCTCGGTTCCCTTTCTTGTCGCTCTCTCCATGCCTGATGGTCCATGGAAGGAAACCCCTGGACTTGCACTTGTGCTGGGGTCTGAGGTGCCTGGTGCCTGCTGAGGAATGCTTGGCACCTCCCTATGGCTGGCATCCGCAGCTGGCGCCTGCAGCTGACATCTGTGGCTGATGTACTTTTGGTCTATTTCTGCTTGGCTTGCTCTACTCTAAGGCCCCTCCCTGAAGATTTTCCCCCATTTCCCACTCCACTCACTCTGAGGAAGACCCCCTTTGAGGCTCCAGCTTTCCACATTGGTACTGAGGCTGGGGGCTTATTTCAGCTTCCATCAAAGAAGCTGACATGGGTCTATGGCTTCTTGCATCAGCACCCATGCTACTGGAGAGCAAGGGAGAACTTAGGTGTTTAAGTCTGTGCCTTTCTCCACCTAAGCATCACCATAGTCTGAATTGCATATACTTTCATGTCCACCTGTCTGATCAAGCAATGAGAAGACCATGAGCCCTTTGGTCTCTCTCTGGTTCCAGTTTGTCTACTAACATAGCCTAGAATCTTTGAAGACCTGGAGAGCATATAGTCTGTACATCTCTTAGACCTCTAATATAGCCTTCCTTCTCTACTATCCATAGTTAGTCCTGGGAGGGGCCAACTTCTCTTTAATTAACTGTAAAAATGATCATGAATATATAAAAATAAATAAGAAAAGATACCATTACAAATGTTATGTTTATACAGTATTCAAAATATTACAAATGTTGCAAGTGATTGAATCACCAGGAAATGTATTAGCAAGAATGGATAGAGTTGTCCTGTAGAAATTCCTTCCTCATAGTCAAATCTCAGAAGAGCAAATGCCTCTGATGGGTGATTGGGACTTTGGGATTCCCAATCCTTCCAGAGTTGTCTGACATTGTCTATCTAGGGTCTACAAAGGGACCATATTTTCATAGGACATATCTAAGATCCTTCAGCCACAAATGAAACCTCTCTGATCCTGCATTCATTTGTCAAATATTTAAGCTCTTACAATCCCAGGGCATACAAGTGAAGAAGATGAGATAAAATAAGCCTGCCAAGAATATCTGAACTAGGAATGTGAGCTGTTTTGTCAGAACCACTTATCCACAGTGGCTGAAACTGATGAAGATAATCAAACTTCTACTTCCTGGACTTATGAAGACCAAGAATCAATTATTATTGGAGCCTCATTTCTTTTTTTTTTCCTTTTTTTATTAAAAATTTAATTATACATTTTAAAATTTTTTACCAGTTCCCTCCCTCCCCCCTCCTCCCCCCGAACCCCCTCCTCCCCCTCCCCTTCCCCCAGTGTCTCCCCCCCAATTCCCAGAGAGTCCTTTATTGTGTACGCCTAACTCTCCACTGGGTCCTCCTCTCCGATGACATATAAGGACCCAGTGGCATTTCCATAAGCCCTTTCTCTTGTTCCCCTTAAGCATAAGATCACTACTATGGCTGTCAATCCCTTGCCTCCAGGGGTCTCGGTGCCCTTAACAGATGCTAGACTTTATGAGGGCAACAGTGCGCTGGACATTGCGCAGGGCATGCAAAGTCCCATTATGATTGCTTTGGCCCCAACTATTGTTGAGAATCTTGCAAATCGTTGCTCCTCCCATCCTTTTGCTCTTACAATCTTACCGCCCCCTCTTCCGCAAATGTCCCTGAGCTCCAGGATGGGGAGAGATTAGGCTGTCCTAGTTCTATGTGATTGATATAGAGTCTCTGAAGTTCTGGATTGTGGTTTGTTGATTTTCTTTTGCAGTTTTGCTGCTCCTGCAATTCCCTTCACTCCATTCTGCTGGGCACTGTATGTCACCCCTTGCAGACCTTGATGGAGGCCTATTTTCTCTGCTGTAACATGGTCCCCTCTCTCCTTGTTTCTGGTGTGGCCCTCCTAACCCATCTCTCTTGTTCATAATCCTTGCAATTACTGTGTTACATAGGTTTACTTTTGAGTGTCTCAATGTGGGCTGGGTGAGTTTGGTACTAGGAGCCACCTATTAGGGAGTACATACGGCGCTTAATTTTCTGGGTTTGGGATACTTCACTTAATATAATTCTTTCTAATGACATCCATTTCCCAGCAAATTCCAGTAATTCATCATTTTTGATGGCTGAGTAGTACTCCATTGTATAGATGTACCACAGTTTCCTTATCCACTCGTCAACTGTTGGACATTTAGGTTGATTCCATGACTTTGCTATTGTAAACAGTGCTGCTATGAACATGGTCGAGCTTGTGCTATCGAGGCGAACCTCTGCTGCATGGGGGGTTATTCCCAAAAGTGGGATAGCAGGGTCATATGGCATTTCAATCTTTAATTTCTTTAAGAATTGGAGCCTCATTTCTTTATCAGCCTTTTCAATAATGCTGCTTGATCAGCATTAGATTCAGGAGAAGTTGAGATTATTAAACTCTTCTTCTCCAAAGCACCTTGGTTTCTGTGGAACATAGACATCTCCATGGTAAATAGTATATTCCAGAAATTCCCCATTCCCTGGAGTTGGGTTCTATACCAAGTTCTGGTGGCAGTGAGCACCAGTGTGGCATGGGTCCAGCTCATCTTAGGCTGAAGGAGAAAGTATTCAATAGAATCCACGAGGAAGATAATGTCCTGAGAGTCCAAAATATTCAGCTAGCTTCTTTTCTAATTGTTTTCTTTCCAAGATTTCCAGGTGGAGTGAGCAGCAAGAACAAGGCCTGAATGGGGCAAATAGCCTGAGTTATCCATGGAGCTACAGGCAGGAAAATAGAGGTCAGAATGACCAGATGGGGCAGAAAGGCTTCGGACAAGCTCCTTAGGCACATATTAGGCTTGGAACATGGGGCCATTTTTTTTTTAGAGGAAAGTATTCCTGGTTCTTTTGTCATCACACATCATAGAGAACCATCAGTTTATGAAGTCAGCTATCAAAGCCATGTGCAGGGGTCTGGAAAGAAGGGAGAACTGGTGCCCCCACTGTGGACATTCATACTTTAGAATCTGGAAAACTGGCAGGGAGCTTTGCTCCAATCAGCTGCCAAGTCTCAGGTCTGTGTTTTTTTATGGGTTGAATAATCCAAAGGCAGCCTTCCAGGTCCCTGTCCTCCAGGAGCTCTACACAGGGAAGAAAGGCTTAGGGGATGACAATTTGGCTACATGAAGGGGGACATGCCTGGGGACGGCATAAAACGATACTTTGGGCTGTGAGCACTGTGGCAGGCAAACCAGCCTCTTAACATGCCTCATGCTCAGTGGGACAGTCCTGGATGGCTGACAAAGGCAGAGACTGGTTTTGTAACTCATTTTTATGGGACACGAATATACTCAGTCCTGTCACTCAAATGTGACCCATGTCACCAAGCAAACAGAAACCTTTTGATCCTTGTCTTCTTTGACTTCATTATTTAAAGCAAGAAAGAAGAGTGGACTGTCACCTATAAATCCACAAAAGGAATCATGTCCATGAGATCATAGACATATCACTCATATCATGCCCATCACTTACCTGAGTGCGGGGTGTGGAGGGCAAAAGAAATCAAGTCTAGAGAAATCAAGGATTTGAGGCAAAATACAAGGAAATAAAGAAGCTCATTCTATGAGGTTATGGAGAATCTGGCATATCTGAACCTACCATCCCACTTATCAATCACTTATGGTCCCCATGTTTCTCATCCCTCACAGCAGTACGGACATGAAAATAGAGTCCGCTTCATGGGGCACTGCCAAATTCAAATGAGACAACATAATAAAATTACTGCATCCATTGCCATATTAGAAGCAAAGGGTCAATAATCATCTACTTTTATGACTGAATATATCTTCATGATCTCTTCATTCACAAAAGCGTTGTTTGAGTAGAAAATGTTAAAACAGGATGCCTGATATCCATGGAAACAAACATGTACCCAGGAAGGTTTGAAAACACAGCCACACATTGGTATTTGAAAGAATCATGAGATTAAAGGGAAGGAGATCCTCCAACCTAGTAGAAAAGAAATATGTTGTAAAGGAGCAAAAAGACATGATTTTGCTGTGCAGCTGAGATGGCTGAGCAGAGACAGGGAGGAGAAAAGGATGCTGAGTGCTGAAGGCTTGAAGTGCACAGGTTGGTGAAAGAAGACAGTTCTCTGAAACTGGTTGAAAGTCTTTGGCTTGGGTTTGGTTTCTCCAACAGCCCTGAGCTTTGATCAAGGGTCTTTTATCTTTGAAAGTATCCACTGAAAAACTGTCTATGGGCCTCAGTAAGTCTTTAAGAGCTCAATGAAATTTGCATACCAATAATCCCATCCTAAGAGGTGAGATATATTTTTTCCATTGTTAAAGATGTATATTTTATTTTATGACAGTATCATACATGAAAACAATGAATTTAAGTCATTTTCACACTATTTATTCAATCACATCCCCCTCCCTCTTTTAGTTAAAATCCTCACAACCAATCTCCTTTTTGCCTGCATGTCCTTTTGCATGTGTGACCCAAAGGTTTTTGTTTTAACTTGAGTTGCCTATGCTGGCATGTGTCTGTGCCCTCGTTGAGCATGGACTTTACATCAATGGCTGTGCCATTGAGGAGAGAGTTCCATCCAATACAAGCCCTCAGCAGTCGCTCAGGGAGGTGTAGTGCCCCGTATGTTCATCCCCTTTGCCTGGTGAGCTGTTGATAGTCCAACTCCTGTGGTGGTCTTGTGAAAGTAGATACAGTAATAGTGAGTTCAGGGTGCAACAATCCGAGTCCTATCTAGAGGATGCTATCTGGTGCTACCTCCTCCTCCCATCTGGCTCCTTCATTCTTACCACCCCCTCTCCTGCAGTGTTCCCTGAGTCTTGGGATGGTGGGCTAGATTCAAGGTGCATTCTCCTGATGCGGTAAGATCACCTTTTCTGCATGTAAAGAGATTCTGGACTGGCTCTGTTGAGGACAGAGGTCAGATCAGGACATGCTGACAGACATAGAGGTGGCAGTTGTAGGTCCATATGATGAAGCTTCTGTGCAGGGTTCCAGGGATGAGATCAGGAGCCTCATGGGAAGAAACATGAAATTCTTGCTCACTGATCCTATGGTTTTAAGTGGATGACTTCACCTGTCAATGAAGTTTCATTCTTAGGAAACCAAAGTAATGAAACCTGCTTTGTAATAGTGTCTAAATGGGGGTTGTAATTAAAGATTTTAGTTATACTTGGTACACAAAAACTCAATGAAGTAAAGAATGATACTATGGTGGAAGTACAGCTAATACGATTCCCAAGCTGGCATACTATTTTTCTTTTCTATACATACACAAAACACTAATTTTTCCCTCCCACAGATGCAATGTCAAAGTAAGTGGCTAAAATGCCCCAATCCTTTCTTTACAGTGACTTGGTAATTGCCCATTGGTTCTTTAGGAGCCATCCAAGACCTCTTCTATTTTCAGGTGAATAGCTCTTCTGTGTGTTCCCAAGCAACTTTGGGGAGGCTGTATGAAACGTGGTTTCTGTCCATTAGTCTGTCTCTTCTTCATGTGCTGCCACCACATCTGCCTAGAAAGAAGAGCACCATATGCTGTTTTTCAGTTTTTCTTGAGGGTGTGTTATACCTGACATAATATTCAATGCAAAAGTGTTGAAGGAAGGAAGGAAGGAGGAAAGGAAAGAAGGAAGGAAGGAAGGAAGGAAGGAAGGAAGGAAGGAAGGAAGGAAGGAAGGAAGGGAGGAAAGGAGGGAGGGAGGGAAGGAGAAAGGAGGGAGGGAGGGAGAAGGGAGGGAGGGAGGGAGAAAAGAGGGAAGGAAGGAAGGAAGGAAGGAAGGAAGGAAGGAAGGAAGGAAGGAGGAAGGGAAAGAAGGGGGAAGGGAAGGAAGGAAGAGAGGGAGAGAGGGAAGGAGAGGAAGCAGGAATAGTGAGTAGAGGTGTTGCAGTCCTGGCAAAGTGACATTTGTCTGAATCTGCACACCCTCTTCTCTCTCCCTCCCCCGTCCCTCCTGTCCCATAAAGTGGAGGGAAGTTTGAGCAATGAGAATGTTTTACTTACCCCAAGTCACCACTGGAGAAATCCACTGCATTACTGAGCACTGGTAATGGGTTGGCCCTGGTTCAGCATATAGGGTTTTGCTGCTCCTGCCAAACAGGCTTCTGCACATGGAGCTTAGATGGTGCCTTTGCCCACACCTGTCTGGCTCAGGGAGCTTGCAGGGCTGTCAAGGGGAGAGCCGGGCACTGAGAAAGGCTGATGGGCTTTGACAAAAAAAAAAAAGTGAGCTGGGCACACAGGTCTCCTTTATAATCCGCTCCAGCTGCTCCCCTGCTGGAGGAAGCTGGCATTCTGTTTGTTGGCCCCTGTTCCATCAGGACAGCTGTGAAACCCTGCTCAGTGAAGTAATCGCAATAACAACCACCACTTCGCATGTTGATGCCTTTCTTCCAAGGAACTCAAAGTTCTTTGGAGACATAACCTCATTAATCCATCCTGCACGAAGTGGCTGATGGGGAGGGATTAAGAACTCTCGCATTTCCAGGGCTGGGGGGCTTAGGAAGAGAGGCTACAAAAAAAAGAGAAAGAGACTTCAGAGCTGGTGAAGATAAGGGATGGTATCTTTTTTCTCCCTAAACTCCACTCTGGTACAAAAAAAAAATTAAAAAAACACTTCCTAGGACAATACTCAGCTAAAAGTGTGAGTAAAAGATACTGTATATTCATCATCCTGCTGAAAAGGTAGAGAATCCTAGATGAGGAGTTAGGAAATCCGATTGCTAGCCCTGATATTGACACTAAATAGCTGTGTGACCATGAGTCTGTCCCACCCTCTGAGCAGTATCTTCTGTTAGAGCCTGTGACTTGATGGGGATGTCCAAAGAGCAGAGAGTCCGCTGTCAATACCTGCTGCTCTTCCATGCCAGACTTTCAGCTCTGGGGTTTCGACTTTCTTATCTGTGAGAAGGAGAAGTCAGACTACATTATCTGTAAAGTTCTTTTCAATTCCAACTGAACTCGTGATTCTAGAATGGTCAGCAGGAGTACCTCAACTCTAAAACCAGCGACTCCTCCTGCTACCCCAAAACCCAGTACTCTATCAAGGGTTTTTGGGTTCTCTCAGCTTTGTAGTTTTGAAGTTTGCATAGGAAAGCTCTGTGACTTCCTGGAAGTACAAGTGGGTTCATTGTAAGGAAGAGCTGGGGGTTGGGATGAGCTGGGAGTCTCATTCGCTGGGTGGTTTTTTTCTTACTCAAAGAAGCTACATTAAGTGCTGTAACTTGGACCCTCACTGCCCTCCTAAGGTTCTTGTGGCATAGATTTTACACTGTGGTGCTACTGAGAAATGGTGGAAACTTTAAGAATTGGGGGTTTTAGGTCATGGGGTGTACCCTCACAAGAGATTGTGAGACAGTGGTCTTGAGATGAATGGTTTTGCTATTATTCCCTCCCACCATGCTGGCTTGTCTCATCCTAGACCCAGAGCAATTAGGTCAACTGAGCATAGACTGATACCTCCAAACCAGAATGGAAATAAGCCTTCTGTATAAACATTGACTAATACGTAGGCTTCCTCAACAGTGGAGACAGCAGGGCAGGATGCAGAGTGCAGATGCTCAGAGGGCCTTTCCTGTGTCTCATGCACGCAGCAAGTCCGCCACAGGCTATGTGCCAAGAAGGGATGGCATGTGTGTTCTGAAGGACTGACATGTGTCCCTCAAACATAGAAACTGAGCTCCTAATTTCCAGCACCTTAGAATGTGACCTTATTGAGAGACAGTGCCTTGGCAGATATAAACCAGTCAAAACCTATTGTACTGGGATGAAGTAGGACATTCCCTTCTTCGAACAGGGAGAGAATTGTGAACATAGAGGGAAGATGGCCAACCTGCTCCAAGTTCAAGAACACCTGGAACTACCAGAAACTGGAACAAAATTAAAGGATGGATTGTCCCTTAGAGCCTTCAGAGGTTGTCTGTCCTTGCCAATCTGTTTGATTTCAGACATCTGGCTCTCAGAACCATGAGAGAATATATTTTTGTTTAAGTCAGGTTTGTAGTACTTTATTTCAACAGTGCAGGATAATTAATACAGGCATAGACATTGAGAGGTATGGTTTCTTAGGGGACCATTAACATAATAATTTGTCACACTACCTTTCTGGATATAAATGTACAAGCATTATGTGATTTAATGTCCAAAATATATGAAAATGCAAGTGTGATAGATTGCAAAATGACCTTAAGTTTTTAACCCTTCCCTACATCCATGTCCTTTGCCATATGGCTTTGTCTGCCCTATCCACACTAAAGAAGTGTATGTGGGGCTAGGGAGATGGCTCAGGTATTGACCTGAGTTCAGATTTTCTGAATCCACATAAAAAGGAGAAGCAGAAATGGCTGTGGCCTGTAATTCCCACACTGAAAGTCAACAACACCTGAGAAATCCTAGAGCAAAATAACAAGGCAGATCAATGTAGGATGATTCCCAATGTCACCTTTGGACCTTTACACACACACACACACACACACACACACACACACACACACACACACACACACACAAATAATAAAAATAAAATAAAAAGAAGTGACATGTAGCATGTACTTTCCCTTCTTCTGACTTAGTCTTAACTATAACTTACTTTACCAACCAGGAAAGGAAATTCACACTGTTTTTGCTCAGTTTCTTAAGAGAGCTTTCCACTTTCTGCAACAAATGGCTTGTGGTCAATGCTTTTCAGAGCCAAGCTACCCTGCCTAGGCGAGCAGGCAGCACACTTCTCCCAGAGCTATTGCCTATGAGCAGTACATGTAACACTTTCAGTTCCCAGCTCAGGAGCTCGGGGCCACATGTTCCTCTGGATTGGAACTGAACAGAATGTCCCACCTCAGAAAGGGCTGGCTAAGGTCTTTTCTCCTACTTTCTCCTTTGTCTTTCTGAGCCACAAGTGCCCCCCCAACACTTCTTCTTGTGTTCTTTTCTCTTATGCTGAGCACACATGCCAATAGAAATGGAATATAACTTTTTTTTTCCTCAGGTAAATAAATGTGGATGTCTTTATTACCTAGATGGCATCATTCAGCACCAAATTACTCTGCAACCAGTCATTTCTATCTAGCACTGTAACATCAGTGTTCTTCCATTACTGTAAACACAGAATTAAGTCAATACTTTCAATAACTGTGTATATTTCCATGTGCACATAGAACCCTATTTTATTGAAACCAGTTCTTTTATTTCCATTTCGCTCATAAATAACAGTATAATAAACATGCCTTTACATTAATCTTTATATACTTGTTCAGTTATTTTCTCCGGATAAATTCATAAAGATAGAATTGCATGCATAAAATGTTAAGTCTTTGATATATATATTTCCAAACTACCTTCCAGAAACACTGTATCCTCTTATACCCAGAACTCATCAGACTGATAACTTTTTTATTTCTAGGTAAATAACACTGTTTGTGGTAGTCTTTGCCAAGCTATAGAAGCAAAGATTCATGGTGTATTCCTCAGCCCTTCCTGTTTTATCCACCTCCTTTGAAACAATTGCATTGCTTTAAAATGTAGTTTTAAAGTCATATGAATCAGTTGTTACAGCAAGAATACAGAACATTGATGAAACCAGAAATGAGCTCATAAAAAGAAACAGAAAGCAAAGAAGGACGAATGCATTACTGGGGCATGCTTGGTAATGGTAGTGTTTTGTGGGTTTTATTTGGCAACTTAAAGTGGTTCAGATGTGAGTGAATTCACACTGGAAGTCGGCATGCTCAGAGAGTTTGGAAATGTAGCATGGAAATACCAAATAAAAGTAGGTCTGGGGATAAGAATATTTCAGGTAGAAATTATCCCAATAACAAGATACTAAGTAGAAGGAAATGCAGTGCTTGAAAAACAACATCTACTCAGGAGTAGCCAAGTTAGAGGTAGACTTGCAGAGAGAAGAGGAACAGGTTCAGCCAAGATGGATCTCTGCATGGAGTAGTGGGTACCAACGCAAGGCAGATCTGGATGCTGCAAACTGCAGACTAGTTTGTGTGGTCTAATCGCCCTGTGGAATCTACACTGGGTTTTAAAAAGGAAATGGATGAATTGGGGGATGAAACTCAGTTGGTAGAATGCTTGGTTATTATGCGTGAATCCCTGGGTTCAATCATCATCGGCATCACATAAAGTGGTGGCGCATGCCTATAACCACAGCACTGGGAAGGTGGAGACAGGAGACTCAGAAGGTCAAGGTCATTTTCAGCTACCTGGTGAGTTCAAGACCCGTCTAAACAACACGAACCATTTCCTTAAAAACAAAACATCATACCAGTAAAGGTATGGTCTGTGCAGGATGGAAAATAGAAGTTAGGGAAAATTTAAAAATAGCATTTTAAGTCTAACTTTCATTTACTGCTGATAAGAGTAAGTCTTTCTAGGAGACATATATGAATTCATGTATGGATGATACAGATTATAAGTCATTTTTAAAATATTTATTTATTTGAGAAAGGAAGAGAGAGAGACAGATAATGCCATGGCACCTCAGTAGAGGTCAGAGGACAACTTTCCAAAGTCAGTTCTCTCCATCTACTATGTGGGCTTCCAGGAATCAAATTCAGGTCTCCAGGTTTGAGAGAAGGCACTTTTACCTATTGAGCTATCTTCACAGCTCTAAGTTATAGGTCTTAATCAAGTTTCTACAATGGAACCCATAATTCTACTTCTAAGGATTTATTTTAATGAGATTGCTTAACATATATCCAAAATTTAATTTCAGTATCTTTAGCCATTCTTCTAGCAGCATTAGACATTTTATAAGCAGGTTGTAGAGTATCATAGAGCTCTTATAAGTGGGACAAGTATGGAGGACAAGTACAAATCTACATTTTCCAAGTCCTTAATTCTCTCTATGCTTATGTGAAGTGAACACATTCCAAGGTTGCTTGGAATCTTAGATTTTAAAGTTACCTTTGCTTTCTCAGTGTCTTCTTTGCCAGATGGCAATTGAAGCTTGTTTCTGAATTCAATGCAATGACTATAATTCAAAATGTATTTAACCCAGTCCTCTTTCATATTGGCTTTTATTGAGAAGCACTCCCAAGTAAAAACAAAATTTACAAGCACAATCATAAATGTATGAACCCTAATTTTGGGCTTGTTTAGAATTCTGTCCTTGTAAGTCCCCTCAAACTTCATGAAAATTAAGCAAAAGCAAACAGATGCTTGGATACATCAGGAGGCAGATGGAGGTGATACCTAATAGTATATTCCAGACTTATCTGAATAATTTCTGACTTAGTGTATTTTGCCACATACCTTTGTATTTATGACTATATGTTAATATTTTGTTTTAATTTTATTATACCTCACCCAGGCAACTTAAAAGCTTATTCCAGCTCACAATTTCAGATTACAACTTATCATGGTAGGAAAGGCACAGCAGTAGGAGCTTGAGAGAGTTTATTTATTTTATTATTATTATATTATTCTGCTCTTGCAGTCAAGATCAGAAAGCAACAAATGAATGAATTGCTCAACATACTCTCTCCATTCTCACTATCATTATATAGCTCAGAACTCCAAGTCCAGTGAATGGCGCCTCCCATAGCAGGTGTGTCTTCCCATTCTATAATTAAGACAGTCCTTCACATGCATATCCAGGGGCCTATCTTAATATAAACAACACTTTATGATTTTGCCCTAAGGCCTGACTCCTTGCTATCAGGTTTCCAGTTAATACTTACCATAATAATATATTCTGTGTTACTTGTAAGTATTGAAAGATACACATCAAAAATGTCCTCTGATGGAATTTAAGTAATTAGTTTTTTCTTTATTTTATATATTTGTATGTATTTTCTGCTTTAATCATTCATTTGTTTGTGACTTAGCAATTGGTAGGAATGAATTTTAAGCATTTTTTTTCTATTCTTTTAGTGTATTGTATATGAATATAGTGAATTTGTATTTTCACTCCTTAATCCCCAATCTTATCCTTCATCCTTTTCCCATTATAACCTTTCTTCCCTGACTGTCTTCCTACTATTTATTTTATTGTTTGTTTCCCCCCATTAGTGACTCACTGAATTTCATCTTAATTGCCTTTAATGGCATGTATCTAAGTACTTGCTGGACCATGAATCCTATCAGTGGATATGCCATTAAGGAAAACACATTTTCTTCACCACCCCATCAACATTAAGCCTCATCTCTCTCAGGTGTGGAGCCTACTGAGATATTTCCCCTTCCATAGTGAAATATTGATAAATTGAATCCCTGCACGTCCTGTGGAAATGTACATAACTGCTGTAAATTCATAGATGCAACAGCCCCATCATGTCCAGAAGATAATCTTACTGCTCCTGTTTCCACAGTGTTCCCTGAGCCTTACTGAAGCTTAGATGTCCTGTTTAGGGCTGAATCGTCTGCCATCACTTATTTTTTGCACTTTTGCTAGTTGTGATCTTCTGCAATAAGCACCTTCTACTGTAGAAGGAAATTTCCTGGTTGAGAGCTAAGTGTTCCTACAATCTGTGCGTATAATGATAGATGTTTAAAAGGCAATTTGATAAAGTGTTTTAGAGCTAAACCTTAATTGCTGGAACTGCCCCTCCCGCCACCCCCACGGCCTATGTCCTCCCCTTTCACAGGTTCTTGCTCTGGTTTACAGTATCAGGAACATGATCCCTTCCAAAAAGTAAGCTTTAAGTAGTCTTAAAAATATTGTTATAGTCTGGGGAGATGGCTCAGTGGTTAAAGTCCTTGCCTCACAAGCAAAAGGATGTAAGTTTGAATCCTCAGCTCCCATGTAAAAACACAGACAGGTATGACAGCCAGCCTGTAATTTTAGCCCAGAAAGGTGGAATGTAGGAATCTGTAAAGCAAGCTGGCTAACCAAACTACCTAATGGCATGCTAAGAGTTTAATTAGAGAACTAGGCTCACAACAATAAGATGGAAAAGTTTTCAAAGGATGACTCTGGATATCACCCTTGGGCCTTTACAGACACATATTCAGAGGTACTGGTTGTGTATCCGCCCAGCTACATGTGTACGCAGCGCATAAACACAAACATAGAAGTAAGGGGAATGAAAAGTGTTGCTTGATCAGCTACTCAGAACTGCTCTCAGCTCACCTTCCCTCATTTTTGTGCCACCCACTCAAAAACACTCATATCTTACAGTAACCTTTAGTCATTTGTTAAAGATTCAACACAGCATTTCCCAGTAAATCCACAGGTGATCTGTTTATTTGTTGTACTCATTACCGTTTATGTTGCTGTGAGACAATACCCAAAGTCAAGCAACTTAAAGAGGAAAAGAGAGATTTGTTCAGTTTTCAGTTCCAGAGGGAAAATACGGTCTTTCATGGAGGAAAAGGCATGGCTGTCCACAGAGGCTGGAGACAAGGCTAAGTCACACCCATCCAAAGCCTGAGAGCTGCTAGACTGCCAAATGCAAGAGCCTAAGGTGCCATGACCTTCCCAAACACATGAGATTGCATGGAACACATTTCAAATCATGATGCTTGTGACCGATAATTCTGGTGAAAAAATCTTGAAAAAATAGTTAAAAAAAAAAGAAAAAATCTTCTATAAGAACATCATTGTATGATTGGGGGGGGTGTACAAGGAAAATTTTGTAATGTAATGTTAAATGGGAAGATTTGTAATTAAAAGACTCACATAAGTCTGGGAGTTGAAATGAAATATGATTGCAAGCAGAGAACAAATGCAGACTCCAGCGTAGACAACTAGAACAGGGTAAAAGAGATAAGGGAAGATTCCAAATCCACTGGACAGGACAAGGAGGAAACACTTGGCACCAGCCCTCGGGTTGACTCCTTCAGTGTCTGTTCACATTTTCCCCAGCATAGAAGCCCCTCCCATTTTATGTGGTACCCAGTGATGTGCCCCACCCTACATGTCCATCCAGCCTTGATCTTGGATGCGACCTCCGCATTCACGAAAGCATTCTGCCACTATTTGGTCCCAGCTCAACTCCACCAGCCTCCTCAGAGACAGGGCCTGCCAAAGTTCCTTTGCAAGTATTTAGTGAGGCTTTGAGTCACACTCTTGCTTAAGAGCATACTCTATGCATTTTCAGACATATGACTAACAGGGCAAAAAGCTTAAAAAATATAATTCAGAATAACGGCGATCAGCAGGAGAGTTGTTCTTTGCTTTTCATGTTGGGAGGGGACCAGGGGCTGGGGGAAGGGGATGGAATAGAACTGACATGAAATATGGAACACCATAAAGAGACAGATAGACAGAGATTCAAAGTCCCTGAATGGCATTTAATTCCATGGTGCTGTTTTTCCTGGTCCGGTTTCAGAATCCTCTGACAGTTGGACTGTTTGCTATTTAGTCATTCTACTGTACTCATTTTCCTGACAATCAACAGGCATTGCCTAATTTCACACTCAAATGAGGGAAAAAAAACCAAAGTGGACTACAATGCCAAAGATACATTTAATCTGATGGCATTTTTCAACATTTTTCAAAATAACACATCAATGGTAACAGCCACAAATGTGTAAGGCTGGAAGACCTTTAAGTACATTCGGGTGTTTCAGCCAAAACAGCTTTCAATAACTAGATTTTTTTTCAAAGGCCTAATTGGAGGCTTTCACATTAGGTTCCGAAGCACATTTTTTTGGTCCCCTTGTGCCTTGTTTCCAAGATGGTAGCACCTGGAAAAACATGCAGCTTGATTTTCGTAATAGATCTGAGCTCAGATAGAAGGACTGCATTACACCAGCTCCTTTGAAAAGGGTGGCAGTTATTGCTGGGTCCAAGTGGCTGAATCGCAGACTTGGAAATAGGAGTATATTCATCTGTTTGTGAAAATCACCAGGCATAGACAGTTTCCACCCAACACACCGTAGAAACTCGTAAGCCTCCTGTTAGCAGCAAATAGAGAAGCCAAGATTGGGCAAGAGCAATGCCAGACCGTCTCTGCTGTTTTCCTTAAACCTTTATTCCGAAGCTGGCCCTAGACAAAGTCTCTGACAGTGTCCTTCAAGAGGCAGTGGCAATTTCCACTGAATCCCTGACCCAAGAAAGTGTCTGCGCATGTTCGCTTTTCATCACGACTTGATTAATTACCCCGGGAAACCTTACTGCATTCTGCTTGCTCAAATGAGAGTAATTAGAGCAGACTTTGACCTTTTCCAGACCACCCTTAATTTGCAATCATCTGGGGGAGGACCATAAGCTAATTCTTTTTCAAACAGGGCCTCATGTAGCCCAGGCTGGCCTCAACATTGCTATGCAGATGATTTAAACAGCTGATCCTCCTGCCTCTACCTCCTGCATGTTAGGATTACAGGCATGTACTGTTATGCACAGCTAATATAGTGCTGGGGATCAAACCCAGGGCTTTGTGTGCACACACACTGACTCATATCCCCAGCCTGAAATAAGCTAATATGAGAATAGATTTCTATGCCAAGGAGAAGCATCTTCTATCAACTGTCTTTCACTTGGCATTACTTACCTAAGACAATTTGACACTTGGTCTTTCTTTCAGATGAAATAGAAAAGAAATGTGCTCAAGATAAATCAATTGTCTTCTTAATAGCAAGATCACAAACCTGTCCCTTATCCTAACATCTGTAGTAATAACTGGGTTCCTTTGCTCCTTGTGGAAGGTAATGTCCATGACTAGTTTGAACCAAAAATGCATTAGGGCTAGAGGCAGAAAACACACAAGCACCCAACAGATTGGATGCCAAAGGCTGATTGTTCAGGTGTTTTCTGAGATATAACTTTTGAAACAGTCTGAGTGCACTGTGGGTTACATGAAGTTATCTTTACTCAATCCAAAAGTATGAGTTCTCAGACCTTTGTACTGAGAGAATTTAGAGAGAATTTGGAAATCAAAAAAGTACAAAGAAAGTTAAAACAAAAATTAATTTTAGGTGTACCTATGATACTCTGGTTTCTCTTCAGATCGTATAAATCTTTCCCCCCCTTAGGTGTACCTACGTATGCAAGTGCTTCTAACTTTTTAGTATATATATTCTTGCTCTATGTATTCCATACACCCAGAAACAAAAGCCCTGGGGCATAAAAATGTTATTTTTTCACTTATCATTTTCTCATGTCATCAAGAATATATCAAAAATGTGTGTGTGTGTGTGTATGTGTATGTGTGCGTGCACTTATGTGCTTGTATATCTGCAAAGGTTTCATAATGAAGAAAATGCTATGGCATCTGAGATCACTTGCATTCTTGCCAAATACAGAAAATGGCTAAAGAGCACCACGTTGTTATCAAGACAGCTCATTTGAAGAGAGAGGAATACAAATCATTGTTTCCATAACTTGTCTCA
Source organism: Typhlomys cinereus (assembly GCA_023101885.1). Classification (NCBI taxonomy): domain Eukaryota; kingdom Metazoa; phylum Chordata; class Mammalia; order Rodentia; family Platacanthomyidae; genus Typhlomys; species Typhlomys cinereus. Next base: position 6,245,386 of record JALPQD010000067.1, on the reverse strand, counting down.
GGACTCCAGCTACTGTCTTCAGCTCTCTTTCTCTCCTTTCTTTCCTTTTCTTATTCCCCTCTCCTTCCCTCTCCCTTTCTTTCCTTTCCTCTCAGCTCTCTACTCTGCCTTCCTTTCTCCTCTCCTTTCTTCCCATGTGAAAACAGAGAGACCACTAGCATTTCCAAGTCTAGATAAACCTGCTGTATAGATTGAGATGCAAATGAAAGCAAATCTTTCTTAATGGTCCAGTGAGTCCCATGGAGGGCTCTGATGAGATTCACAGAGTTAACCTGCTCACTTCTGAGCCAGACTCAGCCCTTGGGTGATGAAGTGCTTTAAATGGCCAAATGTGGACCCCAGCAAGGGAACACACAGAGAGAAGTCAGATCCATGGGTCAGGCATGGTGACAGAAAAGTCTACATCCTTTCTCTCTTCCTCTTCTTCCCTTAAAGATTATGCTTATAGCATTAGCATCCTCTGAGCAGTGTGATTCATATCTTGTTTCTCATAAGTTATCTTCAGACACATGTAATGTATGCATCTGTAAAAACAATGAATCTAAAACTAGCAAAATTATCTTCTCTGAATTCAAATGAGAAGTTAATCATGGGATTGTATCATGACTGGAGACTCATTAAAATTTTTGTTTAATCTGGTAGATATCAAACAAACCACTGAATTGCGCTATGTTGACTGGAAGTAAGTCACATCAATCAAAAACTTTGAAGGAGAATCAACACAAAATTACACGTGCACTTCATCTAGTGTTGTCACTGTGAACCCTGATTCACAATAATGCTGGTCTTCACGAAAAGAGACGTGGAGGGGAGGACTGCCAGAATGACTCAGTAGGTAGAAGCAACTGTGCACAAACCCGGTGACCTGAGTTTGATCCCTGAAGCCCACATGGTAGAAGAGAGAACCAACTTCTGAAAGTCATTCTCTGACTTCCACAAGTGTCAGTATCAATTCAGTTTCCTCTGGCTTCCTAGCTAAGATGAAATGGAATACAGAACTTGGGTTCTCAGCTTTTGAAAGTCTGCACTATACGCTTTTCTATCCTTGAGGGTTTTAAGCCACAGTGCATGATTATGGAAGTGCTAGATGATATTTTGTGTCACAATAAGATGTAAGTTCTATAGCATGTCAAGGTTCCTTTGAGGAACGTGTCACAGATGTGTGGATTGGAACGCAGGCTGGAGAGAAGTCCTTTGTAATGCGATCTGAGACAGTTTCCCAGGAAGAATGTCTTTCCAGAAAGCTCTATGGTGAGGCCATTGCTTTGACACTTTGAAAAAAGAATAGGAATTCTCAATGCTTCCTGACAAGAGTACTTCCAGCCAGGGACTGACCTTCCTTATTAACTATGCATAATTCTGATCTAATAGGGACTTCCATTTCTAGGAGTGAATGCTCTTAGAAATCTAGCTCTGTGCATGTCTAGATGACTGAGAAATGATAAAAGTATTCTTGGCAATTACTTCCTCTGGAGATCAATTTCCTATGGGTAGAAATTTGGTCAGGTGGTAGGTTCTGATTTCTGGTCAAATCCCTGATTAATTATATTTACTTTCAACGAGATCAGAAAGGATAGGCAGCATGAATCTATTAGATTAGATCTTTACTTCTTTGTCTTTCCTACTGAGTAGTGTGTGATTCAAAAGTCAGGATGGAATTTTGTCCATCTTTAGACTCCTATGTTTCTAGCTGACTGCCTATGCAAGTGAGGGTATATATTTGCTAAGAGAGTGAATGAAGGTTTAATGTTTAAATTGAGAGTCACTCCCATCCTTATTGGCTTCAGATTTGTTATACCACCACGTTCTCTCAAAGGAAAAATAGCTCTTTAATTTCCCCAGTTTTCTCTTCCTTCAAAGGCACATCCTGGTCTAAGTCGCCAGCATTTGTTCCTTCCCTAGTCTACCACGACTGCCTCTGAAAACCTTGCCTTCTCTCCCTACTGCCCAGCACACATTTCTTTTTCATAAAAAAAGCAAAGAGTGAGAGAGAGAGAGAGAGCTTTCAAACTATTAAAACACTTCTACCGGCGGCGTTTCATCTCCTGCCCAGAGTGAAATCCAGAACCAGCTGCCTGCCTCTCCAGGAATCCTTCCCTCCTCTCTTCACCTCCAAACTCTGCTAGGTCATGCTGGGCTTCTTTCCACCTCCATAGTTCACTCTGCTTCTGTATTTGGAGAAATACTCTCACCGTCGACCTTTCTCTATGTCTTTCTGCCCTGTCCATCCCTTACTTATTCTGAGTCTCAGGTCACCTATCATGGTCCCAGAGAAGCCTCCCGTACCCTTCCAGTTTAACATAGGCTTGGCTGTTAGCCTCTCTTCTGGTCCCTGCCCCTTTCCTTCATGGTGTCTATAAAACAATGTATAATTATGAAGCATGTTAAGGTATTAATAAAATATCTCCCATTGAAACCAAGCACTATATTCACTTAGCTTGCCACACTAGCAATCTTGCTCACCATCTCACATTCTCTCAGCCTCAACTCCTATTTCTTACAAAACTCTGTAAGGTTTCAAACTGCTTTCTGTTGAGTGTGAATAACTCCAGTCTGCACAAACACCTCTACTTCCCTGACTCCTTTGGATGAAACACCTGGCCTGAGCCTGCTTGGCCAAACCAGCTCATGAACAACCCAGAAGTGAGGGAGTTTGATGCTCTAGGTTAGGATAACTCCAAAATAAAGCAGACCAGGAGCCAGGGGATAAATTCTTCTCCTTTGGTCCCCCTTATATATGTCTCAAGGGTGCCATCAGGACTGAGCCCTGGATTCCTGGTATATCAATGGCCTTTCTATTATTTATCTTCATATTGTCTCACTGTTTCCTTCCCTGTTCTACTCTCCCTGACCCTTCACGTCTTCCCTCAAAATCATTTTCCAAGGAGCTGGAGAGATGACTCAGCAGCTAAGGGTACTTGCTACACAAGCATGAGGACCTGAGTTTGAACCTCTCAAAACTCACATGAAAAGCCAGGCATGGTTGTATGCACCTATAACCCAGCACCATGGATAGAGGAGATAGGAGGGTCCCTGGGACTCACTGGCCAAGCAATCTAACTGAAAAACAGCACGGTCCAGGTTCAATGGGAGACTGTGTCTCAAGGGACTAAGGTGGAGAGTGATAGAGCAGGAAGTGGTCTCCTTTGGGCTTTGTGTATGGGGGTGAGCAAAAACAAATAAACAAACATTTAGGATCATTTCCCAAGTAAACCATCTTCATATAAGCCTTAGTCTGAAGCTCAATTTCTGAAACCAAGGCTTAGATAACTTCATGGTCTAGTGCAGTTCATGGCTGGTATGATTAATTATTAACAATATAACTAGGCTAACAGTAAGTCATATGAATGGGAATAATTGTAAAGTCAGTGGGGGAAGAGTGAAAGCAAGTTATAAAGAATCTGCTTCAGTAAAATCCATTCTTACTTCTGCTTACCGTGGAAGTCCTTATCATCCCAGGCTGGTGATCTAGAAGCATGCTTTCTTTGTGAGGAAGCAAGTTTTTTATTTTCTTAGCATTTTTTAAGAGAAAAGTTGTTTTATTTTGGTTCAAAGCTTTGGAGATTTCAGTCCATAGTTGTTGGGCTCCAATGTGTTGGACCTGTTGTAGAAATGCATAGTGAAGCAAACTGTCCATCTCCTCTGCAGGCATGAGAGAGAAAGGAGAAGAGATGGCAGCCCACTATCCCTTTCAAGGGGATTCTTCTAGTGACTTCACTTCTTAGAGTTTCCTACCTTAAGTCAAACCTTTAACACACAAGCCTTTGGGGAAGACTAAACTCTAGCACAAAGACAACTCATTGCTTCCAGGATTTTTTTGGTATGGGTCCTCAGAACTGCTTATCTGGATTTTGAGCTATGTCTTCTACTCTCTTTATGTTTTATGTACTACTGCCAAGAATTAAAGCTGCATAGACTCAGGAAGTGAATTTGTCCCAACATCTATTTTATTGTGTTGCCCATACTTTGGGGTAATGGAACAAGAATAATTTTGAATTTATTGCCATAATTTATATAGTGGGCCGGAATCTCAACACCACCATCACTGTCTTCCTGCAGATCTTACTAATTTCTTCAAGTTTCAATTTGCTTGCCTGTGAAATGGTAAAATGAATATTGCCTTACTCAGTTGTTATAAAGAATTAAAAATTCAGCCACCAAAATATTGGCTTCTATAATTAACTTCTTTCCCTCCATTCTCCCATGAAAAACATACATTGCATTTAAGAACATGTTTCTATGTTTGTGACCCATGCTGAAAGTTTTATGGAGGAATCTTCTACTAACTTGATTGTAGTCCACACAGTTTCTACCCTCACAATATACCAACTAGCATTTCTATCATTTCAAAGGAAATCTGGCCAATAAGATAGCTCAACAGTTAAAAACACCCATTCCCAAACCTAGTACCTTGAGTTTGAGCTCCAGAAGTCCATATGGAAGAAGAAGAGAACTGACATCCAAAAGTTGTCCTCTGACTTCCACATATGTGTTGTTGTGAAGGTACATATATACCTTCTCTCTCTCTCTTCTTCCCTCTCTCCTTTCCTCTCTCCCTCCCTTTCCATCACTCCATGTCTATCTCTGTCTCCTTCCCTCTCAAAAAGAAACTAAAAAAAATTTTTAAAGAAAGGAAATCCTCCTTAAGTAGAAAGTTTTACCATGAAAAGAAGTTTTTCAAACTATTCTGGTGCTTGGCACCGTTCCCAGAGGGACGGGGTAGTGTGCACATCCCATGTCCTCACAGGAGGTCAGTGTGTGGACTTGGATGTCCTGTGAGACTGTCCTCTCCATCCATCTCTGGCCACTTGTGCCTTTTGTCTGCCTATGTTCTCAAAGGTCAGACCCCTGTGAGAAATACTTGCTCTATTAATCATCTTGGAAGACTGTTCCAGACACATTTCCAGAGGGATGCAGTAAGTTTTGTCTGCACACTGCACCCTGGGAAAAGAGTTTCCCTTCCGAAAAGCAGTCTTGCTTTCAGCCAAGTATTTTCTTTTCCATTTTTTTTTCTTACCAATGTTTTTAAGCAATGAACTTTTTGCATATTTTGAAAGTGTTGTTAGGCATGGCCACCCTTGTTTGGGGGGCACATGTTGGATACCCAGTTGGTTATTTTTCACATGACTGCTAATGCCCTAACACACTTATATTGAGCTGGTGCTCAGGCTTGTGGGGGACAGTGGAAAGCTTCACCACTATGTGACATGCAGTCAGCCAGTCAGAGAAGAGCTAATGAAAATAACCCAGTTGTTAGGCAAGCTTACAATCTGGATATACACTTCCATGCTCGCATTGGGTTTCAGAGTGGAGGAACAGTTCTACTTGCAAGTGAAAGGAAGATAATAAATGATCCTGTGCTTTTTCTGTTCTTCATCTGGACATCTTGTTTCAGAACTTCAAACATACAGAGGCACTTCAGCAATCATTTAAATGAAATAAATCCTAACCTGTCTGTTCAAATGTGAAATGTCCTCCACAGGCATCTGAATGCTTGGCACTGTTAGGGAAGGTTATGGAACCTTTAGGAAGTGAAGCATTGCTGGAGGAAGTATACTACTGGAAGTCAAGTTTGATAACCCAACCCTACTTCTTGTTCTCTCTCTCTCTCTCTCTCTCTCTCTCTCTCTCTCTCTCTCTCTCTCTTTCAATGGTTCCCTGTTTCTACCACCATGCTATCATTATCTGCCACCTTGTGTTTCCCACCATGATGGGCTCTACCTTCTCTGGTTCTATAAGCTAAAATAATATGTCCTTTGTCCTTTCAATTGCTCAGGTCAGAACATTTCATCACAGCAATGAAAGAGTAACTGGAACACTGCCTCTGCTGTTATTGGGTAAGAAATCACTTCACACATGCAGTGGTGAAAAAAGGAGAAAATTCCAGAGTTTGTTTCTGCCTCTTATGGAATTTTCACCATTGATCTTTTTTCACCTGTGTCTTTATAATCCTTACATAGTCTAATATACTCAAGGCCAACTCTTGTTATCAAGAGTCACAATAAAGCTGTCACTCATTATCTGCTACATTTCAGATTTTAGTTTAATAAATCTGAAGAAAGCAGAATTCGGTTTGACTGTAATTCTTGCTTGTGGTGAGAAGCAAATAACAAACAGTACTCCACTAGGAGAGACCCCTTAAAGCTTCCATGCTATGGTTGGTAGACCACCATGTTCAGAGAAAATATTAAACACCTAGGATTATTTCCCTGTAGGATGCAGAGCAGATAGTAAAGGCTGTTTAGAAGACTATCTAGGGACTTTTGTGAATGATCTCTGCAATAGATAGACATGTCTTCCTCTCAGTTTCCTGTTCCTGTGTATGTACACAACTTATGACTGAGTCATAGGTTTCAAGAATGAACGTGGGTGTCATAGTAATCTGTGGTCTGTAGTTTCTGAAATAACTTGTTCCCAAAGTGCTGGAGACACAGCTGAGCCCAGATGATCCCTTGAATGGCCTCCTTCCAAGCCCATTTTAATCTGCCTCCTTTTATTGTCCACACTATTCCCCTATCTCTGCCTTGAATATTTACAGAAGAACCACCTTTGAACAGAAGAGTAAGGACTGGATTGCAGTGGCTAATTTATAACACAGGAATTTCAAAAACAATCCTAACACAACATTCCCTAGGCCTAACCACATATGGTAATTTGGTAAGTCAACAACAAATTCTCACGCAACAGACACTGATATCTGCCAAGGACCAAGCTGCACATGAGGTTTCGGAAGCACAAAAGAGAATGTGGGTTCACCCTATCTACAGGTAGATGTCAGGAAAAGAAATGTCAGCTTTTCTTAATGCAAAGACATTTGAGTGACTCCTTTACTAGAGAAAGTACAATTTGATAGCTGGATTTAAAGAAGGATTTCTTAGAGACATTATATGTATGAAGTTAGGCACTTCATGGAAAAAGCATGGGGAAAGCATGGTGATGTGAAAAACATGACATGCACAGAAGAAAGGTACCTGCTTCTTCAGTGACTTATCCACTAGTAGGTCACCCATGTAAGTACCAGTACAGGCATCCCAGATGAAACCCAGTGGGTCACACATGTCTTAAGACATCAAAGCAAGAGATAGACTGGCTGGAAAAGAGAAAGTATGTAGAGGGGGTTCAGGATTGGATAAATTCATTGTATCCATACATGAAAGTGTCAAAGAATATTTTTTTAAAAAAATTAAATGCCCCAATTATAAATTAAAAATATCAAAAGTTTCCTTTTTTCCCCAAAACAGTTCATAAATATGTTAGTTTATTCACTTTAAATATGTGAATGAGCATTTTAAAACAGTAACAGATTATAACCAGGTCTGACACTACGGCTAGGTGTTGGAGTGCTTGTCTGGCAAGCATGAGGCCCTATGGTGATGTCCTGGTATGAACAAGCAAACATCTATATCCACAGGCTTTGCCCTTCTTGGTCAGTAAAATAAATTCATAGCTTAAATCCTGCACTTAGGATAAGAGAAGAACAGATTTTATATAGTCCAACTAGTGTCCAAACAACACTTCTAATGGCTCCCCACATTTCCCAGTCAAGATGCTGTTGAGTTTTCTTTCTTGCTGGCCTTTTGGATGTTTCCTAGATATATATAAATTTTTGTTGGATATAAAAAGAAATCAGGGCATGTTCAGAGGTTATGTAACTAGATGTAGCAGAGAAGGTCATAATGGGCATGCACAAAAAATACATTTCTTGCCAGTCAGCTGCAAAACTTAAGTTACCACTGGATAAAGTGTGAAATTTTATGAATCAGATAAATCAGGGGAAACTTGAGAGAAGGCAGGAAAGTACCACTGAATTCAAGGATATAAGGGGCTAAAGTAGCCTTGGGCACAGCAATATGATCAGGCACATGGTTTCTTCCTTTTCTTTTCTGGGCCTTGAAGTTATTTCTGCAGCTGAGTTCATTGATGGATAGCTCTGAAACTCAAAGTACTTAAACTCCAAACAAGGAAAGAGAACAATTAGAGAATGCAAAGTCCCTTTTCCCTCTAGTCCTTCTGTATGGGCAATGGATACCCCACCTTCTCTTCTGTTCCTCAGTTCCTGTTTGGCCCTCTTCTGTAGTCCCTATCAGCGGAAAATCACAAGCTCTAAACACTTTTTCTGAAAATATCAAGACAGGTTGGGAGAATGATATGAGGTTCCACTATGTCTTCCTAATTCAGAAGCACCCCCCCAAGGAAGAATTCCCTCTTTTCCTAGTCACTCCTGGGAAAACCCACCTGACTGAACCTCCAGCCTTTTAGTCAGAGCAAGTCAAGCACATCACAAGGAACAGCAATTTGAACGAGTCCAGATGTTTTACTTAAAACCACAACAAGGCATAGATTTGAGCCATTTTTGCTTTGCAGTCATTTCATTCCATGTCATAAAAGTGTGCAAAGGAGGTCTAGGGAGACAGCATGTCTTAAAAGATGACAATTGCAAATGGCAGTGAATAGTAAGTATGATAATAACTTGTCATGTTTAACCAACAGTTAAAGCAAAGGCAGCTGTGTAGCAGTGAGCAGATGTGGACTCTCAGGTTGTTTGCAGATAGCTAGATGCATGAAGGTCACGCAGCAATTTGGAAAAAGAAGATAAAAGTACAATCTATGGTAGGATATAATTGGCAAATACAATTTCAAAGACTTAGAAAAGTGAAGGATTTACTGTTTGAGAGCTTTAAGAAGCACAAATGATGGCTCAATCAAAAAAAATTTAATAGTTTTGGCCAACAAAACAGAATATTGTTTTATAGGAGATTTTAGACTAGAATTCTTTTTTTTCTTTTTCTTTTTTTTTTTTTTGCTTAAAAGAACATTGCCTTTGGCAATTCTCTCTCAATTCCAGTGCACAGAAGTTAGTAAATTTTGAAATAGCAAAGGACTCTTGTAGAGAAGTTAATTGCTACATTGATTTTTGCCAAGATCATTTGAAAATAGACCCCTCTGTTTTATTTGTACTAGTATTGAAATGAGATTGGGGTTGACAATTGAAAACTCAACACATCCTGGTAAATTTAGGCATTTGAGCATAGTATGTTCTCACCGAATATCTGTCAAGTGAATGAAGGGATAACAAGAGCCTAGGGGTTTAGGTTGTAGGGCAGCTTTCTGGACTATGCAGGGTAAGGAGTAATGAATGTTTTCAGTGCTTTTCAAGATCTAGATTCTAATGCAGGCACGTACATATCCCTATGGGACTGTCTGACATACACGAGTTAGTGAGTACTACCTTATGCCAGTAATGAATTGGTCTAAACTTGGAAAGATGATTTCACTTAGGGCACCTGCTGCATGGAGGAGATGTGGCTCTTTGACAGCTATGGCAGTCAGTGGCTTAGGCTGGCATGCAAACTGCCATTGCCTCATTCTGCCAAGGTCAGGACCCTGACCTCTGTGGACAGGTCTGTTGTGTGATGTGATGTGGCAAATGATTCCAATTGTGACTATCCTTCAAGCCAGTCCCCACCGCAACTGCCAGCTTATTAGATATTTGGATGTAGTTAAAGGAACATGGGCAGATGTCATTTATATTTATGCCATCAGAAAGGGAAACTTGACAGGACTTACTAAGCTGTCTCCTCCGATCAAGGACTTCTGGGAATGGAAGGACTGAAAAACCCATCTTGTCAAAGTGTTTGACGATCACAGAGTGATGCTGTCTTGTGATTGTGACTAAGCATAGAAATCCACTGAATTTAGAATTTCAAGATCCAATAGCCTTCTTCCACATGTGGATGTCCAGTTTTCCCAGCACCAGTTTTCTCAGCACCATTTCTATTCTTTGTGTACTTTTGTGAAAAAATTAGGTGGCACCCAAAGGGAGTCCTGAGGCACTCACAAGCAAAAGGATGGGTGGGGGGGACAGAATAGGATAAAGGAAGGAGAGGTGGGAGAGGAAGTAAGCTGGGGGAGGGGATCAGAACAAAGACATAAACCCAGTTTGTTTGTAAATAAAGAAATAAAAAAATCAAATGTCTATAACTTCATGGACTGAATTCTGGGTCCTCTGTTTTATTTCACTGATCTACACGGTGCTTTGTGCTAGTACCACGCTGGGGGTTTGCTCTGTGCTAAAGCTTGAAATCAGATATTGCTCCAACAAAGTTCCTTTTTCTCAGGGTTGCTTTGATTATCCAGGATCGTTTATCACATAATTTTTAAGATTGTTTTTCCTATATGCAAAGAATGTTATTAGAATTTCGATGAGAATTGCATTGACTCTCTAGATGACTTTTGTCAGTATAGCCATTTTCAAGATATTTATTCTGCTGATCCATGACCATGAGAGGTCTTTACATCTTCTGTCTGCTTCAGTTTCTTTCTAAGCAGTTTAAAGTCTTCATGTAGAGGTCTTTCACTTTTAGTTAAGTTTATTTCTAGGTATTTTTAAGCAATTGTTAATGTAGTTGTTTTGCTGATTCATTCTCAGCATGTTCATTATTGGTATATAGAAGAGCTATTCATTGATTAGTGCATGCTAATTTTGCTGAATGTGTTTAGCAGTTCTAGGAATTTTCTGGTGGAATGTTTAGGGTCTCTATGAACAGAATCATATCATAAATATGTTGAAACTAGATAGGTACTTTTTAAGAAGACAATAATGTTGCTTAGGTAAAACTATGAAAGGAATATTCAAAAACTTAATTAGACAGTGCTGCAATGTCAGAACACATTGTGGACTCCGTTAAATCAGGATCTCAATTACTCTGAAAACATAGCACAATGAAGGAACTTCTCATAGTCCTAAAAACAAAGCAGTTCCCACCCATGACTTTGTTGATAAATATATGAATCCAAGACTTGTCTTCCCCCTCTGTGGCAAATACCAGAAAATCTTCAGATTCCCTTGAATTCTTTAAAGGACATTATGATTATTTGAGTTTCTCAGAAGCACCACAGCACTAGGGATCTGAGTTAAAATTGAGAAAATAAGTCCTAACTGAAAATTGGAAATGACTCATTACTTAAGCATTAGCATCCCCATTAATGTGTTCAAAATGGCTCATAGATACATTTTGGGCATATTTTGTATGCATAAAGGAACAAAACTAAAACTTATCTGGGAGGGCTTAAATATGTTATTACTGTTACTATTGAACCTCTCTAGTCACCTGAGATCGCTAATGTTTTTCTATTGATGCTCTTACTTCTGTCCCCTTGGGACTTCTAATCCTTTGAATTGCTACCAAATGAAGCAAATCTGGATTTTCCAGCTCTAGGACAGCACATTTGTTGAAAGTGAACGGTGCCTTGGAATTCACTCTTTTTCACTGAGGATACTTTATTTTGTCTATGGGCTGAGAGTGAGCGCCATCTCTTTAGCTTTCCTCCTGCTGACATTCCTATTTACATGCTGGCAGGAGATGTCTGTCATCTTCCATTTCATGGGAGAACTTTTTTTGACTCTTCTAAGGTCCATGGCCTTAGTGACTCACACATTTATGGCTTCTTCTCTTCCATGCTGTCTGGATACAGGACACAGAGGAGTGACATAAATGGCCAGTCATCAGTTGGTTCTGAGAAGACTTCCAAGAATAACTGCTACAAAGCTTTTTAACACAATTATTAGCTTTAAAGATCTAGAATGTTGTACATCAAGTGGTCTAGAATGGAGACTATAAACTGGTGATCAACTCATCCTCCAGGCATGTTTTGTTTGGCCATGTTAGTGTTTGGCCTGCAGAGTATTTAAAACATATTTAATTAGTTCCTAACATTTAAGAATCAGGAGATTTCACGTAAAAATATCAAGGTTTCTGGAAACACTTAACTTGATTTTGCATTCTCACTTGACAATAATGAACTATAGCTAAGCAACAGTTACCCTCTCTAGGTAGGGCAAGTCCAAATAATTTTGCTGTGCTCCCTACCACTCCCAATCCTTAGCAACTGCTTAAAATGCCTGATTTTAAAGACTTTTGAATTTGGAGTGTTGTGTTTAGAACTACATCTTGTTAAAAGATGTGGGCAGTGGAAAGAAGAAAAGATGCAAGGCATTTGTAAGCCTTTGGAATTGCCACCCATTGAGAAAAGAAGCAACAATAGCAATAACAATAATATAGTTCATTTGTGAATTAAGTAAACCCTTAATTATGGGATGTCAAATGTAGAAATGGTCCTGACCTAGGGTATAAACCATTCATAAAAGAGGAAACTATTGGATAGCTTACATAGTATCAAGGAATAGTGTAGAAGCTTCTGGGGGGAGAGAGATAATCACAAGCCCCATCAACAGCATGAGATTGGTAAATTGCAATAAGTCACCACAGCAACAGGTGACCACCAATGTAATAGTGGCATGAATACCAAGGAGACAACCAACACTTACTGATTGGATTCAACCCCTGCTTGTCAGAATGATACCTATCTTGTTACTGTAAACTAGAATAAAAACCTAAAAAAGGGAAGGAAATAGATCAGTAGGGAAGACAGCCAATAAACCTCTGTGTAGGGAAATAGCACATCAAAGTGCTCTGTAGGTAGCTGTTATTATACCAATAGAATGGGAACTCATAGTGGATATCTTTGGGTCTAAAACTGAATGAGTGATATCAGTGGGGTGGCCTGCAGAGAGGTAACTTGATATATCTTGGAGGCCTGAGCCCCCACAGGAGAAGACAAGCTAGAGTGAACCTGGGGGTTCATAAAAGAATACAGGGGGAAAGGTAAGTGGGAGTGAGAGGGAATGGTGAAGGGAAGGAAGGGTATGGGAGGGATGGGAGAGGGAGGGAAGCTGGTATGAATACTCCTTGTAAAAGTAGAAAATTAAAAACAATGAAAATTGCCATATCTATTTCCAAAAAAGAAAGAAAGAAAGAAAAAGAGGCTGCCATGAAAAACTAGCCCTGCTGGATAGTGAGGATTCATGGATCTAATGAAATAACCCAACAAATAGAAGTGTTCAGTTAGATCATGCAGGGCCTCCAGTGTAATAGAATTAGGAGATTCCTCTGGGCATTTAGCCACTCTTCTTTTTTCAGCAAATACCTAGAACTTACTGGGCGAACATGAAGATTCAGAATTCAGATTCATTCTCAAGTGAACGTGTTGAGTGCATAATGGACCATAGCCTCTAAAAAGCTGCCTCTTTAAATGCACTGGGGATTAAGCTTCCTCAAGATCATGCCTAGCCACTGTCTGAGCATGGTGTGGGCCCTGGAACCAGGCCATTATGGTCCAACATAGTACAGTACACAGGCAATATTCCACATGCTCTCAGCCTGGTCAACACTGCCTCAGAACTGACTGTAATCTGAGACCTTCTTCACTCAAATCTTCTTCAAGTTCTTGTAGCCTAATCCTGCTCTTTCCTTCTCCTCCTCACTATTCTTAAGTGTTTCCTCTAAAAAGTTTATTGCATATTTAATTCCATCTTTACATGTCCTTTTTCAGAGGACTCAGATTAACATCTCTATCTATAATATATTTATCAAGTATTTTACTTGGTGCTGGGGACATAAAATAGACAAAACAGTCAAGATTACACATTAATAAACTTTCATTGAAGCTAAATACATCAAAAAGAAGAGAACAGCTACTCTACACTGATTAAAAATTAGTTGGGAAGATATTCCTTTGGGGATGATGCTTATTTTGACACTTGGGAGATTAAAAAGTAACAGGTCATGAGCTGGAGAGATGGCTCAGGAGTTAAGACTCTGTTTCGAGAGCAGAAGTTCCTGAGTTTGGATCCCAGATCCCAGGTGAAAAAAACTGCCAGGCACAAGTGATGGCAGTCTGCACTTCTGACCCTGGAGTGGGGGCAGAGCCTGGAAAAACCCAGAGGGAAGCAAAAAGTAGGTAGAAGCAATCCTGGATGATTCCCAAAGTCACCCTTGATCCTCCACAGGACACATGTGCCCCCCACCATGCGCACACATATGTGTGTGTGCACGCACACACACACACACACACGAGAGAGAGAGAGAGAGAGAGAGAGAGAGAGAGAGAGAGAGAGAGAGAGAGAGAGATGAGACAGAGTGAGAGAACAGTGAATTTAGAAGCTGAGCATCACTTTTACATGCCTTAAAGTTCAGAGAGGTTTAAAAAGGTTTGTAAACTGGAGTGAGTTCAAGAGAACTTCTTTGAAGAATAAGTTGTCCTATCAAAAAACTTGTCACCTGTTAGAAACAGGGTAAAAAGCAGGCAGTTTCTTTTGCTGAAAGTGACTTGAGTTTTCTTTTTAAGAAAATAAGGAGTCGTAAAACCCACTGTAAAGATGTGCACATCACCCAATTCATTGGGTATTTGCAAAGCTGTAGAAATTCCTAAACATAAGCCAAAATGTAAAGAAATTTGGAAAGGGAATCTTCCATGCAAGTCTAGAAAACATGTGACACTTCTTTGGAGAATTTTCTTTGGGTTGCGGTTAGTGCTCCAGGTGTAGAGGTGCCTGGGATAGTCCTTCTTGATCAGAAGTCCTAGCAGGTGATTACACTCTCCCACTATTCTAATACCCATGGTCTAAATGAATCCTTTGCCCACTGTACCTCACCTAGTCAAGGGCAGCATATTGAGAAAGGGATTTATCAGGGCTCTGTAGACTTTTCCTTCAAGAGTTGCTGGGCAGCTATATGCACAAGGAAGGTTTCATGAAAAAGAATTACATTAGCTGAGTTCTAGAAAATATGTTGGAAAACATGAGGAACTTGATGACAGACTTGTCTGGTTTCTAAGCATTGTCTTTCTGCACTCAGAGTCTCCATTTAAGCTTCAAAATATCCATCAGTCAGCTCTTCCTATGCCTGGATTAACATGGGTGTTACAATTGTCTGGCCATGGAAAACCCAACCTAATATCTTATGAAGAGTGACAATTAATTGAAATAAAAGTTGAGTTTTTAAATTATTTTTATTTGACACTTTTGTGTATGAATGCAACAAATTCATGTTATTTTTCACCACTGACTACCTAATCCCAACCCCTCTCCTGTACTATTTCATACTTTCTCCTTTTTAGCCAGTCTCCCTCCTATTTTCAGTGTGGATCTCTGGGTTTCATCTGTGATACCTAAGTTCTCATTGAAACATTACAAACATACAGAATGTCATGCATGTGTGACTTTATTGTGCATGCATGTGTGTGTGTGAACCAGAAGGCACTTGAGTGTGAGTGTGCCTATGAAGGCCCAACAGTGACTTCAGAAATCATTCTGGATTGCTACACCCCCTTATTATTGTGTCATTGATTTTAATTTTCCAAAAAATTTTTAGATGGCTGACTATTTTGAGTATTTTTTGAAAAAGGAGAGAAGAGAAAGAGAGAGGGGGGAGACACAGAGAGAGAGATACAGAGAGAGAGAGAGAAGCATCATGCAGGGTTGTGCATGGTGCACATGTCGAGGTCAGAGGCAACTTTAGATCTCTCCTTCCACCATGTGCAATTCCAGGGATCGAACTCAGGCCACCAGGTTTAACAGCAGAGGTTTTCTGCCACTGGATCCTGCTCTGTAATTTTTATAATTAGCTTTACTTTTTTAATTAATTTATTTTTTCCATTCATACAATAGGTACCCCAGTCCCCTCTCTCCCTCCACCCCTCCCCCGACCCCCTTGCTCTCTCCCCCCTTTTCCCCTTCCTTTTCCCACTCCCTTCTCTTTCTCCCAGTGCCCCCCCTCCCTCCCATCCCTGGAGCATCCTTTAGTGTGAAGCTTCCTTCTGGGTCTCCCACTCTAATGAGGTATAAGGACTCAGTAGCATTGCCTAGAGCCCATTCTTGTGTTCCCCTTTAGTATAGGAACACTATTGTGGCTGTTAATCCCTTGCTTCTAAGGATCCAAGTGCCTGTGATCCATGCTAGACTTCGGGGGGTCAATGCTACTTTGGTCATTGCGCAGGTCATGCAAAGTCCTATATAATTAGCTTTACTTTTAAATATATCCTATCTTGGAATATGTAGTTTATTCTTTTATCAGTAAAGTAATATATATAACATACATTCACACGATTTTCACATTTTATCAAAGGTAGTAATTTCACAATATTCATTAATATACACAATGTCTGTAGGATTTGTAATTAAGTTCTCATTTGCAGTCCTCATATCAACCATTTGTTTTTTAATTTCCTAAATGGTTTTGTTGGAGATTGATTCATTTTATACATATTTTCAAACAGCTAACTTTTTGTTTGTATTTCTTAATGTGGTTCAATATTTATTCTTCCACCACCACACACAACATTTCCAAATTCTATTGATCACTCTTTTACATTAAGGTAAGTATTTCAGCTTCTGTATATAAAGAAAGCCTGTAGTACTTGTTTTTCTGTGCCTACTTTGATTTACTTAAATACCGTCCTCCAGTTTCATCCACTTTTCTATAATATGAATTATTGCATTATGTGTGTATACCACATTTTCTTCATCTATTCACCTGTTGCTGGGTGTTCAAGCTTATTCCGTATTTCAGCTATTATGATAGAACCACAGTAAGCATGGGCATGCAAATATGCCTTTGGGCTACTGATTTCATTTCCTTGGGATATATACCCTGAGATGCAGTAGAGTAGATCATATCATATTGCTTAGTTTTTTACTAACAGCTATACTCCGTTGTCATCATACTAGTGTGCCTTACCACTATTGGTATGTAAATGTTCTCTTTTCTTCACATTCTTGCCAGCATCTGTTATTTTATGTGCTTTAATACTATTGTTCTACCTGTACAAGATTATATTTTATTATTTTTTTTGTTAATTTTTCCTCAATGGCTCATGATATTGAGCATTTTTCTTCATCTAGTTGTTGGGCATTTTTATTTCTCCTTTAACAAAGTGACTAATCAGTTAATGTAATCCTTATTACTTCTACAACCTTCTGAGACTTTCAAAAATATTTAAAAATGATAATTTATAACTACCACATGCTTTCTAGAAGTAAACACAAATACATTTTATCATTAAAATATTTTTTAAATTCTCAGAATTAAAAAATTCCTAACAAAAGGAAAATACTTAACATATTATTTGTATCTCATTTTGATATGCATACGTAAAGATTTGGCTTCTTGAGTTCTTGCATTCATGTCTGAGTTTAATTATTCCAAGATAAGTTAAAATCAAGCAGGAAACCCTGGGATCCATAGAAGCAAACAAGAAGGAGGGCAGGATTGATGGATGGATGGGAGGGAAACACAATAGAAGGAAGCAGGGATAAGTACTCAATATGCTTATAAAGGTAAAAAAAAAAACTTTAAATAAAAAGAGTAAACAAGCCAGAGTGAACCCTGGGGTCCATAGAAGCAGACAGGCAGGAGGATGGGAGGGAGGGAGATGGATTGAGGAAGGGAAGTAAAGGAGGAGGAGTGGGAAGGGGGATGGAGGGAAACATGGATAAGTACTAGAAAAAATAAAATAAAAGAAAAAAGCTTACTTATATCACATGAGATACATCAGAAATTTTTAGTTTCATAGAAAAATGAAACTGCAAATTGAAATTTAAGATAGCTTTTATGACCTCAACTGTTCTTCATTCTATACATGAATCTCTTGGCTCAATGAAAAAGAAATCAATCAGGAAAGTGAGTTCATGGAAGAAGCTCAACAATTATTTCTAAAGTGAATGCATAGATGGATATTAATGAAAAAGGTACTACAAAAAAACCCTGTAGTTTCAAAGTTCAATCATTCTGAAGTCAAAGTGCATCACAATCATTGGAAGGTGCTTATAGCAAGCCACGTGTCTAAAATGATCTGGAGTTATAAAATTTTATGAGTACATCTCTAGGATTCTCAGACATGAGGCTTGAAAAGGAGAAGTTCCATTCCAAATTCACTCATCTACATAAACTTTTTATGGAAAGAAATGCAGAATTCAGGAATATTCAATGGTTAGGTGGTATCACTGAATTTTGTATTTTATGAATCTCTTATAATCTTTCCAAATGTGAATTACATAGGTGATTACTAAAAATGACTAACATACTCTTTTCTCCTAGATATACACAGCAGGTGCCTCTTTCCAGTTTCTCCTGCCATTTACTCCTAGTGGATAATAGGAGTGTTTACAACACGGAAACTAGTGTTCTCTGTAAGTTTTTTTTTCTTTTTAAGACAGCAATTGTTAAATATTTATCATTATATCCCAGAGTCTTGACCACAGCAGCTGCAGGTTAGGGTGAGATCCGAGCACTCTAATGCTGTGAGTCCCCCTGATGAGAGTCTGCAAATCTTCTCAGTGACCACTATTGTTGCTTGGAAGAGAGCTTCTGGGTTTAGCATCTCTCCTAGTCAGGGGTGTGTATCAATGATCCAGGTGATCCATGTACACTTAATTTTCAAATACTGAGGCTGAAAATCCTGTTTGTAAAAAGAGCTCAATGTCTTTAGTCTCCGTTCTGCACATGTCTACTAGTCAATACCAGTTTCAGAGAGTAAATTTGGTAATCAAGAAGAAGGGAAAAATGATAATTTAGCTTCACAGTATAGCAATTCATTAGCTCTGGGAAATGTTTGTGAGAGGAAAGAGCTGAAAAGTCATAGTTGAATGACTTATCAGAGAATTGTCTAATCAGGCTCTTTGGCTCACTGTAACCATGATGTACCTCATCATGAATTACTTAGTGGCAAAAAAGTAGGAGACATGTTTTTAATAATAAATGCAAATTTTGTATCTTTGTACTGATTATTTCTCATTTTGTCGGATAGTAACAGTATCTCGTTGAAAAAGATGCCATCACTCCATGTCATGTTTGAAGAAATGGATGCTTTTAGAGGTAATGAACTTAAACAAAGTCAGAGAAGAAATCACAGTGTCTATTAGAATACCAGGTGTCCCCATTTTAAGTCCAAAGGTTTTCCCACTGCACCAGAGCTGTCTTGCTATTCTTACTCGGTTTTCTGCTAATTGTACAATTGGTCATGGTAAGAATATTAATGAACACAATTACCAACGATTTAGTAAGGGAACAATTTTAAAAGCTTAAGTTTATTAGAAATGGCCAATTTAGTTTTATAAGGGATAAGTCATACTGAACTCAGTGACTGGATTTTTCTGGGATATAGTTTCCATAGTGACCATGGAAAGATTGACATTATATACTTGGAATTCAAAAAAGGTTTTGGTAACATCTCAGAGATCATTAGCTCAGATCTTGGACTCTGTGTAAATTACCTTATTAGATAGAAACGAAGTTCAGAACAGCAAGTAAATGAACACACATTGTAATTGGACAGAAGGTAGAAAAAAAAAAACCTCAGGGTCAGATTAAGTGTTCTTCATATTCATGAAGCTCAGGAAGATTTAGTTTATAAGTGTGATATTCCTGTGGGATTGACAATATATCAGTTTGGACAAAAGTCATTTAGCCAAACTGAAAAGAATGTGTTCATTTCAACCACCCACAAATAATCATGTCAATTAACAGACTTTCCTTTGCAGGAGATAATGGGACAGTTGACAGTACAAATGTCTAGAAGCAGAGATTTCCTCAGGTTAATATGCAAAGAGAAGAAGCACTGAGTCCTCGTTTGGTTCCTGGATAGCAAAGGGTATAAATAAAAATATGGAAGAAATTTTAAATGGTAGAATTAAATAAAAGGACATGCAAATCAAAATAAAAATTAACCCATATTGTCCTCTAATTCTGATACATGTCAACCTGTGTGTGCAAACATTCAAATTAATCTGCTTCTGCCATGCTATTACTTGCCATCTCCTGATACTCTCCTTCATTTATTTTATTATCGTTCTCCTCGATTAGCTTTCATTTATACCTTCCATTTTTTGTACAATCATAAAATCTCTATTCTCTCGGCTTATTTCAATTTGTTCTTATGTCTTAATATTTGCAAGACTAATCCCATAAACAAATATATGATTGGGTGAATAAATAAATCAATCGATCTATCTCTCCCAGACTCTAGAATCAATCATACCCTCAAATAATGATCTTACCTTATGATATCCCAAAACATCTGTGTGCCCATTTGCATATTTTAAACTTCTATTCATTTTTACATTGCTTCATAGTTATCTATGTCCATGAGTTGTATTATAATTTCTATAACATTAAAAAGTTCCAAAGAAAAGGATGATATGGTATTTACTATCTCCTTTTATAATCTTCATTATATCTGGAGGCAAGTTGTGTATGCTATGGCCTATGGGACAAATTCTAACCTCCATCTGTTTTTAATCTTACATAGCATCATTTTAGGTGAACTACATCTAATGAAAGATTCATTACTTAAAATATTAAAGCATATAACAAAATTAAAGCAATGACAAAAAATGTATATGAAGACTTTGGCAGAAAAAACCTAAAGACTTGTTTAAAAACAGACTCACAAGCTCCCTACTGTTATCATATCTTTTTGTGTGTGTGTTGGCCTATGGGATTTAATGAGTTTCATGAATGTAGGTGTGAGGCTATTTACTAGAGCACAGCCATCTTATCAAGGAGATGGAGGAGGTTGAGAGTGGGGGATGAGGTATGAAAATTAAAATTCATTGTATACATATATGAAACAGTCAAAGAATAATAAATAACTATATTCACTAAAATATTAAAGCATAAAATTAACCATTTATAATATAAAACTGAAAAATATTTGGTACATTCACATTGTTGTGTGATCAACACATACATGAAGTTCTAAAATATTTTCCCCACCTTAAAAGAAAATCATAAGAACTTCTTCCCACATCTCAGACTCTTGAAATTCTCACCTGCTGTGAAGTTTTACACACATTAGATAAGTGAAGCTACAAATAATATTATAGTCTACATCAAGCTTCCTCTACAGTATAATTTTTGTACATTATTGAGGGATTTCTTGACCTGCGCGTTTACCTCGATATGTAAGGTACCAGAGTGGGATCAGCAGGAATTGAATCAGGTTGGGTCAAGAGGGGATCTTGGAAAAGCTGAAAACAAATCAAGTTTATTATGGAATCTAATCCTTTATATACCATGAAACAGGGGGGTGATGTCTGTACACTGTGCAGAGGGATGACGTCAATAGTGGCAGACAGACTACAGGTGCAAGGTCAGTAATAGGTGGGGGCACCAACAACAATACAGCCCTGCCAATACTTAGTCATGTTAATATGCCCGAATGGCCCCATTCATTGTGGAGAAAGCACAGGCTGCTGATAGGTCAGGAACATGGTGATACAATTACAATAATGATGGCTTCCAAAGAACAGGAGAAATATGTAAAACAAATCTCTGCCCTTGATCCCAATTTGATCCCTTCCTCTTGCTGGAAAATCAACAAGAGTCAGCCTACAACTATACTGGCATAGGAGGCACACTACAACTGAGACCTCAAGGATGCCCTTGGCATCTATCTTCAAGGAATGGAGGTCTTGAGCTTGAGTGTTCCCTACATATTATATTGTAATATGCATCAATACTTCCTTCCTTTCTCTTATGGGTGAATAACATTCCAATGTATATAAATGCCAAATTTGGTTTATCCTTTCATCCAGTGATGGCTATTTGGGATGCCTATATACTACAGCTATTGGAAATAGTACTGTTATGAATATTCACATAAATAGCTTGAATACCTTTTTAATTCTTTGAAGAAACACTGGGACTAGGACTGTAGAATAATAATGTAATTCAATTTAACTGCTTGAGGAACCTGAAAATGTCTCCCATGATGCTTAGAGTACTTCAGATTCCCTAGCATCACTGTTCCAATACCTCTACTTTCTCACAACCATTGTCCATTCTATTACTATTACTGCCATCTTACTAGGTGCGATGCTATTTCTTAAAGTCCAGTAGCATTTCCTTATGATTTGTTCTTATTATCCATTTGTATATGTTCTTTTGACAAATTTCTATTCATATTCTAGGGATATACTTAGATGAAATATCTTTGTTGAATTCTTTTTTTTTAAACATTTTTTATTATCTCCGCTCATACAAACTTAATAGGTACACCGGTTCCCTCCCTCCCTCTCCTCCCCCTGACCCCTCTGCTCACCCTCCCCTCACCCCTCCCTCCCCACTCCCCAGTGCCTCCCCTCCCCCAATCCCCAGAGAGTCCTTTAATGTGCATGCCAAACTCTCTTCTGGGTCCTCCTCTCCGATGACGTACAAGGACCCAGTGGCATTTCCCTGAACCCTTTCCCGTGTTCCCCTTAGGTATAGAACACTGCTGTGGCTGCCAATCCCTTGCCTCCAAGGATCTTGGTGCCTTTAGCAAATGCTAGACTTTGTGAGGTCAATAGTGTGTTGGACAATGCACAGGGCATGTAAAGTCCAATTATGATTGCTTCAGCCCTAACTTGTATAGAGTATCTTGCATATCATTGCTCCTCCCATCCTTTTGCTCTTACAATCTTACCGCCCCCTCTTCCGCAAATGTCCCTGAGCTTCAGGATGGGGAGAGATTAGGCTGACCTAGTTCTAGGTGGTTGATATAGAGTCTCTGAAGTTCTGGATTATGGTTTGTTGATTTTCTTTTGTGGTTTTGCTGCTCCTGCAATGCCCTTTACTCTATGAGTTTTTGGTGGGCTGAAGACTTCCCTTACTGAAAGATAAAATGTGAAAATCTCTAGATTTGATTTCCAACAATGAAAAAAAGTCCTTTATATATTCTGGATATTAGATTCTTATCACAGGCATGTTTTTAATAACATTCTGGTCTCCTGCAAGTTCTTTTTTTACTTTATTAATAAGATTCTTTAATGCACAAAGCTTTTATCTTGTTAATGTAATTTGTTTCTTGTTCTTTAAATGTCATAGCTAGGAATATGTTGTCAAATTCCAGATCATCAAGATAAATCCAGATAAAGATAAATCAAGATTTATCTCCATGTTTTACTCTAAGAATGTTTTAACCCTTATATTCATAATATTGATCCAGTTTGAGATAAAATTTTGCACATGACATGGATAAAGATCCAAATATATTCTTTTGCATCATGATATACTTGAAAAATCATAAAGTATGGGTTCTCCAACCTTTTTTCTTTTCAAGACTGTTTTACCTGAATTGAGAAAAGCTAATAGGGTCAAAGCTCAAAGTAAGGATGTAATTCTAGGTCTTGCTGCCATTATCATGCCCAACTACTAAAGAATGTTACAATACAAATAATGGAAGCAATGCATCATCAGCAATGCTTTGATTACTGATCATCCATGATCAGAATATATCTCCAAGAGTCTTTAGCAGACATGACCTGGGTCCAATTCTTTCCATCTTTTCTGTCATAGAAAACCTTCCTTCATTTCACTTCTCAGTTCACTATTTCAGTGGTTTCACTATAAATAAATGAACCAGAAGCTTTAAAAGTCAATAGCATATTTCAATTTGGATATAGGTTTACATTGATAGAGACAACAGCATTACAATATTGGAAAATATCCATTTTAATATACTAGAAAAAAATGGAAGCAGACCAATATGTTCTTCAATTGGTGAATGAATATGTAAGCTGTGATCTATCTAGATAGTTGGGTATTATTTAATAAGAAAAGCAAAAGAAACGTCAAGCCATGAGAAGATATGGAGGACATATAAATGTGCATAATTAAGTAAAAGGAAATCTGAAAGAAAATTAGTGGAAAAGAAAGAGATGAATATATAACACACAGAAAATTTGCAGGGCAGGTTAAAAAATAATGTCGCAAATACTCCATTAGTATCCACTAATATTCACAAGTCATGACACATTTGTCTAAATTTATGCATTGTACATCAAGAGTGAGGAAGGCATAGCATGTGATCATCACTTATGACAATGTACCACACCTGGGGGAGACGTTGAAATCAGGGAGGTCACTATGTATGTAGAGAGACAGAGGCACAAAAGAAAGCTCTGTACCTTCCTCTTTATTTTGCTATGAACCTAAAACTTTTCTAAAGAATAAAGTTTTTAATAAAAACCAAACAGGACACACAAAAACATCATTTAGCTGTTACAGTGCTTTGTGTAAAATGAATATCAGGGATGCAAGGACTCCAGGCTAGGAGACCAGCAACTCAAAATGCTTCCAGAATTCAACACCTCAACCATTTCCAACAGGAAACATGCTGACACGGATCTACACAGGGAGGGTCTTATAATGCAGGAAGAACGAACAGATCTCAGCATTTTGTCTTTCAATATCTTCTCTAAATGTGAAGAGACAGGAAACTGACCTCTATGTAAGACAAGCTTTCCAGAATCCCCTCTCAGACACATCACCATTTTGACCTCAATCTTTTTTCTTTGTAACAGGAGCCACGGTTCCGCTTATTGGGAAAACTTTAAGGACTGAATCAGGAAAAAAATCACTCAAGACATGCTAATGCTCTTTCTCCCGCAGGTGACACCTTTCAGGAAGGTTTGAGAAGGAACAAACTCCGTCTCTTGCCTCACAGATCAGCAAAGTCCTGTTTGGAAGTGGCCTTTGCGTTGATCACGCTTTCACAAGTGTGAAAGGGGGGTAGGCAACTTATTTTAATAAAACAAACAAAAATCCTAGAACCGAGGGTCAGCAGGATGGCTCAGTGAATGCAGGGATCTGTGTACAAACCTGTCAACCTGAGGCCCATCCTTGTGACCCATGGTGGAAGGAAAGAACTGACTTCCAAAGATGTCCTCTGACCTTTACTGTGCACCTGTGGTCTCCCCCATCACACACACACACACACACACACACACACACACACACATACACACACACACACGTGCTTCTCAAATAAATGAATAAAAACATTTAAAATAAAAAAATCTAGCATAGAGAGTGTAAAGGCCAAGAAAGGGCAGTCCTGGCAAGGTTTGCCGAACTCTATGCCAAATGAAACCACTGCATCACGCCCCCTGTGACATAGGCACAGGGTCTCTGGTTTGCATAGCTACACTCTGTTTGAAAGTGTGTTCCTCCTTGTGACACCCTGTGGAGATGTGATTCTGGTGGGAATTGGATCTGCATGTAAAACAAGGGCCAAAAGAAGGTTGGAGTAATGACTTCCACCTGACAGCCAGCAGAGGGGCTTACTTAGGTAAACGGTTTCCTAATTGACAGCTCTAGGCTCTGGCAACTGCACTTGCAATGGAGTCCAAATCCTTTAGAGGGGACCATAACTGTGAAAGCTGTGCTAATGCGATAGATTAAATGTACCAAAGCTGAGGCAGCGCCGGCAGCAGACCCCTAGGCTGGAGAACCTTTTCCTGGTTTCACAACTGTTTATTTGAATTGTCTTAAGTGTTGCAAAGCCCCATTGCCTTTTTTTCAAACATCTGGCCCACCTCTACCTACACTGTTGGTTCATCTGAGTTTCTATACAGCTGTGGATTCTTTACAAAGCCTCTAGTACGTTGTTATGTTGAAGATGCCCAGGTGGTAAATTCAGTTGCCCTGTACAATCATGTGGTTGCAGACTCTCCTTTATTCCATGCATGTGAACTTATCACTCATGTTTTCTCTATTGATGCTGCATCCAAACAATTTCAAAAACTTTCATGCCTCACGAGTTGGTAGATGGATTACGTTGACTAACTTAACTGTGGCTGGGCTTAATGGCTTTACTTTAGGGAATGGGATGTTGGGTTTGTCCTAACGTCTGAGCTGAGTTCAGGTGTGCTGCCTAGGTCCTGTCTTCATGGTGGATGGAAGAAACTAACGAAGAAAAAGCATCTGGACATATCAAGCCTCTGCTCATGGAACTCATGTGAACAGTACCACATTCACCAAAGGTCACACGGCTAGACCTGTGGTCAAGGAGCAGAGAAATCTACTCTTATTTAAGAAGAGAAAAAATCCATGTTACAAAAGGCATACACGTGTAATTCTAACTTAAGTGGATATAAAGAATTGGGGGTAGATAAGTCAATCTCCTAATCTTTTTTCAAGACCTTGTCCTAGTCCTCATCCTGGTGTTTTTTAGCAGTGGGAAAAGAAGACAGAGAATACAGGACTCTCTTAAGGTGGTCTTTGTTGTTTGCTTGCTACCTTCTTTGTGTGTGTGTGTGTGTGTGTGTGTGTGTGTGTGTGTGTGTGTGTGTTTCCATTTCCTTATCTTCTACTGCACTTACCTTTCTCTTTGAAGTTTCCCTGGGTCTCACTATATGAGCCTAGTAGCCTCAGACTGCTCACCTGGCAAGGAAGTCATAGAAATCACAGCAACCATGATTTCACAAGCTGCCTTTCTATCAATGTAAGACTCACTGTAAAAACTTCCCCCAAGTAAATCTGTAACTCTCCCAGAACATCTGAGTGCTTTTCCTCATATCCTTCTGTCCAGGCACCTCCTTGCTGATGCTGACACCAATACTTATGCCTGTGAATCATCTGAGAGAGAGAGAGAGAGAGAGAGAGAGAGAGAGAGAGAGAGAGAGAGAGAGAGAGAGAGAGAGAGAGAGAGAGTGAGAGAGAGAGAGAGAGAGACTCATCAGCAAGCATCACTATCAGTCTCCATAGTAACCAGAGTTCCTTGCATACTAATCTCATTATTTTAAAGAGTTAGTGGACTTTCGCCCTTCCCCTCCACTCCGCTGCCCGGGACGCGCTCGCGCAGTCCAGCCGGGCCTCACCGCGCCGCGAACCAGGTAAGCTCGGTCCCCGCCCGCCCCCAGAGCTCCAGGCCGCCCTAGTGGACCCAGCTCCTCCCACCATCCAGCCGGAGCCGCGCGCGCAGGGCCTGGGAGAAGGAGAGGGCACCCCCTCTGCGCCCGACCCCACCCTAGGGTGGCCCAGGTTTGAATAGCGCCCCGCCGACGCCCCATCCCCCCTTCCCCTCCACTCCGCCGCCCGGGACGCTCGCGCGGTCCAGCCGGGCCTCACCTCCCCACGACCCAGGTAAGCTCGGTCCCTGCCCACCCCCAGAGCCCCAGGCCAAATAATTCAGTTTAGTGAAAAAAGCACAAAAATTAAAAGATCTTAAGAGTTAAAACGACAATGCCAAAGTCTAAGTGCAAATCCATGAGACACAACACTCAAGTAAACAAATCTCCCACTGAAGGAATTAATCCCATAATGTTAGACTCCAACCAGAAAAAACCCATGGAAAATGGCCAAGAAAGCCTGACCCAGGATAATGACCTTCAAAATATGATCATTACCATGTTCAATACTATGAAAGAGGAAATCAGGGAGGAATTAAATAATCGAATCAATCGCTTTGAGGAGGAACACAACAGACACATGGAGGAGTTGAGAAAAACAGTGCAAGAATCAGAAACTGGCATAGAGCAGTTAAAGCAGACTCAAGCAGAGTTTAAAACTGAGCTAAAAGACAAGTTATCTTCAACCCAGAACGCCACAGAGTCTTATCAACAGAACTAATGAAGCAGAAAACAGAATTTCAGATCTTGAAGATAAAGTGGGAGTATTAACCAGCTCAATGGAAGAGATTGTTAAAGCCAAAAAGATGCTTGAGAGAAATATCCAGGAGATATGGGACACCCTGAAGAAGCCCAACATGCATATTCATGGAATACCAGAGCAAGACTCTCAAAATACCACCCCTGAGGAAATTTTTCAAACGATCATCAAGGAAAACTTTCCTCATCTAAAAAAAGACAGGCCCATCCATATACAAGAGGCATTCCGCACCCCAAATAGATATGACCAAAACAGAAGCTCACCACTGCAAATAATAGTCAAAACACTCCACATTCAAGATAAAGAATTGGTGCTGAGAGCTTCAAGGGAGAAAAAACAAGTCACTTTTAAAGGTAAACCTATTAAAATAACAAATGACTTCTCAGTCGAAACAGTAAAAGCAAGAAGAGCTTGGAGAGACATACTTCAAGTATTGAATGAGCAAAAATGTCAACCTAGGCTGATTTACCCTGCAAAACTATCAGTCATGATCGAGGGAGAAAGAAAAATCTTCCAGCACAGAGACAACTTGAAGGGATACATGTCCACCAAACCAGGCCTTCAAAAAATGCTAGAAATGATACTCAAGCGTGAAGAAAAAAACAGGCATATCCAGGAGAGCAGAAGGCAAGTATAACACCATTAAAAGCAAAACAATATACTTATAAAAACTACTAAACATAATAAATGTCTGGAATCAAAAATAGTTTCACCATTATAACACTAAATGTTAATGGAATTAACTCACCGATCAAGAGACACAGATCACAAATTTGGATTAAAAATCACAATCCATCAATCTGCTGCCTGCAGGAAACCCATCTCACCACAAAAGATAGGCACACTCTAAAAATAAAAGGCTGGTCAACAATTCTACAAGCTAATGGAAGCAGAAAACAGGCAGGGGTAGCCATTATGTTATCAGACAAAGTGGACTTCAAACCAAAGAAAATTATAAGAGACACGGATGGATACTACATTTTAGTCACAGGTACAATTCACCAGGAAGACTTCACAATACTGAACATATATGCACCCAATTCGGGGCCCTCCACATTCATTAAGAAAACCCTACAGCATCTAAAGCAAGAAATCAACCCCCAAACGATAATTCTTGGGGACTTCAACACCGCCCTCTCAACATGGGATAGATCAACAGGTCAAAAGCTTAATAGAGACACTTTGGACCTTAATCAAACCCTGAAAGAAATGGACCTTACAGATCTCTATCGAACTTTTCACCCACGCATCAAAGAATACACATTTTTCTCAGCAGCACACAGAACGTTCTCCAAAATAGATCACATACTGCGCCACAAAACGAATCTACACATGTACAAAAAGGTTGAAATTCTAACCTGTGCCCTGTCAGACCACCATGGCCTAAAGCTGGACATCCACAACACAACAAACAAGAGAAAATACACTAACTCCTGGAAACTTAACACTATGATGCTGAATGAGAACTGGATTCAGGAAGAAATTAAAAAGGAAATTCAAGATTTCCTGAAAGTGAATGATAATGAAAATACAACTTACCAAAATCTCTGGGACACAAGGAAAGCTGTTCTAAGAGGTAAGTTCATAGCTCTTAATGCCTACATCAAAAAAATGGAAACATCAGAAATAAACAACTTAACAATGCAGCTTAAAGCTTTAGAGAAACTAGAGCAATCTGATCCCAAAAGTAGTAGAAGAAAGGAGATTAGCAAACTAAGGGGAGAAATATCTGAAATCGAGATTAAGAAAACAATAGAAAAAATCAACCAGTCAAAAAGCTGGTTCTTTGAAAGAATCAATAAGATTGATACACCCCTAGCTAAATTAACCAAAAGCAGAAGAGAGAAAACCCACATTAACAAAATCAGAAATGAACATGGAGATATCACTACTGATACCCAAGAAATCCAGAGAATTATTACATCATATTTCAAAAACTTATACTCTGTGAAGTTTGACAACACAAAAGAGATGGATGAATTTCTAAGTAAACACAACTTACCTAAATTGAATCAGGAAGTTGTGAATTATTTAAATAGTCCTATAACATATAAGGAAATTGAAGAAGTAATCTCAAATCTTCCCACCAAAAAATGTCCTGGACCAGATGGATTCAGCAGAGAGTTCTACCAGACATTTAAGGAGTTAATAACACCAATACTCCTTAAACTGTTCCATCAAATAGCAAAGGAAGGAACACTACCAAATTCCTTCTATGAAGCTAATATCGTTTTAATCCCAAAACCTAATAAAGATTCACTTAAAAAAGAAAACTATAGGCCGATCTCTCTGATGAACACAGACGCAAAGATTCTCAACAAAGTCTTAGCAAATCGGATTAAAAAACATATTAAAAAGATCGTTCACGGGGACCAAGTAGGATTCATCCCCGGCACACAAGGTTGGTTCAACATACGCAAATCAATAAATGTAATTCATCATGGAAACCAATCCAAAGTCCAAGACCACATGATACTCTCAATAGATGCAGAAAAAGCTTTTGACAAGATCCAACAGCCTTTTATGATCAAAACGCTGGAGACAGTAGGAATGGAAGGAACCTTTATTAATATAATAAAAGCTGTATACAACAAGCCCACAGAAGGGATTATGCTCAATGGGGAACAATTGGAAGCATTCCCACTTCGATCAGCAACTAGGCAAGGCTGTCCACTCTCACGACTTCTATTCAATATTGTACTTGAAGTCTTAGCTGAAGCCATAAGGCAAGAAAGGGACATAAGAGGGATTCAAATCGGCAAGGAAGAAGTCAAGCTATCCCTATTTGCAGATGACATGATCATATACCTGAGTGATCCCAAAAACTCCACCAGGAAGCTTCTGGAACTAATTGAGAAGTTCAGCAGGGTGGCAAGATACAAAATAAGTGTCCAAAAATCAGAGGCCTTCCTATATGCCCAGAATGAAAGAAGTGAAAAAGCCTTGAGAGAAACAATCCCATTTACTATATCCCCTAAAAAAATGAAATACCTTGGTATAAACCTAACCAAGGAGGTAAAAGACCTTTACAATGAAAACTTTAAAACCCTAAAGAAAGAAATAGCAGAAGACACCAGAAGGTGGAAAGACCTCCCTTGTTCCTGGATTGGCAGAATCAACATCATAAAAATGACCATCCTACCAAAGGCAATATACAGATTCAATGCTATACCAATCAAAATCCCAAAGCAATTCTTCAAAGAAGTTGACCAAACAATCTCAAAGTTCATATGGAGGCACAAAAGACCCAGGATAGCAAAGACAATCCTGAGTAACAAAAACACTGCTGGAGGTATTACCATACCAAACCTAAGTCTATACTACAAATCCATAGTTATAAAGACAGCTTGGTACTGGCTCCAAAATAGACACACAGATAAATGGATAAGGATTGAAGACCCAGATATAAGCCCACAAAATTACAGCCATTTGGTCTTTGACAAAGGGGCCCAAAGAATCCAATGAAAAAAGAACAGCATTTTCAACAAATGGTGCTGGCAAAACTGGATCTCAACATGCAGAAGACTAAAGCTAGACCCATCCTTGTCACCATGTACAAGACTTAATTCCAAATGGATCAAGGACCTTGATATAAGGCCAGAGACTATAAAAACCATTGTTGAAAGGATAGGGAACTCCCTCGAGCTGATTGGGCTAGACCAACATTTCCTAAACAGACATCCAGTGGCACAGTCACTGCTACCAACTCTCAACAGTTGGGATCTTGTGAAATTAAAGAGCTTCTGTTCAGATAAAAAGATTGTAACACGAGCTCAAAGGCAACCCACAGAATGGGAGAAAATCTTCACTAACCACATATCTGACAGAGCTCTACTGTCCAAAGTGCACAAAGAACTTAGAAAACTAAACTCCAAGGAAAACAATGGCCCAATTAAAAAATGGGCCCTGGAACTTAAAAGAAACTTTACCAGGGATGAAATTAAAATGTCTAACAAATATCTTAAAAAATGCTCCACTTCCTTAGCCATCAGGGAAATGCAAATCAAAACTTCCCTGGGGTGTCATTTCACCCCAGTCAGGATGGAAAAATCCACAGTACAAATAACGACAAATGCTGGAGAGGATGTGGAGAGAGGGGAACTCTGCTACATTGCTGGTGGGAATGCAGGCTCATACAGCCACTCTGGTGAAGCTGTCTGGAGATTCTTAAAGAAATTAAAGATTGAAATGCCATATGACCCTGCTATCCCACTTGTGGGAATAACCCCCCATGCAGCAGAGGTTCGCCTCGATAGCACAAGCTCGACCATGTTCATAGCAGCACTGTTTACAATAGCAAAGTCATGGAATCAACCTAAATGTCCAACAGTTGATGAGTGGATAAGGAAACAGTGGTACATCTATACAATGGAGTACTACTCAGCCATCAAAAATGATGAATTACTGGAATTTGCCGGGAAATGGATGTCATTAGAAACAATTATATTAAGTGAAGTATCCCAGATATAGAAAATTAAGCGCCGTATGTACTCCCTAATAGTTGGCTCCTAGTACCAAACCCAACCAGCCCACCTAGAGACAGTAATTGCAAGGATTATGAACAGGAGGGATGGGGTAGGAGGGCCACACCAGAAACAAAGAGAAAAGGGACCATGTTACAGCAGGGAAAATAGGCCTCCATCAAGGCCCCAAATAAGTAATGAGACATCTGATTAAGTTCACAGACTTTTGTTCCTGATCATTTACTACTGAGGGGGTGTGATCTTACCAGAAGAGGGGGCATATAGTCTGGCAGATAAAAAGTAACCATTTTTCAAGTGAGTGATAGACCCCTCCCTCACTGTGGTTTCCCACTTTTATTCATCTACCTTTGAATGTGCTTTTATCACAAGACTCTAGTTTAACAGCTTTTTGTCTCTGGCCAGGGGGTAACGTACAACGCCCACCAGGATGGAGTGAAGGGCATTGCAGGAGCAGCAAAACTGCCAAAGAAAATCAACAAACCACAATCCAGAACTTCAGAGACTCTATATCAACCACCTAGAACTAGGCCAGCTTAATCTGTCTCCATCTTGAAGCTCAGGGAAATTTGCGGAAGAGGGGGCGGTAAGAGTGTAAGAGCAAAAGGATGGGAGGAGCATGATATGTAAGATACTCTATACTAGTTAGGGCTGAAGCAATCATAATTGGACTTTGCATGCCCTGCGCATTGTCCAACACACTGTTGACCTCACAAAGTCTAGCATCTGCTAAAGACACCAAGATCCTTGGAGGCAAAGGATTGGCAGCCACAGCAGTGTTCCTATACCTAAGGGGAACACGGGAAAGGGTTCAGGGAAAGGCCACTGGGTCCTTGTACGTCATCGGAGAGGAGGGCCCAGAGGAAAATCAGACATGCACAAGAAAGGACTCTCTGGGAATTGGGGCGGGAGGCACTGGGGGATGGGGAGGGAGGGGGTGGGGAGGGTAAACAGGGGGTACGGGGGGAGGAGGAGGGAGGGAGGGAACTGGTGTACCTAATAAGTTTGTATGAGCTGAAATAATAATAAAAATGTATTAATTAAAAAAAAAGTTAGTGGACTTTCTACTGTAAAGCCAGAGGAACAGGCCCAAGTCTTCCTTTCATATCTGTCATCCTCCTTGCCTGTCCTGAAGAGCTGCCTCTGCACACTAAGTTACATGCAGCAGGTGCCATCAGGTTCCCCTCTAATATCCCTTAAATCTTTTACTGTGCTGCAGGCATCTGCATTCCGTGACCAGCAGATTTGATTGTCAGAATTGGAAAAGGCTTCTGCATATATACAGTAGGCCAAAAGTGCCAGGGAATTAGCAACCACTGTCTCAACCGCTGCTGGTTCTGTTGACAAAGGGTCCTGTAGTCACTCAGTGCAGCCCATGAGTCCTGTGGGAAAATCACTTCACTTCCAGGAGTTCAGAGGTATAAAATATTCTCTGCCTCCCTGAGAGATGGTTGAAGGTAATACTGTCTGTGGGAGAGGGGGTGATACTTTCTCCAATGATATACTCACTGAGAGATGATTCCTGTTCCAGCAGGTATGCAGGCACATGCCATCCAAGGCAACCCAGATGAAACGCAATGGGTCACACATGCAGAAAGACATGAAAGTTGGAGGAGGACTGGTAGAGAAGAAGGGTAGTAGTTAAAAACGTAGGGGGATAGGATTGAGAATTATGGTGTGAAAATATAATAAAATCGCTGTATTTATGTATGAAACACTAAAAGAATAAAAGTTAAATCATAAAGACTCTGGAGATAATAGTGTGCAATTGTAGCATTAAACCCATTGGATCCCCTGGGTCCCTTCTACCTTCTTTCTGTGGATCTGTACATTTACATATATGTGTACCTGTAAGTGCTTTTTAAAGGAAAGTTTTATGACATCATTTAGAGGATATCCTTGAGCCATTAAGTGAAACTGCTGAACAGGGTTGAAAAGAAAGAACAGCTAAGTGGAGACATGAAAGTTTCCTGCTAGATATGACTAAATGTGTGCCATACCATGATCGTTGGTCAGAATCATGAGGGGGACAGCTGCACTTCATATTCAACTCACTAATATTTATTCGGTGCCTCCTCATATTAACCAGAAGCTGTTTCAGGCACTGAGGACCTGACATTGAACTGATAGGCACATGCTCTGACCTTGTATTTATACCTTCCCACAACTTACAGTTTTATCCTGTGACTTGTTTGGAACACAATACTACACTGGCCATCTTTTTTCAATATCACCTAAGCAGAAGAGGACGAGCCGCACCCACAAATATCCTGGGGAGGCTTAGCAGAATCCTAGCCAGGGGAGCTGATTGCAGCTGTGTCCTGGTATGTGTGTGTGTGGGGGGGAGGGTAGGTCCTGGGCCTGCTGTTCTGTCTCAAATAGTTGTTTTTCAATGCCAGCCAGAGAAATGAACAGTCTGCAGCATCCATCTACTGGTTGGTCAGTGCCCTTCAGAATGTGTACCAAGAAACACAGAGTTAAGGTTTGAGGCATTCTGAAGACAGGGCAAGTCAGCAGGGGCAGTAGGAATGAACAGGGGACAAAGAATGATTAAAATATCAAAAAGGAAATCAGTACACTTGAAACCTCAGACCTGGAAACAATTAGAGGTCAGCTGGCAACTGTCAAGAATCAATATGAGAAAGATGTAATTTTTAATAACTCAGAAATAAAGCATGCTGTTAGCATGCTAGGTCTGGGGGAGGGGCAGAAAGCAGAGAGGTCTGTTAGCAATTACTGTGGATGCCAGGGCCGGCCCTAAAGTCACTCCCACCCCTCAGCACAGCGCCCACCAGCCTGGAATCCCAGGTCACAGCCATCATTTCTATCGCTCACCTAGTTCAAAACACAACATATCCAGAATTCCTTCACATGCCATTAAGCCGAACATGGATGTGTTAGCCACCCACTATGGCAAAGATGGAGCTAGAGGGAACTTATAGCCATTTGTTTTGATTTAATAGTTATCTTTAAATATTAAGAGGTTCCCGGGATAACAAAGGTAGTTTAAGCAAAGATGCTTGGATTTGGTAAGTTTTTGAAATCTCGCCAAGATAGGACTGTGGAACTGAGCTGGAAAATAGCCCCACTTAAAGACCACTAGAAAGTCAGGCACTTCTCCAGAGAAAGAATAAAATACTTGTTTCAAAGACTGGTGTGCAAAATACACAGAAGAATCAATGAAACTTTAGAGCAACATTTTTCAAAGTGTGCTTTTAGGATTATCTAATTCGAGTGTTTTTAAAAACAGATAATGTATTTTTAAAAAACAAACAAAATAGGTGTTCACATCAAATAAATTTGCAAACTTGAGGAGCACAACATTAAGCAGATTCCTCTTTACAAGGCTTCTTGAATGCTTTGTGTAACTATGAATCTCAGAGTTTGGGGTAGGGTGTAGCAGTTACTACTGTCCCATTGTAAAGCTATGGCATCATGGAATCAATTTCTCAGTCATAGTATTGATAAATCATGTCTTAGTTGGCTTAGATTTTTCTCTTTAACTCAATAGGTGTTTTGGCACTCTGAAATTCAATAATGTTTACAGAGACACATTTGGTACCATTTTCAAGAATCATTTCTTCTTTCTTTTTTTTTAAATATGTAAATTTATTAAATTTATTAAAAACATAATGAAGTTACAAATAAAGCAAATTTGAAGCTTTTGTCTAGTCTTCAATTCAGTGCTAAAAATGTCCTCTATAACAACATATTTTCCTTTTGTAGATGCTTATGTGACAAATTATTTTTTATGTTACTTAACTGATGA
This sequence comes from Typhlomys cinereus, assembly GCA_023101885.1. Lineage (NCBI taxonomy): Eukaryota > Metazoa > Chordata > Mammalia > Rodentia > Platacanthomyidae > Typhlomys > Typhlomys cinereus. The sequence continues at coordinate 6,209,867 of JALPQD010000067.1, read as the reverse complement.
ATGACAGGTTGAATGATAGGTTGAACAGATAAGACATTCCAGAACATGGTCTTTGTAATCTATAAGTCTTCAAAGATACCTTTTTCATGTTTTTATCTGTTTTCATTGAGGTACATTTTACTGTAACATTGAATTTCACAATCTCAAGGTCATTTTTCATCTACCTCATTTCATTCAGTCCTACTTATTTTTTTAAGTTTCTTTATTTTCATTTTTTAACTTTATCTATTTCTTTTTTTAATATAGGTTTTTTATTATTATTTCAGCTCATACAAACTTAATAGGTACACCAGTTCCCTCCCTCCCTCCTCCTCCCCCCGAACCCCTGCTCCCCCTCCCCTCCCTCCTCCTTCCCCATCCCCCAGTGCCTCCCGCCCCAATTCCCAGAGAGTCCTTTCTTGTGCATGCCTGAAAGAATCATTTCTTCTTTCTATCAAAAATTATGATATTATAGAATAAAAAACTTTCTTCTGTATTATAAGGTACACTGCAAATATGCCATGTAGAATTCATCTCTTCTAATAAGACTTATGGTGTGAGAAGAATTTTTTTGTTGCATGCCTGAAGCTTTCTTATGTCCAGAATGAAGGTATCTAAGAATGGCTTGGTGAGTTTGAACCCGATTACGATCCCGGTTGAACATCAAGCCAGTCTTAATGCCAGTCTCATTTGACCTTGAAACACAAGTTATCTGCTTTGCTTCCCTATCAATGAAACTTATTAGAGGTGAAAAGCTGGAAAACCTCTCCCAACAATTTAAGCTGAAGCCACTCAAGGAAACTGAGGCTCAGAGATGGAGATAAAAGTGGTCTAGAATCCACACAGCTATCTTTGCTGATGGCTAAACCTTTCAAAGTCCACCCAGAAGACTGAGCCTTACAGCCCTTTCCTGCACCTTCTAACTCCATATCCCACTCAGCTTTTCAGGAGGCCAAAGCAACTCCAATGAGCCTCCATGTGCCTTGTCACAGGCTGGAGTACATTAAGGGCAGGAAATCAGGCAGGGGCATGTTTGTAGATCCGGGGCTGATTACTCTTCCCTCAGATTGTACATCTACCAATACGGAATAGATTTATCTCTAATTTATTAAAGGTTGGTCAGCATGGATTGATAAAGGAAAGGCCATGTCTGATAAATTCACCTAAATTGAATTCTTGGGCCACATTACCAAATCAGCAGACATAATTTATCTGTATTTCAGGAAGGCATTTAGCACCGTACCATATAACAGATGCATTTATTAAGGCACAGCCTTGTGCGACGGTTAAGTGTCAGGTGGTGATTCTGGAAACAGGTTTAAAATGGCCCAGAACCCAGCACTGGGTGCACCGACAGGAGACACTTAAGAGTACAGACAGAGGGGTCAGTCTGGAGGTCATTATTTCAAAGTCCTTGACCCTAATTATAATCTAATTTCCACAATGGTCATATCTCTTGAGAACAAAATTGGGATGCAGGGCAGAGTTATCAAAGGAACAGACTGAAAACAAGTTCCGAGTTTCTTTTTTTTCAACCCAGTCAGCTCAGCAAGAGATGAATGAGTTATTCTTTCACCAAATGAATACAAATAAACAAAACAGAAAAGGCAGCCAGCAGTTCCTCCAACACAAATGCAGTGAGGGTGTCTGCAGGAACCGCTGAGAGGCAGTGAGTTTCTCTGCCACTCCAAACTCAGACAGTCTGAGCGGGTACCAGGAGACCCCAGGAAAAGGCATTTAGGGTTTCCAAGATATAAATAGGGTCAAATAATTACGTAACTGTGAGTCATTAATATCCTTGCTATGGCCTCAAAAGGCATGAGCGCCCAACTCTGGTTTGAATTTGCCTCTTCTTAAACTCAAGATTTATGCTTCGGCCTTACATCTTTATCCAGGCAATGTGGAATGGATTTCTCTCTAATTCATTAAAGGTCAGTCAGCATGGATTGATAAAGGGAAAGCCATGTCTGATATACTTGCTTAAATTGAATATTTCCTCTGGGCTACTGCACAGGTGACCTGAGGTGACTGTCATCATGAATGGGCTCAGGCAGCCTTAAACTCTGGTCTCAACTCATCATCCTCACAGGGGAATCCAGGATCACAGTGGAGGCTGACTGAAGGCAACTTCTCTTGCTCAAGTCATTGTGTTTTGTCTCGACCTTTATAATTATTTCCTGGGTCTGCCCCAGGAAGGCATCTGAGAATGACTGCAAATATCTAGTACCCATAAGTGTACTTGTGCCCACATTTGTGCAATGTCTCTGTGCCTGTCTTTCACCCCAAATCTTGTTTATTTATCAAACGCCAGAGTCATCTCTAGCTGACAATTGCTTCTCTCTATAATTTCTTGTTTGGGACCAGATAGGATATGATAGTTAATTTTTTTCCACCTTAGAAGTTGTTTGGGGGTGAGATTAGCATTTAAATTGATGACAGTTGAGCTAGCTGATTTGCCCATCACCATGGAGATGGACTCTGTACAATCAGCTGGAGACTCCAATAGAATAACCACCACCAAACAAACAAGCAAGCAAACAGAGAGACAATAAAACCCAACCTCTTGAGAAAGAGAGAATTCTCTAGCAGCCTGCCTCAGGATTTCAGGATTTTATTTGAACACAGGCTTCCAGGCACACTGAAGATGTGAGCTAATTTCTTCATAACTCTATGTGCCAAATCCTTGTAACATACCAGTTCCTTGAGGGGAAGACAGGAAAGAGAGAGAGAGAAGAGAGAGAGAGAGAGAGAGAGAGAGAGAGAGAGAGAGAGAGAGAGAGAGAGAGAGAGAGAAATCCTATTAATGTCAATGCTCTGGAAAATATAGAAACATACACAGTGATTGATATCAATGGCTACTTCTACCCAGATTCAGATGTTTGGATAGAATTTCAGCTGACTCTCAGCTTCAGTTCTCTGTTTCTAAAAAAAAAAAAATCTTTCTGTATCTACACAGAGAAAAATGAAACCGTGAAAATTGAATCTATAGATTTCGGTAGCAGGAATGAGAATCTACTCTAGTCCAAGAATACAGAAGTCCAAAGACAATATCCTGTCTCTGAGAGTTGAAAATGGTTGCTCTTGGAGCATTTAAGGAGACATAGTTCTTTGTTTCTACTTTCCACCTTCAAAAAAAAAAAAAAGTTTTTACTGGTGACCTGTGACCTGAAAGATTTTGAGTATCAAACCTGTGAGACATCCCCTTAGCAGTGTCACCTCACCCACACTTCTCAAATCATCATCCCTCCATCCTTAGGAGTCATGTGCACATTTAGCCAAAAGACTATGTTCCAGTGTCCCCTACCCTGTTCCCATTCTCCATGAAATCTACTGTGAAAGAGAAGGTTCTATCTAAAGGTTGGTCATCAAGAACCAAGTATGCATCTTGCCCTGAGAAAGGCACAGACTGCAATTTTTGAGATGACCAGACTTATTATTAGTGTCAGTTAAATGCCAGTTCATTTCCAGTGGGATGATAACAAGAATGCATAAGTCCCTATAAGTCCAGCAACACAGAAACCCCAAGGGCACCCAAGAGACCTGGTTGAAGCAGGGAGAGCCCAGAAACCCCCCAAGGGCTTGGAGTGTGGGTAATGAATGGCTGTATACTAGCAGCATTGCTGGAAGTCTCAGCAGTCTTGGCACTTCCATCCTTAGCCTGGCTGTAAAGCTCTGTGGTGTGTGAACTGAGAGGGCTCTTCTCAGTACATGAGACCTCCACTAGGTGAAAAAATAAAATAGATGACTTCAGATGAAGTGGAAGCTCCTTTTTTCAAAGACAAATGAAGCTAGCACAGGGCCAAAGTGTAAACCCTTGTGAAAATGGAGTTTCTTGGCATCTGCACTGATATGAAAACTGTTATAACGAAATCTGAATAAACAAGTAAATGTACACTTTTCCTCCCTGCAAGTCTTCAAAAGTATAAGTATATTTAAAAGTAAATCTTTAAAAAAATCTAGAATTAACTAAGAATATATATGCCTAAAGAATTTTATGGACGCTGGAGAGATGGTTCAGGGTTTAAGCTTCTGTCTTGCAAGCAGAAAGTCCTAAGTTCACATCCCAGATCCCATGTAAAAATGCCAGGTGGAAATGGTGGCAGCCTATACTTCTGACTCTAGAAGGTGGAGCCTGGGAACTCCAGAGCAAAGCAAAAAGCAGGTAGAAGCGATCCAGAATGATCCCTGAAGTCATCTTTGGTCCTCCATAGGAACACATAGTGACCTCTGATACACACACACACACACACACACACACACACACGCACACACAAATAAACAAAAATTTCCAAAAAGAATTTTATGGCTGTAATCCCCAATCTTTTTTCTTTTCACTTTTTTTAACTCACAGCAACACTGTGAGTACCAGTGTTACTGGTGGCTTCTCAGCCCTCCACCAGGACTCTAAAGCATTTCTAAGCTATGAGCAGAGATTTGAGAACTGCTCCCTAGATCCTATTATGGATCACGTCAGGACTTGAACAAGAAAGACTGAAGTGCTTCATCCATAAACATGATGCAGTCAGTCCTTCTCACATTTTTCTAATGTGAGACTTTTTGACTCTTACATTCAAGATGATTGTGCAGTGTACTCTCTTACGGTGTCCTTTCAAATAAACTGAAGGTACTAAGAAGTGGCTTATTTCAAATCCATCATAGAGATATTAGAGAATGTAACATGTCAGGATGTCTCATGACAAAACACAGGACATCAAGAAGGGAAAGTTTCCTTTGTTGTCCATTTCCTCATCCTAACTATCTAAATGACCTCCTGGAGCTGAAAATGCCAATCTTTATAGCTCTGTGATGATTTTCTAAAAATATGTGTAGACCGATAATGAAGAAGATAATATCAATAAAAAATGACTGAGTCATCAGCACGTGTCTGCGCCTGATCCATGTGGATGTGTACAGTCGATGTCAGTGGACCTGCAGTGCATATCATCATTAAATGGGTTCTGGGTACTGCTGACCTCCCTGTTCAGACAGTGAGATTAATGATCAAGAAGGTGAGGTCACATAACCAATTTTACATACTGTTTAGAAACAAAGCGTGGAAACTCTGTCCTAGGGTATATATTTATTAGTCATGTGGATCTTGAGTAAAATCACTTCTTGGCTGTTCTTGTTTGAATATAAAAGTCTCCTCAAAGGCTTATTGCTGAAGTCTTGTTTCCTAAGTAATGGTCCCAGTCAGTGAGAGGTAATTAGATCATGAGAGTTCTGACTTAAACAATGAACTATTTCATAATATAATAATAATAATAATAATAATAATAATAATAATAATAATAATAAGATGTTAAAGAATGTTAGAGGATGCCTTTGAAAGCCATCTCTTATCCTTGGCCTCCTTGCCCCCTTCTAAGCCACCATGAAGTAAGGGACTTTATATATTCTGTCACACCCTTCTTCCATGATGAGTTCTGACTCATCATGGTCCCAAACAATGAAACTAGGTGACCATGGACTGAAACCTCTAAAGCTATGACAGAAACTAGATCTTTCCTTCCTTTGAGTTGTTTCCATCAGGCATTTTTGTCATAGTAATGAAAGACAAGCTAATACATAGGCTTTCTTCAATTGAATTTTGCCATTGTGAAATCTTGAGACTGATTTTGAAACAGCCTGTTGAATTCTGCATATCACCCAGCACTTCATGTAGATATTCAATTGCAGAGAAAGAATAAATGGGGAGAAAGGGACAGAGGACTCTTATGTATGGCACTTTATCTTCTAGTCCTTCCTGATTTAGTCAGAACTTTCAAGCTTTATATGTGACATTGTTCTAATCTAGTAAGCCTATGTCTTTCCAAGCTATGGATCAATCATGATAGTTGTGTTTTTTAATATTAATGTGGGGGCAAGGAAGACAAGACATTTACTGTAGCAATCCATGGATATGTTGGTGTAGGGCCACATTTGTAATACCATAAACTAACCTCCCAGTGTCTGAAACACTGCCAAACGCTTATCTCTAACATGTTCTTTGACAAAGCCTCTCTTTTCTTTTCCTGTTACCTTGCCAAAAGCATTATATTGTCACAACTAGCAGCATAATGGGGTGGGTTAGAAATGTCACTGATTGTATTCTGAAGTTTGCCATAAATTTACTGCAGTGAATCTGAATGGAGAGATAACATTTAAGAACATTTTCTAAAAAATTACATACTTAAATATAAAGTAATAGTCTATATAGGACAAAAACAAGAGAACACAATGTGACTCCAATTATCTATGTTTCATGTGGGGGTCACTGCTTTTTTTTGGGTGGGAAGAGGAGCTAAACCTTTATTCCAGGTGACTCTCCATGGAAATTTGTCCCATACCTTGCTTGCATTGTGTGTTTTACAGACAATACATTACCTGATGGACCATGCCATGACATTGTAAGGGCACCCAGCAACATAACCAGTATCAGAGTTTGACAAATAAGAGATGAGAATGTATGAGAAAATTATAAATATAGAAGCTACAAATTAAATAAATTTAGCATGATCACACAAGTTAGTGTCCAAAATGAAATACTATAAGCACTAGTCCATGGTAGTTGACTATACCTGATTATATAAATATCCTAAGCATTGCAAAGGGACTTAGTGTTGAAAAGGACATTATCTATTACAGACATGTAATAAAGTATTTAATGACAAGAACAGAAAGAAGTGTGTGCAACAGCAGTGTGTATGTGTGTGTGTGTGTGTGTGTGTGTGTGTGTGTGTGTGCGTCTCTACCTTGTTCTTTGGAGCCAGGTTCTGTCACTGAACCTGAAGCTGGGTCCTAGCTCAGGCCTTCATGCTTGATCAGCAAGCACTATACCAAATAAACCAAATCCCCAGTCTCCTAAATTAGTATTTTTTACGTTGTCATAGCAAAGTGCCACAGACTAGATGGCTTCCATAGCAGAAATTTATTGCTCCACAATTTTTGTGACTTTTTAAGAGTCAGACTTCTGTCTTACAATACAGGCAATCACCTTCCCTTGGTATTCCTTTGGTACTTGTCGATATATCAGAATCTTGGTCTTGTAAGGACACTAATCTTTTTGGATTTGGGACCATTCTTATGAGACTATTTCATCTTAATTACCTCTTTAAAGAACCTATCCCCAAATATCACATCCACAATTAGGAAGCAGAGAGTGATGAATGCAAAATGTTCAGAACAATTTCTCCCTTTTACACATCCCAGAAAAGCACTAGTGGTTCTTGAGGGAAATTACAGAATTTCATACTTTACAAAACTTAAAAAATCAAGCCCCAGTCCCCTCCCTGGAGACAGAAGGAGGACAGAGGACTTTTAAAAGTTCAGTATAAGTCTGGATGACAAGATCAATCTTAAAGACAGAGCTCTGTGTGAGACTCCATGGGCAGTGCTTATGTATCCTAAAAATACAAATGGGTCTAATTTTCCTTCTTGGGTTTATTGTAAGACCATCTAAAGAGAAACTTGGGGGAAACCTTATGTCAGGACTTGATCTCATACAGTAAATATAACAACTACAACTGTAATAAGCCTGACACAAAGCTTGTCCCTCACCTAACAGAAGGACAGAGAAAACCATCAAACAAAAAGGATTACGTCTCAGAAGAAAATATGGCTAGAAGGAGCGTTGTAACTTTAACTTAGAGGATGGAAGAGAGGTAATGACCACCAACAGTGGAGAGGGAAACATAACCAAAGGAGGCAGCTCCGAGAAGACAGATGGGCTACGGGATCCCAAAGCACGGGGATTTTGCTTTAGAGTTTACAGGTGATGATTCCTTCTGATTCATGGCTGCAGATCTTCAGGGCAAAAGAGCTTAGTTATCTAGAGCTGGGAAGTGAGCGGAAAGAAAGGCTTCTCCAGCTGGGAAAACAGAAGATGGTTGGGATGACATTGATAAAAGCCTTTTTTAGAAGTGAGAGGTAGAGAGAGAGTACAGAAGGAAGGCAGCTGGAGCCGGTCCAGGTCGGCTCAGGATGCTGACGCAGCAATTCATCCAGTCAGTACAAAGGGGAGCTGCCTCTGGGACGTGACCTTCCTCGTGGGCCTAGTCCTAAGAGAAAGGCCAGGGAGCGCTTCCTCACGTGGTTTATAAGTCTTTCTTCTTGAACTCTAATTTAAATGCTTACCACTGGGACCTACTTAACTAAAACTCAGCTTAATTTTTCCCTTTTCAGGCTTCATCCCCCTTAGCAGGTATTTGGTTTCTAAGATCGGAAATCAACAGGGGAGAAGACGTTAGTCTGGGGTTATAAAACGAAATGAAACGCCTCCACTTTTTCGTCCTTCTTTTACGAAGGATGCCTGGTGCTTTGCTCACATGGCTGGGAAAAGCTCAACCTGGATGTAAAATAGTCAACCATTGCCCATTCTTTTCCCCCCATCCCTGGGACTTTGGTAATTGCATCTGTCAAGTTGGGAGGCTGTGTTGGTGTGATGTGTCAAAGTGCAAGTGATAAAACAGAGCACCATTGTCTCTCTTCACTTCTTGACATTTCTTCAAATGGGCTGAGATGATTGGCACCACAGACTTAAAGAGTGATGATCTTTGAAGCTGTTTATTTATTTATCTATTTATTTATTTATTTGTTTGTTTGCTTGTTTGAGTGTGCATGTGAAAGGAGGACACTAAGTGTCTCCTATTGCCATCCACATCATTGCCTTGAGACAAGGTGCCTGGAAGCTCACCATTGAAGTTATACAAACTGGCCACTGAGCTCCTGTGATCCCCAGGTCTCTACCCCCCACCCCCAGTGCTGGAGTGACAGGCACATGTATCTACGCCTGTGGGTGCTAGAACCTTGAACTCAGGTCCACATGTTACCCAATAAATGCTAAAGACCATCCCTGTAATAGTCTTTAAATGAACAAATTCAAGTTAGTTTCCATACCACTTTGTGAAATGATCTATCCAAGCAATCACTTTTGGAAGTAGTTTGTTCCATATGCAGACTTCCGTGTAAATGGACACTGCGTTTGACAAAGATGATAGCAATAAGACTGACCTATGGCTGTGAGGCCTGTGCAGTGCCCACACTGTAGAAGCTGCCCTTCTGTTTGCAATCCATGCTGTGAAGTCTAGTGGAGAAATACATCACATGCATAGTGTTTTGCCTCATTTGGTGACAAAAACCAGCGCCACAAGGAGTTGAGTTTGGATTTTTTTTCAGAAGAAATTACCTCACATGATGCTTAACCCCCACTCTACCCCCCCAACACACAGTGCAGCAGTTCTATGGAAGTGGGAGATGGAGTTCAGAGAATGTCCTCCTCTAAATACTTTTGGCATCTTAGCCAAAGTTAATGTCTCTGTGAGAAAGTCACAAAGAATTGCACTAATTGCTCATTCTCTCATCCAACCAGGTACTTCCCAAAGAGCCTGGAGATTAATCCATATCATGGATCAATAAACTACAACCCATGGACTAAATATGCTCCATTGCCTGTTTTTATAAGGTTTCATGAACTAAGGATGATTTTCATATTTGTCAGTGTTTGGGAAAAAAGAAAAACATGATTCTATTATAAGTGAAAATTACATGAAATTCAAATTTCAGCATCTATAAATAAAATAGTTATCTTGGAAAACAGCCATGCATCTCCATGTATGAGTCTATGACTGATTTCACATTAGCAGAGCAGAACTGAGAGGTTTTAACAGAGAACATATGGCTCCCAAAGCTCAAACTATTTTCTATCTTGCTTTTAATGCAAAAATGTGCTGACCTCTGATGTGTGTACTCCCTGAGTCTTCCTGATCATATGCCTCAGATTCAGAACAGTCTTTTGCTTGTCTGAATTTCTATCCTCAGTTTGCTTCTCACAAAACTTTTTATATACCAGTCATGCCAGATTCTTAATAAAAACTGAGATAATGTACCTTATGATATATTCTTAATGAATATCACCAATCATTTCATTATAAGAATAAGATGACAGACGCTCTGATGATGAACCACTAATGGTACTTCTTGTTGGAAAAAGCATAACTCAAGATTTTTTAAGACTATGAAGGGTTTACAAGAAAATATACAGCATCATCCCTGCAGAAAACCTGAAGTCAATATCCTGAGAACTCTGACTTATACTAAAAAAAACTCCCGTGCCAATATAGTCACCTCTATGCCTTTCTAGTACAATCTCTGTATTATAGTCAACCTCTGAGTAGAGGCATTAATTGGAGGGAGAAATTTCTTAAACCCTATAACAAGAGTTTAGTTTAAAAAAAAAACATGGGAGATGGTGTAATCCTTGACTATCACCCACCCCTAACACACAGTCTTCCAAACAAATCCATCACTTCTCAGAGCATGGGAGAAAAGAACCATTTTGCTTTTATTGGGTGTCTCCTCTTTTCTGATAGCATTAAACACTTACAACTATATATATAATATAGAGGACGTGCAGTGCAGGCAGTGAATATATTTTGGTTTGTTTGTTCTTCCCTCATTAACCTGTTTCAAAGTACGTGGTTTTTGTTTTAGAGAATCCAGAGTCGTTGGAAGATCACAAACATAAATTACAGCTGGATATACCTGTCAGAGATTCCGAGGTATCGTCCATATCTCAAGAAGTAGCAAGCATTCCGCTACAGAAGCCATCCGGATTGCAAAGGAAGACCACAAAGAGAAACCTGGAGACATTTAAGAAAAAGAGAAGGAAAAACAAATTCAAAGAGAATGCAGCCTGTGCTTTGTATGTGTTTTCAAGAATTCAGAATAAGAAAAAAAATATTCAAATATAAACTAGAGCCAAACCATAAACTCAAACATTTACTTCCTCATCCTTTTCTCTATGAAGCCTTCTTTGATTTATTGAGTTATATTGAGAAACTGTTTCTTCATGAATCTCATAGTTCTTTATATTTGGAGAGAGAGAGAAAGAGAGAGAGAGAGAGAGAGAGAGAGAGAGAGAGAGAGAGAGAGAGAGGTCCTTATGATTTGCTCTTTAGTGGCATACTTCAACCTCTAGGGGGAGTGCAAACCTTCAAGCCCTGACTAGAACAAGTTGCAATGAGATGTGTAGGCCAAGAATACAAACCTAACCAAGATATCTGGGGTGAAGTATTTGATGTGAGAAGTGAGGAGGCCTATGCCCTTACTCCTGCCTAAACTATCCCCTGGAATTTTCCTCTCCTTTCAAAATCTCCCTTCTCTTCTGGAATTTCTTAGGGTAAAAATAACTTTGAAACTTACTTTGCTTTTAAAAAGATTAAAAAGACTCTTTCTGCCCACACAGCTGCCATAGTTAGTAACTGAGGCAAAATAAGTCCTCAGAGTTCACCACACTAGCTAAACAAGAAAGGGGATTGAACAGATATTTCATGAAACATTTTAATTGTAAATATCATATCATGACATGGTAACTATTGAGATGGCAGTGTTCAGAGACCTAACCCCCAAACTTAAAAGGTGGAAAAAAAAAAACGTTATCAGCTGAATTGTCAGAGCTTCCTGTCCAGTCTTAAAGAGGGAGGTTTCTGGCTTCCTGGGAGCAAAGCCAAGTGCTGAACTTCATAGGATCTAGTCATGGAGAGGCACAGAAATGGAGTCGAGGAGAAAAGTCTATGGGAGAGGAAAGGGATTCTAACGTGTGATTTTGTGAATTCCCTTTAATGTTCATTGAACAGAAAGACTAATATTCTCTTTAAGTTATTCATAACATTGAATTTGCTTCTGAGATACAACACAGCTCTGAGAGTCAACTACAGGTCTAAAGGTAAATTTTGGCTATAATAAAAATACTCTTTGGTCTGATCAGTTTCTCTGCACATTTCCTTTGAAATCCGTGGCTGGTGATTGGCGAATGATTTTCAGGTTTGGAGGCTCATCCTGTTTTCATGATGCACAGCTGACATGATAAGTAAATCAGAGCAATATCAGGATGTAGAAGAATCTGGTGCAGGTCCACTCAGGGATCAATATCTTCCAAAGAGAATTATGATGATCAACAGCTCAAACACTTGGGAAGAAGTTTCCAGATGAGAAACCAGACTCCTTCACTGAGAGTCAGTGGCAGTAATCAAGTGTCAGCAGGGATGGACATTCTTTTTGGATCTTAAAATACTTTTTAGCTAATTTTTGTTTTTTCATAGTTTCACATGTGAATACAATGAATTTCAGTCTTTTTTTTTTTTTACCCCATATTGTCCAGTCCCATCTCCTCTCTTTTTCCATTGAAAACCTTCTCCTTCCCAATCAATCTTCCTACACTCATGTCTTTTTGTATTTATGGCCAAGTGAGTTTCATCAAAGTTGCGTGCATCAGCGTGTGCATAGGCACTTGCTGGAATGTGGATGCTGTATCAGTGGGTATACCAATGAAGAAGTAGTCCTCTTTCCACGGCCAGTATTGACCCTTTAAAGCTCCTCCAGGAGAGTTGCTGCCTCCTGAGGTTGTGCTCCTTCTATGATGAAGTGTTGGCAGGACAGATCTCTTGCTGGTCTTGTGCAAACACAGCTGAGTTCATGGGTGAGGCATACCTGTCATGTCCATAAGACACTATTTGACAGAAACCCTCCCTGCCCTCTGGCTATTAGATTCTTACTGCTCCCACTTCTACAATATTTCCTGAGCGTTGTGGTGGGAATGATTAAGATGCCTTGTCTGGGATCAAACATTCAATAATCATTTACTCTCTGCACTTCAGCCAGTTGTGATTCTTCCTATGAAATAGCTTCTGTTACAAAAGGAAGCTTTTGGGTGGAAGGAGGAGAGCTCCACTAATCTGTGGGTATAATGCTAAGTATTTAAAAGATAGTTTGATATCATGTCCACACTGCAAAACAATGGTAGTTTGTTCTTTGTGACCTTCCCATTCACAGATCACTAGTTTACTGCATCATACACGAATTCTCTACTGAAGAATAGACCTTAAATCTAATTTTAAAAAGCAGTTGGTTACTCATGTAACATTTATACTACTATCATTGCATCATTGGTCACCTCTTACCAGAATGGTTGCTTTCCTGGATCATAGAATTCACAGATAAATGAAAACATCAATTGCTTTTCTTACCCTGAATCCATGTTCTCATCTAGAGAAGAATAAATTACTTATAGTTCATAGAATTTTTATAAGATTAAATAAGTCACTTTATGTTTCTGGCACATGGCAAATATTCACTAGATATTATCTGTTATATCACATCCCTTAGGAAATTGAAAGATAAAGTTTTTGAGTATAGGTAAATATTTTGTTGTTTTTTTCCAGAGAATGTATTTTAATTTTACAAATAAAGTATTTTGAAGAAAAAACATTTTATAACATATTTATTGGAAATTAACTTTGCTTATAGGAAAAACTACTTCCATACTATGACTATATTCTGGAGTCCAGCAAAAAAATCATGATTGCTAAAGGCATTCTTAATTCATTGGCTATTGTTGAGTATATGAGTGGAGGAATGAGGAAGAAACGTAATCACAATGTTGTTTGTAAGAATTCTCATGAGAATCTGGGATTCTCTTGATGGAAAAGGACAAGCGTCTCTGATTGAACATGGACCACCCCCCCCCACACACACACACACATACACTGTCATGGGTTAACCCATGAAGAGAATGGAAGCATATAAATTTCAGGGAGTAGTTATCAAACCTCAGGTGCCAATGTCGGGCTGGCTAGCCAAGAATCATATATGTTAATCTTGTTAACACAGGAATCCCTGGAAAGGGTCCATGTTTAATTTTTTTCTTCCAGTCATTGTCCTGGGCAAAGTGAAATCAGTATGATTTCCTCTTCTTAGGAAAGAAGCAGGAGAGACTTACAACCAGCCCAGTGCCAAGAGGCAGGGATCACAGATAGGACCTTAGAGAAGAAAAGCTTTAACTTCTGCTATGAATGCCCAAGATTATCCTTATAGAAGCCTTTCCTGAGGAATCGCTTGATGTGGCTCCTTCCTCCTGCTCTTCTTTATGGCATTAGAAACCAGCACAAGGGATCTTTCAGGGGTGGGGAGGGAACGTTAACGAAGGAGTTCTAATATCTCTCATTTTACTCAGTTCTGTTCAATACTATTATAGAATTAATAGTAGCCATTATTTTTGAAAATCACAATCTCTTTTGCCCTCTCTTTTTTCCCTTTTCCTCCTTTCTTCTTTCTTCTCTTCCCCTTCCCTCCTCCTTCCCCTCCCCTCTTCCCTCCCCTCTCTCTTCCACCCTCCCCTCCCCATCTCTCCTCCCCTCCCCTATCCTCCCCTCCTCTCCCTCTCTCCTCCCTTCCCTTCCTCCCCCTCCCCCTTCTCGCCTTCCTCCTTCCCCTTCCCCCTTCTCCTCCCCTCTCTGCCTTCCCCTCCACAGAAGCCTCCCAACAAATTTCTTTCTATATCTTCAGTTGATCACAATTGCTTTATACAGCAATGGTATCTATTTGAAGATGATAAGTTGGGTGTGTTTGAGAAAGAAGGGAATATGAGGATCAGATTAAATCAGTAGATTAAATCTACTGATGTTTACAAAATTCAAGGTCAAAGGGTGGGTTTTGAGACTGAAGAACATGAGAAAAAGGAGAGGCCATGAAACATTTTGAAAGAATGAAATCTGAGAGAGGATTTATACCAAGATAAATAAAAGAACATTCATGATGTAATGTTGAAGAGCACATGGCTGTGGCCACCCCCCAGAGAGCAGAACAGGCTATAGCAAACAGGCTGAGGCGTGCACATAGTCATGTTCAAAGTCATGTTCATGCGTGAATAACATCACACATCTCAGAGTGCAGCCCTGTTTCTAAATGGCCACTGTACTTAACCATAACTTGTTTTAATTATCAAATTATTGTGTTTTTTATTATTAATGAGGTTTAATATTTCCTTGTGTGCTTAATAATTATATCCTATTTTGGAAAATTGTCTTTTTATGTGACTTTCCAGTTATCTGGTACATCTTATGATATCATCAAAGAACTTCCCAATTTGTATTATTTCTTTTGGTTATGCCATTATGTAGTTTTACATTTTTATTTAATTGGGTACATTGAATTCTGTTATTGTTAATATGACATAATATATATATACATACACATAGATATCCTGTCCCTATGAGTGAAATAAATGTTTTCAATTTTCCTTTGAACTTGAAGTTTGTTTTGTGTCATTAAATGACAATCTAAAGATGTACCTTGACTTATTTACAGTAATCCAAAGACATTCATAAAGAAACTTTGGATCTCCACAAACCATGAATGTAACTAGTCAATGAGCAACAAAATGTCATAATTCTAAACTGAGTCTTTGATACTTTTGAGCCCTGTGACCTTGAATAAGTTCCTTTGTTTTTGCTGTTGTTGTTGCTGCTTTTTTTAAGTGTGTTTGCATGTCTCAGAGGGCACTGTGGTCTCTGTGGAGGACCAAGGGTGACTTTGGGAATCATTCTGGATTGCTTCTACCTCCTTTTTGCTTCACTCTGGGATTTCCCAGGCTCTGTTCTCCAGGGCCAGATATGCAGGTCACCACCATTTCTGCCTGGCTTTGTTTTTTCACCTGGAACCTGGGATCCAAACTCAGGTCCTTCTGCTTGCAAGGTACATTCTTAACCCCTGAACCATCTTTCCACCCCAAGTTCTTTTGTTTTAATGACCTGTGGACTTATTGAAATCTCTTCTAGAATTAGCACACAATTTGGAGAAATTATGACAGTCATGTCAATATAGGGTTAGTGCACCTGTAAGCTGGTGCTTTAGATTGCTAGTTAATTTCCCAGCTGACAAGCAATGTCCTTGGCCCCACGGTCAGCATATTTCCTTCATTTACAAAATCTGCACAGGATATGCCTGGCTGACATGAACAGCTCCTAATGGGCTGTAAATAACTTGTGACCAGTTGACCTTGGCCATGTTGATATGTGCTCCACCAGGGCTACTCCATGGTAGTAGGATCATGGGGATACCTATATACCACTTCATAAATGCAAGAATCTTTGCCCTCATAGGGGAGAGGAAGCACGGTAATTTGAAGCAGGGGCAAGTCATGCATTTCATGACTGCACAGTATATCATTGGCTGCCTGACCCTGTCAAATTTTCCCCATGCTCAAAGACCCTACAGAGTCATAGCTCTGATTGACATGCCTCTAGTTAGCCCTGCTTTCTTCTCCCCACCCCCACTGTCACCTAGCACCTCTGCCATGCTGCCCTGCTTCTCTGCTCTGTTTTGTTCTAATTTTCTAGCATCTATAGTGGATTCCAAAAATGGCTGTTAGCAAATAGAAATGTCTGTCTTGTTCCAATGTTGCACTCTCAGTGATGCTAATATCCCAATTCAGTCTATATCTCTATAGACTTATATCAAGGGCTGTCCAAAGACATGTATTTTCTTATCCCAACCTCAAGTTTACCTGAGACAGAATCTAACCTTATTTCTATTTGAATCCCCCTCAGCACCTAAAATAATGCAGTGCTTTTAATAAAGAAAAAATTCAACAAAAGCTTAAGAATCACAACACACTAAAATAAATTTGATAAATGCATTATTTTAAGTATATTGCCTATTTATTCAATAAATGCTTACCTCCCAAGCAAAAGGACCTGAGTTAAGGTGATGTCAAGAGAAAAATGGCAGGGGCTGCATTTCTAGCCCTGGAAGGCAGAGCCTGGGAAATTCCAAAGCAAAGCAATAAGTACGTAGAGAAATCCGGGATGGTTCTCTATGTCACCCTTGGCCTTCCATAGACACACACACTCAAGTATTCTAACCTGTTCTTTAAATGTACTATTTATTTATGATAACAATAGAGGAGCTTCAATATTAAGTTTAAATGTATATATGAAGATTATTACTTGAAAAATAATTAAAAAGAACATATTTCAGACTACTGTCTACTGACTGAGAAGCAATGACACGAAGTAATGATGAGGTCCCAAGAACACAATTCAAGCACCTGTAATATCAGTTCTGACAAAGAGAAGTGAGAGATTAAAAGAAAACAAATGACTACTGACTTCTGAACCAACTGAACCAACATGATTCAATCCCTTGAAGAGGTTAATCACCCAGCTGGTGACTGCCTGGTTATATCAGAATCCTTCTGCCTTGGAAAGTGAAACATCTCAACAGAGACAAACACATGTTCCAGATGTGGACTTGCCTTTCCTACTGTACTGCTGCAGCCAGCACCGCTCTCCAAGGATCCACCGTGACTGATCTTTTGTCATGGAATTCTCACACCACTGCCTCTCAGTGAGGCACCTGCTTCATAACCAAGGAGGGAAGGCTGAAAAAAGCTGCCGGTGACTTACTTAACATTGTGATTTCCATCTCACATCTTTGAGTTATGTGTGTCTAGAAGGACAATGTCCTGGAGAACAGGTGATCAAATAATACAGATAAATAAAGTTCAGTGAACTTAATGTCATGGCTCCCACCTGATCCCTTTGGCTACTTACACTCTCAGACAAGTGGGTGCAGAAGGGACTCCCTGACTAGCCTGATCATGAATGAGGAAGACGCAGGAAGAAAGAGACTTTGATAGAAGTTGCCAATTAGAACAAATAAAGCCTGATCAAAGAACAGTAGAGACTCAGTCAAATCTTGCTACATGTAAGTTATTTAGACTAGCAAAAGAAGTAGCCAAAGATATCAGAGTGAAGAAGGAAAGTCGAGATACAGTATCAGTATCAGTCACTGGCAACTAATCCTCTTCTTATAAGCTTTAATTCGAACTATAACAGCCGGACTCTGGAGGAAATTGTGCCAGGATGGAAGGAATTTAAGGTAACAGGTGAGTAGATCTGAGCAGAAAGCTAATGAGGTCAGTCCAATGAAGTCCCATAAGACCTTCATCACCTGGCTATGGCCCCAGCCTCTAGCTGCTGCATGTGCTCCTGTTATCTGCTTACAGCTGTTTCCCCCTCACTTGGACCAATTCTCTTGGACCAAACTGGAGTGACTCTAGAAGGAAGTTACACATCCCACTTCTCTAGGAGCTGTGGAACCACAAGTAGAACAAGACATGGTGGACAGAGACATAAAGCTCTGGTCCTTTTCCTCAAGATGGTAGACCTCAGCAATTCCACCTCTGTCCCAGAACCTTCCTCCAGACTAACAGGACTCTATTTGAACCTACTTCTTCAGCTTGCTTACTGTCTATGCTTTAGCAGGCTTACCTCACTGTCTTCTGAAAACACTTTCTCCAAAATCCATCTTTTTAAGCACCCTCATTTCAGGATCTGCTTCTGGAACCCTAATACAGACCCTGTCTGCTCTGTATTAAATTGTATACCTCAGAAGATATGCTTAGGTTCTAAACCCTGGAACCTAGGAACATCACCTTAGTAGGAAATAAGAGCTTTGTGGATTAATTAGTCAAGATGAACCTGCAGTATATGCTCCTTGAACAATCTCATTTGAGGGAGTCATTCCCTCTAAAATAATTTGTAGAGCTGAATTTTTAGGGTAGAATTCAACAGTCAATGAGGATAGTTACTACAGTTTTAAATTTAACATTACCCTAGCCATTTTTTACAGTCTTAAAAAATGCTCACTTGACTTCTTCTCAATCCCCAAAGGATTTAGGTCAAAGGTAAATCTCTTGAATCCCTTTGAATGGAGTAAGAAAGGTCATTGTCAAAGGTGATCTTAAAGACAATGATGACAGGGAATCTTTCAAAAGAAGGGACAGTAAGATTGTAAGAGCCTAAAGATGGCAAGGTCCATAGTCAGACAAGACATGTCATTCAAGACAGAGCTGCTGCATCCAAGAACTCACTGCAGTGAGACTTGTCCTTACTAGACCTGCATAAAGACTGAGATATCAACATGTCCCCACAGACTAGTGAGGATCTTAGGAGAGATAATTATGTACAGTGGAAACCTTGGGCACTAGGGTTGGATGAGTGTAGGGGAATGCCTCTACCAATAGGGTGGTCCAAAGAGTGATCACTTGGTATGCTATAGTGACCCGAACCCCCACAAGAGCAGACAAGCCAGAGGGAACCTTAGGGTCCATAGAATTGGACAGGCAGGAGGATGAGAGGGAGTGGGATGGATTGATGAAGGGAAGGGAAGAGATATGGGAAGGAGGGGGGAAGAAGGGAAGAAGAGATAAGTATTCAATATGTTTATAAAACTAGAAAAAAATTAAATTATTATAAAAATGATACTGATGATATCATGAAAAAAAGACAAGATCACTTTCTGACATACCTAACTTTATAAACATAATAAAAATGAGAAATCCTCTCCTGGATGTTTTGGGCATTTTCCCCCCCAATTTTTTTTATTTCCTTATATTTTCCTACAACTCACAAAATAATAGCATCACGAGGACATTTTACTCCTGCTCTAAAAATGCCTTATATTCAAAATATTCAAATGCAAAATCAGATCTAAAAAGGAGCTCAAGTTTTGAAAGGTGAAGAACACAAGAAAGTTCAGAGTATCCAGTGTCTTTCTGTAAAAAGCCTTTTCATTCCTCAGGAGAGCCTTTGATACTCTGTCCTGGAAAACCAACACACATTATTGTACAACTTGTTAATGTGTGCACACCACTCTGTGAGAAGCTGGAAGTAAAGTGAAGAGAAGAAACAATCCTTGCCATTTTAAAGAAAACAACGAGGTCACTGAGAGCCCACATTTCCCTTTGTGTAGACTCGGTACTCATCATTTTTCTAAGATTCGGTTTCACTTGCACTTTAATACTGGAGAAGTAAATGTCATGTTACTTCCATCAACTCACCTGCCTGTGACAATCTCAAGATCTTAATAGCCAGACCACCAAATAGGAAATGGTCTTGCAGATCAAGTTTTTGAAGTTACCAGTCCACTAAGCTTACTTGCCAAGAGTATCTTAGAAAACCTGGCCAAAAGTCCCATGTGATGTATGGATTTGAACACAGTATTGTGTTTCTGTGTTTTTATATTCAATAGAAAATGAGCTACAGGACAGGTAAATTGCTTCATTTACATTTTATTTCTTTGCTGTTTGCATGAATTTGTTCACTGAATTGTGCATTTATTTTACTAATGATGATCAAGAACTGTGTGGAGTGATGAAAATTGTCTTAATTCTGAGAGCTTTTAGGGAGGAGGTAGATCACAATGACAGAATAACATGATTCACATAGAGATGTGTCCAGTTCCAAGTAGGCCAAACCAGCTCCACCCAAGTGGAAAGAAACAGTTAGGGCCCTTCAGAACCTCTGCGACAGTGAGCTCTGATCTCAGATAAGTAGAGAAAACAAATCCCAGTCGACAGGGAATTTGCTCTTCTGTGCAATGTTCTAAGTCCTTGAAAGCCAAGTTCTTTAACTTTCCCCCTTGCTCTCATTTCCAAGAACGGATTGCATTGAGTTTGCTGGACAATGGGATTTAAACTGGTTTCAGGTGACTATAGGGGTTTAGTCACATTTTCAAAGATGAGTGAAGGACAGGGCTGTGTCTCTCTGAGGAATTTTACCTGCTAGTAGGTCTCCTCTGAGCTTGACAGGACAAGAGTCACAGTGACCAGGGCGTGTTGGAGTTAGTCCTTCTCCACTCCATCCTTCCCATAGCTGCTGACTCCTCTGTGAGTTCTGTTGGTCATCAATTATTCTGCTGCTCTCCATGCTTACATTCTGGTGTGCATGGATACATTCTACACGGATAAAGTCTCCGCATTGTTACAGCATTATTATTTCTTTGATCTTACCAGTAAAATACAGGTGCCAAGCTGGCAATTTGTAATTGAGTCTCCGGGCATACCAATCAAAATAATTTAGTTAAGGCAAACCTGAGCAAGTTTCTGGGAGATCGCTGAATTGATTGAAGGAAAAACCAGTCCACAGTGAGTGGGAAATGTTCCCTGGGCAGCTGGATGAGACGGAAAGAGCTGATCCAGTAATTTGGCAGACTGGCATGCTAGCAAGAGAGAAAGTATATTCCTTTCTCAGGTCTTTGCGTGGATGTGATACAGCCAGTTCCTTCAGCTCCTGATGCTGATATGAATGACCCACATTCAGGTCTTCCCACCTCCGTTAATCCAATCTAGAAAATTATTTACAGACATTGTCCAGAGGTTTGTCTCCAAGGTGATTTCAGATCCGTCAAGTTCATATTAAATATTAACCATTACAGCAACTGTACACAAATTTTGCCCTCCCTAGGCATCAGGGTGCTAATAGCAGTCCAATTAGCACAGACATACTCGATAACACAAACAAAAAGGTACACAGTAGTGTCCAACTTATTGATTAGGTCACTCAGGATTGGGTCAACAAAACAGAGATCACTCCAGATATTTCTAGAAGGAAGATTTCAACTCAGTTAACTGAGCTTTTACAAAACTAGTTTTCCTAAATTGAAAGTCAGGGAACACTGCTAGATCTTAGGGGTGCTGCTAGTTTCAAATTGCAGAAACACCAAAAAATAGTGTTGAAAATGATCACATGACCATACTGAGTTTTTGATAAGAAGTATCTATGGAAGTGTCATAACTTTTCACATCTATGAATGCCTATGTATCTGCCCACTGCTGCTGAAAGAAGTGTGACTTTTGCCCTGGACCTGCCATTCCAGTCTCCCATGTGCTTGTATTATCTGGTATCTTGATAACTTTAACCTTAATGAACCAAGAGGAACATCCTCTTCCAAGGTTAACCAATTCTTAGCAACAACGAACCAGCTATATACAACTATACTCACTCACCTAAACAACTCCTTTACTTAGCTATTGTGCTCTGGGCCACCACCCACATGCCACTGTCACTTCCAATCCAGACCATGAAGGATGGCTCCTGTCTCCATTGTTGCTGAAATTGTTCAAGTAGCTATCCCTAAACCCAGCAACCTAGTGACACCTGGCTTCCTGCACAAACTACAGAAAAAACTCTTGTTCACTTTTCACCTTCCTTCATACTTCTGGCCTTCATGCCTCCCACGGCACAATATAGCCCTTCTTTCTGTATATAGACATATAATCGTCTCTGCAATGGTCATCACTTGTGGATCCTATCAAACTCATCATAACTGAATAGTTTCAAAAGTCAACATTTTAACTCAGTAACTTCTATTGAAGAAAGCTATACTAGAATTTTAGGGCAGATTTTAAGGATATACTATTGTTTGCCTAAACATCCCACTATTGCATTAGAGGACACAGCAGGAAATGGGAAAAATAATGTTGGACTGCCAAAAGACAGCCTCAGAGTATGGAGCTGTGAAACTGTGGCAAGCCTTATGTACTACAACTAAAGAAGTGATATGTGTAGGGCCTGAATTACTTCATCTTAACAGAGTTGATTACATTTTCTTTATTACTTATCTGCTACTAATTTTTAAAATTTTTTTCAGACCTCAATTACTCATAGTTCAAAGCCAATATTTACATGGAATTGATCTCCAGGGAAGGATTTTGATTTCTGTTGGATTCTATACTCTTTCCTGGCACACCTCACTTGCTAACCAAGGTAGCCATGCAGCAATTCAGCTCCTCATAGACCACAGTCTCTCTCTTAACTCATTGGTATATATATATATGCTGTAGCAATGAAGGAGAAATTTAGGAGCCTTTTGGCAGGAAAACTCACTTCCTGCCTAGAGTTTGAGCTGAAAATGGATATCTAGAAACACAACAGATACTTCCTGTGCAACGTCTTTAAACTCTCTCCTATCCCTATAAAGGGACTGGGGTAGGGGGAGCTTTAATGTTTAATCACCTCTTCCAGCTGGAGAGGCTGCAGGCTCCAACACACAGGTTAACCACCAAGATACAGGAAGACGGGACTACAAAAAGGGTACTTTAAAACCCCTTTGGGGGAGAGAGATGGCTTGCAGGTTGGATTTCAGTTTAAAGTTGATTGCTTATCATGGACACCACAACCTTTGC
Source organism: Typhlomys cinereus (assembly GCA_023101885.1). Taxonomy (NCBI): domain Eukaryota; kingdom Metazoa; phylum Chordata; class Mammalia; order Rodentia; family Platacanthomyidae; genus Typhlomys; species Typhlomys cinereus. The sequence continues at coordinate 6,187,102 of JALPQD010000067.1, read as the reverse complement.
ACAACATTGTTTACATTCTCATTAGAAGAAGTTTAGGGCTATTTTTAAATTTATTTATTTAAGAAATATTTGGTTTTTTTCTTTCTTTTCTGTTTCCAGAACATTTCAGTTCTAAAGCTATGTTTAAGGGACTAAACTATGTAGGTATCACTAGCAAGGTAGAGGAGGTACAGAGACCAGGAGTAGAAGTGAAGAGTCTGACCAGGGAGAAAGAGTAGAAGGTTGCTCAGTGGGGGGACAGTGGTAGTGGGGGGTGTTGCAGTCCATGAGAAATGAAGAGCACACCAGGAAAGGAGAATATGCCTCACAGAGGAGTGAGGAAGATGTCCCCACAAGCAGAGGTCTGGAACATAGTGTGGAATCCCTTTGGAGTGAGGAGAGCATTAGTGCAGGGAGATAGCATCTAGGATGGTGTATCAGAGCATGAATGGAAAGAAGAGAGTCTAGCTGCAGCCAATGATGGGCCGGCCTGGAGCATCCAGAGAAGAAAGTCATCCACTGGAAGGACAGGAAGTGATAACTGGATATCAGTTATGCAAGGAAGACTGTTCAGATTGGGATATAAATGAAAGGCAATGATACTGGGATGTTTGATGGGACACTGATGGAGTTCCTATGCAAATAATTCTCTCTCACACACACACATACTCGCTTTTTCATTTTTGTGTATATTAACAAAGATGAGCTCATTTTAGTTATGTAACTTGTTTTAAAAATATATATATAGGGAGAGAGAGAACAAGGAAAGAAAGATAGGAAGGAGGGAGGAAGAAATAGAGCTTGTACAATGCATGAGTATCCTCTTTGAAATATAGTAAGAAACAAAATAAACAATGTGCATAGAAAATTTTGTTTTAATTGGAGGGAACAGAAAACAGCAATAACTATGAAGCTAATAAGTAGTAGAAATAAATGAATGAATCACAAGAAACACACAACAAAGCAGAAACTAGTTGAAGTGTGTGAAGACGAATACAGGTGATACTATGAACATCATTGTCAGAGTCAGTCTTTCTAGAGAAGTGACATTTCAATGAAGAATTTAAGAAACTGAATGAATTAAGGAATATTTGGAGAAGAGCTTTGGAAGCAGAGAAATGCTTGAACAAAAGCACAGAAATATGCCTACAACTCTCCAAGGGCAGGGGTGGGAAGGAAGAGGGCTGTAAGTGAAGTGTAAGTGTCTCCAGATCGGGATGGGCCTTGTAACCAGTGTAAGGACTCTGCTTTGATTGTGAGTAAAGTAATGTGGTTTTTCCCCAGGAGTGGAAGAGACAACTCAAAGTCACCTGCTGTGCAGCCTGAGCATTCTCTCTGGAGGTCTCTACTTGAGGTCTTGATTTATGATGAATCAAGGAATTTCAGAAGGGATCAGTATGAAGACATGTTGGAGGTAACTAAAGGAAAACATACATCCACAGAAAAAAAATGAAGTGTATGTGGAATGAGAGATAGGCACTGAGTGTCTTAACAGTAGGCATATATGTGATTCTGTGGACTTTGAAGTTAATTAGAATGATTGATTACATTGTTCCAAGGATATAATTGCACATTTTAAATGAAGCAAAAGAGCTAATTTACTTATTTCTCTTACTGAAAGAATTTCCTTCATACTGAGATTATGAGGTGCATTGTACAAGTTTATGGATAAAAACAGAGTGCTGATAAAACCAAAATTCGAAAGTTTGACCTTGAACATGATTCATTAGCTGTTGTAATACTCTTGTTGAGATTTTCCTGAGAAAGAAGTATAGTTCTTCAGGTGATCCCAGGTCTTCTGCAGGTGATCTTGCAATGGTGTTGAAATTCTTGCCCCTCGGCAGGTTAGAGGCACAGACCAGACCCAGGGGAAGTGAGGCACTACTTTCCTTTCTTAATTTTCCCTTCTTTCTATCCCGTTTCAGCACTGCAAAATTTGAGTGGAGGGTGACATAATCTGACTTGCATTTAAAAGGCATCATGCTGGCCGACACATTGGAGAGACTAGAGTGAGGAAAGGTGAGAACCAGAGGGGCTTGTTAGAAGACTACTGCAATGGCCCAGGTGGGAGAGAACAGCTGCTCCAGCCAGGGGGTAGATGTGGAGTCAGATTCTGGATAATTTCCTCACGGAGCAGATATAAGATATAAACGAGAAGAGTCAGGATCCTAAGATTCTAGGCTTGAGTGGTTAGGGAAATGAGCCTGTCATCACTAGAGAGGTAGACAGCTGTGTGGGAAACAGAGCCAGGGAGGATGATGGGGTGGGGAGGAAGGTGGGAAGGTGACTGAAGACGTTATTTCAAGATGCTTATCGAGCAAGCAAAGGAGATTTTTGAGTAAGAATTCGGAGTTTGAGAGAAATTTGGATTAAATTAATAGCCATGAGCATATTAATGAAATTCAAGGCCATTGACGCTAGTCAAGGAGATGGTGGGTAGGTTAGAATAGGTGCTGAAGGAGACAGGACTTTGGGAGGAATGTGGAAGTCAGTGGAAAGATTTTGCTGAACAGATCCAAGAAGAGCCTTTGGTAAGCAATCAAAGCTGTAAAGGAAAGTGGAATTTTTTTAAAGGGTTACTTCATTTTTGGACATAGACATGGTGGTGTGAATGCTGACTGAAGTGCCCCATTGACAGTGGGATGGGAGAGATGGATGGTTCTAAAGAGAAGGGAAGACTCGCTAGAGGAGCCATGTGGGGTGAGAGCAAGTGTGCCAATAGACGGCTGCATTATGGGCTGCATACAGTGGCCCCCAATGCAAATTCACAGGAGGAAGAGGACAGAACATGCAACATAGACATGCAGATGTAACTTGACTGAAAGATGATGCATCAGGATTCTAAGGAATTCTCCTAGAACTTTTCCAGTATTTTTCAGCAAAGTTAGAGGTAAGGACATACTTCACAGTGTCATACCTTTCACTTCATGTTAATCACAATTTTGAGACTAGACAGACTGAAAAGCTATCCACAAGAGATGTTACCTCAGCTGAGCTTTGAGGGATCAAGTTTCAGACTCCCATGACTAAGAGATAGAACAGCAAACAGTGCAATGCAGCTACTTGCAAGTGCAGCTCATAGCACATGCTCAGATTGGGATCAGGGAAGATACTGGGATGAGAATAAAGGATGGATTATGTGATTGCCTGAACTAGCTCAATATCTAACTGATGGTTTTATTAAAATAGAATATTGTGCTTTGGAATAATAAAATTTCTACTTTGTGAACATAATTTCTTAGTCCCACTGAAAATTAATCCCATTGGAGAGAAAACAAGTTAAAAATAATGCACTTATGCAAGTGATGCATGAAAAGATACAAAAACAGGCAACCAAAAGGGGTTCTAGAAGTTGGAGAGATGGCTCCGTAAGTAGGAACACTTACTATTCAAGCACAAGAACCTGGTTCAACCCCTAGGACCCATGTAAAAAAAATTGGCTTAGATACACACTCCAGTAACCCCAGCATTAGGGAGAGAGGTAGACAGAGGCAGAGGATCCAGAACTGACTGGCTCAAGCCTAGTTGAGAAATGGTGAGTTCCAGGTTCAGCAAGAGACCCTTTGTCAAGGGAAGAAAGAAAACAGCATCCAGCATTCTCCTCTGGCCTTTATTCTCAGGCAAGGACAATTGTAATTGCACATGTACACTACACACATACACACGCACGGGCGTGCATGTGCAGACACGTGTATGCACACATACATGCACACTTGTACACTCATACACACACACACACACACATACACACACACAGGGCTCTAAAGAAGAATAAGATGGAATATGGGCAGGATAACAGATGCAACTCATTAGTTATTTGAATGTGGAGGGTAGCAGAAATAAGTCACGCAGGACATGAAGGTCCTAGCTTAGATGCTATGTGGATGGATGCAAGAGAACTTGATTGTGTTTGCAAAGGTTAGGAATGCAATGGAAAGGAAAGTTGTTGACAGGAAGGAAAAATGAGCTAGGCTTCAGACATCTGACCTCCAAGAATTTTTCAAGCCAGTGTAATGACAGAGGATTTCATAGGGAAGAGTTGGAGTAGAGATTACATGTAGAGGCATCATTGTGCTGTGTGGTAAGCATCCAGAAGAGATTCTAGAATAAAGTGAGGAAAAACATATGCCAGTATTTAACAGCACCAACAGTTAAAAAGTTGTCCATAAAGAGACTGGAGAAAGAGTGATCAAAGAGATCAGAACCAAATAAAACAATGTCACCACTTAAGGGCAAGTGAGAGCTAAAGGAACTCAGGCTAATGAAGTTTAATGGGCTAATCACCAAATAAGACACACATATCATAAAAACACACAAAGCAATCCAAAGCAAAATTATAGAGTATGAACTAGACCTGGTGGCAAAGGACTGTAATCCCAGCTATTCAGGAGGCTAAGGCAGGAGGAGCTTAAGTTCAAGGTCAATCTGGGAGATTTAATGAGACGCTCAAATTAACAAATTGACAGAGACCAAAAATATACTTCTGTAGTAAGACGCTTGTCTAGCTTGTGTAAGGTTCCAGGTTTGATCCCCAAGTACTGCCAAAAAAAATGTAGCTAAAAGTTTCAAAGAACATTTACCTGTGATACACTCAGCTGAATGGAGCCTTCTCTCCAGTCTTCATTATCCCAAGGTTTAAACAGTTGATAACAGTGTGCAGTGCTGTGTTTCCTACAAATAAGGGAGGAAACAATGGTGGGTGCCAGTCATTATTTATCTCCTGTAAATGGGCTTGGTGGGAGAGTTCAGAGGCTTTTCTTAGCACTCACTGGGTGGTTGGTTGTTCTTCCATTCCATATGCAACCAGTGGAGGCTTTTGCTGGATTAGTGTTGCTTTCAATTGCTTGTGGGTCTGTAGCCAAAAAAAGGCCAACGTGCTTCACACATGCATAGTGATGTGTGCTTGGCACAGACATTCACGATTTGCACAGTCTGTTATAATTTTCCTTCTACATTCACAACCACTCAGTGGGTTTTACTCACAAATAGCTATCTCATTCCAAGACTGCCTGTCTGCATACATATTTTTCATATCATAAAGGTGATTCCTTCATGCTTTGTGGTTTCCAAAGCACTTTCATATTCGATATATTTTATTCTCCCCTCACGACAACCCATGTTTTGATAAGAAAATGCTCAACAAACCCAAATGCCTTACTGAAATCCATATAGTTAAAACATTGAGAATTAATACTGGTAGTGAATTTCTCATGTAATAATACTGTGCTGTGAGTTTACAGGTTTCTTTACATTATAAGGTATTTAAACTTCACAACAATCTGGCAAAAGATGTCATTGTTGCTTTATTTTATAGATCCAAAAATTCCAGGCATGCAAGTGGATTGTAAGTGCATGAGTACAAGATGTTTCTAAGCCAGGGACTATTTCTTTGAAGCTCTCTTCCAACTGAATGGGCCTTGTAGAGGTACCAAACACAGGGCACTGTCAGCTGCCTACGCCTACTCCAGCATGGAACCCGCTTTACATTGCTTCTCAAACGTCACTGCAAATTCCATATTTTCAGTTTCCATTCATGCCAAGTCCCATGGAAATATAATGATAAAAGCAGTATTTACTATATTATAAAGTAAATTCTTAGGATTCTGTTGTTTTTCCATTCAATGCCCAATGCTGTTTAAAACATGTGAAGTTGCTTGAGATGTAGGATGTATGAATATATTTCTTTTTCTGTGTTTCTCCTCCTTACCCCCTCTCTCTCTTCTCTTCACTTATTTTTAAGATTGATGACCTTAGGAGCTTCCATAGTATAAATACTCTTGCTGTGCGCCTAATGATGTCTAACAACTTGCAAGTTTTCTGTAAGTTTAACAATTGTCTCTAATTCTATTCTGATTTCTATGTAAAGGCTCTTCCTGACAAGAGTCCTATGAAAGAGACTTCAATTATTAGCTACATTCCACACATGAGGAAACCAAAATGCAAAGAGGTTAAGCAACTTACTCAACATTAACAGTTCACAGCAGCAGCTTTAGGACTTGGACGAGGGGTGGGGCACCAGTGTACTGTTCTTCCAGTGTGCCAAACACTAGCTTGTCCTCCCAGCTCACCTGAAGAGGAGAAAGAGGAGGAGGAAGAAGAGGAGGATAAAGAGGAAGAAAGGAGAAGGAAGAGAAGAAGGAAGAGGGAGGAGGGAAAAAAAAGAAGGAAGAGGAATAACCTCGGCAAATATAACCCTAGCTCCCTCCTGCTTGTCCAGCCTCCTACCTCCATCCCATCTGACACACCACTGGCAAAACTCACTTTCTAAGTCAAAGCTGATTCCCTGCTTAAATACCTTTTAGCATTCAGCTGCTACACCTAGGATAAAACACACAGTGCTCATCGTGGCTCCCATGCGGTCGGTGGTTGACTCAGTCTTTCTGGGCTTCTTTGCAGCTCCCCTGGAAGTTTTATTGGCTTCAGTTACAGCAAATTAATTACCATTTCTCCAACAGGCATGTGCTGCTCTGCTCCACCTAATACTAATCTCTCCATCTGTCAAAGTTCTACCATCTTTCAAAGTTCCATACAAACACCAGTTTCTTTGTATTGGCTTCCCATGTGTCCCCAGGTAAATTAGATTTATTTTTGGTTTCACTCTTGTTCCACCGTATTTGACTCATGCTACCCTTTTATTACAGCACTTAAGAAAATCTGCTTTTGATTACAGTTATATTCTAGAGTGTGGGAGATACGTCTGTCGTCCTTACGATGGAATGAGTCTCTGAGAGTAGAGGGGCCAGGGTGTACCCTTCTCTACATCTCTTCCACAAAATCCAGGCCAGGGCCTTGCTAGTAGCAGGATCTGAATGCATGTATGAATTTAATTGTTAGATGATATCAGTAAGAATATGAACTTGGTGTAAATCTAGTGTTTATCTTCTTTTTTTTATTTGATCGTGGTCCATTTATCTAGATCATTCCTTGAGGACAGGGGTACCGGCTTCCTGGTCAATAGGAATGCAGGTGGGAAAAGACATTGGGAAAATCTATCTGGGAAGCACATGACACCTTGTATTGCGGCCGCAAGGGGGCGTACCTGAGGGCGCTCCCGGGTGGGGAAATCCCGCATCAGGTCCTGGCCTCCTCCGCTGATAAGGAGATGGTGGTCCATCCTCCCTTTCTCACACACGCTGCCACCTCCAGGAAGATGAAATCTTCCGCGTCAAGGACCCCAAGCATCTTTTCTTTCCTTACCTCCCAGCCCAGCCCGCTTCCATTTTCCCACTCTTGTCTCAGCTACCTGATTGGCTGAAAAGTCTGCACTTTTTCCATGGCAAGGTGAATAGAGATGGGCTAGGCAGTGCTTTAAAGGACTCTGGCAGGGAGCAAGGTAGGTTTCTGGTATTTTTCTTACTAGAGAAGAAAACCAAAACCAGTACCTTCCCTTCGTTTATAGCTCACCAATATGATACTCAGCAGGAATCTTTGTACAGGGCAGCAAATAAATAGGACTGTGACATTTGGGCGTGGGTGATCTTTTGGTGTAGGGACAATCGGATATTTAACAGTATTCTTTACCCACGTGATGTAAGTAGCATGCTCTCCACCAGTGGCTGCAAGAACAACAAAAGTGTTTACACATGTTGCCAAACGTTCTTCAGGTGAGGAAATCTTCTCTGTTTGATAACAGCTGGTATGGAGCAAAAAAAAAAAAAAAATACCTTATGTGATTCTAGTAAAGCTGGCATTCCACTGGTCTTGACTCTACTTCTGTCAGCAGCCCCCCTGGCCTTTGGTGTTAGCTTCTGTAGCTCAGGTCTGGTGTGAGGATGCTTGGAGAAGGTTCCAGGAAGGTAGGCAAGGAATCAGTCTTTACTTAGGCAGTTACTTCTACAGATCGGAAGGGAGAAGGCCACTCCATAGATTCTGGCTTCACACTGGGTGCTGTGGAAGAGTCCTTTTGTAGCTACATCAGGGTTCAGCAATGGGCCAAAAAATATAGACGATGAGGTCAACTCTAATGTCTTTTTCCTTAGCCACATGTATTTCCTTGTAGAAAATATTTGGAGGAGGACTTACATTTTATGGAATCATGCTTTGAATTCAAGCAGCAGAATCCTTCAAAGAGCTAGTGGAACATTTGGAATAAGAACATTCTTCTGCCATGGAATTCCTATCCTCTGTCCACTACACATGAACACGCTTTTTTTAAAATCCAGATTCTTCTTTTTCCTTTTGAAAAGTATAGCATATGTTTCTAAATGAAAACAAAATATCTTGTCAGTGAATATTAGAAAGTGCTGCAGAAATTTTTTGCAAATCCCCCATGAACCCAGGTCTCTGTAGCATGCAGAGGTGCACATTTGTATTATATTGGTGTTCAGAATGTTTCTTTATGAAGCTTTTTCTTTGGTGTTAAATGGCCTAAAGTACCATATGTTTCTTAATAAAAAGCTATGTAAAAACCTACATTAATAAACTGAACTCAAAGCAAAGCTGCCCCAAGACGGCTCTAACTAAGCCCTTTTATGGGCTTGCCAACAATTTCAAGATTGTTTTAATGAAAAAAATTTATGTTTCTTTCTTCATAGACTACAGCACACCAATTCCCCCTGCCTTTATCCCATTCACCCCTACTCTACTCACCCTGAACCCCAGACCTAGTCAATTCTCCAGTGCCCTACAGAAGGGTCATTCACATATTGGCAAGTAGCTCACTGGAAGGGTTGAGCCATCTGGAACCTCTCTATGCACACACATGCACACACGCGCGCGCACACACACACACACATGCATACATACATGTACACATGCATACATTTACATATAACATGCACACCCCAAGCACACATATATTCATGCATGCACATGTGTACTCACTGGCTTACACACACATGAACAAGCATTCAATTGCAAGTCCTTGCTTGCTACCATGCCCAGGAAGCACACTGCCCTTCCCATGTTCACTCTATGATCTTTGGGTGCCATGATATTCAAAGTAGGCCCAGGAGACCACATGGGTCATGACATTAAAAGGAACATTCCTAGGACCTCGGCCTAATGTTCCACAAATATATTTTTAGATTCAAGCTTTTTCAACACAGTGGAGGGGGAAAAGCATGTGGCCTTCAGTCTAACATCCATCATTCTACATTGTGATTGTTCTCTATTTGCTGTCTTTGGCTACTGGAATGAAATTCCTTGAAAGTGGAGTAGATCTTGTGGATCATATTTACTGCTTGGCATAGTCCTGGCTTATCAATAAGCCTTAAACCTGTATGTTGTGATTTTGATTATTTTCAAATTCCAGTTTGGCCACAGGCTGACTCTAAGTTAATAAGAAATATTTTTGGATCAAAAGAATGAATGGAAAAGACAAGTAACTGCTTTGGGTTTGCAACTATGAAAAAAGTTAATAAATGATGGGCACTGCCTTAGTCTATTTGTACTGTTATGATAAACTATGTCGGTCTGTATGATTTATTAGAATGGAAATTTATTTCTTGCTGTTTTGGAAGTTGGGGGCCTAAATCAAGACACCAGTAAGACGGGCATATTTTAAGGATCAGGTCTTGCATGCTTCCAGAAAGGACAAATGCTCTGTTCTCTTACACAGAAGGAACCAACAGAGCAAAAGCCTCATTCTGCAGTTCTTTTTAGCCCCTATTTTTCATGAAGTCCTTTTTGCAATACTAATTTCATCAATGAGGGCTCCATTCAGTGCACCAGTTTCCTAATCATCTGCAGTGGGGGTTAGGTTTCAACATGAATTTTGGACAGGACACAGCTATTCAAACCAAAACAGCCATTTTATTTTTATTGCCTCTGGTAAGGCTAGTTGCATGCAAGTGAAGCATTCTACCCTCCTTTAACCTGAGTTTTTTTTTTTTTTCCATCAAATGTTTCACAGGGCGCCCCCTTACTAGATAGCATGATGCAGATTTAAAGGCCCATGGTAGGTGCTCAATAAATGCTGGTTCTCCTAGTTCTCCTTCAGAGTAAAAGTAAAGACCATTTTTTCTTTCTACCATTCTCCCAGGTTCATAACTTCGTTGCTGTAATAAATACCTGACCCAAACAATTCAGAAGAATAAAGGGATTTTATTAGCTCACGATTCTGGATTATAGTCAGTCATGGCAGGAGAGTTCCCAGCAGGGGCTGAGGTAACTGCCCACACCATATCCAATGACAAGAGCAGAGTGGGGAGAGGATGCATGCATGCCTCTTACCAGCTTGCCAAATGCTAACTAGCTCTCTGTCCTTATCCACCTGCCCAAGAAAAGATCCGTCTACAATGGGAAAGGCTTCCCATTTCAAATACAGCAATTAAGAGAATCTCGTACAGTTTTTTTAGAGGCCAGCTTTAAAACATTTTCTCATCTCAAGTTGACAGCAGAAACTAACATACCACCTACCTGAACCCAAGATTGCCACAGGTCCTGCGTGGCTAAGTCAATGTGAAAATGAAATTCTATAGCAGCTCTCCCCGCATCCTCAGTGAGGAAGACCAGACTATACTTTAAAAGAAAGAACCATGTGCTCGGCATCTCCCTTTTCATCTGTTTCTTTGACTATTTTTTTCTTGATTCTTAATATACTTACTTTTTATTTTTTTAAAATTTTTATTACATTTTTTGCCTAGTTAGACAAACTCAATAAGTACCCCCTTCTTCTTCCTCCCCTCCTTTCTCCCTGTTGTCACCCATTGCATGCTCTCCCCCTTACCATTCCTCCCCACCCCTTTTCCTTCCCTCCTCCTCTCTTGATGCTTCCTGCTTTCTCCCTTCCATCCTCCAGAGCATCTGTTTATATAGGCCCTGAATTTCCCTCTGAATTATCTACACTACTGAGGGTTCAGGACTCAGTGGCATAGCTTGTGGCTTCTTGAGTTGCCTGCTATATGGGAACTCTACTATGACTGTTTAACCCCATTGCCTCTAAGGATCCTACTGCCTGAAGCCTTCTCTCCTGTGCTCCGTGCTGGACTTGGGAGGGTTGTTGACATATCAGACTTTGTGCAGGTCAGGCAAGGTTGTAAGAGTCCTAAAGATGGGGAGGACCAACAATATGCAAGATACTCTGCACAAGTCTGGGCTGCAGCAGCCAAGATAAAGTCACAATGTGATTGTACCTTGCCTGACTTGCACAATATACTTATTTTTGAGAAGTGATACAGAACTAATGAAAATCAAAAAGATAGCAATTGATTCTTCAGAGTTCTACCAACAGGAGGACATTGCTTAAGATTTGCTATGGGAATGGTACCTAGGAAGGCTAACTTTTATTGGAATAGAAAGTAAAAGACTAATACACTAGACTATTGTTTAGCAGGACATCTCTTCCTACTGGGAGCTATATCTTAATAACCTCAGGGTTTCTTTACTTTTCTTTCTTTCTTTTTATTTTCTTTCTTATTTTCTTCCTTCATTTCTTTTTCCTGACTTCTTTCTTTCCTTCCTTCCCTTCTCTTCTTTTTCTTCCCTTCCCTTCCCTTTTCCTTCCTTTTCCTTCCTTTCTTTTCCTTCCCTTCCCTTTTCCTTCTCTTCCTTTTCCTTCCCTTCCCTTTTCCTTCCCTTCCCTTTTCCTTCCCTTCCCTTCTCTTTTCCTTCCTTTTCCTTCCCTTCCCTTTTCCTTCCTTTTCCTTCCATTCCTTTTCTTTCCCTTCCCTTCCCTTTTCCTTCCTTTTCCTTCCCTTCCTTTTCTTTCGCTTCCCTTTTCCTTCCCTTCCTTTTCTTTCCCTTCCCTTTTCCTTCCTTTTCTTTCTCTTCCTTTTCCTTCCCTTCCTTTTCTTTCCCTTCCCTTTCCTTCCCTTCCCTTTTCCTTCCCTTCCCTTCTCCTTCCTTTTCCTTCCCTTCTCCTTCCTTTTCCTTCCCTTCCTTTTCCTTCCCTTCCCTTCCCTTTCCCTTTCCCTTTCCTCTTATTCTCTCTTTTTTCTTTCTTCTTTCTGCTCTCTCAAGGTTTTAAATTTTGGATCTTTTTTGGGCATGTTCACCTTTTTTTGAACATTTTCATTATTTTTGTGTAGAGACAGACCATCGAGTAGTTGTGATCTAGCATGAGACACAATGGTAGCCAGTCGTCATAAAGATGAAATCCTAGGCTTACAGTGAGAGAGTGTCCCTAGAATTGGAATGTTGTCACAGAAGAGACAGGAGCTCAGTGGCCTGGAAACATTCAGGTAGAGATGGAGATAGCACGCAAGAAGCTCCCTTATAGTAAGGAACTGGAGCAATGACATGAGAAAATTAGAGAGCTTGGGGCATGCTCAGTATAAAGCTGTTCTTATTCCTGGGTTTGCTGTCTACTCGGGCTGCATGAATTCACACTGTTCTGTGGTGGGGAGGGAGTGTGGCAATAAGCCTGACATCAGGCGGGCTGCTGGCTTTGCTGACAACCTGAACAGCTGCAAAGAACCTTCCGACCCAGTATTCTTTGTGGCCTTGTCTTTCAGCAGTCCTCCTAGCCCTTTGCTTTCCTTCATCCTCTTCTTCTCTCCTCCTCCTCCTCCTCTTCTTCCTCCTCCTCCTCTTTCCTCTCCTTCCTCTCCTCCTTCCTGTCCTCCTTCTCCTCCTACTTCTCCTCTTTCCTCTCCTCCTTCCTCTCCTCCTTCCTCTCCTCCTTCTCCCTCTCCTCCTTCTCCCCCTCCCTCTCCCCTCCCCTCCCCTTTTCTTCCTCCTCCTCCTCCTCCTCCTCCTTCTTTTTTCTTCTTCTTCTTCTATCATCAGACCAGTTCTTCCCACTCTCTGGTTTTCATCTACTTTGACTTCTCTTGACTCTCAGATGCTGCACATACCCTGCCTGTGCTTGGATGCTTGGCATTTGAACTTTTTCATTTGATTTGATCTTAATTTATATCTGAATCCAGTTCTGCTACATGAGAAAATTACTTGGATGATCACATGACTAGGTCCTGGTCTCACCTGGATTTCAATTCATTTTGTGATCTCTGGCGCACTGTAGACAAGTTTATTTTTCTAAGTTTTAGCTTAAATAGCTAGTTAATGTTACAACAATTATTATTTCATCAAGAGTCCAGTTAGACCTTGATATTCTCTTTGGCACATTAACCACTAAGCAGTACAAATAGAATCCTAATATTTTCCTTGGTCAATTTAATGGTGTGCTCCAGCTAACTTAGTTATGAACACCCTTCTCCATATGAAGTAATGTTGCCTATTTGATTACGTCTCAAGTTTGAGAATACAGATATCTCAATAAAAGCAAAATACACGCACACGAAATGCATTTTAGGGTCAGACAAATTGGCTCAGTGGTAAATGCACCAATGTAAACCTGTCGATAGGAGTTCCATCCTTGGAGTCCACACAACAGGACAGATCTGACTTCTGAAAGTTGTCTTTTGACCTCACCTGTGTATGCTCATTTATCTCTCATAAATAAAAATATTCTTAAAGATTAAACATATATTTTAGATTTTTAATGAAATATGGTTGAACCTCAGAATTTAGAAAGTCTTTTTAAAATAAAAATAATTAACTTACCAGTGAGGTGTCATCAGTATTCAAAACATTTGTCACACACTATACACTGACAACAGGAGCAAGACATAAACACGAGAGGCACAGAGCCCTCAGGCCCCATCCATCCATGAGGCGCAAGCCCTTAGAATGAATGTGTGACTAAATCCATGAATTTGTGAGTTTAGAAGTCCATCCAGCAAAATGAGATCATTTGTCAGCATTACAAAATCACCACTCACTACTATGTTTAACATTGTTATTCTGTCTCGGGACAGCCAACTTAAAGAGAACCAGATATCATACGGATCCCAACAAAAGGGCTGGGGGAATGTTTTTGATGAGACAGACGTGGTGCGTTCTTGCTAGCCCTCAGTCATTTCCTGAAGGTGTCTGTCAATCTAAAATCCACTAGACTCCTGGAAATAGTAGGATTTGAATCAACCTGAACTCCAAATCGGTGTTCAAACAGAGCTAAACCATGTAAAACCATGAATGGAGCCAACGTTCCCAAGGGAAGAGGAAGAAGCTACTAAAACAGTTTGATTTGAAGCCAAAAAACTGTATGTTTTATGAAACAATTTAACTGGAACAAAAATCAGATCAAAATATTTCCTGGATTGAATTTAAAATAAACAACTAAATTTTTATTTCTTTCCAATTGAATCCTTAGCTGAAAATAAGACTTAACTTGAATTCATTTAATTTGATATATATATATATATATATATATATATATATATATATATATATATATGTTTATATATTGTTTACATTGGGCAATTTTTCTCTCCATATCTATTTTTTAAACAAAACAAGCAATGATAACTACCTACTTCAATCTAGGTCATTGTGAGGGCTAAATGATAATAAGCATGCCCCTCTTGATGATAGTGTCAATTGTCAACACGGTCCTCATCATCAGATCTTAATTGTGCACAGCATACAAGGGGTCAATTTTAAGTCCTCCAAATATACTCACTGGCCACCAGAGGGCAGCAAAAAGGTAGAAACCCTTGCTAGACTCCACAGTGAAGTTTGCCCTATTTACAAGAATAAACTTGAGGGCTTACCATGTGCCAAATACGTCCTAAGCGGGGTGATTGTATTAGCACACTTATGCCTTAAAGCAGTGAAAATTTATGTCTATTCTGTTACTATTTATATGGAGCAGATGAAGAAACTGAGGCAAAGAGAGGTGAAGAAATTTGTCTGGCAATCGAACAACAGGCAGGTGTCCGAAAGCAGAACTGGCCGTCCTCCCAGTCTGGCGGTAGAGCATCTACTCTTCACCTGCTCCAACTAACATTCATTTTGGAGACAGTGAATGCAGCAGAGGTTCAGATCTTGGCCTCATCCACAGGCCTGAGTGGCTGGGAACCAACATGACAGTTATAAAGTGTCCACAGTTTAGAGGCCAGGAGAGAGTCAAATCTGGAGCCAGAGGTGCCTGATGTGGTCTCCTAGTAGTGTTCTGGGATACCTCAAGGCACCTGCATGAATCGACCACCTTGGGGAAGGTTCAACTATGGGAGAAGAGATGAGATTTGGGCATAAATGAAAAAAATTGGGATGATTGCCCTTGATTTAAAAATAAAATAACTATCATTATGGTAGCCAAGTCCAACTGGCCCGTCCTTCTGAAACTGCAGCAAGCCTTCAAATTCAAGAAGCCAATACCAGCAAGACAGGGAGCTGACTCCATTCCATACTTTCAGTAATTTCTCTTTCCTGCTGTTGTTTTTTCATTTTTTTAAAAGAAAGAAAAGGATCTGTCTTGCTAATCATCATAGCCACTTTTCCAACATTTTAGTCTTCTGTGTGCTCCGCCCACTCAAGTCAGACTTCTGCCCTCACCCTCTCACCAAAAGGTCATCAAGGCCACTCTCCTCTGCCAATGCTAATTTCCCAATAGCTTGACTGTCTGTAAGTGTATCTACAGCATGTGATGTTCTTGCTCGCTCCTTCATGAGACTCCCACCCCATCGTGGTTTCAAATTCCCTGTTTAAACATCCTCAATCCTGGTCCCATATCTGCTCTTTCTGAAAATCAGTTTTTGGTCTTTTTGCTGGCTTCTCCCTTTTCCTATCATCTGTTGGCAAAAAATAATGCAAAGCTTTCAAAATGGTGGCCCTGTCATCAGTGTGGATGCTCCCATGCTTCTTCAACAATGCCATGGAAAGAGTTTTCTAAACTAGTCTGATTGTTTTTCTCCAATTTTCTATAATGACAGTTAGCATGGCAGTCAAGGTTTCTCTTGGCTCTTTATCTGCCTCTCCATGTGGTTCTAGCAATCCTCAGATGAGCCTTTAGTGTATGAATACTATTAGAAGAATTTCACATTCCACAGAGCTTCCTTCTCATGCCTCTTTTCTTTTGCATCTTTCAAAATTGAGTTGCAGTCATCTCCTTTAGACTCCCCTGGCATCTTTTCCTGCAGACAGAGATGCTGGTCTCCTCACAGAGCACCTCTCAGCTACCAAACAGCTGTGGGTCATTCACAGACATAAGTCTCCCGTGTAGACGCCAACATCCTTCAATGAAAGACCGTGAGTAATTTAGCTGTCATTCCCAGAATCTAAAAGTGAGGCACCAACTACATTTCTTGTGAGTGAATAAATGTTCTTAAGAATAAAAAAAAAACCAGCAGAGGAGTGTAAGCACCTCAGTGCTTACAAAAATCATAGGCAGCTTGAATTCAATTGGAATTCTGACTTTGAATCTATCTCAATTAGTTTTTACAGATCTGAAAGACAGAAATGATGTTGAAAGCAATAGATTGTAGAGTCAAATGAGAGTCAGCTTTCATCTTGGTGTTATTTTGTTATCAATGAGAAGGTCCTGTGAGTATGCTAATGAGAATCAGCAAGGGCAAGCCCAGTACCAGAGAGCAACCTGGAAGACTGAACTTCCCCTGTCCTGGATCACTCAGCAGAACAAACCCTGACAGTTAAACACAGAGCAGAAAATGTGCTTTCTGGGTAGTAGCATGATATTTAGCATAGCAGACAAGAATTATGAGAACCAGATTCCCATTCACTATAAGCAGCAGCATCTGCTCACCTTGCCTAATGCCTACCCGGTCATTGAGTAGTGATTTAAAAGTGTGAGAGAATCAGTATACTAACCCATTTGTTCAGTATGACTTCAGACAAATGCTATTGTTGCTCTATTGTGTTTTCCTCTTGACAAACTGGGTTCCAACCAAGTGAGGCAGAGACCCCAGGTGATGCTTGTGTGACATATACTCACCTCTTGTTATGATTTGAATAGGACTGTCTCCCACTAGCCCAAATATTTGGACTCCTAGTTCCTGGCTGGAACCATTGCGATCTGAGACCTGACTAGAAGAGGCAGGTTACGAGGGATGAAGGCTACCTACCAACACTTCTGGCACCACTCTATTTTGTCAACCTCTCAGCCTGGCTGCCAGATGAATATTCACCACCACATACCCAACCTCCCCCCACCACCACTGACGCAGCTACTCCTGCCATCACCCTTCCTACCACAATGGACAAAAACTGTGAAAATCAACCTTTGCTCAATTAAGTTCTTTCTGTTGGGCAGCTTATCAGAGCACTGAGAAAAAACAAGAGTCATTTTGAGTGAGTCTATTTTATTTCGTGACTGTAATGGCAAAATAAACTTGCTTGCCTAGTTTTCACCTAGTCTATTCTCCGACCATGAGAAAAGCTTCATCCTGGGGGTGCATTAGAGCAAGTTTCTGTCTGTCCAAGCCAACAATGCAGGGTTTCCCACTCCAACCTCCTGGACTTGCTGCTGGTTTCCAGTGCAGCCAGTGATTACAGGCCATGGACTTTGCATCAAACACTTTGGGTTCTAATCCCAGAGTTTCCAGTTCTTACTCCTGTGGCTTTTCGACAAGCTATTTAACCCCTTCATTCCCTAGTGCTTGCAATTATGACATGGGGACAATAATACCTCCCTCGGAGAGTTGCTCTGATGAGAAAATGCCTATAAAATGATTGGCACTGAGCCTGAGTCAACACTTTGTAAAACTGAACTGTTATGACTGAAATTCTTAGAGATCAGATTGGCTTTCAAGGAGGTCCAACTCCAGTTTAGTGTGCCTTCGCATCTGGCCTAAAACATCTGGCAACCCCAGGATAGCGACCATGGTGGTAACGGCAAAGCGCCACATTGGCAGGCAGGAAAGAGCAGATCTGCTCTTGATACTGAAGGTAATCTCTCTTGCAATCACAAGCATTTTTTGCTACTGTCAGCATCATTAAGCCAATGTTGGTTTGAACAAGAAAACTGGATCACTCCATTTATTACTATAGAAGGTCATCTATCAGCAAGATTCTAAACATACATCCCACCTTCTGAATGAGGAGGTAACAAAAAGATTGACAATCCAGCTCATCTGGTCCAGAGTTCATCTACCTGCATCCTACATCTCAAATATTAGCTCAAAATGAAAAAGAAAACATGACAGAAGTGAGCCAACTTTCCATGTATGAGACTAAACATAATTTGATTTTCAAATTTCAGACCAAGTTTTCAGAATTGACCACTGGAAACATTCTTTCCAGATTTTTTCCCCTAAAGTCAGATGTATAAAGTATAGAATAAATAAAGGAGTTGATTCTGTAGTCATTCTCTTAAGCATAAAGTCTACATTTCTATACAGAGACACAAGCAGAGAAGAGGCACAAGAAGAGGTAAATAAAGGAGATTTGGAAATCTTCCCAGATTTCACAACTGCGGGTTTTTTAAAATAGTTTCTCAAGGGAGATGTTGGGAATCACTGCAAGAGAGCTTTCACAAATACAGGTCACCCCAAATGCAAAGAGGAATGTATTTCAGCAATGTGATTAACAGCATGTCAGTCTTTGGCTCATGTCACAATACTAATGTAACATGTAGATATGTAATATTTGTCAGAAATCACTCCGAAAAGCACACATGCACATGCATGTGAATGCGTGTGCACATACACGCATATATACTCATGTGTGTCTATACACATGAATGAAGGAGTAATCATCACATGGCATAATATCCATAGATACCTCTATAAATCTGTAAAAGACTACATATCTTACATAAAGTGACATAGTGTTTGTATATAATTCATATACATTCTATTGTATGCATCAATTCATCTGTAGATTGTTTATAATAATAGCTCTGTTATTGGTTGTTATACTGTATTGTTTGGAGAAAGTTTGTATATACTCAGTGTAGACACAATTCTTCTTTACCCAAATATTCTTGCAGATATGAAACCTACTGTTATGGAAGACCAACTGTCTACAGGTGTCACAAGATCTTGTTTCTTTGAGTAAATCTTGATCACTACCACATGCATGTGTATTCTCTCTCTCTCTCTCTCTCTCTCTCTCTCTCTCTCTCTCTCTCTCTCTCTCTCTCTCTCTCTCTCCAGAAGAGTAAAGAGTTAACTAGGGAAGATGGAATGGAATGGATTTAAGGACAGCAAAGATTCTGCAAGGATGAACTTGTTCCTCACAAAGTTAGTGGCAGTTCTTGCCTTGACTTTAGTGGAATGAATAGTCAAGGACCTTCATGGAGCTAAAGATATGTACTATAGCAACTGGAGGATCCAAAGCAGTAGCCTGGGAAAAGTGAAGGAATTGCAGACTAGCTACTACCTCATGCCACTGAGGGAAGTCCACAAATCAGCAAAAGTATGGTAAATTACTAAATGGCTGCTTACTTCTTTCCTTAGAATCTACCTCTTTCCTGTCAAGTTCCACCCTTACTGAAAACATTCTGAAGGGAGAATTCTGGGAAATGTAGTTCATCATTCAGCATAGCCGGGGAAGTTGACAACTGGGAATCCATCACAGAGAGCAGATTCCTTTGCCCTGACTTCTATGAAACTAGCCTAGAATAGTTTAAAGTCCATAGGATAAAGACCTTTGACCTTATCACATTATCACCTTCTCATAACATTCAATTAAAATAATTAACTTCAAAGTTGCTTTGAATATTCAGAACTCAGTTGTACTCTGAAAGCTTAAGAAAAAGCATTTCAAGGGTTCTAATAAACATTGATTGATATAGTAGAGCAAGAGCCCCTCTGTGCATATTTTCAGTATTGAGTAAATGTCAGATCCTGCATGCCTATCCTCACTGTCCACCCTGAACCCCAGCATCTAGAGATTGAGAGAGAACTTTGCCTGACATCAAGCCACCTGGAAAATATCAGCTCAGGATTGCTAGGCGGCTCTTTAAAGCAATATTTGTCTCTTGATTTTCCAATAACTGTAGTGAGCTGGGAAATTAGGGGTGAACATTGCCATTTTAACCAACTCTTTAAAATAGAAAAAAAACTGTAAGGAGTGATCACATGGCAATATTAAATATTTTTTCATTATATTTTCTAATAATTCGCAAGCACTGGTGACCATAAAAGCCTTCATAATGTGTTTATTGAGGCCAGTAATCAATGCAGGATGGAATTTTCAATATAACACAGGCAGCCCAGGTCTGATGGCACTCTAGCCCTGTGCTGAAACATAAACTTGACTCCCTCTTTTGGGCACTGAACTAGTAAAACACAAGGGAACTTCCTAATGGAAATGAGACTACTCTCATTAAATTAAATGAGACCATTTAATGTGGGTGAAAGTGATTTAAAATTCACACACCTCCTCCAAATATGTTCTTGATTTACTTTTTAAAGAGTAAAATGGGTTTAGTAAATATTGCCAGGTATAATAAATCATAAAACATTTAACACCGATTTGTCAAATGTAGTTTACATGAACTAGCACTTAGCGTTATTTATGCCAGACTGAGTGAAATGGCTGCTGTATTAGGTGAGTTTCTAGCGAGTTAGGAAACATGCAGTGAGCAAAACATGGTCCTGGGTGGTATGTTTCAGAAAATTACACGACACTACATTATCCCCCAGTTGCCTTGCATCTGGATGTGGTATTAAATCCGCAATAAGTGGCAGAGACAGAAGAACAGGAGAAGGGCCTGAACACATTAGCTAATTTCAATTCAACCAACCAATCCAAATCACCCTCGCTTACCAGATTCTACCCACTATCCTTCCTGGCCACCATCCATTACAAAAGCCGCTGCCTTGGTACCCAAACCTGCCTCCTTACACATTTCTGTATTCTGCTTCTAACACATTTAAGTTTTCAGCACTACATCTCTTCCTAATCCTGGGTAGTTTCCTATTCTTTTCTGGGACCAACTTTTGCTCCATTCTTTGAATGTGACTATTAGTTACAGTTTATAATGTAGATCTTGAGTCATTCCCTATAGCATCTTGTGTTCTCTAATCCACATTCCAGTTTCAAATTCCCCACAATTTCAATAATCAGTAAATCAATATTCAATATTCTGGCTTATAAATGTCAGAGAAGCCTAGCCTGAGACTTCATACCCTGGGACCTTCTCCTAATGTAAGTTGGCTTGGCTAGTTCCATTGGTCAATATGATCTGATAATTGTGAAATCCATCATCACAGAAATGCCATGAGAAATTACATCACTTTCTTTAGAAGTTAAGACAGAGTAGAGGGAGGAGAAACAGCCTGATCAGGGAAGTTTATTCTCCACATGATGAACAGCTGAAACTCAATCACGAGAAAGAATTTTGACAAAAGTTCACCACAACCTCAATGTCTAGGCTCTCCTTAAAACCATAATTAATGTTTGTGTCACCATCACAATTCCCCATACATCCCTGTACACAGGGCAGCTTTGACTCTCAGTGTCAAAATGCTCCGATATTTGTCTTTTGTCTTTGACTTATTTCAACATGAATAGGACATACACTCCATTTTATTTGTGACGTTTATCTGTTAACTCTGGGGTCAAGAATTCAAGATTGATTAATTAGATTCAGAGATTTTTGTGACAGGGCTTAAACTCAATAGAGAAGTGGTGTAAGGAGGAATCGTTAGGGGGATTGTAAAGTTTGACTGTATAGTCAGAGTCAGAAGAAGCAAGGGGGAAATGTATCCTCTTTCATGGAAGACAGAACTGAAGAATTCGGGCAGCAGCATCTTTCCTGTTAGTGTTTTGTGGCTCTTTAATAAGCACTGAGTCTTTTCAATGATGACAGCAGATCAGCATCTGGCTGGACAAGATCTCTCTAAGGGTTTAAGGTGATCTTCTACTGGAACTACTTAACAGTGCAGTTTTGTGGGACTAAAATAAAAAAAAAAGGACACCAGAACTCTAGGAATGGGGGTGGAGGTGTAGAATGTTAAATGGTTGGAAAGGAGACCCCAGAATCCAAGCCAGAGGAAGTCCACTCCCCTAGAGAGTCCTAGCTTCACATCCAATGAACGTTCCACGTACCAGCAGACCTTCGCTCTGCTGTACTTTTCATTTGTGGTCCCCTGGTGGCAAATGTGCAAATGATTAAACTTACAGCCCTGCTTCATCTCCAAGGTTACGAATTTTAACAGGAAACCCTGTCAAGGTCAAACTTTGGTTACAGCCCACTCAGACTTTCTTTCAGGGTTTTGTCTTGAAGACATACTGTGTCTTATCTCAACATTATACTGGAATGCACACTTCTAGCGCCTGTCTTTCCCTCCTTGAGTCACTGACTTCAGCTGTGGCCCACCCAGGTGAGTACCATTAGTCCCCCCTTGTGCTGCAAGCAGCAATCTCAAGAGTGTCTCTGATTTTCATAGCCTAATCTCAGACTTCCATGAGAGACTGATAAATACAGAAGCTCCCAATCCTATAGATACAGAGTCATTTGTGCTTCTTAGGCATCGGACAGCGGACAGAAACTCTAATTTTCCATTATGATTGCTTTCCATCTGATCCATCTTCCTCTCCCCAATAGCTCATATCACATTATGGAGCTATTTTCTCAATAAACTACTGGTGCCCAAACACTACTACTCTCAGTTCCAGATTCTAGAAGAAGCCAAAGTAATGCCCATAATAAGCTTCTTTGTTTTTCACACACACACATACATAAATGTATACATACAAAGGCAACAGGTAATGTTCATAAGCTATCAGAGATAGAAGTTTCCCCTAGTTGGTAGGCTATAAAAATTGTTTTTGAAAGATTAAGTCGGGTACTCTTCTCTTGAATGTTTAACTATATGGTAACAGCCTTTCTAGTAAGAATACAGGAAAGTTTGATCAAGCTTCTGTTGTCAGACGTTGGCGAACACTCAGCTCATCACCAATTCCTGAGAACAGGGAAGCACCTGGTAAATCCTAAAAATCCAACAGCTTACCGACTGCGGGCACTCATTCATTCAGAACCTCCAACTCCTGCTCAGCAGAGGACACAGTGCATTTACAGGAGACCATGATGCCCAGAAGTTGCGGGGAGAGTCCTAGAATAAAATGACAGAGAACTCTGAAGTGTGCTATGTCCCTTCGAATCTTTGTTAAGTAATCATAACACAGGCATGAGTATAATTTCCCTAAGCCTAAGGAAAGGCATATCTGAACATAGTAAGCCAAACAACTTTCTGGAGTTCTCAAAGGAGAGCCAATAAGGAAACCTTGTCATTCGTAAGAAATTTGAGATGATTTTCAAAAATCTTTTGCCTTTGAAGAAGTACATTATCCCTAGCATAAAGGATGCTCTGGACCTGACAACAGACATTAAAAGCATGCCCCAAACAGGCATGATCAGACTGATCCAAATGTGTGCACTGTATGCGAAAACAAAGTGCTTCTTCAAAGGAATGTAGCAAAAGCATCACTCCACAATGCAAAACTCATAATGTTAAGTGTCCAATCAAAAATCAACTAACAGCAAGGAAGCAAGAAAAGCTGAACTATAGGAAAGATAAATTCACTGGCTCTAAGCCCAAACATATCAGGGAGCACATAGAGCCTTTAAAAAGTTGCTAGAAATATCACAGATATTGCCAAGGATATAGAAGGAAGTTTTAACATTGGGAAAGAAACAGAAGATGTGTCTTAATATATGAGTGGAAACTGTGAGAAGAAACATAAAATAACTATGTGAAAGCATACAAGATGAGATCTAAAGGTCAGAATGGAAGAAAGGTGATCAAGCTTACTCATACAGCAATGGAACCTACCCAATAAAATTCAGACAGAGATAAACAAGTTTGAAACTGTTCATGATGTCTAGGAGGATATCAAATGGACTAACAAATGACCAAGTGGGAGACTTAAAATTATCAAAATTTTTGGAAAAGTTATTTAAAGATTTCTGAATTCTATGAAAACTCTCAGCTTACAGAACCAAGATCAACCACAAGATAACAAATCAGAAGCTAAACACATAAAATTGTTCAAAACCAGTGACAAAGAGAAATATGTAAAACTATAAGGAACATTAAATAGAGATATATTCAGCATAAAACAATATTACAAATGACATCATATTTCTCATTAGAAATTTGCACACCAAAAGACTAAGAAGTAGCATCTACAAAATGCCTACAGGATCTATACACAGATTTTTTTTTCAGATATCAGACATTCACTAAAGAAATCTAGCAGAAGGGTAATGGCATCATGTTGATCAGTTTTTTGTTGTTGTGACAAAATACCTGAAAGAAACAATTTATTTTATTTATTTGTTTTTTTTCTAGTTTTACAAGCATAATAAGTGATTGTCCTTACCCCTTCTTTATCCCCTTCCCTCCTTTCCTCTTCCACCTACACTTCCCTTCATCAATCCATCCCACTCTCCTCCACCCTCCTGCCTGTCTGCTTCTGTGGGCCAGAGGTTCCCTTTGGATTGTTTGCTCTAGTGAGGGATCAGGCCTCTGTGGCCCTTTCTTGGGAAGACTCACTAATAGGGGCACTCCCTTTCCCCTGTCTAGCCCAAGTTCCTAAGGTTCCCACTGCATGTAATCATGTCTCCTGAGTTCCTTGCTAGTCTGTGGGGGAATGTTGATATATCATCAGCCATTGTGCAGGTCTGGTGAGGATAAGTCTCATTGCATTGAGTGGAATATCTTGGCCGGTGGTGGATCTCCCCATCTTTAGTCTCTTACAATCTTACAACCCCCTCTTCTGCAAGATTACCTTAGGATGGGAAGAGATTTAGTTGGCCTGATTCTGGCTGAGTGCTTTAGGGTTGCTGTTGCTCTGCATTCTGGTTGGTTGCTGTTGTATATTTCATGGCTCGTCCATTGCACTAGGCTGGGTTTTGTTTGGATGTTGAGATCTTTTCTTACTTAAAGATAAATCTAAAGATAAAATGAGAGGTGTTTAGATGGAAGTTTACTCTCTTGGGTGTTTGTGGTTAGTGTTGAGGTATAGGATCCTGTCTACTGTAAGATTCTGAGAGAAAAAATTTAAAAGGAGGAAATATTTATTTTGACTTGTAGTCTCAGAGGTTTTAGGCCATGGTCATTGGGCTCCATTTTGTCTGAGCCTTTGATAGGGCAATATATCATGACAGATAGGGAGGAAAGAAAGAAAGACATGGAAAGGAAGAAAGAGAGAGAAAATCTGAGACAATTTATGGTCCCAAAGGGCAATGGCTCTAAGAAGATAATCCTTTCAACTGTGTCTTACTGCCTAACTTTCTATCATCTCTCAAAACTCCATCAACTTATGAGCCCATCAATGGACTGACCCATTGATAAGATCAGACCATTCATGATTCCAATTACTATACCCACCAATTAGTCAACCAAAACTTCAGCACATGCCTTTGGGGGAATACTGTGAAACAAACACAACAGATAACAAACAGAAATTTGAAACAATGAGTTATAGAAATTTTGAACATCTTAGTATTATATGCAAGTAGTATTATATGTATTATATGCATATTGTAAGAAATTACCAGAAACAGCAGAAAGGCATGAGTTCAGATCCTAGATGTAAAAACATGGGGCAGGAATAGTAATGGCTTACACTTGTGGCCCTGGAAGATGGAGTCTAGGAAAACCCAGAACAAAAGCAAAAGGGAGGTGGAGCAATCCAGTATGATTCCCCAAGTTACTGTGGACCTCTACAGGTATGCAAAGTACCTTGTGATGTTCACAAGCACACCACATACACACACACACACACACACACACACACACACACACACACAAATAAATTGCTAGAAACTTGTGACTTAAAACAACCTAAATTCATGTCTTATAGCTCTAAAGGCATGAAATCTGAAGGAGCCTCACTGAGCTATCCTAAAGGTGGTTGACAGAGTTGCCTTCCTTTCTGGAAGCCCTAGGAAAGAAATAGTGAAGTTGCATTTTCCAACTTCTAAATGTTGTGTGACTTCCTTGCCTCAGGGGTCCTTCAATCTACAAAGCTTCCAATGGTTAACAGAGCCTTTCTCCATCTACTTTATCCTTGACTTTTTGCATTTAAAGGTCCTTGTAACTATAGGTCCCTTCTCATAGCTTGGAATACATTTTCTATTTTTAATTGAGCTGGTGAACTGGTTAATATTGTCACCTAGACAATATCTAGCATCACCTAAAGACTAACCTCTAGGCATACCTGTAAGGAATTATGTAGATTTTGTTCAATTAGGTGGGAAAACACATTCTCTGTGGGCAGCAGCATTCCATTAGATGGGCACCCCTCAAAAAAAATGAAAGGA
Organism: Typhlomys cinereus; assembly: GCA_023101885.1. Classification (NCBI taxonomy): domain Eukaryota; kingdom Metazoa; phylum Chordata; class Mammalia; order Rodentia; family Platacanthomyidae; genus Typhlomys; species Typhlomys cinereus. The sequence continues at coordinate 6,161,163 of JALPQD010000067.1, read as the reverse complement.
GAAAGCAAACTGAACACCAACATTCATCTCTGCTATGTAGTCAACTGCCAATAACCCCTATTGTCCCACCATGATGGACAATAACCTTGAACTGTTAGCCAAAATAAACCCTTTCTCCTTTTAAGTTGTTTCAGAGTATTTTATTACAACAGTGAAAGTAACTGATGCAGCTGGCCAGCAAGCATAACACTTTCAATCTTAATCACCCTTTCTTTGTAACAAAACATTCATAGGTTCTGGGAATAATACAAAATCAACACAAATAAAACCTCTGCTTTAACCCTTGCATTATAAATAAAGAAATCTAGAAGGGATTCTGAGAAAACAAAAACAGTATCACCATAATTTTTTATTTTTAGTCTTTCCAAACTTCACATTAAAAACAGCAAAATCAATTCACATGGACACTCTTTGTATTAAATAAATGAAAACCTTACATTCCAATGTATTCCTTAATTCCCAAACTAAGTAAAGGCAAAGATCCATAGAGTAAACTAACAAGCACAACTGAAGCAAGAGACCTTTCTCAGCTCATGATAGAGATACGTGGGAAGACCTGAAGGAGCCAGGTCAGAGAAAATACGAACTCTCAATAGTGACTTTCTAGAACTCCCTTCCAGAACAAGGTTGTTCACTGAGAAGAAACAGTTGAAAATAGAATCAAAATGGAGGAGAGATAGGACAATGAAGATGAGGGGGAAAAGACAAGATGATCCACATAGAAATAAGAAAAGACATGGAGCTTGGAAATCTCAGAAAGCAAGCAACCATATTTCTTAGTACTGTACAACTACCTACTCCCCAAATGAATGAATGGATAAATGAAGAGAGGGGGAGAGAGAGAGAGACAGAGAGAGAGAGAAGAGAGGAAGAGCAGAAGAAACAATAAGGATTGGAGATGTATGTGGAATACAGAAGAGGACATTTCTCACTAAAGGTAAGATGCTTAGGGGCATCTCTGTACTCAAAACCATGCCTTAACACAACAAACTTAGAAAACTGAGATGAAACTGAAGGAAATGATCAGGATAAGACACTTTTCAAGAATATGCCTGCTGTAGTGCAGGATTCTTTTAACCAGACCCCACTTTCCACAGTTCTACCACCTCTCAATAATCTGTGCAAAGTTGGAATCCATCAGTTAGTTATTCCATTCAGGAAGTCAGAGTCCTCATGATCCAATTATTTCCCCAAAGTCTCACATCCAAACACTTCCTGCAATGGGAACCAAGTCTCTAGTACCTTGGCCTATTAAGGGGATACTTCTTATCTAATTCTTAACCAGAACAAGATAAGCGTGAAGCTCTGTAATTCGTGAAAACTTCTGAAATTTAAATAATTGAAAACATTTAAGACTGCATATTGGACTGGCAGAGAAGAAGAAGGTTTGAAAAAGAAAGAGCAATAAGGGATAGGATTGGGAATTAGGATGTGAAAATATCATAAATTCACTATATCCATGTATAAAATAATAAAAGAATTTTTAAAAGATTGTGTACTGAAAGAACACATCAAGTGTCTCAGAATGGTGCAGAATGACCAGCTTGAGAATATTCTAACTAAATTACTGGACTTTAAAAAATGTGGGAAAAAATTTCATGTCCTTTTAGACAAAAATACCAAGTGACTTACAAAGACAGACAAAAGTAAATTATTAACAGATATTTTTACAGCAGCACTTTATGACAAAAGAAAAAGTTGAGCCACTATCACCACACAAGAATACAAAAACATTGGTCAGTGCACTCTTCCTTATACATTTAATAAAAATAAAAACAACTTCAGAAATCAAAATCAGTAAGGAGCTATCACTAAGTCTGGTAGTATTAAATCTAGTTGCTCATTATATGAATGAATAAATGTCTGAAGGATAGATTTTTATATATAGCAATTATATCTTATAACATATGCAATGCAAAGATGAAAATAAAAAAGTACTGGGAAAGCATCTGCAAAGGCATTTTTGCACTATTTTCAGCAATTATACTGGCATGGTATTATAGTTATTCTGAGACTATTGTGTAAGTAATGTTAGCCAAAGTAAATGAGCAATTATGAAATATTATAATTCTATTATCTTCTGTGTCCTTGAAAACTAGTTTTCAGTGTGGGATAAAAGAGATGAGTAAATCCAAAGCTTTAGGGAAGAAGAATAATACTGACTTTGAATTGGAATTATCCTATGAATTCAGGAGATGTTCATAAGCTCTGTACACTGGAGAATCAGCACATTAGTAATGAGGACTCCTTGTACTCACATGATGATCTTGAAATACACTTTCTCATTGAAAGAAACTGGCACTTTTGAGAGGAGTCAGTTCTCCAGGTCTAGGTCAGAAAATGTACAAGATAAGCCTGGAACATCTCAGTACCCAAAAAGCAAAGAACTTATTAAAGTCTATCAGTATAATATCAAAAGGATTCAGAAGGCAACCTTAGAGATGTTCCTTGTCAAAAATAACACAGCTCATCAAATCCCACAAAACAGACTTAAACCCATGAATTATGTTTATATATCCAATTCAAAATGAATTGGTCTTTCTCAAAGGCTAGTGATAAACCAATTAAAAGTGGTAAATAAAGGGAAAGACCAAAAATTCATCCTTTCTCTCCTATGTGATTGACAAAGAAATACCTCTCTTTATAAAAGAAGTGTACAAATAAATGAAATTAGATTATCATATTCTGAAGACTATGATGGATTATGTGTATTAATGGTCTAAGCAATGGAGTCGAAAGACTGCCAGCACCATGCCCCAGAACATACATTGGCTTTCTGGTGAAAGAGTCAAACTTCACAGCCTTGCCAAAGGGGCAGAAACAGGTCTGCCAAATCAGAAAAAAAAAGCATCAAAAATATAAGTGAAATGGCACAATGAATGTGTAAAAATAAGCAAACCAGATTATAGGAAATCTTATAATCCAAACTCCTCAGTGGAAGGAGAAAAGGATGCAAGGCAAACTTGTGGCCTAAAAGAATGTGAAAGTTATGTCCATTTGTTTTTAATGAGAGACTACAAGATTCCCAGAATGCATATGGTTGATAAATATACGTGAAGACATTCAATGCAGTAGAAAAAATATCATGAATGACATCCAGAAAAGAATGACAATAAAATACGTACTGGGACAGCTGAAAACAACATTAGAAAACAATGTCCATTGTGTTTATACTGATGAGATTTTTTTTTACATGGCACCAGTATAAAATGTAAAAAGACATCAATAAAATCAACGTTAATGTGTAAAATAGGTTATTTGAAAATAAATTTTTAAATTTGCCCATAAATTCAAGTACTGAATCCTTGTAAAAACCAATGAAATCAATGAACTTCCTAATAAGCTGATCAAAAAAGTGAAAAGAAACAATAAATACAGAAACAGTATATGATAAAGGAAAACTGCAAATAGAGAAAAAAGAAATATCCTCTCCAATGCCATTGTCATCTAGGTAAATATGTCAGGAAATATTGAAGATGATAACTTTCTGAGGGACATCTACCAAGTAACTAGGTTTACAAATAGACTAAACAAATCAATCAAGTGCTTTAGAAGAAATGGGAAAGTCAATAAGAAATTATTTTCTTTCGTTAAAATTAGATGACTATAGTGGGAGTCATTTTTAAAACAAGTTGAATAACAAAATAATGTCTCCTTGACTAGTTGTGTGTTCCAATACAAAGATAAAAGGAAGTTCGCTGTTGTATGCACCAAGCACAGCACTGACAAGACTCAACGAAAATTGCACAAAACAATCATGAAGCACCTTTCTTCTGTATACTAATACAAATGATAAATAAATATTAATGAACAGACTCCAGCAACTCATCACATAAATAATACAGTACACATTTATATATTGTCTCAGTATCTCTGTGTCTCGGCAATGTAAAAATGACTTAATAGTGAGACGAATACTACTTCAATACATGATACTTAGTATATCTAAAAAATCTTGTGATTATCTGCATAGATTTAAAAGACGGTTGGTAAAATTCAGTATCCATTCTTTTTATAGGTGTATAATTATTCCTATTTATTTATTTATATCACTTAGAACATAAACAATTGGCAAGATTTTTATAGGAAGTTACTAAATCACTTCCTACAACAACAAATACAGTTGATATCATTCTTAGAGCTCCAGTGCACAAAAGGAGGGTAATAATTAGCCCCAACTAGAGATGTGGTTTAATGTGCTTAGAATATACACAGATACCATTCTAAGGCTGACTATATGAATTCTGATAGTATTAATCCACAATCTGACATCTTGGAGACAGGCTTCTGGGTCCACTTGAGAGATATTCTCCAGATTGAATTTAGGCTTTGGCCATACTTTTATGGGATTGTATTGAATGTAAGAAGACTCGGTATATCAGTGGGCAGTACCATACCCTGGACTTGGGTTACCTGGATTGCATAAAATGGAAAAAGGTGAACAATAGTGACTGCATTTTTCCTTCCTATTGATTGTGGATGTGAATGACAGGTTCCTCCGATTCCTATTGTCACGAATTCCTGACCATGCTGGACTGGCACCTGACTCTGTGAGACAAAAAAATATCTTTACCTAGAAGATGATCAGGCCAGGCATAGTATCTATTCTTAACTTAAAAAAATATTTGAATTGCAAGAGGCACAACTACATCCCAGAGTCTTTTGAGGATTAATGCAGGATGAGGAAAGCCACTTTCCTCAATGGTACACCCATTGATACATCATCCACATTTTAGCAAGTGCTCAGACACCTGGTGGTAGAGATAACCCAGTGAGGTTCAGTGATCTGCACATGGACAAAGACAAGAAAGAATGATGGAGACTAGTTGGGAAGAAGGTTTACATTGAAAAAAGAAGGGGGAAATAGGATTGGACAACAAGGGCTGAAATGGCACAAATTCATTTTATTAATGTATGGAAATACCAATGAATAAAAATAAATAAATTTTAAAATAAGAAGCAACAAAACTAAAAGCTTAACTAGTAATTAAATAAGAAAGATAAAAATATTCTTAACATGATAAAAAAAAACCTCCCAACTTACAAATAATCCAGTGTGCTGCTTAATAAAGTGCTAATAAGTATCACCCTTAAAGTCTGAAAAAAACATAATTTCTGCTCTGAAAACTATTGTTTATTCTAATTTTTGTTAGACAAAGTAACTTTCACAAGAGCAAATATTAGAGGTATAAAGAAGTAAAATGATTACATTTTGCTGGTGGCTCAGTGAAAATTAATCAGTAGATTTAATACAGACAGAGAATAAAAAGAAAGATAGATTCTGCAACAAGACTAGTAGGAAAGAAGTACTAGAAGTAAAACCATGCAAAATCTCTCCTTGAATAAACATTTTTAAATATTCTTAAGGCACAGAAAGACTTGAATACATGGCAAGTCATACCGTGTTCTTGGATAGGAAGACCCAGTGTCATAAAAATGCCATTGTTTCCTAAATTAGTCTATAAATAGACCATCATTCCAATAAAAATAGCAACACTTTTTTTTCTGGAACTAGGCAAACCAAATCTAAAGTTTGTACAGAGCAATAAACAAGTAAGAACAGACATAAAATCTGAAACAAAGAAGTAATTAGGGTGTACTTGAAAGGAAGAGCCATCATAATAAAATTTTATTATAGTACGATAATCTCAAGAATTAAAAAGGTGTGATGCTGGCACTTGAATAGAGACAGATGATTGCATCATGATAGGAAGCAAAAGATGAATACAAATGCGCAGAGGAAATAAGCTTTTGAAAGGAGATGGCATTTTAATGCATAAGGAAAAAATAGTATTAATTAAATAGTAAAAAAACTAAAAGTCACTTCTGAAAATCAAAGAATGGTGAATTTAGAACACATGTGTTACTCTAAATAATTTTAGTAAGATCAAATGTCTAAATATAAACATTAAAACCATAAAAGTTCTTTAAGAGGGAAAATTGTTTCAGAAAACTTGATTAGGGAAAACAATTCTAATACACATTAAAGCTGATAGAATTTTAATTACAAAGAAAAACTATCATAAGCAAATTCATTTTTTATAAAAGGACAAATTAAGGTTTATATTCATTTCTGTAAAATAAGAACCCATGTAAAGCAGTAATAAAAACAATAAAACTAGGACTGGAAAGATGGTTCAGGGGTTAAAGCCTTTGCCTCCCCAACAAAAATTTCTAACTTCGGATCCCAAATCTCATGTTTAAAAAATGACAGGCAGAAATGGCAGCAAATTGCAATTCCATCCCTGGAAGGCAGAACTTGATAAACTTCAGAACAAATCAATAAGGAGCTATAGCAATCCAGGATGATTTCTGATGTCACCCTTGGGCTTTCACAGGCACACACACACACACACACACACACACACACACACACACACACAGCACACACACTAAAATAATGGGCAAAGGAACAGTTCTTAGAAAACAAATAATGTTTCTCAAAAACGAAGAAATGTTGAGCCTTATTCATAGAAATTTGTAAACTGAAACTGCACTAAGAAGCCATGTTTTCTGCATTACACTGTCAAATGTTTAAAAATTTGCTGACATACCTATTTGTATAGAGATGGTGAATGTGCTCATTTGACTCTGCTTCTGAAAAGGACAGGTTGCTAAGATGTAACAAAGTTTGATAAGTTTGGACCTTATCATTTTACTTTTTAAAACTGATAAAGCAAAACTCATGCAATTCAAATGGCTTTTAGATACATTCACCCAGTATAAGTGATAATGAAGTCTGAAAACAATCCTGAGTTAAAAGATGGGGCACAGGTTAATGTGTGTCCTTATAACCACTACAGAAAAAAATTTATAAACTCTTTATATATTTCCATGAAGAAATGTAAAGATAAATTGTTAAGTGGGAAAAGAAAACATATTTGATCTTACTGGAAAATGACAAATGGCATAACAAATGGTATAACAATGGTCAAAACATATAGCTACTAATGTGTGAATGGGTGTGCAGGTGAGAAAAACATATATGTATGCATACATATTCATAAAAATTATATATATGCACATATGTACCACATGGATTTTTTCCCTTGAACTGATAAAATATTTCCAGAGAATATTTCAAGAAACTGATGCTATTTTGACATGTGAAGAAGATTTAAGCTAAAGATAATATTAGAAAAAAGAATTACCTTTTATATAGTTATTGAAATTTGGGCTATGTGAATATACTAATTTGCATTTGTGTGTATGCAAAGGCACACAATAGAGCCAGATTGATGGGATTGGCTTCATAAGCAAAGGGACCTGAGTTTAGATCTCCAGATCTCACATAAAAATACTGGAAAGAAACCATAATGAAGAGTACCAGCAATTCAGCAAGGCTCATCCAGAATTAGGCCAACCTAATCTCTCCCCTTGAAGAAGAGGAAGGTTCACCATTGAACAAGACATCTGACTCAAGGCAAGACTGCTGCATCTAGGAAACTCACTACAGTGAGACTTGTCTTTATCAGACCTGCATAACGACTGACATACCAACATGCCCCCTAGACTACCTAGGAAAGTAAGAAAGATAAGAATGCACAGTGGAAACCTTGGAGTCTAAAGTTGGAAGAGTGACAGGAAATGCCCCTATCAGTGGGATGGACTGAAGAGAGGCAGCTTGATATGCCTCAGAGGCCTGCACCCCCACAAGAATAGATAAGCCAGAGTGAACCCAAGGGTCCAGAGAAGCATACAGGCAGAAGGGTAGGAGGGAGTGAGAGGGATTGGTGAAGGGAAGGGAGGATATGGGAGGGAGGAGGGATGGAGGGAAGCAGAGATGAGTACTCAATATGCTTATAAAAGTAGAAAATAAAAAAAAAATACTGGGCAGAAATGGAAGCACCTGTGGTACCAGCCATGGAAGGCAGGGACTGGGAAATCCTAGAGCAAAGCCATAAAGAGGTAGAACAGTCCAGGATAATTCCCAATATGCCTTGGACCTCCACAGGCACACACACACACACACACACACACACAATGTACACAACAAATATATTTAAATGTAAATTAATAGTGAGTGTCTTGAAAGATGTGATTATTGTTGATTTTACACCTTAGTTTCTGGATTTTCTACAACTTCCTACTATAACAATTGAAGTATAAATTTATTTTATTTTATATTTATTTGAGAAAGGGAAAGAGAGAGAGAGAAGAAGAGAGAAAGAGAGAACAAATTTATGACATGGTACATGAGTGGAGATCAGAGGATATCTTTGGAAAGCAGTTCTCTCCTACTGCCGTGTAGGTTTCTAGAGACTGAACGCAGGTTTCAGAAAGACCTGAGACTGCTGCATCTGCCACTCACCAGCTGGATGTCATGTGCCATATCTTTTGATTGTCTAAGCTGAATTTTTATCCTATATAAAATGAGAATAATGATACGTTGAATGTCTGAATTTGAGGGAAATCAAAAATGAAAGTGTCATTTCAAAGTGTACATAAATCGCGGGTTTGCAGAACTTTGTAGTGGCATTGCAGTGAGTGCACTGCATTCTAGCCGATCATCAGATTGTTCTGCTCTGGTGTAAGACACAAGTTGGCCAGTGAGTTAAGTGAAACCAACCAGAGTCTCAAACAGCTATGAAGTAATCAAACTCTCTTTCCCATTGTTATTTCCATTTGGAAAATGAAAAGAAAGAACACGTTAGCAGAGTTCCACAGGAACGTTTCCAGGGAAAAAAATTCTCCCCCAAGGAGACAGCACTCTCTTGAAGGCAGACATGACTCCAACAAGCCTCATCTAATTCAAGCTCCATCCAGGGTCCACTTGCCTCACAATCCGACTGCTTTACACACCCGCGCCTTGCTGGCCATACTCAGAAAACTCTGAATGGCCTGGCCACCCCATCTAGCACTCTCCCAAGTGCCACAAATGTGCATGCATGTGGACACACGTTCATCTAGCTATATTTTCTAAATTATGTGTAGAGTTACCAGAGATGATGCTGAAACCATGAAATAATAATAGTTATGTCAGCAGGAATGTGGGGTTGGAACTCAGTGCTGCTTGTAAAACAATCTATCGTTTCAATAAAAACAAGCCAAAAGATCAAACACAGTCCTGATTCAGTGTCCATAAAGCTCTATTATTCAGTAATAGATTCAAAAGATCCTCCCCCTTCCCCTTCATATCTAAGGCAACAACTCAGACACGAGTGAGCAGTTGTGTTCTCCTCACCTTGGCGGGCTCACTAGCTGATGTCTCTCTCTCTCTCTCTCTCCCCCACCCCAGGAATCAGGACCTTTAGAAAACCTAGCCATTGTAAGTGCTCAGAAAACTCATTCCCTGGAGATCCCCAGTACACTCCAGTGTGTCCAGTCCCCAACGCATCTCTGATATCTCCAAGGGTGTTAACAAAATGTTAAAAATAAATGGAAAAACACATTTAATTTGTTTATTTTTTCTTTAATTTGTTTATATCACATAAAGCCCCTTAGGGACAATCAGGATGGGTTAAAAAAAAGTCAGCTACCACAAATATTACAAAAGTTTGTGAGTTCCTGCTTCAGGTCTCTGGGAAATCATTTCATGATATTAGATATAATAATTACAGTGTGGTCTGTGAATTTTCTACTGCTGGGGTTCAAATCTCAGTTTCCACACCAACTACATGACTTCCATTATTAACCTCATGCATTCCCCTTTTAGCCTACTAGTATTGTGAGAACTTAATAGAATTATCCTTGAAAAGCTCTGAGCACATTGCCTGCCACAAAATAAACATTTGCTGCACAGTGACTGTTATTTCCCTTACTGTTAGCGATACTACGACTGAAAAGTACTGATGAGCAAATACGCAGGAGGACATAATGCTCTTCCTTAAGCAGCTACCCGAAGCATCTTAAGGCCACAGATGGAATACACTCCAGAAAGCAGGATGCAGCTGCCTTGTCTAGAGTTCAAGGCCTTGCCTCCCAGGCCGCACTGTCAGTATGTGCTTCAAAAAAAATGCGTGTGAGCAGGCCAAAACTGTCTTCCACCCTGCGATGAAGGATGCTGACGGGTTGGTATGCTGCATTCGATTTTTATTAGGCTGGCTCTTCTCTGCCTGCATTCCAGCTCATCTCCAAGCTTCCACAAATGGGTGGGCAATGCAGGAGCAGCACGAAACACACGACTTTGTTTTGGTGTCTTAACACTTCAGACAGATGAAAAGAATCGTCTTCAAACTGGCCCATCTCTGTAGGCTGTGACTTCAACTGAACATACTTCATTTTTTCCATGAGGACGACCAAATGACCTGTTGGTAAATGTTTCAGGAAACAGATCATAGCAAGAAGAAAACTAAAGGCATATTTGAGTTTATGAAGATACCTAATTTTCCATCACGGAGAGATGTTCTTCTTCATCTCCATGTATGTTATTCATCAAAGCATCTTGACACTATTTACTGGAAAGTAATGGCACTGTTTACCAGAAAACTAGCTTAATCTGCTACTCATTGTTTTCATCAGTTAAATAAAACTGACCTTTCATCTTTAGCATTGTGCTTCCAGCACAATCCTGCCAAAATCACTAATGATCTATGTTCCTCAGACAGCTGCAAGACATTCTCCACGAGTTAAGGAATAGTGGGGTGGCCACTCCATTCTGAGATAGAAGGGCCCAGCATCAAGGGCCACATGAACAGGTTAGCCCTTTAACTAAGCCATTAAGTGAGATCCAGGGATGGGGGGATGAGTAAGCAAAGATAAGAAAGGTTGGTAAAAGGAATTTCCCCACTTGGTACAGAACCCCTAAATCAAAAGCACTCAGTCATAAGGGCTGAATCTACAACACTCGGTGTCAAGGATAGAATTTACAATCCACCAAAAATCAAGCTTGCAGCTTCGCATTGTGAAGTTAATACATTCTAGAGCACAACCTGGTTTGCCCTAATCAGTATTCTTCAGTCATCAAGATTGGCTGGAGCCAACAGCTTTTTTTCAGGGAGAATGACATCAACATTACACATAATCTCATGTTACTACTCACAATGACGAGGCACACATGTGAACTTGTGCTGTTAAACTCAGTCTCAATTTACCTATAAAGATCAAAGTTTATCCATTCTCAACATCCAATATCCAAGGCATGTAATCAGCAGTCTCATACACTACCCGAATTACAGATGCAAACATATTCTGATTAAAGCCAGTATGGTCTTTAATACTGAGTTTTACCTGGTATTTTTGTTCACCAATTGTACATCTTTTTTGCAGTAACAAGACCTTGATTCTCCTTCAAGGAATGGCTCTATTCCATGCCCAAACTGTGAAACCAAAAAGTGGTGAGTAGAGCAAAACTTGGGGGAAAACCTAAATACTGAATGTTTGATAGAGGAATGAATAGCTAAAGGTATAGCAAAGCATCCATTCAGCATAATATCTTCTACTTTCCTCATTATCACAAATGGTAGGAGTTCTTTCTTTGAACAGTTATGCTGTATCACCATAGGCTCAAAAGTTACAGAGACAATCAATCAAGGACCAAGCTCTATAACCGTGAGCCTAAATAAACCTTTCACCTTTATAAGGTGATTTCTCACAGGTATTTGTTACAGACAAGAAAGATGACTAACACAGTACCCCTTTAGCTTATGTCTATGACATATGCTGTATTCCTATGACCACCTTCTTATACCTCCAAACACGCACCTTTTATAATTCTGTGTATGTTATTATTATATAAATTCTATACCCTGGAGTACATTAAAGTTACTTGAGTAATTAAAAAAAAAGAAAAGGCTGAATAAGGTAGCTGTTTATACATCTTCACTTCTAAGCATGACTGGTTCTGATTCAAAAAGCCGTACTTCTGACCTTCTCTCTTGCTATCTCTTCATTAGATTCCTCTCAAACTCCTATGCATGCTTTACTCTGCACCCTGGACATTCTCAATCTATCTTGAAAACTACCTGTCCATGGAGCTGCTTTGTCAACTGCTGAACCTGCGGGCTTTCTTGAACCTAACTCCGAAAACATTACTGTCTCCCTTCATCTCACTCCTTCCCACAGCTGCTTAGATTTACAGTCTATGTCTGTATGTCTGCCCTCGAGCTTCAAAAAAAAAAAAAACAGCTAGGTAATATTCTGTTGTATAATTTGTATTGTATTGTACATATGTAGCAAGTCTTATTTATCCATTCATCCACTGATGGGTGATTAAGCTGCTTCCATATTTGGATATGCAAATAGTGATGCACTAAACATGGAGATGTCAATATCTACACTGGGTGATGATTTGTATTCCTTGGGGTACATATCCAACAGAGGAATGTATGCTTTGCCATACCAAATTGTACCGAAGCAATGATCTGCATGACTTTCATCTTTTACATGGTTTTGCATTCTGGTATTTTGATGAGGAATGATGTTGAGTATATTTGTATAAATCCATTGGCTGATTTTATGTTTAAATGTTTACTTAGGCTCTTTGTTCTTATTTAAGTGAGTTAGTTCACTTTTCTTCTTGTTCACATTTACTTAATTCATTGTTACAGAGTTATGTGTCACTTGTATAGTTTGGATATTAATCCAAATATTAGGACAAATACTAATTCATCAGATATATTGTTTGAAAATATTTTCTTTTTGACATTTTATTATGGTTTCCCTTCCTGGGCAGAAATATTTTAGTCTCACACCATTGGTTTATCTTTGTTCTTGTTGCCTGATATTTTGCATGATGTACAAAAGAAGTCATAATCAATGAGCTTTCTACCTGTATTTCCTTTGAGAAAAATCTATAATGTTGGATATCATATTTAGATCGCTAATTCACTGTAAATTGAATGTCACATCTGTGTAAAACATGAGCACATGAGATATCTGCATTATATGGAGATATCCAATTCTCCCCAACACTATTTTCTGAAGAGAGTATCTTTTCCCCAATGTGTTTTCTTGGTGACCTTGCTGAAAAGTAATGGACTGTAAACACTTGAGCATATTTGTGTTTTTTATCCTGTTTCATTGGTCTCTGTGTTTCCTTTTGTGCCAATTTCATGCTCTTTTAGCTTTATAAGGTACTTCAAAATTTCTTAGTGTGATTTCACTAACTTTATTTTTTTGTTCTCATATCTACTTGAGATCTTTTGTATTTCCACAGAAGCTTAGAATTTTTTAGTATTTCTTTAAGAAATATATTGTAATTTTGGGAGAGAATGCATGGAATTTGTATATATCTCAGAATAGTATGGACATGTCAGCAATATTGTTTATTCTAATCCACAAGCATAAGACGTCTATATATTTGTGTCTCTTGATTTTTTTCATCAATATTCCATAGTTTTCAGTGTGCAAACTTATCTTCTTGACTAAATTTGATCTGGAGTATTCTTCATAATGTTACTTTGAGATATGTTTTCTTGATTTTTTATTCTGATAAACTATTGTTGCTTCAAAAAAATGCAAGTCATTTTTGTATGTTGATTTTGTGTCCTGCTACTTTAAAATATTTCTTTATCTTACATATGGAATAAAAAAATGAATGTATAGACATAGAAAATAGAATATTAATTACAGGAGTGGAGATAGAAGGAAATTGGTAGTATATGTAAAAGTGTATGAATTTTCTATAGTACAAATACTAATAAATCTAAATATCTAATGTATAACAGAAATCTATAGTAGTATTGTCTTACATGTTTAAAATGCTATAGAACATTTTAGATACTTTTAGCACATACATACAAGGTAATTCTGTAAGTTCATGGAATGTTCATTTACTTACTTTTAGAAAGCACTTAACTATGTAATGTATATCAAAAGATCATGTCATTCACCTTAATAAGGATATATATATACATATATGTATGTATGTATGTTTGTATGTATGTATATATGTATGTGTGTATGTAAAAATACCAGTAGCATCAATTTCTTATGTTTTCCAAAATGTGCTTTTAAAAATCTTTTCAGAGCTTTAAATTTTGCACTAAGGTAATAAAATTCCTAGTAAGTCAGTAACATTGCTTAATATTTAAATACACAGCCACCCACTTGTAGCAGCAGAAAGCATGTTGAGTTTAATAGACTCTTCTGCTTTCTCTCAAAAGGAGTCATCTGGATTTTGTAGTAAAAAGGATGCAGAACCCGTGACAATGTAAGAGAGATCTGTGCATATTAACACCAAGAAATCTCCATAATTATCATTATGTGAAACAGCAAGCTGTAGAATCTGTAGCTTAATCTAATTTGTGTAACTGTGTAATAGGGGCATAAATATACATGTAATCACAAAAACATTTCAATTGATAAAGTCAGAAATGACGAACACCTGAGGAAAGGCATATCACTGCAGGAGGGAAGAGAGGTGAAAGGGAACATCATTCAAACTATATTCATTTATATTATTTGGATTTTGATAATAAGCATAGTATGATATCATAATATGTGAAATTCATAATTAATTCTATTTAAAATGCGTAGTCAAAAACAAAGCCTTTATATACAAATAAATTATGGCCTCTAGCTTCAAAAATCATGTAGTTACCAACAGGAGAGTTCTCTAATGAATTCGTAGATTCACCAAGTTACCTTCTTTTCAGAAATGCATAACTGAGAAATCCAAGTTTTTAGCATGTAATTTACCCAATAACAATACAATGTAATGTCTCTTAAGCAACTCAAATGAAGCTCAAATCCCCTTGCTCCACTCCTCTTGTTGTAAACCTTGTTGTCAGCATGAAGTGCTTCCTTACAAATTTAGAAGTACGTACATATGATTTGTATCTTCACATTAGACAGGTGAAGTTAAATACATGTTTGCTAGGTCCTCAGATTCCAGGAAATGTGTATTGACTAACATGATTTTCTTAGAGTCTCTCATATTGAAGAAATGATATCATCAATTTTAAAATGCAAACTTTCAAGTTTTTAATACTTTAGAGTGGAATAGAATTCCTCCGAGTTATAATACCAGTTAATTCTTGATGGATGGTCTAGAAACTCTATTTTGGAATGTTGAATCATTGCCATCAACTGCCTTGTGACCTCATGCTGACCTGAACAATGAATTACATTCATTTTTAGTATTCAGTTCATCAACATATCTTAAACTAATTACTTTTATATGTGTGCTACATTAGTCAGTTTACCTAGCTATCTCATTAGTTTTAATATCTTTCAGTTATTTCTACAGGACTTTTTATATGAACATGATTTTGCTATAAATGATAACAATTTAATACTTAAGTTTCTTATTTCTTCTTCTCATTTTATCCATTGATTAAAATCACCTCCTGTACCAAGTTACTAGTCTCATGGAAAGTAGAACATCCTTATCTATTTCTCCAGCTTGATTAGGAACCCTGAAGTTTCACTTTGGGTATGATATTTGCTCTACATTTAAGATAGCTCTTCTTTACATTTTTATTTAAAAATCTTCTCAGATTATTATCTAAATTAAAATATCTAGATTAAAAATATTTAAAATATTTTAGATGACTGTTAATAGTTTATGGATGTTTGGATGTTACCAGTCAGTATTCAATGTTTGTTTAACAAGCAGTATATCACTAATTGGGGAAGAGCTTATGTGGGCTAATGTCAATGGTTAATGCCAGCTGAGGAAAGAGGATCTACTGACTTCAATGGCATAATCACTAATAAGTGGCTTAAGCTGCAGCAGATGTCCAAACACATGCTAATGCAGACAACCTCTATTAATCATACACACACGTACAACTCACACGCATGCACACAAATGTACACACATGAAAATAGGCAGGAAACTTATTGAGAAAAACCTTCTCAGTCAGAAAAAAACAGGAATGGAGTAGGGTAATATGGGGGGAAAATAACAAAAATTAATTGTGTGAAATGGTCAATGAAATAATTTTAAATTAAATAATATAATTAAGATGATTTAAGATGATGTAAGAGTCTTCTTTGCTGTTTTAAGGAAATGCACTACATTGGTGAGATTTTCTTATTTTGGTCATTTTACATTTCTACTATGTCTTTGCTTAGACACGTGTCTTGTTTACTTCTAAGGGAAGTTGTATTTGCTGATGTTTAAAGTTTGTGCTCTGTATACTTGAAAGAAGGATGTTCTATACATAATCCTAACATAAATAAGTTAACTTTTTGATATTTTGAAATTTATATGTTTGAAATTCTAAGATAAGCATAATTATAAATGATAAACTTGGGGCTGGAGAGGTGGCTCAGGGGTTAAGCCTCTGCCTTGCAGGCAGAAGGTCCTGAGTTTGGATCCTAGACCCCACGTATAGACGCTGGGCAGAAGTGGGGGCGGCCTGCATTTCTGGTCCTGGTAGGGTGGAGCCTGTGAATTCTGGGGCAGAGTAAACAAGGAGGAGGTGGAGGCAGTCCATGGTGGTTCCTCAGTTCTCCTGTGGTTACACACACACACGTGCACGCACACACACATTTGAATAAATAATATAAATTAAAAAATAAGTGATAAACTTATTAGAAATGGTAAGATAAAATACTACATGGTTATACCTGTAGGATTCAAATGATGTTCAGGGAAATGCAAATCCAAACTTCCCTGAGATACCATCTCACTCCGGTCAGGATGGCAAAAATCCACAATACAAACAACAACAAATGCTGGAGAGGATGTGGAGAGAGGGGAACTCTCCTACATTGCTGGTGGGAATGCAGGCTCATACAGCCACTCTGGCGAGCCGTCTGGAGATTCTTAAAGAAATTAAAGATTGAAATGCCATATGACCCTGCTATTCCACTTTTGGGAATAACCCCCCATGCAGCAGAGGTTCACCTCGATAGCATGAGCACGACCATGTTCATAGCAGCACTGTTTACAATAGCAAAGTCATGGAATCAACCTAAATGTCCAACAGTTGACGAGTGAATAAGGAAACTGTGATACATCTATACAATGGAGTACTACTCACCCATCAAAAATGATAAATACTGGAATTTGCCGGGAAATGGATGTCATTAGAAACAATTATATTAAGTGAAGTATCCCAAACCCAGAAAATTAAGCGCCATATGTACTCCCTAATAAGTGGCTCCTAGTACCAAACCCACCCAGCCCACCTTGAGACACTCAAAGGTAAATCTATGTAATACCTATAGTAATTGCAAGGATTATGAACAGGAGGTATGGGGTTAGAGGGCCACACCAGAAACAAGGAGAGAAGTGACGATGTTACAGCAAAGAAAATAGGCCTCCATCAAGGACTGCAAGTAAGTAATGTGACACCTGGTTAAGTTCACAGACGTTCGATCCTGATCATTTTCAACTAAGGGGGTATGATCTCACCAGAAGGGGAGGGTATATAGTCTGGCAGATAAAAAGTAACCATTTTGCAAATGGGTGATTGACCCCTCCCTCACTGAGGTTTCCTACTTTTATTACATCTACCTTTGAATGTGCTCTTATAATAAGACTCCAGTTTAACAGCTTTTTGTCTCTGGCCAGGGGGTGACATACAGTGCCCAGCAGGATGGAGTGAAGGGCATTGCAGGAGCAGCAAAACTGCAAAAGAAAATCAACAAACCACAATCCAGAACTTCAGAGACTCTATATCAACCACCTAGAACTAGGCCAGCCTAATCTCTCCCCATCCTGAAGCTCAGGGACATTTGCAGAAGAGGGGGCGGTAAGAGTGTAAGAGCAAAAGGATGGGAGGAGCAATGATTTGCAAGATACTCCACGCAAGTTAGGGCTGAAAGCAATCATAATTGGACTTTGCATGCCCTGCGGCAATGTCCAACACACTATTGACCTCACAAAGTCTAGCATCTGCTAAAGGCACCAAGATCCTTGGAGGCAAGGGATTGACAGCCACAATAGTGTTCCTATGCTTAAGGGGAACACAGGAAAGGGTTCAGGGAAATGCCACTGGGTCCTTGTACGATATCGGGGAGGAGGGCCCAGAGGAGAGTCAGGCATGGAAAATAAAGGACTCTCTGGGCATTGGGGCGGGAGGCACTGGGGGATGGGCTGGGAGGGGTGAGGGGAGGGGGATCAGGGGGTTTGGAGGGAGGAGGAGGGAGGGAGGGAACTGGTGTACCTATTAAGTTTGTATGAGCGGAAATAATAATAAAAATGTATAAAAAATAAAATAAATGTACATTAAAAAAGAAAAGAAACTGTAAATTCGAAAAATATATGCTGCATATTACTTCAATGAAAAAAAGATTCAAATGATG
Source organism: Typhlomys cinereus (assembly GCA_023101885.1). Lineage (NCBI taxonomy): Eukaryota > Metazoa > Chordata > Mammalia > Rodentia > Platacanthomyidae > Typhlomys > Typhlomys cinereus. Next base: position 6,143,022 of record JALPQD010000067.1, on the reverse strand, counting down.
TTGTAGTCAAAGGAAAATTCATTAAATATCAAAGTGAATGATTAAAATTTCTCACTGTTTCACAAACATTTTAATTTTATTATAATTAATCCACCTAGTATAATTTCCGCTTTAGGAATAGAGATTTAGCTATGGTTTAATATATTGCTCACGTATTTGTGTATGGACTTTTCATATGTATCTGGGGAGGGAAAGCATTTATTTTTTTGCTAGTATTATATGTCAACAAAAATATGTATGATAAGGATTATTCACTGGGCTATTCAAATTCTGTATTTCACTGACTTTGGCCAAAAAATACCAATAGTCATATTAATACTTCTAACAAGATTATGAATTTTTCAGTTACTATTTATGTGCTTCTAACAGATGTTGTTTTCCACTTCTCAAAGTTATGTGTAGACACCAGATAATGTGACACAGCTCGTGCCCTCGGTATGTTGATTACTGGCATTTAACATTCAGATTATTTTTTAATCTCCTTTTTAACATCCACATTTTCACTTGCTTCTTGGCTCATCCTTACTTTTATGCGCTTTGCTTTCCTTTGGGATCGATTTTTCACTTTGCTGGAATACTTCTCTCATTATTATTCTTAGAGGAAGTTTTCATGTGAACTTCCTTGAACACTCAGTAGAGTGTTCCAATATTTTTATTTTTCCCTCATGTTTAACTAAGAATTTTGATTTCATGTTTTTTCTTAGAAGTTTGAAGATATTATTCTATTGTTTTCTTAAAACCAGAATGAAATATGAGAAATTCAGTATCATTCTGCTACTTTTACTTTTTTTGGTAGTTTTTTTTTATTTCTTTCTTTATTTTTATTTATTGCAACAATTGGGAATCAAATCCAGGGATGTGTACATGCCGTGCTAGAACTCTAACCTGAACTGCATACTCAGCCTAGAATTCAGGACTTTTTTAACCTTTGATAATCCAAAGTAATCTATACTCTGTCCAGATGCACTTTTCATTCATAGTGATCAATAATTAATAGATCTTTTTAAAATGAAATTCTACCCCCACCCTGTATATTTATTCTTCTACTGTTCCTTTCATGTTTATATTATTATCATGTTATTATATATATAATTGCAAAAATCTTTGGACAATTCGGAACCATGAGAAAACCCCAGGTCATCATCACTCTTCCCTAGCCTCTTTCCATAAAGAAAATCAGTGCCATCAGTTGTGTGTATCCTTCTAGACACCATTTTCATTGTTTAGTTATAACCACATTATCACATTTACAGCTTGCAAAATCAAAACCAACTGCAAAATTATCTATCCTATCTGTTTACTCATCCCCACTTCAAGTCCTGTCAGTTTTTCCCTTTGCTTTTATACCACCCTGAATTTAAGAGTTAATACCATGTAGACATTTTCTTGACTTTTTTAAAACGCAGCATATTTTCCATTAAGTGTGCAATAATAGGATGATAGGAAGATTTAGTTAGCTTCACACTTTCCCACATCCTGGCATGTACCTACACTATAACTAGACAACAATTTCCAGCTAAATCAATTTGTCTATATATGACTATGAAAGCAATGAAATCTTTTCTTCAATCAGACCTCTTCCATCTGAAGCACTGATTTCATCTATGTCTTACGAATCCCCTACCTGACCACTCGGAATCTTTTGGAATGTGTAACAGTCACCCATTTGGAATCGTCTATTCTCCAGACTTTCATTTTCCTATCTTTCCCTCACTTTCTTCATGTTATGGGTAAGGATCATTTAACAAGGACAGTTACTCCTTGGAAAGAGTGCCATGACCAAACCTGGGGGCACATTTCTATATAACCAATGGACTCTTTGTGGCTGTATATGGGATCTGTAAGAGAAAAGTCCCACTTAAAAGCAAAGGAATCACCCACTATGCATGTCTCTAACCAGATTTACTAAGCAGCTAATTAAACACAACAGCCAATTTTAAAAATGTAACACAGGTAAGGTTCAGTTTTAACCAACAATGTCTCCCCCTCCTCAGAAAGCTGATAAATATCCTCCAGAAATAGTCAGCTGATCAATGTCTTCATTGAGATCTGTCTTAATTAATGGGTGACATAAAATGCAGAATTTCTTATGACGTTTTTGTCCATGTATCATAATACAGCAGCTTTCTGCCCTCTCTTTTAATATTTTAATTTATTCTAAAAATTAATTTCTTAGAGATTTTGTACTATAAGAGAAATTATCACAGGGTAAGAGAACCCAGTCAGGTAATCTCAACTCTTGTGTCCAATTTGCACATTGAAATCATGAAGATCTTTTGACAGTATTAATACCCAAGTCAGCCTTAAAGGTTCTGACTGATCATTTGTTCTTGGGTTCAGAGATAATTTGTTAGATGCTCCAAGCGATTTGCAGGTATTGCTAGATTTAAAAGATCGCTGAAATAGACTCCTATTGGAGATGTTCATTGTTTCTTTTCAAACACAGTATGTGTATGTGTGATTGTGTGTGCACACTCATGTGCAACATATATATGATATGTGTATGCATGTTTATGTGTGAGTCATGTGTGAAGGCCACAAGTCAGTGTTGAACGTCTTCCTCATCACCTTATTTTTTAAGACAGTGTCTCTCACTGAACCTGTTTGCAGAGCTTCATATGTCTCCTCTGCCCCAGCATTAGAATTACAGGTGTGCAACTCTGCTTTTTTTTTTATGTGGTTGCTGGGGATCCAGCTTCTATCCTCATGCTTGAAGCACTTTACTGAGAGCCATTTCCCCAACCTCTGAAATTTGGATTTTTATTCAAATTTTTTATTGTTCAGCAAACCCACACATAATTCTTTTTCATGTATTCTGCATAAACTTAACATCCTTTAGGTTCATTCACACAGTTTTGTGAATAAATTCCTGCTCTCTCAGAATAATAATCACTGGGTGTCCCCTCTTCACACCCAATGGTTTAAGATTCTCACCTACCTGCCTATATATCCAGGCTTTCACATCACATACCTCACTAGCTTCTGCTGCATCCCAGGCTGTATAGGCCAGCATCTCTGGCTGTGCCAGCAACCTCTAAGTACATATCTCACCAGGATTTCTCTTCATTTTTAGAGAGAACTTTGGGTACATTTGCTGTAACTAAATTCTTTCTTCAATTTATACCCACTTACGTTTTGTTTCCATCTTAACCACATTTTAAAAAAATCCACTACTGAGTTAAAAGAGGAACACGTTCTTACTAAGCTAAACGTCAAGTGATTTCATCCTCCAAGAGACTCAATGAGACAAAATTGCAAAATTTTCTCTCCATGCCAGAACAGCCCACATACAGATGGTGTGTATTCCTTTGTAATTGCTTTCAGCATTGTTGTTATTTTTAATGTTATACATGTGTAAAGTGGTATGTTGTGAAAAATGAGCTCACAATCCTCTTCACTTGTTTCTCCAGATCCCGCCCTCTAAAGCAATATGTCAACATCTTGGGCACTTTATTTCTACACACACTCTCTAAATGCCTCAAAATGACACTGCTCAAGCTGGGCTGCTCACATCTTTAGACACAGGTAGTTCTGCTGTGTTTGAATGGATGCTTATTCCAAAACTCGTGCATTTGAATTTACACTGCAAGGTGATAGAATTAAGTCATAGGATCCCTGGGGAGAGTGATTGAATCATGAGGATAAGGACTCCACTCTCATTCAGTCAACAACTCGTTGTGAGACTCTAAAAATACTCCAAACTTGAACTTACATGGAATTTATCATTTTACTCCAAATAGTGTCTTTGCTTAATGATTTTTATTTCAGTGAATGGTACTAGTACCTGCTCCCCACAACACCACACTCATCATTTTGGTGGGAATTCTATCATCTTTAATATTTTGTCTCTTCCAGTTCAGACCCAAGTTTGGTTAACTTTGATAACATCAGGATCACTTGGTTCTGTCCTTCTCTTTACTACTGTGTCACTGGATTCTCGCTGTGCATTCATCATCTTGAACCTGGATTTTGGTAATCAATCATTCTTGTCAAGTAACTCAAGTCTTGAAGACTGCTAATTGCCTGCCACGGTGTACTTTTCACCCTTAATATTGTCGTGTGACACTTTTCCTGGGGAGATGACACACAAATGTCTATTTAGCCCCAAATAATGGGGATTCAATGACAAACCAAAGTAACAGTTATACGGAAGTCCACCTTGGGGGAACCAATTCATTTATTGGAGTTCCTCACAAAAGGAGGGCTGACTCACAGTCAGCTACATCACTGAACAGCCCACCCCAGCCTGGGTGACATCTCAGAGAAGCTGCAGCCTTGGAACTCCTGTGTGACTTGCTGTGAGTTCAGCTTCCCAGAGGCTCTTCAGGACTGCTGGACTGTTCAGAGCTTCCTGCCCCAGCAGCTGTGTACTGCTTTCTTCCCTGCTGCCCTGAATCTTATTTTTAGAAACTTCCTAAGACCTCTGAGCTGTTCGCTTTCTGAGTGTCATGAGCCTACCTCACAGGACAGAAAGTTTCACATGACCATACACCATTATCATTAGGTTAGACCTAGGACAGAGTTCAAGATGGAATAATGCTATGCCTAGAGGGAAAACACTATATAACACCTTATACTTCCCAATTTCTTGGAGATAGGGGGTGGGCAAGTCCAGGTCACCAGAATAGAAATTGAAGTGCTAAGTGGGAGCCTTCCAGGAAAGCTCTTGAAAAGAGAAACTTCTCAATTGAAAAATGTATCCCTTTTCTTTCCTCATTTCATCATTATTGGCTTCTGCCCTAAGCTGAACTTCTCCTTCATTCCTCTCCCTAGAAGCCAGGAATGACAATAATCAACGAAGGTAAGGTTTTTTACACAGTAAGAGATGAATGAAGTGCCATCTTATTGGTCAGGGGCAGGGTGTTTGGAATAGATGACACAGTGGGACCTAGATTCTGGGACCATACCCTCAAACTTAATTGTGATGCACACTGATCTTCTCAAGAATCCTCCACGAACCAAGGCCTTAGGGTATTGAGCACATTTCCAGACACCCACTATTTTTTTTAATCTTCGTCTTCTCCCTCTCCTTATCCTCTCCTTGTTCCATTAGTAGAATAAATGTTGAAACCTTTTTGTTGAAACCTACTCATACATCTTCCAGTAGATTCTTTCTGAACTATAAAGAATGGATAATCTTAGAGCTGCCTTTCTTCTAGTATTGATTTAGTCTTCCAGGCAAAAGACTTGTGTTTGCTCATTTGTGGTCCTTCTTATCCAAATTCATGACTTTCATAATTCAACTCTGCTGTTTACTCACAAAACTCAATGCAGTTAAAAAAATGGTTAGATAGCAAACGTTATGTCATGTGCTTTTAAGCCCCCAAAATTGCAATATTTAAAAATAGCAATAAAATCAATACAAGTAACTCAAAGAATCAGGCTTTGAAATTTTCATTCTTTGTTTGTCAAGCCTTCCACTAGAACATTGCATAGAGAAAAATTTAATGTATAAGTAAAACTAATGAACAAAATTTATTCGTTGTAGTCTTTCAGTAAATTAGAATTTAAATTAGAATGAAATTTCAAGACTTACTGGATCCCACAAAACAGACCTTGGCTTCTTCTTCACTCAGTGAACTCAGCATTTGCCAACAACCCTGGATTTTTAATACAGCATACTTCTTCCAGCCTAAGAGCACACGGTTTCCTGCATCTTTATCATTCTTCCTCACTTCCTCAGAGGAGCCCCCCACATTTTTCTGGAACAAGGAGCTTTTTCCCCATCATATGCACCATTAGAAATCTTACTTTCTGTGAGATTAAATAATTAACCATCTAATATTTCTTCCCCTTCCTGATCCATGAGCTCCATGAGACTATGGGCCAAATCTTTCCTGCTTACTTCTGCATTTTCAGTGCCTATTTTATTTTATTTTATTTTATTCTCACTAGCAAATGAATCAATAGCCACTGAGTGAATAAATATATCAGTGAATGAATTTGTACATCATTTCGTAAGTATGGAATCATCTGTAGGATGCCTCCGATCCCTCCTAATGCTAACATCACATGTTTCTGTGACTGTGTTCCCACTCTAGTAAGGACCATTTATCACCAGTTTAGTACATATGTATAACAATGTTAATCCAGGCCCATGGAGAGTTTATATTACGTGTATGTTCTGATGAAGTCCTGTTTTTCCAGATGGTTGCTTGATGTCATGACTACAAATACAGTTGGGAGTTGGAGTACATGATTGTGATGTTCAGCTATGCTGCTGCTGCTGCTGCTTCTGGTAAATGGAGCACTACTGGAGTAATGGCGTGATAGAGAAGCAGGAAGTGACTGACACCCTCTTTCTAAGAGCTTGCTGTTGAAAAGCTTGGATTTGCCATTTGCCTGCTTACTAGAGCATATTTAGGTTCTTGCTTATCACACTAAACCAAACATCAAACTAAGTAATCGAGTGCTAAGTGCTCAGTATGTGATAAATGAATGAGCAGTGAGCTGCTAATAAATTTGCAGATGCAGCTCATTCTAATATGTTTGGTATCAACAAACCTCACCCTACCCATGGGTTTCTGAAAACCCCCAGTCCTCTGCCCAAGGTGATATTGCTTCAGGAAAATGTACCAATGAAGTTGCAAAAGCTATGCAGTTAAGAACCTTGCCATAATTACCAGCTTTCAAGGTTAAAGGGATACAAAGTGTCAAAGTGTAATATTTGTGCCCAATAAACTTCAGAAGCAGAAGGACAAATGTTGACCTGATCTAAATGGGTTGCTGAATGCCACAGAAGAATCAAAGTAGAGAAGAAGGGGAAGGGAGGGTGCTGGGAGATTTATATTCTCAGATTCTAATATTGAAAGTAGCCTTAATTAAAATTTTCTTTTTAGTATGATATTCTTTTTTCTCCTTTTTCCATTTTCATATGTATGTATGTATATGGAAGGACATAGATATATGCATGTTAGCATGTGTGTGTATGTATGTGCATGTGTGTGTGTGTGTGTGTGCGTGTGTGGCAGGTACATATGCATGTGTATGCATTTAAGTGAAAGTTCTATATGGACATCAAGAATCATCCTTGATAATGCTTTCGACTTATTCTTTTTGACATAGGATCTCTAATCAAACCAGAGCTCTGGTCTGACTAGTGAGCTTGTTCTGGGGATTCCTAGTCACAGCCTTCTGAGGCCCAGGCTAGAACCACAGCAGGCTGCCATACCCATGTAGCATTTTACATGAGACTTGGGTATTGTAACTCTGATCCTTTTACTTGTGTGGCAAAAGTGTAAATCACTGAGCTATTTCCTAGCCCTAAAAGATAATTCTTGTGTGTGCATGTGTGTGTGTGTGTGCACGCACGGCCCGCGCTTGTGGAGGCCCAAGGGTGACTTTGGGAATCATCCAGTATTGCTCTTTCACCTGTTTTGCTTTGTTCTGGGGTTTCCCAAGGTCTGCCTTCCAAGGATGGAAATGCAAACCTCTGCCATATCTGCTTAGCATTTTTTGAGTGGGATCTGGAGATCTAAACTCAGATCTAAACACAAGCAAAAGCTTATGAGGCAAAGACTTTAACCACTGAGTCATCTCCCATCCCTTCCCCCCAAAATAAAAAAAGGTAATTCTTAAGTGGAGCAATAATAATGCTCTGTATATCCAATAGGGAGTGGGCTGGCAACAGGAATTTTTTTTTCATGAGGCTCAAGTAACTGGAGGGATCAAGTGCAAGTTCTAACACTCATAATATTACATGGAACATAGCCAGTTAGTTCTCCATGGATCTGATTCCATAAAAAATGAATTTTGGCAGTTTGGGAGAGTAAAACACTGCTTCCTCGTACTTCAAGGAGGGCTTTTTTTTTCCCTCGCTAAATCCTTAACCCACCTTCTTCCTTTAATTTTTACTTTACACATGTTGAACAAAGAAACGCCTGCATAATCTTGTGCTTAACCTCATGGGTCAAAATTCCACTAATCTCATTATTCTAATGGGGTGACAATGAGCAACCTTTGTTTTTGAGTGAAAAGTTGAGGGTTTCTGACATTTGCTGATCCATGATAATACTTTTGTGGCATTCCAGAGCCAGAGCCAGAAACTGAATAAATTCCAGAAGGCTGCTGGAGGTTCCAGCATCCATGTCCTAACCGCAGTGGGTACCACTGTGTTCTGAGAGTGAAGGGGTCCCATGTAGGGATTTCACCGAAGGAAGAACAATGCCTCCATAGGATGAAAGTTGAAGTCTTGGGACACAGACTGGCTAGACATGGAACATACGAAAAGTTCCTGAAGACCAAAAGCATTGCAAGCAGATAAAGGATATCCCAAGCCAAAGTCCTTTGAGTACAGCACTTAACAAAGAAGATGTGGATTAGCTATAACTGGCTATAGAAAATGTTTTGCAAGGACCCAGAGAAATCTCTCTGAGGCAGAATTGCATCATCTCCAAAGCAGAATCTGAAATGATCCCTCCAAGATGGTCTAAATCCAGGTCACTATTGCAACCTCATGACAAGTCTTCAGTGAAAACCAGCAGAGAACTTCTGTGGAAGGCCAAGAAGGCAATGGAAAAAAATATATGCAGATTTGGAAGTAGAGGACAAGGAAGATCAGTAAAGAATTCACCAGGATGAATTATAATGAGAGAGAAAGGTACTGCTTATATTGTGAGGCAAGGCACCTACAAAGTTGTAGAATTGGACTCTGTAAAAGTATCAGAGATGAGTCACCGTAAAAGAGAACCAGGCAAGATTACCACAGGACAGTACGAGACCTGCGTTCAGTTTTTGTCTCATGGTCAGGAGAATACCGATCATATCTAATCTCAAAACTCTCCAAAGTCTCATTTCACCTGATTAAGAGGCAAATGTTCAGATCAGCCCTCCATTAGACTTGCTCACCTCCTTCACCTCTCAATTTCATTTCCTGCTTCAGCTATGCCTTCACACTCCACTCTTAAGCTTCCTGGCTTTCCATTACACGAACTGCTCTGCTCTACCACAACTTCCCAGCTATGGTGGACTGAACTTTTAATCTTTCCTCCCTGAAGTTGTTCATAAAGTCAGCCAACATGTCCTGCCTGGAGAGAGTCATCTCACATGTGTTGGGAGGCCTGGTTTCTGGATAAATGGCAATCTGATTGCCTCTAAAGGAGCTACAGTGTCTTTCCAGAAATATCCTTTCCTCAGTTAACTGTGAGTATGTGACCCAGCAGAAAATTCTGCCTTGAATAACCAGTACAAAGGATGAGTGAGAATTGTCTCATTGCTTGGCTATGGTGCTGTGAGGTCCCTGTGCTAATAAACTTGCCTATCCTTGAATTCTTTCCAAAGGAAAGCATCGGAGACTTGGTGTTGAACTTCTATAGCTTTAGAGATCCCTAAGGAACTCTGCTCCTTCCAGGGGCAGCTAGCTAAGCCCAAGAAGTATCTGCTAATAAAATGCCAGCTACACATACCCCTTCTGCCCCTCCCCTTACCATCCTGCAAGCAAGAACCTCAGTTGAGAACAGAATAAGAAACTGAATGAGGATAAGTTTAAGTTACTTCAAGCCTATCAGAGAAAGACAATTATATATTGTTTCTAATTCTTTTGGATGTGGCAGTTTGTAGTCTCTAATGCAGGAGAGGAATTTGAGGGCTTTAATTACTTCTACGGCAACTGATAATAAGAGAGTATTTTAGATCCAAATTGATTTTTTTCTTCTACTCTGCTTCCATTGTGTCAACATTTTATTATTCAAGTACATGTGTGCATCTTAGAGCTTCATTTTAATTCTGTAGTAGAAGCTCCAATGGCTTATAGTCTACACACAGGTGGATATAATTTGGGACAAAAATAGGTAGTTTTTTGACTTTGGAGACAACATGACATTGATGTTTATTTAAACCATGCTTTAATAATAACAGTAATGAGCCATTTTAGAGTTTTCTGAGATAAAATCATACTATCCCAGAAAATTCCTTCAAAGGCAGGGCGCACCCACAGGAAGGACTGCTGACTTTGCTGCTGTCCCCTCCAACAGTTGAAAGCCATACTTGCAGCATCGTGTCTTCACTAGATGAACCAATGGATAAAGAGAATCAGAACTAGAGGGAAAAGCCCACCCTACAAACCTCCTTTCCAAGCCACTTCTCCTGCTCCCTATGATGATAGAGCAAGACACCTCGTAAGTGCTGCCAGTCAGTAGTCACAATTATTGTTCCTAATTCTTGACCAGTGGAGGCAATCTCAGCAAGATCCCGAACATTGGATTCTGGCTGTGTCTTATCAGGGGCCAATGACATGGCTAAGAGTATCTGCCTTGAAGATTCCAACTTCTCTTTAAGTAGGATTCTCCAATGTCTAAAATTAGCAAAACATACTTGACTAAGATCCTAAGCTACATTCACTAACAAAGCTTTTCTCATTAAGAGTCACTGTTTACAATTCCACTTTTTGCTTTTCTAGTAATTTAAGCCTCAGGTAGAGAAGAGTGATTACCCTGGGATCTGGGAGAACCGCATCTTTGACAACTGTGGGAACACTTGACATAAAGCTCGTCCATGGATGCTGGGGGACTTGAACCATGCTGGAAATACTGACCTCATTACTAATGACCTGCTGTGTACCAGCATACTCTGTGCCACAGTCTCTAACCTTTCTTAGCTACTTATGACTTACTGCTTTGTTTTCTAGCCCTCTGTATTGATGTCCTTTGTGAAAAGTGTCTGTGTATCAAAGATTCTATTTTAGGGTTTTTTTTAATATTACCCAAAGCTCCCCTCCCTACCCTAAAGCCTTTCTTGAAGAGGGTGTTCAGCGAAGAATAACTGACAGAGTAGATGAAGGAAGGGCAGTCAAGTGTCTGCTGTGACCGATTAAGCCCAGATGTTCATATTTAAAGAACCTCACCAAGCAGGTCAGCAATCCTTTGGACTTTAAGTGGAGTTTCTTCACACACGAATTTGGAACACAAAGGCAAATATGCAGTATAATGCATGGATCACCCAACCAGTGAAAATAAAACTCAGAACCAAGGGAACTGACAGCTGCTTTCTTCAGGGAGGCCAAAGGCACTTTACAGTCAGCACAATATCCAGGCTCATTGCTGCTCTGGGATTAACTATATGAACCTGCACAGCCTCCTAAACACTTTCCTGCAATGTGCTTCCCCCTTTGAGATCTTTCCTTCAGGGCTGGAAACCACGTAGATGTTTAATAAATGTTATGATGAAAAACAATAATATTTATTTGAGGTCCCACAGTGAAGGTAAGAAACTGAGCTCAGCTAAGGGTCAAATCAGAACCTGTGATCTCCCTCTACAAAGCAATCACAACGTCAGGCATTCAGCAGGCATTGCTCAGAAACATGACCCTCTGTCATAAGTGGAAATGGGAATTTTAAAAAAATGCTAAGGAAGATATGATACTTGGTCTCAGCTCACACTCTATCAAAATGAAACAGAGACTCTTCCCAAAACGACACTATGTACTATTGATTATGTGCAGGTGCATGGAGACTCTTGGTTGCATACAACTACATGACTATGTTATAAATGGTCATCAGAATTAGGAAATACATGTTTGATTCCACTCTGAAACATGTATAATTATTATGTATTAATTAAAAAATTGGGTGGAGGTATTAACAGGAAGAAGAAAGGTAGAACAATGGCTATAGGAAAGATAGATAAATAGCACAAGTTTTGTCTCACATGTGGAATTTAGACTTAAATATATAGAGATTAAATATAAAGAAATTAAATTTAAATATGTCTAGATATGTAAATGATATAGATAACATAGACATAGGAAGGTGGATAGGAAAAGATCATGGAGACATAGTGATTATGCTTGAGTGGGTCATGAAAGTAATGGAGGTACATGCTATTTGGGTGCAGAAGAGGGATCTGCAGGAAGGGAGAGAGAGTACAGGATGGAGATGGGAATAGGAAAAAACTATAATGATACGCATATAGAAGGATATCACAATAATCCCATTACTTTATGTACAAATTAAAACATTAAAATTAAAGATAACAAATAGATGTCTCAGAAATAAAAATATTCACCACCTTGATTTTAGCATTATATTCCATATATATGTATCAAATTATACTGAACCTTATACATTTTTACAACCAAAATGATAAGTAGAAGAAGAGGTAATATTTCTTTACTTAATTAATTAGTGTAATTGTGATGTTTTAATTGTGGCTTTGCCTTGCTCACTCAGGGAATCTTGGGTTAAATGTTTTTTAGTCATATTAGTGCTGAGTGTAAAAATGGACAAATTTAGAATTGTTCTAATAAAATCATTATGATGACTGGGATAATTATATAAAATGCTCAGTATAATGTTACATAGGTCTCAAAATTGTTATTGTCTTCTATTCATATATGTGTCATATATGTAAATTTTTATATCACTGAATTATTTTAATTCTGCATTCTGATTATAAGTGAAGGAAAAATATAACTGGGAAAATTTGTCACCAATAATTCTATCTTATACAGATTAAAGAAATTATATGTATTATAATATACTTTCAGTTTTTAAGGGTGAGAGTCACATTGATTAATCATTACACAGTACCTGACACAAAGTACTCAGTGAATAGATGATAAAAGATTTCTGTCATAGTACATGTGTCAACTTGACAGTTGAGGGTTTGAGCTCTGGACACATTTGTAGAGAATTAATGGTTGAGTTAAGTCCAGAGCAAACCTGCAGGAGATTGTCCAGCTGATGGGGAAGGCCCAGCCCATGGTGGGTGGGACTAGGCCCTGGAATAAAATACAGACAGCTGTTTGAGAAAGTGGGCATCTTTGTGTACACTTGGCAAGTCTGGAAAGTAAGGATTGTCCCTCTCTCAGCCATTATGTGGTGATGATGTGATCTTTGTCTTGGTTGTGTGAGCTCTCCTGTCAAGCTGGACTGAGAACTGTAACCAGACAATCTTAAGAGAAAATAAACCCCTGGTTCCCTTAAGGCGTTTGATAATGATTTATCAGCAGCCATACAGGTGAACTGCAACAGAATGTGGTATCCAGCAAGTGGGGTGTTGCTGATAAGTCTGGCTGTGTGGCTTTTGTGGATTTCAAACATTTTTGTTGGAGAAATTTGGAAAGGTTTGAATGCTTTTGTGGATGCAAAAACATTTAAAGAGTTTAACGGGCCATTTGGATAATGACAAGGCTGAGAGTCATGGATTTTTTGGGCCCAGTTTGTGATGAAGGAAACAAGGACTTTGGTAAAGTTGGATTAAAGATGATGGACTGGTTGGCTTGATAGAGGAGAACTAAGTTGATGGCTGTGAAACTCTGGATGAGGACAGGGCAGTCAGCAGAATAGCTGTGGTTGATGGAGAAAGGAACTTCAGTGAAGGAAAAGCTAGTGACTTGCACTGGGATGGTGGAAGACATGAAAACTACTGTGTGGTGATTCCGTGGGTTGAAAACCCAGATTCCTTCAGGGGCTGAAAACCCAAGGTGAAGCCGTTTCTTGCCCTTTGGAAGTTTTTGGCTGCCTAGAAAGGGGCTTTTCCTGAATCAGTATGCTGAAGTTGGTACAGCTGTAGCTCTAGTGGAGCAAGCTACATTTTAATCTCGCTGTGGACTCTGCCTGAGTCCCCCAGGTGATACTGGTTTTGGTGTACGATTACAGGGTTCAAGGAGAGCAGCAAAAGCTTGGCACCAAGTGGCAGGTGTTATAAGCTGCAGAGATGAACCCAGAGTGTTGGAGATTCCAGAACCATGGGATGTATGCTGAGGATGGCTGTGAGTGGAAATTCAGCCTGGTTCAAAGGGACTCTGCTTCTACAACTTTGAGCTGCAAACAGGGACTTGGAATGCCTAGAATCTTTGAGCCACCTTTACTACGTGATGACCAACAGAAGATGGACACTGAAGTAAAGGATGCGTTTTCTGATCTTAATTTAAAATTTTCTTATTGTGTCAAGAAACTTCTGTTTTGATGTTTTATCTGTTTTAAAGCATTTAGCTTATTCTGATTTAATACACTTTTAAGGTTAAGAAACTTTGAAGTTTTAAAATGTTGGAATTGAAGTTTTAGTGAGAGAATATTTTAAATTTGTCTATGAAATGAATTTATATTTTTAGATAAATTTAATACCTGTGGGGACAAGGTGAAGGTTACAGACTAAAAGTGATGTGTTCCTGTGTCAAGTTGACAAGGGGTGGAGTGTCATAATTAAGTATAGGCATCAACTTGACAGTTGAGGGTTTGAACTCTGGGCGTATTTGTAGAGAATTAATATTCGAGTTAAGCCCAGAGCAAACCTACAGGAGATTGTCTAACTGATGGGGAAGGGACTAGGCCTTGGAATAAAATACAGAGAGCTAATTGAGAAAGTTGGCATCCTTGTGTACACTTGGCCAGACATGCTGGTCTGGCAAGTAAGGATTGTCCCTCTCTCAGCTGTTATGTGGTGATGGTTTGGCCAGTTCCCTTGGCCCTGGTGTTGGTGTGAGCTCTCTTGTCAAGCTGGACCATAACCAGACAATCTTAAGAGAAAATAAATCCTTTGTTCCCTTAATCTGTTTGATAGTGATTTATCAGCAACCATACAAGTGAACTGCAACAATTTCATTGTAAGGAACAAGAGTAGGACAATATAGCACTTACTTTTTTATTACTTTTGTTTATTTATTGAAAGGGGCATATATGTGGAGGATGACTTGTGTGAGTCAGTTCTCTCTTTCTACTATGTGAGTTTCAGCGATTGAACTCAGATTGTCAGGCTTGGAAGTAAGTGTCTTTATTTGCTGAGCCATTTCACTAGGCTAATGTAGTTCTCTACACACACACACACACACACACACACACACACCTTGCACCTTGCAAACATTTATAGTAAATGTAAAATACCATTGTTAGTACTAGTGGAACCAGTAACAGATCAGCCCTGTGATTGGTGACCTATCCATGTCCCAGACAATATCAGTACTGCCATGAATCGAAGGTTGGATCAGCATAATTTGAACCTCTGCATGCTACATATCAATTACATTTAGATCACCAATATAGAAATTATTGGGAACCAAGAGAAGAGTCTAACATGCATCTTGATTTAATAGTTTCACAGTGTGATAATAGAAGACTCAAAGACTTGGAATCTCAAATTGCATTAAGACATGTCTTTTTGAAATCTGTGGTGGTATTGGTTCCATATGACAAGATATATAAAACATTGGAATCCAAAGACCAAAGTAATCAAGAAAATGGGCTTCCTTCCACCCCTGCAGATAATGGTCAATTTCCAAATTACTCATGTCATAAAGCCACTTCCCACAAAACTGATTGCCTAAAGTGTTAAAAGCACATGTGTGCTATAAAAGAAGGATATTACCAACATTATTATTAGAGTATTAAAAACAGAACAAAGTTCTGCCATGTCAAAGAGTCACTTTCAGATTTTTTTCCCTCAATTTCAGGGAAGGAGAAGCTAGGGAGAGATAGTCATGCAAAGTCACATTTTGATATAAAATGCAAAAACATAAAGTCAAAGGTGTATTAATGAACATGCCAAAGTCCTAATTAAAAAATTAGATCTGTTTTCTGGGAGTCTTAGAATGTGATTAGAGATACTAGAAGGGTCCTAACCTATCTTATAGCAGGTTGAGCAGCCATGATTCAATTATATATTATATAATAGTTGGGTAAAGACAATTCATTTCATTTGCTCACATAGAATAATGGAAAGGAACAGTGCTCACTAGAGACTGGGAAGGGTGCCTATTTATGTCCATGACTTATTTCTGAGAGACTTTCTTGGCACTGATCAACAGAGAGATGTTCACAACTTAGTCCAATGTGGCTATTCTCTAAACACCAGTCATCATGAGCCAAGGAAACTGGGAAGTGACTAGCAATCATAGACAGAAAAGTGTGTGTAAATATTCTGAGTACAGGCTAGGTTGAAGAAGTGATAGGAAATGACTGAGCCAGGGTAATGGAAACATTAAACAGGGACAAATGCAGCCCTAAGGGACCAGTGACAAAACTGCTATTATTAGGCTATGAGAATTACAGTTGCTGCCAACCAGCATTTGAGTTCTCAGTAGGACCTGACCATGGGGCTCCCAAATAAGTGTCTCCTACACTGACTTCCATATCATTTACTTACTTTACTAACTAAAACAGCTGGCAAGTCTGTTTCCTGTGATATGAAATACCTAACTAAGTCTAAAGACAGGTAGTAATTTTAGTTAGTTAAATTTACATATGACTTGATCTCATAATGAAATCTAGTATAGCTTATGGCTTAGAGTAAGAACTTTGAAGTGTGGTGTGCTTTCAAATTCAAATATCATCACTCCCAACTTACTTGAACTAATATAAAAGCTAAAGTTCTCTAATCTTCATGTTTCTTAATCAGTAAACTGGAATTAAACTAAATCTAAAAGAATGTTGAGAAATTACAATAGGCCAAGGAGTATGTACTTACAATGTCTAAGGCATTACATCGGTCATTGCTAAGGATCATTCTAGCAGTGATCCCAGAATTACTGCACACTGTATTGATGGCACCATGACGTCAGATCTGACATACTAAGGGTTTTATCTGACCCAAAAGGAAAACCCTGTTGTTAAGATACCTTGTGCTTGAGACTCTAGTGCAGTCTCTAATGACTCCCAAGACTCGTTAGATTTTGATTGGGCTTCAGTTATGGACTTCCATTCTTTCATTCTCCTTTGCTGCAAACACTCTTCTTCCACCTTTTTTCTGACTCTTTTTATTTTTTTTATTTTTTTATTTTTATTAAAAATGTAATTATACATTTAAAAATTTTTTTACCAGTTCCCTCCCTCCCCCCTCCTCCCCCCGAACTCCTCCTCCGCCTCCTCTCCCTCCCCATCCCCCAGTGCCTCCCCCCCAATTCCCAGAGAGTCCTTTATTGTGTACGCCTGACTCTCCACTGGGTCCTCCTCTCTGATGACATATAAGGACCCAGTGGCATTTCCATAAGCACTTTCTCTTGTTCCCCTTAAGCATAGGAGCACTACTATGGCTGTCAATCCCTTGCCTCCAGGGATCTCCATGCCCTTAACAGATGCTAGACTTTATGAGGGCAACAGTGCGCTGGACATTGCACAGGGCATGCAAAGTCCCATTATGATTGCTTTGGCCCCAACTATTGTTGAGAATCTTGCAAATCGTTGTTCCTCCCATCCTTTTGCTCTTACAATCTTACTGCCCCCTCTTCCGCAAATGTCCCTGAGCTCCAGGATGGGAGAGATTAGGCTGGCCTAGTTCTATGTAATTGATATAGAGTCTCTGAAGTTCTGGATTGTGGTTTGTTGATTTTCTTTTGCAGTTTTGCTGCTCCTGCAATGCCCTTCACTCCATCCTGCTGGGCACTGTATGTCACCCCCTGGCCAGAGACAAAAAGCTGTTAAACTGGAGTCTTATTATAAGAGCACATTCAAGGGTAGATGTAATAAAAGTAGGAAACCTCAGTGAGGGAGGGGTCCATCACCCATTTGCAAAATGATTACTTTTTATCTGCTAGACTATATGCCCTCCCCTTCTGGTGAGATCAGGAAAGAACGTCTGTGAACTTAACCAGGTTTCTCATTACTTACTTGCAGACCTTGATGGAGGCCTATTTTCTCTGCTGTAACATGGTCCCCTCTCTCCTTGTTTCTGGTGTGGCCCTCCTACCCCATCTCTCTTGTTCATAATCCTTGCAATTACTGTGTTACATAGGTTTACTTTTGTCTCAATTTGGGCTGGGTGAGCTTGGTACCAGGAGCCACCTATTAGGGAGTACATACGGTGCTTAATTTTCTGGGTTTGGGATACTTCACTTAATATAATTGTTTCTAATGACATCCATTTCCCAGCAAATTCCAGTAATTCATCATTTTTGATGGGTGAGTAGTACTCCATTGTATAGATGTACCACTGTTTCCTTATTCACTCGTCAACTGTTGGACATTTAGGTTGATTCCATGACTTTGCTATTGTAAACAGTGCTGCTATGAACATGGTCGAGCTTGTGCTATCGAGGCGAACCTCTGCTGCATGGGGGGTTATTCCCAAAAGTGGGATAGCAGGGTCATATGGCATTTCAATCTTTAATTTCTTTAAGAATCTCCAGACGGCTCGCCAGAGTGGCTGTATGAGCCTGCATTCCCACCAGCAATGTAGGAGAGTTCCCCTCTCTCCACATCCTCTCCAGCATTTGTCGTTGTTTGTATTGTGGATTTTTGCCATCCTGACCAGGATGAGATGATATCTCAGGGAAGTTTTGATTTGCATTTCCCTGATGGCTAAGGAAGTGGAGCATTTTTTAAGATATTTGTTAGACATTTTAATTTCATCCCTAGTAAAGTTTCTTTTAAGTTCCAGGGCCCATTTTTTAATTGGGCCATTGGTTTCCTTGGAGTTTAGTTTTCTAAGTTCTTTGTGCACAGTAGAGCTCTGTCAGATATGTGGTTAGTGAAGATTTTCTCCCATTCTGTGGGTTACCTTTGAGCTCGTGTGACAATCTCTTTATCTGAACAGAAGCTCTTTAATTTCACAAGATCCCAACTGTTGAGAGTTGGTAGCAGTGACTGTGCCACTGGATGTCTGTTTAGGAAATGTTGGCCTAGCCCAATCAGCTCGAGGGAATTCCCTATCCTTTCAACTATGGTTTTTAAAGTCTCTGACATTAAATCAAGGTCCTTGATCCATTTGGAATTAAGTCTTGTACATGGTGACAAGTATGGGTCCAGCTTTAATCTTCTGCATGTGGAAATCCAGTTTTGCCAGCACCATTTGTTGAAGATGCTGTTCTTTTTCCATTGGATTCTTTGGGCCCCTTTGTCAAAGACCAAATGGCTGTATTTTTGTGGGCTTATATCTGGGTCTTCAACCCTTATCCATTGATCTGTGTGTCTATTTTGGAGCGAGTACCAGGCAGTTTTTATAACTATGGATTTGTAGTATAGACTTAGGTTTGGTATGGTAATACCTACAGCAGTGTTTTTGTTACTCAGGATTGTCTTTGCTATCCTGGGTCTTTTGTGCCGCCATATGAATTTTGAGATTATTTGGTCAACTTCTTTAAAGAATTGCTTTGGGATTTTAATTGGTATAGCATCGAATTTGTATATTGCCTTTGGTAGAATGGTCATTTTTACAATGTTGATTCTACCAATCCAGGAACATGGGAGGTCTTTCCACCTTCTGGTGTCTTCTGCTATTTCTTTCCTTAGGGTTTTAAAGTTTTCATTGTAAAAGTCTTTTACCTCCTTGGTTAGGTTTATACCAAGGTATTTCATTTTTTTAGGGGCTATAGTGAATGGGATGGTTTCTCTCAAGGCTTTTTCACTTCTTTCATTCTGGGCATATAGGAAGGCCTCTGATTTTTGCACATTTATTTTGTATCCTGCCACCCTGCTGAACTTCTCAATTAGTTCCAGGAGCTTCCTGGTGGAGTTTTTGGGATCACTCAGGTATAAGATCATGTCATCTGCAAATAGGGATAGCTTGACTTCTTCCTTGCCGATTTGAATCCCTCTTATGTCACTTTCTTGCCTTATGGCTTCAGCTAAGACTTCAAGTACAGTATTGAATAGAAGTGGTGAGAGTGGACAGCCTTGTCTAGTTCCTGATCGAAGTGGGAATGCTTCCAATTGTTCCCCATTGAGCATAATCCTTGCTGTGGGCTTGTTGTATACTACTTTTATTATATTGATAAAGGTTCCTTTAATTCCTACAGTCTCTAGCGTTTTGATCATAAAAGGCTGTTGGATTTTGTCAAAGGCTTTTTCTGCATCTATCAAGAGTATCATGTGGTCTTGGACTTTGGACTGGTTTACATGATGAATTACATTTATTGATTTGCGTATGTTGAACCAACGTTGTGTGCCAGGGATGAAGCCTACTTGGTCCCTGTGAATGATCTTTTTGATATGTTTTTGAATCCGATTTGCTAAGACTTTGTTGAGAATCTTTGCATCTGTGTTCATCAGAGAGATCGGCCTATAGTTTTCTTTTTTAAGTGAATCTTTATTAGGTTTTGGGATTAAGACGATACTAGCTTCATAGAAGGAATTTGGTAGTGTTCCTTCCTTTGCTATTTCATGGAACAGCTTAAGGAGTATTGGTGTTATTAACTCCTTAAATGTCTGGTAGGATTCTGTGCTGAATCCATCTGACCCAGGACATTTTTTGGTGGGAAGATTCGAGATTACTTCTTCAATTCCCTTGTATGTTATAGGACTATTTAAATAATTCACAACTTCCTGATTCAATTTAGGTAGGTTGTGTTTACTTAGAAATTCATCCATCTCTTTTGTGTTGTCAAACTTCACAGAGTACAAGTTTTTGAAATATGATGTTATAATTCTCTGGATTTCTTGGGTATCCATAGTGATAACTCCATGTTCATTTCTAATTTTGTTAATTTGGGTTTTCTCTCTCTTGCTTTTGGTTAATTTTGCTAGGGGTGTATCAATCTTATTGATTTTTTCAAAGAACCAGCTTTTTGACTGGTTGATTTTTTCTATCGTTTTCTTAATCTCGAATTCAGATATTTCTCCCCTTATTTTGCTAATCTCCTCTCTTCTACTACTTTTGGGATCAGATTGCTCTAGTTTCTCTAAAGCTTTAAGCTGCATTGTTAAGTTGTTTATTTCTGATGTTTCCATTTTTTTGATGTAGGCATTAAGAGCTATGAACTTACCTTTTAGAACAGCTTTCATTGTGTCCCAGAGATTTTGGTAAGTTGTATTTTCGTTATCATTCACTTTCAGGAAATCTTGAATTTCCTTTTTAATTTCTTCCTGAATCCAATTCTCATTCAACATCATATTGTTAAGTTTCCAGGAGTGAGTGTATTTTCTCTTGGTTGATGTGTTGTGGATGTCCAGCTTTAGGCCATGGTGGTCTGATAGGGCACAGGTTAGAATTTCAACTTTTTTTGTATATGTGTAGATTCGTTTTGTGGACCAATATGTGATCTATTTTGGAGAAAGTTCCATGTGCTGCTGAGAAAAATGTGTATTCTTTGGTACGTGGGTGAAAAGTTCGATAGAGATCTGTAAGGTCCATTTCTTTCCGGGTTTGATTAAGTTCCAAAGTGTTTCTGTTAAGCTTTTGACCTGTTGATCTATCCCATGTTGAGAGGGCAGTGTTGAAGTCCCCAAGAATTATCGTTTGGGGGTTGATTTCTTGCTTTAGACGCTTTAGGGTTTTCTTAATGAATGAGGAGGGGCCCGTATTGGGTGCATATATGTTCAGTATTGTGAAGTCTTCCTGGTGAATTGTACCTGTGACTAAAATGTAGTATCCATCCCTGTCTCTTATAATTTTCTTTGGTTTGAAGTCCACTTTGTCTGATAACATAATGGCTACCCCTGCCTGTTTTCTGCTTCCATTTGCTTGTAGAATTGTTGACCAGCCTTCTATTTTTAGAGCGTGCCTATCTTTTGTGGTGAGATGGGTTTCCTGCAGGCAGCAGATTGATGGATTGTGATTTTTTAATCCAAGTTTGTAATCTGTGTCTCTTGATCGGTGAATTAATTCCATTAACATTTAGTGTTATAATGGAGAAATTATTTTTAATTCCAGACATTTATTATGTTTAGTAGTTTTTATAAGTATATTGCTTCGCTTTTAATGGTGTTATATTTGCCTTCTGTTCTCCTGGATATGCCTGTATATGCCTGTTTTTTTCTTCAAGCTTGAGTATCATTTCTAGCATTTTTTGAAGGCCTGGTTTGGTGGACATGTATCCCTTCAAGTTGTCTTTGTGCTGGAAGATTTTTCTTTCTCCCTCGATCATGACTGATAGTTTTGCAGGGTAAATCAGCCTGGGTTGACATTTTTGCTCATTCAATACTTGAAGTATGTTTCTCCAAGCTCTTCTTGCTTTTACTGTTTCAACTGAGAAGTCATTTGTTATTTTAATAGGTTTACCTTTAAAAGTGACTTGTTTTTTCTCCCTTGAAGCTCTCATCACCAGTTCTTTGTCTTGAATGTGGAGTGTTTTAACTATTATTTGCCGTGGGGTGCTTCTGTTTTGGTCGTATTTGTTTGGGGTGCGGAATGCCTCTTGTATATGGATGGGCCTCTCTTTTTTTATATGAGGAAAGTTTTCCTTGATGCTCATTTGAAAAATTTCCTCAGGGGTGGTATTTTGAGACTTTTGCTCTGGTATTCCATGAATACGCATGTTAGGCTTCTTCAGGGTGTCCCATATCCCTTGGATATTTCTCTCAAGTATCTTTTTGGCTTTAACAACCTCTTCCATTGAGCTGGTTAGTACTCCCACTTTATCTTCAAGGTCTGAAATTCTGTTTTCTGCTTCATTAGTTCTGTTGATAAGACTCTCTGTGGCATTCTGGGTTGAAGATAACTTGTCTTGTACCTCAGTTTTAAACTCTGCTTGAGTCTGTTTTAACTGCTCTATGCCAGTTTTTGTTTCTTGCACTGTTTTTCTCAACTCCTCCAAATGTCTGTTGTGTTCCTCTTCAAAGCGATTGATTCGATTATGCAATTCCTCCCTGATTTCCTCTTTCATAGTATTGAACATGGTAATGATCATATTTTGAAAGTCGTTATCCTGGGTCAGGCTTTCTTGGCCTTTTTCCGCGAGTTTGTTCTGGTTGGAGTCTAACATTATGGGATTAATTTCTTCAGTGGGAAATTTGTTTACTTGAGTGTTGCTTCTCATGGATTTGCACTTTGACTTTGGCATTGTCGTTTTAACTCTTAAGATCTTTCAATTTCACTAAACTGAATTATTTGGCCTGGGGTTCTGGGGGTGGGCAGGGACAGAGCTTACCTAGGTCACGGGTGAGGCTGGCTGAACCGTGCACGTCCTGACCGGTGGAGCGGGGTGGGGAATGGGAGGGAGGATGGGGGCATCGGCGTGGAGCTATTTAACCCGAGGGCAGCTGGGGCGGGCCCGGGCACAGGGGGAGGTCCTCCTCGTCCCTCGGCTCTGTGCGGGGCTCCGGCTGGATGGCGGAGTCGGAGCGGGTCCCTTTGGGCTGACCTGGGGTTCTGGTGGGCGGGCGTGGCCGGGGCTTACCTAGGTCGCGGGGTGAGGCCCGGCTGGACCGCGCACGCGCGTCCTGACCAGCGGAGTGGGGTGGGGTGAAAGGGAGCCCGACTTTTTATTACATTATTTTTTTCCTAATCATATAAGCTCAATAGGTACCCCTCTTCCCCCTCCCTTCCTCACTCCCCCATTATCCACCATTGCATTCCCCCCTTCCCACCCCTCTTCTTTCTATCTCTCCTCCTCTCTTAGTGTTTTCCCTCACATCCTCCAAAGCATTTTTTTACATGGGCACTGAATTTCCCTCTGAGTCATCTACACTAGTGAGGGTTCAGAACTCAGTGGCATAGCTTGGGACCCCTTCTTGGGCTGCCTGCTAGTATGGGAACTCTATTATGACTGTTTAACCCCTTGTTTCTAAGGATCCTACTGCCTGACGCCTTCTCCCCTGTGATCCATGCTAGACTTTGATGGGTCCTTGACATGTCAGCCATTGTGCAGGTCAGGCAAAGTCCAATCACATTGTGGCTATATCTGGGCTGTTTTAGCCCTGAATTGTGTGGAGCATCTTGCATATTGTTGGTCCTCTCCATCTTTAGGCTCTTATAATCTTGCCGCCCAAAGGCAACTCAGGAACAGCAAAACTGAAAACAAAAAATTATAATTCAGCACACCAAAGACCCTATAATATTCACCAGGAACCAGACCAGCCAAATCTCTTTCCCAGACTCTTAACTGCATTTTATCCTGACTCTTCTGTGCCTGTTAATGACTCTATTCAATGCATACTCATTTCTGCCTTATGTCCTTAGAGAAAAAGAAGATTCTGGTGGGCTCTATATACATATCAGGTTATAAATCTCTATGAAGAGCCCAGGCTTCTGTTATTGGATATAACTTGACTATAATTTGGTATGTGACACACTTCTGCAGTGGTATGACTTTTGTAAGCTCCTCTTGCTTCATTTCTGTGTACAAAGGGCCTCGTAACAACAAAGTGGAAGGAAGTGGTGAGAAAGCAATATGTCCTAATTGGCGAATCCTACTTAGACTGATAGACTACAGTGCTTGCTTTGGAAGAGAAATGGTCAGCATGCTTCCCCCCACTGTTTGTATTTGATCCATCCAATTGTATCCCGTAGTAAAGGATAATGGATATTCAAATTACATGGGTCAGGGCTCAAATACAAGTACACTTCTCTTGGTTTGAATTAAACGGAGTATTTATTTTGAGCCCAAAAGTACAAATTGTAGGCTGTTGAATCAGCTGGAGTTCTCAAAATAGAATTTGACCTGAATAGAGATAATTCCATGAAAACACTACTGGAAACTAAGATGCTCATCTAATCTGAAAGCCTGGCAAGACAAACAGCATTGCTGATCGCTGGTGTTAGTGAACGACTCTTCATTTTTATGTCTAGAGGAAAATAAGCCAAGAAAAAGTATACCACTTGTTCAGAGGAAAGATGTTCATACATTTTTGTATTCTAAATGATTCCATTTGAGCCCTTGGAAAATTGAAGGGCTTTGGCCAAAAACAGCTGTATGACACTTGACTATGTACGCTTAGCTAAACCTTACTTTATCTAATGTCTCAAAAATACATTAACCAGAGATCCTATGTTCCAGAGCTAGCATGTGCCTATAGAGGATTAGAAAGAAGCCAGAGGGAAATGAAGCAATTTACTCAGAAATGGAGAATGTAATGGTTATAGGCACCCAGTATGAAAAGGGTCATTCCAAATTATTTAAAAGAGCTTTGTGTTCATCTTCACTTAAAGGCCACTCCCAGCATAGATAGGAAAGAGCTCTGATAAGGTCTAGTAAAAGTGAGTGGTGGGATTTGCCTTGAGCTCTTTGAGAGATTTGTCTTAACATCATCCTAACAGTTAAAAATACAAAGTTCCGACAAGGAGAGCAGCTGTTTCTTTTCACAAAATTATGTATGCTCATATCTTTTATTAACAAAATACTTAAATCTACTGTTATCAGGATTGGCAATTTAAACAGTCAACTAGCTAGGAAGTATGGTTTCACGGATTCTAAGAAGGCTGGGGAGAAGGCCCAGTGGGTAAAGTCTTTGCTACACAAGCAAAAGGACCTGAATTCAGATTTCCAGATTCCCATGTAAAAATGTGGGTATAAATAGTGATAGCCTGCACTCCAGCCCTAGAAAGTGCATCATGGGAAACCCCAGCACAAAGCAATAAGGAAGAGGTAGAGCACCACAGGATGGTTCCAAATGTCACCATTGGCCCTCCACAGGCACACATACTCAAATGATATCTGGCACTTGCACATGCACACGCACACGCACACACACGCACACACAAATTAAAAAAAAAAAAAGAAAAGGTACCAAGAATGCCTTCCATGGAATCAACCCAAATGTCCAATAGTTGGCGAGTAGATAAGGAAAATGTGGTATATTTATACAATGGAATACTACTCAGCCATCAAAAATGATGAATTAATGAAATTTGCCAGGAAATGGATGGAATTAGAAACAATTATATTGAGTGAAGTATCCCAGACACAAAATTAAGCACCATATGTACTCCCTAATAGGTGGATCCTAGTACCAAACCCACTTAGTGATACATTCAAAGATAAATCTCTGTAATACCTACAGTAATTGCAAAGATTATAAGTAGGAAGGGAAGGGGAAGGAGGGCCCTGCCAGAAACAAGGAGAGAGGGGATCATGTTACAGCAGAGAAAACAGGCCACCATCAAGTAATGAGACATTTGATTGGTCTTGCAGACTCCTTACTAGTCACTTGCGTCTGATGGGGTATGATCTCATAAAAAAGAGAGGGCATAGAGTCTGGCAGATAGAAGGTAACCATCCTGCAAATGGTTTTGACCCCCCTCCTCACAGCAATCTCCTACTCTTATTCCACCTACCTTTGAATCTACTCTTATAATAAGACTCTATTTTAACAGCATTTTATCTCTGGCCAGGGGGCAACATCCAATACCCATCAGGATGGAGCCAAGGGCGGTGCAGGAGCAGCAAAACTGAAAAAAAAATCAACAAACCATAATTTGGAAAATCAACCACCTGAAACCAGGCCAGCCTAATCTCTCCCTATCCTAAAGCTCAGGGAAATTTGAGGAAGAGGGGGCAGTAAGATTGTAAGAACCTAAAGATGGGGAGGAGCAACGATATGCAAGATACTCCATATACATTAGGGTCAAAGTAATCATAATAGGACTTTGCATGATCTGCGCAATGACCAACATATCATCGAACCCCCAAAGTCTAGTATGGATCACAGGCACTAGGATCCTTAGAGGCAAGGGACCACAATAGTGTTCCTATACTAAAGGGGAACACAAAAAAGAGCTCTAGGTAATGCTACTGAGTCCTTACACCTCATCAGAGAGGAGGATCCAGAAGGAAGTTTGACATGCACACTAAAGGATGCTCCAGGAATTAGGAGGAGGAGAGGGAGCACTAGGAGAAAGGGAGAGAGGGGGGAAAAAGAAAGGGAAAAGAGGGGAGGAAGCAAGGGGATCCAAGGAGGGGTGGAGGGAGGGAGGGGAATGGGATACTTATCAATTTTGTATGAGTGGAAGAAATAAATTTTTTAAAAAAAAGAATGCCTTCCTCGATGCTCTTCCTATAGCCTAGCCCATTCAGGTTCCTACAACAAGCTATTTATGCACAATTATAGGGACTAGGCACCCGAGATCCAGGTTCTGGCATAATTGGTATTTGGCAAGGACTTAACTTCATCTTGGTTCATAGTCAGCACTGAGCTCCAGTATGCTAACCATGGTGGAAGGGACAAAGCTGCCTCCTGGGCCTGTGAAAGGGCACTAATATTTTTCATAAGGCTCTGCTCTCATAACCTAATTACCCCAAAGAATCTCACCTCATAATACTATCATGTAAAGAATATGTGATTTAGAGGAATATTTAAAACATTCAAAACATAGAGTCCTATCTATATACACTTAAAACATTGCGTGAAGGATAGACATGTATGGCTGCATGGATTCTTACCTAGTGTCAAAATCACTTCATACTTCAATCCTTCAATTTGTTCTCTTTTGTCTAAATCAAATGGGAAACTAATCCCTCAGGGAGGGAAGTTCCCATTAACCTTTGTCAATCATGCACATCTGAGTGATTTTTCAAGGAGTTCATCACCAGAAGAGAAAACTGAACTCTGAGGTCATTTGATCATCTAGATGCAGATGTCTATGGGTTGGGAGCAGAAGAGGGAGAAATATGAGGCTGCTGGACAGAAGACCAAGCTAGCCTTCTGAATAGTACTGATGGAGATTACACCTATCCACAGAAGTTAAATGCTAAGCATGAAAAATTCCCAGAATTTAGAGGAAAACTACAAACTCTATAGTACAGAGAAAATGAAAGCAATTCCCAAGGCAATTTGTTAGATTGTTGTTCTTTTTCAAGTGATACTTAGTTTTATTATATAACATGTAGCATTATATGAATTTTGGATCTACCCTTTTCTTCAGTCTCCAAGGAATATAAATACACACACACACATACACACACACACACACACACACACACACACACACACACACACACACACCTTCCCTTAGCATCCACAGGGGATTCGCTCCATTGCTCCATTTACTCCCTTGGGATACCAAAATGCAGATGCTCAAATCTCTTCTGTAAAATTACATGGTGTTTGTATGTAACCCATTGACATCCTCCATTGATTCAAAAATCATTTCTAAACTCCCTAACGAAATATAAATACTATGTAAATAGTTGCTCTCCTGTAACAACTACTTAACATGCTCTCCAGGGAAAATGACAGGATGAAAGCCTGCACGTGTTCAGGACAGATGCAATTTTTTTTTCCAAATATTTTGAATCCAAGCTGAGTTGAACTCACAGCTGTGGAGCCCTCAGGATACAGATGGCTGATGCATCCACACATGTGTGTAGCTCTTCGTGCACTGAGATATATACAACAAATAAAATCACTCATACTCAGATGTCACATTATGAATTCGTATACTCACAACAGTCAATTTGTAATCTCAACATCAGTATTCACAGAACTTTCACAGTTAAAAAAAGTGACTCTCTTGATCAACATGGTCTCAACAAGATCAAACAAGGCAGCATTTTGCTTTCTTGCTTTAACTCTAATATCATCATACCTTAAACAATGTTCTATTTCAGATTTGCATATTGACACTTTTTTCTCATCTTCATGCTTTTTGTGAGTCTGCTGTTTAAAATGACTCTTTATGAAGTACTGAAGTCCTGTCTAATGCAAAAAGGTTGTGATATGCTTTCTAAAACACACAGACACACAGACACACAGACACACAGATACACACACACACATGTTAGACAAGTTTGGTTTAGGCATGAGATATAGTACTGTTAACTGTAAGTTCAATATTAGTAGGTCAAGAATCAAAAGGATGGGAGGAGCAATGATTTGCAAGATTCTCCACAGTAGTTAGGGCTGAAGCAATCATAATAGGACTTTGCATGCCCTGCGCAATGTCCAACACACTGTTGACCTCACAAAGTCTAGCATCAGCTAAAGGCACCAAGATCCTTGGAAGCAAGGGATCGACACCCACAGTAGTGTTCCTATGCTTAAGGGGAACATGAGAAAGGGTTCAGGGAAATGCCACTGGGTCCTTGTACGTCATCGGAGAGGAGGACCCAGAGGAGAGTTAGGCATACACAATAAAGGGAATTTATTGGGAATTGGGGGGGGAGGCGCTGGGGGATGGGGGATGGAGGGGGAGCAAGGGGTTTGGGGGGAGGAGGAGGGAGGGAGGGAACCAGTGTACCTATTAAGTTTGTATGAGCGGAAATAATAAAAAATGTATTAAAAAATAAATAAAAAAAGAATCATGTAAAATAAGGCTTCTTTACATAGAGTTACATGTTGATCAGTTGACAGAAGTGTGCCCAGATATTAATGCCATATTCCCTTGGAAGCAATGGCTGTCTTCAGGAACTCAATATATACAGAAGCCTCACAGGGTACAACTATTACACATGAGGACTGGCTGTCATTTTCATTTGGAAATCATCTAAAATTCTCAAAAAGAATAGTTTCTACATATATTTCACTCAGATAACTATCAATATCTTATCTTCAAAACCAGTAAATTGATATTGGTATAATACAATAACTCAAGTACATACTTTATTTTCAAACTTAACCAGTTTTACATACACATGTATATGCACATATATACATGCACATATGTATAAAGTGATACATATTTCTTTGAATTTGATATACATTCAAATACATGTAACCATTACCACACTCAGCATGAAGAATTATCTAATTTTCATAAGAATTCATCCTGTTACCATTTCATAGTTACAACCTTCCCAAACTCTAGCCCCACATAATCACCAATAATCACTAACCAGTCTTCCATTCCTATAATTAGGTTTCTTTGACAGACTATATAAACATATTTAAATGTTATATAACCTTTCAAGATTGGAGTTTTTCCCATTTAATCTAATATCTAATGCCCTTGGTGTCTATTCAAGTTACTGAGCATTTCAATGATTCATTTCTTTGTTCATTCCAAAATAGTATTTCATTATATAGATATAACATAATTTGGTTATCTGGTCAACTGGTGGTGAACCCATTTGGATTTTTCCAAATTTGGAGGTATTACAAATAAAACTACTTACTTTGTTTTTCAGACTTAGTAAAAATTGGCTGAAAGCTTATATATATGTGTGTGTATATATATGTATATATATATATATATGTATCTCCAATTATCAGGAAAAATCCTCCACTTCTTCCCTGAAACAGTCAAGATATGGAATTGACTTGATACTAATATTTCTATATATTCCAAGATTCTGTCTATCTGTTGAATTTTTAGAATCCATCTGCTTCCGCCTTTTTGTGTCCTGTCCATTTTATGTTACCC
Source organism: Typhlomys cinereus (assembly GCA_023101885.1). NCBI lineage: Eukaryota > Metazoa > Chordata > Mammalia > Rodentia > Platacanthomyidae > Typhlomys > Typhlomys cinereus. Next base: position 6,113,142 of record JALPQD010000067.1, on the reverse strand, counting down.
TACTTAGTATTACCCTGACCTTACTCTACAAAGCACAGCCTTCCCACTGAAGGTTATGTAGATAGAATGTGCTCAAGATTCCAGGCAACAGCAGGGAATTCCATTGTCGCATACTTTCCCAACCTTCAGCATCCTTGAATCACCCCTGCATTGCAGACTTTGACTTTTTCTTGATAGAGAGACCACCTTTCCTTTCAGACTCTACTCAGATGTTTTGTGATTTCTTTGACGTCTTTCCTTTTCTAATATGACTCACAATCAATTACCCCTTGAATCTCTGTTCACTTCCTATGCAGAAGCAGTTTGACTATCTTTGTGTTAATTTTAGCTCACCCAGATCTGCCTCTCCAAGTAATCTTTAAAACCAAAATAATTTGCCTTCACAGATGCTTTGCTAAATAATTCTCTCAGCAAGGGAGCCATCAGTTTTTCAAGTATCTGGTCTATCTTCCTGATATTGCATTTATAATAGAAATTGCTAGAAACATGCAATGTATTCCACAGAAAACTGCTTCATAGACAGTTTAATGTTATCCGAATCCTTAGAAATGTATTTATGCAGATTTCCCAGTATCATAGTTTAGAGGAAGTCAAAGACTGACCCTAATGGAAATCCACCACATACAGCTTCACACCTCCTACTAAGGGATGGCCTCTAGTTCAATCATGGGCCCATCCAAAGGTGTGAATCCTGTTCAAAATTCATGGTTCAAAGCTGTGTCCTCTCCATTTATTATATTCTCTGCTTACTGATTGCCTAAAGAAAGATGGAAACCACAGTCCATCTTTCTGCACAGTCCGCAGTGATAGAAAGGCAAAGAATTCATGACAGGCTTTGCCAACCCTTGAGAAGCAAAAGGAACTTCAGCATCTCTTTTTACCTCTGTTTTCTTCCCCTGCACTTGTTTCCAAGTTCATTCCATTCTACGGGTCTGGACACTCACTACTGTAGTAGGTAGTAAGAATAAGAAAGTGAAAAATACATGGTCCTCCCCAAAAAATTCTTCAGTAGAGTAGCAGATAAAGACAGGCCAAAGTCGATTCATTTAAAATGGTCCTGCCTCAGAGACAGAGCACAACTGTGAGGGTTGGATTGCAGTCATTTAATTAAGTGGGAGACTAATGTGATGGGCATGGGAGGCAAACATGAATTTGAGTGAGGAAGAACCAGATAGAAAGAGGTGAGAAGGCAAGTGCAACAAGCAAATGGACAAGAGGCAGAGTTCAAGGATATGGAGAGGGCAGTAGGCTTGACAAGATTCAAGGTGACAGGGAAGGAGAGAAGAAACAGAGACAGGGAGCACCGACTGTGTTAGGAGATGGCCAAGCAACAGGAACAAAGGAGGAAGCATGGCTGGAGTGAGCAGGAAAATAGCACATGCTTACCTTCCCCGCCCTCAGATGTGAAAAAAAGTCCTTAAATATGCAGGTTTATATCTTATGAACACATACTAGGTACTAAGTGTAGTCAAATGAAGTGCCTTTCTGGGACTCATAGGAAGACTAACATGTCATATGAAGTTAGAAGCACAAAGGTTGCCACCAAAGAAGCTTCTATTTCAAAAATATATTTTAATCCTTTCTCTTCTACTCTCCTTCCTGTTCCTATAAAATTCTGCTTTGGTCTATACTACTGGGATAATAGTGGATAGTAGTACTATCTGAAATACCTAACAGTCATCCAAGCATCTGTAATTTATTTATACTAGTTTTATGTGACTATATATTTCTCTGATACTATTGTTTTTTAAACTATTGTATTGAAAAGGAAATCTTATTTCTACTTATGAAGTCAATTATTTATGTTTAAAATCCTACATATGAGTTTTTTTTTACCATTTTCATACACACACACACATACACAGAATACATGCATGTGTGCATGTATGCTTGCATGTGGGCGGGCACAGATATGTGTGTAGGTACAGATGCACATGAGTGTGTATGCACGTGAAAGCTTAAGGATGATATCAAGAATCGTCTTCCATTGCTCTTCCAACTCCTCATTTTGAGGTTGGACTCTAATTAGACTCAGAGCTTACCTACAGGGCTAATCTGGCCAGATAGCTTCTTTTGAGGATTCCCAAGTTCCACCTTCTGGGTCTGAAATTACAGGGGGCCACCAAACCCCTGTAATCTGGAACCTGGACTCTGGTCCTTTTGCTTTACAGCAAGTGCTTTAACTGGTGATCTATTTCCCCAGTCTTTACAGGAGGATTTTTTTTCCAATTCTAGGTCCTATCAGGATACTTAGTCACTTGTTATCATTGTTTTAATGAATCTTAGAGTTAATGACTCATAATTTTTCATTTTCCTTACACTTTTAGATAGATCAGCTAAACCTAAATGAAGGTATAGATTTAAGTTTTTATTTCAAGCAAAATGAAACCAGAACAAACTATCCACAGTTCTGCCACTTGATAACTAGAATCAGCACCATATAAAATAATATATAAAGCAGAAGTTTCCAATTTCTTCTGAACTTTAAAATGCTTTATCTGTGGTTCAGCCAATCTGCTATTATTAATGGACCTTTTTCATGCATATCTAGGATGGCTTGTGCAATAGTGGATCTGTGCCTATTCATACTCCCCAAGGTATTTACCCAAATGAAGCTTTTCAGGTAGCTGTAAGGGTAATCTCTCTAATGCAGTAGTAGTTCCTTTGCTACTCCTAAGCCTTCTCTGTGGAGAGATGGGTTCATAGGCTCACTGCCTTCTGAGCTAAAGAAGCACATGAAAAAAGCAGAAAATAGAAAAGAGCAGAAAGTTCCAACTTTCCATTAAGGACCTAGGTGATTGGTTTTTGGTGTTCTCAGGCAGAAGAGAATGCAAAGACCCAACAGATCTTTGACTATTTCCAGCAGACAGAAGACTGACAGTAATTTGGAGTTTGGGGTATTAGATGAGCTAATATGATAGAGGTAAAAGGGCAGTGATGGACAAATGACCACAAACTCTTCTTATCCCTCCCTCTTCCAAGTTCATAGCCTACCCAGTTAACTATAGAAATGTATAGTTTGATTTTAGAGAAAGAAATCACTCTTTCTCCACAAATCACTCATCAGTTGTCTCATTCTCAAAAAAAAACCAATATTCATACACTCATTAGATTTTTATTTTATGACAATCTCATTTTCCTTTACTTCCTCAATTGCCATTGTTTGTTTTGCATATAAAATATGTATCTACTTATTACTCTTAGAAAACAAAGACATGGAGAATGTAAGAGTAACCTCAAATGTACACATGAAACATGAAGATTATCCTAAAGTCTAAACTACCTTTCTGGACTATTGTCTTTGGAAGGGGCAGTAGGACTCTGGGTCAATTTGTTCCCCATTTTTCATATTTCTTTAATAAACATATGCTTCCAAAGTTCCATTTGTTCTGTGCCTTTTTGACTCTATTGCAAGTTTTTTGTTTTGTTTTGTCTTGTCTTTTGAATGGCCCCCAGGTTTCTCCAAATCCTTTTTCTCATTGTTTCTTGTATGATATGGAAAGGATGTGAATGGGATAAGGGTCTGACTCTCCACCTTGTTGCTTCTTTAATTAAGAATGTAAAGAGTAAATGAGTAACATAGTGACTAAAACATGAGAAAATCATTCAAACAAAGCTTGCTCAGTTCTCAACCTGCTGTTCCGCATTTCAGCCTCTGTGAGAATCAGCTTAATTTTCCCTGAGGATCTGAGAAAGCACTGCAAAGACAACTGTATGCATTCCAAGACCTCAAAACCAGCTGTACTCCATCCATGTTCCCAAAGCATATCCAGTTCCTTAGCGGAATCTAGAGGTCTTTGGGGTCCAAATACATTTGCTTTATGGTACTCCCACACTATCTGAATTCTCTTGCTGAAGAAGCATTTCAGCCATATTTCTAAGGGAGAAACCTCAGAAAAATGAGAAAGTGTTTTAAAGTGACCCTCGAAGCACTCCCAGCACTATGATACCAAATGGGTCCTAGGAATGCAAGTAACTGGTCATTTCTTCAATGAGGTAACTGTCTAGCAAGGCAGATGCATAGGAGAAACAACTGCACGATCCTCTGGGAAGGACTATGAGAGTCAGCAGGGAAGCCTCGGGGGTAGAGGAGGCCTTTGAGTAGAAGTCAAGGGTGTGGTCAAAGCAAATTTTCTAGAAAAGGCAGAAATGTGAAGAAAGAATAGGAGCTAAGGGCAAAAAGAGAAGGAGGATGGCAGGTGGAGGAGGTTCCATGCTCAGAGACTAGATTGAAAACAGAAAGAGTGACAGTAGTCATTTCACAATTACTCAGTCACCAAAAACATAGGAAGGAGAGGGATCATACAGCCACGGAGAAAAGTAGGGACCTAAAATACTATACCAATGAAGTCAGTGGGCAAAGTGCCAGAGAACCTTTAGCAGATTAAGACATCAGATATTATCATTTCTATGTATGTACTTGTGTGTTATGCATGCAGGCATAAAAGCATGCATATGGAGGTCAGAGGTCCATCGGCCTTGTGTGTCATTCCTCAGGAGTTTGACCCTGTTTTTATTTATTTATTTATTCATTCATTCATTCATTCATTCATTCATTCATTTTAGAATCAAAGTCTCTCATTGGTTTGAGCTTGCCAAGTAGGCTAGACTGGTTGGCTAGCTAACTTCAGGGGCCCATTCCTAGCATTGGGATTATAAACATAGGCCACCATGCCTGGCTTTCTACAAAATACTCTCAAAAGATCAGACTCAAGTCCTCATACTTGCAAGACAAACACTTTACCAATTGAGCTGTCTCCCCAGCCCCAGATACCATACATTTTAAAATCTAGAAAGCATCATAAAAATAATTTGGGGTACTCATCTTGCAGTTGAGCACACAACATCTAAAGAAGGTAAATGAATTATAGAAAGTCACAAAACTTGCTGTGGGGAGTATTGAGAATAGAGTTATTCATGACTCTTTTTACTCTGTTACACATCCAAGTCTTAGGTTGGTGACATTCTCCTGGATTTTGCAAGAAGTCTTGCATTCTAGGTAGGGCACAAGAGTCCTTGCTCAGCCATTCCTTGCAACTGCAAGGTGGCCTATCCTGGTGTGAAAACAATCTTTCCTACAAATTTTTCCATATATTTCCAAACCCAGAGTACTTTCAACATGAAAAGAAGTAGAAGAATCCAAGAAAAAATCAGGGATCTTGTCATTATAGCCCTTTCTGCTACTCCCTACATTCTGTCCAAGTGACCCTGGTCCCTCTCTTTTGGTTTCCCCTCACTGGATCTATTACTTTGGACTACTTTCATCTGTTTTGTCATATTACTATCAGTTCTTTCTTTCTTTTGCCCTGAGTGCTGAGCCACCATATTGGAAGTAGGATTCAGGAGATATTTAACTTCTGGAGAAGAAAGGCCAAAGAATCTGATGTCTCTTCCCTCACCCACCCAAACCCCAGCTCTCAACTCCATGTTAACCTCTTGCCTACAGTGTCATGAGGGAAATCTCAGCAAGGTTGGATAAAGCCTTTGATCAATGCCTCCCATCCCTGGAGCTGAGCCGTTGATAAGCTGGCTCTGTGGATCATCCCACCACAGACAGAAGACTCGGGAACACTAAGCAGACAGGAATTCCAGTTTATTCTGCACCATCTAGGAGGAGCTAGTGGAGGGAAATGAAGCTCTTGGAAGTCAGCTATTCCCGCCGCGATTTACCAGCTGGAATCTGGCAAGTACACCAGAGGGACTTTAGCCACTGTCCCCACCTGAAGCCAGACTGGGCTTCAGGACCATGTCTGTCCTGGATCTACAGGCAAATGAAGAGCATCCCGTATTTCTTGGCTCTTTTGAACTCCTTTGGCCGCCAGCAGGAATGCTGCCAGGGGATGGGGCACTGAGAGAAGGTAGAAGATTAGCTCCCTGGGAGGGAGTCATTGGGCCTCTGATGATGCATGGGCTCTCAGAAGCCAATCTCAATAACAGATAAGGGGCATTTGTTTTGTCCGGCCTGGAGTTGACAGGAGGAGGTTTGCTGGCGGGATGGTTTCCGGCCTCTTCTGGTAAAACCAGAAGACTTCTGTCTGGTTCTTCCTTTCCTCTGTTGGCTGCTACATGCACCTGCTGGGTGGGGGAATCATCTGCTACCTCCACTCGACCTCACCCCAAAGGATTTCATCCCATCAGCCTCCTGAGTCACACCAGGCTGCCGCTACCAGCAGGCTGTTGACAGCCCCTGAATGACTGATGAGACAACACGATCTCATCCCTTTCCTGAACCACTTGGGACTGGAATCCAACAGTGGCGACTTCTGCTTTGGCCAGCGGCACCTGCGGGGTTTCATGGAAGGTAGGAAGAGAATGTGGTCAGAGCAGAAGAGGAACAGGAGAGGGGACACTGGCCGGGTGCAGAGACTCCCGAGGTTACAGTGTGGCCATCTGTCCAGCAACTTTGGAAGTTTCAGAATGTTTGAAAACCCTGCCTCTACTCTTTTTATTTCTGGGTTAAGCTGAAAGTATTAAATACTAATGCCTTGCTGCACTTAACAAAAAGACCCTTTTGGAAACACAGACTCTCTATAAATTTGTTTCCAGCTCTAATTTGTAAATTTGCACTTGAAGATAATTCCTCCCACAGTTCTGTATTCTGTAAATAGTGATGAGTGCTATTATCTACAGTCTCTGGGGCACAACTATGCTTCTGTCCTTAAAAAGTTTATAGTTTAGAAAAAAAAACATTGTAACTGGATACAGTGGCATACAGACTTTGAACAAGTGTGGGATATAATTTGGAGAACTAGGGACAAATTAGAGATTGCTTGGGAATCATTTTCTTGGATGGAAAGGGACAGAGGGAATGAAGACCAGGGAGAGAGGACAGAAGAGTCAAAGGTAGGCAAGCTGAAGGGTGAGGTGTGAAAGGATTTGAGAGTCTTCCACCTGGATAGGAGCAAAGATTTCTTATATAGAAACATTGGGAGGCAGTTTTAGAGACGATAACTAGAACACACTTTTCCTTCCAACCAGGGAGTGTACATGGTGCATACATGCAGTATGAGAGTATTTACTTTAGCTTGAGGTTGAGCATTCCCATAGTTCTTCAGTAAAAGAATCTCTTTTTTATCTTAACATAAAATATTTAGCAGATTAAGGGCTGGGGAGATGACTCGGCACTTGAAGTATCTGCTGCATAAGCAAAAGGACCCCAGATCCCATGTAAGATGCCAGGTGCGTGGCTTGCTTGTAATTCCAGCCTCAGAAGACAGTCTGGGAATCCCCAGAGCAAGCTGGCAAGCTGGACTAGCCTTATCAGTTTGATTTGAGACATGGTCATAGAAGAAGACATAGAAGTTTAAAGAAGGGGAAGATAGTTGCTGTGGGGAAAACGATGTAGAAACATTGCATGAAGCTCATAGTTTGAGCCTGAAGAAAAGCCATTAAAAGAAAGCACACACCAGGCCTAAAGAGATGGCTTATTGGATAAGGAGACTGCTCTGAAAACCGAGGACCACAGTTTGGAACCTTACAATCCATATAAAAGCCAGGAAGGCATGCCAATTTCCTGTAACCCAAGCAAATCAGGAGGTAAAAACAAAGAATCTCAAAGGTAAGCTGACTCACTAGCCTAGCAGATGATTGATTAGCACGGGGTACAACTGAAAGACCCTGCCTGAACAATAAAATAATCAATGACATCAGATATCAACTTTGGAATTCTGCTTGCATATGTGCACATGCACTTGCAAACACATGCATGCCCAAATACATGTGAACACCCCACACATATATGTGACAAACGAAAGCATATTTTAGAGTTTCATAGTCTACCTGCCATCTCTGGTACAATTGCTTAGGGGCACAGACTGCTTCTCTTGTTTTCTCCTGTGTCATCAACACCTAGAACAGCAGCCAACACATCGTATAGCTTCAGCAAACACTTGCTGACTGATTAACTTGAAATACTTGAATTTCTTCATTTGATCACTTTATCTAAGTCCCTTGATTGGCATCAGGAATACAATGAGAGCTTAGGGAATGTTGGGCAGAGGTGACGAAAGCAGTTCCTCTCTCCAATCCTCAAAATCAAAATTTGGGGTGTTACTAATTTCCTGTAAGTGTTGTAGCAAATAGCCACAATGCAGTGGCTTAAAACACAGACGGTCCTTCTCTCACAGTTCTGGTAACAAGAAGTTTAAAGTGAAGGTATAGGCACATTAGCAGCTTCTCCTGGAGGCAAAGAGGGAAAATCTACTTCCTGATTCTCTGCTAGCTCTGATGGTTGCTGTAAACCTTGACTGGAAGATTATCACTCTGATCTCTGTCCATATATCTCCACATGCTGAGTCTGAGTTGCAAAAGCACGGCCATTTTACCTGCACGTCAGTGAGTCTCCAGGCAAGAATGAACATCCAGAAGTCATTTGAAAGAAGACGTACAATCGCACTTCTATCACAAGATAGCCTGAACACAGACAATTCTGCACCAATTGTTTAGAAATTCCATTTGGTAAAGAACCATGTCCCCAAGTGGCACTCTATCTTCAAATGTTAGTAAAGAGACTAACAAATACCACACATTCAATTACTATTTTATTAAACAAACAATGTTATATAGAAATCCAACCACTGCCTTTCTTGGTCTGAAAATTCCCTGTCATCGTTTAATCCACATTAAAACTTTCATGTCCAGTAGAAGAGCAGTGATGTGGACAGCAACAGCCAGTCATAACACAGTGCACCATCGACCTAGCAAGATTCACTAAGAATCAGGCCAACCTAACCTTTCCCCATCCTAAGGCTTTGGGAACCTCGCAGAAGAGGGGTCAGTGACATTGTAAGAACCTGAAGATGGAAAGGTTCACCTTTGAACAAGACATTCCATCAAGGCAGAACTGCTGCATCTAACAACCCACTGCAGTGAGACTGGTCCTTATAAGATCTGCATAACGACTGACATACCAACATGTCCCCATACACTATAGAGGAATTCAAGAGAGATAGGGATATATAGTGGAAATCTTGGGAACTAAAGTTGGATGAGTGAAAGAAAATGCTCCTATCAGTGGGGTGGTCCGAAGAGAGGCAACTTTGTATGCCACAAGAGGCCTGAACTCCCCACAAGAATAGACAAGCCAAAGGGAACCCTGGGGTCCATAGAGGCAGAGAGACAGGAGGTGGAAGGGAGTGGAATGGGATTGATGAAGGGAAAGAAGGAGGATGGGAGGGAGGGGGATGGAGGGAAGCAGGGATAAGTACTCAATATGCTTGTAAAACTAGAAAAATAAAATAATAATTTAAAAAGTTAAAAAAATAAAACTTGCTATGTCTTCATGAGGTAGGCAGAAAGTCTGTGACCACAGGGTTAGGATAGAGTATAGTCAAGTTATGTGACTTAGCATGAAATGAAACAAATTTCGAGAAATTCCAGCTACTAGAAAGAATCTTCATACTATCACACACCACTGGGGACAATCCCTAACACACTCACAGACAATCGATTCAATCTGTCTATTACTGCAGTACCAGTTTAAATAACACCCTAAATAATGGTTCAATTTCTTGCACCTCAGACCAGAATAAGTTGAAATTTTCTCATCTAGAAGAGTTTCTAAGACAAAAGAGAACAGGGCATAGAGAAACTAGTGCTTCCTGCTCAATTCTACACTTGCAAGTTACCTGTGACTGTTGAGCATTTGAAATGTCATTTATTCTCAACCCATTGGTGTACTGGATTTTTGTCACTATGACAAAGTACCTGATATGATCAAATTCACAAGGGGACAGTTTTATTTTCAATCAGACTTACAGAGATTTCAGTGCATGGCTGACTTGACCCCATCGCTTAGAATTTAGTGGAGAAAAATAGCAAAAAAGAGTAAAAGTGAAGACCTGGGTCTCAGTATCACCTTTGAGAACATACCCCAATGAACTAGGCTAACTTGCTAAAGATTTCACTGCCTCCCAGTAGCGCCAAATGCTTGAGACAAGTTTTCAACACATGGGACTATAGCCATAGCAATGTAAATACAATATAGAAGACTGCTGATGAAATGAATGTGAAATATCTAATTAGTGATTTTACATAGATTACAGATTGAAATAATTTTGATATATCAGTGTAAAATTTATTTTCAAAAGTAATTTCATGTGTTTCCTATTACTTTTTAAAATGTGGCTGCTTAGGAAACATAAAATTTATTCTCGTGGCCTTCATTTATGGTATATGTTCTGCTGGACAGCTCTGGCCAAGAACACTGTGGATTCTGAGGCTACGATGAGGCTCTGCAGGAAATTGCCAGCTCCAATGCAGGCAAGTTCCCTTATCTCTGCTTCAGCTCAAAGTGAGGAACTGTTGCCGTGGAGAGGGCCTGTTGCGGGGGGAGAGAGGGCCTCGAGGGGAATGGGCTAGCAGGGCCTGGGGGGGGGGGCGTGTAGAAGGCCTAAAGGCGAATGGGCAAGCCAGCGACAGGGTCACCACCAGACCCTGGGAATCAGGTGAGAAGCAGCAGTAGACAAGATGCCGCAAATTCAAAGTCATTAAGGGCTGATAAGTACAGAAATCTCCTACCTACTCCTGGTCTTCTTCACTCCTCCGCTCTCTGCTGGGTGGAACTGTTGCAGATATTTTTTTAAAGCTCAACTCTGACCACACTTTACAAATTGCTGTCTGTACTAAAAAATACAACAGAAGAAATTCTCAACTGGTAAGTAAAGAAGGTCTTCACAATCTTCATCTGGACACATCAGTGCAGATCACACTGAGTATGCAGAACACACTCAGCTGCTCATCTTCCTGAATGGGACAGATGTGCCAGGCAACTCACTGAATCATCACAAAAAGCTCTTTGCAGGTAGATGCAGAGTTTAGCCCCATTTTACATGAGAAGCAATCGAGGTGCTGAAATGGCAAGTAGCCATGATGAAGTAACTAGTAATGGGAGAGTAATAGGTTTAAATTGGAATTTAAACCAAGCAATCTGGCCTTAACTACTGTGCCCTTAACTACTGAATGACTACCATACTCCTTCTCTTCCTCACCCAGACAGACCAGCACACACGTGCATTGTTCTGAACTCAGATCACTAATTACAACCCTTACCAAGTCTTTGTCTTATTCCTTGGCAGAGAAAGCTTCTCCTTCCAGCAAGCATTTGTCACATACTTAAATTATTGCATAAAAGTTGGAGGTAACTTCCCTTTCGAGATGTGGATAACACCAGCATCTACCCTCAATTTTTAAGGCAAGGGAAATACATGCATCTCCATTAGACAGTCATGGTCACAACTCAGGTTCTGGTCTACAGCTTTGTTCCTTACCATTCTGATCCAATCAGTAATTCAGGTTGTGTATTCAATTTTTTAAAAAGCCTCTACCTTTCAGCTGTCATTGTAGTGGCTTACCACAGATACAGGGATGACAGTGAGGGATTCCCAACACAATCCTGCAAATCAACTAATGACTGTAATACATCTCCTTTTCTTACAACTCCTTTTGGATACTGAAGAGTGAAATCTGAGTCCTCTCCTTGATGTGCATCTGGCCTTCCATTTTCTTGTCCTCTGGCCTGCACAGCCCTCTGTACCCACACAAACTCACCCGAAGAGGAGATTCATATTTTATCATGTAAAAGAGCTTTCACTTGTTTGCATTTTATTTTGGTTATAGCCTGCTTAAAAGAGACTTCAAGTTATTTATCAGTTTATTTCCTGAGAAAAATTTGGATAGCAGCTGTTAAAATAATAAAAACCTCTCTGCACTAAAGATTTACTTCTTTGCACATCTGCCTCATATGCCCTGCTTGATTGTATGTCTCTGAAACCAAAGTAGACATCCAATAAACCTTTGTTGTTGAATAAATAGGTGATTTATCACTTGAGGCTAGTGTAGACAGCCAGTTGCATTTTGAAAGAAATCAAACTTAACAATTTTTTGTGATCACTGTTAACCCAGAAGGAATTCTCTCCAATTCTAGAGGAAAAACCTTCTTGTGACCAAGAAAAGTAGCTTCTTACCTGCTCAGGGTTCCTCATCCCCACATGGGAATGGCAAGCACTTAGTTCAGAAAGAAAACTGATTGCATCCTGGTCTTCCTTGCCTCAGTCCAGAGACTGTGGTTCTTAAGGTCAGCAAATGCTAATGAAAATTAGTGTACGAGGATCCATGTTAATAGTCCAAACATTTGTTTCTGTTCAGAATGTTTAAACAGATTTCAATAAAGATAGATTTACTCTGAGATGTTTATAAACATAGGAATTTACGAAGAATGATAACACCAAACATACATTTAGCCAACATCTATCTAGATTGTTCAAGTGTTATTTTCATATGTTATTTTCACCATAATTGATTCAGATAATTCTTAAAATGGAAGGTAGTGCTACAGATAAAAGTGAATCTTGGTTGAAGCTTTGTCTAATTATCACCATGATGACAAGATGACTTCTCCTTCTTTTCTGTGTTTTCTTAAATTATGAGAGCAGTAACGTGTCCATTGTTGGCAACTTAACTATATTAAGGTTAGCAGTTGTTATGGGTTGAACATGAAAGGTCCCCCATGAGCTCATAGTTTGAATGTTTGTTTTCCAGCTGGTGGCACTATTTGGAGAGATGGTGGAAACTTCAAAAGGTAGATCCTAACTGGCAGAAGTTTATTGTTAGCAGTGAAATTTTAAAAGTTACACCCGGTCCTGATTTCAGCCTCTGTCTGCTTCCTAGTCACTTGGGATATGAGAAGCCTCTGCTTCACACTCCTCTAACCATGAGCTTCTTCCCCATATGGTGGACTGAAAACGTGAACGAAAATAAACCTTGTATTGTTTTGATCGGGTATCAGTTGGATAATAGTCATTATAATTACAATTCAAATCAGAAGAAATTTTTAGAACACTGAAGTCTAAGGTCTTAGAAAATGTGCTTTTTTTCAAGATTTCTATGCTAACTTCTCCCTACTCCAGGAAACATCATGGAAGAGGGGGTGATAGGAAAGCGAGGAAGGCTGCGGCCAGTGAGTACATCTTGTACAGGACAGAGCTATTGTACCTATGAATTCACCGTAGCTGAATTTACTTTCACAAGATCTGTACAAAATATAGCCGTCCCAACCATAATGCCGTGTACCAGTGACCTAGCAAGGTTTGCCCAGAATCAAGCCAACCTAAGCTTTCCCCATCCTAAGGCTTTGGGAACCTTGCAGAAAAAGGGGCAGTGACATAAGAACCTAAAAATGGGAAGGCTCACCTTTGAACAAGGCATTCCATTCAAGGCAGGACGGCTGCATCTAGCAACTCACTGCAGTGAGACTGGCCCTTACCAGGCCTGCATAATGACTAACATACCAACATGTCCCCATACACTGTAGAGGAACTCAAGAAGATAAGAACATACACAAAACTAAAATTGGATGAGTGAAGGGAAGTGCTCTGATCAGTGGGGTGGCCTGAAGAGAGGCAACTTTGTATGCCACAAGAGACCTGAACTTTCTCAAGAGTAAACAAGCCAGAGTGAACCCTGGGGTCCATAGAATCAGACAGGGTGGGGGTAGTGGAATGGGATTGATGAAGGGAAAGGAGGAGGATGGGAAGAGGGGATGGGAAAGCAGGGATGAGTACTCAATATGCTTGTAAAACTAGAAAAATAATTTAAGAAATATAGCATGTTGACACTTATGACTGTATGAGGCACCTCCTCAACACATCTTCCTGAGATACTATATTGAAAGTTAATGCTGGCTGTGTAAAGAGAAGCTACTTTCTTTAGAGAGGTGCCTGCTAATACATCATCCATGTTCCAACAAGGGCCAGGTACATGGTAATGCAAACAATCCATATGAAAACACACACATACACACACACACACATACAGAGAGAGAGAGAGAGAGAGAGAGACATGAAAATAGGATATAAACTATTTAGGAAGAAGGTTTTTAGTGGAAGAAAAGAGTTATGGGATCTTGTAATATGGGATAAAAATGACTTAAATTCATTATTTACATGTATGAAAATATCAAAGATAAAAGCAGATTTTGTATTATAATAGACAAAATGGCACATATTTAAGGTATACAATAGCATGTTTTTATATATTTATGCATTGTAAAACGATTAGCATCATCAAACTAATTTACAGATGAAATACCTCACATAGTTTTGGGGCTTGGGACATGAGGAGGAAAAGAAGAGACTGATCAAAGGTCATAACCATCAGCTACAAGCTCAATCAACACTGGCATCCAACTGCAGATCATGGTGAAGGTAGTTAATGGTAATGTATTTAAATTTTCCCAAAAAAGTAGATTCCAAGTGTTCTCACATCACTTGACAAATTTTATATGTGTATTCATGATTTTGCTACTGGAAATATTATCATTAAAAACCCCATGCATAAAATATATTAACACCAATCACTGCAGGGAAAAAGAATGTGAAGTGAAAATATGAGAACTATGTTACCTTTGCAACTATTGAGTATGTGGGGTGAGGGCACAGCTCAGAACTCAAAATGATTGCCTGGCACATGTGAGACATTGTGAGAAAAAAATTAAGACTTAATTAAAGAAGAGCTTGATCATGTTCTTGTGAAGTAGATGGTATTCTTTATAAAAATATTTTAGGTAACAATAGACATGTAACAAGTTGTAATGCTATATTTTGCTTTGAAATACTACTAATAATAATCACAACACTGTAGAAAGCAGTTCCCTTGAGACCATTTAACTTATGACATCAATTTAAAAATGTATGAAACATTTAAATTAGTATGCTATCTTTCTGTATCCTGTTAAACTTTTGTCTCTTTTTCTTTTTTCTTTTTTTGTCTCTTTCTACACTTCAAGAACACTCTTTAAATCTTAGCCTGTTGTCTTATCATCTTCTCTTTCCTCTTTTGTTTGACAGAAAACATGATTTGAGAAATTTTATCGAGAACACAAAACAGATGCTCTCAAAGATTTATTTTGGATTCTTGGAGTCAACTGCTTTTTTTTTTTAACTCAAGTTTTCCTTTGTATCTTTAATGAATGACTTGCCAGTTCTTCAATTACATAATATGTTCACAAGCCATTTGTGGATTTGTTCCCTGTTGATTCACGTGCCTCTGACTGTTCACTTCCTCCTTGCATGTGTGATTGTTCACTTTCACATTATGCATGTCTGCACGTAGTGGAAGCAGGGATGAGGCTCAGCTGTGTTTCTTCCTAATCCTGTCATACCTTCTAGAACCATCAGTGTGACCAGTATTCCCTTTGTTGTCCTTGGGATTCTAAGTTTTCAGGAACTTTGTGAAAATAAATCAAGTCAGTAATTACCAAGTGATTGCTTTGGCATCCTATAAGTTATGCCATGAGAAGCTATCAAACATTTCTATCAAAGTAGCAGTCTTTTTTTTTCTTTTTTTCATTAATCAGGGGTAGTTGAAAATGCCACACTGGCTGCACTAACATGGAAAAAACAAGGATAGTGCCTCACAAGTGTCAGGGAGAGGTGTGTGACAACAACCCCCCACGCACAGTTCACTGCAAATCAGCATGCTATAAGATGCTGATCTTTGATTCAAGCATTTCCTCTACCCAGCTGCTGCCTAAGAGCCTTTAATTAGAAGAAACACAATACCATCCACGCTGCGATGTTGGCCAACATCCATTTGTATTTGGTTCTTACAAAGGTCAATATTTAATGCCATTAGAGTTCACTCTGGGGAGAGTGTGAGCCCAACTTCCTAGAGCCAAGATATCCCTCCAGGCACAAACACAAATGTGGCTTCCATTCCACATTAAGTTGAAGAAACATTATTTTCCTGCAATCAGCAGAGTTGTAAGGAAAACAAGCACACCAAAGGCACTTCTAGAAATAGTGCTGAACTCTGCAGATGACACTTATGGCATTTCGTACTCCGGCCCTCCCTGATGCACTTAATGAGCATGGGGACTTGTACATAAGTCAATATGTCATGGTTTGGATCTGAGATGTCATCCACAGTTTCATGTTTGGAATGCTTGCTCCCCAGCCAATGATACTGCTTTTAGGGGTTGTAAAATTTTTGGCACATAGAACCTACCTGGAAGAAGTAGGTCACTGAGTGTGGGGGGGGTTGAGCTGTAGTATCACAAGCCCTCTGCTGTCCCACACTCTGTTTCCTAGTCAGTTATGTAAATAGCTCTCCTTCATGAACATGTTCCTACCACCATGGTGTTATGTTTAAGTACATGAGGCTGAGATGGTCTAAACTGAATCTTTTGAAACAATGAGCCAAAATAAATTCACCTTCAGATTGCTTGTGGAAGATGTCTTGCCACAGCAACATGAAAAGGAACTAGTACATTCCTTCCAGCTACAAATGATTGACCAAGAAGTGAGCACCAAATCTACTCTTGGCCAATCTAGTGTCCAACCTGTCTAGGCACAACTGATGATGACTCCACAGATGAATGCCTGTACGAAGCTGTGTCAGAATCAGAAAGTCTCCTACTAAATATTTAGGTACAGCACTGAGAGAATCAGATCAGTGTATTCTCAGTGGTGACAAAGGAAACTCAGATCAATAATTGTATTATGTAGAGAAGGCCAGAGAGGTTGTTCCAGTTATAATGGAAACCTACTTCTATCTACTTCTAATCTATCTACTGTCTAGTCTACTTCTATTATCAAACTACCATTTAGTATACTTCTATCACTAGATTCTTTAACATTTCCTTGCAATCTCTGGGAGAGCCAAGGATCTTGTAAAAAAAAATTGCCATTTTTGGAATCAAACATGTTGAGTTTCAAATTTGAATTTTCAAACAATGAATTCCTCACCCATAAAATTTGTCATGCCTCACTAAAAATAAGTTACTAGCCTTTATTTATTTACTTTTTACATATGTGTGTTTTTAATTTGAGTATGTGTATACAAGAGGACATTTGAGTATGTGTGCCTGTGGAGACCCAAGAGTGACAGCGAAACCATCCTGGATTGCTCTACCTTTTTATTGCTTTGTTCTGGAGTTTCCCATGCTCTGCCTACTGGGGCCGGGAGTGCAGATCACTGTCATTTCCAATTGACAATTTTTACATGGGAACTGGAGCTCAGATCCTTTTGCTTGAGGTAAAGGCTCGCTTTAGTCCGTGAGCCATCTCCCCAGGTCCTAAGCCCTTATTTTATGGACGAGAAAAGTGTTTGGTTCTCCTTGGTCAAATCTTTCATGTCCATTTTTTTCACTTTTTTATTTTACTTCCTTTGTGGTGGCTAAACCTTCCTTAAAAATGGCGGCAGCCAGGATATAGCCACAATGTGAATGGACTTTGGCTGATCTGCACAATGGCTGACATGTCAACGACCTCCCCCCCCCAAGTCTAGCACAGATCACAGGGGAGAAGACTTCAGGCAGTAAGTCCTTAGATGTAAGGGGTTAAACAGTCACAATAGAGTTCCCATGCTAGTGGGCAGCCCAAGAAAGGCTCCCAGCTATGCCACTGAGTCCTGAACCCTCACTAGTGTAGACAATTCAGAGGGAGGTTCAGCACCCATATAAACAAATGCTCTAGGAGATGGGAGGGAGGAAGCAGGAAGTCGGAGGAAGCACCGAAAGAGGAAGGGAAGGGAGGGAGAGAGAGGGGGGAAGGGGGAGAGTGCAATGGGGGACAATAGGCAAAGGGAGAGGGAGGGAGAAGACAGGATACCTATTTAGCTTGTATGGTTAGGCAAAAAAAGGTAATAAAAAATGGCAACTTGTGGACAGTGATCACCCCGTAAGTTTATCTAGAAAGGACTGTTTCCATATGCACAGCTTGGTTGATAAACACAGCAAAAAATCCGTGATTGTGACTTCTGTTGCCAAAAATCTTTCAGAAATGGAAAGCAGAACAGATATCTTTGTTAGATAGGCCATGGGCCAAGATTTTTTGTTCATTTAAGAAAGAATATAGACAGCAAAACAAATTGATGAAAAACAAATTGTGGTCCCAAGAAGAGCTGTGCACATCATTTAGCAGCTGTGAGATACAGCGGCCTGCAGCTGCCATATAGCATAAGGAGGTT
This sequence comes from Typhlomys cinereus, assembly GCA_023101885.1. Taxonomy (NCBI): domain Eukaryota; kingdom Metazoa; phylum Chordata; class Mammalia; order Rodentia; family Platacanthomyidae; genus Typhlomys; species Typhlomys cinereus. Next base: position 6,095,178 of record JALPQD010000067.1, on the reverse strand, counting down.
CCCAAGGAAGAGTAAGGAATCACTTTCTGCACCTCAAAGGTTGAGGCCACAAATGAGCATAGGTCAGGCTGAGCTGTGATAAACTTGGACAGGCGAGCTTGTGGAGGAGTGGGCATGGTGCCTAGTATTAATTATCAACCCGACACCTAGGAGGCAGGGCTTCAGGCTTACATGAGAGTATTCTCTAGATAAGGGTAGCTTGTGGACATGCCCATGAAGGATTGTCTTGATTAATTAAATGATGTAGAAGACCTAATCAATTTTGGGTAGGATCATTCCCAAGACAGATGATTGAGGAGGAGAAGAAAGAAAAGGAGGAGGAAGGAGAAAGAGGAGGAAGAAGAGAAGGAGGAGGAGAAGGAGGAGGATAAAATGAAGGGGAAAGAGAATAAAGAAAGAAGAGGAAGGGGAAGCAAATGGAGAAGAAGGAGAAGGAAGAGAAGGAGAAAAGGAAGAGGAAGAGGAGGGTGAGGGGGAGTGGGAAGGGGAGGAGAAAGGAAGGAAGGAAAAAGAGGAGGAAGAAGAAGAAGGAAGAGAACAAGGAGGAGATAAGGAAGGGGAAGAGAATAAAGAAAGAAGAAGGGAAAGGGAAGCAAAAGGAGAAGGAGGAGGAGGAGAATAAGAAAAGGAGGAGGAGGAGGATGAGAATGAAGAGGAGGAGGATGAAGAGGAGAGGAGGACACAGAGGAGGAAGGAAGGAAGGAGGATGAAAAGGAAGAATGAGGAGAAGGAGAAAAGGAAGGGGAAAGAGAATAAAGAAAGGGGAAAGGGAAGCAAAAGGAGAAGAATAAGCAGGAGAAGAAAAAGAAGAAGAGGACAAGGAGGAGGAAGAGGGGAAAGAAGAGGAGGAGGAAGAGGGAAAGGAGAAGGAAAGGGGAAGGTTAAAGAGGAATAGGAAGGGGAGAAGGGGGAAAGGAAGAAAAATAAGGTGAAGAGGAAAAAGAAGAGGAGAAGGAGAAAGAGAAGAGATCTAGTTGAACAAACAGGCATGTCTAGCTGTCATTATCTCAGTTTTCCTAGTTGTGGATGTGATATGACCAATTGCTTTAGTCTCCTGCCACTGTGACTTCTCCACAATGACAGACTATAATCTGAAATTGTAAGATAATTAGTCCCTTTCTTCCTCTAGGTTGAGTCAGATATTTTGTTCTACCAATGTGTAATGAAACTGAAACAAGGTTTCTGGGTGCGACACATATTTTGGTCTCACAAGCAACTTTGATTTGTGAACAAAGCATAAATGTATCCAGGAGATGCATTAGAGACTGACAGGAAGTTAGGAGAAAAGAAGAGTGTTAGTCTTACATTATATGTAAATGTATATACACTGACTTTGGCACAGCTACTTTCCAAAAACCCTGACTTTTCAAAATCCACCCTCATACATCCATACTACAGGAAAGGAATCCTATTTTTCTTTCATGGTCAGTGGAACACCTGCTGGAAACGTAGTTTTCTTGAAGGGCATGCACATCAATTGAGGCAGCCCTTTGTCCTACTTCTGGGATATAGCAGAAATCAGGATATCCATCCCATATCCTATTTGAAAATAGATGTAATTTCAACCTTTGGCTCCTGTTCCAGTTCTTCAGTGTCTGTCATGAGTACTCTGATCCAAGCAACTTAAAGGAGAAAGAACTTACTATTTCGGCTTATGGTTCCAGATGGTATAGAGTTCGTCATAACAGAGAACACATGATGGAAGATAGAGAAGATATCAAAGCAGAAACAGGAAGCTAAATCATCTTGCATTGAACATTGGGGAGGAGAGAGAGAGAGAGAGAGAGAACAGGAAGTGGGGTCAGGTTATTAAAACTCAAGATACATCCAGAGTGACATACTTCCTGGAACAAGGTCCCATATCCTAAAGACTTCACAACTTTCCTAAACAGCACTACCAGCTTGAGATTAATTGTTTAAACACATGAGCCTATAGGACATTTTACATTCAGAAAACAACATTATGCCTCTTGGCTTCCACAAACTCATGGCTAACTAATTTTGCAAAACACGGTCAGTCCCCATAGTCTACAGAAGTTCCAACACTATTGAAAAGCCAAAAACGAATCAAATGACTCTTCTGAGACTCAAGATAATCTCTTAAACATGACCTCCTGTGAAATCAAAGAACAAGCCGCATACTTCCAACACACAATGGAACAGAGTGAAAATATTCCCATTCCATAAGGGAGGAATTAGATCATAATTAGGTAAGCTAGAACCAAGGCAAGACTGAAACTCAGTTGGGCATTAAACCTTGAAGCTCTGGATCCAGTTTCTAAGCCTCCTGACAAAATTATTACAGTCCAAAAGGGCTTAAGTAGTTCCACCTCTCCAGATTTTCTGACCAAAGCAAACATCTCTCTCTTGGCCTAGTTCTTCACTCAGTCGTGCAACCTTTCTCAGTAGATGTCCGAAGTTCTGCATCTCTAACATTTTGGTATTTCTAGAGTAAATCAGCTTCATCTTCACACCTACATAAAATGGCCTCACAAGGTTTCTTTGCAGAGAGTCCGACCCTGCCACACACTGTCTGGCCTCAGAAAGCTCTCTGAAATCATGGAGAAAGACTCCTTGAGTACCTCAGTCTTTCATCTTTTGTGTCTCCAGTACCAGCATTCTGGTATGATGTTGCCAAGTTGTGCCTCAACTTGAAATGGAGATGGACCCAATTAAACCACAACTGCTGCATCCTTTTCGTGTTGATGTTGGGCAGAAACAACCTTGGGCAGTTAGTTGCTAAAATAATCCTTTTGCTTTCTGACCTTAGGTTTTGTGCTTTCAAATTAATTTGCATTTTTAATGAAGTAGAATCTTTGGTGAGTTGGGTTTTGCCTTTGAAGCACTTTTTCAATTGTTCCAGCAAAGAACAGATTTTTTTCTATTAACGATGGTGATCTTTTTGAGAATAACTGCCATCCTATTGTTTGAATTCTTCTGATACAATATTTTAAGCTTACCTGCATACTTTTCCTCACCAAACTTTACAGTTTTTGTTTCTTTCTGCCTTTTTCATTCTTTTTGGTTACAGATCTAAGTAAGAGTATCAGCCAGTAGTCATGCCATGGACTCAGTGCTATGTTTTCTTGAAATTTTCTCTGCTGAAAACATTTCCAACACATTTTAATTCAACTTCATGTAGGTTTTCAGGATGTGGGAAAAATATGGCCAGACTCTTGATCAAAGCATTGCTTGAGTTGTCCCTAGTTCAATTCCCCACAAAAGCTTCACTCCCCTCTGGAACCTCATGAGCTGAGTCTCCACTATCTGTATTTCTCTGAGAACTGCTGCCTTCCATACTTCCACTAGAAGGGCCTGTCAACCTCTGTTTAAAATATTCAATGACTTTTCTAGTTCAAAGCTCCAGTATTCTCAATTTCTCCCAGAAAATAGTTCAAAATACTTAAAAGCCATGTATTCAGGTCCATCAACAGTAATGGTCACACTGCTAGCACTAAATTCTGTTCCAGTTACTCTTGGATTACTGTGATAAAAAATATTCTAACTTGATATGGATACAGCCCCTCAATACACAGCAAAAAAAGTCCATGTACCATCCTTGCCTTCCCATTGCTTCCCTTCATCCAGAAGATGCTGTTCTCACTGCAGATGCTGAGGATAGCATCAAACACATGGAATTAATTAATTAGCAGTTTGGTCAAAACAAGCAGTCTTCTTGTATTTATCTTAGATTCTTCTTCTTTCTGATTATTCATAGCAAAGGAAACCATGAAATTAGGTATTGAGGAATAGTTCTTTCTCAAAAAATAGCGTCATAGCAACACGCAGTACCTAAGTAGGAGTCCAGATTGCTAAATGGAGAGCTAGAACTCAGGAGCAGGGCCTTGTTGGCCAGAGATCTTGGAATAAGTTTGCACAGCATGTCCAGAAATCATGCTGTGAAGATAGCCCTTGAAGTTTGTTGGAACTTTTCCTCTATCCAGAAAATTTCTAAGTACAAGATCCAGAACAAGAGACCACAGAGAACTGGCAAAAGCAACCAGTATAGGAGTTTTTCTTCTGCCAGTTTCTGCAGCTTTGATCGTTCAGTGAAAGAGAAGGTGAATAGGACTGCACTGGTTCCAGTCTTTCTACTGTCTTTAGCAGAGTTCCAGATGTGGTGCCTGTTTACACACTGACACTGCAGCATAATGCATCATCTACTATAGACAGTAAGAAGCCTGCCTCGGTCAGATGAATGCTTTATTTAGGGAACTCAAGATGAACATACTCACCTAGACACAATTCATTTTGAAGAGCTAGAATTGTCTAGAACACCACAATAAAGCAGCGTAGGGTACATTGCACATCAGAGTTTACTTGAAGGAACTCTTATGACAGAGAGGAACAACCTGTGTGTGCCACATTCTCTGTAGGGGAAATTGCCCATCGATACCAACTACAAGGGTAAAAGTGAGTATTTGTCCCTGGAGAACTCCCATTGACCTTAAGGACAACAGAACTTAGAGAGAATCCATCACAATACAAGACAGTATGGTGGCACAGAGAAAGAACTGGACACTAGAATGGGGGGTGAGCCCATGTGGACCTCAGCCATGCAGCCTGGAGCATATCACTGACTCCCACACTGTTTCCATAAGCATAAAAGAAGGCTGAATTAAATCATCTCTAAGGGCCCTTTCTGACAGGAAAAGTCATGATTATGCTGTAACTATGCAGCAGATTTCATAGAGCTCAGTGGCATGGAAGGCAGTTTTGTTGTTAATTACCACTGTGATAAATGACATACTCTGAACATTATTAGTGTAATAATCAGGTGTTAGACAGCACACAGCATACTCCTAATATTTTCTCCTGGGCCTTACAAAAGAACTGACTGATGTGGCAAAGATGGTCAGCGCATGAGGTAAGCCCCTTACTGGGAATATGACGCCTAAAGTTTAGACACCCCTGATTAGGACAAGGTATATTTCAGTCACATCTTTTACATTGGCCCATGGCCAAGTAAAGAAATAGCTTAAGCCCAAGATAAAGGATATTGCAAAGATTAATAAAATATTATAGCAGTTTCAACTGATGTTGGTACCTTAGAGGTTGGAAGATGGGCAGTTCAATACACAATGTGACCCCTGAATCATCTGAGCATTGGGGAACTATAGGAGTACATATTACAAGCAGACTCCTGAATGTGTTTGCCAACAAAAATACGAGTGCTAAGTTCATACTAAGATTGAGCTCTTGAAAGAATTTTGACTGGGTTAGAAAGAAGCTACCACCCGCAGTGATGGTGGACGGAATGACAGAGAACACACAGTTTTTAAATAAGAATAATGAGCCAATTAGGTTAAATAGTTTAAGACAAATTTTAGGTACATTATGCAGGGGGAAAAAGAAAACATCAATAAAGCTACTAGAAAAGTATTTTCAGAAAACAGAAGATACTAAGTCTTTGGGAAAAGAACAAAATACTATAAAAAAGGAACCTTAAGAAGAACCGCAGATACTGTTGCAAATTAAACATAACTAAGAAGAAATGACATAATCAGTAGGATTTCACTGAAAAATGAAATTTGAGGAAATCTTACAGAAATTAAAGAAAAAAGTCAATAGAACTGAGAACAAAGGATCAAAATTAGAAAACAGTTCTGGTAGTCCAGCAGTCAAATATGAGAAACAGGGGTGTTGGGTAAATGGCACAGTGGGTAAAACATTTACCATGCTAGTATGAGGACCAGAGTTTAGAGCCCCAGAACTCACATAAGTTGGACAGAAGAATAGCATGTACTTGTAATCCCAATGCTCTATAGCGTGATAGGATGCAGTGAAAGGAAAATACTCAGATTCCTGTAGTTCAGATAGCCTGGCAAGCACAGGCACTCAACAGTGACTATTTCAAATAAGGTAGGCGGGTTCAAGGTCGTTCTCCAGTCTCCACATACATGAACACACACACACACACACACACACACACACACACACACACACACACATCATATGCACACACATACACATTTTTTAATTGAAAAGAAGAAATGGTGATGAGAGGTAGGAAAATTAAATCACTGAAAAAGTCGTTGAAGAAAACTGAAAAACACAAGTGTCCAGATCCACAGCCTTTCAGGATAACAACACAGTACCACTACCCCAGAGGCACGTTATCATGAAATCTTAAGAGACTTAAAAGAGCTTATACAAATGAGAGAGGAACAATTATCAAAAAAAGTCAAAAAGAGAATGGCGTTGACCCCAGCAATAACAGTAGAGTTCATAAGGCAGAGGAACACAGGACGGGAACGCACTAAGGAAAATAATTACATGCTCAAAGTACTTAGAGAAATGAGATTTTCAAAAACGAAAAATATCAGAATAAAGCATTTCCACCTTGTGCTTTCTTAGTAAGCCACTGGGAAATATAACTCAGAGTTACTAAGTTAAAGAAAACTCCTTCTCCCTAACTTTTTGGGGCGGGAAAAGAGAGGACTTCAGGATGCTGGGGCAACACTAATCCTACTTCTTTCTTAGGTGCTACATGAGAAACTGGCAGGCTGCAGGAGGAAGAAGCAATGTGTTCCTGTTTGCTTTTTGTTTCTATCTTGGCTCCTCACCCTGGGAGCACCAGCTAATTCAGTTGGCAGTTTTTACATGGGACCCTGACGAGCCCCTGCACTATGTCTCCTTTGAGCACTTGCAGCATCAACCCCAGCTGAACAACACAACTGTGCCTGTGTGAATTCACTTGTGCTTAATTTGTGAAAGTTCCCATGATGATGATAACCACACCTGATGATACATTTCTCAGAATGTGTTTCATTGCCTGGGCTGATCAGCTTTCCATTCATTACTGGAACAACACTTGAGACACTAACCTAAAGAAGGGGGAAAGTTTTGCTTTATTTTGTTTTGTTTGTTTGCTTCAGGTTGGACCTGAATTTATTGTCAAAGAGATATGTAAATGTCCGCTTTGTTCTGCAACTTGTCCTATTGAAACAATAATTTGTCTCTCAACCCTTTTCCTTTATGTAGCAGCAACCTTCCCTGATACTTATTAGTGAAACTGTCACATGTGCCAAAGAACTAAGCAAGGGGACAGACTTCCATGACTGCGAACAATAGTTTGCCTGTGGACAAAGGCATAGTCAGGTGCTAGTCATCTTCACCCTGTCTTATATTTGATTCTTATGACTGAGCTTTTTGTCAGATGCTCCAATAATGACTTAATAGCTAGAAGCTGTTTCACTAATTTGAACTGCATACTGCTAGAAGTAATAACACACAGAGTAAGACTAACATTGGAGATCAGTGAGATGATGCTCAGTGGGTGAGGGCACTGGCCACTCAAACCCAATGACCTGAGTCAGATTCCCATTGTCATGTTTGAACATAAGCCCCCCAACCCCAAAGTTGCATGACAGGGCTCACGTGTTTGCATTCTTAGGCACTGTTAATGTTTAAGAATGTTATGGAAACTTTGGGCGGCAAAGCCTTGTGGGAGGAAGGCCCATCACAGAAGGCAGAACTTTGAGGTTTGGTGACCTTGTTTCATCCAGTTTGCTCTTGCTCTCTTTCTCTGCCTTCATGATGGCTAGGGTGACCATAATGGCTAGGGTGCTTCTGCCATCGGCCATGCCTTCTGCTATACAATTCCCACCATTACAGACTATGTCCCTTCTGAAACAATATGCCACACAAATCACCCTTTTGCCAAATTGCTTGAGTCTGAGTGTTTTCTCAAAGCAGCAAAAAGAAAAGTGTAACTTTGACATGCACATAAAAGTGGAAGGAGAAAATCAAGCATACAAAATTGTTCTCTGCTCTATATCAACCACCTAGAACTAGGCCAGCTTAATCTCTCCCCATCCTGAAGCTCAGGGAAATTTGCGGAAGAGGGGGCAGTAAGAGTGTAAGAGCAAAAGGATGGGAGGAGCAATGATATATAAGATACTCCATACAAGTTAGGGCTGAAGCAATCATAATTGGACTTTACATGCCCTGCGCATTGTCCAACACACTATTGACCCCACGAAGTCCAGCATCTGCTAAAGGCACCAAGATGTTTGGAGGCAAGGGATTGGCAGACACAGCAGTGTTCCTATACCTAAGGGGAACACGGGAAAGTGTTTAGGGAAAGGCCACTGGGTCCTTGTACGTCATCGGAGAGGAGGTCTAGAGGAGAGTCAGGCATGCACAAGAAAGGACTCTCTGGGAATTGGGGCGGGAGGCACTGGGGGATGGGAAGGGAGGGGGTGGGGAGGAGGAGTATGGGGTACGGGGGGGGGAGGAGGAGGGAGGGAGAGAACTGGTGTACCCATTAAGTTTGTATGAGCTGAAATAATAATAAAAATGTATTAAAAAAACAAAAAACAAAAAAACAAAATTGTTCTCTGGCCTCCAGCATCACTGTGGCATATGCACCCTCATATACCCACATATCACGCACACACAATAATAATTATAATAACGATTTTTAAAACCAACTGGTTAAACGATATGCAAGATACTCCACATAAGTTAGGGCTGTAGCAGCCAGAATTGGACTTTGCTTGACCTGCACAATGGCTGACATGTCAACGACCCCCAAAGTCTAGCATGGATCACAGGCAGTAGGATCCTTAGAGGAAAGGTATTAACAGTCATAATAGAGTTCCCATACTAATGGGGAGCCCAAGAAGGGTCTCAGGGCTATGCTACTGCGTCCTTTTACCTCACTAGAGTGGAGGACTCTGAGGGAGGTTTGGCATTCACACAAAAGGATGCTCCAAGGGATGGGAGTGAGGAAGGGGAGGCACTGGGAGAGGGGAAGGGAGGGAGGGGAGTGAAAAGAAGGGGGGAAGTGGGAGAGTACAAGGGGGGATGATGGGGACGAGAGGAAGGAGGGAGAGGATGGAGGTACCTATTGAGCTTACATGATTAGGGGAAAAAAATAAAATGTGGGAGAAAAAAAACTAACTGGTTAAAACTATATGCAATAAACCCAAAGAATTAAAAGGAGCAGATGTTATAGAAACAATTTTTAAACAAAATTTATGGTTTCTATAATTGCACATAATTTTATTATACATTATCATAAATTTATTATAAATTTTATTTCAGCTGAGACTGAATGAAAGAATAAAATCATGATATATTTATACAATATGACCTAAGCAATAAAGATAACATCAGTAATTTTTAAAATTTTTTTATTATTTATTCAATTGTGCGTGTATGCATGTGTTTATGTGTGTGTGTGTATGTGTGTGTAGAACCACGGACGAATTCGAGAACCACCATGGACTCCTCCACCTCCTCCTTGTTTACTCTGCCCTGGGATTCACAGGCTCCGCCCTACCAGGACCGGAAACGCAGGCCGCCACCGCTTCCGCCCAGCGTCTATACGTGGGGTCTAGGATCCGAACTCAGGACCTTCTGCCTGCAAGGCAGAGGCTTAACCCCTGACCTCTCCAGCCCCAACATCAGTAATTTTATAATTAATATTATTCTTTTGCTGAAACAAAAATAAATATGTTTTAACTCTTATCATCCAATGTCATTAAAGAACTAAGTCAACAAAGAGTGGTAGTTAAAGAGTTTTCAGCAAAAATTTATCAATTTCAATGTAATTCTTAATGTAAATATTTGTAAATGCAGAGATAAATATATATGGAATTACTATGGAGACCTAAAACAATGGGATCAGAAAGCAAATTCAGCATATTATATTTTTGTTCCTTTCTTTGGGACTATTATAAAATTGAATAATCATAAACACATCTGATGTTAAATCTTATCTGGGATTCCTGCTTGGAGTTACCTTGGATAGCAGAGAGCAGATGGAAGATAAATTATGGAAGTCCTCATTACCAGAAAGTTCTTACAATGTTTTCAAGACCATATGTGAATTAGAACCCCTCACCCCCATGGCCTTCTGTAACCTCGTTTTCTTCCACTGTCCCACAAAAGTCTTTCCAGTCACAGCTGCGATTGAAAAGCATTGAGTAATGAGACAGGGAATGAGATCTGTTGTGAATAGTTCAGTTCTAATTCATAGAGGAGTCAGCATCAGTTTGTTGGACTTTGATACTCAGAGATGTCACCCTTGCACCTTTTATTCCAACACTACCATGATGAGTAACCCCTCCTGTCTTAACTGTCAACATGCAATGATCAAAATCCTGCTCTAACTGTAACCTCATTCTTAAAGCAGGTATCTGCCTCCGGACTAACCTGAGATGCCCACTGGCATAGCTGTCTGACATAAACTTCACTCTATCATTGCCAGAGTCATCTCTGTCCGACTACACTGGTAAAATTGTAAGCTTATTCTGCGTGGATACAGAAATGTACCCACTCTTGAAGTTTGTCCCTTCCCATGGCACCTGGAAGAGATGTCTGACTTAAAAGTACCCACCCCCACCATGTCTACCCCCAGATCAGCTGTAACAAGAAGAATCACTGGCTGGCCCCTTCTCTTTTTTTTTTTTTTTTTTTTTTTTAGTTTTTTTTTTTTATTTCAGCTCATACAAACTTATTAGGTACACCAGTTCCCTCCCTCCCTCCTCCTCCCCCCGTACCCCCTGCTCCCCCTCCCCACCCCTCTCCCTCCCCATCCTCCAGTGCCTCCCACCCCAATTCCCAGAGAGTCCTTTCTTGTACATGACTGATTTTCCTCTGGGCCCTCCTCTCCGATGACGTACAAGGACCCAGTGGCCTTTCCCGAACCCTTTCCCGTGTTCCCCTTAGGTATAGGAACACGGCTGTGGCTGCCAATCCTTTGCCTCCAAGGATCTTGGTGCCTTTAGCAGATGCTAGACTTTGTGAGGTCAAAAGTGTGTTGGACAATGCGCAGGGCATGCAAAGTCCAATTATGATTGCTTCAGCCCTAACTAGTATAGAGTATCTTACATATCATTGCTCCTCCCATCCTTATGCTCTTACACTCTTACCACTCCCTCTTCTGCAAATTTCCCTGAGCTTCAAGATGGGGAGAGACTAAGCTGGCCTAGTTCTAGGTGGTTGATATAGAGTCTCTGAAGTTCTGGATTGTGGTTTGTTGATTTTCTTTTGCAGTTTTGCTGCTCCTGCAATGCCCTTCACTCCATCCTGGTGGGCATTGTATGTTACTCCCTGGCCAGAGACAAAAAGCTGTTAGAGTCTTGTGATAAAAGCACATTCAAAGGTAGATGTAATAAAAGTGGGAAACCACAGTGAGGGAGGGGGTCAATCACCCATTTGCAAAATTGTTACTTTTTATCTGCTGGCCCCTTCTCTTAAAAATGTTCACCATAACGCCTCCACAACTCAACTGATGGCAGTCTGAGAGACCCTGGTGGATATGTAATAATACAGAAAAGCTGTGAAGTCCCCTTCAGGGAAACTTCAATTAAGTTAAGCACACAAGGAAGCTTAGATGGGATGTGCTGATACGACCCATCAAGTTCTAACCAAAAACCCACAGTGTGTGGAACCACTACAGTACCAAACCTTACTTCTTTAAGACAAAACAAAAACTATCTTCCTTGGATATCTTGCCACTGTCTTCATCTCTGCCTTCTTTCACCACCTCTGCTATTCTGCAATTGGTTTCTCTCTGAATTATACTTTATTCTCTGAGCTCCAATTTGCCTGGCAAGTCTACGCCCATGACTTGTTCTGTGGAGCTAGCTTCCCAAGGGTTTGTGTTTCACAATGAATAGACACGTTACAAAACAAAAAATAAAACAGAACATCACACTGGGTTGAAGCCATTTTGTGGATTTTTTTTTTAACCAGAAGTGGGGATTTGCGATATAAGCAGCTGCTGCAAAACCAAACAGACGGCAGCACTCAGCTCGGAGCTTGAGCCTATCCAGGGGCTGAGCTGTGTTTGCTTTGAGGTTTTGTGAAAGGTCATGAGGCCTAACAAAGTTCAGAAGAAACTTGGCTGTTTTCCTGCCAGGCTCTGGCTCAGAACTGGTGTGTTTCATGTGGTTTGGAGTTTTCAAACACAGCGCTTTGCACAGTGCTAATAAATGACTCTTTCTCAGCATGGGAAGCAATTAAATGCATGGCCTCTTGGGTTTGGGTCTTAGAATCAGTATTTATTTATTAGGAGCTGGGAGAAGAGCTAAATGGCCTAGAAGAGGGATCACATGTAATGAGGTAGATGAATTTGCTGAAGACACCACATTTTAGATGACTGGAGGCCTGAAAAGCAAAAGAGAAACTCTTGAGGAACCCATAAAATTGGGCCACTGGGAAGCTTGCTAATGAATAGAATTCAGCATCAGTCTATAAGGAGTAAGTTAGAACTGTTTGCAAAGGCCGGGAAGACCACATGAAAAGACCCCAGTGCCCTTTTTCTCTCCACCCTTCACTGGTTACTCCAGGGGAGTCCCTGGAGCTTTCCCACACAGATACCTCCTGAAGTTTAGCTCTATGGGCACTACACTTACACTCAGATTCATGTAGGAATGCAATTGGAGGAGACCACCCTAACAGGTCTTCTACCAGTTTTCTTTTAATGAAGGTGGTGCAATTATTTTTAAGGCCTCCATAAGGAAATATTGTCAATCAGGTGACTTAACAGAAATATATTTTCTTATAGTTCTAGAGGTGAGATATCAGGGTGTCTAGGAACTTGATTTCTTCTGATGACTTCTCTTGGTTTATAGAAGATTATCTTCTTTCGGTATCTTGACGTGGTCTCTCTCTCTCTCTCTCTCTCTCTCTCTCTCTCTCTCTCTCTCCCCTCCCTTCTCCCTCCTAATGTTTTTATGTTTTTGCTTTCTTATAGTAAGAATACCACACACATTACATTATAGCTGATCCACATGATCTCCTGTCATATTACTTGCTTCTTCAAAGACTATCACGAAATAAAATCACATTGAAGACACAAGAGGTTAAGACTTTCATAGGACCTCTGAGAGCATGCAATTAAGGCATAGCATCCAACATCACATCCTTCCATGAATTTCTATGTCTGTTCAACTTGTACAACTCCCCAAACCCAGCAAAGAGTAACAAGATGACAGGAGCCCTGCCTGAGGAAGGCCTAGCTTCTCCTTGTGCTTCATGGAGCCTTCAGCTGGGCTAGAGCTAATTGAATTGGAAAAGTGAAGGTGGAGAAGCAGCAGTCCCAGATAAGCAGAGGGAAAGTACATTTATACTTATTTACTCTCAGGGACAATTGTCCACTTTTGGAGGACTTCTAAACCAGAAAAGATCCATGAAGACAATTCTACAAATAAATCCAGCAGCAATTACTTACGGTTTCAATGACAACTTTGGTGCATACATAGTATATCAGAATCCCCTTGAGCTCTCATAAGACTTACATTTCAGTAGCAGAATCTCACAAGTGACATATCACTTGAGAGGTAGATAAACTTTGACTTCACATGGAATCAACCCAAATGTCAACAGTTGACGAGTGAATAAGGAAAATGTGGTACATTTATACAATGGAATACTACTCAGCCATCAAAAATGATGAATTAATGCAATTTGCTGGGAAATGGATGGAATTAGAAACAATTATATTAAGTGAAGTATCCCAGACACAGAAAATTAAGTGCTGTATGTACTCCCTAATAGGTGGATCCTAGTACCAAACCCACTTAGAGACACTCAAACATAAATCACTGTAATACCTACAGTAATTGCAAAGATTATAAAAGGAGGGATGGGGAAGGAGGGCCCCACCAGAAACAAGGAGAGAGGGGATCATGTTACAGCAGAAAAAATAGGCCACCATCAAGAACTGAAAGTAAGTAATGAGACATCTGGTTAAGTTCACAGACTTTCCTTCCTGAATATTTGCAACTGATGGGTATGATCTCACCAGAAGGGGAGGGCATATAGTCTGGTTGATAAAAAGTAACCATTTGCAATGGGAGACTGACCCCCCCTCACTGCGGTCTCCTACTTTTATTCCATCTACCTTTGAATATACTCTTATAATAAGACTCTAGTTTAACAGCTTTTTATCTCTGGCCAGGGGGTGACATCCAATACCCATCAGGATGGAGCCAAGTGCATTGCAGGAGCAGCAAAACTGAAAAAAAATCAACAAACCATAATTCAGAACATCAGAGACTCTACATCAACCACCTGGTTCCAGGCCAGCCTAATCTCTCCCCATCCTGAAGCTCAGGGAAATTTGCGGAAGAGGGGGCAGTAAGATTGTAAGAGCCTAAAGATGGGGAGGACCAACGATATGCAAGATACTACACACAAGTTAGGACCGAAGCAATCATAATAGGACTTTGCATGACCTGCACAATGACCGACACATTATTGACCCCTCTAAGTCTAGCATGGACTAAAGGCACTAGGATCCTTAGAAGCTAGGGATTAACAGCCACAATAGTGTTCCTATACTTAAGGAGAACACAAGAAAGAGTTCTAGGAAATGCCACTGAGTCCTTACACCTCATCAGAGAAGAGGACCCAGAGGAAAGTTTGACATACACATTAAAGGATGCTCCAGGGATGGGGGAGGAGGAGACACTGGGAGATAGGGAGGGAGGGGGGAAAGGATGAGGAAAAAGGGGGAGGAAGTAAGGGGGTCTAGGAAGGGGTGGAGGGAGGGAGGGGACCGAGGTACCTATTAAGTTTGTATAAGTGGAAATAAATAAATAAATAAGTAAATAAATACATTTCTGACAAAAAGGAAAAAAATCACAGATATGTGCCACCACACCCAATCTCTCAGTTGAAATAAAATTAAAACTAGACCTGAATATATTGTTCTTGATATTTTCAAACCTTTAAAAAAAAACAAAAAAACCTTGACTTTGGTGAGATACCCGGCAATGATCCACAAACTGATGTCAGTTCTTCGTCTCTTTCTCTATCCATTTCCTTTGACATGTGGCTTTGCAATTCCTCTCAACAACAGGTGGCGTCTGTTTAGTCACGTGACTCGTGGCTCAGCAGGATGTTGGTAACTGTCACATAGACAGAGGCTTGGCAAAAGCCTAGCTATGACCAGCCTGCCTGGAAAGAACGGGAACATTCTAAAGAGATGCTTGTGCCCCTGCCTATGGCTGTCAACTGGAACAACCATCCGTACGAAATTGGCATTTTTCCCCCAGAAATCTCATACTGGGGGAAGGAGAAAGTTGAACCTTGGTGCCAGTTAAACCTTGGAAAGAGATTTCTCAGGGTGCTGGCAACTTGTCAAGCCACCATAACAGTGACAGAACCTAGACAATGATGGATCAATAAAAAACAAGATCAAACCTTGAGAGGGACTGCTTAATGGTGAATAACTCTGACCTTCTACTTAAACCTAACCCTGATTTTTGACTCTGAAGAGGGATTTCATTCTTTCCTATGTGACCTCAATGGTATAAGTCTCTCTTTTCTGCCTTTTACTATTAATTAGCCTCTTTAATTGCCTTATTAGGGGAAGGATAACTGAGTTTGGCTGGTTAGAACTACAAGAGCAGAGGTTCTGACCCTAACAGGTCCAGTAATATAACCATCCCTTTTTTCTTTCTCTTTTCACACCTGGCCACAGAGCCAAACACCAGCCTGCTGGAGGAATGAGAGGTCATGGATAGATCATACCATCTGACTGCAGACCAACAGCTCTGATGATTCCACAGCTATGTGAACAAGCAGAGTTGTAACCAGGAAAAGGGACAGCCTAAATCTTCAGCTAAATAAATATCAATTGAAGCTTGCGTTGGCAAGTGGCTATAGCAAGAGCTAACAGCTCCAGGCAATGAAGGTGACCAAGAAATCAAATATGATTTTTTAAAAAAGGTACTGCATTAAGGCATTGTTGCACTATTGAACTTTGTGGCCGATAATGAGCACATAAGATTGGAGTAAAAAAAGATGGGACAAAAAAAAAAACAGATGGAAGATATGTAAACTCTTTAGCCTATGGGATAAAGGTAAACAATGTGATGCTTAGACTTCATTGTTAACTTAATTGAATTAATAAGCATTGTGGAATTCATGGCACATACTTTTGGGTATGCCTCTAAGGACATTTCCAAAGAGGTTTAACTGGGGGGGGGGTGTTCACCCTGAATGTGGTCTAGAGCCCAAGGCTGACCCAATAGGAAAAAAAGGAAATACCCAGACAAACACCAGTATTTCTCTCTTTGTTTTTCTGGTTCATAGAGATGTGAGCAAGTTCACTCTACTACATGTGACTCGCTTACCACCATGCCTTCTCTTCCATGATGAACTATTTCCCTAAACTGTAAGCAAAAACCCTTACTGTCCTTAAGTGGTTTTTATTTACTTTTTGGTCAGAACAATGAGAAAAGTAAAAGTCTACTAATATAATAGACTTACAAAGAAATTAAAAATGTCATTAGTTTCCCTGTTTGAAATGTTTTCAGTCTTCTATGTGACTGTCAATGTAAAATCAAAATTCATCTTTTAAATATTTTTTGAATTTGATGAGGTGAGCATGCATGCATAGTACATGATGGAAGTCAGGGACAACTTTCAAAAGTCACTTCTCTTCTACCATGTAGGCTTCTGAGGATTAAACTCAGGTCACCAGGTTTTTGAGCAGGCATCTTCTCCAGTAAGCTATTTCACTGGCCCTATGATTCAAATTCTTGCTTCTGTTGTACTCCTTCCCTAGTTGGACAGACTCTCCCACAAGCCACAAGTATGAAATAAAGTTCACCTGTTCCTGGACGATGTCTTGGACTGATGCCACAACTGTCACTCCCATTCACCAAGAGCTCCCATCTTAGCACTAACTCTAATGCTTGACACTCATCTATGAAGATACCCAAGTCTCCGTGGTGATCAGGTAGATCCTGATATCTAAAATTTCTGGATTTATTGGCCTTCAGGTTAAAAGGCAATTGAAGTGGCTAATGGAGGCTTAAAGATGAGGAAATGATCCCAGAGGACCTGAGAGAACCACTGCAATGACAAGGGTCTTTAAAAATAGAAGAGAGAGGGCTAGGGAGATGGTCAGGGACTAAGACACTGCCTCAAAAACAGAAGGCCCTGAGTTCT
This sequence comes from Typhlomys cinereus, assembly GCA_023101885.1. Lineage (NCBI taxonomy): Eukaryota > Metazoa > Chordata > Mammalia > Rodentia > Platacanthomyidae > Typhlomys > Typhlomys cinereus. Next base: position 6,078,258 of record JALPQD010000067.1, on the reverse strand, counting down.
GATCCCAGATCCCACATAAAACTGCCAGGGCCTAGGAAATCCCAGAGTGAAGCAAATAGGAGGTAGAAGAAATCCAGGATGATTCCTCAAGTCATGCTCAGTCCTCCACAGGTCCTGTGATTAACACACACACACACACACACACACAAATAATAAAAATATTTTTTTTAAAAAGTAAAAGTAGAAGAGAGAGACAACAGAGCAAGAAATAGTGAGGTAATTGTGGGAAAAAGTATTTAATTGGATATCTCTCCAGTCTTTGAAAATAGAAGTGGCCATATGCCAAGGCATACAGGTAGACTAAAAAAATGTGTTTTCCCCCTAGAAGTGACAGAAAAAACATAGCACCTTAATTTTGACAAGGTTGACTTTGGACTTCTGACCTATAAAGTCACTAAATATGTACATATAAGTAGCTACAACAGCAATATAAAACTAAAAAATTTCCTAGTAACTGATTGGATTCTGGTTGACAGGTCATGTCTTATCTATGTGTCTTCCAAGCTCCATCTTAAAATAAATGATAGAATTATCTAATCCATCTGAAATTCCTGGACCTTCTGGGGTCTACTGTCCCTGAAGTGATAGTTTATCTGAATGGAGAGATCTATATTTTCCTATATTATTTTTAAAGTAGCTTTTAATCATCAATATACCATTGAGAAAAACCAGCCAGCTCCTCAGAAGAAAAAAGATGCAGGGTTTTGGAGACATTTACAATGTTCTTCCTCTTGGGAAAGCAGCTGTGGTAACAGTGGCCTGCTTCAGGGCATGCTTAGCTCTGCAGATGGGTAGGGAAGGAACACATTGTACTTTTGTTGGAGCAGCTGGCTCTGGTTTTGGCTGGATCTGAATTCCTGGGCCTCATGGGCATGGGTTGCTACAGTTTGGCAAAAGGCTCCAGCTCTGGCATTCCAGAAGGACTTTTCTGTTACTAATCTGGAGTGGACACTTCCTATCATCACCATGTTTCTGTTCTTACAGCAGCACCAACAACCTGCCCATGAAATGAAAGCTCATACGTTGGTTTGAAGCCCATTTGACTTTGCCAAGAGCTCTAAGCACAAAGCCAAGAGCCCTGGGGTCTCATCTGGTTCTGTGTCCAGGCAGCCTTGTGACCTTGACTGATCTGCTTATGTAGCATGTGGAAGGGTCAGACTTCTGTGGCTACCATAGCTCCTGTGGCCTGAGAGTCCATAACAGTTGTACATTTACCAAATGCACTGATGCTTGGAAAATTCCAGCAACAAAGTTCCCCCACTTAAGAGAGCATTTCACTAAGATAGAAAATAAGAACTAGAGGCTGAAAAGGAGGGGGGAGTGAAACAAGAGAGGAGAGAAGGAAAAGATGAAGAATTTATTGAGCACATAATGAGTACCAAGTCCTGTCTCCTGCTTCAGTTCACACACTGCAGGCTAGAATCTCACAAAGTTTTCCACCAAAATATCTTGGGCAATGACAGAAGCCTGAGGAATTGTGCCTGAAGGGAAGAGGAAGTCTGAAGTCATTACTAGGAACTGAATCAAGCTTGGCAGGTGCAGGAGAGAACTGAGTTGCCTCCCCAGCCCACTACTTTTTGTTTTGAGGCAAGGTCTTACTAACTCACCCAAGTCATCTTCCTGCCTCAGTCTCCCAAGTGCTGAGATTGCAGGTTGTGCCATTGGGCTTGGTTTGCAATCTTATTTTATTTTAAAATGAACATGAATAAATTCTATAATCCACTCTGTAAACTAGAATTACATTTTTCCCAGGGAATAAAACAGTTGCTATAGGAAAATTCAACCTATTATTCCCATGGCTGCAAAATCCCAGACCACGTCTGCTGCTCTCTCAGATACTCCAGTTTAGGGGGCAAGACTCTGAAACTGAGGGATTGTTCATTTATCCACCCCACTGAGGCAGCGAGAAGACTGGAAGGTCCCATCAGTTTATTGCATTCAGAGAAACCAAGCAAATAAAATACAAGTTCACTAATCTAGAAGATGAGGTTAACAGGGTCAATCTACTTCCCAAAAGCCTATGCAAGAAGGGAAGCCATGTCTATTTATTTCCATTCACAAGTAAAGTGTAAAGGCACATATAGGGTGCTTATTCTCAAAAGCAGTAGAAGTTAAGGGGAAGCAAAAGTCCCATGAAATAGAAATCGCTTACTGAAGATCTGAGCGTTTGGCCAAGTCAGAGAGAATGTCTTGGCCACCACAGAAGAGGATGAGATGGGCCTGGTCCCTCCCGTCACAGTAGAGCCGCTAGGCCTGCAGTTCTTCTTGAATGTGAAATGCATCTGTGCTCATCTTGTCTATTTTTTCTCTTCATGTTTTAACAAAAAGGAAAAAAGAAAAAAAAAAAAGAGTCCCATCCCTTTTGTATATACGCCTGTAAATTGTTTTAAATACTTGATCCTTTTCTCGGTGGGGGAGGGGAGGGTGAGAAGACGAGATGAAGAAAAGCCTTACATTTCAGTTTCTTCATCGGTTGGATTGGATGCTTACAGGGTTTTTCTTGTAACATTTATAAGTGCTGCTTACATCACTGAACAACAAACATGACAATGGAGTAGCTGTTGCCCTTCTCCGGCTGTGTGTACAGTGTGTGTGGAATAAAAAGGGAACCTGTTTCCACGAGCTGTTCTTTTGTTTCGTGATTGGATCATCAGCTGTAGCTGCTGACGTGCTGGTGGTGACGCCACGAGTGTCGGAGGACCTGCTTGTCAGTTGTCGTTGCAGAAGACAGAACTGTTGGGAGTATTTAATGATACATAACAGTCACGTGTTTCCGATGTGGTTGTCCAGTTTTTATGGCCTTGCTGTGTATTTTCTCTGATAGTAAACTTTCGCCTACGGTTTGCAGTTTGACATTTAATTTATTAGCGCTGCTCTGCATCCCTTCATTGAGGGGAAGACTCCATGTGGTTTATTGCCAGTTTTTTGTTTACTTTCCAGGTTTGTACTACAAGGTTTAATAATAAAACGAAGTTTAAAAAAAAAAGAAGAAGATGAGATGGGACATAGTCATAAATCCAACAAACTACACAGGTAACCATATGAGACTCCCAGTAGACCAATCACAATCAATTCCAGATACAAAGGAGCTGATGCAAATACAGCAAGTAGCACAGATCATTCTCGCAAATGCTGAGGCAAAAATGATAGAGTATGTGCCTGCTGCACAATAAGTGCAAAAATTTGCTAATTATTTTTTTCATCATCAACAATCACATCACAGGGAGCAGAATCCCCCAGGCAGTAGACTGCACAGAGGAGCTGGGGAGGAAGGTTAGGAAAAGCTGCAACAGACCCAGAGCCTAACAGCGCTTATGCAGCAGGCCAGTGGGAAAAGACTCAGAAAGAAAACTTTGTCCTGGGCTGGAAAGAGTGAAGAGCTAAAACAATGCTGAGTACAGAGATGAAAGATGAAAAACCATACAAAACAGAGTAGCCAGCCTAAGCAAGAAGAGAAGAGCAACATGATGTAGGACTGACACTCCGGAACTTGGGTTTGAGTCGACTACCACATCTAGCTGGTAGTGTGATCTTTCTCAAATCATGCAACCCCTTTGAACCTGCTTCATTCTAATTAAAATGAAAGGACATTTCTCCTATAGTATAATGGAAGATTCAAATGAGATGACAGTTCATGATATATAAGAAATACTAAATAAATATTTTTCTCTTTTATTGACCATTATGTATCATGTATAGAACAGGTAAATGACGCTTTGTCTGGATTTAATATACTAGGATTGGGCAAGAAAAGAACTCAAGAAAAAGTGTCTTGCTGGAGGACCCTAGTTTTCGTTTGGGTGAAGTCAAAGAGGAAAAAGAGAGGAAAAGTAATAGAAAGTAACAAAAGATGGAAAAGGCTAGGAATATGGCACAGCAGCTAAACACTTATCCGACAAGCAAATGAATTCAAATTCAGAACTCTAGATCTCATGCAAAATGCCAGGTGGGTATGACAGCAGAACAAATTAACTAGCCAGACAGTACTAGTCAGCACTAGATCTGATTATAGACTCTGTCATTAAAAAATAAGTTGGAAGAATGATGGAAGATGAGTCCTGATACCACCATGCTCTTATAAGCACCCAAACATACATGTCTATCTACATACATGGGAACATGCATACATATACATAAAAATGGAAAAAGATAAAAAGTGAAAGAGAGAGGAAGAGGAAGAAAGAGAGTCAAAGACAAGAAAGAAGAGTCCTAGTAATTATCAACAAGACAACTTAGCATGGGAATATTACAAAATAAATTAACAATTGGTCGCTTATTCTTAGCAAACCCCTTTCTTCAACTCTCCCCTTAAATGCTCATGTTTTCCAAAGACCTTTGATCCTAGTCTCTTTTCACTTTACAAAATCATTTTGGGCAATATCATCCATCCTCATCACTTCTCTTACTATGTATTTTTTAATCATCACACATTTGTTTCTAGTAGAAATCTTTCTCTTCAACTTCAGTTTGTCCTAGCTAAATTAAAGTCAGCAGAGAATAACTCTTACAGCCCAGAATCCATAAGAAATCTTCCATTTTTTCCTGATTAAGGTTAATAGAGTACTCACCACCCATGCCAGAAATGTGGGTTCCTTTCCCTAGCTCTTTCCCTCCTTTAATTTCGCTTGAGTACTGCTGCAGCTTCTCTTTCTTGATCTTGATCCTCAACCTTCAACACAAATCTTCCATGGGTCTACCTCATTCCAGGCCCACAACCCTCCAGCTAATCTCTCATCAGAAAAATGTGAGGTTGTTTATAACATTTCCTAGGAAATATACAAAGACCTTTTATCTGAAAATGGGATACGATATAAAGTTCCTATCTTAACACAGAGTTTCTTCACAGAACATCTGCCTGCCTTTACTACTTACTTTTGTGCGTGTCTACAATATCTGACAGAAACAATTGAAGGAAGGAAAGATTTATTGCAGCTTATAGCTATGGGGAGGTTGGTTCATCATAGCCAGGAAGGCTATTTTCATCATAACAGATCAGGAAGCAGAGAGAGAAGCTGGAACCAAGGCTAGATATAACCACACCTCTAATGACTTTCTTCCCTAGGTAGATTGCACCTACTAAAAGATCCATCACCTCCCAATGTAGTACCACTAGTTGGAAAAAAAAGCATTCAAAACATAAGGGGGGTCACTATTAAACCATAATATCATCTTTCCAGCTTCATCCATCTTTCTCATCTCTATTCTTCAACCTTTATTCATGCACGCCTCCCATTCCATTGTGACTGAGCCACTTAATTAAAAATCATGTTCTTCATCTTGCCTGGAGAATATCCATTAGTCCATCTGCCCAGCAAACTCTTGACCCTCTCTTCCAATTCAACCTGCTGTAAGCACCCTGCTCTGACTTTGCTATATGCACAAGCAAAGTGCTGCTCCAGTGAGTTTTTTTCTATAACTTAGTCATGCCAGTTTATCCCATCATGTGTGTGTGTGTGTGTGTGTGTGTGTGTGTGTGTGTGTGTGTGTGTTCATTTGTTTAAAAGAAGACCTTTACAACCAAATAGAATCCTTGGTGGGCAGAGATTGTATTGACTTATTTTCATACCCCTGTATCTAATAAACTACCCAGGCAGTAGCAGTCAAGGTGTTATATGAAAAATTAAATAAGCAGATCAACAAGGAATATTTGAAAGATCATTATCATCATTATTCTTTTGATCCAAATCTAACTAATCAGTATTTGGGAAATTTATAACAAACTATCACATATTCAGTTTGATTCTATTTACAGAACAGAGATAAAGAGTTCACTGGAGAGCCCAGTGACAAGTTAGGTCACGCCATCCCAGAAACAGTGTCTACTGAGGTCATTCTGGCCCATCCAGGATCAGCTCTGAAATGCTAAAAATTCCACTCTGTCTGTGTGTTCCATGGTATTCAGACTTGGAAAACTGCCAACTATTATTAATTAGCCATTAAAAATGTAACAGCCAACAACTTTGTCCATTCTCCATAGTCGGGATTTTCTCGGAAGGATATGCAAGGAAAACAAGATTATAACCAGAGTATTGTCTTGATAAACACAGAGCTAAAAGAGAATAAAGCACTGTTCTCCATCCTTCACAAGTTGATGAAAATAGCTTGCAAGCCCAGCCAATGTTATCTTCTCTAGACAAGACAGAGTTGCTCTGAAAATTTTATTCCTTTAGCTTTTATCTTTCTAGATTTGTGCACACAACCCTTTTGAGTTGACAGTGAATATACAACTAACCAAACCTCAATCTCAGAAAAGCTGAAGTTGAGTCAGTAACATTCATAAGACTTCTCAGGTTAAACTAATAACTAGATTGCTTTATGTTAAAAGTCACTATTTAAGGAAAGTTAATTTTCCCACATGGCTGATCTTGCCAAATATGTTTTTCTAAGTGTTGAGAGGATTCTTATTATTTTGCTTTGTATTTAGTTTTCTAGATTTTTAGACAAAAAAAATCAATCTGGATTATTAAAGCTTTGCTCTAATCTGAAGGATTTAACATAGGCAAAATTGAGTTGAAAAACTTAATCAAGTAATAGTAATAATATAGAGCAAACTACTTTGTATATTAGAAATATACGGTTAGATATAGTAAGATTGTAAGAGCACAAGGATGGGAGGAGCAATGATTTGCAAGATTCTCCACACTAGTTAGGACCGAAGCAATCATAATAGGACTTTGCATGCCCTGCGCAATGTCCAACACACTATTGACCTCACAAAGTCTAGCATCAGCTAAAGGCACCAAGATCCTTGGAGGCAAGGGATTGACAGCCACAGTAGTGTTCCTATGCTTAAGGGGAACACGAGAAAGGGTTCAGGGAAATGCCACTGGGTCCTTGTACGTCATCGGAGAGGAGGACCCAGAGGACAGTTAGGCATACACAATAAAGGACTCTCTGGGAATTGGGAGGGAGGCACTGGGGGATGGGGAAGGAGAGGAGGGAGAGCAGGGGATTCGGAGGGAGGAGGAGGGAGGGAGGGAACTGGTCTACCTATTAAGTTTGTATGAGCAGAAATAATAAAAAATGTATTAAAAAAAGATATAGTTGTCAACTTGACAATTGAAGGTTCAAATTCTAGGCACATTTGTACAGAATTAGTAGTTGAATTAAACCCTGAACAAGCTTATAGGAAATTGTCTAATAATGCACAATGCCTAGCCTATGGTGGGTGGGACTAGACTCTGGTCAAGAGGATAAGATAGAAGGAGCCGGTTAAGGAAGTTGGCATTCTTCTATATACTTGGCCAGACATGCTGGTCTGGCAAGTAAGGATTGTACCTCTCTCATCAGTTATGTGGATATGGTATGGCCAGTTCCCTCAGTTCTTGGTGTTGGTATGAGTTCTCTTGCCAAGCTGGACTAAGAAATGTGGCCAGACCATCATAAGAATAAAACCCTTTGTTCCTCCCCTAAGTTGTTTGGTCATAAATTTACCAGCAATATGTAGAACAACTGCAACAGGTTTCAAGCTTCTGAGAAGAGGACCCATCAAAGTTTGCCTCTCCACTGTGAGATATCTGTCTTTTCCATTGCATCACATGAAGTTGGTACAGGGTGTGAGCTGCAGGAGATAAAGACAGCTTAGGCTAGAGGAGCAGGAAACTTCCTTAAAGAGGATCTGAGAACAGAGCAGAGGGATAAGAACCACTGGCAAGGAAACACCCTTGGCTGTGGAACATCTTTGAGTCTCAAACATTACACAATGGGAAGCCCATGACTGCCTATTATCTGAATACATTGTCACATTGGAAAAGTGATTCCCAAGAACCCCCTGAATGAAGCAACCTTTGGGCTAAAGCATCCTCCTAAGAAACAGCAATCACCACTCTCACTGAAGGGAAGATAAATGAGAATCCTCAACCTTGCCCCCCCCAATTCTAATTCATCAGGATAATTTTAGTCATAAAATCTAGTCTAAGCAACTTCTTGTTGAGGGATGACCAACAGGAGGAGCCTTGTTGCAGTCAGCCTTCCTGGTTACTGATAAATAACCATCAAACAGCTTAAGGGAATAAGGAGTTTATTCTCTCTTACAATTTTCCGGTTACAGTTCTCAGTCCAGCTTGATGGGAGAGCATGCACCAATACCAGGGCCGAGGGAACTGGCCACACCATCATCACATAATTGTCTAATAATGCATAGACAATGAGAGACAGACAATCCTTACTTGTCAGACCAGCATGTCTAGCCAAGTAAACAGAAGGATGCCAACTTTCTCAACCAGTTCTCAGTATTTTATTCACCTGTTCAGGGCCTAGTTCCACCCAACAAAGGCTGGGCCTTCCCCCATCAGCTAGACAATCTCCTGCAAGTTTGCTCTGGGCTTAACTCAACCATTAATTCTCCACAAATGTGTCCAGAGCTCAAACCTCAACCATCAAGTTGACACCTGTGCTTAACTATGACAAGCCTGCTTTATGGAGTCCAAATACAATATACAAGTAAGGATAAACAAAGACAATATGTGTAATCCTTTCTTTGCACAATGCAACTCAGTAAACAGCAGTTACCTAAGGGACAGGTAAGGAAGCAAGGATTCTGATTAGAACACTCCTTCAATGGTCCAGATGAAGATGAAAGGGTTTTCACCACATGTCACTGGCTGGATATGAGGAAGGAAATAGAGAAGATACAGCTATGAAAGAAGTTAAGAAGACAGGATAAACAAAGATTAAGAAGAAGATAGGTCTACCAGTTGTTTTCTGACTTGATTTAAAGGATAATAATGTAAGGATAAGGAAGAGAAAAACTATCAAAGAAAAGGGAAAAATCAGAGTACCAAGTATCAAGTAGTGATAACTGATAAAAATAAAAATAAAAAGTTATTATTGATAACTGATCTCAACTCCATAATATCCTATGACATTAATAAGACTACCTGCTTGTTTGGTTATATCTCAGAACTCACAGAGCAAACAACAAGGAGTCATGAGGAAGAAAGCAGGAAATATCTTTTATGAGGTTTGTTCAATATCCCAGAGATAAATCTAGAGAGATGGACTCTAAATTTCCAAGTTAAAGTTATACAGATACAAACAATATCAAAATATTGTAACATTATGTTTCATTGAACCAAATATATCCTTCATAGCTCTATTAGCAATGGCTCTTGGAATTAAGGTATAGACACAGTGTGGGTACACTTCAAGGCTATATTAAAGCTAATTAACATCATAAGTACTAAAAGGTATAAAGGTTAAAAAAACTATAACATTTATAAATAAAGTCTCTGAAAAGTGATTAGAATTAGATAGGGTCATGGAAGTGGAGACTCCCTGTGGCTGAATCTTAGTATTATCAAAAGAATTATATTATCAGAAGAATGTCACTGACCAATGAAGGTAATAAAAAGATGGTTCGATATTAGAAAATGAAAAAAATTACTCAGGTTGGAGAGACAGATCAGGGGTTAAGCCTCTGTCTTGCAAGTAGAAAGACCTGAGTTCCAATTCCAGATCCCATGTAAAAATGCTGGGCAGAAATAGCAGCAGTCTGCATTTCTGGGCCTGGTAGAGAGAGTCTGGGAAACTTTAGAAGAAAACAAAAAGGAGGTAGAGCAATCCAGGATGATTCCCAAAGTCATCCTTGGGTCTCCACAGGCAAACATAGTGCCCTCTGATACACACAGACACATATACATGTACACACACACACACACACACACACACACACACACACACACACACAATCTCTCTCTATATATATGTATATATATATGTATATATACATATATATAATTTATATCATAAAGAAGAAAAATAATAACAAATGCCAAATGAGAATTTAACAATACTTCAAATTAATTCTGATTCTTTAAAAATTTGAACATAGTGTAAATATCACCTCACAGGTTTTAAAATATATCAATTTCAGTTTGGAAATATTTGGCTTTATATAGCTACATATATCAAAACTGAACAGAAATAGTCCTGATGTCTTACCTGAGTCAATATATTAATTCTTTCTTTTTATTTCTCTCTTTTATATTTTTTCTCCCATTTTAATAACCTTTCTTGAAATATAGTTTACATATAAACAGATACACAGCTATTGAATGACTCACTTAAGATGTTTTAGCTTAAGAATCAATCCACAAAGCCAAAATGGACTGAAAAGAAAATAAAGCCCATAGGGTTTTGTTTTATATTTTTAATAATGTATATATAGTTCTAAAGTGGACAAAATTCATCTTTCAGATGACCAACTCTTCGTATTCTCAGGAGGTGGTCTTCACACTTGACCTGTCATCAGAAGACAGGGCTCTACTGAAATCCTCTGATTTCTAGTAGGTCTAGGAAGGGGCCCAAGCATTTTCATTTTCAGCAATTTTCCATTTGAGATTGATGAGGATGATCTTGGAACCACACTTTGAAAAGAACTGTTCCAAATCTCTTCTTTGTCAGATGACTTTTGCCTTTTCAAAGGCCTTTTGATGATTGTTGTTACTTCAGAGGGCTTGAGCTTCCTTTAGAACCTATGTTGTTGGAAACTGGATCTCCACATGCAGAAGATTAAAGCTGGACCTGTACTTGTCACCATGTACAAGACTTAATTCCAAATGGATCAAGGACCTTGATATAAGGCCAGAGACTATAAAAACCATAGTTGAAAGGATAGGGAACTCCCTCGAGCTGATTGGGCTAGGCCAACAGTTCCTAAACAGACATCCAATGGCACAGTCACTGCTACCACTCTCAACAGTTGGGACCTTGTGAAATTAAAGAGATTCTGTTCAGATAAAGAGATTGTCACACGAGCTCAAAGGTAACCCACAGAATGGGAGAAAATCTTCACTAACCACATATCTGACAGAGCTCTACTGTGCACAAAGAACTTAGAAAACTAAACTCCAAGGAAACCAATGGCCCAATTAAAAAATGGGCCCTGGAACTTAAAAGAAACTTTACCAGAGATGACATTAAAATGTCTAACAAATATCTTTAAAAATGCTCCACTTCTTTAGCCATCAGGGAAATGCAAATCAAAACTTCCCTGAGGTATCATCTCACCCCGGTCAGGATGGCAAAAATCCACAATACAAACAACACCAAATGCTGGAGAGGATGTGGAGAGAGGGGAACTCTCCTACATTGCTGGTGGGAATTAAAGGTTGAAATGCCATATGACCCTGCTATTCCACTTTTGAGAATAACCCCACATACAGCAAAAATTTACCTCGATAGCACAAGCTCAACCATGTTCATAGCAGCACTGTTTACAATATCAAAGTCATGGAATCAACCCAAATGTACAACAGTTGATGAGTGGATAAGGAAACCATGGTACATCTATACAATGGAGTACTACTCAGCCATCAAAAATGATGAAGTACTGGAATTTGCCGGGAAATGGATGTTATTAGAAACAATTATATTAAGTGAAGTATCCCAGACCCAGAAAATTAAGCGCCATATGTACTCCCTAACAGGTGGCTCCTAGTACCAAACCCACCCAGCCCACCTAGAGACACTCAGAGATAAATCTCTGTAATACCTACAGTAATTGCAAGGATTATGAACATAAGGGATGGGGTAGGAGGGCCACACCAGAAAAAAGGAGAGAGGGGACCATGTTACAGCAGAGAAAATAGGCCTCCATCAAGGATTGGAAGTAAGTAATGAGACATCTGGTTAAGTTCACAGACTTTCGTTCCTGATCATTTACAACTGAGGGGGTATGATCTCACCAGAAGAGGAGGGCATATAGTCTGGCAGATAAAAAGTAACCATTTTGCAAATGGGTGATTGACCCCTCCCTCACTGTGGTTTCCTACTTTTATTACATCTACCTTTGAATATACTCTTATAACAAGACTCTAGTTTAACAGCTTTTTGTCTCTGGCAAGAGGGTGACATCCAATACCCATCAGGATGGCATGAAGGGCATTGCAGGAGCAGCAAAACTGCAAAAGAAAATCAACAAACCATAATCCAGAACTTCAGAGACTCTATATCAACCACCTAGAACTAGGCCAGACTAATCTCTCCCCATCCTGAAGCTCAGGGACATTTGCGGAAGAGGGGGCCGTAAGAGTGTAAGAGCAAAAGGATGGGAGGAGCAATGATATGCAAGATACTTCACACAAGTTAGGGCCGAAGCAATCATAATTGGACTTTGCATGCCCTGCGCAATGTCCAACACACTATTGACCCCACAAAGTCTAGCATCTGCTAAAGGCACCAAGATCTTTGGAAGCAAGGAATTGACAGCCACTGTAGTGTTCCTATGCTTAAGGGGAACACAGAAAAGGGTTCAGGGAAATGCCACTGGGTCCTTGCACGTCATTGGAGAGGAGGACCCAGAGGAGAGTCAGGCATGCACATTAAAGGATTCTCCGGGGAATGGGGGGGAGGCACTGGAGGATGGGGAGGGAAGGGTGAGGGGAGGGGGAGAAAAGGGGTCGGGGGGAAGAAGGAAGGAGGGAGGGAACCAGTGTACCTATTAAGTTTGTATAAGCGGAAATAATAATAAAAAATGTTAAAAAAAAAAAAAGAACCTATGTTGTTGGCTTCAGTGACACACAGGTTAAGTCATGCCTGGTTCACTTTTCAGCTTTCCAGACTGGAACTTTGAGTTGGTTTGTTAAGGCTGACAATGCTCTTGAGCTGACTAGAAGCAGTGCTGGCGTCCACAACAGAACTAGGCTATGGTGGATATCCTGCACACATCAACCACAGCCACTGGTTGACTTCCAAGTAGAAGGAAGCATGCACACACAGTTTCCATTCAGAATGCTGTCTGTTGCCATCTTTCCAAATAAGCCATGCTCTGTCCACAGGCAGACTCTTTTCTCTCCATGTTCTTTGATAAATCAGTAAATGACAAATCCAGGATTCTATGGTTGGGAGAAGATAAGGCTAGAAATAAGACTCCAAACTGAAAGCAATAGGTTGAATCCGTTACATTCCTGACAGAGCAAACTTGGTTTGATGTGAGTACCAAAAATGTTAAAGAGAAAGACTGAATGCAAAAAATATCACCTTTCTACCGATCCTTACAGTTCCTATATGCTAAAATATTCTGCTCCCTCAGGACAAATAAGTAAAATGAGAGTGAAAAAATATTTTGAATTCTTCTTTCAGAAAGCTGAAACTATAATAAAGTTTTTTTTTTTTAAAAGAAGGGAAGGCTAACATCTACCCTGATACAAATCCCTAAAAAAGCCACATTTCAACCTTTTGGAATATTATGCACTCCTAGGGTCTTGATAAATGCAAAGAACAAAAGAGTAACAAAATCACAAAGAATATAAAATCAGGAAGAATATTTAAAAAGGAGATCTAACATGAAACTATCAAAGAGCCTTAGAGTCAAATTAGTGATAAAGGTGTAATTTTTCAATCTAGAATTTTTTATTATTATTTCCGCTCATACAAACTTAACAGGGACACTGGTCCCCTCCCTCCCTCTACCTCCCCCCACACTCCTGCTTCCCCTCCCCTCCTCCTCCCTCCCCATCCCCCAGTGGCTCACCCCCAAATCCCCAGAGGATCTTTTAATGTGCATGCCAAACTCTCCTTTGGGTCCTCCTCTCTGATGAGGTGCAAGGACCCAGGGGTATTTCCCAGAACACTTTCCTGTGTTCCTCTTAAGCATAGGAACACTACTGTGACTGTCAGTCCCTTGCCTCCAAGGATCCTAGTGCCTTAAGTCCATGCTAGACTTTGTAGAGTCAATAATGTGTTGGACATAGTGCAGGTCATGCAAAGTCCTGTTATGATTGCTTCGGCCCTAACTTGTGTGGAGTATCTTGCATATCATGACTCCTCCCATCCTTTTGCTCTTACAATCTTACCGCCCCCTCTTCCGCAAATTTCCCTGAGCTTCAGGATGAGGAGAGATTAGGCTGCCTTAGTTCCTGGTGGCTGATATAGAGTCTCTGATGTTCTGAATTATGGTTTGTTGATTTTTCTAGAATTTTGATTAAAAAAATTAAAAGACCTCTTAAGCAAATAAATGTCATGGCCTCACAATATGCAAATAAATAAAAAAACTGGAAATTAACTCTGGACATCAGCTCTTACAATTCTTGAACATTAAGGTGTGCTTTAAGGATTTTTCCAGCAAGAAATTGAAATTAAGATTCACTGGAGCTTTATAAGACCCAAGAAAAAGCCCAATCTACAAATATTATAAATAGACAGACAAAACTAAGCAAATGTTAAGAAAAGGTAGTGAGTTGATTCTGACAGGACAAGGGAGAATATATAAAGAAGAAAAAAGGAGTGATATTGCTAAAATGTCTAATCAGAGCCATTGTTTAAACAAAATAAATCAAAAATAATGAAGGCAAAAGAACTTCAGATTAGGCAAATGATGGATAGAGAAAGGAGGAGTCATGAAGTATAAAAATGTCTTGTCCTACCACATGATACTCTCGATAGATGCAGAAAAAGCTTTTGACAAGATCCAACAGCCTTTTATGATCAAAACGCTAGAGACAGTAGGAATGGAAGGAACCTTTATCAATATAATAAAAGCTATATACAACAAGCCCACAGCAAGAATTATGCTCAATGGGGAACAATTGGAAGCATTCCCACTTCGATCAGGAACTAGACAAGGCTGTCCACTCTCACCACTTCTATTCAATATTGTACTTGAAGTCTTAGCCGAAGCCATAAGACAAGAAAGGGACATAAGAGGGATTCAAATCGGCAAAGAAGAAGTCAAACTATCCCTATTTGCAGATGACATGATCTTATACCTGAGTGATCCCAAAAACTCTACAAAATAAATGTGCAAAAATCAGAGGCCTTCCTATATGCCCAGAATGAAAGAAGTGAAAAAGCCTTGAGAGAAACAATACCATTTATTATAGCCCCTAAAAAAATGAAATACCTTGGTATAAACCTAACTAAGGAGGTAAAAGACCTTTACAATGAAAACTTTAAAACCCTAAAGAAAGAAATAGCAGAAGACACCAGAAGGTGGAAAGACCTCCCTTGTTCCTGGATTGGCAGAATCAACATCGTAAAAATGACCATCCTACCAAAGGCAATATACAGATTCAATGCTATACCAATCAAAATCCCAAAGCAATTCTTCAAAGAAGTTGACCAAACAATCTCAAAGTTCATATGGAGGCACAAAAGACCAAGGATAGCAAAAACAATCCTGAGTAACAAAAACACAGCTGGAGGTATTACCATACCAAACCTTAGTCTATACTACAAATCCATAGTTGTAAAGACAGCCTGGTACTGGCTCCAAAATAGACACACAGATCAATGGATAAGGATTGAAGACCCAAATATAAGCCCACAAAGTTACAGCCATTTGGTCTTTGACAAAAGGGCCCAAAGAATCCAATGGAAAAAGAACAGCATCTTCAACAAATGGTGCTGGCAAAACTGGATCTCCACATGCAGAAGATTAAAGCTGGACCCGTACTTGTCACCATGTACAAGACTTAATTCCAAATGGATCAAGGACCTTGATATAAGGCCAGAGACTATAAAAACCATAGTTGAAAGGATAGGGAACTCCCTCGAGCTGATTGGGCTAGGCCAACAGTTCCTAAACAGACATCCAATGGCACAGTCACTGCTACCAACTCTCAACAGTTGGGATCTTGTGAAATTAAAGAGCTTCTGTTCAGATAAAGAGATTGTAACGCGAGCTCAAAGGCAACCCACAGAATGGGAGAAAATCTTCACTAACCACATATCTGATAGAGCTCTATTGTCCAGAGTGCACAAAGAACTTAGAAAACTAAACACCAAGGAAACCAATGGCCCAACTAAAAAATGGGCCCTGGAACTTAAAAGAAACTTTACCAGGGATGACATTAAAATGTCTAACAAATATCTTAAAAAATGCTCCACTTCTTTAGCCATCAGGGAAATGCAAATTAAAACTTCCCTGAGATATCATCTCACCCCGGTCAGGATGGCAAAAATCCACAATACAAACAACGACAAATGCTGGAGAGGATGTGGAGAGAGGGGAACTCTCCTACATTGCTGGTGGGAATGCAGGCTCATACAGCCACTCTGGCGAGCCGTCTGGAGATTCTTAAAGAAATTAAAGATTGAAATGCCATATGACCCTGCTATTCCACTTTTGGGAATAACCCCCCATACAGCAGAGGTTCACCTCGATAGCACAAGCACGACCATGTTCATAGCAGCACTGTTTCCAATAGCAAAGTCATGGAATCAGCCCAAATGTCCAACAGTTGACGAGTGGATAAGGAAACTGTGGTACATCTATACAATGGAGTACTACTCAGCCATCAAAAATGATGAATTACTGGAATTTGCCGGGAAATGGATGTCATTAGAAACAATTATATTAAGTGAAGTATCCCAGACCCCAGAAAATTAAGCACCGTATGTACTCCCTAATAGGTGGCTCCTAGTACCAAACCCACCCAGCCCACCTAGAGACAGTAATTCCAAGGATTATGAACAGGAGGGATGGGGTAGGAGGGCCACACCAGAAAGAAGGAGAGAAGGGACCATGTTACAGCAGGGAAAATAGGCCTCCACCAAGGACCCAAATAAGTAATGAGACATCTGATTAAGTTCACAGACTTTTGTTCCTGATCATTTACTACTGAGGGGGTGTGATCTCACCAGAAGAGGAGGGCACATAGTCTGGCAGATAAAAAGTAACAATTTTGCAAATGGGTGATAGACCCCTCCCTCACTGTGGTTTCCCACTTTTATTACATCTACCTTTGAATGTGCTTTTATCACAAGACTCTAACAGCTTTTTGTCTCTGGCCAGGGGGTAACATACAATGCCCACCAGGATGGAGTGAAGGGCATTGCAGGAGCAGCAAAACTGCAAAAGAAAATCAACAAACCACAATCCAGAACTTCAGAGACTCTATATCAACCACCTAGAACTAGGCCAGCTTAGTCTCTCCCCATCTTGAAGCTCAGGGAAATTTGCGGAAGAGGGGGCGGTAAGAGTGTAAGAGCAAAAGGATGGGAAGAGCAATGATATGTAAGATACTCTATACTAGTTAGGGCTGAAGCAATCATAATTGGACTTTGCATGCCCTGTGCATTGTCCAACACACTGTTGACCTCACAAAGTCTGGCATCTGCTAAAGGCACCAAGATCCTTGGAGGTAAAGGATTGGCAGCCACAGCAGTGTTCCTATACCTAAGGGGAACACGGGAAAGGGTTCGGGAAAGGCCACTGGGTCCTTGTACGTCATCGGAGAGGAGGGCCCAGAGGAAAATCAGACATGCACAAGAAAGGACTCTCTGGGAATTGGGGTGGGAGGCACTGGGGGATGAGGAAGGAGGGGGAGGGGTGGGGAGGGTGAGCAGGGGGTACGGGGGGAGGAGGAGTGAGGGAGGGAACTGGTGTACCTAATAAGTTTGTATGAGCTGAAATAAAAAAAAATGTATTGTCCTCTAGAGGGAAGAGACTTAAAGTAATTGTGTTTAAAGGTGTGGCTCTAAGCTACTATAAGACTGAAAAAAAGTTACTGACAGCAATTGTGGCTGATTTATAGTAATAAGTTGATGATTACTGCGATTGAAAATGTTTGTACAGTCTGTTGCACATTGATCATATCAAATATTTAATTTTACATTATTTTAATATGAAAAAAGAAAGCACTTTGACTCATTAAAACATAAGCTAAAATAAAAGCATTGGTGTTCTAGTCTTAGAACATAAAGCAGAAGGCAAGACAAATAAGATTATTTAGTTTGCTTATCAAAGCATAAATAAACTCAAATAAATTTTAACAGTATAAAGAATTATTATGGTGTGATATCAGGTGAATATGATAAAGGCATAACTTTCTTAAAAATACATATACATTTAATCAGTTAAAATACAGATAATTAAAACTGTTAAAGAAAGAAGATTTTTAAAAACAAATTAGAAAGACATATTGCAGGGGTTGGTGAAATACCTCAGTTGCAAAGACACTATCCATACAAGTATTAGAATTTGAACTATTCCTGGAACTTACATTGAGGGTAAGGGGAGAACAAGCAGGTATGGTATGATGCATGCTTCTAATACCAGAAATGGGGATACAGGGATGGCCAAGTTCTAGAGCTTACTGGCCTTTCAGCCTAGCTCACTTGGTAAGTTTCAGGATAATGAGAGACCCTGTTTCAATGGTGGACAGACAGTACCTACAGAATGACACACAAAAGTGTTTGCTCCAAAATGTAATAATGTTATTTTAAAATCTAATAAAATTGAAGACAGATAACCAAAATGAAACATGGACGAGAAATCACATGGAAACCTATTCTCTTATAATCCAACTAAAAAATATAAAAAAAAAGTTTGATGGAAAATACCTTGCCTAGCTAGATAAAACGTCCTTGAGCAATGGTTGCTAAACAAAAATCTCAGGACCTCTGTAAAAGTTGTTAGTCAGGGAGACCTCACAGACCCCTACAACATAGGCTTTTGTCATTTCTCTATTTTACAACCTGAACTAGATGACAAAACCCTGTTGTTGAAAGCATCACATACCATGGATACAAGACAACGGCAAATCAAACTGGAACAAAGCTGGGAAGTTCCTCCTGAATAGTGTTGAAAGTGTCAGTCCAAGAGATATCTGGCTCACCATTGTCCCACTTCAGGCCCTTACAATTTTGCCACCTCCCCCATTCCATAATGTTCCCTGAGCTTTGGGGTGAGAGCAGGTAAGGCATATGTCCTGTTTAGGGACAAGCGTCTGTAGTTACTTGTTTTCTGCATCTTGGAAGGTTCTGTTTTTCAGTGATAAACACCTCCCGTTGTAGAAGAAAGCTTCTAGGTTAAGTGCTGAGTGGTCTTCCATCCTATGGATATAACAACAAAGCAGTTTAGTGCACTGTCTTCCTAGCTAAACATTCATAGTCTACTCTTCCTCTGGGACCTATGTCCTTCACTTTCATAAGTTCTTGTCCTAGTTTATAGTAGCATGAATGTGCTCCATTATGACAAGCAGGACTTAAATCCAACCAGAAAGCTATTGGTTGTTATAGCATTTGTCTTTCTGTGTCTGAGATACCTCACTCAATATTTTCCAGTTCCATCCACTTATTAGAAAATTTCATAATCTCATCTTTCCTGATGGCTCAATAGTATTCCTTTGTGTATATGTACCACATTTTCATTATCCATTCCTTTTTATGGGCATATTGACTGATTCTTTTCTTGTTTTTGTAAATAGAGCCACAATGAACATGGATAGATTCTTTATCAGATTCAAAGGTAGCAAAGATTTTCTCCCATTCTGTTGGTTGTCTTTTGCAGAATTGACAGCTTTTGTTGCAGAGCAAAAGCTTTTTAACTTCATGAAGTCCAACATGTTGATCATTGATCTTAGTTCCTGGGCATTTGGAGCTCTGTTTAGAAATCTTTACCTAGGCTTGTCATCCAAATGTACTCCCTACTCTTTCTTCTGATACTCTTCAGAGTATCAGGTTTAACTGAAAGTCCTTCTGAAAGATATATCTGAGCCCGGTTCACTGGCAAATTCTATTGAATGTCTGGGAAAAAGTAAGACCATGTACTGTTTCAGAAACTAGGAATGGGGAAAAGCCCAATTAATTTCATGAGGTCGCTTTTATCCTGAAGGCAAGACTAATATATAAACAAATGAAACTATGTACCAATATCTTTCATGAAGAATTACAGTGACAATAAATGACAATGGATAATTTAGACCGAAATACCAAGACATTATCCTCCAAGACTTTGCTTCTGACATAAAGATATGAGGGTTATTAAGGCAGTTTATCCTACCGCAGAGGGCTGATGGGGGCACCAGGCACACATTGCAATGCTGATATCCATACCCAGCCCTAAAAGAATGCATTGTCTGTTTTATATGGATGTTTTCCTTCAGTCCTTGCCCACTGTCCAAATTTGGACAACTCAGGTCAAGACAGTAAAGTTTTCCTGGCAACCTCTCTGTCAGTACTGTGAAGAGGGAAAATGCTCCCCCTGATAATAAATGCATTGCATATTCATAGACTTCTTAAAGAACAGTCAAGGACTTAGGAAATGGCTTATTAAGCAAAAATACTTGCCATGCAAGCATGAAGACTCAGGTTCAGATCCCCAGATCCCATGTAAATGCTAGATACTGTGGAATAAGTGTATGGAATCCCAGCGCACCTATAGAAATCAGGAGGTAAAGATCCAAGAATCTTGAGAAGTTTCTGGGTCAGCCAGCCTGGTTTACGCAGCAGTGGTGAAGCGTTCCAATCTCAAAGATGGTGAAAAGGTGAGAAAGAACAGCTAAAGGTTATCATATGTCTCCAACTGTGGCATATCTGTACACACACACACACACACACACACACACACACACACACACACACCTACACCTCATATCATGTTTAAAGCCTAGGATTATCTGGGGGAGACCATCTTGGTATTCAAATATAACCCAAACATAAGGGTTATGTTTGGACACCAAGATGTCTCTGGTTGGGTGCTATATCATGTGCCCACTCCTGTGGCAAAGAAGACAAAAAATTTTTGATTAGTAGCCCCACATATGAAATGGGAAAAAATTCAAAAATTTAGGGAGAAAAAAATGTTAATAGCTGGTCAATAATGAGAGAAAAGGAAGATGAATTAAGAGAAAAGGGATCATCAAGAGATGCATGTCTCCTTGGAAAAGCTGCAGGAAACTCAAGGGATGGAGAGATTGATTTTTTTCATCAGAGGAAGAATTTAGGTTCATTCATAATGCCTAGCTGCACCAAGCTGCCTCAAGTCCTTAACTAATTAAAGCTAATAAATAACATCTATAGCATGAATTAAAGTGAAAGGGCATAATGTCCTTGAAAATAAATCATTTAGAAACATCCAGCACCTTGGTTACTTATAAATTTGCTGATCAACCTTCTGTATGATTATTATTAATATGACTAATGAAACCTCCGTTGTCATAAAACATGAGCTCAAAGGATGCCAGTCTGGTACTGTTGTTTAATTATTGTGAGTAATCCTGTTTGCAGTATAATAATAAAATACATTTCTGGACTGATTACTGAGGCTATGAGTACAATGGTTAATAGACTGATTATTGATAGCTCTATGTACATTGGCTTGGACACAGTCAGTTCAGTCCTGAGGTTGAATCCTGGAAGCACTATGACCTTAAGAAAGTTTTTTGACCGAAAAAAAAATCAACATACCATAATTCAGAACATCAGAGACTCTATATCAACCACCTGGAATCAGGCCTGCCTAATCTCTCCCCATCCTGAAGCTCAGGGAAATTTGCGGAAGAAGGGGCAGTAAGATTGTAAAAGCACAAAGATGGGAGGAGTCATGATATGCAAGATACTCCACACAAGTTAGGGCCGAAGCAATTATAATAGGACTCTGCAAGATCTGCCCAATGACCAACATATCATTGATCCCTCAAAGTCTAGCATGGACTAAAGGCACTAGGATCCTTAGAAGCAAGGGATTAACAGTCACAATAGTGTTCCTGTACTTAAGGGGAACACAAGAAAGAGTTCTAGGAAATGCCATTGAGTCCTTACACCTCATCAGAGAGGAGGACCCAGAGGAAAGTTTGATATACACATTAAAGGATGCTTCAGAGATGGGGGGAGGGGGCACTGGGAGAAAGGGAGGGAGGGGGGAAAGGAAGGGGAAAAGGGGGGAGGGAACAAGGAGGTTCAGGGAGGGGTGGAGGGAGGTAGGGGACAGGGGTACCTATTACATTTGTATGAGCGAAATAATAAAAAAAGAATAAAATTATGAAAAAGGGGGAAAAAAGAAAGTTTTTTGATATTTAACTTAATTCACATAAAACATTCCATAGAAGGCTTAGAACCCAGTTAAAGTCTCAACCATGTATGTTGTCTGTAGTTGTAATCAGGAATCTAGAACATTAAAGCTAGCATTAAACACCTTTAACTCTTGATTTCATTCTGCTTTTTGGTTCATTCTACTGGAATGAGTGAAGTTTCATTGAGCATTCCACAGTATCCTCATGGAAATTTATGGCCACAGAAGTAATCAAATGCTATACCCCAAAAGGAAGTTTCTCTAGTTTTTCTTTACCCTCAAATCCTAAATCCTTCCCGACAGCCTTTAAGAACTGTAGTCCTTCCAGATTCCTCACTATACTGAAAGAATTCAACCATATTAATGTTGTCCAGTCAAATACTTGGTAGTTTCCCCCTTTTAAGAACATGTTTTTAAACATCTCTGGTAAATGGAGATTTTGACTTTCTGCCCAGGACACCCTGAAAGTTGCTCCTACAGAAAAAAAAAAAAAACTAATGGGATAATAAATCCCAAGTTTCTCTCTCTCTCTCTCTCTCTCTCTCTCTCTCTCTCTGCCCTCTCTCTCTCTCTCTCTCTCTCTCTCTCTCATTGTTTTAGTGAAACTTAAATTCACTTGTCTCTGAAGACTGCCTCTTTCCTCTCAGACCATTGTGTTTAACACAAGACTTTTGACTTAACCATCATTACTCACACTTTACTGATTTTACTTTAAACACTGTTGGCTAAAACGACAATTTATCAAGACTGTTTTTGCCTAGCGGTTGGGGATAATTTATTTTCCTGCTGAAGGGCTTGATATTTATTAGCACGGCAGTGAGCTGGTCAGCGGTCAGCAAAGTTTCCCAGTCCAGGGAACCGGCTGGGATTCCTGCTTCGTGGCCTGCCCCACCCTCTTCTGCTCCGGAAACAGCAGCAACCCTGGGGTTCTGTTGCTTGGAGAAGGAAGTTCAGGGTGCTTTCTGCCCAAGGGTAGCTAGATCCACAACTGTGAGGGGAAGGAAGCCGGCAACTCCAAGAAGGCACCCTCAAATCTCCTCTCCCCTGATTAGGAGAGCCAGCAACTACAGTGGCGAACAGATGAGGACTTACATAGAAATGCATGTTATCTGTGAGGATCACATTCAACATCAACAGCCAAACAGCATCTGGTTGGCAGGAGATTACTCAGGTAAGCTGGGGTTGTTGGACAGGTAGAGAACCCCGGGCTTCTGGTGCTAGTGGGCATGCAGTTCTTACACAGAACAGGCGGGCATCTTGTAGTGCAGACACAGAGCCTGGCAATAGCAGGTTTGAAGAATTGCTTGCTATAACAAGGAAAGGAATTTGAGTTCCTGATGTGCCTGGCACGGAGCTAATTTACGGAGTTCATTTCATTTTCTCAGGAATCCCAAGGATGACCTGGTATCCAGTGGACTCTGGGACATTTTGTCTAGGACATTATGTGACTTGAGTCCTTCCTTAGGAAGTGGGAGAGCTCAGGATCAAGCCAACATCTGAGCACAGTTTTTTTTTTTTTTCTGGGGCCTCTATGACCCTTCCCTACTGAGTGAGGGATCTAAAAAGTCTGTCCAGGGCCCTCAGGGTGGTGCATGAGTGTCCTATCACCATGGAAACAACTGACCTGAGAGATGGAGCTCTTGGCCAAACTACTTGGGAAGTGCCCAGTGGAGGGAATGGAATGAGACACAATTCAGTTATTGCATGATGGCTCACACTTAACTGAATATATAAGGAAAATTGTCTTACACAGTGCTGTTGTCTGGGGGTTTGTCAACCCACAGGAATGTGAGTACACACACACCCCAGGAGGAGAGAAGAAAATAAAAGATATTAGAGCATTACCTTTTATGTAATGGAGTCTCTCATTGTGATATCAGGGAAAGAAATAAAGTCATAGAGGAACCTTTGGGGGGAGGGAGGAAGGAAGGGGAAGAAGTACTAAAAATGCCCACTTACAAATCTCTGTGGCAATCCCACCTAGTTGGCTAAAGATGAAGCCTATTCAGATACCTCAAAGCAGCCTGTTTAGGAAAGGGGCCTTCAGACCCCAGAACCTATTAGTTAGTATAACCTTCCTTATTCCCTAAGAAAGACTAAAGAACTGGTGGGATAAAGAGGATAAATCAGCCTTCACACCAGCATAAAAGATTCTGACAACTGGATAGAGCCCCTCACTACCTTGTCATCCCTACTTTCTCTTTGCTGCTTCTTCCTTTTTGTGTCCGACCACCCACCATACACCACAACTAACATAACTTTGCCCTAAAGAAATGAAATGAGAAACATTCCTTGACCATACAGTAAACTCCTCTAAAAACTAGCTGAGGAACAACTCAAAAACTCCAGTGGTGGCTCATTTCAGAGGCACGGTGACAGGAAACTGATAGTCACCTGCAGGGCAGGCAACAGGCAGTGCCCACGCTCCCTTGGGATTGCACCCATCTGGGACTCACTTGAGGCATAGTTCACCCAAACTGACCAATGGTGCATCAAACCCAGGCCCCCCGAGCCTCCCCCTCTGGCAAAAGCTGCACATCCCAGCTCATTGTTTTGTTGAGTCCACCATGAAACAAAAATTCTTTCCAGATTCTTGATTAACCTTATTAGAGCTCATAAAACTCAAAAGTATTTCAGTATGTCTCTGTTTTCTTGTAGATACTTGTGGTTGGGGGGATTTTTGATGTAAGTTTTCAATTAGTAAAGGAGGCACTGCAAAAAGAAAAGGAGAGTGAATTAGCATCTGGAAGCATCACCTCTTAGTTTAGTGGTCTGCCTATAGACACCATCCCCCAAGAGCGGAATCAGGTGTAAAGCACACCTTGACCTTTAACATCCCAAGAAGGAGTCAACTGTGGGATGTGTGCCATGAAGTTCTTCAACATGTTTCATTCTTGTCACAAACTAAGTATCTTACTGAAATTATTTCTCCTTTGTGACTTGAGTTTGGTCATGTACTATATAATATCCAGTAAAGATAGGACATTGTCCCTGCCTCACTCTGGCCTCAATGACCAATTCCATAGGATCCGTGCAAGTCCAAGGCATTTTTAGTAACACTTTGTCCACAATCCCCTTTGCTCTCCCTATTTTAAAATCAGTGTGTATTTTAACAAAAGTATCCATCTGTTTCTGATTCATTATACTTAACACATCAGCGCTCCTTTAGTCAAGACTGATGTGTCTCATAGGCTCACATTTAGTGTGCCATGTTGAACCCTTCTTCCCTGCATATCCAGAAATCTTGTTTACCCAGGACATAATATGTCTGCCTTCTATGGTACAGGAGAAAGAAGTTCCAAATTCAAGATTCCTGATGTTTCAGTTCACTATGGGTGTTGAAAAATATGTCCTATCTTTGGCAGTGCAGACAGGCAAGCTGTTATTGTTATAGCATGGAAGGGCATTTGTGTGATTATGAGTGTGTGTGTGAGAGTGTGTGTGTGTGTGTGTGTGTGTGTGCGCGCGCGTGCACACGTGTGTGGGTGCGCGTGCACACGTGTGTGTGTGTGCACCATTGGCTAAGATTAAACATACCTTGTGGTATTAATTCAGACTGGAAGTGGGTTTCCCTTCTCTGTAGTTAAACTGACTGCCTAGGAGAACGTGAGACTGGATGGATTTCTCCTATGACTTCCACTGTGCTGGGTTTTATCCACCTGTCAGCCAGGAGCAGAAAAATGAGAAGCAAGAGCTCTCAGAAGCAGAGGGAAGGACTTGAGTTCTGGCAGCTCTCCCACAATTCTCCCCTCCAAGCAGCTTTGTTCCCAAGTGTGGAAGTTTCCAGATGGCCATAGGGGCAGGTTCATTCAGAGCATGAGAGAATCTGCTGTGCTCATTGAAGTCACGGAGGACACAAGAATAATGCCAGGCAAACTTCCCTGATCTGGAACCCACAAAAGAGCACCTGAACCATCAGAGGTTGTCTGTGCAGTCCCAAGAAGAGATATCATGTCAAATGGTGAAAAATTTACCCAGCTGTGCCGCTGCATCTAAACATTATCAACTCCAAAACTAACTTCTGTTTAAAAAGCCCAGTGCTAGGCATCATGGCACATACCTGAAAAATCAGCATTTGAGAGGTTGAGGCAGGAGGATAGCTGGAGTGGAGGTTTATGGCCAGCCTGGCTCCACAGTAAGACAGTGTCTCAAAAAATAATAATAAATAAGACAAAATAAACCTTTTGAAATCTTCACTGTTCAGCCTTCTGATACATCTCATGGCTCAGTGGGATGGAAGTGCAGCCAGTTGCTTTTCTCTGTGGACTCAGGGGAACCCATTTCTCCACAGTTTTGTAGTAAGCCTGTGTACGGTAGTTGGGCTGGTCTTTTTAGTATCCCTAAAGAAACTGCTGAAAGTCAAGGGCAGTAGTGTCTGCTGACTTAAAAGACAGCATCAACTGGGACTAAATAAAGATTCATTTACATCCGGGACAGCACGCAGTTTGAGGGTATGCCACCCTTGGTGATGGTGTTGCCATGACATAGGTTGAGTGCTATGGGACATGCGTAAGCAATTTGCTGCTAATAAAGTGGCAAAGTTTTCAGAGATTCACTTTAAAAAAAGAAGAAGAAGAAGAATCAATTCCCAGTATCAGAAATAAATAAGTTATTTCAGGAGTAACCTCAAAACTACTTCTTATAATGTCCCTACTTTAGCACAAGGTTCTAGTTCCTTGAAGATCACCTAGAATCTTGCCCAGAGACCCGTTCCTAGCATGAGAATACAGAACATCTGGGATCTTCTCAGCACATGACACACCTGGAATTGTGATTGCTCTGTGCCATGGAGATGCCATCTTTCTATGTTCTTTTTTATTATTATTTTATTCATGTTATTAAAACAACACATAAAAAATATATTTAACATTGAAGTGTCTTTTCTGTGAACACAATCTTCTAATAAAATACATTTAGAAGTAGCAATGACATGAATGTAATTATTTTCTATCTTCTCTCTCTCTTTCTCCCTCTCCCTCTCCCTCTCCCTCTCCCTCTCCCTCTCCCTCTCTCTCTCCCTCTTCCTCTCCCTCTCTCTCTCTCTCTCTCCATAGCTCCTGTTCTTGTTTGGATGTGCCTGTCTGTGACCTAACAAGCAATTTGAGCTGAAGTTTGCCTTATCTTGTTTCACATAACTACCCTTCACCTTACCACTTAGCTACTACTTCCATCTACCTTCCTAGCTACCATCTATTCCCTTGTACTTGTTCTCTGTTTCTCTTTCCTATTATCATTTTCATGACTTATCAGTCTAGAAGCTTTCAAGAAACACAACAAGAGTCCTGGGGAGATAGTTGAGCAGTTAATATGTTTGTCATACAAGCAAATTGACCAGATTTTGGATCCAAGGTTCATATGTAAATTGCCAAGTGAATGTGGCAATCCATCTGTAGTTCCAGCCCCAGAAAGTAGAGCCCAGGGATCCAACTTGGCTAGACAAGTTAGCCCTAATAGTGATCTCTGGGTCTGGGCACCCAGGTTCAAAACAGTAAGGTAGGAAGAATGATCAAAAATGATTCCCAAAATCACTCTTGAGCCTCTATATGCATGAGCACTCACATACATGTGCATACACAGACATACACACACAAACACACACACACAATTTATGCTCATATAGGACCAAACATGCATATACACATGCACGTATCCCATACACATATATACATATACACATGAAAACTGGAGGGGGGAGGAGAAAAACTAGCTAATACTGGAAAAAAACATCAAGGATTTGCACTGTGTAGCTGAAGTTCAGAGATTGACACCATTGCTCTTGATCCATTTCTCTGTGAGTCTCTGGCCTCTCCACTTGTTGGCTTTATCCTACATCTGAATTTCACTCTGACCATAAGGTGGCAGCCAGCAGCTAGAGGTCGAAGATCACTCTTCCTCACTCACACCCTTTGAAGGAAGACATCACATTCGGCCCAGCTCTCCTAGGACAAGAAAGAACTTGCCCTGGGGCCTTCAGCAACTCTCCTCAGATCAACATTAGGTCAGATGCACATGTCCAAAGCAGTCTCTGGCAAACAGACAAGATTCCCACAGTTGCCTTGTATTAATAGAGTCACACATCTAAAGATAGAAATGGGACGACTGCCGCAAAATCTTATGACCAAGGTGGATGTCATTGTGGAGAAAGAAAAAAAAAATGGATGCTGGGTGGCCAGTCAACAATGTCCAGTAGAGAGACTGGGCATGCTTCATCTATCTGTTCAGATGATGTATCGATGTAATCAATGACTAAGAAACTATTTATTATGGAGGACCTCTCCATTGCCTTAATGGATCATGGATAATTCAGGGATTTTTTACTGATTTACGGGAACCATGCTAGAAAGGTAATATGGTCCTTGGGGTAAGTCTCTTCCCACTAGACAATGGAGTAACAAACAGGTCTGAAGCTTAAGCTTCTTTCTAGACAAGTGGTCAGCTCTACATTCCCATGTCATGCGGCAATTGGCCCCATGTGCAGACTCCCAACTCCTAGCATTTCCAAGGGCAGGCCATTCCTCAGATGGGGAAGGCAGTTGGGCAGAGTGCAGGCACATGGCTCACATTTTCCTGCTCACGACAGTTTTTCCATTGGCTCAAGCGGCAGCTGCTTTTCAGAGGGCCTTGTTCACTTACAATGATACAAACTGTTTCCGAACTCCTCAGTGGTCATCTTCAGACCAACTAGTGTGATCTATTTTTGGATATCTTTGGAATCAAATTTCTATTAGCTTTACTGCCCCCTGTGGCTCTAAAATAGCACCTAGGGCTGATGATCCATCCTTTAGCATGTACACATAACAGTTTCCTCCAAGCAAAAGAAAGAAAGGAACTAAGATTGTTATCACTGATCCCTTGACATTGGCTGGTCCAGAGCTGCCCTTACTTAGCTAACTCATTCCTGATGTTCATACCCTGGAAGGTTCCAGACACATACTCCTTACCTCCTCCATACTCAAAGGCTACTGACTCAAGGCTGTTCCCTTAAAACTGCCCTAGGGAGCCTATCTGCTTATTCATATCCCTACATTAATGGTTCTAATCTTTTATCTCATTTACTTTTGGCCTACCGTCTTTCACTCTGCCAAAAACACAGTATTTCAGTGCTGTTGTTCTTGGACTCCTGAATCGTATTTGGTAAAGTTAGCTCTGGTACTGCTATTTCAATCTGAAATTCTGCTCAGAGTACATTGATTTACATAATTGTCAATGCCATGCAGAATAGATGTGAATAAGGCCTCAGGTGGCTATACTATGGGATCTGAAGCATGTTTTTCACTTTTCACCATATAGTCAACATGTATTTATGAAGAATAAGACATGAGTCAAGCCTTGTGCTAAGTTTCAAGATTTAGTTCTTTCCTCTGTTTAAAAAATAAATTAAAATACCTCTCATAGGATTGTTGTGAAATAAAA
This sequence comes from Typhlomys cinereus, assembly GCA_023101885.1. NCBI lineage: Eukaryota > Metazoa > Chordata > Mammalia > Rodentia > Platacanthomyidae > Typhlomys > Typhlomys cinereus. Next base: position 6,049,109 of record JALPQD010000067.1, on the reverse strand, counting down.
ATGAGATAACGTATGCTAAGTGCCTAGATTACATAGGAAAATTCTATTAGTGGTGAATAGAGTAGCAATTATCATCACAGAGAAAGCACTGGTTCTTATGCTCCTCCATGCAATATGTCCCATCTGAGTTGAGGCACTCTCCAATACCTTCTGTATTCATTCTGACATATCATACTTCCTGGGTATCCTATAGCTATACAATGGACAAAATGGATCCACTGGTAATGTCAATGCAACGATGTCCTCATATGTGGAGCTTGGTGCAGGCATGGGGTTTAGTCAGTCCTGGGCACAGGTATCAAATCCTGTGACCCTGGTCTGCCCCCCAATATGTGTGTGTTAAACTTGTGTAAGGAGATGTGTATATCTTTGGCCATAAATGTTGCATATTATAAACTATGAACCCTACTAACACCAGTAGCTTATCAACTTTCAAATGTACCATTCATCCAAATTTTCATTCTCCCTCCCTTTCCCTCTCCTGCTCTTCTCCCTCTTCATTTCTCTTTCTTCCCTCCCTTTGCCACCCACTGTCTTAATCCCTGTTCTAAAGTGCCCCAGATTGCTTACTTCAGTCTTACTATTTAAAATTCAGTCAAAATTTCAGGAAGGAGAAGAACAGTTGGACATTTAGATTTAAAGAGAAACAGGAGTGGAAACTTACCACATGCCTCACTGTGCCATGAAGTTCTCACTGCACATGGCAGGCCAGATGAAGGTGGCTCAGTGCCTTCAGCTTAGGGAAAGAAATGGGTGAGGTGGGCTGGATTGGCATCATCCAAAATGGTCAATTTATATGAAACTCCTTGAAGAAAAATAATCCTTCACTAACATAAAGTCTATGCTGTTAACCAAAAAAGAAAGAAAGAAAGAAAGCCATTAAGAGGGTTTGCTTGTCAAACATCATAAATGATCTCTCAGCTGAAAGGGAAATCCCTTCTTGTAAGAAAATTTTGATTTGGCAAGAATAGCACTGACTGAAACATTCCTACTAGGGGAAAGAATTAAAATATGCAGCTTTTTCTTCCCTGAATTATCTCATTTTTGAAATGAAATGAAAAATCACGACCACCTCTGAGTGCTGAAAAAAAAAAGCCAAACAGACTCCTGATACTATTTTCCACACTAACCTATCATAGTGTTAGAAAGACTTAATGCTGAAAAAAAAAACCAGATGTCAGGTTACAGCAACATAATCCATGGAAGAAACTGTCTCCACACTGGCAATTCATTTATTCTATCAAGTGATTATTGTTCCTCAGTAGAAGAGCAATAGAGGGTGAATAAGACATGAAGCTTGGGAACTTTGGTAGAGACGGGAAGTTGGGAGGTCATAGTGGTGATGTCACACTCAAGAATGTCAGCAGCAAAGAGCTGAGGAGAGCATAATAAGATGTTAAAGCGAAAGGAATAGATATCGGAGATGCGTTTAAAAGTTGACCAAAGGTTGAAGTCATAGCTCAGTACTGTACACAAGTAAAAGTACCTGAGTTCATGGCCTCAAATCCCATGTCCAAAGTTGGGTGGATGTGTTGGCTAACCAATAACTATCTCAGAAGGCGAGACTGGAAATCCCTAGAGCAAGATGAAGGATCAGAATAACTTTATCAATGAGCTGTAGGTTTAATTGGAGACTTTACCTCAAAAAAAGTGTAAAAATGACTAAGAATGATTCTGGTATCAACATAGAACATTCAGGTACACAGTTACACACATATGCATGCATCTCTCATACACACACACACACACACACACACACACACACACATTTGGGTGAAAAAGAGATAAAATAGATAAAATGCTGAAAGAATATGATTTTTAGAGATCATGGATATGTGGAAATACATTTGAGCCATCCCGGGAAAGCTTATGTCACCAGCTTGTGGCATTTAGTCATAGTTGCCCTTGAGTAATACAGACTGTGGTACCAAAAACAATAGACATGGATTGTTTCACCTTTCTGGATTCAGAGTCTAGATCACTGTATTGGCAGAAATCAAACCTTCTCTAGGAAACCTGGAGAGTATCAAAGTTGTCTCTTCCTAGCTTCTCCAAAATCTACCCAGCAGGTTCTGTAGCCACATTACCACCATCTCTGCCTCTAATATCACATGAAATTTTTCTTGTGCATCTATGTCAAAAATTCCTCTTCTTATGAGGACATAAATCATGTTGGATTAAGGTCCACCCTAATTACCCCATCCTGGCTTGATTACAAATCCAAAGATCTTACTGCCAAATCAGATTGAATCCACAATTCCTGAATGAAGTTAAGACCAACTTATGAGTGACAATAATACTATGCACAAGGAAAACAGGTGCTAGAAGTGGAAGGCCTTTTTGCTTGGGCAGTTTCTCCTTTTTATTTACCCAATAGCTTCCCAAGCTTTCATAATCTCCAAGAAGAGTCAGAGACATGCTGCTCACTGCAGAACAGCCATTGTGAAGTGGGGCAAGGTATCCAGAGTTTTCCCAGGACAGCAAATGCTCTGTTCCCAGCAAGCAGTCTGATCTCGTCTGGAACAGAAAACGCTGAATTTCCCAAGATACTGGAGGAGAACAATCACAACATTCAGACATACAAATCATTCTGGCAATAGATTTTCCAAAAAGCAAAGGATCCAGGATTCTTTTTCAATGAAGCAAATCTAAGTGATGACACGGAGGAGTACCAGGACATTTGCGTGCCTGTCATGGTACAGGGCAATGTCTAAACTTCTGCTTCCAAGTGTTTTCAGGTGCAACTGCAGCTCTGAACTTGATTATCTCCTCTCCATAGAGAGAGAGGCACTTCAGGCATCTGGCAACACAGATTCTATGACCACAAAGTAAAAATGAAATAACGTGCATACCAAAACATAAACACATTGTAAAGTGCACTCAGCCTCAGACTTCCAACCCAGAGATCTTGCATGGGTTAACAGGGGGAAGCCAGACTCTTGTCCCAGTGGGGAGAAATAAGACCTCCAAAATGACAGCTGCTATCATTCCAAAACAAGTCATTGTTTATAAATGAATATTCTGTGTGATAAATTATTGAATTACATGAAAACTCTATGATTGCCTGCTGCTGCCAGGTTTAGTTTTGGTCTCAAAAGCAGCATGGAATGTACTACAAACAGAGAACAAAATTAAAAACTGCTGTTTTTTTCTCAGAATATTCTCCTCAGACCTCTGTCTCCCCTAAACCTGTTGGCCCTAGATTTGGACACCAGAAGATCCTTCAGAACATTTGTAACATACATGGCTTTGGAGTGAGGATGCTTGGCTTCTTTTTAGAAAATATGGAAGTATGAATCACAGTTCAGAATAAACTTAATGATAAGTGGTAACTCCAAATCCCAAATCCAAGAGTGTATAACTTTCTCTAAGTATTCAGCAGGCGACAAGCATTGTGCTCCCCAGTTTCGCAACAATCATTACACGATACCATTTTACAAAGGAACGGTTGACACAGACAGAGTTGAGGTTTACCAAAATTCACATAGCAGGAAAAGGAGCCAGGTCTAGTGTCAGATGCTCAATCCCAGATCTCATTGTCTTTCCTCAGCACGTCTGAGCAGATAATTGCATCTAGCAATTGTACCCAAAGGAAAGCACTGTGCTATTTCCTAGGCTCTCACATTGATATCTTGCATAGTATCATTCCAAGAAGACCCACAAAACTTCCCTGTCTCTGATTTCTGTTCTCCTTTGAATGAGACCTGCTGAGTGGCCAGTACTCTGCATAATGGCTGGCCACCACTGTCCACTTCACTGCTCCTCTACTGCCCTAGATTGCATCCTGTCCTGTCGGGGTGTTGAGATCCTCTACCTCTCTGGTAGAAATGAGATTTCTAGTGTGAGTGCTAAGTGCTCTTCCAATCTATGAGTATAATAGTAGCTATTTACAGACCAGTTTGGTGTGCTGTCCTCTTACCTATAGGTTCACTGGCTGGTTTTCCCTATTCAAGCCCTGTCAATGCAAGAGATCTTTAATTTGCAATAAAACATCATGATAACAGGCGACCACCAATGTAATAGTGGCACGACTATCAAGGAGACAACCAACAACTATCTGATTGGACTCAAGACCTGCTTGTCAGAATGGAACAAAATAACAGAAGTAACAGAATGAAAGTCCTGTTACTGTTAACTAGAACAAGAACCGAAAAAGGGAAGGATTTCTACTCTCCTTTGGAACTAGATCATCCTAATCTCTCCCATCCTATGTTCCCAGGGACATGGTGAATTCCATTGGCATCAGCAAGAATAGGAAGCACCAGTTATGTCTTTTGGCCCGGATTTCTCTCCCTACATCATAGCTTCTCCTTTATGCAAGGAGGATAATAAGTTCCACCTTGTCTATTTCACAAACTGTTGTAATGTTCAAATCATATATGTTAGACAAAACCTTCTGAAACTCATCAAGATGTGAACCACATAATTACTGTTCCAGAGCCTTTCTCTTAATAGCTCAATGGGAAAAAGGACATATTATTGCTATAATCAGACTCTGAGTACCAAGAACCAGAACTTAATTCATCACTCTTTCCTTGTTCACAAAACAGCTGTTAAATTTGAATTTGGCCACTTATAATGCAAAAATAGCGACTGAAACAAGATCAATTTTCTCTCATTTAAAAGAATCCTTGAAATATTTCAGACTACACTGAAGACTTAGTTCCCCTTTCTACTGTCAACATGATCTGAAATGTCTGCTTGAGTTCCAGCCACAACATCTGAGTTCTAAGTAAGAGGACACAGAAAAGAAGGAATAATAAAATCATTCTCTCTCACCTTTCAAGAGACTTCCTAGAAGTCTCAGACTACACTTTGATTTTATTTTGTTGTCCAGAGACTGATAATCTAACCACACAGAGCAACAAAAGAGGCCAGAAATATACTTATTCACCTTAGAGTCAAAAATGCCTACCTAAATTTCAGATTGTTTCATCAAGAAAAAAGGGAGGTCAGATGTTGGATCAGGCAACTAGCAGAATCTGGTATGTGTTCACTTGCCTCTGAACATGAATTCATCTGAAGGTAGAGAAAGGGAAACAGGAGTCCTTGCCTCTATATGAAAGCTTATCCATCTCTTTTCCACTTTTTGTGTGGGCAGGAGTATATATAGCAGTATACTCATAATTTAAACTGCTCATCTATTAAGGACTAAATAAAAAGGAACTATGTCTAGTTGGGGGATGTGTATACAAGTACATCATAGATCCTGGGTATCATTAGTTGCACATGGGAACTTTCATTTGTCATTGCTATAATAACATTGTAGCAGGTAGAAGCAGATGGACTTTTCTAAATGCACCTATGCTAGCAACCTGATTTTTTTACCTGATAAGGTAGAATATGCTTCTAACTTTAGCTGATTCTGGGAAACATGTGTAGTGGTGGAAGGTTCCTCTCCAAATATCACCTACTTAGGCTGTTGATATCACGGAAGGTGGAAATCAGCTTATTATGCTTAGCTTCATTCAAAGATTCTTCTTTGTGTATATATTTGTACATGTGCATGTATATGTTCATGCAATAATAGTTTTGGGTGTCAGCTTGAAAATTGAGAGCTAAACCTTTATGCACACCTATAAAGGATTATTTGGTTAAGGTAAGCCTTTGACCAAACTTATAGAAGATTGTCTGCTTTATGTGGGAAGACCAGCCCATGGTGGTTAGAACTATTCCTTGGGCAGATGGATAAGATGGAGGCATAGCTGATTGATTTTGGCAAACCAGCAAACTAGAAGATATGCTTTGATCTTGCTTTTCTCTCAACTTATTCTGTGGATATAGTGTGACCAGTTCCCTCAGCTCCTGCTGCTAGTATCACTTTCCTGCCATGATGATCAACTGGAACCTACAATTGTGAGCATGAATAAAAATCCCCTCTTCCCCTAAATGATTTGCTTCAGGTATTCATTATAACAATGGACTTGTGAAAATAAGACAGTATGCATATTTACATGAACATGTATATGTGTATATATGTATATGCATATGTATGTGTATATGTTTATATGTATTTATATATATGCATGTTTTGAGTATGTTTATGGATAGGTACCTGCACATGTATATACTTGTGTATACGTCTCTGTGCATGAATACATATATGTACATTTTATGTATATGTTATATGAAAATGCATGCATGATATGTGTGTATATGCATAAATGCATGCATATTTATATGTACCTGTATATGTACACATAAATGCATATCTACAAATGCATGTATATGTGCATATTTATATGCATTGTGTGGATATGTATGTGTGCATATGTGCATGCATCAGATAATGCAAGTTTATGTGCATTTTATATACCTATGCACATCCATTTATGAATGTTATATGCACATATATTGGTATGTGCTTGCATATATATGTAGATATATGTACATGTTTGTATATATATTTACATGCATATTTTCATGTAAGTATATATTTATGCATGTGTGCACATATATATTTATGTGCATCATGTGTGCATGGGTATGTTTAGAAATACATGCATGAATATAAATATGGAAATGTGCACACTTGTGTATATGTACATGTATGTGCATATGTATATATGCATATTTACAACCATGTATACATTTATGTATTTGTGCAAAATATATACATATATTATACAAATATATACATAAGAATGCTTACATATATCCATGCATTGTACATGTATGTGTATATATACATATATATTTATTTGTATCTATATTGAATATCCATATATACATGTGCATATTTGTTTGTATATATATGTATATTTATATGCATATATTCCATATATGTATTTATATATTCATGTAAATATATGTTTGTATGTGCATTTATATGCTTACCTACATTTATATGTATGTGTGCAGTAAATATATATCTCTGTATATGTGTACATGCATATATATTTGCATATGTGCATGTATTTGTATGAGTATGTACAAACATACTTGTATATCCATGTATATGTCCAGGCATGTGCAAATGTTCATGTATACATGTATGTATATGTGTATTTATCCCCTACCTCTTTTTCCTAGTGGAGCCAATAAGTAACTCGCCAGACATCCAGCTTTCATGGCTCCTCTAGGAAACATCTCTCCAGATAAAGGAGTAGCTTCATTTCTGTGAGTGTAAAACTAATGACATACCAATCAACTAAAAACTTTCCAGTGACAAATTCAAAGCCACAGAAGAGTACAGATACACACATAACCTTCAGACAACATCTTGTCAACCATGTCAACCCATACCAGAGATAGAATGTATCCTGGCACCACAGGAGTCTTATCTCATTTTAACCTAAAAGAATATTAAGGACCACTGGACATTTCTCTTGGATCTGCACTTAACATTTATTTTGTTCCTATTTATTATATTGTTGCATGACCAGTAATATATAGCAACTCCCTCCTGCATTCATCCTAAGCCACTGAAACTTCTTGACTTTCTATATTTTAGCTTTCTTTGAATAATACAGTGAATGGGCTTACTGTATTTTATCATTATGTGATACTATCCTGTGACCCTATATTAATCATCCATTCATAATCCATTCACATATTTAGCAAATAATGAACACCTACTGTGTGTAGTTGCCATAACATCATTAGAGTTCCACCAGTGAGCAGGATCTTCCCAGTCTCTACTCTGGTGAACCCTGAAGTCTGGGGGGAAGACAGCCATTGAGCACATGACTGAGGGGACTGAGAAGGAGCAAATAGGAAGGAAGGGACCAAAAAGCCAGAGGAGGCTGGAGAAGGAGAGGAAGACATTCTGTCGAGCAGGGCATATGTGCCATCATGTGACTTTGGGTCTTTAATTTGAAGGCAAGGGGAAGCTATTTAAGGGGTTTAAGAAAGAAAGACAGATGATTAGATTTGTATTCTAGGAAGATCATCTTCATCAGAGTTAAGAAGAGATTGGGAAAGTAAGGATGAATGTTCAGAGACCAGCTATGCCATATTACAGTATTCCCACTGAGAGGGGATTATATCTTTACATAGTACAGTGCCCATAGAGGTAGAAGTGGACCAGTTTTGGGTGATGAAATATTTCAAGCCCAGTGCAGAAGGCAGCAGAGTCATGCATTCTCCTGTCAGAGATTGACCACATGCAACCAAGTGGAGAGGACCACCTCCAGGATGTGGCTTGTACTACATGGGTATCCTTTCTCCAGCCCACAGGATTCCTATGGAACTCAGTCAGTCCTGCAGCAAATGAGCATTCATTCAGAGAAAGCTTGAAATTCCACAAAGAGATGCAGAATTCTTTGCACTGGGAGCCTGCCTGCTGTGATTTGCTCTGGGCATGTGAGTTACTGTGAACCTGGAGAGTGAACGCAATGACCTTGTGTAAGAGATCCTGGTTTTCAGTTTGCACAAAAGATTACTTTCCTCAGTCTGCCCAGGCTATGAGTCCCTAGGTACTGTCAGCCTCAGGCGATACTTATCTCTTCTCAGACAAAGTTCCCTGTTTAATTATGCAGCTCAGTGCAGTGCCACCTGGGATGACCTTGTCTGTCAGATCCTTCTGGATGGTGTAATAGAATCCTTTTGATGTTTCTTCTTCAAGTCATTTGCACACATGACCTTATAGTAAACTGGAGTTTAAGAAAGACCTACCCACTGGAGAGGGACAGCAGACTCTTGGATTACTGTTGGAGGAGCAAATTCTGTGTGGTGTGTGTTTTCCAGAAGATCTGTGTCATATGGGACAAGAGAGAGTTCCCAGTCTTTTTCAGACATGAGAATAAAACAAAACAGTAGAATTTGGCTTTCAGCCTTGATGTGATTGAACAGTGGCTAAGAAGTTCACTATCTGAGGATCCGCAAGATGGCTCATTAGGTAAAGGCACTAACTGCTAAGCCTGACAGCCTGAAGTAGATTCTTGGATATGGCAGAAGAAGAAAATGGACTCCCACAAACTATCCTTTGATCTCCTGATCTCCGTGCACATGTATGTGCATGTCCAACCCAGGCACACACTAGAGAAGAGAGAGAGAGAGAGAGAGAGGAGAGAGAGAGGAGAGAGAGAGAGAGAGAGAGGGAAGGGAGGGAGGGAGGGAGGGAAGGAAGAGGAAGGAAGGAGGAAGGAGGAAGGAAGAGATGGAAGGAAGGAAGGAAGGAATAAGGAAGGAGAGAGAAGGAAGGAAGGAAGGAAGGAGAAAGGAGGAGGAGAGGAGGGGAAGGAAGGAAGGAGAGAGAGAGAAAGAGAGAAGGAAAGAAAGAAAGAAAGAAAGATAGAAAGAAAGAAAGAAAGAAAGAAAGAAAGAAAGAAAGAAAGAAAGAAAGAAAGAAAGAAAGAAAGAAAGAAAGTAAAAAGAGGCTTACCACTTAAAGATCAGAGAGAATTTTCCCTTAAATGACATCTTTGGACCAGGGAAAAGAAATACCACCCAGTTTACAATGGAAAAAAAAAAAGAAAAAACATGATCTTTATCCATCCAAACTGATACACAAAAAAGCACCCATCACAACATGACACAGGCCACCCAAAAGGGTGTTCCCACTTCGAACTTCCCATGGAGGTTGGTTAAATCCAGGTCATGGAATGTTAATTAGGACTTGATCACTGCTAATGGACCAGAAACTATGAAATGCTTCATGTTACCAGTCAGCTAACTATAGAGCTAAGAGTCCAGCTATGCTCAGGTTCAAACTGAGGCTTAAGCCTTGTGTACTGATTGCAAGTAACACTGAGCACTCAGGTGCCCCTGTGTGAGATCTAAACAACACCATGTGTCATATCCGTTCCCTGGGTCTTTGAACCATGCAGAGACTGACTCTGTCATCCTTCTTTCTGATTTGAGAGTATTCAAAGTGACATCTCCTCATATGTCACCTTACCTGCCACACACTGTGTCATGTTGGAATTTAATCTGAAACTCTAATGCCAAACTGGTGACCCAATGGCTTGGATCATAGGAAAGGGTGGGGAACAGCATGACCATCGTTTTCAATGCAGACTGTTTGCTCCATAAAAACGTTTTCTTTTCCTTGCTCCATCACTGTTGTTACTTGTGTTTTCCTAGAAATATTCCCGTGGCTGATACATGGAAATACAAATGCAAACACAAACCAGAGCTGACATCTGACATCAAAGTTTTTATAAAGAAAAATACACAAAGGCAGGGCTACGCCTCAGTCTGGCTTCCTAGTAACCCCAGAAAAAAATTCCAGTAATGTGCTTTAATTCTTCAGTCTGAATGACAAAAAGGTTAAAATGTTTCCCAAAGTCCATTTAAGAAAAATTCTGAGCTTGGGAAAATGGATTTTGTTAGCCCCAAAGCCTATTAAGATTAATGGCAAGAGGTGCTCATTATTCTGCCAGGGGAAAAAAATCCTACTTACAAATCTAAGGTGGGGCTTCTGTCCATTTCAAAGTGCTGGGGACTTAAAAAGTCTGACAAACAGTGGCACCGGGTACAATGCATGCAGTGGTACTGGGTACTATGTAGGAATGATCCTGTGTATGTAGGCCAAGAAAAGAGTTCTTGGATGAGATTTCTTACATAGATAGGTTATCTTGTTCTCAGTTATGAAGATCCCCACCTTGACCATATTATTAAGCTGTATAGAACCTGGAGCCATATTTGGAAACTGGATCTTTATTTCAGATACAAATAGCTCTGGTGTCTGTTGACCTCATGGCCCCTTGGCAGCAGGGAACCCCTGTTTCTATCCATGTGCCCCGCTATTACAGTGACCCTTCACCACCTACCACCTCTCAGTTACTGTTATCCCTGCTTCTGCAGCCATTGACAGACTCTCTCCTCGGACACCCGCAACAGTCATGACACAGATCCAGCTCAGCTCCTTCTTCCACAAGGTGCCAGATATCCCTGTGTGGCACCCTCAGGCTGGCTGCTCTTTAACCTGCAAGATGGTCCAATGGCTGAATGAAGGCCAAGGGTTCATCCCTGGTTGTCTTGGCAGAGAGGAGCACAGAAGCCTGTTGCTAAGAAAGAGGAATTCCCAGACTCAGAGGTGGCTAGACAAGAACTCTGGCTTTGATTACTAGCTCGTGGGGTGGATGAGAGGAAAATAGACAGGAGCCTTCTGAGTTCTTAAGGAATTTGGTTCAGCCCAAGAAATCCAAGCCTGGCTGACAACAGCCTGTGATTACTCAATCTCTGAGGCAATTTTCAGGCCCCCCAAATTTGCAACACAACATAATGAGCTTCAAAGAAATCCAGATCTCTGGAAGAGCATGCACCAATATCCATCTCAAATGAGCCAAGGACAGTGTACAAGAAAGATTTTTCCAGAAAGCGTGATCAGAATTTGCCAGATTCAATGAATTCATGCACTGCCAAGGCAAGGATGCTTCCCTGTCCCTGTCAAGTAGGATGTGATAAGTGCAGGTGGACCAAATAAAAGGATTCTGAGATGATTGTGGATTGCTCTGTCCTAAACAGAGCATACATATCACCCTCCACCCCAAGGCTCAGGGAACATTGCAGAAGAGGAGGTGATGAGAAGAGGAGGAAGTGATGTCACCAAATAATATCTTCTGGGCATGTAGGACTGTTGTATATACAACTCACTGACTCTGTTTACCTCCACAAGACTGGCACCCAGTTTGGACTTTTGACATCTCATCACTGAAAAGGGAAACCATATGAGGAACCACCCCTCCCTGAGGAACCAGTGGGAGGGAGCATTAATGCTGGCTGTGGTAAGGGGAACTCCTTTTTTCAGTGATGTACCATTGATACATTATCTATTCTCCAGCAAGTGCTCAGGCACATTCCAATCCAGGAAACCTTAATGAAAATCTATAGACCACACATGTGAAAATACATGAAAATAGGAAAGAGACTGGTTGGGAAGAAGAGGATTTTCAGTGGGAGAAAGAGAGGAGGGGGGTTAAGTACTGTGGCTTTAAAATGACATGAATTCATTGTATAAATACATGAGACCATCTTAAAAACCAAACTAAAAAAAATCATGAATACATAGATGATACACTCATGCTAAGTAAAGTCAAATTAAAGACTTCCCAGAAAAATTATTAAAAGTTTCCCTTGACCTTATCCTATGTCATTTTATACTTGCTGATTTGTAAGACTAAAAAAGCCCAGACATCACTATTGCAACAGAAAACTGTAAAAAGACAGTGGTTTGAAGAAGACAGACATTGTTCCCTTTCCTTTAACAGTTAGAGTGGCTTTGTCTGAAAGAAACGTGATGCAAGTCCCATTCATAGTGATATTAAAATAAATAGGTAAAGTCAATTTTAATAGTTTCTGTTAACTGTGTTGAAAATATTATCATTTCAACATGACCAAGACATTTGACTTTTTGTGACAATATTTAATTCATCTCAATTCAGCAATTATGTAAGAAAGTACCCAGAACAGGCTAGAGAGGAGTTGAAGACAAGCAGGTAGCTCTCTGCAGATCAGTCAGAGAGCTACAGTCATTACCCCATTGATTAGAGCGGGATTTCTTAACCTGAGTACCACTGGACTCCGAGGTCACATAAATCAACCGAATATGTTTGGAGCGCTGTAAAATGTTTAGAGTGTCCCCACTTCACTAGATACCAGCAGCACTGCCTTCCCCTTCCTCCATACAGTGCCCATCAAAATGACTGCCAAATGTTGGGAGTATGGCATCATCCCTCAGTGGTTCTCAAATTTATGTATATTGGAGAGTGCTGTGGAGATTTTGTTCAAAGAGATCTCAAGCAGGCATAATGGCTCACATCCAAAACCCCAGTACTCAAGATGCTGAGGCAGCCTAAGTCACCTAATGAGTTCCAAGCCTGGGTGAGCTACATGATGAGCTCATGTCTCAAAAATACAGAAATAGCAAAGGTCTCTGGACTTCAGGGCCAGTTTCTAAGTTCCCAGATCTGAGGTAGGACCTTAAATACTCTCACTCCCCTATTGCCGTTATCTTCTGCCTAATGACAAAGTATCCACACTCCCAGGAAGAAAGTTATAGAGGAAAGGGGGGATGAATGATGCTCGTTGAGGATGCCATGGAGAAGCTGAACCTTGCATACTTTTGTTGATAGTTGAGATTAATGGCAACCCCTACTCAAAGCAGGTGCAAAGAAAGCTCAAACGTGGGCCATCTAACTATTAAAACTCAGGAGTTCTGTTATCACAGAAAGGATTGGGAGAATGTAAAATGAGGAACTATCCACAAGCTCATGGATACCATTTAGCTACATCAGACTCAGGAGTTCCATTTGGAAACAATTGACTGAGAACAAATAGATTTAGAGCTCAAGTGAGACTTAGGATGTCTCCTTCTAAAGAAAACTGTGTCAGACTCAGGTTGGTGTGTAGTACTTTTAAAGAAGTGTGTGTATCAGTAAAGGGGTAAGAGGAAAACAAGAAACCAGAACAGTTCATTTGTTGACTGTTACTAGTTAGGACAAGAAATCCCTCTCCCTTCCCCCAGGTCAAGAAGTTAACCTTAATTGGTCTAATTAGACCAATCAAAGAAAGAGATCTCTCTAGTTACAGTGACAGGCTGGGAGTGGGCTCATGACTTACTACTGGTCCCATAGAGGAGCATTCACAGCTCTTGCCTGATGCTTTGGGCACACAGGCGATCGTCCCTCTAATCAACAATGCATGGATGTGGATACAGCATCCCTAGAACAACTGGCCTCTATGTGACAGAAGGGAGCCAACCCGAAGATGAAGCCATAAAACGAAGAGAAGTAGAACCAAGAGAATCTTAAAGAAACGGACTTGAAACCTTTGTAACATTCTGTACCTTTAGGTCAAACCATACCCAATAGTCCCCTATCTGGAATTTGCTGTTAAGGAAGTCAATTCGTTTTTTACAATGTTGAAATCAATATAAGATTTAATATTCCATCACTTATAAGCAAAACCGTTCCCAAGAACACTTTGACCTGAATGTGTTTCTTCCATGGTAGGAACACACCTAATAAAGGCGCGGTCGAGTTTATCTCCCAAGCATTGACTGCAAGCACTTCCTTGTATAAGCTCTTGGCTTGCATTAGCTTACCTAAACTCCGCCATAACCTTGGAAGTAACTATAAATCAGGAAATGGAGACTCAAAAAAAAAATTCAGCCAACCTTCCCAGTGTCACTCTGAGAATAAGTGTCTGAACTGAGACCTGAGCTTGCCTGACCCCAAGTCCAATGCTTTTTCTGCAACTTTGGCCTCCTGTGTTATTTCTTAAACCATGTATATAAATAACAAAGGTTTATATGTTTGCTCAAACTCCATGTGGAAAACTATCTTGACTTTTGAAAATCTGATTCCGTGATCAAAAACACATGTTGAATATTAGTTAGAAGGTGGTGTAGACTGAAGGAGGGTTTTATAGGCATCATGGGCAGGTCCTTCAGAGTAATTGGGGTGTGGAATGTGGAAGTCATTTTTATGGGAAAGTTGGGGCATGGCCTCCCGTAGGCAGCCTCAGGCAAAAGAGTGAGTATATCAAGAAAAAAAGAGTCACATTGAACCTGGTGATAAGGTTCATGAGGATGTTAATTAAAAAGAATCTCATGTTACAAGACTGTATTGGTGATATGCTTTCAAGCAATGGCAAAGAACACATTAGAACTAAAATGTCTTACCCCAAGAGGTCAGTATTCTTTTGAAAACAACATGTATGAGTGAAAGCCCATCCTTAGCATTCTCCTTTTGCTCTCTTAACTTATTAGACTGCCTGCTTAATAGGCTTCTCAAGTGCTCCAACGTAGCTACAAATGCAAGAAAAACATCTGTGCCAAACCCTCCTAATCTGTCATTTCAGTTACCTGCAGTTGAGTTTGTCCCAAAAGTCAGGGAAAAAAAGAGGCTATGGAGATGGCTCAAGGGCATTTGTCCCACAAGCAAAAGGACCTGAGTTCAGATCCTCGGATCCCATGTAAAAATGTCAGGTGGAAATGGTGGAGGTCTGTAACTTCAACCCTGAAAGGCAGAGCCTGGAAAACTCCAGAGTAAGCAATAAGATAAAAGAATAATCCAATATGACTCTCTATATCATCCTTGGGACTCCATAGACACACGTGTTCAAGTACACTCTTGTATACATACCTACGCACACCACACACACACAAATTAAAAAAAGAAGAAACAATTCATTTTTAAAAAGACAAAAGAGAGAATACACTGGATAAGTTTTATTACACTGCCATGGCTGATTTACTTTACCATTAGCTATTGCTCTTAGTGTGCTCACCTTTAAATTAAACTTTATCATAGGTATGTATGTGTAGGAAAAAACAATATATACAGAGTTTAGTATTGTGTTCAACTCCTGGCATCACGAAGGGACTTGGAAACATCCTCAATGAGTAAGGACAGAAGACTGTTATATTTTACTTAAGGATGACAAAGCTCAGGAAAACATGCTACATCCAGCTCAAAAGCTTCTTATTTGTAAAGTATTCAAGATGATTTTCCCCTTATCAGGATAAAAATAAAATCTTTCATGCACGCAGTAACTAATCCTGGATTTGTCCTTTAGGTTGAAATACCTACCTGATCTTTTCCCCAGAAAGGCCTGAGACAGAAGAATTGTTTCTTATTTTTTCATTTGTGTGTGTGTGTGTGTGTGTGTGTGTGTGTGTGTGTTATGTGTGTAGGTATGTATACAAAAATGTACTTGAGCATGTGCGTCTATGGAGTCCCAAGTATGATATAGAGAATCATCTTGGATTATTCTTTTACCTTATTGCTTGCTCTGGAGTTCTCCAGGTTCTGCCTTTCAGGGCTGAAATTACAGACCTCCACCATTTCCATCATTTCCTCAAGAAAGAGCCTGGGTCCCTGAATGACATATACAACCACCACCTGCCAACTGATCCACAGTTTCTGAGCAAGAAATGAATCTGTACTAGATTAAGTCACTGAGATGTTGATATCATTTGCTTTAGTATCATCTATGTTAGCTGATTCACTGTTCAAATTGCAACAATGTTTCATATTGACCAATGCCTCTGGAAGGCCAAAAACATTCAGGACACAAATAACTCAGGTACAACACAGCTCCAAGAGTCTTGCCCATATAGCCTTGGAAACCATCATGCCTTGCATTAGCTTTGCTTCCCAATTCAGAGTCAAGCACCAGGAAGACAAAGACATGATTTGCTTTCTATTCTGTGAGGTTTCCCACAGTTAGCACCACTCTGGGTACCTTTTCAACATGCTAATGAATAAAATAAGATGTTTTAAGAATGTTCTAGTATTTAGCTAGTAATGGACTGGAATGGAAAAAATGAAAAGAATGTCTGCTGAAACTCTGTCAAATCTCTCATGCCCCCTAAGTTTATCCTGGATGTCTCTGGACATTGCTATCTTGGTCTCCTTCTACACACCCAGGGTCATCCACACCTTTTCTGCAAATTTTCAGGGAAATTCACATTGACCTCCACAGCTCAGAATTCTGGGTCCAGTACTATCTATTCCACTTAAGGGTTGTTTCCATCCCCTACAGTCTTCATTTGGCATACTTCAAATCAACTTTAGCCTGAAATTCAACTCATGTCAAGGTTTCTAGCCCCTCTCCAATCATACAGCCTTAAAAGTTTTGCTGTGTGAGAGTATGTGTGATATAATTGGTTAAAGATTTAGCCAGAGGTGAAATTTCAAGCTATAGACTCATTACTACTGTAGAGTGTGTGTTGAATGTCTCCAAAGATTCACATGCCGACACTTAGACCTATAGGGCAGCAGTATTGGGAAGTGGGAAAACTTTAGGTAATTTGGGGACATGTCCTTGAAGGGGACCCTTCCCTTTCTCTTTGCTGCCTAGTTTATGAGATGAGTGATTTTTGCCCTACCACGATACTAGTACTCCAACTACAGGGTTCAATTAACCGCAGACTGATTCTTCTTTGTTATAGTCATAGAAAGCTACTGAAACAACTACCTAAATTAAACATAATGATTCTTGCCTATTTAAGCCATTTGGTGCTGACCAATTGGCACTGCTCAGTAGTTCTTCTCAGGACCTTAGCCTCAGACCACCTCAATGGTCTTTGTTCTAGCCCACCCAACCCATCCCTAGCCCAAATTCTGTTTGTTCCATATGGAAAGTTTCTGGCTTTCCTCAGAACCCATGGCTTATGGTTCCAGAAGCTTCCATGCATATAGTAATCCAAATTCAGCTGACCCAAAGAAGCTTTCCTTCTGTGAAGGGGCTCCTTTCTACGTCATTATGGTTTCATTTCCCTCTCCATTCCATGCGTAAACGTATATGATAATGAAACCATGAGCCTCCACACTATTAGATCCCACGTTTTCCTCTTCTCTCCCTTGCCGCTGTCCTCCGTTGAACCAAATTCTTCTAAGTATCAGTCCCTGATCTCATCACTCTGTCTTTAAATCAGCATTTATCCATATTAGATATTGTTTATACCTATCACCATGGCTTTAAATCCCAGCAAAAAAAAAAAAAAAAAAAAAAAAAAAAACAGAAAACTACCTCTTTGAAAACAGTTTCCCAAACTGACATCTCAGTTCTGTTCCTCTCTCCAAAGCTGCCTACTAATATACCCAAGTGTCCTTGGGTATCTTTACCTGACATCTTATATTTAAGTGGTCTACAAAATAAGTGATCCACTCTATAGGACAAACTCTCTTCCCATCCTCTTTTATTTTTATTTATTTACTTATTCAATTGTGTGTGTGTGTGTGTGTGTGTGTGTGTGCGTGTGCGCATGTGTATATGTATGTGTGTATATGTATGTGTGTGTATGTATGTATATGTGTAAAACCATGGGCGATTTGGGAACCACCATGGATGGACCGCCTCCACCTCCTCCTTGTTTACTCTGCCCCGGGATTCACAGGCTCTGCCCTACCAGGACCAGAAACGCAGGCCGCCCTGGCTTCTGCCCGGCGTCTATACATGGGGTGTAGGATCCGAACTCAGGACCTTTCGCCTGCAAGGCAGAGGCTTAAACCCGGAGCCACCTCTCCAGCCCCTCTCTTCCCATCTTGTTCAGTGATAACTCCCTTCCTTTGAGTTCTCACCTTAAAGATTTCTTTTGAAGAGTTTGCCACCAAGTTATTAATGAATCAGGTTTGCCTTTAAAATCTCTAGAAATTCCACGCAATCCTCATCCCTGCTATTGCTTCCATACCCAGCATCTCTCTCATCTGGCTCACCTCCCCGGTTCTCTTTGGTTTCTATATTCTATTTGAGACACAGAAGGCAGAATAGATCAGTTAAATGAATGTCACTTCATCTAAAACCCTCCCCTGCTGAATCACAGTAAAAGTCATCAGAGTCACCCATATACTCTTATGTGATCTGGCCTCTTTCACCTCTCAGACCTTGCTAATCATGCCTTTCCTACTTTTCTCCCGTCATTCCTTGCTAGCCAGAGACACTAATCTATTCTAGTTCTAAACTATCGCAAACACAAGCTCCTGCCTTGGGGCCTTTGTCCTTATCTTTCTTCTGTCCTAAATACTTCCGTATAGTCTACATTTCTTTGTTTAAATATCATTTCCTCAAATTACACCCTTCCTAAGATCCTTTCCTCTTCAGTCTCTCCTTAGCACTTATCACTCTTTAACATATATATATATATATATATATATATATATATATATATATTCTTCCAAAATACAGCAACTTTTCCTATTGCTTTTCACTGCTGTGTTCCCAGGAGCTGAGACAATGTTTGGCATGCAGAAAGTACTCTGGAAGTATCTGACTCAACATTCTCCACAGCCCTGGAAAACATCATTGTCCCATTGTGCAGATAAGGAGACTAGAGGTCAGAGTGGTGACATAATCTCTCCAATTAGTAAGCAGAAGTAGAATTCAAATTCAGTTTGAATGTAAGCCTAAATCCAGTATGAATTTCCTGACGCGTTGTCTTCTAGGGCTTCTTTTCACAGCCAGAGAACTCTGGCATACATGTTGGGTCTATATATAAAACTGACTGAAAATTGTCAAGTCCACTATATATTTGCATACTATATCTTCTTTGTCTGAATAGTCAATAAATCAACTACATGATCGTGAGTGCCAGTCACTAAGAATTAAAAAAAAAAAATTAGACAGGATCAGTCTTAACAATCGCAAGCCAGAAATTATACAAATTGACAGGAAAAACTGCACCTATGATGAGCACTGCAAGAGAGAAACATAAAGAGGTTGATACGTCAGCAAGTCAAGAGAAAATTTCTTGGAGTAGAAACTTGTGAGTTAGAGTTACTCTCCCTGTGGAGTTCCAGAGCCATTTCCCAGCTAGATGTCTCACTTTACATGCAACAAGTATCTCAAACTCTGTTCAAAATCAACTTGCTGTCATTCCCCTTAATGCTATGCATAACCTAACAATGAATAACCACAAACCATTCTCTATAAACAGTGAGTCATCACAATCTAAGTAGCATTCATGAGCACTTACTACTAGCTGGTGTGCACTTTGCATTTTCTGGTTTAAGCACTGGAACCACATATGAGGTTTTGATGCATTCATAATTCATGAAGAGGGAAGATGAACTTCAGGGTGACATTGACTCTACCCTGGTGAAGTCCAGGGCTGTGTTACTGCACAGCTGAGCTATGCTGGGTAGCCTCTTTCTGTTTCATCTCCCACATCCAACCTGTCACCAAAACCACTCAAGCTGTGCCTCGAAAATAAGAATTTCTCAGTTCTAGCCAGTTCTTCCTTTCTGTTTCTACTGCCAATTACTCACTCTTTTGACTTTCAGTATCTGTTACTAAGATTTATTTATTTTTACTTAAGAATGATCTGCAACACGCTACATACTGGGCATGATTTTAAACACTTTACAAATATTAACTCTTTATTCCTCTCAGCAAATACATGAGAGAAGCCTTTCATCATCAACTTACTGCTGGGGAAATAAATAACTAGCCCAAGATGACACCACTAATAGCTGATGGGATTTGAACCCAAACACTCTGGCTCCAGCTGTGATATTAATCATAACCCCAGGATGTCCTTCCAATATAATCATGGTAGGGTCCTTGGTGGTTTCCCTGTCACCAGCTTTCTAGCCAACCTCAAGAAATTCTCCAGAATTTGCTTTGCAATAGGGTACACTGATCCTTCCCTCTCCTTAGAGCCTGCTGATGCCTGTACTCTCCAGCACAGCCTCTTGTGATCCAACATAAGGTAACATGTAGTTTCCCTTCCCACCATGCATTATAATTCATCACCTCAAAGTCTTCACTCTTCTTCATGTCCTTCCCCACATCTCATCACTATCTTGTACTGCTCCTATCCACACTAAAAGAAACATACTCACTCTTCAAGATTTGAATGGTGTCTCCTCTTCAGGAGATGCATGCCTTTTTTACCAAACATAACACATGTCCTTCTAATCACTTCCAACCCTGTCTTCAAACCATTATATCCTGTATCTCCTGAATGATAAATGGTGCTGCTACATCCTCAGAAGCCTTCAGTGCCCATCATCTCACCTTTATAGGGAGAGCTCGGGACATGGATTCACAGTCTGTAATTGCTGGATGACAGAAAGGCTCTTTAGGGCTTTCTCAATCCCGCACTAGATGATGTGGGAATACTAATGCTTTGAAATTTGAGCAAAGAATACAGAGTTTCAGAAAAGGAAGGAAAAGATTAAAAGTTTGCTTGTCTTTTTATGAAGAGTAAGAGTGGAGTGCAGATATCCAAATTGAAGAAAATAATTAGACCCATCCCTCTGAGGAAGTTTTCTCCATGTTTAACATTTATTACATAACCACAGCATGCAGTAGCCAGAGTCACACACGGCTCCCCCACCTCCCTGTGGCTTAGATTCCTTAAGTGAATGCGACATCTGTATAGAATTCATGCTCATAGATACTCCACAAACATTGACTGAGGTCATTTCATGGTTGGTTAATTTTCTGTTCTGCTTCTCTGCCTTTGGTTTTACTGTTATTGTTGTTGTTTTTATTCCCATCTCTTTTTTTCTTTTTTATTCAGTACTGGTTGACATTGAAAATTTATTGAGTGCTACAAATGCATACTGCATGAAGATTTGGAATAAAACCAATTTGTGGACTTCTGCCTTGTGAGGATGAGAGCAAGATAAAACTTGCTGGATATGAAGGCTAAACCTGCAGTGATATTAGTTTTTTTTTTTTTCACTGTTGTGGCAAAAGTGCCTCAAAGAAACAATTTAATGGACTTTATCTTGGCTCACAGTTTCAGAGAGATTTCACTGGGGAAGGCACAACACAAAGGTTAGGGCATAACAGGAGTAAGATACAGCAATAATGCACACAGTAGGAACAGAAAGTAGAGAGAGCGTGTCTACAAACAGGTTTCAGTCTTCTGAAACCTTCAAAGGCACTTTTACTTTATATGCTGTTGTATTCAATAAGTTAAATCAATGAGTATGCATGATTGATATTTGTAGATGTATTTTTAGAAAATAAATAACAATCTTTATATAAGCACACATATAGTATAATGATGTACAATATCAAATGTTCCTTCTAAATGTACCAGAAAAAAAGTATGTAGGTCATTTGACTTTAGCTGACTTTCAAACTAAGGGTTCAGTCAGCCAAACTAGGTAAGTAACAGTGACGTGTGTGAAAGCATATTCCCCTTTTCCATTCACATCCCACATCAGAAGGTGGGTGAAAAGCAGAAGTGGATATGTCCTGTCACTCCCAAGCTGGCCTCTCCTTAACCATGGCCACCTTCTCTACCTTGCAGGTATGGAAACCTATCCAGAGCCACCAGAAAATTCCCAGGTGAAATTCTCTGCTATTCCCTGATTTCAAGAGTTACTCCTTCACAGCTTTTATTCTTTTTGTTAAAGACTCTTATCCCCCCACACACACACGTTTAAGAGTCAAATACTTCCTTAAAAGACCAAACACTCATCCCATGAGCCATTAGTACTCCTCTGAGAATGAGTTTATCTGCTTCTTGTTCTAAAGTACAATTTAGTAAGAAGGAAAGGCCCATGAGTCACTGTAGTAGAGAAAGTTGCTGGCAGAAGAAACTAGAAGCCAAGAAAGAAGACCTAGGCTGGGACCACTTTTCTGCCTAAGATTAAATAATTTTCTTTGAACCTAACCTCGTATGGTAGGCAGAGGGAAATAGGGATTCATGTAAAAAAAGAGAACCTTTCAATATCCAATACAAGAGGTTTTTAACTACCAACAAGGGAATCCTCCGGTTGCTTGACTGGCAAACTCACTGCCAGACTGGTAAGTATGGGTCCCAAGTGTACAACAACTATCATAAAGAGCCAATGACCTCCTCCTCACCCTCCTCTTGTTTTCTCCTCCTTCTCTTGTTTTCTTTTTCTTTTTTTCTTTTTTGAGAAAGGATCACTATGTATCCCAAGTCAGCCTCAAATTTGCTGTATAGCCCAAGCCATTAAACTCTAAGGTCACTGGTAGGGGTGTATCACCATGCCAAGCTTTCTAGCAACCATCTTTGCAACAGTAACACAAGCATATTCATACTTACCTCTCAGAACTTTGGCAGAGGATTAAATAAGACAGTGAATGTCTAACGCCATGCCTGGGTTCAGTAGATGTCAGCACTCTACCCGTTGACCAGAGGAACATCTTGGCGGGCCAAGGGAAAGTCAGGGCTCGGGCCGGCTGCCGTCTTCCTCTATGAAGGCCAAAGTATTTTTGGACGCACAATCCGTGTTAATTTGCGCAATCTCTCGCCTATTCTGTGCTTACGCTGGGTATAAATAGATGACTTCAGCCGTCAGCACTGTCACTTCATCTCTCCTGTGAGTGCCAGGAACATGCATCAAAGAAAGAAGGAGGAGGAGGAGTGCAGAGCCAGGAGGAAGAGAAAGGGAGGAGAGGGGTGAAGTAAAATCGTTTATCAAATAAGTTCTACAAGGTAATTTTTCTCCTGCATCTTGACTGGCATCTGCAGAGTATGGTATGGAGGACCTAAAACCCCTGCAGTATGGCAGGGGACACATACAACCTCACCTGTCCACTCAAGCACATTCTCATGCCACAGATATTGGGATAGCATTAGGCCAAGGAAATCCTGTTTGCATCTTATCTAGATTATTCCTTCATCTTCCCTATGAAGCATCATGGGACCTCGGTGTTGCAGAGAGGATATTCTATACTGGGCTGGGCTCATTTTTCGAGATCCTCCATCTAGGATCTGAGTTAGACTGAGAATGAATAACACAATTTGCTATATTGGGGTGGGGAGGCTAAAAAGAGGACCACCACATCATAAGTAAATCTGCCTGAAATACACTTCTTAGATTTTGTGGCAGCGGGGTGGGGATGGGGGGACAAGCAAGAGACTTGTGTCTAATCCCCTTGGGTATTATCTTAGTTTTATCTCTTACTATTGCCAAAAGTCTGTCTCCTACAACAGAGAGAGAGAGAGAGAGAGAGAGAGAGAGAGAGAGAGAATTGATTTCCACATTTTCCATTCCTAATACAGCAAACTAGCAAAGTTCCAGAGGAGTTCTACCCCCATGACTTGTTCTCTCTTCCCCATGTCTTATTTACTTTTACTTTTTCACCCACTGTGGTTTCATTGGTAACTTCTCAAAACCTCTTGCCAACTCTTGGAAGTAAACCCAAGGGACATGCTCATGGCACCTTAGCTACTGGGTCCCCTCCTCCTCCCTGGTGCTCCTCCACCCCCGTCAGCTTCTCTACTCCCTTCTGCTCCTTCTGGAAGACCAGCTTTTCTTTCCTTGCCTTTCAATTTTTAGTTCTTAGTTTTCACTTTGATGCACACTCTTGGCACGAGCAGGAGGGATGGAGTGATGATGGTGATGTCTGAAGTCATCTGTTTATCCCCAGAATGAAGTCAGGATTCCCTGGGCTTTGTGGTACTCCATCCACATCTTCCTTAGATTTCATTCAGTACATGGCTTTAAAAACACCTGTATTCTAATAACTCTCAAATTCACAGATCTGTTTTTCAAAGTCCATATCTCACACAAAACACGATTTTCTTGGTGGTTATATTTCATGTCTATTTCAAAGGCACCATGACCAGAAAGGTACTCTTAATTTTTCCCTCATTCTATGATCTACTAACCCTAGATCTACTTCAACCTAACCCTATCTTCCTTCACTGTTCTCCATATGAATAAATGCGCCAATAGAAACCTTGCCTATGTCCTTACCACCTATACAAAAAGTTATTTTAGTCCATCATCTTCCTCCAGATCTAATTTGCCAACCATGCTTCTTCTTCACCATCAACTTCTACCTATCCTCCCTCTCTCGAATCACAGTCTGGTAACCATGTAATCAGTCGTCATGCTTCAATTACTACTCTCATTCTCCTCTATCTTCAAAAGCAGGGAAAAGAGCTTTTCAAAATGCTGATTATGGTTATACCTCACTTAGAAGTTCTGAAAACCTTCTTGCTGCCCTTTGGGAAAGTGTAAACTGATACAGTAACTGTATAGCCTCTGGGATCTGACCCTGCCTGACCTTCCAGTGTTATCTCAAGCCATTTTCTCTTCCTCACTATTGTTCATTCACTGTGTCCTCCTAGCAATTTCTAAAAAAATACTAACTTCACTCACCTGGGAGCCTTCACATCTGATATTACTGGAAAGGCCTCTGACCATGTCTGAGTGCTCTTTCCTGGGTCTTCCTAGGCCTAGCCCCTACGCTTTTCTTAGGTCTAGTTTAGGAGCTGTTTTCTTATGAAAGATAAACTAGGCTCTGCCCCACCAGCCACACTTTATCACAGCTCTTTATTCCTTTTGTACACTTTTGGCTACATGAATTAGATCACTGAGATAGCCAGACCCTAGGAGCATCCCTATGACCCCCCTACCTCCTAGTACTCAAGTTCTTTTGTGATTCCTGTGTCATCATTAGAAGAAAGGACTGATGTAGATCAGTTCTGAGCCAAGTTATAAAGACACCGTGTCTTTGGCACTGTTCTCCACCTCTCCCTTTCTCAGATAATTCACTCGGGAGAAATCTGATGTCATATTGCAAACAGTCAAACAGAGAGTCCTACAGGCTGAAAAAACTAAGCGTCTGCCAGCAGCCATCTGAATAGTCTGAAGGTGACACTTGCAGCCTAGTCAAGCATGCAGATATTGACATCTTATTTTTAATCTTCATTTCTTATTACATTAGTATAAATACCTCTTTAAAAGCTTACTTTCTGAGGAGGACTCAGAGGGAAGTTTGACATGCACAGTAAAGGTTGCTCCAGGAATTGGGGGGGGCACTGAGAGAAAGGGGGGGAAGGAAGGGGAAAAGGGGGGGAGCAAGGGGATCCAGGGAGGGGTGGAGGGAGGGAGGGGAATGGGGTAACTATCAAGTTTGTGTGAGTGGGAAAAAAAAACACTATAAATAAAAAAGAAGCTTACTTTCATGTGAGATCTCAGAACACATATATCTATCTACTCCAGGTTGTTTTCAAGACTATTCAAAGCAAATCATTCCCATAGCTTGACTGCCACCCAGAACAGAAACACTACTTTCAAAGTCCCTTGGAGACGCCTTTGTGTGATTCCCAGCTGCCCCACCGATTCCCTGTGTCATTTTGCTCAAGTAATGTCTCTAATCTTCAACCCCACCAGATACTTCCATGACCCCTTGCTGTCCGTGGTGATT
The DNA here is from genome assembly GCA_023101885.1 of Typhlomys cinereus. Classification (NCBI taxonomy): domain Eukaryota; kingdom Metazoa; phylum Chordata; class Mammalia; order Rodentia; family Platacanthomyidae; genus Typhlomys; species Typhlomys cinereus. Next base: position 6,023,567 of record JALPQD010000067.1, on the reverse strand, counting down.
ACAGGAATGAGGAAGAATCAAATGAGCAGGTCTTTGTTTCAGGGGCACTGGGTAGAAATGCTATGTTATTCTTACTCTGTACCGTGAGGATAGAAAAGAAAAAGGAAGCTAGGCCATCTCTGCCCAGATGTGTTCCCTGAGTCACTTCCAAGATAACATCAAGATTGCCTTGTCTTTTCCTCCCTGAGATTGAAGGAATAACTGTTAGACAACGGAAATTGTAAGGCTAGCTGGCCTAGAAATTATCCCCAATCCTTGCCAGTATTATTTCTCCATGAACAGGAAAAGAATATGATCACTGGTTTCATACAGCAGATAAGTCAACAGGCAGGTAGATGGACAGATGATAGACTCTCATTAAAGGAGCATCAATATTGCGTAGGCAAAAGTAAAGTAAATGCAACTTCATTCTTAAAAGTGTAAAGTAAAAGCAATTATTAAAAGTGTGACCTGAAACAGGACATTTAAATCATCTCACTCACCTCGGCATGCCATGGCCCAGGGAACCCTACAGAAGAAGGATTGGGCAGGATGTAAGAGCTTGAGATGTACAGAAACACCTGCAGACAGAAGCCTCCCTTAATATCAGAACTGCCACACCCAAGAACCCAATATAATGATACCTACCTACACCAGACCTCCACAACTGCTAACCTATCAAAGCCTCATCATAGAGAAGCTAGGCTCTCAAGAGAGATGGGGCCATCCTGACAGACTATGTGAGACTGCTGCAAGTCAGGAGAGGAGAGATTACTGACTCAGCTATTAGTCTCCTGGTGGACTGACCATGGCTTAGAGGATACCCAGGCACAATGCAGGCATCCTAGAGGGATGAGGGAGCAGGAGGCATCCTAGAGGGATGAGGGAACAGAAAGGAGACTGGGTGGAAAGGAGAACTAGTGAGAGGGGGCAGTAGTGTATAAAATATAAATTCGTTATACTTGTATATGAAAACTTCAAAAAATAAAGAAAAGTCTGTGCTAGACATTGTGCCATCTAGTGAACTCCAGCTACCACCTCTATACCAGTGACTTAAATTTCTCTTTTACAAGCTCCAGGTTCATATTTTTACCACCTTCTAAGCACCTGAACTTGTACATCTGACTGTATAACTCAAACTTACCTATTAGACAATCCTTCTTACCCTTACAGTTTGATACCATTTTGTCTAACTCCACTGAGGGTAGGCCCTTGTTTGTACTGTAATCTAATAACCTGCCTGTGTATCAGATGCATTTTCTGGAATATGAACATCCATAGTGAAAGGTCATTTTTTTAAATCTATACCTTTATAATTTTAGCACATGACAAGTACTTGAGAAAAGAGTGTTGAAGTGATAGGTAATGCAGTAATTACTTTGACAACTGAAGTTAATAAGACAATAGCGTGATCAAGCAGAGTATATGAGCAGGTGGGGTTGAGAAAGAGGATAGATGGGTACAGAATTTCAGGGAGAGAAAGGGTGTCCTTAGGGGTCTCTAACCTACCATACATGACAGCCTGAAAGTTGAACTGAAATGCTATGAAATTCCAGTGTCAGCACTGGCTTCCCTATCATTATAACAGTTCTGGTAGTGGGCACTGCCAGTGTGTGGGAATTTCACATTCAAAGCCTTAGGGAAACAAAACACTTCTTTCTTTTCAAGATGGTTTAGTCTCTCTGAATCTCACTGAAGTCAAAAACATTCTGGCACGTAAATGAAACCAAGGAGGCCACCTCCCAACGCAGTAAAATTCATGCCTCCCACAGCTCAATAGTGTTTCTGCAGAACTGCTCAAGAAAAGGGGTTTTCAGAATGAAAGAATCTCCCAGGCAGGAAAGAAGGCTCAAGAGTTGAAGCTTTTGCCTCACACTCCAGTGGATATGACAGTGACCTCTAATGCTTTCCCTAGAAGGCAGAGCCTGGAAAACCCCAGGACAAAGCAACAAGGAGGTAGGGCAATCCAGGATGATTCTAGATATCACCCTTGGGCTTCCACAGGCACATACAATCTAGCATCCTACCATACACCCCCCCCACACACACACACGCTCTCCAACATTTCAAAGGCAAGCAGATATTTCAGGAGCAAAAGAGGCCACCAAACTTACCTCTCAAATTGAGACACTTTTGAAATTAAACAGTAATAACAATTACACTGAGACAACAACATAATCAAGTATTTGCCAAGGCACACAGGACAGAGAAGTGAGGACCAAGACTGTGAACATAGCCTGGTCCCTGGGCAATCCCTTGCTGGTGAGTAAACATGCGGAACTCTCAATAATCTGAGCCCTCTTCACTCAGAATCTGTGCTAAATTCAGACATTTCAGATGATTTTCACGCCTATTTTAATGACCTCATCCAACAATGGAATAGACTATTCAGGGAGGGAGACATGATGGATTTTTTTTGGACTTGTCTTTATACATCTTCTCCATCCAATTGTTCACTTGTTTCTTGCAGCAAATTTTTGTGGAACATCAAGTACAATTGGAGAACTAATTAGAGCTCTGAACAGAGCAGTTATTAAAAAAAATGAGTGGAACATACCTTCCCTCAAAGAGTTGGCATGCTCATAGGGGAGATACATGAAACCAAATAATTACAATGTGATGTGTGTTTAAATGCCAAAGCTCACATTTATCTAGAGGGCACGCATGGCGAGTCAAGATCCTTCAGAGTGCTGGCATCCCTCATCCTTCTATGCCATCCTGTTTTGTGATGTGAAATCCAGGTAAATTCACTCTTCCTTGCCTTGTTTTTCTGACTGAGGTCTATTTGTATCTTAGTTCACAGCATGTACTTAAGATTTGTAAAATGACATGTATTTAAATACCTTCCATAATTCAGGTTGTTAACTATAGAGGAAACTCTTCTCTTTCCTCTCTTTCTTCTAACTTTAAATTACATGGTTCTCTGATTCTCCTTTGCCTTTTATTCCACATGAGTAAACGTTTGCTCTGCAGGAGTACTTATTAAGAAAGTATGACCATCTCAGCCAAATTGCAGAAATCCACCACACAGGTTTGAGTGGGAAGCCTGATGGATACACAGGATATACAGATTCCGAAATTCCCTTTTACATTAATATTGTTGAAATGCGTCAGCTGCAAGGCAGTAATTTCTATGAAGTTTTCTTCCAAAGAACTTAGAATGTTGTCATGTGCACTAGATCGGCTCCTTCTGAAAACTGCTACATGTGCTTTTATGTTCTCTGCTGGTTTGAGATGTAATTAACACCTCTGCTTATTACATTCCCTATCTTTTGAGACGTCAGGCACACTGCATACATTGGCTTGCTTATCTGGCTTTATTCCCTTTGAGATCAAGAAAGCTTTATAGAAGGTCTGTTTATTTGTCGAAGGTGTACAGTGAAATTCATTCATATATTCCTACAGCCAATATATTATTTCCTTCATGAACTACAAGTTGGTAGACATCTGTGGCACTACCATCCCAGCAACTCCCTCTGTGTTCCCTTGAGATCTGATCCCTGCCTCCCCTCTCCCCTAACCACACAGCCTCATCAGATCTTGATCCAAACCAGCATGGATGGGTCCAGAGCGAGTATCTACTCACATTTGCTTCAGCTCAACCTCCAGCTTCACCAAAACAAGTTTGTTTGGGGTAGACATCCACCAGTCTTGGGCCAATTTAAACCACTTATTTGAAAAGTGCCTTAGCACCTAGATATTCCAGAAGCTCTAATATGTAAAAATCTACCTAAAATACACACACAAATTCTGTGAGCTGTCTTATTGATAAAACAATTATCAATCTTCTTAATTTGGGACAATATATATTCAACAGATTATTACATTATTATTTTAATTGGTATTTCTTGAATGTTAATGAGAAAGAACTCATTCCACACTAGTAGATTTGATTTTTTCTATAAATTACTTTTCATATCATTTATGCATTTTATATTAATGTTAACCTTTTTTCTATTGATTTGTAGTTATTCATATTTCATGAGGATCAACTTTTATTGTTTTACATGCTAACAATCTACATTTGTAAAATAATGATTTTTCATTGATAGAATTCAGCTATATACTTTCTTCCTCCTGCTCGCCTGTCTGCCAGACGGTGCTCCCAGTCCTCCATTCCAGGTGAGTTCACCCAGTCCCTCAGGTGGCCCCATGTCCCAGCTCCTCCCACCAGCCAGTCCCAGGGACACCCAGGCTGCCTCCGGTTTTGCCTGGGCCATGCCCCGGACCCCAGCCCCTTTCTTCCTCCCGCAGGCCTGTCCCACCCGACAGGACTTGCTCACATTCCTCCGTCCCTGGAGCTTGGGTGGGCCACTAAGCCAAGTCCCAGGTCCCAGGTGAAGAATTCTGCCATCAACATCAGCCCCTTTGCCTCTCCGGCCCACCAGAGAACCACGCAGGTAGTCCACGGAAGACACGCGGCTACCCAGAATTCAATAGAGTTGAAAGGAAACTCAAGCAAAGTTCAAAGGGTCAAAGGCCATACATCTGAAGACCTCTACAATCATCTTATGACATGGGAGAGATTCTTCACATCCAGCCCAAAGATAAGTAAACCTCCTTTTTTTCACCTTACTGTTCCTTTCTAGTATTAATAACTGTAGATTAATTTTTCCATACAGCCACCCCAAAAACATATACAACTACAGGGAGTACATGACTCACCCTCACATATCACCAAGATACTAAATCATAAAAGTGCACTAGCATACTAATATTCACCCCCTGTCTACTTAACCTGACTTAACTGATGTACTAACAGCCTAATAGCCTCATCTAGGAAATAACAATAACAAAAGACAAACGTACCCAACTCCAAGGCAAGCACTAGTAATAACTGCCCAAGTGTAGTAATACCAAATAAATCAGTTCAGTCAAAAACACACAGAAACTGAAAGGTCCTAAAAGACAAAACAACAATGCCCAAGTCAAAGTGCAGATCCATGAGAAACAAAACCCAAGAATACCAATCTCCCACCAAAAGAATAAACCCCATAAAGATGGAATCCAACCAGAACAAATTCACAGAAAATAGCCAAGAAAGCCAGACCCAAGATAACGACTTTTAAAGTATGATCATTACCATGATTAATACTATGAAAGAGGAAATCCAAGAGGAGTTAAACAACCGCATCAACCACTTTGAACAGAAACACAACAGGCACTTGGAGGAGTTGAGAAAAACAGTTCAAGAAACAAAAATAGGCATAGAGCAATTAAAACAGTCTCAGGCAGTTTAAAATCGAAATAAAAGACAAGTTACCTCCAACCCAAAACTCAACAGAGAGTCTTTTCAGCAGAACTAATGACGCAAAAAATGGAATTTCAGATCTTGAAGACAAAGTGGGAGAATTAACCAGCTCAATGGAAGAGATTGTTAAAGCCAAAAAGATACTTGAAAGGAACATTCAAGATACCCTAAAGAAGGCTAACATGCGCATTCATGGAATACCAGAGCAAGAATCACAAAATACCACACCTGAGGAAATTTTTCAAATTATCATAAATGAAAACTTCCCTCAACTAAAGAATGAGAGGCCCATCCAAATACAAGAGGCATTTCACACTCCAAACAGATATGACCAAAATAGAAACTCGCCATGGCAAATAATAGTCAAAACACTTCACATTCAAAACAAAGAAAAGGTGCTGAGAGCTTCAAGAGAAAAAAAGCAAGTCACTTTTAAAGGTAAACCTATTAAAATAACAAATGACTACTCAGTGGAAACAGTAAAAGCAAGAAGAGCTTGGAGAAACGTACTTCAAGTATTAAATAAGCAAAAATGCCAACCCAGACTGATATACCCAGCAAAACTATCTGTCATGATGGAGGGAGAAAGAAAAATTTTCCAGCACAAAGACAACTTGAAGGGATATATGTCTACCAAACCAGGCCTTCAAAAAATGCTAGAAATGATACTCAAACTTGAAGAAAAGAACAAGCATATCCAGGAGGACAGAAGGGAAGTATAATACCACCAAAACATAAATGTCAAAAAATACGCTTACAAAATCCACTAAACATAAAAAATATCCAGAATTAAAAATAATTTCTCCATTATAATATTAAATGTCAATGGTATTAACTCACCGATCAAGAGACACAGATTACAAACTTGGATTAAAAACCACACTCCATCAATCTGCTGCCTTCAGGAAACTCATCTCACCACAAAAGATAGGCACATCCTAAAAATGAAAGGCTGGTCCAAAATTCTGCAAGCTAATAGAACCAGGAAACAGGCAGAGGTAGCCATTATGCTGTCGGACAAAGGGGACTTCAAACCAAAAAAAATCATAAGAGACACAGATGGATACTATATTTTAGTCACGGGTACAATTGACCAGGAAGACTTCACAATACTGAACATATATGCACCCAATACGGGCCCCTCCACATTCATTAAGAAAACCCTACAGCGTCTAAAGCAAGAAATCAACCCCCAAACGATAATTCTTGGGGATTTCAACACCACCCTCTTCACATGGGATAGATCAACAGGTCAAAAGCTTAACAGAAACACTTTGGAACTTAATCAAACCCTTAAAGAAATGGACCTTACAGATCTCTATCGAACTTTTCATCCACGCACCAAAGAATACACATTTTTCTCAGCAGCACACGGAACTTTCTCCAAAATAGATCACATACTGGGCCACAAAACGAATCTCCACATAAACAGGAAAGTTGAAATTCTAGCCTGTACCCTATCAGACCACCATGGCCTAAAGCTGGACATCCACAACACATCAACCAAGAGAAAATACACTAACTCCTGGAAACTTAACAATATGATGCTGAATGAGAACTGGATTCAGGAAGAAATTAAAAAGGAAATTCAAGATTTCCTGAAAGCGAACGATAATGAAAATACAACTTACCAAAATCTCTGGGACACAATGAAAGCTGTCCTAAAAGGTAAGTTCTTAGCTCTTAATGCCTACATCAAAAAAATGGAAACATCAAATAAATAACTCAACAATGCAGCTTAAAGCTTTAGAGAAATTAGAGCAATCTGATCCCAAAAGCAGTAGAAGAGAGATTAGCAAAATAAGGGAAGAAATATCCGACATCAAGATTAAGAAAACGATACAGAAAATCAACCAGTCAGAATGCTGGTTTTTTGAAAAGATCAATAAGATTGATACACCCCTAGCTAAATTAACCAAAAGAAAGAGAGAGAAAACCCAAATTAACAAAATTAGAAATGAAAATGGAGTTATCACTACTGATACCCAAGAAATCCCGAGAATTACAACATCATATTTCAAACACTTATGCTCTGTGAAATTTGACAACACAAAAGAGATTGGATGAATTCCAAAGTAAACACAACTTACCTAAATTGAATCGGGAAGTTGTGAATTATTTAAATAGTCCTGTAACATATAAGGAAATTGAAGAAGTAATCTCAAATCTTCCCACCAGAAAATGTCCTGGACCAGACGGATTCAGCACAGAGTTCTCCCAGAAATTTAAGGAGCTAATAACACCAATACTCCTTAAATGGTTCCATCAAATAGCAAAGGAAGGAACACTACCAAATTCCTTCTATGAAGATAATATCGTCTTAATCCAAAACCTAATAAAGATTCACTTAAAAAAGAAAACTATAGGCCGATCTCTCTGATGAACACAGACGCAAAGATTCTCAACAAAGTCTTAGCAAATTGGATTTAAAAACACATTAAAAAGATCATTCACAGGGACCAAGTAGGCTTCATCCCCGGCACACAAGGTTGGTTCAACATACGCAAATCAACAAATGTAATTCATCATGTAAACCAGTCCAAAGTCCAAGACCACATGATACTCTTGATAGATGCAGAAAAAGCTTTTGACAAGATCCAACAGCCTTTTATGATCAAAATGCTAGAGACAGTTGGAATAGAAGGAACCTTTATCAATATAATAAAAACTGTATACAACAAGCCTACATCAAGGATTATACTCAATGGGGAAAAACTTGAAGCATTCCCGTTTCAATCAGGAACTAGACGAGGCTGTCAACTCTCACCACTTCTATTTAATATTGTTCTTGAAGTCTTAGCTGAAGCCATAAGACAAGAAAGGGACATAAAAGGGATTCAAATCGGCAAGGAAGAAGTCAAGCTATCCCTATTTGCAGATGACATGATCTTATACCTGAGTGATCCCAAAAACTGCACCAGGACGCTCCTGGAACTAATACAGAAGGTCAGCAGGGTGGCAGGAAATAAAATAAATGTATAAAAAATCAGAGGCCTTCCTATATGCCCAGAATGAAAGAAGTGAAAAAGTCCTCAGAGAAACGATCCCATCTACTATGGCCCCTAAAAAAATGAAATACCTTGGTAAAAACTTAACCAAGGAAGTAAGAGATCTTTATGATGAGAACTTTAAAACCCTAAAGAAAGAAATAGCAGAAGACACCAGAAGGTGGAAAGACCTCCCTTGTTCCTGGATTGGCAGAATCAACATTGTAAAAATGACCATCCTACCAAAGGCAATATACAAATTCAATGCTATACCAATTAAAATCCCAGAGGAATTCTTTTTTTTATTTAATACATTTTTATTATTATTTCAGCTCATACAAACTTAGTAGGTACACCAGTTCCCTCCCTCCCTCCTCTTCCCCCCGAACCCCCTCCTCCTCCTCCCCTCACCCCTCGCTCCCCACCCCCCATTGCCTCCTGCCCCAATTTCCAGAGAGTCCTTTCTTGTGCATGCCTGACTCTCCTCTGGGCCCTCCTCTCCGATGACGCATAAGGACCCAGTGGCATTTCCCTGAACCCTTTCCCGTGTTCCCCTTAAGCATAGGAACACTGCTATGGCTGCCAATCCCTTGCCTCCAAGGATCTTGGTGCCTTTAGCAGGTGCTAGACTTTGTGAGGTCAAGAGTGTGTTGGACATTGAGCAGGGCATGCAAAGTCCAATTATAATTGCTTCGGCCCTATCTTGTGTGGAGTATCTTGCAAATCACTGCTCCTCCCATCCTTTTGCTCTTACACTCTTACCGCCCCCTCTTCCGCAAATGTCCCTGAGCTTCAGGATGGGGAGAGATTAGTCTGGCCTACTTCTAGGTAGTTGATATAGAGTCTCTGAAGTTCTGAATTGTGGTTTGTTGATTTTCTTTTGCAGTTTTGCTGCTCCTGCAATGCCCTTCACTCCATCCTGGTGGGCATTGTATGTCACCCCCTGGCCAGAGACAAAAAGCTGTTAAAGTTGTTATAAGAGCACATTCAAGGGTAGATGTAATAAAAGTAGGAAACCACAGTGAGGGAGGGGTCAATCACCCATTTGCAAAATGGTTACTTTTTATCTGCCAGACTATATGCCCTCTCCTTCTGTTGAGATCATACTCCCTTAGTTGTAAATGATCAGGAAGGAACGTCTGTGAAATTAACCAGGTGTCACATTGTTTACTTGCAGTCCTTGATGGAGGCCTATTTTCTCTACTGTAACATGGTCACTTCTCTCCTTGTTTCTGGTGTGGCCCTCCAACCCCATCCCTCCTGTTCATAATCCTTGCAATTACTGTAAGTAATACATAGATTTACTTATGAGTGTCTCAAGGTGGGATGGGTGGGTTTGGTACTAGGAATCACATATTAGGGGTTTTGGATACTTCACTTAATATAATTGTTTCTAATGACATCCATTTCCTGGCAAATTCCAGTAATTCATCCTTTTTGATGGCTGAGTAGTACTCCGTTGTATAGATGTACCACAGTTTCCTTATCCACTCGTCAACTGTTGGACATTTGGGCTGATTCCATGACTTTGCTATTGTAAACAGTGCTGCTATGAACATGGTCGCACTTGTGCTATCGAAGTGAACCTCTGCTGCATGGGGGGTTATTCCCAAAAGTGGAATCGCAGGGTCATATGGCATTTCAATCTTTAATTTCTTTAATCTCAGTTTGTATGAGCTGAAATAATAATATTGTTTGTATGAGCTGAAATAATAATAAAAATGTATTAATAATAAAAAAAGAAGTGGTGAGAGTGGACAGCCTTAAAGATTGAAATGTCACATGATCCTGCTATACCACTACTGGAAATAATCCTTCCAAATGCAGCAATTCGCTACAGTGACATGAGCATAACCATGTTCATTGCAGCACTATTTATAATAGCAAAGTCATGGAATCAACCCAAATGCCCAATAGCTGACTAATGGATAATGAAAATGTGGTACATTTATACAATGGAATACTACTCAGCCATCAAAGAAGATGAGTTAATGAGATTTGCCAGGAAATGGATTGAATTAGAAAAAATTATATTGAGTGATGGATCCCAGATATAGAAAGTTAGATATTATATGTGCTCCCTAATAAGTGGATCCTAGTTCCAAACCCACTTAATGACATACTCAAAGGTAAATCTCTTTAATACCTACTATAATCACAAAGGAGTATAAATAGGAGGGAAGGGGAAAAATTATTCAAAAGAAAGGAGACAAAAGAACACACTTCAATAGAGAAATAAGACCACAGTCATGTACTGCATGCAAGCAGTGAGACATCTGATGCAGCTCACTCTTCCTTCCTGTTCACTTGGAACTGAACAGGTTTGATCTTCCCAGTCAGGGAGGGTATAGGGATTGGCAATTAGATGATAATCAAATGGCAACAGGAGCCTGACCCCCTCTTATTGCTGTGTCCTACTCCTATTCTTCCATCTATCTTTGAGTCTCTTCTTATATTAAGATCTTCATTTAAACAATCTTTTATCTTTAGTTAGGAGATGACCTCAACAACCAATCAGGATGCAGCCAAGGCAGCTCAGGAACAGCAAAACTAAAAGCAACAACCAACCAAATTCAGAACACCAAAGACCCTACAATATTCACCTGGAACTAGACCAGCCAAATCTCTCCCCATCCTAAAGTTCAGGGAACCTTGCAGATGAGGGGGTGGCAAGACTGTAAGAGCCTAAAGATGGGGAGGTCCAATGATATGCAAGATACTCCACACAAATCAGGGCTGCAGCAGCCAGGATATAGCCACAATATGATTGGGTCTTGCCTGACTTGCACAATGGCTGACATGTCAACAACTCCCCAAAGTCTAGCACAGATCTCATCAGAGAAAGCTTCAGGCAGTAAAATCCTTAGAGGCAAGGAGTTAAACAGTTATAATGTTATGAGTTCCCATACTAGCAGGCAGCCTAAGAAGGGGCCCCAAGCTAAGCCACTGAGTCCTGAATCCTCACTAGTGTAGACGACTCAGAGGGAAATTCAGCACCCACTCTGTTATATATACTGTTGCAAAGAACACAGAGAACACAGAAATGAATTGGAAAATTCTCAGCCCAAAGGCTAATGTCCTTCCAGTGTTTCACAAAGCCCTGTATGATCTTCAGATAAAATGTGATCAGCTTCCTCACCTATCTGCTACCACAACCTGTCCTGGCCACCATGCCTTTGCCATCCTGAAACCATAAGCCAAAATAAAACATTTATTCTCTAAGTTGCTTTTGTCATGCATTTTATCACAGCAACAATAATTAATACATTAACCATATTTAAGTGTTCAATAGCCAGTTGTGGTTAATATCATCAATATTTTCAGGTTTCTTTAAGAGAAGGAGAATGGACAGTATAAATACATATTAAAATGGGATAAGGACTAGGTAGTCCAACAATGGCAGCTGGTAACTGCTCAGTTGACAAGGCTAAATATTCAGCAGTCCCAGGTATGTACTGAAGGCCTCAAGGACATCAGAGGGCCAAAGAAAGTGAGTTCAAATCTCAGCAAGGACTAGAGGCAAAAGGGAAGATGACCTTGCCAGAAAGATGTGAAGGCAAACCGGCAGCAAGAAACCTCCTCTATTGGATTTCCTCTTCTCTGGGCCGCCACTAGAGTGTGCTGCTCACATTTGAGGGGGGGTCCTTCCATTTCAGTATGTTGGTCAAATGTGGCCAGTGGCTGGTCCATTAGTTGAGTGCAAGTACAGTCAAGCTAAAAACAAAATTAAATATCACACTACCAAAGTTAGTAATACTTAAATACTGGCATAATTGTTTTTAAAATGCCATTTTCTCCTTGGGGTAGAGCAGTTATTCCTAACATACAAAGCAATCTATACATTGTAAGAAGAGAGATTGCTAATTCAAGATAAATAAACTTATATTTCAAGTAAGTTACCATAAAGTTAAAGGACAAATGATAGAAGGATGATATTTTCAACATGAATAACAGAGAGTAATTGTAATGAAAAAATCAATAACCCAGCAGATATTGCAATATATTAAAAATAAAAGAAAAAAGATGCTCTATGTCATCATTTACTCAAGAAAAAACATAAACCAAAATATCATTGAGAGGTTGATTATGTAGCTCATCAGCAAAAACTCACCCAACATCTTAGTGACCTAAGGTCAAACACCAGCAACAAAGAAAAAAAATCAAAAAAGAAGTAAAGAAATAGCCAAATTTACTCCTTATACAAAACTCTCTTGAGTATCAAACCAAATTAAAGTTATCCAAGAAATCCTATAAATCAATTTGTTTAACCCAATGTTTCAAGAATTTTTATCAAATTCTCTCCTATAGCAATTTCATTAGGAAACACAGATGTAGTATTTTAAAGAGGTCAAGCAAAAGATTATATACTTCCATTATAGTGAACTAGAATTCTTGCAATGTAGTGACATATCAATATTCTTATAAATGCTGATGCTCTGAAATAGACAATTTTTTACTGTAATGAATTACTCAATAAGCCTTCCCCTTCATAGATACAGAGACACTTCTTAACTCTTGACAAAATTATTACAAATTCTGTTTTTCAAATTTTAAAAGTATTTTATGTGCCTAGTATCCAAAATCCTGTGGCTAAGAGCAGCATTTCTTTTCCTTTGTTTGGTCTCAACTCCAGAACTGCCCTTACTCACCACTTATCAGAAGACACATCAAAATAAAAGAGAAAAGCTGGGAACTTATCCATGAGACTTGTAATTTGAAAGGGGCTCTGTGTGTGGGAACATGCCTGCCCTTCTATAGGTAACAGGATCTAATTCCAGCCAAAATAAATTTTTATCTTTTATATCCTAACACTGAAATTTCTCTCATTGACTTACCTAACCGGCCTATTTGACAATAGCAGTTGTATTTCACAAAATACAAATAACAGCCTATTTTACTTTCTAGTTCTCTGATATAGAAGTTTAGATTGCTATTATTCATTTTTCTACCCCAGAAAAACAAAAAGCTCTCTTTCTTTTTTTTTGAAAGTGATCTTTTTCAAAATTAGAATGGAAGATGCTTGCATACATTAATTGTAAAGTCAATTAAAAACATATGCCTTTGATAAAACAGAAATATATTATTAAATAGCACATCACAAAAATACAAAAAAATGAAGGTATATCAATACTGCAAGTATTTAATATTTGGTAAGCATAATCTGTTTCAATGTGGCTAATTTTATCCCACTATTCCCTTAGAATTCTTTTCTAAAAAGCAATCATTTCACATACTGAGAAGTCATTCACTTGCATACTTCAAAATAAGGGGGTTTTGTGCTGTGTGAAGTATTCCCTCAATCAGAGGGAAAAAATGACGACTTTGTTGCGACTAATCTGTGAAAATTAGCTAAAGATCTTGGGACAAATCATCCCCCCTAATAACTGGCTGGTAAATAACAGACATCTAGTGAGATGCTGCTGCCCTGCTACCCTGTCCTGGCTCCTGGGGCTTCCAGATATCATAGGTTATTGCTCTTCATTGTGCCTAAACTCTTCCAACAAACATCATGGATATCCGGTACTGTGAAAGAAGTATTCTTTGTCGCTGATGGCAAAACTACTGTCTTAATTTGCCCTTGAGGTTAAATCTGATAATAATGGTGCCTTTACCTCCAGAGAAATCCTGCAGGCAAACATGTCATGAGTGGCCCAGTTTGACTGAGAACAGATCCACGCCACTGGTCATAAAGGGTAAACACTTCAGACATTTAACCCAGCCCAGCAGTACTAAATGGAAGGGGATGGTCATCTGGATTATGAATCACCTAATTGACATGTCAGAAAATACGTATTTTATTGACAGAAGGTGACTGTAGAGGAGAGTCATTTTTCATGTAAATAACAAGATACCTGCCCTCCATCTCTTTGTATTCATACTTCTGTGCATGGTGGGGGTGAGAAAATGAATAATTCTCTGCTACAGCTTAGTAGCACACGATACACACATTTGTTTCTTACTTTGGTTTTAGTTTCACCAGCTTTCCAGAAATCCGTAATTGTTCACAGTTTCTAAAGGAATCTCAGTTGTTTAGGAGAGATTGTTAGCTTTCTGTGTATCTGTAGTTCCATGAAGAAGTAGCCCCTTGTCTTTTCCTCAACTAGGCATTTTTCATTGTTTGTATTAAAATGATGTTATAAAGACATGCATTGACAAATACCACCATAAATACATCTGCACACTTTACATCATAAACACACACACACACACACACACACACACAAACTTGTCTACCAAAATAAAACAGAACTGACTACAAAATGGCCTCATGTTTATAATCTTGAGGCTAAGCATTTTCTGTTGCAACATCTTCATCATCAACATCATCTTCGCAACAACTTCAAACCCTACACTAACCCAGTTAGATTTAAAACAATTGTTTACACAGAGTAAGTCTTCACAAATATTTGTTAATTTGAGTTTGTAAATTTAATTTTCAATTGTTGAGGCACTGATTCCAGAAAACCTTATCAAGCATCCTCCTGGCACCATGCATCCCCCAACCTAGAGCTACTCAAACATGTAAATAATGATTACATTTTTCATGTAAATAACAAGATACCTGCCTTCCATCTCTTTGTATTCATATTCTGTGCATGGTTGGAAAAGGGTGGTGAGAAAATGAATAATTCTCTGCTGCAGCCTAGTAGTACACGATATGCACATTTGTTTCTTGCTTTGATTTAGTTTCAACAGCCAGAAATATTGGACATCCTCCAACCCTGACTTCCTCCTTTAAAGAGATTCAGAAATATTTCACTTTAATTAAATATTATTTAAGAAATAAAACAATCTTCTGCTCACCGAAAGAAATATGATGGATAATTCACAGAAATATTTAAAAAACTCAAGGAAATTCAAACCAAAGTTAAGGAGGCAGTTGAGGGGTTGAATGTTTGCTTTGCATAAGCAAGACCCTGGGTTCAGTCCCCACACAGGAAGAAAGAAAGGAAGAAAGGAAAGGGAAGGGAGGGAAAGAAAGAGAGAAGGAAAGAAGAAGGGAGGGAAAGAGGGAGGGAGGGAGAGAGGAAGGGAGGAAGGAAGGAAGGAAGAAAGGAAGGAAGGAGGGAGAGAGGGAGGGAAGGAAGGAAGGAAGGAAGGAAGGAAGGAAGGAAGGAAGGAAGGAAGGAAGGAAGGAAGGAAGGAAGGAAGGAAGGAAGGAAGGAAGGAAGGAAGGAAAGTAAAACACAACTTGAGAATCTTGCACAATTAATGCTAAGAAAAGTTTAGGTCCCATGATAGGTTATTTTAAGAGGACTTTATATATTTTAATGTCCCAGGTATTTCTTATAAAATTCAATAATGACTCCCAAGCTTTGGGAGTAAGTCAGAAGAAAACCCAAGTCAACCCTGTAACAATAGTTTGTAAGGTCCATGGTCTCAAATCACCAAATTCATTTACAAAAGAAATTGTGGGAAGGTAATGCCAGTTCACAGATCCCATTAAGACTTTAACCATCTCTGCTATGGGACAAATTTCAGGTTTCTTTGCTTTGCTAGTACATAACTTGGCTAGTAAGACTCACGTGAGCTCAATAAATATTTGGTATTGATGTCCTGGAGAGTAGATGGATTTGTGGAAGACTTCTCAGAATAAGACATAGTAGAAGCATATTATCTAAATCTGTAGGAAGAAAGTGTTGCTTAACTATAAATACCTAGAACCTAGGGCTGGGAGAGTGACTCAGTTGATAAACTACTTGTTACTCCAGTTAAGTCTGACAGTTTAAGTTCAGATCTCCAAATCCCATGTAAAAGCCAGACACAATGACTGGAAATGGGAGGTACAGATCTGAGAATCACAAGAAGGTCGTGGCAACATTAGTCTAGCTTATTCAGCATTGAGTAAAGAGACTTGGTCTCAAACAAGGTAGAAAGGCAAAGAACAAAAGGTGGTCCTCTGACCTCCACATACCTGCATACCACACCCCTATTCATCACGTGTGCACACACACACACACAAATACACACACATTGACAAAAAATCTTGTGGGAGTTGGGAACAGCAAGGCAACAGGATGCCATCTGTGTGCCACTCAGATTCATCTTCCTTGGGACAAGGTTTCCTACTCTTAGCATTATAAATGTTTAATGTGGGTTGTTCTGTGCATGGCAGGATGCCTGCCCCCACTGATATTCTTCCTTCAGCAGCTGCACATATTACACATAAATCCATAAAATGACTAGAGCATCCCATCTGCCAGCTGACCTGAAAACATACTGCTAGGTGTCCCCTGGGAGGCAAACTATCCCCTAGATGGAACCACTGTTTTAGATCTCACCTTGGTTATCGCTGGACATAGAAAAACACTGCTTGTTCCTTTAAACTGGCCTAAATATACCCCCAAATACTCTGCTTCCAGGCTACAACAAAGGGAAAATAGATCCAAGAGGACATATTGGTCGGTGTTCTGTTGCTGTGGCAAGATTCACAAGAAACAGACCTAAGGAAGGAGGATTTGTTTTAGCTCACAGCTCAAACATTTCAGTCCATAGACCTATTCTTCTGGGTCCATGAGACAGGACATCAGGACAAGGAGCATGCGACAGAACAAAGTGGCTTGCACATAGTAGACAGGATGCAGAGAGGGCCATACATAAGAAGATACTGGGTACAAGATTTCCTGTCAAATGCATGTCACCAGGGGCATACTTACTAGAATCAGCCCTACCTTTCAGAGTGTCCACCACCAATATCAACTCAATTATGAATCCATCAGTGGCTTGATCCATTGATTATGCTAGGACCCTCCTGATCCAATCACTCCCCCACAAATCCTCCCTCTATATGTTGCCTTGGGGGATAAGCCTTCAAGTCATTCACCTTAGAAGGACAATTCATATCCAAACCATCACAAGTCACAGTGGATAGAAACTTCAAGATAGAAGAGCAACCAATATTTTGAGATTTATTCCAAGTTCTTAGTTTGCTATCTCTTGATATATGACTCCTTCAAAGTTTGCTTTAAAGACAGTTTTCCCCAAATATGAATCCTTTAAAGACTCAACCAAGACTTTCTTCTCCAGTCTACATTCCCTTGTCTTCTCCTGCCTATGGCTCATTTTATATCCCTCCTCCTCAAGATGAAACAGTGATTGTATCACCAGCATAACCATTATTCTGATAAAAGAAATGAAACAAGACTTCATCCAGTGAGAGGAATACAGTAATATCTCCAGGAGAATCATTTCTTATATGAGGTGATATGTTATATCCTAACCCAATTACCTTAAGAGTCAAAAATGAACTATCATATTTTTAAAGAATATCTACTGTAGGTATTACATAGATTTATCTTTGAGTGTCTCAAGGTGGGCTGGGTGGGTTTGGTACTAGGAGCAATCATAATTGGACTTTGCATGCCCTGTGCAATGTCCAACACACTATTGACCTCACAAAGTCTAGCATCTGCTAAAGGCACCAAGATCCTTGGAGGCAAGGGATTGACAGCCACAGTAGTGTTCCTATGCTTAAGGGGAACACGGGAAAGGATTCAGGGAAAGGCCACTAGGTCCTTGTACGTCATTGGAGAGGAGGGCCCAGAGGAGAGTCAGGCATGCACAATAAAGGACTCTCTGGGAATTGGGGGGGAGGCACTGGGGGATGGGGAGGGAGGAGTGAGGGGAGGGGGAGCAGGGGTTTCGGGGGGAGGAGAAGGGAGGGAGGGAAGTGGTGTACCTATTAAGTTTGTATGAGCAGAAATAATAATAAAAATGTTTTAAAAAAAAGAATATCTACATGCTTCACACAATCTCTATGTGCATGAAGGATATGGTGAAGAAGGGAATGAGGAAAATCTGGTTTGGGCACTCAACTGGCTATCACCTACACCACACATCTGCATTGGCATACTATGGTGGACATGTTGGTTGATCAAAGACAGGCATTTCTTCTGCAGAAACTTTCATTTGTTTTTCATCACAGAGATGCATTTTCCTGCATTCTCTGCCCCTGGGGTGTTTACTGTAGAAAGAAAACATTACTTTTGATTTTCAGCCTATCTGACCTAAATTAGTCTCAGAAGTTCTCCAAGACAAGGAGAGAAAAACTGGTGGAACAAAATCTAAAATTAAGTAGAACCAACATATGTTATGTTTCCTGAGGAAAGTTTCCAAGAAGAATAGCTCCACTTGGCTGGGCTCAGGCCTCCAAACAGAAGCCAATGCACTGCTTCCATGCAGAATCAATTCTAACAGGTGTCTGAGAATGAATTCATGGAGAGTTTAGGAGCCATATGAAGTTTTTTTAAAAAACTAGTTGGATGCTCACTTGGGATCACAGAGGTGTGCATTCCAAGCAATTCTAAAAATAAGCATTTATGAACTGAGGATGTGGCTCCAAGGTACAGCATTTGTCTCACATGCACAAGGCTCTAATTTTATTCCCTGGTGCCACAAGGAAATAAATTCAGTTATGACATGTTTATTTTTTACAAAGTGCATCTATTTCATAACATTGTCATAGAGACACTGAAACTTTCTTCAAGAAGTAGTTTTACTTCATACTGATTTGGGCTCAGTAGGTTATATCCAGACTAAGCTCTGAGCACAGCAGAACTTTGTCTTATACTCTCCTTCACATCTTTTCCTCTCAAACACTCTGGGAATCTCACATACACTTAAGTACTGATTAAGCCAGGTCACCCCTCCCAATCACATATCCTTTCCTGTCACAAAGCCTTGTGTTTGCTTGGGAAGGGTCTCTATCACAACCTCAGCTTAATATCACCCATGGCACAAAGTCTTTAGCCACTGATTTGCTGTTTGGTGTTGAACAAATCTTTAACTTCTGATGCCAGTTCTCTCCTCTTTTAAAAGACATCTGGACCACTCCTTTTAGTTCCAAGGTTATACATGCACTTTTTGAGACCAGAAGTTCTTATAGATTTTAATAAAGATGCATGAAATGAGAATTTCATCATGCAAATACCTTTCTAAAATATGTCCTGATTTGAATTCTCTTATCTCCCATTAGATATCATATTCATTGATCTGACATTAGCCACTGTGTCTAACTTATTCTTTGGACCACTCATTTCTGTTCTACTTGCTTCTATTCCTACTCATTTGTTATTTGTTATCTTCTCCAGACACATTTTCCATTTATCTAAGCAAAACAAGATTTCTTTTCTGGCTTCCCACTGAACTGTCTGTACACATAGATCACTGCACTGAGCACCACACATTAGAATAGTCTAAGTTCAGGAGCAGCATGTCCTTCATCTTTGCAAACGCAGTGCCTAACTAATATAAGGGCTAGCAACAGACCACTGAATTTGCATCTGTGGATATAGTAACTGACCTTATAGAATAAGGACTGTAAATTTAAAAAAAAAACTGTATGACTATAAAGAAAGATCATTTAACTTCTGTTTTATAATGTCCTAAACTTGGAGATAATGAACAAGGGAAAAGTTGGAAGTGAACTATTGTTCAACTTTCAGAAGAGAAATTTAAATTAATCTAAGTTATGTGGCCAAAACTAAGTTGGCATAATCTACCCGGACCCCTACCCAGCTGTATGTGTTTGTTTACTGCTTATTCTTTGGCTCCCTTCAATCTATCCCTCCCAGTTCAATCAAAGAGACTTGGTCATATTCCAGTCTCAATTGTTCACACTTGATATTTACTCGGCTTAAATCCCAACTCCCCCAATAACCACATGGCTTGATCTTAACCTCTTTCCAGGCCATTGCTTTTAAAAGATCATAGGTGAACAGCACTTGATTTAAAATTGTTATAGTCGCCCACTTCACTCTGCTTTCCTGCTTCATTCTCTAGACTTAATTATTGCCTAACATAGTCTATATTTTATTACCAGCAAGAAGCTGGGCCATCAGAGATATATGCCTTTAAAAGGATCTATTCTCTTTCTCCTTTCTGACCTCTGGTAAGATTAGACAAATTGGATCAGTTAGATACAGGTGTCAATTTGACAACCGTTGACAGTTAGGAGTTGAGACTTCAGGCACCCCTAAAATTATTTAGTTAAAACAAGCATCTAAGGAAGCCTGTGAGAAACTATCTAATTGATGTGAGAAGGCCCAACCCTTAGCACATGGTACATTCTCCTGGCAAATGGATAAATGAGCAGAAAATTAATTGGTCTGGAAAGACTGGCAACCTAGAAAGTGTATCCTTCTCCTGGCTCTTCCCATGGGTATGGTGTGGTCAGTTCCCTTAGCTCCTGACGTTGTGTGAACTCTTCCGTCATCATACTGAACTACAATGTAGAGAACCATAAGAACTATGAGCATGAGTAATAAAACCCCTTGTCCCTCTAAATTGTTTGGATCATGTTTTAAATCAGTTATGGGAAGATGAAACCAAGACAGAAGTAATTGTTTTCTTTGTCATGTGCATCCCCACCCCATGATGTCCTGCCTTGCCATGGGTTCAGAGTTATCAAGGCCAAGCAACAATGACCGATATCTCAAAAACCATGTGATTTGTAAGTCTTCTCTTTCGACATCATTTATCCCAGATATTGTAGCATATAAATGGACAGATGACGCCTAACACACATCCCTTAGCCAAATTCTGAGAATTCTATTGCATTTTCAGTTATTTCTCTCTTGTCTCTCTCCATTGCCCACATCCTAGTCCAGAGATCTGCCCTGTCTTTATTGAACATCTACATTAACAACCTTATAATAGTCCAGTTAATGTTTCAAACAGCCAGAGATTTTCAAAAGTTCCAATCCATTCAGGGTTGAATCCTCTACTCCCAGGTGACCTGAGCCTTATTCCCACCTTATTCCCCTCTCCACCTGCTATACACCAGTCATTTTTACCTTTGCTTTATCACCTCAAGCTTCTCACAAATCCTGTTCTCCTCACCTGAATCATGCTTACAGCAGTTTGCATCATGGTATTCCTTCTAGTCCTTTAGGTTTTATCTTAAGCTCACCTTCTCGGAAAGACTTATTTTTGAGTGTCCAGTCTAAAAAGGGGAGATTCCCATATTATTCTTAGTTATTACTTTGTTTTTTACAGCTTTCAATAATTGGTCATTATTTATTACCACTTCTTTGTTTCAAATCCACTGATTATATAGTTAAACTCCAAGTATCTAAGAACCTTGTCCATTGTAGTCACTGCTGAATACCTTGCATGCACATAGTGCCTGACTCATGGCGTGTGCGCAATAATTATTTATTTAATGTTTGAAATTCCTTTGCCTCTTGGTACCACTTATTCCCCTCATACAACCTCTTTCACAATTGTAGAAATACCTCCTTTTATAAGAGAAGGTATTCATAGATCACTACTATATTAGCAACACTATTACTGAGAAAACGACTGATATAATCTCATCAGGATTATACAAAAACTACTTTGGAAGTTGTGGTTTGTGGTGAAAAGAGGGCAGTGTACTTGGAGGTGCTGGAAAATGGAAAGCTAGTATTGACCACGCTAAAGTGAACTATTCTGTGATTCAAGTACAAAAATAGTTGAACAGGATGCATCAGTAAAAGTTTCCCTTAAAAATATTTCCAAGCAATGGAACCAGACCAGCCAAATCTCTCCCCATCCTAAAGCTCAGGGAACCTTGCAGAAGAGGGGGCAGCAAGATTGTAAGAGCCTAAAGATGGGGAGAAGCAACAATATGCAGTATACTCCATACAAGTTAGGGTTGCAGCAACCAGGATGGGACTTTGCATGACCTGCACAATGGCTGATATGTCAACAAGCCCCCAAAATCTGCATGGATCATAGAGAAGAAGGCTCCAAGCCGTAGGATCCTTAGAGGCAAGGGATTAAACAGTCATAATAGAGTTCCCATACTAACAGGAAGTCCAAGAAGGGGCTCCAGACTATGCCACTGAGTCCTGAACGCTCACTAAGGTGGTGGACTCAGAGGGAGGTTTGTGTTCACACAAAAGGATGCTCCCGGGGATGGGAGGGAGGAAGGGGAGACGCTGGGTGAGGGGAAGGTGGGGGGGGAAGAGGAGAAGGTGAGAGAATACAAAAGGAGATGACGAGAGGGGAGGAGGGAGGGAGAGCCTGTATGATTAGGAAAGAAAATAAAATATGGGAAAAAAAATAAACTTTCAAGAAAAAAATACTTCCAGGCAGGAGGGAGCAGTAAAATTTTAAGAGCTTGAAGGGTATGAGGGTGTGGCCAGACGTTATCTTCTAGAGGTAACAGAGCTGTTACATCCATGAATTCACTGTAGTTATGTACTATTTCTAAGACCTACATGAGATTTGTCCTATCATCATTTCACCATGGAAGGGAAAAGATTTTAAGAGGCTCCATATCCCTGAGAGACTAATGAGGTTCAATGATGATGGAGGAGGGAGATATTTGATATTATATCTACTGCTCTATGATTTGTGCTCCAGCAAGTATTCAGACATATCATGAATGGAAACCCAGTTGCAAAAGGACTTGAAAATAGGAGGGAGGCTGGCAGGGAAAAGGATGCCATGGGAAAATTAGGGGGGATGATATTTGGGACTAAGGTGTGAAATATCACAAATTCACTATATCCATGTAAGAAACTCTAAAAGAATTCTAAAAATAATAGTAATTAATACTTCCAGACATTATCGAGAAATCATAATCTAGAGACAAGTTCAATTTGGGAAATGGAGTTTAGTCAGTAAGAGTTCTTCCTGAAGCTTACATTTTACCAAGGACTTTTCTGTCATGTTTAAATGTGATTTTTGTTGTTGTTGTTGTTGTTGTTGTTGTGTTGTTGTTGTTGCTACATGGAGTTTTTAATCTCTTTCTGTTACCTTTTAATCTTGATCTATGCTTCACTCATTTTGTATAGTTTATATCACAAGATCATAAAATCTGAACTAAATATTCACTTTGCTACACAGACTTTATGCCATTGAAAAGACTGAATAATTAGTGTGCCAAGTTGGCCTGCTCTTCCTCAATGTGCAACACAGCACAGCACAGACCTGTCCTTTAAAGCCTTAGACACCAGCTCTCCTTGAAATTCTACATAATCTTCTTGTAATTTCTCCATTTAAAAATGAGGCTAATAGTTATACTTCATAGAGTCACAAGAATTCAACATGGTATCAGTTTTAAACTACTTACCTCATTGCTATACACAGGTAATTATTTTGTTGTCGAACATTAATATTCCTGACTTTTTTCTTTTACAGATCGAACTATAGTAAACATCTTAATACATGAAACAATTTTCATCATTGTTAGTTGTCTTCCTAAGACGACATCATGAATGGAATGCCAGATGAAAGTCATGTAAGTCTTTTCCATAATTCATCCATTTAAAAAGTTTATCCAAACTCCTTCTACAGAAATTGTATTTCTTGCAAATCAAAACTTCCTGAGATATCATCTCACCCCAGTGAGGATGGCAAAAATCCACAATACAAACAACACCAAATGCTGGAGAGGTTGTGGAGAGAGGGGAACTCTCCTACATTGCTGGTGGGAATGCAGGCTCATACAGCCACTCTGGCAAACCGTCTGGAGATTCTTAAAGAAATTAAAGATTGAAATGCCATATGACCCTGCTATTCCACTTTTGGGAATAACCCCCCATACAGCAGAGGTTCACCTCGATAGCACAAGTGCGACCATGTTCATAGCAGCACTGTTTACAATAGCAAAGTCATGGAATCAACCCAAATGTCCAACAGTTGACGAGTGGATAAGGAAACTGTGGTACATCTATACAATGGAGTACTACTCAGTCATCAAAAATGATGAATTTCTGGAATTTGCTGGGAAATGGATGTCATTAGAAACAATTATATTAAGCGAAGTATCCCAAACCCAGAAAATTAAGGGCCGTATGTATTCCCTAATAGGTGGCTCCTAGTACCAAACCCACCCAGCCCACCTTGAGACACTCAAAGGGGGTGACATACAATGCCCATCAGGATGGAGTGAAGGGCATTGCAGGAGCAGCAAAACTGCAAAAGAAAATCAACAAACCACAATCCAGAACTTCAGAGACTCTATATCAACCACCTAGAACTAGGCAAGACTAATCTCTCCCCATCCTGAAACTCAGGGACATTTGTGGAAGAGGGGGCAGTAAGATTGTAAGAGCAAAAGGATGGAAGGAGCAATGATTTGCAAGATACTCCACACAAGTTAGGGCCGAAGCAATCATAATTTGACTTTGCATGCCCTGAGCAATGTCCAACACACTATTGACCTCACAAAGTCTAGCATCTGCTAAAGGCACCAAGATCCTTGGAGGCAAGGGATTGACAGCCACAGTAGTGTTCCTATGCTTAAGGGGAACACGGGAAAGGATTCAGGGAAAGGCCACTAGGTCCTTGTACGTCATCGGAGAGGAGGGCCCAGAGGAGAGTCAGGCATGCACAAGAAAGGATTCTCTGGGAATTGGGGGGGGAGGCACCGGGGGATGGGAGGGATGAGGGGAGGGGGAGCAGGAGGTTGGGGGGGGAGGAGGGAGGGAGGGAACTGGTGTACCTATTTAGTTTGTATGAGCGGAAATAATAATAAAAAATGTATTAAAAAAAAAGAAAGAAACTCCTGGATCACATTAAATCCACTTGCCATAAAAAAAAAAAAAGAAATTGTGTTTCTTTGAAACAACTGACAACTAGAAACTGAGCTGAGAATGAGCTTCCCTTGACCCAGTGTTAAGTAGCAGAAAAACATCTGTTTAGGCTGGGGTTTGAATGCTGATGATGGACTTAAAGTAAACAGACAGGTGAAGTAGTTGGAATAATAAAAGACATTAGACCATTACCCAAGCCTAATGATGCCGTATCAGAGATGAATGTCTGAAGCAGTGCCCTTGGGTTGGCTTCTCCTCCACACTGTGGTATGTTTTGAAGTACAAAGGCAGCGATTAGAAACAGACCTCTGAGAAAGGAGCCCCATTCTCTTACCAACTAGCCTCCACCTTCTCAGGCACTCCAAAGACTGGAACCTGGGGGTTAGGGAGCTGGCTCAGGGGTTAAAGCCTTATAGAGGTAGCTTGAATGTTCAACCCTGGAAGACAAAGTCTGAGAAACTCCAGAGCCAAAGAATAAGGAGATACAGCAATCCAGGATGAGTCCTAAAGTTACCCAGGAGTATCAATGGGCATATACACTCAAGTACCCTCCTGTATGCACGCGTGTGTGCGTGCATGCATGCACACACACACACACACACACACACACACACACACACATGGGGGAAGAACAAGGTCTAGAGCCCTGCGATTCATATTCTCACAGGTGCTCTTTCTACTAGACATAAAATGAATTTTAGTCCACCTGTTGTAACATTCCATTCTGGGAACACTTCCCCCACCAAAAAAAAAAAAAAAAAAAAAGAATTTGGATAAATTGCCTTTTCCTCAGGAGGAGTAAGGTAAAAAGAACAGCTGGTTAATAGCATTAAACACCAGTCACCGGCAAAGAAAATGCTATCTATAAGAATTATTCACTTTCCTTAGCATTAGGGGAAAAAAAAAGGATTGATGACCTCACTAGGAGGCACAAGAAACCATATACCTTTGATCTAAATGAATGATTTAGTAGGTAACAACATACTAGAGAGCCGATTGAAAACAATTTCCATTTATAAAGCGTGTTAAATTTTTCAATATATTGCCCCTTGTGATATGTTAAACTTCATTCAACATTGTGAGATGTGAAAGAAAACATGATTGTTATTCATCCTGTACCTGGAATGCTTAATATTAAGAGCCACATAGCACCTGAGATAAGAATTAATATTAGCTTTAACATTTTGACATTTTATTCATTATTGAACCTTCTTTATTAAACTTGCAATTTTTAATTTTAAAATATTTCAATAAGATGCTACTTATTTTGATTATTGAAGGTTTTTTGATAACCTTATCCTATTCATTAACTAATACAATGTTATTATCCCTTTAGGTATTTTTTTAAATGTCACTATCCTATCACTAATTAGTGATCAAATAATGTACAAATATGTCAAAATTTTACATGTAGGATAATTCTTATTCTGCCTGCTACAGTTTAGATGCTTTTTTGTTCTCCACAGGAATGGAGAATAATAGGAAGCATGAATTCTGTTTAGTAAATATAAAGGTTCATAATGAAAAGTGTCAATGCCTTGCTCAACTCTCTTTACTTACTCCAGAAGCAATACTTTTAATTTTGAGATTCATTAGTTCCTCCATTATAGTATATATGTGTATGTGTGTGTGAATTGTGTGTGTCTGTGTGTGTGAGTGCATGTGTGTGTGTGTGTGTGTGTGTGTGTGTGTGTGTGAGAGAGAGAGAGAGAGAGAGAGAGAGAGAGAACTGGGATTCCCAGCTTACATCAACATTACCAGCTTACACCAACATACCTGGATCTTTTACTTAGGTTCTGGGGATCAAACCGAGGTCTTCATTCATACATGACCAGCAAGAAACAAGAAGCTGACTCCCAGCCCAGTGATATTATGTATTCCTATTTTGATAGATTAAATTCTCTCACACCAACATTCATATTCTCTCCCTTCATCTCCTTGATATATATGTGGCATGGGATAATATTTCTCTACGTTTTTGCACGTCTAGTCGTGTGTGTGTGTGTGTGTAGAAGAGGAAACTATGTGTCCTTGTGGAGGACCAAGGGTGACTTCGGGAATCATCCTAGATTGCTTCTACCTCCTTCTTACTTTGCTCTGTAATTTCCCAGGCTCCTCCCACCAGGGCCAGAAGTACTGGCCTCTGCTGTTTCTGCCTGGGATCCAAACTCAGGACCTTCTGCTTGTGAAGCAGAGTCTTAACCCCTGAGCCATCTCTCCAGCCCAATGTCTAGTCATTTTTGCTTAGCAACTAGACAGTGTCAAGTTTTTCTTTCTGGGTGCTAGATATTTTTACAAGCTTATAAATATTTTTGAGCCTCATCCTAGAAGTCACTTAAACAATTGTTTACAGGCTGTGTGAATATACTTTAATGGTGTAGCATTTGCCTAGTATGTGTGAAACCCTAAATTAAGTTTCTAGTTCTGAAAAAATAAGGTTTGGTCCTTGGAATGTTGCTTTTTAATATTTGGCAAGTAAAATCAGAGCAGCATTTAAACTTTAAGGAGATTGTTGTCCACTGATTACGAATGGTCTTTCTGAATATCCACCGTGGTGAGGCTCCCAGTCTGGATGGTAAAACCAGTAGCTATTCTCAGATATGTTTGAGCTTAAGGTACTCTCTCTCTTTTTTGACATTTAAAAGTTTTATGAATTTGTTATATGGAGTGTTGTAGCTTCTTTTTTAAATTACATTTTTCTGCCTAGTTACACAAGCTCAATAGGTACCCCCCTTCTCCCTCTTTCCTCCCTTCCCCGTTATCCCTTTCATTGTACTCTCTCCCCATTTCTTCTCTTCCCCTCCACCCCTTTTCCTTCTCTCCTCCTCTCTTGGTGCTTCCTGCTTTCTCCCTCCTATGCTCCAGAGCATCTGTTTATGTGGACACTGAATTTCCCTCTGAGTCATCTATACTAGTAAAGGGTCAAGACTCAGTGGCACAGCTTAGGGCCCCTTCTTGGGCTGCTGCTAGTATCGGAACTCTATTATTTTTATTTAAACCCTTTCATTCCTTTATGTGATTCTTTCCCCAGCCTCGAGGGTGATGTTGATGAGTACTTCACTGAGTACTTGAGAGTCTTGTTCTCAGTATCTCTAGGACTCTCTCTGCACATCTGTGTTCTCTCCCATCCTCTGCCCTGTGAACTCTTAACTTAGTCCCTACTAAATTTAATCTTCTTAACCCTTAACTTAATCTCTTTAAACTGACTTTCATGGCCTGAAAAACTTCTCAAAACAGGAAGCTGAGAAACCTTGTCTTCGTTTCATGTCTGTCAAAAGTCTCAAAGAGACCGTTCTGCACAGTTTGCATGGATTTTTGGTTAACTCAGGCAAAAAGATAAATCCAGCCAACATCATGCCATCTCAGATGTAAGCAGAAGGCCCTCCACTGCCTTTGGTGTTTAATACCTAGGGGTCCAAAGCTGGTCTCAGTGTTATTTTCTTGGCCCTAATTGATTTAAGAGGATCTTCTTTTGAATGCTAGCACTCTGAAACGTTTTCTGAAATTTCATGGTGTGGGTCTGTTTTCATTCATATTGCTCGATTCTCAGGGGGTCCTCCCAGCATGAAGATTTGTAGCTTTAATCTTAGGATAATTGGAGAAGGTCTTTTTAGGTAATTTCTTTCCTTTGATTTTTTCTCTCTCCTTTTCCTCTGGTCTTATAATTAGCTGAATGGTAAGTCTGTGTCATCATTTTTTGTTTGTTTTCCAATTTTTTTGTTTCCCACAGGAAATTGCTTCACATCCCATTCTAGTGATCTCCTTGAGGTGTGTTTTGGAGTTTTCTGTTTTGTGGATAATCTTTGCTCCTTTGGGGGTTTTCATGCTCTTCTTCATGTCAACTACTTTTCTACAATGCCTGTGTTGTATTGCACCATTTTTGTGCATATATGTGTGCGCACATTCATGCAGGCATGGGGACAGGTACATGGAGTGCCTGTGGGAGTCAGAGAACAGCCCTGGGCTATGGTCCTTTGGCATACCCTATCTTTTGTTTGAGGCAGAGTCTCAGTTCTAGAACTTTCCCAAGTAATTTGCCAAAGCTAGATAGCTCAGGAGCTTCTGGGCATCTGCCTGCTCCTGCCCTCATCATCTCTGAGACCTCATGTGCATACCATCAACCTGGCTTTCTCCAAACATAGGGCCTCCTGCTTGCAAGGCAAGTCCTTTACTGCCTAAAGCATCTGCTTAGCCACCTGATGACTTCAGTTTGAAGGAAAAAAAGTGAGCAGCAAAGTGCACATAGCAAAGAAGCGATCAGTGATTGTTAGGATTTTATAGCCAAACCCAGTGACCAAAAATGCAGCACATTAGAATTCAATAAAGAAAAAACAATGGATCAGGAAAATTAAAAAATGTAACATGGGGGTGAATGTAATCAGAGTGCATTGCGTACATGTGTGAAAATGTCATAATGCAACTCATCACTGTGTATCATTAATGCACCTAATAAAAATCATTTTAAAAGAAAAAGGATTAATGAATTAGAACATATGTTTAAATACAGGCTTAAAATATATCTCTAAAGTAAAACCTATTCTCATAAACCATCCTTTAAGGAGAATCATAAAATAATTCATTATTTAGAATCAATTAATGAACATCAGCAACCGGTAACATTAGAAAAGGAAAGGACAGCCAGATATTGTATGTCTCTAAATGAAAAAATACCTGCAAATTTTTCTTTTCAGAAAAATTTAACCCAGAATTTGGGGAGATGGCTTAGCGGATAAAGCACTTGCCACACAAGCACAAAAAATTGAATGTGGAACACAAATACCCATGTAAATTCTGAGCAGCTATGGTGGCCTCCATATAATCCAAGTCCTCAAGAGGCAGAGACAGTGCCTAAGGAAAACTGTTGAGCTAGACTAACCCAATCCATGAGCTCAAGATTCAGCAAAATACTTTGCCTCAATATATAAGGTTGGGAGCAATCAAGGAAGAAATCCAATTATGTCTGATCTCTACACACAAGCTTGTACACTAGCACACATACATATGCCCACATGCACACATAGCATAGCAAAAAAAAAAAAGTTTATTTTCAACCTAAATGCATTCTGGCACTTCATTTTTTGTATTTATTTATTTGAGAGAGACAAATAAGAAGCAGAGAGAAAAAGCATAAGCATGACTTGGCACACATGTGGAGGTCAGAGGACAACGTGTGTGTGTGTGTGTGTGTGTGTGTGTGTGTGTGTGTGTGTGTGTATCAGAGGGTGCTGGGTATGCTTGTGGAGGCCCAAGGACAACTTGAAGGAATCATCCTGGATTGCTCTACCTCCTTTCTGTCTTGCTCTGTGATTTCCCAGGCTTCACCTTACAGAGCCAGAAGTATAGGTCACCACCATTGTCACCTGGCATTTTCACATGGGATCTGGGAAATGAACTGAGGCCCTTTTGCTTGGGAGTGAAGGACTTAATACCCAAGTCATCTTCCAGAATGTTCTGGCCTTTAGATCTAATTTGTAGCAAATACAGAGCACAAAAGAACATGTCATAAGGAATAACCAGTAAATATTAACATATGAAACCACCCTGTGGTGAAATCCTGACTCACTCAACAACAAAAAGATAGAAATTTAAAAAAACATATCAACTAACTATAAGAGAAAACACCTATTTTAAACAAAGAATGAAACAAAATTATATCTATAAAATAGAAAACATGAACACTAGATATTAATATTATAGAGCCATTACCAATATTAGTCATGATACTGTTGTTATTTTTGAAAGAGCCAGCATCTTTTAGAAAAGCATGATACAACACCTAGCAAATCCACCGATGAAGTGATATAACACCTGTCATTTTCTTCAGAATAAAATAGGGGAAGGGAATTGTCAAGGCTGCATTTCTAAGTCGCCTGAGCAGTGAACATATGAGGGTTTATTAAATGTTTATGTAACATACTTTTATTAAGCTTTTTGGAAATTTGGTGAGCCAGCCTGACTTACAGACCTATGTCTCCACCATACCAAATGAGTCAGCAGGCCAGCTATTTATGGGAGAGTCTTGGTTCTTAGTCTGCACTGCAAAAGCATTTTCTCTGGTGTAATTCAGCTGTAATCTTCGACATAAAGATAATATCCCTGGATATATATATATATATATATATATATATATATATATATATGATTTTGGGGGAGGAAGAGGAGAACATCTCGAGGGTCCCCATGTTCCATTATGGACATTCTTCTCCTCAACTTTCATTTAACAGTTTCTCTGCCCTGTGTGCATCCAAGTTATTCTAAAGTCATTTTTGGATTCCTCTCCTTACAACAGTATCAGAGAGGAGATCCTCAGGTACATCCGTTCACTTTACCAAACCTCAAGTCAGTCAGAACCCCATCCTGGGTTTAGCTCTGGGCCTCATGCTCACTCTCAGGACTTCCTGGTACCTCTGAATTCACAAGTATCGAAAGAGGTTTACAGGACAGAATGGGTTTGCCTGCCAGGAACACTCTTTCCGATTCTTCCTCTTGGTAGATAATCTAGGTAGTAAATTCATCAGTACTGCTGTATCAGGAACAACTCCTCATCCGATTTTCAATTTTCTGAAAGTGGATTTAAACCTCTCATCATATTTCCTTCTCTTTAAGGGAGATAAAGAGAGAACATGCAAAGTCAATGTATCAATTTAACCAGATCAGTTAAGACTCTGATTTGAAGTCATAGCCCTTCCATGGAAGAGACCATGTCTATTATCTACCTTCACATTGAACATAAGGCTGTGGGCAAAGACAATTATAAATAATGTTGACCACAGTCACTTTCTTTAAAATTGTGATATGTGGTGGGGGGGTTAAAGACATGAAAACTCTCCTGCTTTGCAAAGGAAATGGGAAAATGTCCAGAGACCCGAAATTGATCAGTGATATATGTGCCGTCATCCTCCTTAAAGGTACATGTGAAATATTTGGGGCTTTAACTTTCCTTCCCTTAAAACAATCATCTTAGTTGTTAAGTTTGTTTGGAAAGCAATTTTTAAAAGATTACACTGATAACCCAGAACCAGTTGAGGCAGAGGGAGTCTGCTGCTGCAGACCACTTAAAATGTCCATTAGTACACCTCTCTTGTCACTTATCACCCAGGGGGTCAAGCCTTTGGTATGAAAGTTGTTTAAAACTGGTAGCATTATTTTTTTTAAATGGAGAGGAAGGGCCAATGTGGAGCTAGGCAAAAGATTGCACGATTAAAGTTTTTAAAGATGTGCCCATTATGAAGCAGCCCTGTGTTTGTGGATATTTTTTAACTCAGCCACGAACCACTAATCTTCTGCTGGAATCTCATGCAGATGGTCTCCATCGCTTTCTAAAACCATGAGGCATTGTTGGGAAGCCAATTTTTTTCTACATAATTCCACAACAAAAGAAGATAATAATAACTCTTATGCAGATGACAGTTTCATGAGGCATATGATTATCTACTTCACAATTATTCTGGCATTATGGAAACCTGAGATGATTTCTGTGCTTCGCAGATGTAGTTAAAGAAACTAGAGTGACAAAATTCAACCAGCTTTCCCAAATCATACCTTTGTAAAATATTGATTTTTTTGAGAGAGACAGAACATGTAAATGAGAGAAGCGAGAGTAGGTAAGAGAGAGGATGGAGATGGAGAAGGAGGAAGAACATATCTATGAAAGAGAAGAGCGCATATGGGAGGGACACGCATGTGGGAGGCATGCACATTTCACAGAGGACAACTTTCAGAAGTGCCCATGGGAGTCAGAAGATAACTTTCAGAAATCAGTTCTCTCCCTCTACCATGTAGGCGCCAGGGATTGAACTTAGGTCACCAGATTGGCACACAGATTGGTACCTTTAACCTCCAAGGCTTCTCACCATCCCACACTTCCTATTCGGCTCTTATGGACAGGCATTATCTTTGGACACACCACTCACTCGCCCCACTAAGATTTTCATTTGTATCATGGCCCTCTTCACGCCAGAATCTGACCCCCCACTTTCACCCTTCTTCCCCTCCCCTCCCTGGCAAGAAGCAATCTGTGTCTTTCACATCACTAGCCCTCAGGGGTAGGCATGTTGACCCGTATGATTTGTGCTGGGCCAACTGGACTGAAGTATTAAAATGTCATAGTAGCTCTTGTCAGAACGAGGTTGCACAGCCTGAGACCTGAGCTGCTACCTAGTGAGACCCAGAACCAATGAAATCACGAGGAAATGGAACTGGGAACTAGGGTGGAAAGTATTCATCTACTTCTAAAATCTGGCCTACTCTGGTCATTTTCTGAGGTTAAAAGTTTCTCTTTATTGTTTCCGTCAAGTTGGGTTAGGTTTCTCTCAAGATAAAATGAGAGGACCCTTGCAGACTACATCTCCAGAAAGTCCATTCAAACTAGATTTGATTTGTCTTCTGTGTGTGACCAAAGTGAGGGGAAGCCCTTCCACATTCAGAAATGGCCACAGAGAGGATGAGCAATTAATTGTCTGAGGCTGTGGAATCTAAAAACTAAGATTGAGTTCTTGGTAACTTCTTACACACATGCTGACATGCATGTCCTCTCATACATGAATTTTCATGCTTGAAAATGAGAAGTTTTCACTCTCTCCATACATTGTACTTGAACTTGACAGCTGTTCTAAGATTCGTGGGCAATGTTTGCAGATGCTTATTCCAGCAAATCGAAATATTCTCAAGAGGAGAGGGCCAGAAATGATTTCATCACCAGCCAGCTTTGCTGTCACCCATGCTGTCGCCTGTCTTTTTTTAAATGATTTTTTTTATTTATTCAATTGTGTGTGTGTGTGTGTGTGTGTGTGTGTGTGTGTGTGTGTGTGTGTGTGTGTAGAACCACGGGCGAATTCGGGAACCACCATGGACCCATGGACCACCTCCACCTCCTCCTTGTTTACTCTGCCCTGGGATTCACAGGCTCCGCCCTACCAGGACCAGAAACGCAGACACGCCCCCCCCACCTCCCGCTTCTGCCCAGAGTCTATACGTGGGGTCTAGGATCCGAACTCAGAACCTTCTGCCTGCAAGGCAGAGGCTTAACCCCTGAGCCACCTCTCCAACCCCATTGCCTGTTTTTTTATAAACCTTTTTATTAAGAATTTTTCATATACAAACAAAATGAGTTTCTGTCCATGTCCCCTCCTCCCCTCCTAGTCCCTTCCTCTCCCATCTCCCCCCGCCCAAACTCTGCAACCAATAAGGCCATGTCTCTTTGTACATGTGGACCAGAGGGTACCCTTCAGGGCACCTGTACTAGTAAAGGACCAGGTGTCTGGGGTAGTATATATCATGCCCTCACCTTTCTAACAATGTGTGATAAGCAGAACATCACCCCATCTGCCGGCCACAGTGACATGCACACCTCAGTCCTCGTATCGGTGGCTCTGCTGCTTATATTATGAAGAAGAATTGAGCTCGTCAATCAACTGCCCTTGTGACAGGTGGATTGGATTGATGATAGGAGACTGAGACAATCAAACAACGTGGGCAGACTCCAGCATCTGAAAAAGTGGGAACATATTCTCCTTTAGCGCCTGAGGAAGGGACACAGGCGTGCTGGAACTTTGAGTTTAGCCCCATGAAACTCACTTCACACTTCTGACCTCAGGAACTGTAATAAATCTGTGTCATGTTAAGCCATTAAGCTTATTGTCACTTGTCACAGTAGCTAACAACTAATACAGACTAAATCTAGGCATTAAATTTCTCTTAAATTGAGTCTTTATTTACAAGGAGAAAATTTGGCCAGTAAGATGAATGCAGAGAAGATAACTGGAAATCTAAGCTTGTTTGGCCTGAAGGAATATCATTTGGCATATCCCGTACGGGTCTTTTGAACATGAACTAACAATAGAGACTGGAAGTTGATTCGTTGAGTTACAGAGAAAACATATTTTTGAACTTTCTCCCTCATGTGTACTTAATAAAAAAGTACCTGATACTTTATAGAATCATGTCATAGGCTATTTTTCTTCTTTATATGCCTTCCAGTTTCACTTAATACACATAATAAACTGAAGTACTTTGGTTGATTTTTGTGTCAAATATTATTACTGATAGTGTTTTGAAAACAGTGCTATTCTGAAACTTGGTGGTATAGCTCAGGAATAGGCTTTCCCAGAATGTATAACACCATGGGTTTGATTCCCAGCACTGAAAAATTATTTTTGCATGATTTCATACCAGTCAGAAAGGCCATCTTCAAGAAAAAAAAGAATGCCACAAGGGAAAAGGAGCATTTACACACTGTTGGCAAGAATGTTTAACTAATGCAACTGCTGTGAAAATCAGTGTTGGTAGTTACTCAAAAAAAAAAAAATAGAATTGCCATTTATACAGCTAGAATACTCTGGGTATATGTCTGAAGGAATCAAAGCAAACAGTAGAGGTACCCACACATCCGTGTTTGCAGTGGTGCCATTCACTGCAGTCAGTTACAAAACCAGTCTAGATGCTTGTCAACAAAGAAACAAATGATGAAATGGTGGCAAATACACACAATGGACTATTGTTCATCCATTAAAAAGAATTAAAACAGCTAGGTTTTTCAGCTATTTTAGCAGGTTAAGAAAAACCAATCTGGGCTACAGAGTAAGTTCAAGTATGCTGCTAAACTTTACAGCACCCTGTAATGAAGAGCAAAAAGAGAAATGGTGATATAGCTCCTTGGTAGAACACTTGTTTAGCATGTGAGGCTCTGGGTTCCAAATAAAAGAATGAAATGAAACCAGATCATGACTAGGAGAATGAACGATACTGGAGAAAATCATGTTAAGCAAAATAAACAGATTCACAAAGACAAGTGAGACCTGACTTTTCTTGTTCATAGAATGTAGAGGGAGAAAAAGTTGACATAAAAGTGGATGATTAACTACCAGGGAAGAGGAGACAAAGAGAAAAGGAGAAGGAAAAATGCAGGGTAATGGCAGAGGAGTTAAAACATGATTGAAGTGCATTATATGTATGTATGAGGAGTCACAATAAAACTCCTTTGTATCATTTACTTTTCTCACTGCTGTAAGCAAACACCTAATAAGAAGCAATTTAAAATTGAAAAGTGTTTGCAATCTGGAAATCCAGCACACAAGAACTGGGGCCAGACTATCAAAGCTTGAAGTTCAAGGCTTGAACACCCAGGAAATCACTTCTTCAAATGTTTTAAAACATTGGGAGATGTGAGACTGTATGGGACTGGTGTTAGATGAAAGAGAAGAGGAACCACTGTATTCTACTCATTAGTTAGTCATTTGAGTCCTAATGGGTACCCACGGACTTACTAGTATGGGCATCCCTAAGAAAACCCAGTTGCTTGCACATTAGGGTGAAAAGGGAGAGAGAGGAAACAGGTGGGAGGGAAGAACAGAAAGACTGAGAAGGGATGCAGAACAGGTATTAGACAATGAAAACACAAATCCATGGTTAACACAATTTAAAAATAGTTAAATTAAAATGTGTGTGTGTGTGTGTGTGTGTGTGTGTGTGTGTGTGTGTGTGTGTGTTAATTCAGAACACCAAAGACCCTACGTGAATCACCTGGAACCAGACCAGCCAAATCTCTCCCCATCCTACTTGAGGAAGAGGGGGTGGCAAGATTGTAAGAGCCTAAAGATGGGGAGAACCAACGATATGCAAATACTCCACACAAGTTAGGGCTGTAGCAGCCAGGATGAGACTTTGCCTGACCTGCACAATGGCTGACATGTCAATGACCCCCCCCCCAAAGTCTAGCATGGATCACAGGCAGTAGGATCCTTAGAAGCAAGGGATTAACAGTCATAATAGAGTTCCCATACTAGCAGGGAGCCCAAGAAAGTGCTCCAGGCTATGTCACTGAGTCCTTACCCCTCACTAGGGTGGAGGACTCAGAAGGAGGTTTGGCATTCACACAAAAGGACACTCCAGGTGATGGGAGGGAGGAAGGGGGGGAGACACTGGGAGAAGGGGAAGGAGGAAGGGGGGGTGAAAGGAAGGGGAAAGGGGGGGAGAGTGCAAGGGGGGACTGGGGAGGGAGGAAGGGAGGGAGGAGGGAAAGGACAGGGGTATCTAGTGAGCTTGTATGATTGGGAAAAAATAAAATGTGGGAGAAAAAAATATATATATTCATGTGTATGTATATAAGACATAGAAAAGAAAGAAAATAATTTAACAATAAAATATTTTAGGCATTATATTAGTTACATTTGGGCTACTCTAATAAAATACCCAAGGCAATAAAAAAAATCAGGAAAAGTCAAAGATCCCGAACAAGGATATGAAAATCTATCTTCAGTCTGCATCTCCAGCCTTGGTTTCCATCCTTGTCCATTCTCTCCTTATGCTTCAGTTTAATGCTCATAAGACTTCTCACATCAATTTAGATCCCTCAGTCTCTCCCTCTAATCTTACTCTTTCCCAGGAATTTTTTCTCTTCCTCTCAAACACTTCAACTAAGTGATTCCCCTGTAAAGTTGAAGACTCAACTCACTAAAGCATTTAATGGTGGATGTTGACAAGGACTGAATACCTCTAATAAAGAAGTCAATAGTAGGAGTTGGAGAGGTGGTTCAGGGGTTAAACCTCTGCCTGAAGGTCTTGAGTTCAGATCCCAGATCCCATGTAAAAACACCAGACAGAAATGGTAGCAACCTATACTTCCGGAAGGCAGAAGCTGGGAATCTCCAGAGAAAAGCAAAAAGGAGGTAGAAACAATCCAAGATGATTCCCAAAGTCACCCTTGGTCTTTCACAGGACATATAGTGCCCTCTAACATACACACACACACACACACACACACACACACACATATACGTACACACACACACACAATTTTTTAAAAGCCTGTATTATAACTTCCTACATTTTTCTGCTATTCAGACTTTTTAATGAACATTTCCAAGAAAATTGATTTATTTTCTTATTGTAAATTATGTATTAGACTATGTGTCAGAACATCAACTGCTCAGTGTATATATAAATAAATTTTTAGGCAGCAGTGAGCATATGAACTTTCATAACTCAATGAACAAAAAGATATTATGCTTATTCGTATAAACTGTGTTTGATATTTTCTCATTTCCAATGGAACACTGTCTCTTTGGATGTTGCAGAAACTAAACAGGAACCTTGAGGAAGAGGGGGTGGCAAGATTGTAAGAGAGAATAAAGATGGGGAGGACCAACGATATGCAAGATACTCCACACAAGTTAGGGCTGCGGCACCAGGATGGGACTTTGTCTGACCTGCACAATGGCGGACATATCAACGACCCCCCAAAGTCTAGCATGGATCACAGGGAAGAAGGCTCCAGGCAGTAGGATCCTTAGAGGCAAAGAATTAAATAGTCATAATAGAGTTCCCATACTAATGGGGAGCCCAAGAAGGGGCTCTGGGCTATGCCACTGAGTCCTGAATGCTCACTAGGGTGGAGGATTCAGAGGGAGGTTTGGGGTTCACATAAAAGAAGCTCCAGGGGATGGGAGGGAGGAAGGGGGAGGCACCAGCACAGGGGGAGGTAGGGAGGGAAGATGAAAGGAAGAGGGGAAGTGGGAGAGTGCAATGGGGAAGACTGGGGATAGGAAGGGAGGGGAGGAGAGGGGAGAAGGAAAGGACGGGGAACCTATTGAGCTTGTATAATTAGGAAAAAATAAAATGTGGGAGAAAAGAAAGAGAAAGAGAGAGAGAAAAAAATTAATTATATCATTCTTACTGACTCATTTATAGGAATATTAAAAAGAAACTTGATTCCATAATAAGACTGATTATCTCTTGTAAGGCACAGAAAGTCTGCAAAGAAAGTACTGTGGTTCTGCTTGAGTCTTTGTGTTTTCCTAGTCAATGGAAGACTCTTCTGGTAGCACTTTTTAGTCTTACTCTTTCTTGCTACAATCTGCACTTCAGCTCAGTCATGAAGAGAATTTATCAGACACAGTGATAACACATATGTTCCAGGAGGTGTGCCAGTTTGATACCTATGCACTTCAAAGAGAAAATAATTAGAGACAGAGTGAATCAGAAGATGTAAGGCCCCAGTGACTCAGGTCTGAATCACCTTACAGAAGAATGGTCAAGAATGCCACTGGGAGAATGCCAGTGGAAGAAGTTGATACTGAGTCCTTGCCAGAGCTCAGAGAAGAAGGTACTATAAGCAACATGAGTCATCACAACCTCTTCTAATTGTGGGAACCCAAACAATGGTAGGCTGTAAGAGGAGAATTCAGCATATTCCCATAAACCATGAGGTAAGCCCTGAAGACGGTAGGTAACAGGCTTAATCACCCATGGTGCTGATCCTTGGTGGGATCGTTTCTACTTCCTTCCTTCCCACCAAGAGACAATCAGTTCAATATAAGCAAGCAAGGAAGAGGCACCCAGGAATGGTGTGTCCCCCTCTGACTTAGACTGTCAATTAAGGGCAAGCAGGACACCTCTGACCATAATCAGTTGAAGGCTCATTTTGGCTAGTTTTCCCCAGTGAAGAGGACAGATTGTACATACATTTCTGTCTTGTGAACTCACAGATTTAAAACAGGTGCACTGGCCAATGTTAGAAGGACAACCTGTGGCCAAGAAAACACTTCTTTGAATCCATCTATACTCTTGAGAAATCAAACGGGGGGGGGGGAGATAAATACCATACTCCTCCTAATTTCCCAGACTAGATGAGAAGAGACAGAAAAATTAGACTTCAGCGACCATGAACTCTGACTTGATCTCTCTTTCCCCCATCTTATGCCAGGCAGAACCATTGGGGCTCTACTAACTACAGGGGGTGTGGCTCCAAAGAGTCATTTCTCACCTTGCTTGTTGACACACAAGGTTGTCTTCCATTTGTCAGACCTAGCCACACTCACTCACTCACTCATTCATACTCACTGCTTTGTGCAGGTTGTGCTACACTGTGGACACGGGTGTGAGTGAGAAAACCTGGTTTCCAGACTCCCTGGGCTCACCATCACAGGCTGTAGGCTGGGGGCACTCAGCAGGAGAAGCATCCTGGGGTCCCCGCTTCCTTCTACCCCTGGGATTACACTCTTAAAAGAGAAGTGCCACAGGCCTGGGATACTATAATTATCTCAGCCATTTAAGGATTATGCTCCTGGGAGACTATAATTATCCAAATATTGTTGCACTAAAGGATATTCTACTTACAAGGGAGTGCCTTCATTTTTACAG
Source organism: Typhlomys cinereus (assembly GCA_023101885.1). Classification (NCBI taxonomy): domain Eukaryota; kingdom Metazoa; phylum Chordata; class Mammalia; order Rodentia; family Platacanthomyidae; genus Typhlomys; species Typhlomys cinereus. Next base: position 5,983,686 of record JALPQD010000067.1, on the reverse strand, counting down.
GATCTTTCAAGGGGGCCCAAAGGGCGTGTCCTCTCTAATGTGGTTTCTAAAAAAAGTTAGAAATAAATAACTGCATCTGGTATGAGGGTGGGGCCCAGCTGAGTCCAACCCAAGCAAGAGCTTTGAACAGGGACAGAAAGGAACCAACTTCCCTCTGTCATCTTAAGGAATCATTGTCAAGTCATTCTAAGTCAAAACCTGGGGACTTTATTCTTTTTCAGTCTCACTTCTAGTCTTCCCTTCCCCACCTCCCAAATCTGTAGTATTGTTTTGAGAAATTAATAGGGAAAATTCTGAGCATATGAAGATGAGCTTCTTCAAGTTTGTACATCATTCTAATTACATCATGATATTCTTCTACCCTCAAGGATGACCCTGTTTTGCTAGTCCCTCTAAATCCAATACAGTGATACTTGGAGTAAAAAAAAAAAAAAAGTCTATAGCCTAGAAGGGTGGATTTTACATATACTCCAAAAACTCAGAAGCTTGAGGTAAGAGGATCATGAGTTGAGTCCAGCTGTACTGGGATCCCTCTATCAAAAAAAAATGCATATAGCATACAATTCTATATATTTAATCACAAAAGCCATGGTTTTATTTGTTTTGTCATTCTTTCACTTATTCATTCACTTACTTAATAAGATTTTTCAGGAAGTCAAAGGACAGAACAACAGTCCCCATCATGCATATACAGTAGAATCACCTGAAGAGCTCTAGAAAAGTGAACAGATGATGCCTTCTACCACAGATGTATCGAGCCTGAAACTTTAAGAACACATCTGTCTTCCAAAGAGCTACACATGCTAATTCTGACAGTGATTCAGGAATAAAAACAATGAAAAGAGAAAAAACAATTATCTTGGTGAACAACTTATTTAAGAGAGAAGAGCTATAGAAAAATGATGCATGAGGGTAGTAACAAAATGGAAAGTGATTCAAAACAAGGTAATAGTATAGAATCCAACAGAAAAGATTTCCACAATACTTTGGAAGAAGGGTGTGTGCATCTAAGTGCATGTGTATGTGCACTGAAGGTGGATGGAGATGAAGATCAATTGGCTGCAAGCATTAAATGGGAGAGACTATGGAAGGCAGCCCTGCAGCAGTTTCCGTTGAGGGAGGGCTGATGAATGCTGGTGATGGGTCTCTGTAGCAAGACGGTCCCATATCAGATGTTGTTTTAGCTTCATAACTGGTTGCTGTTTAAAATACCTGATCCAAGCAATGTAGGGGAGAAGGAGCTTCAACCAGCTCACATTCCAGGTTACAGACCATCACGGCAAGAGTCACAGCATCAAAGTCAAAGGAACTGGTCACCTGGCAGCACTGTACCAGCACAGGACAGGACCCATGCACACTTGCTTGCCTGCCTCCCAGTTTGAGTGGCATCCACAGCAGCCAGGTCTTCCAATATCAACCAAAGTAATTGAGACAATCTACTACAGTCACACTGTAAAGTCTGTCTAGGTCAAGAGAATCCTCTTCAGTGGTGCCTGGAGTCCTGCCTCCAGGTTGACAATTATTACTTCAAAATTTCAGGTGTATTGTTCTTGCAAGAATACACCAGCCAAAGTTGTCCATCCCGTGTAAATGTCATTATTTCTGACCCTCCTTTGTGCAAAGGGAAAATTCTACACTTCTGACTTCAGTGGTCACATCCCTTCTACCTAAAGCCATACCTATCTGTTTTAGGAAAGATGCAACATTGGGAAGATAAGTCTTGGGGGCTGTTCTTCACTGAGTTTGTGGTGTTTAACTGTCTGCAATCATCTGCTTTCTCTTGGTCCCAAGGATAAAGTGAAAAGAACAAAACAGGGACCTGTACCTGTTTGGGTGTTTAGAGATGCCAGTCATTTCCTTCCTCTGGGAGACAATGTTATTTTTTTATTGACTCTCTTGGCAAGAGCAAGTGGGCAGTTTCAGAGGCTTCTGCTTCGTTTTCTCCACTGCTGGAGTTCTTACCTGAGAAACAAAAAAAAAAATTACTATACAGATGCTATCAACGTCTACGGTTCCCAAATATGCTCACAGCCCCACTGTGAGCTGGACTTCATTCGTGAGCCCACATTTGTCAATGAATCCCTGTTGTAAGAGCAGGTTGTGTAATGCTGAGCATGTAGGTATAGGATCAATCGTGCCTTGAGATACTTGTCAATTATGCTTTTTCTGCTGTAAGGATGCATCAGAAATAACAGAAGCAATGTTTTATTCTGGGAATATTTTTCAATGAATAATACAAGAGGAATAACACACTATTTTAAACCCTTAATAGATAAATGAATGAATTTTGAATTTTGAATGGATATTAAAGCGACTAAAAGGGAAAAGTGGGTTCTGTGATGAACTGAGGAGGTACACAGCAGTCGTATCCATTGCTCAATCTTAGCACTACTAATCCAGGAGAAACTACTTATCACATCCTCCTAATGTGATTGAATAGGAAGTACGCCATCTTTCTATGTTCTTGCCTAAGCAAAACTGGCATGAATGTAATTAATTCTAGACTGAAACATCAGGTCACAGGAAAATAAAAAGAAATAAAATAACAAGTTAAAGGTCATCAAGAGGAAACTATCAGCCAGAACTAGCATGTGAGAGATGCCACAGAACAGCCTGCCCGGTTCCTTGAACAAATAAACAGCCTGCAAGATGACAGGAAGAAATGAGAGTGCAGATGGATGGGAAGGAAGAAGAAAGAGACACAGTAACTCAATGCAATAGATGGACTTTGTTTAGATCCATTTTGGAAAAAAAACAACTATAAAAAAGCATTTTCCAGACAAACTACTAATGCATCTGCACTGGATTTCAGGTGGTGTTACACAGAGTCCACGGGTTTCCTAAACAACAGTTGGAGCCAGGGCAGGATTATTTTGAGGTGTTTGGTTGGATGGTGGTGGTTTGGGTCTTTGGTGCACCTGGTAATTCATCTAGAGAGTTGAGGACTTTCCCTTGAGCTCAGCAGCCTGGCAGCGGACTCCTCTTACCATCACTAACTTCTTCATCCTGGCCTGACTTCTCAATACTCTCCAGGTTACATGGCTGAACTAACCTGTCTTCTAATCCCTTCAAATAACCTGGGTGATAGAAACAATGTTGAGATTCTCTTCATTTGTCTAAAGCATCTTGACCCAGGAATAAGATTTTAAATTGAAGTTGGAAAGACAAAAGTTAGGCGCACACATAGCTGAACTGGTGAGGTTAAACAACGCCCTAATTAAAAGTGGGAACTTTCTACCAGTAACCAAGACAAAGTGAATCTCCAGAAATGAAAAGAGTGAAAACAAAATGTTCTCCAAGTCACAGGAGTGTGTGATCCATTGAGCAAATGAAAACCAAGGAAGTTTTGTCTTTTTTTTGTTGTTGTTTTTAATGACTATCAGGTAAAGGGAGTGAAACTAGACTAGCGTCTAGTTTGTTTTTCTTCTGCTCTTAAATCTGTTTGTATCTGTCACAGTCAATCTCAACCACATTAACTGCCTGTGCTCAGCCAAAAATTCTAACTCCCCAGTGTCTGGACCCTCAGTCAAGACTATCATTTCTCACCTACCCAGACCCCCAAACTCCCTACAATTTAAAACTGACCAAATTTATTTTCTTAGTTTTTTCTTATAGATGTAATGATGAGTATATTAAACTAAAACATAGTCACCCAACAAATATGTTCTGAAAGCCCGTTCCATGCCCTCCTTAGCGTTAGACCCCAAGCCCTCAGACATGAGGGGGATGTCTGAGTCAGTAAGGCCAGGTCTAATGAGATACGGTCACATACAATGGCAAGGCTGTGAGAGGGGGTTCCATGGGTGCTTCAAAGAAGAAATCCCTAATTTTTCTAGGAAAGCCCATTCGAACATGAAAGGGCTTTTAAAATGAAGGTTAAACAGGAATATTCAGATGACAAAGGGAAAGAACATGCTAGTTTGAGGGAATCGAATGTGCAGAGATTCTAGGCTTCAACAGGCAGGGCCTTCATGGGCAACTAAGGAACAGCTCTCAGGGGTAGGGGACAGAGAGCAGATGCTGAAAAACCCCTGTGACTTTTTGAAAAGAGTTGATTCTTTGTCCCCACCCCCATAGGTAATAGATGAGCCAGATCATGTGACAGTCTGATTTGCTTTCTTCTTTCCTTCTTTTCCTTTCTTTCTGGCTTTCTCCTTCTCTTTTCCTTTCTTTTCTTTTCTTTTTTTCTTTCTTTCTTCTTTCTTTCTTACTTCCTTCTTTCCTTCCTTCCTCCTCTTCCTTCCCTTTCCTTTCACTCTTTTCTTCCTCCCTTTCTTTTTCCTTTTTCTTTTATCTTTCTCTCTACTTTTCTTTCTCTTTCCTTCTTCCTTCCCTTCCTTTTTCTTTTTTTTTACTTTCATTTTTTTCCTTCAGTGCTGGCATTAAATCTAAAGCCTGCATCCTGCTAAACAAGTACTTACCACTGAACCACATCCTCAACCTTTCATAAGTATGGAGAACGGATTAGAATGGGTGAGATTGCTCCCATGGGACAGTTAGCTGTGCAGCAACCCCTGAAAGCTCTGTCACATTCCCACTTCTATGACAGCTGTGCTTCTTGGACATTTTGCAGTTGAACGAGAAATAATATACGTCACTTTCAGACTCAGGTACTTAAGAGCTGATGGCGCTTCCTCTCTCTCCTGCGCTGAAAGGTCCCTAGTGAGAAGGTGCTGATGAAACAATAAAGATAAAAGAAAAGGAGAAATCCTAAATTAGAATTAAATTATGGGTCTGGGGATGTAGTTCAGTGGCAGAGTGCTTGCCTAGCATAAGGAAGACACTTGGTGAATCCCAGGCAGTGCAAATAAATAAACTTTTGTTGTGCTAAGACAGTAAGTCACAGACTTAAGAGTTCATTCCTAGTGGTAATGACCTTCTTTACTGGAAGAGGGAGGGCATTAATGAACACACACAGCAAAGAGTAAAGTCAGACATATCAACTGTCATGTGGTGAGTCATCTGGAAGGCTTCATGGAATAGGCGGCCCTTGTAAGAGGCTCAAGAATGTCAAGTAGAAGGTGAAGAGGTCACAGAGTTCATGGAGGTCACAAGGCAAGTGGCTGAAAGGAACATGGCACATAAGCTCGTGTTGGGAAATGCTTGGCTTCTCCCGGCTCAGGAATCTGTGAAAGGAAGCTGATAGCTACAGTCCCATCTGATTGTTTTTCCAAGTGAGGAAGATCGAGCCTGGTTTGTTTTTTTAACAGCCCATATTTTTAGTGGAGTCCATTATGAATCTTACATTTTTCAAGCTGTCTCAAAGCTTATTTTATGTTGACATATTTCAAAGCTTGCAAAATTCTTACTCAGGCTGAGATGGGGAGTTCAAAATGAAAGGAAAATGTGTAGACAAGAGCATGACTTCATAACCCATTTAAGAAAAGAGAGCTGGAGAGAGAAATAATCATGGTAGAATGCCTTGAAGTATCATCCCACTATTTTAAAATAGTCTGCTTTATAATGGGCCTTGTTTAGTGGGAACTCACTGGCAGGGCCAGGGAGATGGCTGAAGGGTTAAAGCCTTTACCTTGAAAGCAAAAGAGCTCAGATCTCCAGATTCCACTTAAAAATTTTAAGTGGATATGATGGCAGCTCTATAATTTTGGCCCTGGAAGGCAGAGCTTGGGAAACCCCAGAGAAAACCCATAAGGTATGAAAGCAATCCAGAATGATTCCCGATGACATCCTTGGGTTTCCATAGGAGCACACAAAGAATTCATGACAAACCATGTGCTCAGTCTCCTCTTCAGAATCTCTTTCCAAAAAAATCACCTGTGGTTGAGCTGATCCAGAATCACAATGCACAGCAGGGAACTTGGGGAGTGATTACTTCATCTCAGTGGCCTATATCTTCACAAACTTCAGGACAAAAGTACACATACCTACACCTGATGCAAGACTGTGAATAGTCTTCAGCTCTAATATGAACTCCTCATTCATTTATTTCACCATTCATTCATCCAGTGTCCCATAAGGAACCATTATATTACAGAAAATAATTCTAAGTGTTTGAGAGAAATGAAGCTCTTAGCTTCAACACCTTCAGTTTTTTCTGTTCTTGACTTTGTGCTTATTCCTAGATGTTATGCCAAGTAATTGCTTCAGTAAATGAGGATTTGTACTGGTATTGGGAGAAATCAAACCATCGATTTTGAAATAAGGCTTCATTACTAGTTATTTATTCACTTCTCTTCTCTTCCTTCTGTTCCTCTTTTTTTTTTTTTCTTTTGCAGTACTGGGTATAGAACCAAGGCACAAATTCTATGTCAATAGGCTACAATCAAATACCTGCAATTTTTGTGTTTTTTTTTAGAGAAAAATGAACAAAAATTTTTCCATGCTCAAATTCACTCCTTTTTCTTCTAGCAGCATTAGAATAGCAATATGAGATTTCCAAAGAGACCCAAAGAGTGCCCCAAACGCCTTGTGAATGAACACTGATTTGTATCATCCATTTTGGTCACCCAATATTTTCACTCAATGGTGACACCAGGGAGAAGTGATTCCCCTCTTGTCAGCCCACTGAGTAGGGTTTTCCTTAACCAGGAACCAAGTCAATAAGCAAAATTCCTAATGGGCCTATCATCCCAAACAATATTTACTCAAAGCAAGCTCTATCGTATTCCTGGTGAAGAAAACGTTTCTCCTCAAATTGGAAGTCCCAGTTTCACAACCAGAAACAACAGGAACAATAATGTGCTTCTATTCCTCCATTTCACTTCCAAAAGTATCTGGCTTTGCTATTAACAGGAAGAGAGTGAGACTGGACCAATAGTATAAATATGAACCTCTCTAAAGGTATTAGCTCAGTAAATCAAAATAATGGCATATCATATGAAAGAATGTTAACTTTTATCTTTTTAGTTATTATTCTTTTTAATGATTTCTATAAATCCATACATAATTTTACCATAACATTTAAATGCATTAATTTTTTTTTTAATTTTTATTTCTTTATTTATTTTTCCACTCATACAAACTTAATAGGTACCCTGGTCCCCTCCATCCCTCCACCTCTCCCTGGACCCCCTTGCTCCTTCCTTTCCCCCCTCCCTCCTTTCTCCCAGTGCCCCTTCCCCCCCCCAATCCCTGGAGCATTCTTTAGTGTGAATGTCAAACTTCTCTCTAAATGCATTAATTTCCCAGGATACCTAAAGTTAACAATTAAGGGTAACTAATAGACTGAAGGGTATTCAGTGGGACCCTCAAAAAGCAGCCTCTCCCTTGATGATTCTAGTATGCTTTGGTTTCTTGGTTTATTTTATGTAGAATCTAAGCTGTTGAGAGGCATTGCTTTTGAAAGTGGAAAGAACTGACTTGACTTTGTGAAAGAATCGCATCTCAGAGTACCCTGTTGCTCTGGGATGTTTAATTGAGCTGGTGTCTTTATGTTTTAAAGCATCTCATTGTTTTTTTTTTAATTTTTTTTATTATTATTTATTATTTATTCAATTGTGCATGTATGTGTGTGCGCATGTGTGTGGGGGGGTGTGTAGAACCACGGACGAATTCGGGAACCACCATGGACGCCTCCACCTCCTTGTTTACTCTGCCCCGGAATTCACAGGCTCCGCCCTACCAGGACCGGAAACGCAGGCCGCTCCCGCTTCCGCCCGGCGTCTATACATGGGGTCTAGGATCCGAACTCAGGACCTTCTGCTTGCAAGGCAGAGGCTTAACCCCTGAGCCACCTCTCCAAGCCCCTAAAGCATCTCATTGTTGAGTCAACTTGACCTGTGGCACCAAAGCATTTACTCTTTCCCAAGTGTGCCATGCCACCAATGAACACTAGTGTGTGTGCCATGACAGAACTTCCCCAGCGGGTGAAAGTAAACTCCCCTCTGAAAACAATGAGGACCTCCTCACACATTCCAAAATTCAGTGTGTTGAACCTTTTTGAAGGCAAATTAATCAGTGGTACTAAGATAGTACCACTAAAATAGTACTTATACTCCAGTGAATACCCAGGGGCGGGCCTCTGTTGGACTCAGTGGGACACTCACAAGAGGAAAGACTTGACTCTCTGTGAGAAAAGGGGAGATGGCCTAGGTTAAAGTGGGTAGAAAACAAAAATCCCTTGTAATTTACATTTTTTAAAAAATTATTGCATTAAAATACGGAGCATTTTTATTTAGTACTTTCTGAGCAAAGTACTTTCCCTGGAATTAGCTGCTAGAAGTACTGCTAATAGATTCATATTTTATATCCTGGAGGGGTGTTTTAAGAATCCTAAGAAGGAAAATCAGGCATGCACAAGAAAGGACTCTCTGGGAATTGGGGCGGGAGGCACTGGGGGATGAGGAGGGAGGGGGGTGGGGAGGGGGAGCAGGGGGTACGGAGGAGGAGGGAGGGAGGGAACTGGTGTACCTATTAAGTTTGTATGAGCTGAAATAATAATAAAAAATGTATTAATAAAAAAAAACTTCAAGGAAGAGACCTATCTATGTCTTGCTAGAGTATTTCAATGTAAAAAGAGAAATAGCTCAAAAAATGATATTGGAAAGGGCATGGGAATGCCTGCCTGCAATCCCAGCCCTTGGGATCAGGAATTTGAGGACAGTCTTTACTACAAAGCACGTAGGAACCTGAGTTATCTGAGACTTTGTGTCAAAAAAAAAAACCCAATAAAATCAAAAATAAAAAAATTTAAAAAAAAGAATCCTAAGAATTGGGCAAGAATTTATGGGCATATATACTCTCTTTAATATTCATCATTGCAAAGGCAAAGGGAAGGAAAGCAAAGTGCCTGATACTGTTGGGATATGGGTAAGTCAGATTCACTGTAATTCCTATGAGGAAGTATCATGCATCCATGAAAACTAAGAGAATACAGAATCCACCTGACCTGTGAAAAGAGCATTATATAGTAACTTTTAAAAAAGGTTAATTTGCACATGAGGCAGTAAGATTGTAAGGACCTGATGGATGGGCAGGGATGCAGCCATGATCTTCTAGACATGACAGGGCCATTTCATCCATGATTTCACAGCAAGGCAGCTTTGTATATTTCCACAGGACCTGCAAGGGGTTTGTCCTAACAACATTTTACTATGGAAGGGGAAAGATCTCAAAAGGTCCTACACATCCCTGAGAGATTAATGAAGGTTAATGCTGATAAAGGCAAAGGGAAAATGCTTTCTTCAATGTACACCACTGATACGTGATTCAAGCTCCAGCAAGTACTCAGGCACATGCTATCAAAAACAACCAAGACAAAAGTCTGTGGGCCATGCATGTGAAAAACAAACATGCATGAGACTGGTAGGGAAGAAGAAGGGTTACAATGGGAAGAGGAGGGGGGATGGGAGTGGGAACGAAGTTGTGAAAATATCGTAAATTCCCTGTATTCATGCATGAGACTCTAAAACAAGTTTTAAAAGAGTTTAAAAATCACAGTATTGGATGGTCTTTAGCAGGTGCAGAAATAGAGAAAACACTACTTTGAAGCACCAGGCTAAAGGGTGTGTCCTGGTGCTGGGACAGGCATGGGAATGGAGACTAAAAGCCAGGAAGAGAGAAGTCTGTTTTTGTCCTCTGCATTTTCTAAATAGTTCACACCTTGACATAGATCGCTTCACACCTCATTGTTTTTTAGTATTATGGATATTAAGGTGAAAGAAAAAGAATCTGCTATCCTGGAATTTAGCCTAGCAATCACCATGACAGACCAAACTCTAATTTGCTTTAAAAATAGTTTTGTGATCCTGAGATTGCATGGTACCTTGTCATTAGGGAAAAGGGGAGAGAAACAGCTAGTACTTTACCATCCTGGGTTGTTTTTGTTTGTTTGTTTTGTTTGTGCTTGTTTTTGAAACAGAGTATTGCTGTGTTGCCCAGACTGTCTTTGAACTCAACACCTGGGTTCAACTATCTTCCAGCCTCAGCCTCCCAACTAGCCAAATTATAGGTGGCATGCCTGGCTCAAACTATTGCTTTAAAATTAATGAGCAGAAGCTGGACATGGCTATGCACGTCTGCAATCCCAGGGACTAGTGGTTGAGGTAAGAGACTTTCAAATTTAGGGACAGCCAGGGCTACATAGTGAGTTCTAAGCTAACCTGAGCTACACAGTAAAATACTGTATTAAGAGAAGAAGGAAGAGAAAGAGAAAAGGGGAGGAAGAAGAAGAGGAGGAAGAGTAGGAAGACTAATTTAAAATAAAATAAAATTCATCAGTGAGGCTGGAGGTGTAATTCAGTGGTAGACATCATGCTTAGAATGTATGTGACTCTAGGTTTTAACTCCAGCACCAAAATGATAATAAAATAGAAAGATAGAAAGCTCTAAATAGGAACTGTAACAGGGAGGAACTACGCATGGAAGCTAGAAAGACATCATTGTAGATTCGTGTGCAAAGCCAGGCCAACCATGACAGATTTTGAACCAAGAACTAACACCTACATAACTTAAGAAATAAAAATAAATAAATAAGAAATAAAACATCCCCAAAGTAAGATTTCCCCTATTGTAACCACCATTATTTTCCCAAAGTTGGTTCCCCCTTTACTCAGTGCTTAAGAGCAGTCCAATGAAACTTGACAAAATTGCAAATAACCCACCTGCCCTTTCTCTAGTCAGATGGGTAAATAGACATCACCCAGCAGAGAATACAAGCTTCACCAGGCCTCTTCAAAGCAATAAGAACACTCAGCAACAAGACACAAGCTCTGTTCAAAATGTTTCACTGGCTTATATGAGCCGAAAGCATGAATGAGGTGGAGCAGATAATGAAGTAAAGAGACTCCCTTCTTAAAGTTAGAGCACTCTTGGACTGGTAGGTTACTTTTTAAAGAAGATGAAGAAGTAGAAAAAAAAAACAGAAAGGAGCCCCTTGTGGTTACAAAAATCACATAGCTACGTTATGAGGACCAATAAAACTATTAGCTACTGGCCCAAAGCCAAGAATCCGTTAATGACAGACTGGTATCTATCCAGGAATGTAAAATGTTTTACTAAATAAACACTGGAGCAGGAAACATTCAACTTCTGTCATTATGTAAAACTCAAGTGTGATTCTAGCCTGAAGTAGAGTAGCAAGCAGGTCCATCAGAAAGCAGCTGCTCTCAGTACCTGGAGGAACCAAGACCCGAAATAGCCCACGATGTGACCCGCAGAGCCTGGCACACACAGCGTGAAGCTATTCTTAGAGAATGTCAATGCTGGTATTTCCAAACGAAATGAAAGCAGGAACTTGTTCAGAAGGAAGTGGAGTGAGCCCCTTGGGATGGTAGTTAGTAATTAAACGGTAATGACTGATCTTTATAGCTTTTCAAGGCTGTGCAAACAGAAGATTAAGGCTAATTGAAATATAAGATTAAAAATAATGATTACTATTTGTTACACAAAGCTAAGTAGGCTTTTTCCATACATATGCAGGTATTTCTTCTTCATGAAATCATGGAAGGAAATCACCAATAAATATGCAACAAATTCTCTGAAAACAGGAAGCATTAACATCTAACAATACATAAGGCTGAATGATGCCTGATAATGCTTCGGACTTGTCATACATCCCCTGTATGCAGAATTTTGCACATGAACTTGATCTGCGCTTGTGCAGATTGCAGGAAATCATCATTAAAGCTTTCACTTAAATCAGTCACAGCTTTCCCAGGATGGTAAACTTTAATCAAGTTGAAGAATCAGCTAAGGAGATCACATTTATTTTACCAGGCAGCAGCTTGACAATAGTTGCCTCTCTTCTGACATGAGCATGCTCCTTAGCATTTATACCTTCTGGATGTCTTTCATCTGAGAAAGCCAAAATTCATGGAAAATGAAATATAATAAAATTAGATTCCTAAATGTAACTCAAATCAAGAGTTCATCATTTTCCATTTGTAAGATTTTAGACGATTTCCAGGATATAACTTTTCAGCCTCCATTGTCAGGTGGAAAGTTCAGTCACATTTTGACTCAAGGAAAAGGAAAAGAAAATAGTAATAGCATAAAGTTACAGCAGGCATCAAAAATGAAGATATGAAAAAAAGGTATAAAACAACAAGACAATAACTGCTGCTACAACCTGACAGTGTGGTCCATTAAACATCCAGGAGTCCCAGAAGTAACCCTTCACCATGCAAGTTAGACAAGTTACCAAGCACCTTTTCCGTCCATGCATCACACACACCTAGACCAGTCTCTGCAGGGCACCAGCAAAGGTTGCCATAGCAACAGCATTCAGTGAATCACTTCTTACTGTATCTCTACCATAAAGTCTGATTTCCAAATCTTTTATAAGAAAACAGTGTAGCAGAATAGTTCACTTTAAGAAATCCAGTAGCTAGCAATGCCTTTCTAGTAGTATAATAATTCAGATAAGCATTTTAATTAAAAGAAAGAAAAGATTCTGAATTAACGAAAGATCTGAAATTATAAATGAAACCTGTTGGATATTAAAGAGTCTCTGAAAATTATAGACCTACGCTCACAATTTCCATTACTTGAAATCTTGTGAATTGTTTTACAATCTACCTTTCAAAATATAATTCAACTGATAAAACTAAGTCTACATTACACAATACCTTTTTAAACTTCCCTAGGGTCTGGAGAGATGGCTTACTAGGCAAAAGCACTTGTTGAGGATCTGGGTTCAGGTCCCAGCAACCACATAGAAAACCAGGTATGATTGTGCATGCCTATAGCTCCAGTGTTGTTAGAGATAGTGACAAGAAGATGGTAACCAGGGTTTTTTCCTGACCATTAGCTGAGCTCCAGGTTTATTGGGAGAACCTGCCTCAAAGGGAAAAGGCAGAGAATGATAGAGCAGAACATCTGATATCCTCTGTACACACATGTACATACACCATAGACACCACACACATATACATTCATTTCTTTTGACGCAGTGTCTTAATTATCATAATTTCTGCTCACCTACACAGAGAGGTAACTATTGTCCAAAGTGACATCCTCCAGGAATCAAAATCCTCAAAAATAGGATTCAATTATCATTTAGCTAAATCAGAAGAAGGGAAGATACTACATTTTTTAACAGAAAAACACACAAAAATCATGATGCAAACAATCTAGATGATCCTGTCAATATCTTACCACACCATACCAGTGTTCTCAAGACCAGTTTGTTCACTGCAATCCTATAGGTGGCAATGTTTACCCAGTAACTCCCTCATTCAGTGATGAACGTATATTTACAACCCATTTCACAGGATGAATTATAACAACATTTAAATTAGGAACTATTAATCGGCAGGCTTCATTGGTATTTGCAAAGCTCTATACTTATCTGTTTTTCTAAAAACTCTGGTACCAACAACTAAGAATAGTCATAATTAGTGTGACCCTGAAAGTGGAAGAAACATGTATCCAAGTCTTATAATAGCCACATAATAATATTTAATATTTCTACAGCTTTAATCTATAAAATATATAGATAACTATCTATATATAAAGATAAACTCAGGAGAATCTGCTTTTTCAGACGTGCTATATAATACAATAGCATAGAACTGTATAATTAGCATAAGAAAAAATAGGTTAGGTCTGGGAAACTTCAGTATTAAAATGTCTGAAATTAGACCAGAGGCAGCCTATCTATTAGAAATAGAAATAAAATCAGGAGTTGGTTATTATTTAGGTTATTTTATATTCTCCATTGGATAAAAATCAAAATGTGAACTATTGGAGCAATTTTGTAATTAATCAAGATGTCACTGGAATAGCAGTATCCAAATAGATGGGACTACTCAGACTTACTTTTGTAGTGCATTTCAAGTATTTAGGAAAGAAGTATAATATACTCATGCCACGGGTCACAGGGCCTCTCCTGAGTCTCAGCTTTGTGTGCACATTCATATCAACAACAGGAAACTGAGTTTTCCAAGCAGTTACATGCTAACAGTAGGAAAGGTGGTGGTGGAAAAGTGAGAAAGTCCTCATGACTCTTAAATGGAGTTAAGACCTATTAGGTCAAACCCTGCTGGGTAAATTAACTACTCCCTGGTGTCAATTAGAAACTTTTGGAGGTGCATTAACTTTTTCGGGCCCCTAAGGTATCATTGGGTAAATTACTATTTCAGTGAACTAAATGATACCCTAGGGGCCTTAGAGAGTTAATGCACCTTCCAAGGAAACACCAGCCATTTATTCTCTTCTCACCAGTTAGGTATCACACACCTGCACACTCCTGCCTCCCAACTGAGGAAATTCAATGTTCCAAGTACAATTCTTCCTTCCTTCCGTCCTTCCTTCCTTCTTTCGTTCCTTCCTTCCTTCCTTCCTTCCTTCCTTCCTTCCTTCCTTCCTTCCTTTCTTCTTTCCTTCTTTCCTTGTCCTTTCTTTCCTTCCTTCCTTCCTTCCTGTCTTCCTTCCTTCCTTCCTTTCTTCCTTCCTTCCTTCCTTCCATCCTTTCTTTCCTTCCTTCCTTCCTTCCTTCCTTCCTTCCTTTCTTCCTTCCCTCCCTCACTTGTAGTATCTTGCACTCAGCTCTGGTAGGGCAATTTTTTAGGCATGAGAAGAGAGCACTAAAAGGTACAAACAGACTGTGTATAAAGGTGACTTTATGGTCAGGCAACCACTCTGGAAGGAAAGAATGAAGAGGCATTCCACTTTCATCTGCTATGAAGACAGCTGTCAGCTTCCAGTGCCAGACACACACAGAGCAGGAAGTCAGTGTGTTCAGACTGAGGGGACAGTGAGATAGAGGAGGAATAGAGTGAAGCCAGGGCACCTATTCTGAACTAGAACCTCCACATCCAGTCCTGTCAAATTTATTATTAGAAAACAGCAGAGGATCTGGATATGATGTACATCTCTTTTAAGTCTAGCATTTGAAAGACTGAAGCAGAAAGATCATGAGTATAAGTCCAGCCTGGACTACAAAATGATGAGACCCTCTCTCAAGAATCCATGGAAGGAAGAAATGATGAAGGGGACTGGATAGATGACTCAAGAGTTAAGGCTCTGCCTCATAAGCAGAAGGACCAGAGCCCTGGTCACGGATTCCCAAATAAAAACACCAGGCAGAAATTAGAGTGACTTGCACTTACAACCCTGAAGGGTGGAGACTGGGAAATCCCAGAACAAAACAAAAAGAAGATAGAAGCAATCTAGGATGATTTCCAAAGTCATCCTTGGACTTCCACAGGAGCATAGTGCCCTCTGATACACATAGGCACATAGAGAGAGAGAGAGACAGAGAGAGAGCGAGAGAGAGAGGAAATGATGAAAGAAAGAAGGAAAAAAGGTAGGGAGGAAAAGATGGTTTCTAGGTGACAGTAAAATAAGGCATCACAAACAAATATCCAGTAAATGCAAATTCTAAATGTTCACTGAGAATCTCTCAAGTAATGACTGTTATATTCCAAACTCCTGATTTATTGTGCACAAATGCCCAGTGAGTACATGTGAGAATGCTATGTAAACACATGTGCTATCGATCATGTTTGATCAGGGCCATATACACAAGAAAATTCCCATTAGCAGGTAAGGAAATCTCATTGCCCTTGTTGACCTTTCATATGACATCTAAGAAAGGGGAAAACACATCTTTAGAAAAGGGGTGATGTCCCTGGGGGCTGGAGAGATGATGGCTCAGGTGTTAAGCCTCTGCCTTGCAGGCGGAAGGTCCTGAGTTCGGATCCTAGACCCCACATATAGACGCAAGGCAGAAGCAGAGGGCGGCCTGTGTTTCTGGTCCTGGTAGGGCAGAGCCGGTGAATCCCCAGGGAGAGTAAACAAGGAGGAGATGGAGGCGGTCCATGGTAGTTTTGGTATTCGCCCGTGGTTCTACACACACACACACACACATGCGTGCGCACACACACCACACACACACACACACACTAGAATAAATTTAAAAAATTTAAAAATAAAAAAAGGGGTGATGTCCCATGCTTCAGCAGCATAGTACCTCTCCTCTGTTCCTCCCCTCATGTCCTTCCCATCGCTTCTGAATGTTCTTTCTTCTCTGTCCTCTTCTCAACAGCCATTTTTCCTGGAAAGTTTCAGGAAATGCTAAGGCCCAAACATTTGTTTTGATATCCAGAAAACTTGAATAAAGCCTGGCTAAACTGATTTCTCTCACTGGTGCTAAAAGAGTTGGCAGCATGTGTTTTGAACTTGCCTGCAGAGAAAGGCACATAACAAATTTCTCAACATTTCTACCCAATTTTTTAAAACTAATTACAAAACAAATAATTCAATCTCGTACCTACATATTTGCCTGAATCAAATATTTTATAGTTTATAGTTTAGTCACATGATTTAATGATAATATCCCTGTGAAGCTAATGTGAGACTACTAAAAACACTGCCAATAAACATGATGGCTTAAACTTTACCTGACATATATCTGAATAAGAATGAGGCCACAGGTTTTCCCCCTCGGATCACTAACATATTTTTCAGTGGCTAGTGCCTTAAAAGACAGATGTTCTTTAAAAAAGGAGAGTAAATACATCATACAGGGCTGAACACTGTGGGTCAGCCCGTCTTACCTGATGCAGACTCATACACTGCCCAGCAAATGCTGGCCAGGATTCCAAGAAATTGACCTGGCTTGCCCTGAATCTGGTGAAAGCTCGGCAGCCAATTTGGAAGCTCCTCCAACTAAATGGGATAGTTTTCTAAATGAACCACCCCATAAGAAAGTGATAAGAAAAGACAATTACTCCCCAAAGTTGAGTATTTAGCAATTTCCTGTAGGTAGGCCAACTGAAAAAAAAACCTGTATACAGCCAAATAATCTTTAAAGGAAGATAATTTGATAAGATCTAAAAACAAAAAGCAAAACCTCTGGCCAGTCGTGCTGTATACTACAATCATGCTGTGCTAGTGACCCTACAACTCCTAAACACTTTGCCACAACTGCCAGATGAGAAGGAAGAATCTTGAGATGATAGATCAGAACTGATACTTTGGATGCCATGTTTCTACTCCTTCAGAGTTGACAACTCAGAGTACTGAAGGCTAGTGGAGAATCAAATGCCTGAACTAAAAATGTCAGGCTTAGTAGATTCTCACATCAGTTACTATGCACATGTATAATATTACCCCTCAATAAGGGTAGATCAAAGTCAGTACTCTTTCCATTAAGTCATGCTGAAAATATGTCACTTTGAATGTCATAACCACATAGAGGAATCTGTGTGAAGTGAGCACATGGGTGTTCAAATCTTTAGATGCACAATACTATATCACATCCCAAAGAAACAATGGTAAGTAATTAATAAAACAGAAGTGGCATCTGTGTTTGATTAAATGTGGGAGACTCATACTTCACCTGTCACCATCACTGGGAAATGAGCTTGGCTTTAACTTCCTGGTCTCCGTCAGTATCTCTCTCTCTCTCTCTCTCTCTCTCTCTCTCTTCTCTCTCTCTCTCTCTCACACACACACACACACACACACACAACACAACACAACACAACAAAATAGGCCACTTAATTTTGCAAACATGGGAATAATAACAATGAAAGTGAAAGAAAGAAAACACCTCCATTCAGCACCTAGACCCACCCAAGTCTAATCTAATGTTTTCACACCTTTCTTAACATCACAAACTTTCATTAGTCCCTGAAAACAACAAGCAAAACAGCATTTTGGAAGATCTTTCTTTTTTCAAGTGCGTTCTTTTAAACCACTTACCTGAGACTTTAACTATACAATGGAGTGATGATACAAAATTCCAAAGAAATTAAAAAAAGAACCAATTAAGCATTTAAGCAAATAATTACATATGTATCCAAATTATTTAAGTTTAAAAAAAGGGAAGTTGAAAGTCATCCTCACTAAGGTACCCAAGAAGACCTCAGAGCCATTAGAACGTAGACATCAGAGTGTGGCACATCTAATGCAGGTTTAGGACATTAATGATTATACAAATGTTTGTCAATGTGAAAGCACATTCACGTCATTAAGTTAAAATGCAATGTGATGACATGCAATATGGTTCCAGTTTCATTAGAAACATAACAGTGCAAGTGATTGTGCTTCCAAATAGCCATGCATGTTCATGGAAATACTGAAATAACTAAATTAGCATATAGCCACTTGTTACCATAGAGCAATGTAATTACAGGTGATTTTTTTAACTCCTTTTAGCAAATTTTTGTATTTTCTAAAATTTATAACTAAATGAAAGTATCAATGAAATTTCTTATTTATCTATAAAACAGTTGAGTAACTTGATGTTGACAACGATGACTGATTTTAACAAGAAATTCTTACAGGTGACACAAAAGTTTCTATAAATTTTTTTACAAGCAATTAAGGAATGATGTATGACTGAAGTTAAGATTGTCCATATCTTTTTACTTATAATTGTACTTCTGAGATCTGTTTCAAACCATCCCTCCCAGATGTTTGTGCTCAATAATATATAAAATTAGCTATAGTAGCAAAAACATGGAACTAAAATGAAATGAGAAATTAATTGGAGAATTATATCTGCCTAATGAAATATTAACCTAGTATTGAGAATACTGTTCAGTGAGAAAGTCGGGAAAATTTTACTTCTGTAAAATGATCAATATTGGACTTTTCCACAAACCCAAGAGTGAAAGAATCTTTTTTATTGCTGGGATCAAACCTAGAGCACTCTACCACTGAACCACAAAACATCCCAGAATATTTTTCTGTGACAATCAAATTCTTCTTTGAGACTATATTCCTAAAACTATTGACAACTTAACTTCAGAGCACAAGGCTTTTCTTCCTGCTAACTGCTTCTCAGAGTCATGTTGGTATCTTCAAAGAAGTCCACTCATGCCCTCAAAATAAAGCAACCTATCCCCCAAATCCAGCCATGACTCTTCCAGGCAAGGTATCTTAGCACATCAAAGCCATGGAGGAGTATAGGAGCTTTGAAAGGCTGGTTTTGGCCTTGTAGTCTGACAGCCACTTCATCTCTATGATTTTTATCAAGGCCCCAGACTCCACTTGGAAAAAGAAGCAGGTGCTTCATGCTCAGTTCCAACAACCTGCCTTGAATTGCTGCTGTTTTTTTAGTGAGTAACCTGAAGAGTGGAGCCTTCATGGGAAATGGGATGTTCAGTACATGTTGGGGAGATGAGAGTGAGGGGGATGGTCCCCTACTCTTCAGAATTCTTGAAACCAGCTCTGGTTTATGGTCTTCACAAGTTAAACATACTGGCTTTGCAAACCCCAAAGGCAGGGAATGAATCTTATGTTCTCAATTCTCTGCCCAAATACATTGTCCTGAAGAAGTACAGAGGCCATCACAGGCCACATGTTTCTAATCATAAACTAAAATATAATGCTTATAAAATCATTAATAGTTAAGAGGCATGTAGGGGATCCACTAGAAGCAAGCAAGGTAAAGTGTTAGTGGTTCTTATTTCTGAATAATGATATGTTGGTAGGTTTTTTTTTTTTTTTGGTCTTCCCTTTTCCAAGTTTAAGACTATGAAAGGTGAGATGTAAACCAGCTTTAGGGAAAAGAAAGAATCCAAAGAAAGTACAGGACTATGGAAACAATTCAGCCAAAATATGGCTGACATTCACAGTACCTAGTATTTTTCTTACACTGGGAATCAAACCAATGGCTGTATACCTGCTAGGCAGCATGCTACCATAGAGCTGCATCTACCATTCCAATGTTGAATCCTCAAAAATTTTTAAGACAATGTCAAGGTAACACACACAGTGCAGATAAAATCTAGTTATCAATTTCCATTAGTTATTCTAGTTATTCATTCCACCTAGTAGACTTGGAGAATTTCTTCAACATGAGTGTGTAAAACACTTTGGTAGGTTAAAAACAATTCTAGTCATAATTTTAAAGGGGGAGCAAGTAAATGTGAAGTAAATGTAAATGTAACAGAACTGAGCAGAGAGAGTCTATGATGGAGCCAGTTTGAAAGTTAAACTCACAGCTTCTATCCCTACTGATGTGTTAACCACTCACCTGTGAGTCACTATGGAGCCACAGTTCACTTTTCTTTCCTTTGGCTCTGTTTAATTGTACTGTCAGCTTTACAGCATTTGCAATGTGCTGTCTAATTACATGTGGCCAAACTGAGCTTCAAAGAAGGAGCTCTCCTCCTTGACTGAAGCTGTGGCCCTGCCTCCTGGAAAAATGACTCTTTCTGTCTCTGATTCCCAAACAGACAGGTTCTTGTGAGGTGTGCTTGTGTTTGATTCACACTGATTGTCTTTGTGAGGGAGGAAGCCGCCTTCCCTGGGCTTTGTGCTGTGCTTACCTTCAGGATGCAGGTCCCAGGCTTCTCCCTGAGGCTGTTCTCTTCTGCAAGCACTGTGGGCTGTCAATCATTCTGCCAGCCTTTGAGTCTTTCATCCTGGTTCCTCCTTTTCGCTGAAACTGGTTTCTGGGCATCTTTCTGGGCCTCCCCCTAGACCATCTTTGAAGATGATCCATGGCTTCCAGCCTATGCTGTGTTTACAACTAATGACTCAGCTAGCTGAAGCCTTCTCACTGAATTCTAAGGTTCATCTAGTGAGGTCCCCGATGAATGTGTGATTGTCATAGTTGACTTAGCATGGCTAAACCAAACTGCCTCCACCCCCTTCCCCTGTTCTATTTCAGATAACAGGAGCTCCTCTTCTTCTGACTCAGGACAAGTATCCTGGGGTCACCCCGATTCATTGCTTCTTATGACCCATCATTTCCAACTCATCAGTAGAGTTTATTTTCTGTTTCTAATCTAGGAACTGGCCACGTCTCAACACTGCCACGTCCCCTGTGTCCAGGCCACCATCATTCTCTCCTTTGGTTTGCTGCTGAAGCCTCCCTTGGTCTCCCAGCGCCTTTGTTGCCCCCTACAGTCCTTTCTCAGCACAGCAGATGGAGTGATCCCATTAGCACATCAGTCAGTGGAAACATTACTGGTCTGCATTGCAAGTGGTCCAGTGGCTGGACCTCCCCCCCCACACACACACAGGAGAAAAGCCAGATCTTCACAGTGGCTCACACACCCTATGTGTTCTGCTGCTTCTCCACCTAGTTCCTTTGACCCAGCCCTTCTGGGCCCCCTGGTTTTCAAGCATAACAAGTCACCTTTAGGCCTCAACCCTGACCGAACCCTCTGCCTAGCATGCTCTTCCTCCATGCCCCTGTGGCTCAGTCTTCCCCACTCCCAAGTCTTCACACTATCTGCTCTATCAGTGTGGCTTGCCCTAAAGATCTCCTATAAGCTGCAATACCCAGTTCATCTTGCACAATTTTCTCTATCACCTAGTTTCATTCTATATATTCGCCATTTTGTAGCAAACAATAACTACTACCACTCCCTTAAATTTTTGTTTGGCCAGGTTCAATTGCATATAGTAACAAAGCTTGCCATCTTAATCATGTTTGAGTGAGCATCTCACCATTGTTAAGTTCATTCACACTGCTGTGAACACAGTCATCAGAACGTTCTCCATCTCATAAGGCAAACTCTTTCTCTATTAAACAGCCATTTCCCACTCAGCCCTTCCCTTAACCCTTGGCAACTACCACTTTGTATTCTGGAAATATGAATTTAACTACTCAAGGTAGCTCAAAGAAGTAGAATTGTTTTGGGTTTTGCTTGGCTTTGTGACTGACTTTTTCATCTAGTGTAATAATTTCAGGATTCACCATGTTGGAACATGGACCAGAATTCCTTCTTTGAAAGTTGACTAATAATCCATTATGTGTATACTGCACACTCATCTGCTAATGGACACTGCTTTGCTTCCAACTTTCATTTGCTTTGCTTTGTGCTGTTTTGTCTTATGTGATTTAGGGTCTCAAGGCACATCTGAGGCTCTTCTCAAACTCATGATCCTCCTGTCTTAGTCTCCAGGTGCCGGAACCATAAATGTATACCACCACACTCATGGCTTCCATGTCTTGACTCAAACTGTGAGTTTTGCTTACTGATTCTTACCAATGGCTGCTATGAGCATGGACATAGCAAGTATCTCTGGCAATGTACTTTCTGTTCTTCTGGATGTATACATGGAAGTAGAATGGCTGAGTCACATGATTGTCCTCATTTTATTTTTTCAGGGGCTTTTCTACTGTTTTCTACAGTAGACACAATTTTACCTTCCCATCAACAGTGTCCAGGGAGTCCAATTTCTGCATGTCCTTGCCAGCTCTTGTTATTATCTTTCTTCCCCTTTAATCACAGAAGCTGTCCAGTGGGTGGGAGGTGATATTTCATCCTGATTCAACTTGCATTTCCTGATCGTGGATGCTGCTAATCATCATTATGTGCTTGTTGTCCAGCTATAGATTTTCTTTACAGAAATATCTGCTTGTCCATACTTAACTCAAGTTTTGGTTGCTGCTTAATGGTGAGAGCTCTTTATATATTCTAGGTGTTAACCCCTGATCAGACATGTGATTTGTAAATACCTTCTCCCGTTCCAAGCTTGCCTTCTGTTCTGTTGGCTGTGTACCTTGATGCACAAAGTCATCGACTTATTTATTACCCTGGTCTCTGTCCCAGGAATGTAAGCTCTGTGAGGAGAGCTTTTGTTTACTGCTGAGTCCCCTTTGTTCTGAATAGTGCTTGACACTTACGAAATGGCAATAAATATTTGCAGAGCAAATGGATGGATGGATGGATGGATGGATGGATGGATGGATGGATGGATGGATGGATGGACAGGTTATACATGTATACAGGCTCTTTGTGTTTCCTAACCCTGAACAATATAAAAATGAATGAAACCTGGAGAAAAATTAATAGTTTTTTTAAGTCTTTAAATTGAGATGGATTTCCTAAATGAAGAGCTTTATTCTCCAGTAAGCAGCCTGTGGCTGGCTGGGGCAGTGTCCACCTCCCTTTGGAACCTAGTAACGTGGCCACCCTTTGTAAGTATGAATACATCCAGCCTCCCCCTCACCCTAGTGTGCTCCTGCCCCAATTATTGGCTTCCATGGCCTCTTCCCAGCCTCATCTCTGTTCTGAGTGGCTCCCCAAGGCCCTCTCTCACATTGCCCCCATATCTGCTTTATGTCCAAGGTCCACTGCTTTTGTCAGGGATTACTTTGTTTCCATTGTTCAGGAGGGGACCACACACCCAGGCAGGCCCAGGTACCCTTCATACTAAGAAGGCTTGTGAGACTCTCAAAGAAACGAATGAGAAGGGACAATGATTGAGCAGTACTTAAAAGGGGCAGTTCAGTGTCAACCCCGATTAATGATAATGGTCATTTAGAATCTGCTTATGGTTTCCACTATCAGGTTTTGCTGAGAAGTTTGCAATGTGGTAGTTTGAGGCTGGCCAATGCTATGGACTGACTTTCTACTGTGGGGAGATCGGCAAGCTGGGTGCTGGGAGTTGATGAGAAGGCAGAGGCACACCCGACAGTGTGCCCTGTCATTAATGTGGGTCCTGTCTGGTCAAGGTGTGCCTCTTCATGTCCGTCAGTATCCACCCTTCTCACACGTCCCTTCGAGGAGGCTTCAAGTAGTCTTATTACAAAGGCAAATTGTAGAAAGTGCCTCTCTTCTCTCCTCCTTCTCAGTTTCTATGTTCCTTCAAGCCCGCCCTCCCCCCTCAAAAACTAACTATTCTCCCCAACTGAGAACAGTGCACTTGGGAACTTTGCTGTCTAGAGGTGATTATGCACTTGGCCTTGGAGTGCTGAGATTCAGATCCCGACCAGGCTGTTTTTTTGCACTGGGATTGGTACCTTCTTACACTCTCCAGATCTCACTCACTTCATCTGAAAAATGGGACACTTCTGAGAGCTTCCTTGAAATTTGTTGTGAGAACCAAAAAAAAAAAAAAAAAAAAAAAAAAAAGATGCAGCAGTAAGCGCTTGACAAATGTGTGTTGTGACTGTCGCTATGCAATTAGGTCTCTTCCTTTACAACAGCGTTTCTCAACCTCGGCACTGTTGACATTTGGGGCCTGACAAATCTTGGTTGTTGGAGGCCACATGTGTTGAAGGACATTTAGCAGCATCCCTGATTGCTAACTACTAAATGCCACGGACAATCACTGTTCCCTGACGACCTCCAACCCCATCAGTTACAACAACCAAAAATACTTCCTGCCTAATGTCCTCAATGAGGGAGGGGCAGCATGAAAAGAGGACAAATCTTACAGACATGCTACTCCACTGAAAATCACTGCTTTCAATAGTGAAATTGCGTGTGTGTGTAAGCTTGAATGGAGGTAAGAGAAATTAGCCTTAAGTTAGGAGTTTTTTTACCCCCAGGAGAGCTGCAGGGTCACAGAACATACTTCTTGCAGTACTGAGTGGCCACTGCTAGCAGGTTCACACAATCACCATCTCTGCCCTCAAAATGGGGACCATCACATTAGCTTCAACCTGCTCAGCACTATCTAAGGAAGTAAAGGAATGGTTGCAGGATGTGTGTGTGTGTGTGTGTGTGTGTGTGTGTGTGTGTGATTCAGGTTGCATGTGTTTGTATGTGTATGTACCTGTGGGGGGGTGGTGTCTGTGTCTATATGTAAGAGGATGTGGTATACGTGTGTGTGTGTGTGTGTGTGTTTGTATGTGGTATTATGGCATATGTGTGTGGTGTATGTGTTTGTGTGTAAGGGAGTGTGGTACGTCTGTAGTGTTCTGGTGTGTGTGTGAGGTGGTGGCAGTTTGTCGGTGGTGTTGTGATATGTGCGGTGTGTGAGCATGTGATGTGTGGTGTGGGGGGGTACTTGTCCTGTGATGAAGTGCATGTATGGTGTCGTGGCATGTGTGAGGGGTATGTGTGATATTGACAGAAAGAGAGAGAGAGAGAACATAACAGCATAACACCTGGCATATACTTAATGAATAGTGCAAGTTTATCAAATGAAAATAAAAGAACTGTGTCTGGCTGTTTTAGTTCTATCGGTTTTGTTTTTCCATTTTCTGTTTCATTCTAGATCCTAGAAGAATACTATCTTTTTAAATCTGGGTGTCAGAATGGGGAGACAGAAGACTGAAAAATAATACTAATATGGGAAAGGCATCATAAAAACTGGTAAATAAGTGATAGTGGGGTGTCTTGTAACCCCCTGGCTTCTGAGAAAATTGTTGTTTTCTTTTCAGCCAATAAAATGTTCCTTTATGTACTTGAAGATTATAATGAACAAGGGAAGCCTGTCTAGAGGCTTCAGACCTAAACAATTCACTGCCTAGCTGCTTCCTGGCTGCTTGAGAAAGGAGGTAAAGTGTGAGGGTGGGGAACCTGCACAGAGTAGGATAGAGATGAAAATGACCATTATGGGAAATGATAATGATGGTGACAGTCATATGGCTTGAGTCACATATTGCCATCTTGCCTTGGCATGGAGGTGGAGGGTTTTCCTGGTAAACTTTGTTGCAGTCAGAGCTGAGAGCTACCATTTTCCTGACTGAGATAAATTTAACCAGGAAGTACTGTAAGAAATGGGAACTAGGCTGATCATCTGCTAATGAAAGCTTGGATCAAATTGCCCAGGGAAGCAGGATCTGTGCTGCCCAAGATGAGGTGACTTGGGCACCTTGAAGTTTCAGGAACCAGTTAGTAAAGCCATTCTTGATTATCTTTACCCGCCAGTGGACACAGAAAGTAGTTCTGGCCAAGAGAGCCGAGACTTTGGGTGATGTCACTGTGCTAAAATGCATCATGAAGTAGGTGGGATCCTGGTCTTGCAAATAAGAAAGGCTCTACATCAGAGCCCATGTTCCCACTTAGCCAGCAAGTCCTTAGGAGGCTCTGAAGCCTACAACTGCTATGGCTGCATTATAATGGAGATTGGGTATCAAGATAACCTTTTATACTGTATAATGGTGAAACCTCTTGGTTCTGATTCTCCTCCCTGTGGCCCTCATCTGCTCCATAGCAACAAACGACAATGCATTTAACCTGAAGAGCTAACCCAAGGAACAGAGCAGTGCATTCCATAATCGCCCTGGATGTCATGGGGAGCAATTTTTAGCTTCAACTATAACCCTGATCTGCTGGGTTAAATTCCTGTTCCTGTTGGTGGGATCCACCCAAGTTCATCACTGCACTAATCAGAACTTGGCACTCATTTGATTGGACATTCATGTTCAAGATTTTCGTTAGGAGGGGAGTCACTTGATATGCTATAGAAGGCTGAATCCCCCACAAGATTACACAGTCCAGAGAGAACCCTGGGGCCCATAGAAGTGGACAGGCCTGACAGTAGGAAGTAGTAGGATGGATTGATGAAGATAGGGGAAAGAGGGAGGGGAGGGGGAAAGAGAAAGAAGGAGGAAGGAGGGATGCAGGGATAAGTACTCAATATGCTTTTAAAACTAGGAAAAATATTTTTAAATTAGTTTTTAAAAAAGATTTCCCTCCGGAATAACGTTTGTTTTCACTTATTTTCTGCTCACCTCAAAGTATGTGTAGAATAAGAGAATGGCACATATTTCCATTATATGCACATTTTACGAATGGCACACAGCCCAGGGAGGTGGAGCATCCAAATGCTGAAATTCTAAGTTACTACAGTTCTGATGCTTCACATTCTGCTTTCTGTTTTTACCCATTTTCATTCAGAAGCTTCTGGAAACCAGAAAAGACTAAGGTCTCCACTCTACTAATGATCACTATACCTACAAGGGTGCTCAAGACTGGCCAGCAGTTCCACAATAATACATAATATAACAGAAAAGAATTTTGCAGAGTGTCAGCTTAACAGATATTACCTGTGCTCTTCATTTTCCACACACAACTCATGGCCAGCCAACCTGGCTTGAAAGAAGGAGAAATTTTAGCAGTATTGGGATAGTGATTTTTCAGGACCCATTATTCTCCATGGATCACTTTTTGTGTTGTCAGAACCAAAGAAGCACTCGCTACACATACATCAAGATAAGAGCTGCGCTTCCATTAATGAAAGGGGAGGTTCGGCAGGAATCAAGGAGGTTTCGACATTGCAAATGGTAAAAAGGAATTTGTTTCAGGGCCTTATCTGGCTTTTGATCATCTGGACAGGCTTGCAGGAGGAGAAAAAAATTGGTATTTATTTTAAAGACAAAAACCGCCGTTTCGCTGCATCAGATGTATGTTGCAGCTGCTTGACTACATTGCTCTGAGAGGCACGGGGGCTCAACATGCTCGACAAACAGGCAGCGTGATAATAAGGAAACTGCAGGAAAGACACCAATTCATAAAAGGCATGTCTATGCCTGGCTCCCTGAAGGAACAGCATCCCACAATAACCAGAGAGTAGCACGGTTAATAAGCAAGTGTCCATTCACATTAAGAGAAACAGAACAGGAAAACCAGGAGAAACACATTCATCTGGTTCCTCTTTTCCAGCATGAGACCAGGACTCCAAGAGAGAACAAAGTTCACCTCGACCCCCAAAGCCAAAACAGCAGCTGCTTCAGGCATCCATGAGCCACAGGACTTTTACTAACTTACTCTTTCCATGTCGTCACCTCTTTGGCTTTGTCTAAATACAAACTCATGGATTTAGCCCTGAGTCTGAAAACTGCCAGGCGCTAATCACATCTGTCTGCCGCCCATCCTGATGTAGTGCCTCTAGGGATCGAATAACGTCCTTTCCACCTTCTGATTCTGAATATATTGGTGAGAAAATGAACAAAACTGAATTAATAAATGAGTGTACTTTTATTGGTATTTCAATACAAGTTGCTCTTGCTGTGTATAGAAAAAAATTGAAACCCGAGGATGGTTTTAATTCCTTGACTGATGTCCACCGATAAAATATACTATAGCGCAAAAGGTAATTATGTTAGTCAGTATTACACTGTCGTAACAAACACCTGTAATTCATTGACTTAAAAGGCAGAAAGGTTTATCTTGATTCATGTGTTTAGAGGTTTCATGACTGTTTGGCTCCATCACTTTTGGGCCTATGGTGAGGCAGCATATCATGGTGGAGCAATGTGGTGGAACAAGATGCTCACCTCATGCAGTCAGGAAGCAGAGCAAGAGAATGAGGTCCTTAAAGGAACCTCTCCCCCCACCCCAGTGACCTAAAACCTCTTGTAGATCCTGCCTTTTTAAAGGGTTCACCACCTCACCAGAGTGCTATGGGTTAGAACCAAGCCTTTAATACTCAGGCCTTTGTATATTTAGAATCAAAAATAAAATAGCACTCTTTCACATATGTGAAGCATTTGTTTCCCTCTGGCCAGGTTATTGCTTCCTTTAAATTCCTAGCTTATCTTTATAGACTCACACAGTGTCCTGCTTCCGTCTCTCTTCTAGTCCTGCATTAAAGTACCTCCCCTCTCAGCTCATCTGTTCTTGCTTCCCTGAATTTCTTATCAACTGTAACTCTAAGAAATTCATTGACTGACTTGTCAATGATCCCCCAGGGCCTAGCATGGATCACAGGCAGTAGGATCCTTAGAGGCAAGAGATTAACAGTCATATTAGTGTTCCCATACTAAGGGGGAGCCAAGGGGGGCTCTGGGCTATGCCACTGAGTCCTTACACCTCACTGGAGTGGAGGACTCAGAGGGGAGTTTGGCGTTCACACAGGGGGATGGGAGGGGGATGGGAGGGGAGAAGGGGGAGGCACTGGGAGAGGAGGAGGGAGGGGGTAAAAGAAAGGGGAAGGGGGAGGGTGCATGGGGGACTAGAGAGGGGTGGAGGAGAGAGAGGACCAGGGTACTTACTGAGCTTGTATGATGGAGAAAAAAATAAATAAAATTTTTAAAAAAGACTCATTGTCATCCTAAACACACTGCCTTCCTTTCTACTCTTCCTTCTCTCTCTGTCTCTGTCTCTGTCTCTGTCTCTGTCTCTGTCTCTCTCTCTCTCTTCTCTCTCTCTCACACACACACACACACGTACCCCTCATCTACATGTTCCTTTTCTCTCTCTCATACTAAGGACTGATACCTTGGTTCAGTCTCAGACACCCATTAGTTCCATTTTTCTTTCTGCTTGCTCTCTGCCTCCTCAGCAAATTTCTTTTTTCCTCCTTTCTCCCAACTTTCCTCAGGATTCTAACTTACCTCCACCAATCCCCTTGAAGTAAAGTACCTGCTGGTGGCAAAAGCCTAGGACCAAAACTGTAACATCTGCTGGAACTGTTTGCTTTCTCTAGTGGCCACAGAAACTCCCTCATTTTTCATCAGCTTTTTTCTTCTGTTTCTATAACCCCATCAAAACCAAATATACCCAGGCTTCCCCATCCATCTTAGGAAACAAGACAAAACCACTCTCATTTAGCCTTGGCAGCATGCCTGCCCCACCTTCCTCCTTCCTGTCCCCTACCCCCTCCCTACCATCAGACTCTCTTTCCATCTCAACACCCCCCCCCAAGCTTAAGCGCTCCTAACTTGTCTCTGCTTTCTTTCACCAAACTCATTTCTTACATCCCTAAAGTTCTGTTTCTGAGGCTGTCTCCTGTCACCACCCTCCCAAAGATTTCCTCGAAGCATTTGAGCCCCTCCCTCCTTCACCTTCTGCATCCGAAGTACCCTGGAATGGACCCTGCAAGTGTTCCTTAACTCCCACCGTGTTATCTAGGCCTGCTTTTGATATATCCTAAATCTCCTGTATCTCTTCCTCCTTCCTTCAGCGTTCTCCAGCCATACTCAGAATGTTTTCACGAAGTGCCTTTCTAAATGACTATTGTTGTGGTTTGCCTGCACGCTGTTGATAATTCATGACCCAGCAGTTTACAGGAACAAGAGGTTTTATTCTGATATACAATTGTCCAGTTACAGTTGTTATCCAGCTTGGCAGGAGATCTCCTATCAACATCGGGAGCTGAGGGAACTGGTCACTTCATATCAACAGGACTGCTGAGAAAGGGAAAATCCTCACTTGCCAGACAGCATGTTTGTCCAAGTGTATAGAAGACTGCTAACTTACTAGACCAGCTTCCTCCATCATATCCACCTGCCTAGAGGTAAGGTGAGATGGAGCCAGAGTCTGATAATAGGGAAGAGACAGGAACCAGGAAGGAGGAAGGTTGGGGGTGGGTATGCTGCCAAGGTTAAACAAGAGTGGTTTTGTTTTAGTCCCACCTACTGTTGGCTGGATCCTCCCTCACTGATGAGAGCATCTTCTACAGACTTGCTCAGTACTTAACTATTAATGCTTCACAAACGTGCCCAGAACTCAGCCTTCAATTGTCAAGTTGTTGACACCTGTAATTGATGAGCACAACTATCCATACTGAGTCATGGGATGGCATTGCAAGCTTCAGCTCTGCATGCCAGTCTGCAAGGCACCTGCCCTGCGCCTGCTGTCACAGTCCCAGAGATCCCCAGCTACATTTCCCTCCATGAGCAGCTTCCAAAATGGAGAAAGTTTAGTTCCTTCTTCAAGGCCTTCGCCAACCATCTCCGATTCTTGGACACTACTTTTATTTTCCATTTTATTCTGTTTTCCATTTTCATTTCATCTCATTGGGTGGGATCTCCTTATGTTGCCTAAGTTGGTCTTAAACTCCTGTTCTCCAGCAATTATTTCTCCTTCCTCTCACTCCGAGTGTTGGGATTACAGGTTTGGTATAAGATTTGATACTCACTTTAGAGACTTTTCAGCAAGATCCTTTTCCTTACCTTAAAGCAGAACTAATCCTCTCCTGACCACACCTCTCTGCTTCCTGTCACTCTAATCTGTAAGTATATGTGGTTGTCGTGACTGCAGTCTTCCAGGCATGTTTCTCTCTGTCCAGCCTGCTTGGTAGATATCTGGCACCTACCACGTGTGAGCTCTCCCTCACTGCTCCATGCTCGTGTTTCTTCTGTTCTACCTTCCTTTCATTCCCTAAGTCATGGTCCCTTCGCACATCTGACCCATAAGGAGGAGAAGCCACTAGCCCTCCACACTTCTTCTTAAACTTCTCTTTCTCTGTAGCATCCACTCTCAGGCTTTGCTTCTGGCTCTTCATTTGCTTGGGTTCTACTTCCTTTGCCTGTGTGCAGTGTCATCCATCCAACAAGCACTGGCTGTTTATTCTGCGTCTCTACATCTCTGTGTAAGAAATGTGAAGAATTCATGTTCTTCTGCATCATGTCCTCCCGGTCAGATTCCCCTCACTGCCCTGTAACAGAGTATACTCATGAAGGCCACTTTTCACTATTCCCATACCTTTATTTAGTCCACAAATAACTTTCTCTACTTATTCTACTTCTGTACCAAGTATGGCATTGATTTCTACACGCCAGCTATATATGAACTTATAGACTGGATGAAATTCATCGATAAAACTGGGATACTTGGGCAATGAGCAGGGAGACATCTGATGATTCTGCCTTGACAACAGGAATGTCCCGGGCTTTCCAAGGCCAACCAGTGCATCCATCCTTCCTAAGTGCAGCCTTGTTACTGGAATTGTGCTTCATCAAGTTCTAGCCCTTAAACGTGTTGCCACTTCAGAATGCTGACAGAATCATATCCTGAGTAGTGTCATTCCAGCTAAGTGATTTCCAGCAAATCTCCCTGCTTTAAGAATCAGAGTCGGGGCTGGCTCAGGGGTTAAGCCTCTGCCTTGCAGGCAGAAGGTCCTGAGTTCGGATCCTAGACCCCACGTATAGATGCCAGGCTGAAACGGGGGCAGCCTGCGTTTCTGGTCCTGGTAGGGCGGAGCCTGTGAATCCCGGGGCAGAGTAAACAAGGAGGTGGAGGCGTCCATGGTGGTTCCCGAATTCGCCTGTGGTTCTACACGCACATGCACGCACACACATACACACACACACACACACAATTGAATAAACAATAATAAAAAAAATTTAAAAAAAGAATCAGAGTCATATTCTTCCTCCTGGAGTGTACCCCCAAGTCTCTCTGGCCCAAAATCTTTGTCCCATCTGCCATCAAGTATATGTTGGAGATTTGTGTTCTATTAAAAAACCTGACCCATTTCTCTTCCAGGCCTCACCTGTAGGAATAGGATTCTACTTCTTAAGTTTTATTTTTCTGCTCTACATCCAGTCCCACTCAAAATTCATTTTCGCAAGGTCTCATGCCATGACTTTGACAGCTCAAGGGAGAAAACAGTCTATCCCAAAGCCAAATATGAGTGTCTCAGCTTATTTTTATTCCGCATTATTTACAAGGAAAAAAAATATTGAATGGGGGATTATGGCTTTCATCCTTATAGTATCCCTCACATTTTAATCTCTAAGCATGTAACAGCTATATAATTCCTGCCATCTGTATCCTTCAAATACAAGTCAGGATTAACACATGTAACTTTTCTTTGAAGAAAATAAGGCTTATGGATTATCAAAATGGCTCAGTGAGTAGAGACATTGGCCATGCAAGTTTGGTAGCATGAACTTGAATCCCCCAGCTCATGTGAAGACAGAGGAAGAGAACCAAAGCCCACAAAGTAGTCCTCTGACCTCCGCATACGTGCCATAGTTGGTATATATATGCATACATACGACCACAATAACAAATAGAAGAAAGAGAAGATTGAGTCCCCAGTTTTAGAGTCAAGCCCCCCACATCACGTGATCTCCTTAGTTTGGACCACTCAAGAAAGAGTCGTATCCTGATGGGTGCGGGAGCCAGAGCCTGAGCAATATTTTTTACATGTCAAACCAGCAAGAGATGGAGAGAAAGAAGCTGGAATCACGGTCCCTTTTCAGGGCACATCCAAATGGCCTGAAGACCTTCCACCAGGCCCTGCATTTTTTTTTTCATTCAATTGTGCGTGTGTGTATGTGGGTGTATGTTGTGTGTGTGTGTGTAGAACCACGGGCGAATTCGGGAACCACCATGGACCGCCTCGATCTCCTCCTTGTTTACTCTGCCCCAGGATTCACAGGCTCCGCCCTACCAGGACCAGAAACACAGGCCGCCCTTACTTCTGCAGGGCGTGTCTGTGGGGGTCTAGGATCCGAACTCAGAACCTTCTGCCTCCAAGGCAGAGGCTTAACCACTGAGCTACCTCTCCAGCCCCCAAGCCCCATTTTTTAAAGTTCCATTTTACCTCCCACTTAGCACCATCCCATACCAACCCTTTGCAGGCAGACTATTGACAGTTTCTAGAACCACAACTGGAGTGGAGAAGACACCATAAGATGCTGAAGTGCCTGGCAGGATGTGCAGACTGGGATTAAGGAACTGTGCCCGGCTGTCTCCACAATAACAGTATCAAGGACTCTGGGGACTTTCTCTGTAAATAATGTGCACTTGGGAAAAGCTTTTTCATGTTTCAATGGGCTTAGAGTTTCTCAAAGGAAAAAAAATCTGGTATTTTCTATTATCTACTGTATGTTTGTTTGTTTTGCTTCAACAGATGTGTTCTTTTTAAAAGTCTCAAGAGATCTGGGCACCAGGTGCCTGTGCTTACGGATGCCTGTGCAGGGCCTTGGGGGGGGGGGGTCCCCCTTTGCACCCAAGTGGCTCCCTCTTCTGGCCATCCCCAAAAGCGCGCGGCGCAGGGAGCGATTCCCCGTGCTCCTGGGGACAGAGACCAGAGGGCGAAGAAAAGCTGTTGCCAGCTTCGGGAGATAAAAGCGGAGATGGAAGATGAGCTCCTCTTCAACCCAATTATCACATTTGGCTTAATCGGGTTT
The DNA here is from genome assembly GCA_023101885.1 of Typhlomys cinereus. Taxonomy (NCBI): domain Eukaryota; kingdom Metazoa; phylum Chordata; class Mammalia; order Rodentia; family Platacanthomyidae; genus Typhlomys; species Typhlomys cinereus. The sequence goes on along the minus strand of JALPQD010000067.1, from coordinate 5,950,271 downwards.
GTGAGCCTCCCCTGATCAGAGTCCGCGGAGGCCCACCCTTGCGTCCTGACTCGGCGCTGCACACAGGGGACAGTCGCGTTCCTTTCTCCCTGCGCGCCCGGCGCGCGGTGGCTGCGGCGAGGTGATCCCGACACGCCCGCCCGCGGTCAGTCCCACGCCCGGAGCTCCGCCAAGCCGCGGAGGAAGGAGACGGCGGTTCGGTTCATTAGAAAGAGTTGCCAGAAAGCGCTCCGAAAGTGAACAATTAATTTCGGCTGTCAAAACAGATACTGGAGAAGCTCGGGTAGATTGCAAGCATTTTTCCTCCGCCAGCAAATCCAAGGCTTTGTCGGTGATAAGAGATGGGGCAGATTCTGGGGATGTTTGTGAGACCATATTACTCAGTGGTTAGACTGCCGTGGGCTCGAAGATCGAATGGCCTGCCTTGTGCGTCCAGTTTGGTCTTTCTCTGGCCGCACCCACAGGCCTTTTATTTAACTCCCTGGAGCCCCAAGCGTCCGGTCTGTGGATTGGGGGTAACACAGGAGAAAAGAAAGGGAGGGAGGGGCATGCTGAGTGCTGAGAGTTGGGGACATGGCTTAGTTGATGAAAGGCTTGCTTCTCAAGCAGTAGGACCTGAGTTCCAATCCCAGAACCCACCTAAAAAAATCACGTGTGGTGGTTCACCCGTGCAATCCCAGGCTTGGCAAGGTAGAGACAAGAGGATGCCTGAAGGTAGGTCACTGGCGGTTCTGCCCAACCAATAGAGGAGCTCCAAACCAGTGTGAGACCCCGTCTCAAGAAAAAAAAAAAAAGCGGTGAAGGCTACTAAATTCCCCCTGAAGATCACTTCCTTTGGGGAAACATTTGCTGGTAAGCAGTAATTTATTGACTCAGTAAAAGTGCCCCTTGTGGTGTGAAAGCTCTAAGCAGAGAACTTTTGTTCTCAGCTTTGTCCCCCTCTCTCCCTTCTCCCCAGCCAGGCGCAGGGTGGATGACACATGCATAAGTACAATGGAATTTGTAAAGCCAGAAGCAGAGTATTTTGCAAAATTAAAACTTTCTTATAAATCTTTAAGAAAATGCATCTGTGTCAACACAATAAAAATAATACCCCAACCTACTGGTTTTCATCTTCCAGCCCCAGCTAGGCACCAAGTCCTTAACCCTTCCGTGGCCAAGGCTCTGGGAGCATAAACACTCCCTAGGCCCTCCTCCTGAAGCAGGAACTGCCTCCCCTTCGGTCAGGACTTCCCAGATGACTGGAGAAAGCCCTATCTTAAAAGCGCCTTGCACAGTAATAATCATTATCAAGGATCATTCATCTTCATAACTTAGAAGAGTAGGTATTTTTTCTGGTTTGTTTTAAAAAGAAAAGAAAACCTCCCTCTATGCTTCTGGCTCCCATTCCCAGCTCTATTCCCACTGACACGTCCCATACGGCTAGGAACAATTTATGTCAACACTCGCTGACAACCTGTGGAGCTGGGCCATGGCGCAGGCCTGTGGTCCCAGCTACTTGGGGGGCTAAGGCAGGAGGAATGGGAGTTCAAGGCCTGCCAAGGTGACAGAGTAAGTTCAAAGCTCGCCTGGGCAACTTAGTTGGGAGCCTGTTGCCAAATAAGGAAAGGAAAGGGAATGGGGTGGTAGCTGGACAATGAAGTACTTACCCTGGGGTTCAAAAAACTGGAGCCTGGGGAATCTCTGCTCCTGCCACTGTTTCTCACGCAATATACTTTTTCTCCTGTCCTTCATGATTACAGAACTTCGGTGTCCTTGCAGAACTCAAGTGCCGGGTAAGAGATGATACTACTCACCCTCCTTTAGCCAATGAGATTGTAAGTGTGAGAAAGACCTTTTTTAATGTTAACTGACCCTGCTATGGTGGAGTGTGTAGGCTTTGGGTCCTTTGCCTTCCTCTTGCTTACTAAACCATGACTATGGTGACCAGTGCTCCAGCTACTATTTTGGACTATGTGACAAAGTTGAGGATGGAAGCCATGCATTTAAGTGATGAAAGCAATTCCCTGATGACTAAGGAATCACCAGAGAAACACATGGCAAACTCTAGGTTGTGTTTTCAATTTCCAATCTCTCGTTTAAACCGTCACTATTTGCAGGCTTTCTGTTTTAAGCAGACGAACCTATTTTTTTTTCTTCTATTTTGGTCCCAGTACAGATGTTCTGCATTGGTCCATCTGAGAATCTGTGCTCAGAGTTCATTTTATCAAGAATAAATGTGACATTGTTGATCACTATGACCCCACTAAACCTTTTGTACAGCTTACTAAAATATACCATCCAAGCAAGTTTGTTCAGCAGGGTTAATAACTGTCGCAAACTCATTCTCCAAAGACACCATTAATTTTGATTGGAAAAAAATTGTGATTACACATCCCCCATTTGATTTGGTGAACTATTTCACCAATGTGAGAATAAAGGTAAATGGGTAAGTAAAAATTCGAGAAAATGTCATTTTTGTGTAAAAGAGATGAACTTCTTCCTCTAGCATACTGCTGGTGTTGACGCCACTAATTATCATAGTTTATAATGATTTCAGTAAGATTTCTGTTATTTAGAGACATGTTTATCTACGTCTCCATTTTTAGTGCTAAATATTGCATCTGTCAAATGGGAAATGAACAGAAAATATTTACAACTATTTAATAAATCTAATCAGTGTAATATAATGATTGTAGTCATTATTAATAATTCCTGAATCCTTTCTATGTAGTGAGTCATTTTTGAAATTTTAGAAGTCTATATGAGTAGGCTCATATATACATATATATAATGTCAATATTATATTGAAGGATTTATGTCACAAGCACTCTAAAAGAAGCCATTGGATATAATGTCATGATCAAAAGACCCTCTTCTCCTTTTTTACTCCCAACATTAAGTTCATAGAGCCTGAACTAGCTTCTAAATATCTTGTTGAACATTCTTTTTGGAAGAAATACTTGGATCTATTGCATACATGCAGGAAAATAATATATGTAGTTATGGAGCCCACAAAGTCTGGCCCCATAAAAGGAGCTCTGTTGCTTACCATGTCTATTTACCCATCCCATACCAATATGTTATCCACTCCCTTGTGCAATAAATGTCAAAGTGTTAGGTAACACACAATGTAGACAGACATTGTAACTGTGGAGAAAGAGATATATAGAAGCTAATACTGCTTGTCCCTATTAGACAAACATACTAAACCAAATCTTCAGAATAATCTGGAGGAATGCTAAAAGGCAGAGGCTGCTCAGAACATTCCTCAAAATGTCTTTAATTGCTTTGCTGGCCTCTGCTCCATCATATCATTCATTGCTAACTAGGAAACAACCTTTCACAAATGCTAGCTCTATGATAAGTTTCTAATTAATACAAGTAAGCTTGCAGAAATAAAAATAGCATGCTTTTTTTTGGGGGGGGGGGTGATTGGAGAGATGATTCCGGAGTTAAGTCTTTGCTTCACAAGCAGGAGGATCTGAATCTCGAATAAAAATACCAAGCAGAAATGGCAGTGTCTGCACTTTCAGCCTTGGAAGGCAGAGCCTGGGAATTCCCAAAGCAAAGCAAAAATGATGATTCACAAAGTCACCCTTGGCACACAGTGCCTTCTGATACACACCTTCATACACTCCCACCCACATACACGTACACACGGGCACCTATACACATGAAAAACATAGCATGTTTTTAACAAAACTGTTATCCATTTATTTGGAAAAATCATTTGCTCACTGACATGTCAGGGGGGTTCCTGATCACTAGTAACTCATCCCCAACAAATTCCAGTAGTCAACTTCAAGTAAAAGATGAAGCCCAAAGTGAATGCGTAATTTTCTTTAAACATAAACCAAGCATTCTTATAAAAATAATGGCTATAAATTCTGGGGAGAAGCTAAACTTTTTTTTCCCTTAAGTAGGGAGACCATGAACTGAGCCATCCAATCAAGGGTTTTTATGTAACCCTAAATCTTCTACCTTCCTTTGCATGTTATTATTGTCCAATGAACATTAATCACTAACAAGGGCAAAAAAGTTTATTATATGTAGATATAGTATATCCCAAAAACTAATTCTCAGTGTAATTTTTTAATATATCTGATGTTTTAGGTATGAAATAAAGGAAGTTCTAAAACTGGACCAGAACCTCTGATACTTTAATACTATCACAGCAACAAGAAGTAAAATAAACATTGCCCTGTGTAGATAATGTGTGTGATTTCAAAGGACAAGAATAAAGACATGGCAGTCCAAGCATCTTTTTTCTCAAAATTAGCCCATCATATTCCTAAAACTTTTGGAATAACTCTAATACAATCAAAGCTGGATTAAATTTTGAGAAGATTTGTAAGTTAGAAAGGAAAAACTAAGTCATCACTATCAAGATGGAAGTGGGGGGGGCAGTTTCTAGAAGTCTGAGGGAATCTTGGAAGCTCAGTTTTGGATTTGAACTTCAAAGTGTAAAGAGTCCCAGAACCACACACAGCACCTACAACACAATAGTGAGTCAGTAAATAGTTGCATAATGACAGAGCACAGTAAAATGTTCCTGGATTCTTTCATATTAAATCACAGCTCCTCCTAAGCAAGCTATAGAACCTCTCCAAATCTTGGTCTTTTCATCAGCACAAAAGAATTACCTAGTACATAACACAGCATTGTGTCTATGAACTCATCAGGTTTAGGACTATGCTTTCATTAACACAACTTCAGAACACAGATCATGGAACCAGGCATTTTCATTAGATGGCATTTTAGTATCTTCCAGCTTTGAAGTTCAGGAGACTGGAGGAATACATGAAAAAAAAAAAAAAGAAAAATAGAACTCAAATTATCAAATTAAGTGACAAAGTTGGAAGAGGTATGGAAGAATTATGTGAGGGTCGTCTGCCTGATTTAATATAGTAAAGTCATCTTTAAGCCAAAGGCATAAACGAAAAAATGTCCAAAAAGAGTTAGAAAAATATAAAATTCTATTAGACCCTGAGGAAAATTAACTGCCCTCTCAACCAAAGTGCATGGATTCAATTTACTCATATTAGGAGGAAAAGTTAGTTACATGACTTATCTAGAACCTAAGGGAGCCAGCCCAGAAAAGACATGGATTTGATGTTTCCTTTATCATAATGACTCATAGAAGGGACTTGAAATGTTGAAATGGGAGACAGGCTCCCCTTCAATTCAGTTATCCCAAGGGAAGCCCACCTCTTTTTTTAACCAAATGTACAGGTAAATTTGCAAACACCATCTATTAAATTGGATGTTGCTGCTGACTTTTTAATTTTTCACAGGTGGAATATTTAGGAGAGGTTCGTTTTGGTTGTGTTTATTTGTTTGCTCGTAGGGCCTCAATCTTAGCTCAGGTTGGCCTTAAACTTTTGATCAATTTCCTCAACCTCCTAAGTGATGGGATCATGGTGGGATTACAGGCATGCACCACTTTGACTGACTTGTTAATGGGAAAGAAAATTTAGATTATAATAAAAAGATAAAGTAAGTCAAACCTATTAATTTTTATATTAAGTTAAAATAGTTTTTGCAATCATTGAAACAATCTGTGTTTGCTATTTTTAAATGTATAAGTTACATGAATTGCAGTTATAAAGTATCTAACAAGTTATCCTCTGCATGAATTTAAATGAGTAATTGAGCAGTTAACTTGCATTTGTTGATGTTCATCAAATGAAGCCAATAGGGAAAATAGGTTTGTACCCATAGAACAAATAGAATATGAGCAATTAATAAAACTTACAAATAAATAAAATGATTAATATTATATGGAATGGTGTATTTAAATTTTTTCCTATTAGAGAAAGTTAAAGGTTTCCTTTAATGAAATTGAATGCATTACATTGATAAAAAATCAATGTACAAGATTTAAAGGGCATTTAAATTGCAAATACTTATTAAGGGACATTCATCTACTCAACTTAAATTGAAGAAATGTTAAGCAAAGACTCTCTTGAAAGTGATCATTATAAGTAGATTGATAAGTAGAATAGAACTCACAAACTTAGTCATTCAGTGTCTTTATTGAGTGTCTTCGATCTGTCAAGCATAATTCCAAGTACTAGAGAAAAGAAATCAACAAAAATAAAGAGAAAAAGTTTTCTTCATGGGACATACATCCATTAAACCTTAAAGATCTGAAAAAGCTCTTAATGAATATTTTTGCTTCCATATGTTATATACTAACGTTAAATAAATTGTTCAGGTGGTTGCACACACCTGTAATCATAACCCTTGAGAGGTTAAGGAAGGAAGATTAAGTTCAAGACAAGCCTGGAGTGCATAATGAACTCACAACAGAACAACAGAAGATGGTCATAATTGGTCTCTTCATCCCCAAAATTTCCCCTTTAACAAGTGTTGCCATTTGTCCTTGTATGATCAGCTCCTCGTTCATATACAGCTCCCAAACAATATGTGGCTAAGTATGAAATCCTTTTGTGTACTGACTAGATTTTAATGACTCAAAGATAATCAAAATAATCAAATTATTCTTAAAATATAGAGATCTTTCGTGGTAAGAGCTAGGAGATATTTCCATTTCAGATAATTCTACTAAATTGTGTTTCTTCTAACACCCAAGTTTAAGGAATAAACTTTCGGATGGAGGGAAGAAAGGAAACTACCTTTGAAGATAGAAATATTTGTACAGAAAGGGAAAATTGATGGATGGGAGTAACTGGATATTCAGGATTAGGACTGGGAATTGAATGGGTGTTTGGTGCAAAAAGAATGGTAAAACATAAAACATGCAAAGAATCCTCAACTCTCCAAAACAATCTCCACAAATGATGGAGATAGAACTGCATTGTTGCTTTCCCAAGTATATTATATGTTCCTAAAAATCAGAAGTCAAAACTACTTTTTCTGAAAGTCTCATTGGAGCACATAAGGCTTTTGCAAAATGAAATTCAAAAGATCATTATTTCCATGGGAAAATGTTTCTGTCATTCTGAACAGTCTACTTACAACCAATCCTTTGAAGCATATCCTATTTCTAAATTGAGCGTTATTTTGATAGCCAGAACTCATGAAAATCACACCCAAGGCAGTCCCTGAAAATTCTAGAGAACGTGCCAAAACCCAACAATGACCTGAACTATCAGCTTTTCAAGGTAAGTCCAAAGCTAGCAACCCTATCCTTTCCTGGCCATCTTTACCCAAGTTGTCACAATATCCACACTGCTTGTCTGTGGACATTGCTGCTGGCCCTGGTGGCAGCTCTTCTCTATCAATTTGCAGCAAATACAAATAAAAAAAATTGCATGTTCTGCTTGAAATATATCATAAATATAAGTAGTGATAAGCAATTAAATGAACAAAGAGGGGCCAAGGGACATTACTGGCCAGCATGCAGTAGACACTGTGCTCAAGAAGATGCCAAGAAAGATGCCAATTCCTACCTGGGTTCTTGAGTTAGTAAGGTAAGGCACAGGGTTATCAATAATGTTAACAGATGACCAGGCTCTGGCTTTAAATTGGTAAATGAAAATTTCATTTAAAAAAAGAGTCATCACACCATTATGAAGAAAATATGCTCTTGATGATGGACTTTAAAACAGTGTCTTCTCAAACCATATTGTATTGAAGTAAAACACCACAGATGACAGTTCTTGAAAATGTCTCTAAATAGATCCATATATAAACCAGGCTGAGTTATGAAGGGGAAATAACTTTAATAAGACAGTATTAACCAGGTTGCATATCATTTAAGAAAGGTGGGCTATAAAAATGTCTTGATTGTCAGCTGACCATTGGTAATTTTAGTGTTCTCAATATTTGTATTAGAGTGAGGTAGACAGTTTAAAAAAAAACTCTCCATTAGACAGACTTAAATTTTTGTAATAATATTTAAGGAAATGATAACATTATGAAAGAATGAAATAGCTGATTCATGCCTAACTTTGTACAACTCGAATATAAACTTTAAAATATTAGAAATTATAACATTTGAGTGCATATAACGCTTTGTACATTAAGATGAGTTGCATGCTGTCCATTTCCTCTGTGCACTTTCAGTCATCTTAAATAAACAATATATACAGCCTCAACAGAACAGCAGTGCATCCAAAGCAAATGTGCATTTAAATTATTTCTCCTGGCCCAGTCTTTATTTTTCTTGCTTATCATTTATATTACCATTTATTATCATTCCCACCCTTTCTTTGACAGTTTGTAGTTCTCTGAACCAGACAAGCAACAGATTTAGACAGGGAAACAGCAAACCACTTAGGATAACCCAATATTTTCTGGAATAATCAGTACACCTTCCTTGGTTTCAACCATTTCATAGTCATCTGATAAGAGGGGAGGTTTGCTTTTCAAAGGGTTTTGTCATGGCAAAGTTCCCATTGCAGATTCAGGGAAACTTAGTGAATTTTGACTAACGTCAGACAAATATTTATTTCCCTGTGTGCTTTCTCCTGCTTCCTTCTGGAAAAATGAATCCCACCTTTTGCTCTTTCCTTAGGGCCTGTCCCTCAGACTCCATCCCATGCTCAGCGTAAGTAACACTGGGCTCTTTTCACAGTTTCTCATTACTAAGTTTTAAAAACACCACCTAACTGGTAATTACAATCCAAAACAATTCTTTGAGGGGGAGCCCTGGGCTATTGCTGACTGGTAATCTTTCAGGAATGTCAGAGAGAGGGGAGGGGACATGGATGTTAAGAAACTTCAGAGGCATAAGCTCCTGCTTGCTTCCTTTCATCCTCTTTTCCTGCTCTGGACCTGGCCCTTTATCTCCATCCTCAGGTGGGGCCTGAGATCTCCCCTCCTGAAGTAGCCTTCTGTACCTCTCCTCTTTCCTCTTACCTTCATTACAGAGTTTCCCACCCCTAGCCATTAAAAACAAAAACCAAAAAAAAAAAAAAAAAAAAAATCACTTTGGCCTGCAAAGAAGATGTTTGAATTGTGGCAAATTCTGCTTAAAGAAATCAATTAGAAACAGATATCTCCAAGAACTTTTGGGTGGGCTACTTCCATCCTGTGCTGGTCCACCTCAGTGTCACCCCGTCAGAGGCAGGCCTTCCAGTCTCTCATTATCCTAGAGGGGGTTCCATACTGACTAATTCTTGTCATTCCATCCATACCAAACCCTCTTCACCCCATCAGCAACAGTAAAAGCATCCAGAGAGAGACTTAAACCCACAGCAGTGGGATGGGAGTTCCCAGTACCCTGTGTGGAGAGAGGACTGACCAGAGCTACTAAATTCATGGGAATACACTAGTGGAGGAAGAAAGCCACTTGGACCAACTCTCTCAAAGCTCTTTTAAGGGCGGGACCCCTTCTGACTTTCCAGTTCCTTTAGCCAATCTCTCCCAACACTTTCTATACTGGAGCTGAAAGACTGGAGATGTGACATGGCTGGAAACACCCCATCTTCTTTACACCACACCACCCAGGATACAGGCAAAGTCGATTGATTCTTTCTCCTACGTTGCCCTTTTTAAAACTTTTTGCTTAATCCATGGAACGCTTGAGAAACCTCCACCTCCTAGGAAACGCAGAGAGACATGTTTAAAAAAAATCAAAGTCAAAATAAAACAGGAAGGAGAGGAAGAAAGGAAGGGAAAGACGGATGGGGGAGAGAGGGAGAGAGAGAGAGGAGAGAGAATAAATAAGAGAGAAAGAAAGAATGAATAAGGGGGAAGAGAGAGAGAGAGAGAGAGAGAGAAAGAGAGAAATTCCTTTTTGTCTTTCCAGGGTAGCCAGGCAAACTTTGAAAGTCCATAGCTCCCTCTGGGTTGGCAGGTGGAAGGTTCCAGGAGGGCTGGACTTCCTCCTTTTCTACCCGGCTCCCCCTTCCAGGCTGTCCCCCACCCGCGGCCTCCTGGGAGGCCAGCTCCAGCTCCAACTCTCTGCAATCAGGCCTCCGCTACGATCCCCGGGCCCAGGCGGCGGGCCCGGCGCCGCTACCTGCAGCCGCAGGACTCCACCACCATGTCCTCATACTGCTTGTAGACCACGTTATTGCCCGCGTCGATGTACAGGATGCTGATGGGAGTCAATTTGGTGGGCACACAACAGCTGGGCGGAGTGGAACCCGGGTCCATAGAGTTCATCAGCGTCTGGATGATGGCGTGGTTGGTGGGCTCCAGGTGCGAGCGCAGCGGGAAGTCGCACACTCCCTCGCAGTGGTACGCCTCGTACTCTAGGGGCGCGATAATCCAGTCGTCCCAGCCCAGCTCCTTGAAGTTCACGTGCAGGGGCTTCTTGCTGCAGCGCAGCCTGGACTTCTTGCCGTGCCGCTTGCCGTGGCGGCTGGCGAAGGCCGTGCGTCGCCGCCGGCGGCCGGGCGAGGGCAGCCAAGGCCCGGCGTCCGGGGCGCCCGACGGCGGCGGCCACGACCCCTCTGCGCCCGCGGCCTCGGCCGAGCCCAGCTGTTCGCGCATCTCGGCGAACAGGTTCTTGCGCTGGGATCTGGTGAACACCACGAGCAGGGCGCGCTCCTGGGGCGGCCGCACCCTCCGGCCGAAGCCCAGACTCCGCAGGTCCGGGGGCGGCGGCTGCTGGGGACTCCGAACGCGCGCCTCGGATTCCCCGGGGTCCGGCTCGCCCCACGCGGCCCGCAGCTCCAAGCACAGCTGCTTCCAGGGCTGGTGGCGCAGACCCTGCCACACGTCGAAGACTTCCCAGCCAGGCCGGGCCGGCCCCCTGCGGATCCAGGGTCCTGGCGTCCAGCAGCAGGGGGGACAGACAGGGAAAGAGCTGCACGTGCAGAGGCCCGGCCGGGGGCCCCCAGGGCGCTGCGGGCGCCTGGCGATAGAGCCGCAACTCTGCGCCCACCAGTTCTTCTTTGTCTGAAAGCGTGGACACATCAAACAAATACTTCTGTCTCCGGAGAGGAGTGTGCGAGAGATCGTCTGCGAGATAAAAAATAATTACAGTCAGTTTCACTTAAGGGGAGATCAGCCCGGTGCTCTTCAGCAGGCCCCAGGAGGAAGAAGGCGGGAGGGGGCGGACTGTCCGGAGAGTTCATCTCTGCCGCCCTAGGGGACCCCCTCGACTGCTCTCAGACCTCCCGGCCCACCCGGTACACAGAGAAGGGAGGGGCCACGCCCGGACAGTTCCACACACACACACACACACCCTCTGCTCCCAACTCCTTGCCTCCGCTCTGGCCTCCCAGGGTGGAAGTCCGGCTGCTGGCCAGGCGGTTGCGGCCAGCGGTCTCTGGGTTTCTCTCACCCCAACAGGCTCTGTAACCGCTAATGTCCCTTTGTGGTCGTAACTCTGGGCTAAGCTCCCCCAGATCTCCCGTCAATAGGCTCAATCTCATCACTCACGTCTCAAATGTCCCCTCCGGGGAAAGGCCATCTCAGACCACCCTGATCCAAAATAACCTCCCTGGGCCACTATCGAAGGACCTGCCTTAATCTTCCTGGCTTTGGAAATTGTCCACAAGCACGTACTTGATATTCGCCGTCTTGATCTGGCTTTCCCGACTGCATGCCACCTTCCTTTCTTCCGCTAGCCCACGTGAGGGAAACGGGCGACAAGCCCTCTCTCTCCAGACTCAAAACTCTGACTGACCTAGGTAGAGGGCGCACTGCTCGGTCGGTGTGAAATTTCTATAGCAAAGATGTGTAATCTGACCGTTAAAAACTACCGCTGCTGGGCAGCGCTTCAGCGAATTGAACCTGGGCACCCAGCTTTGATAAGTTTAGTATGAACCTCTGACCTTTGAACTTCAAAATGATTTAAAGGTGCAGCTCTTCTGTAGACCCACTAATCCAGAGTAACACTGATAGATTCTAACAGGCAATTTTGCAACAGGTCCAGCGCCATTTAGACGGAATAAAGAGCTGCCAATCATTTCTTTAAAAAAAAAAAAAATCCCTTCCTTTGCAACAAATGAAAGAACAATGGGACTCAGGGGTGGGGTGGGGAATGAACAAACCTGCACATCAGACATCTACCTGTGGGAGATCAGTATTCATGGAATCTCAGTCAGGGAAACTTTGAGCACACAGTAGAATGCCTCATCCCTCTCACCACCATCCAATCTAAAACTGTTTTGCAATGGATCCTGAAGGTACATTTCTTAATTACAAGTGAGAAAAAGAAAACTCGGGGCACAGAGTGGCAAGCTTTAAAATGCCACGGCAAATTCTTTAGGACCAAGACAAAACTGGACCTCCACACGCACCTTTTTTTTTTTTTTTTTTTGACACATTTGTGCTTGTGAAGCCAAGCTCACTTGGATGTGCAAGGCAGAAAGCTAACCAGATTTTTCTCGGCTGCTTTCCCATAAAATGTTTACAATCCAGCAAATACAAAAATCCCCAAAGCCTCCAGCTTTCCCCAGAAGCTAGTAAAGTTTGGGTCGATTTCAATAGTAAAAGTGTCACTAGGTCCTGTCCAATGACCCTCACTACCTGTGCAGATGTAGCCCGGGGGCACTGGCTCTGGAGTCTCAATCTCAGCGGAGCCACGAGCTCTGGGCTGGCCACAGCTTAGGCTGCTTCTCACACACACAAGCCCCAACCTGAGCCGGAGCTTCGAGAAGGGTGAGAGAGGTGAAAAGGAAAAGGCCGCTGCAGGCAGTTGATTTATGGAAGTCACAACCTTCAAACCAGCCAGGGTCACGATAAAGATCAGAGGGGAATTCAGCACACTTTCTTCTTCTTAGAAAGCTGCCCCTGATGATACTTAACCTCTGCCCAGATCTCTGGACCTAACACCTTTAGGCTTCACTTTCCTGCCTCTCTCCCCAACTCATAGAGAAAGACAAGGACAAAGTGGTTCTTGTTGCACCAGTTAAATGTTATCAGAGCTAACGTAGTTCTAATCTCTGTCTTACCTGCACAGTAAGGTAGAAATTTGTTCCCATTTTTCAGGGCCTAAAAAGTCAGGCAGCTGTAAGTGGTGAGTCTAGATCCATACTTAGTCTAGTTAGTTTCAAAACTGGAGCATTTTGTCAACATTGTATTTGAGGTATGGGATTCTAAAAGCAACCAAGAGTAACTAGAGGTTAAGTATTTGCAAAGCTAGCCGGAATAAACCCTGGTGCCCTTAGGAAATCATTTCTATCTCTGCTCATGTAACTTGGTAGAGTCTCCCCTGGTTAGAGAATACATACGGATATAAAGAATGATGATTTAATTCTCCTGCAATACAGAAAGATCAATGCTTTCGTTTTCATTCTTTCTTAAAGTGCAAAATAATGGGGTGAGGGGGCGCATTGATGAGATGGTTTAGCAAGTAAAAGCGCTGACATGCAACCAGGAGATTCCTGGAGAAGCCCACATACTAGAAAGCAAGAACTGATCTCTCTCTCTCTCTCTCTCTCTCTCTCTCTCTCTCTCTCTCTCTCTCTCTCTCTCCCCTCTCCCTCTCTCTCTCCTCTCCCTCTCTCCCTGTCTGTCTTTCTCTCTTCCCTCCTCTTTCTTTCTCATTCTCTTTCTCTCTGTTTCTCTGTGTGTCTATCTCTGTCTTCTCTCTTCTTTCCTCCCCCTTCCTCCTTCCATCTCCCCCCCTCAAAAAGAAGAAATAAATGAAATGTTTTTAAAGTGTAAGACAATTAGTCTGTGTGGCTGGCTGAGTGACAACTGAGAAGTGCATATGATCTGTAGAGAAAGATCCCTCCAGATTGTGTTGTCTGGTGATCTTTCTAGCAAGACCAGCCAAGAAGTGCCTTCTTCTGAAAAGAATGCCAATGCCCCTGGTGTCCACCTGATCATCCCCACCCTCTTCCCATACCAGTCCAACCCATGCTTGGAGGGACCACAGCTACACATTGTCAAGCCACCCTGGCCCATCACAGCATTCAGGTCTCCAAGCAAAAATAATGCATCTTCTCTTGAAAAGACAGGCTGGTTAACAAGCTGCCCAGGCTATAGAAGTGGGCTCAGAAATACTGTGGCCCAGGAGCCTGTAGGTTGGTCTAGCATTGTGATTGGTCCCTAAACTTCCAACATGCTCATCACTTAGGAACCTGCTGGAAATGCAGGTTTTCTCAGGACTCAGAGACAAGGCATTGCTTTTGCAGTAGCTGTGGAGTGATACTGATGTGGCTGGTCCAGGAATTCACACTTGGAGAGCCACTGGCAGGAGTGTGTGCCAGATTCATTGGATTCCCACTGTGTGGGAAAGAAAATCTGTGGAAGACAAAGGCACAGAACAGAACCTTCTGAAGCACCAAGCTCAAAGCAGTCCTACCATCAAACCATTTCATGGTCCCTCTTCACTACTGCCCACCCATACAACCATTTCTCAGTTTTTCTTTTATTCTCTCTCTCTCTCTCTCTCTATCTCTCTCTCTCTCTCTCATTTCTACATTTTTCTGTGTCTCTAGAACCTCTCCCAAGAAGGTACCTGTTCTATGTATCTACCTTCCACATCAAATTCCCTACCTGTCTGAACTTACGAAGCACCAAAACGGACAAGAAGAGGCGAATCAGAAGTCTGGGGAGTGTGGAGACCACCACACAGGGTGGTTCTTTACCTGCTGACCTAGCATCTCAAATCCTGCCCCAGGTGCCATGGACCACCTGTTAACTATCCCATAAGCATCCTCTCCTGTTGAATCCTATAAAAATGACTTTCAATCCTAGACCAGAAAGGGGTCCTTTTCAGTTCTAAATCTGAGACACTGTCTTACATCCTGAAATGAATTCTATGTTTTAAACCCTTTTAAGTTGGAAATGATCAGTAATGCATCATGGAATATTTTGAATTAATGTATCATGGAATGTTTTGAATTAATTTTTAAATTTTCATCATCTTAGTGTGGGGCTCACTTCTCATCACGGCTAGCTGAATGTTGGCTGAAAGTTAGGCTCACAAACCATTCAAGTTAAAGCAGTTGGATTTCTGCTCTTCCTTTTTCTCTGGTGGGTGGATGAAAGAAGAAGAGGAGAGAGAGGAGAGAGGAAAGGAAGAAAAGAAGAAAAGAGGGATAGAAGGAGAAGGTAGAGGAGGGAAGCAACAAATTGCTGGTGTTATCTGAAAAAATCCTTCATAACTAGCACATCAGTCAAAAATAGAAATTTAGAAAACAACTTTTTGTTTTAAAGGGTACAGAATAAGTAAGGCTTTGATAGGCACAGACTCTGTCCTGTGGTCATAGGATCCAGCTGAAGAAATTGGAGAAATAAATACCAAAACAGATAGGAAAAGATGCCTGGGACAGAAAGATGGGGAACAGGCAAACCTGAACCCCAGAAGGGCAGCTTCAAGAAGGATGCAATGTGATGTATTCTACCAGGACTCCCTCCCCCCAGCTGTCACCTGCTTGGGGCTGCCTCAAGGCCAGCACCTACAAGATTTCTGAGAACGTGAAATTTCAAAACCTGGGAGGTTCAGTTAGTTGCAGGCAGAAAGACCCAGCACTGCGTTTCCCCACATCATCACGAAGATAGTTAAAGTCTCTTGTCAGGATCCAGGTTGGATTTTCTGTCAATCAACACCACCAGGAGTGCACTTGTCACTCCAACAGGACCACTAGGATCCTTTGCACCATTGACTCTGGGTTTGAATTCTGAGAGAATCTGGATGACTTCTGAATAGATGGCTGACTAGACCCAAGCCACCCACTTCAACCACCTTGCCAAACCTCCCACCAGGCTTGGGGAGGCATAGACCCAAGGATAGGTCACATTCAGAAAGCTCAGAAAATAGTAGACTTTCACAAACTTTGCCTGGGATGTCCCATGTTGAGCGATAATCTTCCATTTGTGCAAAGGGACTCTAGAAGTCTGAGGCAGAATCTTTCCCAGTAGACAGCAGCGGCCAGTGCCAACAGAACACTGGATTTTTGGTGCACGCATGCGCACACACTGGAAATTTGCACAGACTCAGAACTTTGACAGCTTCTCTCACTGGTCTTCACTTGGCCCTACCTTCATTTATAGCAAAGAAACTGAGGCTCCAAGAGATAACTTGCAACTAATAAGACAGTGCTAAAGCTCTTTACTCCAAGAGCAAGCTTCAACCTCACAGCCGCATTCCTCTACTCAGGTCCTGATTGGGCAATGGAAAAAATAGAAAGGAAGCAACCTGCCAAAGTTTCACTCCTTGTCTTCAACACTAAACAGATAGCTTATTCTTTTCTGTGCTAAAAGACAAATGCCTGTGTTCAAACTTCAGTCTGTAGTTTGCAAGGTGTAGTTTGGTAATGGTGGCTCATCTTTAGTACTAAGTGATGAAGTCCATTGGCCAGTGGTATTCAATGGATGTAAATGAGCCACCATTCACACTGGGCGTGAAGGCCTATCCAGATAATTTCTGCTTCAGCTACTTACTGAGATTTAGTGATCCTCTGGGTGGTCTCTTCCTAGGTGCCTTACTCCTAAGATGAGGCCCTGTTGAGCCCTGCTAGTCAATGGTCCTTTGGTAAGCATCCACTAAGGCAAAGTTTGGAAGCAACCAATACATCAGTAGAGTATTCTTGTTGGTCTCTAGGATTTATGCCTGACCACTCAGCACAATGTTAGTAGTAGCAATACTGGCATAGCCCTTATCACATTATGATTATGATTTAACTCAGTATGTGATAACTGTAATTCTCATAGCCACCTATAAGGGGATGATTACACTGTATGTCATGCATAAATTGGAATTTCACATACCTCATAAGTATGTGCCAATATTAATGTGTCAATTAAAAAGCCACCTTTGAGGACAAAGAATAAACAAAAAGTAACAGAGAGAAAAGGAAAGATAGGGGATAAATACAGCTATATAGAGAACTAGAAATGATATAGATAGGGACATAAGAATAGAGGAGAGATGGGTATAACTAGATATAAAGAAAGGATGATATGTGATAGCTATAGATATGGGGAAAGAGAGAAGGGATAGAGATGGAGAGGGAGATGTAGATACAGATGATACATAAAGAGACAGAGTTACAGGTATATAGAGATATGGGTATACATGACATGAAAACAGGAAGCCTATTTGGAAGGAGGAAGAGGAGGAGCAAAGGGGGAAGGAGACAAAGCACATGCATGCATGAGATGTCATAATGAGTCTACTATCTTGTACACTAAAATAATAATAAATTAGAGCTTTAAAACTACCTCTGAGAAAAGTATTGCTGCAAACTAAAACATGGGGAGGTTAACAATGACTTGCCCAAGAGAATAAATGATGAAACTGGCAGTTTGGCCCCAGAACTTGTGTCTCCACCCTACCCCATCCCCTCCAGCCCTTGATCTCTGTACATGATGGAAATACTGCCCATGCTGGGAAGGAGTGAGTGCTTAGATGGCTAATCTCCAAGAGTCACCCATTTCCAAAGCAGTGTAACTGAAGTAATGCACACAAGTGGACTATTGAAAGAAAACCTACTAAGAGTCCTACGTGTCTCATCTTCGAAAGGGGAATAGTAATGCAGCTCACAGAGCCATGGAGGGTGAGAAATGAGAGAGTTGTGGACAACTTGTGAAGGTGTCATACAAATGTTAGCTACTACTGACACTGTGGAGTGAGTAGAGAGGCATTTAGAGTGTGGAAGAGTTAGTAATCCAATCCACCTCTTTGACTTAGTGTCTGTGCCTCCTTGGGAAGACTAGATCACACAATCTGTCCCAGTCTCACATGTCTTGTCTATAAACTGGGAAGAACACCTCTATCTATCAGAGTCCTGTAAAAGTCAAGAGTCAAGGGCATAACACAGGACAGGGAAACGCCCAGTAAACAAAGGTAGCTAGCACTATTATAACTACCTACATTCTGGTAAGTACTTGCCCTTCTCTTGGCCTCCTTGAGATGTAGTTTTGTCCTTTACACGAAATCTCCAGAAGTGCATGGGGGAAAGACCAACTTGGCAGCATAAGTAAAGAATGCCTCAGGTTCTTCTGGTTCCTGCCATCTGAGGTTCAGAGAAAGCTGAGGCTCATTGGACTGCAGACTTGTATTCTTGGTCCTTCAATACCACTTCTGACACTGATGCCTCTTCCACAATATCTGGTACATACAGTCTTCTACCTTACCCTCACTAAGGACTTAACCTTTAAGTCTCTATCTAGAAGCAAGGCTGGACCAGTCCACAAATTAACCCTCAAGACTCCCTTTCTGGGCAGGGGAAATTCCAAGGAACCGGGACTTGTGCTCCTCTCTTTGGTCTGTTTTTGTGGGAAGTGGTCTATCCTCTGAATTATTGCAGAGGGTTGGTAAGAGAAAAAGGGCCCCCATTTTTTACCAGAAAAAGACAACTTGCAGAGTGGATGAAGGAGGCATAAAAAATGACCCCTTGGGCTTTGCAGTATGGAAGGGGTCTGCTGCACCTGCAGCTAGTAAGGCCCCCTTGATAGCTCTGTCAGGGTGTGAATCCTAACACATTCACTGGTCCAGCTTTTCTTGGGGCTTTTGGATATATGGTGCCTTTGCTGATAGCCTGTCCCTGGTTTCTCAGCTTCTTCCAAACCCCAGAAAGGCCCCAAAGTGATGACTCCAGGGATTCTCTGCTTTTTCTCCTTGAACTGATAGCCCTATGTCCTACCCTCGCATGAACCTGGGTCTTGTGAATCCCCTGGATTAAGAGTCTGCCTGGATCCTGCCTCATTGGAGGAGAGAAGAAGGAAAGACAACCTGGCTCTCCCCCCATCCCCCAACTGAAAGCTGTGCTGGTCCCAGCTTTAGCCTTCCCCTATAACTCTAACCTCAGGGATGCTGATTGCTAGGGGGACACAAGGTCTAAAAGCCAAAGCCCCCCCACACACACACAGTACTGACCACAACCAAAAGAAGTTTTCTTTTGTCTCCATAATAAGAAACTTCTACCAAGCACTTGACATGAGCTTAATAGGTGAAAACCCTCTTGGCTGAAGGCTTTCTTGGGGAAATAGAGGCGGAGACCCGGACCAACCAAGGTCTGGATGCTTTCCCTGATATCTGTCTTTTTCACCCTGAGCTCCTGACTGAAATGTCTCAAATCTTAATTGGACCACAGGGCTGGAGACAAACCCAGCCCCTTTGTCTCACCTTTCCACACTTTAGCAACTGCAACAGGGACCCAGATTAAACCCCTTTCCTAGCCCCCCCACCAAGTTGATTGACTGGAGGGGGTATGACTTGCTGAACAGCTGTGTTGAGTCAACCAGGAGCCCAGGAGTAGGACACAGCCTTCGCCTGAAGAATTTGGTAGTGATGGAGACCCGAGTGAGTTTTACAACCAGGTAGAAGCTGCAGTACTACTTGGCTCCCTGGATTGAGGACTTCAAGTCTAAACTAGAGAAAAGGTCTTGCACAATTTCTCTCCTCCACACCAAGCAGTCCTGTAGTTGCAAATGAAGGTGGGGGTTCATCAAAGTGGCTCCTGATCATGACGGGTGTGTTTCAGGGGTTCTCAGTACCCTGAAGGTTCCTAAGCAAAGTCTCAGTGGTATTCCTTAAACATTGCCTGGATAGGTCCAGACTAAAGAGTAGATTACTTCCTGTGGCTGATCTTGGTCTGATCAGTTTCCAAAAGAACGCTGCTGGTCTCTATAACACTTTTCAATTTCCCCTCCCCTTGGAGCTTCGAAGTTCCAATCTACAGGGAGGTGGGCAACATCTGCAAGATTCGCTAAGCAGGCACACCGGGCTTCTCCCGCTCTGTTCCTGCCATCCCTTGCCCTTGTCTGGAGCTCAGCAAATACAACCTGGTGCCAGAAGTCCGCCTTTCTCTTCTCTGGTGTGCCCAACCTCCGGTCACAATACGGTGCTCCGCCCCCAGACGCCTGAGCCACTAATTGGTCTGCTGTGCACGCTTCTCCAGGAAAAGAGGTTCCACAACCTTCTAGCTCTTGCAAGACCTTCACCCGAAAGAATCCCTAAACCCTCGCCCTGAGCAGCAGTACCAACGGAATGTGCTGGAGAATAGAGAACGTCCGCCCTGGAACCCACTGGGCTAATGGGGACCAACTTAATTCCAATAAACAGGAGACGCCACTTGATAGACATCCTTAACAACCAAAGATTGGGGGCGGGGCTCCAAAGCAACCCTCGCAGTAGATTCACATGGCACAAACTGCGCTCCATTCTGTTACCTGGTCTTCCCACAGTATCGTTAGACCCCCCCGGCTGTTCAATACCCGTGGGGTTATCAAAAAATATTTAATTTTACTTGAAAGCTCCCGGGAGTGTGGACGCATTGCTTAGGATCATCATGTTTCTGTCACCCCAACCTCTCCTCCTCCTTCTCCTCCTTCTCCTCCTCCTCTTTTTTTTCTCTAACACACACACACACACACACACACACACACACACACACACACGAAGTGAGCTAATGTCCAGAACTCCAAGTGGGAAGTGGGAAAAACAAGTAGTAAAAGCCCTCCTGGATGCAACTTCCCGCCTTTGGCCAGGATAGAGGCAACATGAATGAATGCTCTATGGTCAGAAGAACTATCGGGTCCCGATTCATTCGGCGGGTGGAATCCACAAGACTCAACAGGATCCGTGGCTTAAGTAAAAAAAAAAAAAAAAAAAGTCTTCAATGTGCAGAAACGAATGAGATGTTTGAGCATGCTTTTTCTATCCTTTTCCCCAGCAACTCTACCCAGGGCAAACTTCCCTAGGCCTGAGAGTCCCTGGTGAGAAGGAAAGGCTAGGGGTTTTTGTCAGCCTTAGCCTTCCTTGCCACCAGTCTCAGTGCAACCTGTACTGTGCTGCAAGTGATTTTAGCTTTTTGCTTTTTCTCTTTTAAGGTGACCTTTATAAATGGGGCAAAAAATGGTATCTGACCCTAAATGGGTAGGGTTGGCTCTTGGCCTTAAATACCTCTGAATCATTCCAAAAAAAAAAAAAAAAACTTAACAAACTTTTGAGTTTAAGACTTCCTCTTCCCCCTATCTTTCCCCAGGTCTTTCCCGTTCATCCAGTTAGAAACATCCTCCACCACAAAGTCAGGTCCCTGCCAGTCCTCTGTCTGCACCCCTCACTCACATACCAGTGTATAGTTGTGCATACATGTACATGTAAACACACACACGTTTGCACACTTAGCAGTCCATTCCAAGGCTGTTCCTTTTTCCGGGGAAATAAAGCCTAGATTGGAACCTTCTGCCCAGCTTCCTCACTTGGCCGTCTGGACCGAATTAGTGTTTTTATAAGGGACTCAAACAAATCGAATACAAGGTCACCAAATAATTAACAGTTGCGAATTCCCTCCGTCCCCATTAAAATACTTGCCTGCTTATATTTCATTTTCCGTTTGCCAACGACAACAGGGTCTGGGCAAAGGCGCCGCTGTGTTGATTACACCACTGCGGCCCAAATCCACCCAGAAACCCGCTGTTCTGCATAAACATGAATGTACCAGGACAACTTCCATAGCGAAGTTGCCATACAACTCCATAATGCCTTTCCGCCTAGTCTGTTCATCCCCAGTGTCATCTTGCTGAGGACCCTTATGACCACTGCCCTCAGCTAAATGGAGAAACAAGCCCAGAATCCCACTGCACATTGTCCTGGAGTCAGGTGTCCAGTCCCCAGGGAATGTATTTATCACTTTTTTGGGGTGTGGAGGGGAGTCTTACGTCCTCACTGGCTCATCTCTGAGACCATTATTGCAATAACAACAACTCGACATTTAAAAGTATTTTCACTTCAAAGTCTATGGGAAAACTTAACTGGTATGAGTCTTAGACTCCTTATGCTTCCCTTGTCCTTGAGAGATTTTCTTATGTAGCACTTGCCACAAGTCTCTTTCTCTCTCTCTCCCTCCCTCCCTCCCTTCCCCCTTCTTTCCCATCCTCCCGCATCCAGATAAATTCTAATTTTCTACTTTTCCCAGGCCCCAGGTCTAGTTGTCAATGGTCCCACTACTACTGACCTTTTAAATGAGGGACTTCATAGACTGACTGTAATTTCATGATAGCAAACCTATTCCATTCAGATTCCATGGTCACAACAACACACACACACACACATACATACACATGTACACACACACACAGACATATTTCTCATCTTTCATGATCGGAAATCCCTTTTGAAGCAAGGGAGCACCAGGAAGATATTGGGATGGTTCATCAGTAACATGTAATATACCTCTGCTGAAATAAACACCAAACAAAGCCAGGCAGGACAGACCCTCACATCCAAAGTTCCATGTTAACTCCTAATTAGGTCTTAAGTTGCTTCAGAGAAGCATCAAGTTATAAAGACACCTCATCTTTTACTGGTTTGTTTTTTATGGTTATATCTGCTTCTTGCTACCAACTTAGAAACCTCTTTACCTAATCCATATAGCATCTCGATGTAACATTAAGGGTCTAGAATCTTAAATGACCCCCCTACACACACACACACACACACACACACACACACTAGTGGTGTGACCTTGAGCAATTTAATTTGTCTTCCTTAATTCACCTGTAAGACAGCACCTTCACAATAGCACTCTTCTTGGAAAGGGTTACAAGAGTTAAATGAGATTACTCATGTCATAGATTTTAGCCCAGTACTTAGCCCAAAGTAAAAGTCTGATGAGTCTTGGTTATTGTTCAAAGAACAAACCGGAAAGAGGGACATTTTTTAAACCTTGAAGTACGGTCTCCTGCTGGAGAAATGGAGGGGGGAGGGGCAGCAGTTAGGATCATCTGAAGATGGGGTTTCCGAAGACCAACTATGCTTACTCTCCACTTGCTGCGGGCAGAGTTCCCCAGCCTCCTGTTCTCAATCTCTGGCTTCAGGTAACTTTTGAGTTTTGTTTTGTTTTGTTTTTTGGGTAGCCAGGTGACATTATACAAACACTGCAAAATTCATTCATAGCTTGCGAACTAGCTTCCTAGCTCCTCCCCTTCGGGAACTTTTAATCTTTAGATTCCACCCTACCACTCTTGGGCATTTAAACCTCAACGAGGCAAAGCCCCAAGTTAGCGCTACTGGGGTCGGTCCCGGGCTGACCCCACCATCACACCGGATTGTTTCTCCACATCCGCGACTCGGGGGTTGGGGAAGAGGACTTCGAAGCGTTTGGCGCGTGAAGAAACCTCTCTCCAATCCCGAGTTTGAGAGGGGCAGAAGTCCTCCCCGGGATGCGTGGCTGGCTAGCGGGTCCCTTCCGTCGCGGGAGACTAGACACCGTTTGATGTGTTATGACATGAACCTTAGATCGCCGAGTTGAAACACTCCAATCAAGGGCCCAATGCTAAGCAAGCCCGGGAAGGTCCAGCCCGAGGTCACCGCCAATGACACATCAAATCAAAATCAGTAAGAGGGAAAGCGGGGCGTTCCCTTTATCAAGCTGCGGCTGTAGCCAACCACACCGCCTCTCCTCTGCGCGCCCCTCCCGTCGTCCTCTTTCCCTCGGGAGGGCGCTTCAGCTCTCCTTTACCCACGCGCGGCAGGACCAACCGTGCAGCCTTCTCAGTCACCCAGCTGTCTTCCCCGCGATTTCTAAGGACTTAGTGGATGTGTGGCGATTGAATCCCTGAAACCCGGACCCGGGTGGTCTTGCTGCATCTCCTCCTACTGCAGACCTCGAGCAGCCCCAGCCTACGATCGCATTGTTGGGTTACACGAGTAAGCCTGGATTTCCATCCGTCTGACCTCAAGATCTTGACTGGGAAAAAAATGTCCCACCCCGCATACCGTGTTTGATTTGCTCAAACAACGGTACGCGCGGGTCGGGAAGGGGCGTTGCTGGAGAGCAAGCTAGGGTGAAGGGGTCTGGCATCTATACAGGACCCGGAGCTCCCAGAGGCAGCCTCTAACCCTTGCCCGAATTTCAAAATCTTTCAGAGACATCTTGGAATAGCCTGCAAGGTCTCTTGGTCCTGTGCCAACTCCCTCCGGATGCAGTGAACCAGTTAGGTGTGCCTACATGGACTAGAAGCAGAGATGTCGCCCCCTCCCAAGACAGACAGCCTAGGCCTCTGGGATTTCTTTCCTTGGGAAGAGCCTTTCCTTGGGAAGACCAGTTTTCTCTAACCTTCCTCCACCTCCTTTTCGGACCAGGGTAATAGGGACATTGGAAGATAAACAAAACCTCGCAAGAGGGAAATTGTATGGCAAAAAGGAGCTGGAAGGAGTTGGGGTGCTGTGCTGAGGGCATCCAGGTGAAAGATGGAGCCGCCGCGTGACAAAGAGGTCAAGTGCCTTTGTAAAGGTGACTTCGTGCTCCGAAAGTCATGGCGTAAAATACCTGCTGTTAATTTACCCTCGGAACTTTTCAGCAGCTCATAACCCAGCTGATTTCAGAGCTCACTTGCACATCCCTTGGAAGGCAAGGAAAGCAACTTCCAGAGAAGATCTCTGGCTGGAAACCTGGGAAAACCCGGGGCAGGGGCTGGTAGCCTCCAGGAAGAAGGTTAGAGACCACGTGCGCAAATGCGGAGGTTATTGCTGTGCTCTTTCCTTTCCCCGAAATCCTGGCACTCTTGAGTTTCTGAGGCAATGCTTTCATCAACCCAGACCTGGGTTACCAGGAACCATCCGGGCTAAGCTTTGGAGGAAGGGAAGTGGATAACTGCCTAATCGCTTATCTCCTTTCCCATGTCCTTCCTCTTGTTGCTTCCTCTCTTTTTCCTCTACCTTTTCCTGTCTGTCTGCACCATCTCCTCTTTAGGAGCTTCGGGAACTGTCTCCAATTTCGGAAAGCAGTTAAATGTGAGGGTTTCTTCAAGACACTACTCAGCTGTGAGCTAGCGACGCCGGCATGAAGCGGGAGCACAGAATCCTACAAACAATGCACGTGCTCCCTCTCTAGCTGTGGGAACCCCGGCTAGGTCTCTTAGAGGAGTGGAGTCTAGTAAGGAAAGATGGATGCTCACTCGTAAGTAACAGTCCCTCTGCTAACCTAACCGCCCCTGTTGTGGACCAGCACGGAGGGTGTGGGTGCGTGGTGATGCTGGAGGAACAAAACAAAAACTAGTACCAGAGGGCATTGGGTGCCTTTCTGGTTGATGATCCTCGTAATAAGCGCAGGGACGCGGGAAAGAACCCGCGCGACTGCTGGATCAAGCACTGCCTGACATAGATCCTAAAGTCTCCCCTAGACGGGCCAGACTAGCTCACGTTGAGTTTATGGGAGAAACACAAGTCTATTCAGGTTTCACACCTGCCTGCCAGCCACCTCGGGTCTCCCCAAGCTCAGGCCTGTACATCCTTCGCAACCCTCGACCCCAGCGAGGGTCCATCAGTCCTTGCCCTGATCCTTCTCCATCCCTGGTCATTCGCCCGCCTCTTTTCTTCTTCCGCCCTTTCTCCGCTAGCTACCACTCCAGCCGCTAGCAAGTTGTTTTTGCAAAAGTTGAGAAAACAAGGAAGGTAAAGAGAAAGAAGAAATCAAAAGTAAGTGGGAAAGGGAGAATTACAGAAATTTGCGACCGTATTTAGAAATCTGGGCTCGAGGGAAAAAAACATTTTAAGAAAAGCGAAGAGGAGGTGTCCAAAGTGGGGGTGGGGGGATCCACCAGCGCAGCCTCCTGCCGGAGCTAGAGCAGCCAGCGCTTTGGCTGCAGAGCTCGGACGCGAGACGAGTGGGCGCTGGCTTTGCCACTTACCCAGTCCTCTGTCTACAAAGCTAGTGATCGTATTAGCTGACTTGGAAGACTGGAAGAAGCTGGCATTGATGCCCAGCTTCTCGGCAATAGAGTAAGTCCTGTAGATTGACAGCATGTACTCGTGGGGCACCACGCGCGGGCCCCTGGCGGACGGCTCCTGCGCCTGGAGCTGCGGAGGCGGCGGCTGCCGGGGCTCCTCCCGCGGCGGCCGCGGCTGGGGCTCCCCGCGCTCCTGGGGCGTCCGGCCCTCGGCACCTTCTCGCGGCGCCCGCGACATCTTCCCTTCCTTGCGGTTCCGCAAGCCCTTGGTGGAGTCCAGCTCGGCGGCGGCGGAGGGCGAGGAAGAGATGGAAGCCTGTTGGAAGCCGGGCAAATCCCAGAGGAAGCCGATGAGGAAGACGGCCGAAAGGAAGACCCTGGGAGTATCCATGGCGCGCGAGCCCGAGGGGCGGCCACAGCCGCGGCGGTGCCGGGCGCGAGGGGGACGGAGCGGCTGGACAGCGGCCGGGCCCGGGCTCCTCCCGCGGACTCCAAGTGCGGCGAGCCGGGTCCCAGCCACACAAACCCGGCCCCGCCACGCCCCCTCCCGCCCCTCGCCGGGAGGGGAGAAGGGGGGGAAGGCAGCGCAGGAGGGGGTGGAGGGAGGCCGGGGGTGCGTGCGGGAGGTGTGGGGGTGAGGGGCCGCGGTGGGTGACTGCCAGGCGCAGCGCCCCCGCGGGACGTGTGCGGGGTTGCGGGGACCCCCACCGGCCGGGGAGAGGCGGGGGGGTGGGGGAGTGAGGAGTGGGGTGCAACTGTTCTCCCGGTGGGACAGGATCACCCAGCCCGCAGAGCTCAAGTCCCCCAGGCTCGGGAGAACCTTGCGCGCCGGTCCTTGGTGCTCACCAGCCGCTGGCACTTTCTTGGAAGCCAGCGGCAGGGGACCGAAGGGCGACATCGCCAGCGCCCCCCCCCCCAGAGCCGGCGGGGAGTGGGCGCCTCCGCCGCAGGCTGCCCGCGGGCTCCAGGCGGTGGCACCTTCTTTCCTCCGCCGCGATCTTACCAAGCGGGCGGTGGGCTGGGGACCCTGTCCTAAGCCTGCAGAAGCCCGGGGGAGCCAGCCGCTGCGGCCCGTCTGCACAGCCCTGCTCACCCCCAGCGATGCGCTGCGCCGCGCTGCACAAAGACCCGCGTCTGGTCCGGACCTCCGAGGTCAGGCAAAGGCCACCGACTCTTTTGAGTTCGCCCCGACGTTACTCGCCGCTGCTCCCTGCAGGCCTCTGTTCCCGCAGCCCCCAGCCTTTCCTGGCGGGGCTTTCTCTCCGGATTCTTGTGGCCTGCCACCCCTTCCGCTTTCCCTGAACCCCTATTTTCCCTTTCCCCCCGTCTTTAGGATTTCCATCTTTCCTCCAAATTCCTTCTCCATTCCGATCCCTCTTCCTCAGCCTACTTTTCTTCTCGTACAGCCCTCTCTTTGGTTCCCACCCTTGCTTCCCGACTTCCCCCACTCTGCTTCCAGCGGACCCCTCCCTCCCTTTGCCGCTCTACCCCAATCTGTTTCTCTTCAACCCAGCCTCGCCCCATCACGAGTTTCCTTTATCTGTCCCCAGATTCCCAGCGCGTGTCTCCCCCGCCCACTGCCTCGCTCACTGGGGGCTTGGACGCTATGAGATGAGTCTGTGAAGACTTGCTCCTCTCGCCCCCACAAAGCTGTAGACAAGTCCTCTAAACCTAGGCGGTACCCAAGGGTCAACTAGACATATATGCCCTCTTTTTGTCGTCCCGGTGGTTTAAGACTGGCCTGTTTTCTATTTCATGGATTAAAAAAAAAGGCTAAGTGACTTTTCCAAAACCACTCAGAAGAGAGGTATGCAGTCTCCAAACTCAGGGTTATTTCCAGTCCCGTGAAGACTCGCCCACCTCCTTCTCCATCTCTTTCCATGGCCTGCCTCTCTGATCGCCACCTCCCCAGGGCAGTTGCTGTGAGGCTTCTCACTCAGTTTCCCCTTCTTGCGAGTTCAACTTCTTTGGGTCCCTCCTTCCCTTCACTCTGTCTTCCTTAAGAATTGGGTGCATACCTCTCTTCCCCCTCCACATGCACGCCATGGTCAACACCCTGGAGATCTCCGGTGCAGGCATGGTGCGAAGGCCTTCACAAACGCTTCCGGTCAATCTCTACAATGATTCCCTAGGCAAGCGCCTTCTATCACTACTTTTACAGGTTTCCCAAAGTGACACTGGTCTCTTGAACCCCTAAACCACTAGGCTATTGAGTTTAGATGCTTTCCTTTTGATCTCCAGGGATTTTTCTGGCTCTGCCTGACCTGACCATACATGTATCTTTAGCTTTAGCTTCACGATAGCCAAGCTTTGTCTTGGACTGGAAGTATCTCTTTTTCTTCCTTTCTCTCTCTGGGCTTTAGGTGGGTTTGTTATTGTTTACCAAGTCAACAGCAACAGCAGGAAAGGAGAGGAACTAAAACAAAAGATAATAGATTATTTTGGTCCCTAGAACAAATCAAAATGATTTTGCTTTTATTGTTTTCCTCAAGCTTCTTTATTTTGTGCACATGTCCTTCTCATATTACTACACCCAGGGGTAGATCCCATAGTACATTCTTCTCTTGCCACTTAACAATCTGTTACCTCCTCCAAGATCAATCTCTCTCTCTGTCTCTATCTATCTCCCTCTCTCCCTGCCTTCCTCCTTCCCTCTCTCCTTCTTCTTCTGCATCTAACCTCTGCAGGCCCACAAGTGCTTCCTCTACAAAGCTACAGGTTCCAACCTGTTCTCATCTTTCCTTCTTTCTACCCACCACCCATGGAGTGTGTGGTCCCTGCTTGAGCTTGCCGGCTCTACATCTTGCTCTGACATCCATCTGACTCTGAACTGTCATCCAGGGAAGGCTTCCTCCTGTGGTCTGTCTCCATCCCTTCCCTCTGGGAAAGGAACACTTGCGGTTTGTGTTATCACTATTTTCATTTCTATCAGTAGAGTGTCTGGTTAGTGATGATTCATGGTTTTGGACCCTTCTTCCCATAAGGATGCTTCCTGTCTGTGAGCTGAGCCCTGCATGTTCTCTCCTCATTTTCCCCCCAGCAATTATTATCTGCTACAAGTTATCAGTAAACAGGAAACAAAGCCATGGTCCTATTGGCTGTAGCCTGCAACCCCTCTTTCTAGACACAGGAGTCTCGTGGAAAGACAAAGGAAGAGACCTCAAAGGATGCAGGGCTGTGGCCTACAAGATTACTCTGGTGCCAATGTTACCCCTCATCATGGCCTTAGGTCTAGCAAAGAAAGTTCTGTCTGCCCTGAGGGGCTGTAGTGATTTTACAAATGAAAGAACAGGCTGACAAATCAGAAAATGTAACCAGGAGCTAAGGATATTCTAATCCAACTTTTCCCTATATTTGAAAATATACTGAAATGTCTTGAAAATGATTCACAGCCAGGAATGAAGTCCAATCATTTCTTTCCTTGTGGGTGTGTTTTAGATAGAAATCCATTCCAGTGGTATGGCTGCACTAAAACCACTACTCTGAGTGCAGTGCATGGGAGTGTGTGTGTGTGTGTGTGTGTGTGTGCACGCGCACATGGGCGCGTGCACACACATGCATGTGGATGTGTTGCTAATATAGAACAGATCTGCATTTAGAACTTCATACTGTAATTCTGAGTCTTTGAAATACTTCTATGCAATTCTATGGTCTTAAACTGGAAGTACAAAATTCACTTCTTGGGCAGTTTTTTCTGTGAAGAATATTTTGAACTAGCAGGAGTTTCTTGCCTGGATCTGAGTGGTTCTGACTTCAGAATCAGATTCTCCAAATCCAGGGAGCTGCAGACAATGTGAGGCACGGTATCTACTGCCCTCTTGTGGACACTGGAGGAATTACCGCACGAAGCTGGCCCTGGGAAAACGTGTCCTGAAGTTAGCTAGAAGTGGGATAGTGACATCAACTAATACCATTTAAAGAAATTGGGGTGGGGGCTGTGACACCTAACTTATATGCAGCATTTGACAGCACAACATTCATAAGTGACAAATATGCCTGCCATTTAGAAATAAAGGTCCAAAAGCAAATAAAATTACCTCATTACTACCTCAAATGAGTGCTATGTCTGTTTTTAAGTGATTATTTCATATTATTTTGGGAGTGAAGTTTTTCTTAACTGAATAAAAGAACCTTTATCAGGTCCAGGAAGACAGTTTAACGGGTAATATGCCTGCTTGAAAACCTGGAGACCTGAGTTTAACTCTCAGAAGCCACTTTGTAGAAGGACAGAACTGACTTCTGAAGTCGTGCTCTGACGGCTATGCATCTTGTAGTCTCTACTCTCTCCCCCACCCCTCAGAAGTAAAATAAAATAAGAGTATCTTTGATTATTTAATTTTTATTAAGGTATCACTAGAAAGGCAGTTTTTATTTTAATAAAGTGACTGAAATATTGGATTATTACTATAAGCTCAGTCCCCACAGGATGGAATTCATCCATATTTTAAAAGGCTGTGAAAATACATCCTAGGAAGATGTCCAGAAGTGCTCGATGTTTTGCACTAATGAAATCATTTCTTTAATGTACTGTTTTATTTCCAAGGCCCAGGTTTAAATATAAACATTTCCCTAAAGTTTCATCTTAGGAAGGTCCCTCAAAAAAAGTAAAGAAAATGGGGACAGGAAAAAGACTGTTGGTTAAAGCGTTTGCCATATCTGTTTGCCTCTTGGCACCAAATTCTGTTACAGGTTGCCTGCACGTTGATAAATTCGTGACCACAGATAAATTCTGGAACACAGAGAGCTTAGGGGAACAAGGTGGTTCTGTTCTTTCTTAAGATTCTGGTTGGCAAGAGAGACGATGCCAAGAGCCGAGGGAACTGGCTACACCATATCCACAGTATTGCAAACTTCCTCACTTGCCAGACTGCAAGTGGGTCTAAAGTATGCTAAAGAACACCAAAGTAGGAAACCAGCTCCCTTCATCTAATCCACCTGCCTAGGGCATGATCCCTCCCACTGTGGGGTGGGCCTTCCACATCAATCAGACAATCTTCTACAGGCATGCTCAAGGACTTGCCTTAACTACTAATTCTTCACAAATGTGCCCAGAGCACTCATACTTCGGTTGTCAAGTTGATGCACAAATGTCTATCACAGCATGTGAGCATGAGGACTTGAGTTCAGATCCCTAACATCTAAGTTAGAAAAAAAAAAAAAAAAAAAAGCCAGGCACAGGCAGCCTATGCCTTTAATCCCTGCCCTGAGAGATGGACAAGGAGGGGCTTGCTGGCCACCCGTTTTGCTGCGTTGGTGAGCTCTAGGTTCAATAAGAGACCCTTTGTCAAAATAAACTGGAGAGTGATACAGGAAGACACCCAATGCTCATCTCTGGGTTCTACATGCACATGCACAGATGTGTTCGTGGATTTCCCACATGCATGTGTGCACACAGAAGAAAGGCAGGAAGGCCTGAAGACCCCAGATGTTGATTTCTGGCTTCCACATGCATTCCTGCATTTGTGCATTTACCCCTACCACCAAGCACGCCTGCATACACACAAATTTTTACCAAACTTTTTTTTAATTGAGACTTTTTCATATAGGAGCAAAAGGAATTTCTGTCCTTGCCCCATCTCCTTCCCCTCCCACTATACTCCTTTCCCACCCTCCCTCCTTCACCGCTCCAGCCATGTCCCTCCCACCCTCCTGTCTCTCTGCATGTTGGATCACAAGGCTCCCTTTGGCCATCTGTACCAGTAAGGGACCAGGGCCCTGTGGTAATGTAAGTAGCCCCTCAGTGGGCAAACTCACAAATGAGGAAGTCCCCCTTCTTTCGTCCACCACCTGCCCTAGAGATTCTTTCTGGGCGCATACAATTTTTTAAAGATGGTGATGAGGGCTGGAGAGGTGGCTCAGGGGTTAAGCCTCCGCCTTGCAGGCGGAAGGTCCTGAGTTCAGATCCCAGATCCCACGTATAGACGCCAGGCGGAAGCGGGGGCGGCCTGCGCTTCTGGTCCTGGTAGGGCGGAGCCTGTAAATCCCGGGGCGGAGGAAGTGGAGGCGTCCATGGTGGTTCCTGAATTCGTCCGTGGTTCTACATACACACAGACACACGCGCACACATACATACGCACACACGCACATTTGAATAAATAAAAAAAATTTAAAAAAAAGATGGTGATGAAAGCTTTTCATTTCAAGTACTAAGCGGTACTCCTTAGAAGTGCCCAAAGGTGGGCAGCAGTGGAACCTGGAGCTCAGGAGCGAAGCTAAAGATTGTGTGTGCTTTAGGGAAGTAGAGAAAGAAGGGAGGAAATAAAAAAGAAGGAACAAAGCCCAACTTGGAGTGAGTACGGTTAAGATCGAACATCTCAAGTTAAATTGGGGAGGTTATCGATTGATTCTCCCTGCCTTACCCAACTTGTACTGAATCTAGTTCTTCTGTTTCCTCTTCTTTTGTTTTTAAATTTTGAGTTATTTTGTACAGGATGATCATTATCGTGTGATTCATTTTTTAGGCAAGGTTTTGCTATGTATTTTTACCTGCCTGGAACTCACTAGTAGCCCACCCAGGCTGGCTTAAATTCACTGAACTACTACAGACTCCCAAATATTAGGATTCCAGGCGTGAGATCCCACATCCATCTTTTCTCATTTCTTTGATTTGTGTGTTTGATGGCTTCTTCCGAGAGAGAGAGAGAGAGAGAGAGAGAGAGAGAGAGAGAGAGAGAGCGCAATTAAGTGAAATGGAATGATGAGCAGAGCTGAGCCACAGGACATAGTATTCACAGCCTTTCTGGGCCTCAGTTTCCCTATCCTGTCAGCAGAACCACACCCCAGGTCAGGAGGACATCAGAGACTCAGCGGCACCACATCTAGCCCGACATAAACTGGCAGCTGAATCCCACGTCTGGGTACGGTAAGAAGCACAAGATCTCCGTGGAGGCACATCACAGCATTCCTGTCCTCCATCTGCTCTGCTGCAGTCAGATAAATGTCTGATCTTATCACAGCTTGCCAACCGTACTGTTCTTGTCACCTGGGCCTTAAACCACAACCCTCAGCCTCCCTTGGAGGGTCATGAGAAGTCAATTCCTAATCATCCCTCCAGGCCTACTGAGACAGAATGTGGGGCTTGGGCCTAGTAATCTGTATTTGTACCAAGCCTGGGGGGGGGGGTTCAATACATGCTAAAGCTGGAGAACCAAAGGCTTACCCCATCAAACGGGTAAGCTACCTGCCAAAAACTTCAAGAAATGCTTTGATTTTTTTTTTTTTTTGGAAAAAAGCTGCAAAGGAAATGCATAGTATGCCATTTTATTTTTGAATTAATGATTTTCATTCCTAATCTGTATATAAGGGTCATTTTCCATGTGAACCAGGTGTATTTAATTATCTACAGCCATACCAGGCCAAATGTGAGTTGAGTGGACTGATCTCTAGAAGCAAGTGGATGGGGTCTCCTTTGAACCTAAGGGGGAAGAGAAAAACTGCATCAGAGCCCCAAGGACTACAGGCATCTCCTTGTCACTCTGTTGGAATGAGGGTTCTGGCACCTCGGCTTCTTGGCTATTTGAACTCAAAACATTCTTTCTTCAATATATTACTCCACAAGCCTATGAATGATTATACATCTATTATGAAAAACTTTCTACCCTTAACCCTTGCCATGTGTATATGATACATATTTTTACCTAGCCTTACAGCTACAATCCCGTCCTATACATAGAATTATGTCTGATAAAAGAGTTACTTTGATAGAGTAAATAATAGATCTTAATTCTAGAATAGTAGCAATTGAACCTAACCCTAAGAATTCTTCGTACTACAAGATGAATCATATTGTAATAAGGTCAGCTAAATTAAGCTATTGAATCAATACCCCAAAAATGTTGATGTACTATCAACATGCAATTTTGTGTGTGAGAGAGAGTATGTATGTGTCTGTGTACATGTAAGTATACACATGTGTGATGCCTTGGGGTATTGTTCCTTGCCTTTCCACATTGCTTGACACTAGGTCTCCTCAGGAAGCTCAATTTTGACTATCAGTTAAAAATAAAATATTTAAACATTTTCTAACTTGAGTTCTATCAATGACAATGGAGGTGAAATAAGAGATATCCCTGTAGGTCTGTTGTGCTACATCTAAACATATTATAACCATATATAGAAACATCAAAACAAAACCCTGTTTTATGACTTGTATATAAAATAGAACTTTAAAAGCAAACTGGGGGCAGCTGAGATGGTTCAGCAGGCAAAGTGCTTGTGGTACAAGCCTAACAACCAAGTTTGATCCCCAGAACCCATGTAGTTATATGTTGTGATTCCACAACATTGTCCTCTGACCTCTGCACATGTACCCCCTCTCAACAATAATAAAATATTAAAAAGACGAGGTACAACACTATATGAAATCCTCATAGTATGAGGATTACATTAGCCAACTTTGGATTTTTTAAATATCAAAGAATTCTCTGTTAATTTTAGTCACTGTCAATCTGCATGTGTTTGTTTGAATGTTACATCCAACAATTTTCATTGATCTAACTTTCACATCTCTAGGAGGGAAGGCAAAGTTTATTCAGTACAGCAAGCTGTTACTATATTCTACCATACTTTCCTTCTGTAGCAATTCAGCATGTTTTATGTCTGTTCAAATATGCTAGATTAGAAACACATTGCTGCTTGCTAATAGATATCAGGAACCCGAGATGGAGCACATGCAGCGCCTTCTCAAATGAGCCCAGAGGATGCTCATGAAAGTGAAAGCAACTCAGTTCTAGGATGGGTTAGATGCTTGCCAACGCTTGCATAGACAAGTACAATTATAGGAAATTGTCTTTCCTGCTTAGGATCAGATCTGGTTTGAAAAATTACTACCAACTTTGTAAACATTAAAATAGAAGCAATAAAGATGTAAAATTTCACACAAGGGATCTACAATGTCTGGGTAATTATAAACATATGGCTACTTTACATGAGATTTCTGTTAAAAGTTTATTTACTAGAGCACTGGGAAAATACAGGTTCTCAAATTCGGGATTTATTTAAATGCATTGAGAACATTGAATTTCCTATGAATTTATCATAATCTACTTTCCATTTGGAATTCTAAATAGCATTAACTGAATGATCTCAAACTGTTGTTCATGATGTCTTGTCTTGTTCATATTTTAGGTTTGCACATTAAAGGAATCACAGAGGAATCAACTCAAAAATGTCCAATGCTTTCCCAATAACTAAATAAGTTTCATATATTTTGTACCAATATTTATGACAGAAGTCTACACTGACTATTGTAGTATCCGACTCGAACAGAAATGTTGACTGTAGCAATTAATTTCATGTGATTTTTAAGATTTCAAAGTATCTGCTTCCAGGGGTCATTAATAAAAACTCTCAAATTTGTCACAGGGTCATTAGTCATGATATGAACACTTTAAATCTAAAAACGGTCATTTTGAAATAAGTCAGTGTGAGACCTTATGGGTTGAAAAGTCTGTGTACAGATTTTTCTCTAGTGCCAGAGGAAAAAATCTTCAGTACAGAACAGAGCAGGACTTCATCCTGCAGTGATGACTTGGTGCATTCAAGGGAGAATGAGGGAGGACAATGTGTAGACTCAAGCAGGGGTCAAGAGGAAGGTAAAAGTCAATGGCCACATGATTAGGCATCTAGATCTTAAGGTCATCACCAAGGTTAAGTCCTAACCTTCCTTACTGTGGGGCAGAGCCCTGTTCTTGCTGAGTTCCAAAGGACAGCAGGTCCTCAAGAAAGGGCTTCCTAACAGGAGGTACCTGTGCATCACAAGGAGACAGAAAGGATTTACAGTATTAAGGTGTTTTTTTTTTAAGTCATTGTTGTTTAAATAAATGCTCTAAGAAAAGGAAAAAGAAAAGCCATTGTAAACCTTATCTTTATTTTTTTATTATTCTTTATTCAATTGTGAGTGTATGCGTGTATGTGAATGTATGTGTATATATGTGTGTGTCTAGAACCACGGGCGAATTCGGGAACCACCATGGACGCCTCCACCTCCTCCTTGTTTACTCCGCCCCGGGATTCACAGGCTCCGCCCTACCAGGACCGGAAACGCAGGCCGCCCCCGCTTCCGCCCAGCGTCTATACGTGGAGTCTAGGATTCGAACTCAAGACCTTCCGCCTACAAGGCAGAGGCTTAACCCCTGAGCCACGTCTCCAGCCCCTGTAAACCTTATCTTTAAAAAAAAAAACTTTCTGCTCCCAACTGTACTTCTCAAATGCTTCGACTATGAAAACAACAATTGAAAGTTATAACAAATCACTCTCAAAATCAAGGGGACATAAGATGCTGGTTCCCAGAGGCTGCAGGGTGGCAGGAAGTGGAAGTGCTATTTCATAGGTACAAAGCTCCAATTGGGGAAGCTGAGAATGTTCTGGAAACGATGGCTGTGCAGGTGTGCCAATCTGGTGTACTTGATGCCACTTCACTGCCCTTTTAAAGTGGTTCTCCTGGTCAATTTTAAGTTGCGTTTTACCACGATAAAAGTAACAAAAAAATGTTGGAGCACAACTGTAATCTCAGAATTCAGGAGCTGAGGGAAGGAACATCTTACATTCAAGTTCAGCTTGGGCTTCATAGCAAGACTCTGTCTCAAACGCAAAAACAGATTGTGTAGGGTTGGCAAGATGGTTCTGTGGGTAAATGTGTTTGACACAAAAGTGAGACTGGCAGCCTGGAGTTTGATCCCTGGAACCCACATAAAAAGCCCGGTTCAGTGGCAAATCTGTAATTCCAGCATGCCTACATGTGTCTGGAAGGCAGCTAACCAGAAGTACATAAAGCACTGGAAAGAGAGGTGGAAGGAGAGAGTCAAGTCCCAAAGTTTCCCCTGGACCACTTTCATGACCTCCATACACACAATATTTTTTAATTATTTATTTGTGTGTGTGTGTGTGTGTGTGTGTGTGTGTGTGTGTGTTTGTGTTTGGCCAGCACTGTGTGTCCCTGTGGAGGGCCAAGGGTAACCAGAAATCAGCCTGGATTGCTTCTACTTCCTTCTTGCTTCACTCAGAGTTCCAGGGCCGGAAGTACAGACTACAGCTGGTCTGCCTGATGTTTTTACATGGGACCTGGGATCCGAACTCAGGACCTTCTTTTGCTAGGCAGATTCTTAACCCCTGAGCCAGCTCTCCAGTCCCACAATTTTTTTAACCAGCCATATAAATTTATTTAACAAAACAATAACAGATACTCCCCATTCAAGACTTATGACCTCCCCAACTATCGTTTTGTCTGAGCTTACAGTACCACCAGGTCACCTCTTTGGAGCAGGGTATAAATCCAATCAGAAAATTAATTGATCCATAATAGTTCCTGACATTATTGCATATTTTGTCTGGCACTTTAAGAGTGCAGCATGCAGGGTCCACAGTTGAATAAGACTTTTGGTCATAATACTTTTAGCAGCCTGTGCATCACCTTCCAGCACTACCAAAGCTAACTATTACAGGGAGTAAATGTTTTAAGTTAAGAACTGGTTCAGCCCACAATATTTTTTAAAGTACAAATGTTCTTTATAGCTACACAAATGTCAAGTAGAAATTATTATTAATCTGATTAAAACTGAACCCTATTCTTCTTTAGCTTTCTAGCCTTACTTTGTGAAGCATCCGCTATTCTCCCCTTTCCTCTTCTTTTAGATAAGACCACTTGGGTTAAGATCAGGCTTTGCTATATGAATTCCATCTGAGTGAAGGGTTAATATGCAAAGTGGAAAGCTGATTCTGCTAGTTCTGGTGATGGAGTGCTTTGCCCCAGTGTTTTGAACAGCCATCAGAGAGAGTACAAATTCTGAAACAGTAAAAACGTCTTTTTCTCTTGAGCCTTCTCTTCTGGAGTCAGCATTTCTGTCTTCTTCCTGCAGCTGTCAATTTTAATGCATTATATCATTTTAAGAGAAAATTCATCGCAGGCTTAAAGCCCCTAAGTGTGTGAGGTCAATCTTGGGTATCATTCTTCAGGAAACATCCACCTTGTTTGAGTGGTGAGAATCTCTCTCTCTGGCACCTGGGGATCACTAATTAGGCTAAGCATCTTTCCATAAAGCTGCAGGGATCTATCTGTCTCTCTTTTCCCAGTGCAGAGATTACAAATGTGTGCCACCCTGCCAAACTCTTTTACATGGGCAGTGAGCAGAGAACTTAGGTCTTCATGATTGTACAGCAAGCTCTTTACCAACTGAGCCATCTCCCCAGCCCAAACCTCTTGAATAGCATCAAGCATTCAGGCTCCAAATCATGATCCTTGATTAGTGATGACCCATCCAGAGTGGGCACCTCTGTGCTATAACCATACTCCTTGCTTTTCCCAGACATGCTACAGTCACAGCTGGTTAGGACACACCAGTACTGAGAATGTCCAATGGGTCAGCCTGGTCACTCACATCAGAGGAACTGTGGTCCAAGAAATTGGCAAGAACTTTTGTCAAGCTACCATATTCAAGACTAAACTTTAGAGCTGGTAGTCACCTTTTCTTGTACTGTTCTCCAGTGAGTGCTTCTTTGCATTTCTTCTCTTTGCAATAAAATCAAAAATTCCCAAAGGTAATTTGCATGTTTTACATATTTTCAGACATTTCCCCACTGGTTTGAGTAAATGCTACAGAGAAATGCAGGTGCTTTGTATTTCTGATGATTACAAGCCTTGCATAGTTTTAGGTGTGCCCATCTGAGCAAGGAGCACATGCTACAGTCTTCATTTGGGTACTGCCTTATCAGTCTATGTCAAAATGGGTTGACCTTCACTGTCCTGTCCTCTTTCTCTTATGTGGTAAGAGCGCATCCCCAGGAGGTCTGAAACTTGCTAGGAACTCACCATCTACTTCTTTTGTCCCTTCTGAACAATCCTGATCCCTTGCATATCTCCATAGGACTCTATGCAGTCAACGGGTTGCCCTCCTATAAAGGCAGGAATGAAACCCAGCCTAGACATAGGCCAGATATCAGATACAGCTGTGTGTTCCTTCAATCCAGCCCTCAGGAATTTCTAGTTCTGATCTCTGCCAATTCTCTCACAGTCTGAAGCAGTCTGTGAGGCATAATGTCTTTCCAATCATTAAGGAACAGGGACATTCAATACTGTGGAACAATCGAGGCTGCCAAACAGTGGTTCACCCATCCGCCAGCAATTGAAAGAGAGGAACAAAGGGGCAGGAAGATGCCAACATTGGCTAATGAGACAGAGATGACATCAACACCGTGCTTCCATTCAAGTCAGCCCCTGACTGTCCGACGCCCACCAGGGACTTTCAACCTCTGTCTCACTGCTCTGCTCAGAGCCTGGTTCCCATTGTTTTTCCCTCCTGCTCTTCCCTCTCTGTGTTCGTCCCTACACCCCGTCTCCTTATCTCCCCTTCCCCCTTTCCTCACCCCCATTTCTCTTCCTGCTCCTTGTCCTTGAACTCCAGAAGCACATGTTAAAACATTCCATGTGCATTGGTCCTTATTTAAGCACCAAAGGATTCAAATCTTATATTTTCAGCTTAAAAAAAAATCCTACCACTTGAAACTAATCTGTTTCCTTTTATTTAAACACTTAAGGCCACAGTGGCCTTAAGAAAATAAGAAGATGAAGAAAACCTATCTCTTCCATGAGGATTTTATTATTCGGTATTTGTTTAAATGTGGCATCAAGTAAATCTGATCCCTTCCCTGAATGGGTGAATTTTTATGGTTGGGTTAAGCCAATACTATGATTCCTTCACTCTGTATTTTGGGAGTTTGCGTGCCTGCGATGAATTCTACATGACCTTCATAAATCCTCCTATAACACTAAACAGCACCCAACTTTCAAAGAACATCACCTCAAGTACAGAATACAGTGATAGCTGGAACTATCATTTTGATGCTGCAGAGCCCCTTCACCCATGTTTCGGCTTCTTCTGGCGTCCAAGATCAGCGACAATCCAGCCCCCCACTTCAGCTGCTGAGACTCCTGAGCAGAGAGGCCTGGCATCTCCAGTCACGGTGCTGCCAACCTCCCAAATTGGAATGTGTTCTCTATCTGCTCCCGCAGACACACACCTTCTTCTGCAAGTCCACTGCCTTACCTGCCCCTTCTCTGCCATCTGCTCTTACCTCCCCCACAGCTCCTGATGAGCACCACAGTGGGGGTACACTGGATGTGAGGGGTGAAGGAAAGGAACCTTTCTGGGTGGTCTTTCCTTTACTGCCTGGTTCTCCCATCCCCTTCACACAGGTGCACGCTTCTACCAGAGGACTCGAGATTGTCCTGTGGAAACAGGAAGAGGGTAGGAACATTCTTCACAAAATTCTCTCTGAAGCGTGGCAGGGAAGGAAGTTTAGGGAGACTGAATGTTAAGAAACTCCTAATTGTCAGGATGAGGGGAATCATAGGAAGGAGGATCTGAGAAGGACCTAAAAGACCAGCCAGTTCAGCTGGCCCTAAATAGGTAGGACAGGCCAGTGGTCCAGGGCACTAAAGTCCACCTTCTGGTGCCACCACTGAAGCTGCATGGCCTGTTGTTGAACATTTGCCATCTCGTTCACAGCCTGCAGTACAGATTAAGGAAATGAGTGTATGTAAAATACTCAGAACACCAAGGACTCATAGAAGCCTATCAACTGTTCATAATG
The DNA here is from genome assembly GCA_023101885.1 of Typhlomys cinereus. NCBI lineage: Eukaryota > Metazoa > Chordata > Mammalia > Rodentia > Platacanthomyidae > Typhlomys > Typhlomys cinereus. The sequence goes on along the minus strand of JALPQD010000067.1, from coordinate 5,910,209 downwards.
TTAGCATTTTAGGATCAGACATGAAGCTCAGAGTCAGGTCCTGGGCAAGGTGTCATAGTTAGTGGTACAGCTGAGCAAGAATTGGGCTGAAAAACCAGGTCTGACTTCTGTTCAACCAGGAAGCAGAAGGGCAGGTGCCCTTCCTGAAATTCATAGTGACTTTGTCAAGGAGGACAGAACAAGCCAGGAAAAGGCTGAGGGACAGCAGAACTTCTGACAGATAGATGCTCTCTTCTAGGTATGCTCGGGGCCACAGGGTAAAGTACAGTTTCAGTGTTGTGATCCAATGCCAAATGCTTTAGATGACAGCATTCCACATATTATCGGTTATACCATGATAGCAATTAGTAATATTATAGCAGTGTCTAACAGGTTTTTTTTTAAGTGAGAGAAGGGAAAGGAAACTGAAAGGAAAGGAAAGAAAAGGAAAGGAAAAGAAAGGGAAAAAGGAAGGGAAAGGAAGAGAGGAGAAAGAGAAGGGAAGGGAGGAGAACAGAAAGGGAAGAGATGGGAGGGAAAGAGAGGGAAGAGATGGGAGGGAAAGAGGGAACCGGTAAGGAAGGGAACAGAAAGGAAAATGAAGGGAATGGAAATGAAGGGAAAAGAAGAAAATATGTCATAGTTGGGCACAGGTGTCAATTTGACAATTGAGGGTTTGAGCTCTGGGCATGTATGTAGAGAATTGGTGGTTGAGTTAAGTCCAGAGCAAACCTGCAGGAGATTGTCTAGCTGATGAGAAAGGTCCAGCCCATGGTGGGTAGGACTGGGCCCTGGAATAAAATACAAAGAGCTGACTGAGAAAGTTGGCATCCTTGTGTACACTTGGCCAGATATGTTGTCTGGCAAGTAAGGATCGTCCCTTTCTCAGTCATTATGTAGAGATGGTGTGGCCAGTTCCCTCAGCCCTGGTGTTGGTGCATGCTTTCCTGTCAAGCTGGACTACGAACTATAACCTGACTATCGTAAGGAAATAAACCCATTGTTCCCTTAAGCCGTTTGATGGTGATTTATCAGCAACCATGCAGGCGAACTGCAATGGAAGGGAAGGGGTAAGGGAGGAGAAAAGAGGGGAGGGAAAGGGAAAGAAAATACAAATGTGCTTTGCACATGATGCAAATATTCTCTGAAAATTTTAGCTGGGGTGAATATATATGATTATCAGTCGGTGCACATGTGTTGTGAGTTGCCTTGGAAAATTATTATTAATGTATATGGCTAATATTTAAATTTTATTTATTTATTGTGTGGTGTGTGTTTGTGTATCAGAGAGCACAGTGTGTCCCTGTTGAGGACCAAGGGTGACTTCAGGAATCATCCTGGATTGTTTCTACCTCCTATTTGCTTTGCTCTGGAATTTCCCAGACTCCTCCCAACAAGGTGGGAAGTGCAAGCCTTCGCCATTTCCACCTGGCACTTTTATGTGGGACTTGGGATCCAAACTCAGAACCTTCTACTTGTGAGGCAGAGTCTTAACCCCTGAGCCATCTCGCCAGCCTTTAAAGCACTTCCTAGAATGATTCTCCAACAGTTTTTAGCTTGCATGTAGCTAGAAAACAAAAAAAAAACTGAGAAACAAGAGAAACAAGATTTCTTTGGAATAAAAGCTTACACCAGCAAAGGACTCTTCTGTTCATTTCTCTGTATAGATACCCACCTCCCTCAACCCGTTATACTAGCTCCATGCAGAGAAGAATGAGGACCCCATGGGGCAGGAAGAAGAGGCCACTCATGGCTACCAACCAAATCCCTGAGAAGCTATTTTGCCAGCCAGTTGGGCCCCAACAACCCTCAAGTTTTCAAAGGACAGGTTGAACTGACCACATGATTAATGGCTGAAAAGAAAATTAGTGGCATCAGCATAAATGAAAGGGGGATTAAAAGCTGGAATCAGTGTCTCTGAGGACAGAGCTGTCCCGAGGAAGCCTGTGTTTCCTTAAAAGTTGTCTGCAAAATGTGCAGACTGACAAAATGTTTACAGAACCCCCAGTACTCCACCAGCTAGGTTTACCTTTAGCAAATCGCTCTGATGACTATAATCACTTCAGTCCTGTGGTTATCTCTCCTCCATGGCTGGAGATGAAAGAAAGCCAATCACTGAGGCCAGTTAATCCAAGCTGCCATGTTCCCACACAGAGAGCTGGGAGACATCTTCATGGCAACTGTTCAATGCAATTTCATTTATCTGAAGCTCTTTTATATTGAAATATGTATACAGGCAACTTAACCTGGTATCCCCCCCCCCATTTCTCTCTTTCATCAGATTGCAGTATTTAAAATATATTGATCTAGAAAGAAAAGAACTCAATCCAGAATGGGTATGCTAAGGGTAGAGAAACATGCTTGAGAATTAGGTAGCTGAACATCTATAAGATTAATGAATAAGACCTGTGGGAAACCGTAACAGAATGGTAGGGAGATTGTGGTCAAGGGCCAACCATCCGGGTACCAGTGACTCTTGTCACTTGTTACATTATTAGATACTGGTGTCGACTGGACAGCTGAATACTTGAGCTCTGGGCACAGCTGTGAAAAAATAATAGTGCCTGACTTCAAACCTAAGCAAGCCTGCAGGAGATTGTCTAATTGATGAGGAAGGCTAAGCCCATGGTTGGGTGGGACTAGTTCTGTGGCCACGTGTGAATAAGATGGAGGAAGCTGGTTATATTCTTTGATATATATGACCAGACATGCTGGTCTGGCAAGTGAGATTTGTCTCTTTCTCAGCAGTTCTTGGATATCTGTGGTCACTTCCCTCAGTCTCTAGGTGTTTGTATGAGTTCTCCTGCCAACCTGTACTAACAACTGTAACTGGACAATTGTACAGTAGTATAAAACCTCTTGTTCCATTAAGCTGTTTGATGGTGAATTTATCAGTGACACTGCAGAGAAACTTTGGTACCACCACAATCTTTCTTTTTTTTTTCCATTCATACAAACTTAATAGGTACCCTGTCATTCATATATTCACACTCTAAACAGAACGTTACTAGATGCCCTAGTTCTTAGCCATTACCCTCAATCGTGCTGGCTTGTTTGAAGGTTATTCTCCTTTTGGCTATATGTGGCTGCTTTTGGGGGAGATTCCAACAGTCAATATAGATTCTGTATAGTAGCTGTGTTAGGATACAGCATGCTGTTGATATTCCCTTTATGCACCACCTCATTTTCCATACTACAAGACTTTCTCCTGAAAAATAATGGCTTTTGAGATCCATGTTCCAAGTCTTAGGTGAATCATTCATGAATCTCTTTGTGCTTATTATGAGTTTCCCATTTTTAAAGTACAATACCCATCAGGATGGAGTGAAGGGCATTGCAGGAGCAGCAAAACTGCAAAAGAAAATCAACGAAACATAATCCAGAACTTCAGAGACTCTATATCAACCACCTAGAACTAGGCCAGCCTAATCTCTCCCCATCCTGAAGCTCAGGGAAATTTGCAGAAGAGGGGGCAGTAAGATTGTAAGAGCACAAGGATGGGAGGAGCAACGATATGCAAGATACTCCACACAAGTTAGGGCCGAAGCAATCATAATTGGATTTTGCATGCCCTGAGCAATGTCCCACACACTATTGATCCCACAAAGTCTAGCATTTGCTAAAGGCACCAAGATCCTTGGAGGCAGGGAATTGACAGCCATAGTAGTGTTCATGTGCTTAAGGGGAACACAGGAAAGGGTTCAGGGAAATGCCACTGGGTCCTTGTAGGTCATTGGAGAGGAGGGCCCAGAGGAGAGTCTGGCATGCGCATTAAAGGATTCTCCAGGGTTTGGGGGGGAGGCACTGGGAGATGGGGAGGGAGGGATGAGAGGAGGGGGAGCAGGAGGTTCGGGGGGGAGGAGGAGGGAGGGAGGGAGGGAACCAGTGTACTTATTAAGTTTGAATGAGCGGAAATAATAATAATAATGTTAAAAAAATTCATTCTAATGCCTGAGAACTGCCTCTTCAGTCTGAAATCCAAAAGTTGTGTCTCTTTTTAGTAATCAATTAATTGAGACTAAAAGTATAGTTTGGGTGTAGCTCAGAAATGGAGCACTTGAAAAGAGTAAGGATCCCTGGCTCAACCCCAACCCCTCAAAAATAAATAAGAATCAAACAATCATTTGAGTGCTCTGTCCAGTTCTTCCTATTTCTAATCTTACCTTCTTCTCACCTCTAGCTAGATGAATAGCTTAAGAACCTGAGCTATTAAACACTGCTCGCCCCTCCTCCACCCCGCTTTCCTCTCTCTCCTGCGTTTTACTATCCACTGGGCATGTTCCACGTTTGTTTTCGTGTTCACGCTCAGGCATGGATCTGAACTCTGACCTTTCAAGCAGAATGTCAAAGACAAGAGTGACTCTCAGACACAAATATACACTGGGCCAAAATAAATGGTCCCCCTTTTCCTTCCTTCAATCTCCCTTCTGGGGTCTTTGGGGTCCTATTTGCCAGTGGGGCTCAGTGGAGAAGCATCTCAGGCTGTCAGAAAGAGCTGAATCTAAAAACAAGGACCAAGAGTCCTGCTTCCTTCCTTCCCTCCTACGAAGCCAATTAGTGCATCAGCACATGCTCCCTGTCCTCTTCCCAGCCTGATTTGCCTCCATCACTGGGAGAGATAACTCGAGAAAAATAATTGGAAGAAGGAAATATTTATTTTGGCTCAAGGTTTGGGAGGTTTCAGTCTAGGATGGTGAGGTAAAACACACACCGGCAGGGGCAGGAGGGCATAGCCACGCAAAGTGGCTCACTTTGAGACAGTCAGGAAGCAGAGAGAGGCAGACACAAAGGCAGGCAGACAAGATACATCCTTCAGAGACAGGCTCTCAAGTGACCTACTTTATCCAAAAGGCAACACCTCTTAATAGTCCACCAGTATTATTCCAACAAGAGATTACCTCATTGACAAACTGATCATTGATCATTGATCTCATTGATTACCTCTTGGTGATCAGATCCATCAGATTCAGGCGAAACTTTCAACACATGACCACTTGGAGAAATACTTCATACATAAGCCAATTCATCTACCCATTACTCCACACCAACGAGTGACTATTCATATTTACAAGTCTGAGGGCTTTTGGGGTGGCTCTCTGCTGCAGAAGATGAGGTTGCCAGAGTCAGATGACAGAAGTGACAAGCAAGCTGTCTTGGTCAGTAAAGCCGTCATTATAAAAATGTGAAAATCAAATCCTTTCCGATTGCACTATGTTTAAAAACAAACCATGTCCTCCCGCCATGCTGTTCATGTCGGCTTTCTCCGTGTCCTCTCTGATTTTAAGTCATCTCTTCTGTTCTAACACTCTCCCACCTTAAGGCTGAACCTTGATTTCCCTTGGCTACCAGGCTCTCAGCAAGAAGTAACTCATATTTACTAAGTCTCAAAACAAAACTAACCATGCATTTGTATGATAATTTCTCCATTAATTCCTTATTGTTCTCTTCTTTTGTCCTTTGGGATTACCTGAAGCCCACATTAGAGACTGCTTCAAGGAAAGGAGACATGCTTAAAAAAATAAATTGAGTTAATATACAATGGTTAACATGTATGCAATACAATGTATGTATTTTAAACTTGGCATTCAATGCATTTAAAATTTTGGAAATCTTGGTATTTTTCCCCTTAATCTATTCTTCCAAAAACAGCCCTGCTGTTCTGTTGGCTTTTGCGCTTTATTCCTCCTGAGCACAAAACTGTGTGTGTGTGTATGTGTGTGTGTGTTTGTGTGTGTGTGTATTGCATATATGTGTATCTGCGTGTGTGGTGTGGTGTGTTTGTATATGCATGTGTGTTGTGTGTGTGTGTATGTATCTGTATATGTGTGGTATATGTGTGTGTGGTGTGTATGTGTGTGTTTATTCACACACATATAAGGTGAAAGTCATGGGATTAACAGGTGAAATCCATCCTTTCTCCACTCTGACACCCACCTGCTCCCTAACAGGACCCAGGGCAGCTGGTGCCAATACTGCATCCACTCTCCACACTCTGTGCTTATTCTTGATCCAGAACTGGAGAGAGAAAGGTGATGTACCAACCAGGACCCTTCTGCCAACATTTTATTCTGAACCTTAGGAAGACGGTCTCTTTCCTTTCTAATGGCTGAGGACAGCTGTTGGCCATCTTGGGTACCTCCCCACAGAGAAAGGTGGTGATCCACAAGAAAGAATGTGAGGCTACCTGGGAGAGGGAGGATGAGAGAAGGCTCATCTCAGTGGCACAGGCTCCTCTCCCACTCATCTCTGACCCCTTTAGGCTCAAGTGGTTTCAGTTGGGACCAAGCACCCTTGGCTACTACAGAGCTGTCCAGCTTCCCAGATTCATAGGTCTGTTCCTGAACCTCGACAGTCAGTTTTTGTTTCTCTGTTCTCACCAAGCCACATCGTACAGAATTATACTGAAGAGCAGGGGCATTTCTAACAGTGGTTCAGTCCCCCTCCTGTATTCTCTGTTTCTTTTCAGATAGTTTCCACCTTAGTATTTACTTATGGCATAGCAATTCGTACATATATATGTATGTATATATATGCCCATAAGGACCCTTTTGCCAACATTTTGTAATATATAATTATAAAAATATAATATAAAATGTATATATAATAAAGTGTACGTAAGTGTGTCTCCCATAAGACATGAGCAGCCCGTGAACAAAGGGTCATATCCAGCTCATCCCCTAACAGGGCACATGTGTTCAAGTAAGAAAAAAAAAAAAAAAGTGCTCAATAATTAAGTGTTGAAGAATGAACGGTCATCTCAATTGTACATTTTTAAAAGTAGGTTATTATTTTTTAAAGTCATAATTGGGGTCAGCACTTCTGAGTGGCTGTTCTGCTGAGATCTTTCAGAACTCTGTGAAACTCACTCACAGCAAGGCGTTTATTTACATGCGACGAAATGCCATAGACCAACAACTCAAATCCAACCAAGTCCCCATAGTCTAATTTGTTGTTTCCATCTACTTGACAGGCATTTTCTCTGTAGCCTGATGTGGTTCTGGCCAGAGTCACAAAAGAGGACGGCTTCCCAGTGTGAGGACCTTGGCTGGTGCATAGTGGTCCTTGTGATGGTCCTAAATGGATGTTCTCAGAACAGCGCTAGTCTTTTCACATCACAGTGACAAAGTATCTGACATGAACGACTTAAAGAAGGAAAGATTCATTTTACTTGTGCGTCCACAAGAGCTTACAACGGGATGACTGGAGAATGTGGTGGAGGGGGATTTTCACCTTACAGCAAACAGGGAAACGGAGGAAAGGGACTCTGGACCAGGTGTGCCCTTCCACAGCAAACTCCAGTGATCCATGCCTGCAGCTCAGTCCCTCCTCCCAATGTTTCCACCACCAGTGCTATGGGCTGGGGACTCGCTGCTCAACACGTGTGACAGTTCAAGAAGTACAAGAAGGTGAGTGACTTGCTCATAGTATTCTCTGTGGCACTTCAGCGAATGAACATAGAACATGTTCTGGTGGCAGAACTTGGAATAGCTTCTCGCTGAAATTATTTAAGATGTCTTCAAAGAACATTCAGTGTTTCTCTTGCCTAGAATTACTATTTGCCTTTAGGCCTAGAAAAGTCATTCGAAACACATTTGAGCCAATTTTGTCGAGGTTCTGCTGTTATCTTATTGATGAGTACCTTAATTTACAGCAAAGAGTCAAGTACTTATGTTTGGATTAAAACACTTGGGTTTATTTGGAGATGTCACATGTTAAATTGAACTGAGATGACACCAAGAGCCTAGAAACAAGACAGCAGCGCCCTCTGGCGTTCACACAGCAACGTGTCTGTTATGTTGCAAGAAGCCTGCAAGGAGCAGGTTGGTAGGATAGGTAGAACAGAAGGAGACTGCCTTGCATGTTGCATTTCTATCTGGACCGGGACACCAACACCACTGTCCTGGACACTGGGCCTGGAAATCCTGGCATCATCTAGAAATACGTTGACTATGAGATCTTTGTTCAAATAGGCTTCCTGTTATGCTTAAGGGTATAGAATTGACAGACGGTTGAGTGTCACTACTGGCTGTGAGAAACAGAGTTACCTTCCTGCACTCAATGATACGTCATCCATTTCCAGCAAGGGACCAGGCACATACTACTACAAGCAACCCAGATAAGACCAAGGTGATGATAAGACAGGAAATGGTAAAGGAGACTGGTTGGGAGGAAAGTTTTCAATGGGAAGAAGCAGAGGATCTAGTAGTATGGGATGATGTACACAAGTGTGTTATAGATCTCTGGGCTCTGCACTTCTGGGAATCATTGTTCAACCTGACTAACTCCCCTGGAAGGTATCAGCCAGTTAGAAGGCTTGGGAAATACTTCTTCAAGGCAGAGTGCAAACAGTCTTTTGCTGAGCGTCTCCCTTGGACAAAAGCATGTCCTTAGCTCTGCAAAGAAGCAGAAGATGGATCATTCTCTATTTATTTACTTATTTATTTTATAAAAAAATGTGACTACTACTCTGAAAGTCCCCTCACCCCCAAAAAATCCCAAGGAAGTCACAATGAATACCTCAGACTGAGCTCACTGACATTGGGAACAGGTGTGGAGCAGCTGTTTGTTGAAGAAGGTGCAGAAAGGAAAGGCTTCTTTTACCCTGTGGCATGTTGCAATTCATGTCACATGCATGCATTGATTAATTCCGACTTCCCTACCCAACACTTGGAGGCGAGGAAAGAAGTCTATGAAATACAAACACGGATAGGAAGTTATTTCAGAGGGTTGAGTCAGAGCCCTTCCCCGTCCTTTTCTTGCTGTTGGGAAGATGAACACCCTAGAGCTGGCTCTCAGGAAAGCACCTGGGCCACCCTCTTTGTCCCCTTCCTAGCTGTGAGATTCTGTACCTTGGCCAAGTGCAAGCTCTCAGTCAGGACCCGCCACATACTCAGTGGCAAAAGCTGTGTCCAAAGACTGTGGCAGCAGCGTTGTCCCCAGGGAGGCCCCATGAGATACCCCACTTCTGGTACCAAATTCTGTTGCAGTCAGCCTGTATGGTTGCTGATAAATGGCCATCAAATGGCTTAAGGGAACAAGGGTTTATTCTCTTACAGTTCCTAGTTACAGTTTTTAGTCCAGCTTGACGGGAGAGCACGCACCAACACCAGGGCAGAGGGAACTGGCCACACCATCACTGCATAATGGCTGAGAGATGGACAATCCTTACTTGCCAGACCAGCATGTCTGGTCAAGTATACAGAAGGATACTCTCTGTGATTTATCCAGGGCCTAATCCCACCCACCATGGGCTGGGTCTTCCCCATCAGCTAGACAATCTCCTTCAGGTTTGCTCTGGGCTTAACTCAATCATCAACTCTGTACAACTGTACCCAGAGTGCAAACCCTCAACAGTCAAGTTGACACCTGTGCTTAACTATGACACTCCACCCCTTGTCAACTTGATGATTGGGCTGTGGTTCTAACTGTTGTCCAGCCTCCATTTGTATCCACCCAATTATAATTTTTTGTAATCTTTCCAGAGATGAATTATGAGAAGAAAGAAGATGAGACATGTAAATGAGTGCTAAGGAATAAAAGAAAAGTCAAGTATGAGGGATGGTCACAGCAAATATAATTTGCATTGAAATTGTAACTGAATTGAAAAGAGAAAGTCTGTTACCAAACTCTCAAAGACAAAAATAAATACTAGTCCCCCAAAAGACATGAAAATTTTTGCTAAAGGTTAAAAATGGTCTCCTCATAATAACACTTGAAGATGTCGTGTTATATCATTTCAACAGCAAATGGTTATAGGTTTTTGTTTGTGTCCAGTGCTGAGCATCAAACACAGGGCCTCATGTATACTAGGCAAGTGCTCTGTCACTAAGTTACATCCTTGGATCTAAGGAGTTTTAGACAGAGTCTTCACTATGCAGCTCAGACAAGCTATGAACTCCGGAATCTCCTTGGGCTACAATTTGGTTGCTTTGTTGTCCATAAATTCACAACCAAAGGGCTTAAGGGAATAAGGGACTCTACTCTCTTTTACCATTGTCTGGTTACAGTTCCTAATCCAGCTTGGCAGGAAAGTCCACACTAACACGAAGAGAACTGGCCACATCCTCCACAGTTCTTACTTGCCAGACCAGCATATCTGGCCAAGTATACAGAAGGATACTAACTTCCTCAACCATTTCCCTCTATCTTATTCACCTGCCTAGGGACTAGTTCCACCCACCATGGGCTGGCCTTCTGCATTAACAAGACAATCTCCTCTAGGCTTGCTCCTGGCCCAACTCAACCTCAGATTCTTTACAAATGTTACGAAAGCTGGAGCCCTCAGCTGTCTACGACACCTTGCCTCCATTTCCTGAGCACTGGAGTGACAGACTGCCACCACCAGACATGCTAGATAAATCATCTTGAGCTGTTTTCCTTTTGGTGTTTGAGATGAAAACCCAGGGCCTTGTGTATATTAAGACAGCACTGTACCACTAAGCTACATTCTCAGCCCTTGCAGATGATTCTTAAAGTGGTTTTCATGATATGCTCAGAGAAAACTGAGGGCAAAGCAAAAAAAAAATTAACTCAGCAACTTTGCAAAGAGCAAATAAGCATTTTTCTTGATGATACAGCATTGGGATTTTAGAAAAAGTAGAGGCAATTACATTAAAGAAACACTAATCTTGTTACAGCCATGGTCATGATTGCCAAATAAAATTTGGGTTGGAGAGATGGCTCAGGGGTTAAGACTCTGCCTTACAAGTAGAAGGACCTGAGTTTGGATTCCAGATCCCATGTAAAGATGTCAGGCTAAGCTTGTCAACTCTCACCCCCTATCCCCCCTGCTACCTGTCTGTCATGCAGAAGAAGAAGAAAAAAAAAAAAAACTCCTCTACTGCACCTTCTTGACATGAAGATTCTGCCTAGCCACAGATTCCAAGCCAGATGATGATAGACTTAAATCTCTGAAGCTATGGACCAGAGTAAGCTGGTCCTCTTCCTGTGTAGATTCCATAGCTAATTGGCTATGTGATTCTAGCTAATAGTTTATTACTAATGTGACAGATAAGGGTGGTAACTATGGTAACAGCAACTACACCCTTACAATGTCCCTGAAGCAGTGTTAAGGACTTTACATGTATTATTTCACTTAATCTTCACCCAGTGAAGTTAATGTTAGTTTGCAGAAGCCAAGGCTCAGAAACTTGGAGCCAGTTGTCCAAGATCAGAGTAAGTTCCAAAGCCAAGGTTTAAACCTGAGCTGTCAGGCCTAGAAGTCTGTGTGCTTAGCTCCTCTTGTACCACCTCCCTCAATAACCTGCCTCAATTACAGAGCTAGTGGAGAATACAAGATTCCCATCCAGATCTGTCCAACTTCAAAGCTCACGCTTCCACCAGCATGCTGGGCTCCTCATGCCGTCAACACAAAAGCTAAGTCAACTTTGCATCTCTTTTCCTGACCTCACTTGCTCAAAAAGAAATATGTGTGTCAAAGGAAAAAAAAAACTTTCATGACTAGAGGGATTTAAACAATCTAACCTGGTGGAAAGAGTACTGGCATTGAACTCTAATAGGCAAGCAAGAAGCCACCCCCCCCCATTCCATTTAAATGTTTAAGGGATTTCCATGTGTAAGAAGAAAACCACGATTCAGAGCTAAGATTTAAGACCAGCAAGTGCAGACTTGCAGGCTGGTAAATTTTTCTTGCACTGTATCCCATATGGTGATAGCAAACATAATCTCTGATTTCTTTCATTTCTTTGGAGACCATAAAAGTATACATTTGCAAAAATCAATACGTGTTTCCTTTCCTGCCATTTCATATGACAGACAAATACAACTCCCTCCCAGCCCTATGATAGAAATTATACTGTACCTTTAGATCACCCTAGAAATATGTGCATAGCAATGTCTAAACTCATCAGGCCGTTTAATTTCAAAGTGTTCTGGTGTCCTGAGCTAGAATCTCATGGGAACGCACGTTCAGATGGTTCCTGGGAAGCCTTGAGGACATCTAAGGGAGGATCTGAAATTGATTAGTGCAATAGATTCCAGGATAAATGTTTTGCATGCCCTTCCTGTGTCAGCACGCTTGGATGAGATTCGCAGGCACGCAGGCAGGCACACACACCTGACAGACAATGGCACCTGGTGGGCAGGCTGGACAGGCTGGGCAGCAGGCCAGGACTATCCCAGGGGAGGAAAACACCCTGAAAGCCTGCATCCACAAGAACATTGTGTTCTCTGAAGGTCAAAGTGAGACAGGAGGGGCCTGGACTATGGCAGCCACATAGAAAAGAACATAGAGAGTGTGAGAGACAGGGAGGGAGGGAAAAGAAAGGAAGCGGGGGTGGGGGGTTATTTCCTTTGAGTGCTTCTCTTCCACTATCAGGCACAAAGAAGTAAAAAAAAAAAAAAAAAAAAAATGCAAGGAAAAGGAAACATACAAGACTCCATTAAGGCCAAGCCAAGAGTCGGACCAGGGAGAAGTCTCAGCAGGTAAAAGTACCTCCTGAATAAACTTAACAGCCTGAATTCAGATCCCCAGAGCCCATGCAAAAGTGGGATATCAAGGCGTATGTGTGTAGTCCCAGTGCTCCTATGGTGAGATAGGAGATGGAGACAGGAGGATCCATTGGGAACTCAGGGGCCAGCTAACCTGGAGAACACAGTGCAACAGTGAACATGAAAAGAGGAGGAAGGTGAGGGTTGTGCTTAGACTATCTTCTGACCACACCGTGGGCTGGCACGCACAGGCCCTCAGGTACAAGCGTGTGCACACATCACAGACGCATAGAATACATGAAATACTGAATAAAATAAAGTAGGGCCAAGAATTCATTCTGGGCTTCACCATTATTTGTATACATTTAAGATCCACCAAGGGTCTTAAGAAAGAGTGGAGTTGTACGAGTGAACAACAGACACTGCCCTGTGAGGTTGCAGGCAGATATCAAAATAACCAGAGAAGCCTTCTCCCCTGTGATCCCTGCTAGATTTTGGGAGATTGTTGACATGTCAGCCATTGTGCAGGTCAGGCAAAGTCCAATCCTAACTGCTGCAGCCCTAACTTGTGTGGAGTATCTTGCATATCTTTGGTTCTCCCCATCTTTAGGCTCTTACAATCTTGCCGCCTCCTATTCCACAAGCTTCAAGCAGTAGGATCCTTAGAGGCAAGGGGTTAAACTGTCAGAATAGAATTCCCATGCTAATGGGGAACCTAAGAAAGGACTCTGGGCTATGCCACTGAGTCTGAACCCTCACTAGGGTAGAGGACTGAGAGGGAGGTTCGGTGCCCACATAATCAGATGCTCCAGGGGATAGGATGGAGGAAGTAGAGGGTACCAGCAGAGGTGGAGGAAGGGAGGGGTGTGAAAGGAAGGGGGGAGAATGTAATAGAGGACAATGGGGAAAGGGAAAAGGAAGGAGAGGAGGGGGTTACCTATTGAGCTTGTATGATTAGGAAAAAAATAAAATGTGGGGAAAAATTAAAAAATGTGATTCATCATTAAAAAAATAATAACCAGAGAAGACATCTAATGTGCTGTCATGTGTGTGAGGCTGCACATCCTAAGGAAATACCAGCACACCCACAGATGCGTCATGGAAGGAGAGCACTGGGGACCAACACCGTACACAGTTGAACAATGAACTTGATCACAGCCCTGAAGCAAACAGTGAGTGATCCAGGTTACGGCAGAAAAAAATTTTGTATTAAGGTAAAGGGAAACAAGAATGTAGAGACCTAGACGTGAGATGCGCTTGGCTTGATGAGGAGAACAACTAGCACTAGGCAAGCACATCATCTCAATCAGGAATTTTTCTGACAGTCACAAATAAACCCACAATAGAAATCACATGAATATTAGTAGAAGTCAACGTGCCAACAGCTCTGTAATTGGGAGTCACTGCAATGATGTCATCATTGGGGTTTAAGTGTGGCGACCCAAGGCAAGGCCAGACCTCAAAAAACCTCAAAGGCCAAGTAGTGAGAGACACTGACAGAGGCAGCGGCCCCACTGGTAGTGGGTCGTGTAAAGAGCTGGGAGACTGGCATCCATTTTATGATCAGTAGATGTCTGTCACCCTGACTCATGTAAATCAACCTCGAAAGCCAACCAATAAGGTCAACCTATCAGACTCAGCCTCCCTAGTCTGATAATCCAAAAATGCTCCAAAATCTGAAATAGAGAGGTGCGTGGATCGAGAAAGATAAGTCTGCAGACACAGCGACCATAACATCCTTTCAATGGAGTTTCTTGCAGAAGACAAAGAGTTAAGGGCTGTATTCAGAGGAGGAGCATGGCATCCAGAGAACTCCTAAAGATGAGAAGATTTTGCAGATGAACTGGTAACAGCAGTATAGTTCACCAGTTGGGGGGCTGGGTAGTCACTTAGCGTCTAGTGCACAAATGAAGGCGTTTTCTCAGCAATATGAGAATAGAGGTCTCTAGTGTGACTGATACCGAGAGCTTTAAGAAGAGAAGAGAAAGTGCTCAATGGTTGTTTTGCTGAAAAGAAGACTGGATTGAAACAAAAGCAGTCAATCACCAGTATGCAGTGTCCATTTGAGACTAATGGTGTGAATCAATGTTAGACTGGAGATTATAAAACTCCTAGAAGAAAGAATAGGGAATACATGGAGCTAATTGGCATAGGACCCCAAATGCACAGGAATTAAAACCAACACCCAACAAGTGGGATTTCATGAAATTAAAAAGCTTCTGTTCAGCAAAAGATACTGTCAATCAAGCAAAAAGCAGTTCAAACAATGAGAAAAAATGTTCTCCAACCACATATACAACAGAGGACTAATATACAGAGTATATAAAGAACTCAAAAAAATTAAATATCAAACTCTATTAAAATAAGGGCTTTAGAACTAAGAAACTTTTCACAGGAAAAAATTCAAATGTCTAACAAATACCTTTTAAAAATAAATAATAATAATAATAATAAAAATTTTAAAAAATGTTCTATCCCCTTAGTCATTACGGAAATGCAAATTAAAACCACTCAAAACCAGCATCTCACACCAGTCAGAATGGTTAAAATCCAAAACACAAACAGTAACAAATACTGGAGAGAAAGGATCCTTTGCTGGTAGGAATGCAAACTTGTACAACCTGTTTCAAGATCAGTGTGAAGGTTCCTAAAAAGTTAAAAATCCATATACTATATGACCCAGCTATACCACTTCTGGGAATATTCCCAAAGAAAGCTACATCTTACTATAGAGACTCATGTACATCCATGTTCATTTCAACTCTCTTCACAATAGCAAAGACATGCAATCAGTCTAGATATCCAACAGTAGACATGGATATGAAAATGTGGTACATATATACAAATGGAATATTATTCAGCTGTCAAAATGATTTAATGAAATTTTTTGGTAAATGAACGGAGTTGGAAGAAATTATATTGAATGAAGAATCCCAGATGCAGAAAGAGACACCACAAATTCCCCTTATAACGGGATCCTAACATTAAAACCTTCAAAAAAGTATACTCAAAGGGAAACTTCTATAACACCCAGAAACTACAAAGAAACATGAATCCTGGGTGCGTGATGGGGGGGAGGGGAAGATTCTAAAAGATTCTTCTGGTAAGAAGGATCCAGGGGGGAAACAATAGTATGTAAGACCCATGGGCAGCCAATTACTCTCTGAATGGGTTCTAAACCTGCCTTATTGTCAGGGAACACATTCAAATACTGTGATTATATCAAAATAACAGTAGAAGAGAAGAAAATATGCACTAAACAGGAACAGATGTTTCAATGTTAACTATAAAAACTTGATAGTGAACCACCATCTAAACACTTCCTTTTAACTCTTAGATGAGAAAAACTCTCACCCAAGAAGCACCACTATTACAATGGAATATTAGTGAGACGGAAAGCCAGAGTTGACTAGCGTGCAGAATATATGCATTCCTGGAATGCTAATCAGGTCATCAAAATCTTTCCCCACCCCAAGGCTCGAGGAACCTTGCAGAAGAGGGACCAGTGAGACTGTAAAAGCCTAAAGGTGGGGGAGGTGTACTGCTGGCCAAAACACTGCAGCCACAACATGGCTGCTGTACCCAAGGAGCTCACTGCAATGAGAACTTCTACCACAATGACTGACATAATCAACATTCTCCCCAGGGATTAATGAGGATCTCGGGAGAAACAACTGTGCTCAGAGAGAATCTCTGGGACTAGTGCTAGACAGGGGAAGAGAAACCTTGCCACTTGTGAATTTGCCCACCAAAGAGCCACATACACTACCACAGAAACCTGATTCCCAAAGGGAGCACTGTGATCCACATATGCAGACAGACAGGAGGGTGGAAGGGACTTGGCTGGATTGGGAAGGGGAGGGTGGAAGAAGAGGGGGTAAGGGCAAGGACATAAAGTCATTTTGTTTATATATGCAAAATTCTCAAAAAAGGTAAAGAATTAACAAGGGGTTTATTTTCTTACTGATAGTCTGGTTCTTAGCCTGATAGGAGAGTATACACTAACACCAGGGTTGAGGGAACCAACCACACTATCTCTACATGATGGCTGAGAAAGGGACCATCCTTACTTGCCAGACCAGCATGTCTAGTCAAGTGTACACAAGGATGCAGACTCTCTCAACTAGCTCTCTGTGCTTTATTCCAGGGCCTAATCCCACCCACCATAGGCTGGATCTCTTTCAGGTTCGCTGTAGGCTTAATTCAACTACTAATTCTCCACAAATGTGCCCAGAGCTCAAACCCTCAACTGTCAAATTGACACTTGTGCCTAACCATGGCACTAGGTATCTTCCTGCAGTGGCAAGGAAGTCAGTAACAGCAGACGCAGCCCGGTTCATTAGGTGCATCAACATTGCTGTTCCTCATTATTCAGTGGTCCCTACAGTCTGCGTTGGGTTGTACAAGTGCCTATGGCTGGGCCATCTTTGCAGAGCACACATATTCTGGAGGCAGGACTATGCATACGCAGATGGTTGAACAAATATACAAATCACTGGAGCCTTTTGGCCACTGCAGCTATCAAACTGAAAGGAAAGCCAACTTCATGTATAAATGAAATTTGTTAAATGTTCATCTTTACCTGGCTCGGGGCTATGCCAGCATGGGACGAGAGGAAAAATAATTCTGTCTATTAGGTGGTTTAAAAGCAGTTGAATAAAATCACCACGTATCATTTTCATAGGGCCTCAATGCACTCACACCGAGTAATTCTAGCGTTAGGAACCTTTCCAAAGAATTCCTGCAGAGCTATACTGGGATAAAATCTGGCCCATTGTGAATATAAGATGGCAATTTTATTTAAACAGTTGTAGCTCCTTGGGTCTCTTCTGGCTGACTCCAATATTCTCTTTGTCTATATATTTTGGACACATTTTCACCTCCCTCCGAAAGAGTTTTATTGCTTAATCATCTTCCTCTTGCTTCCTCCCCCCTCTAAAGAGTTCTGTTGGAACAACTTGCATCGAGGTCACTTGACACATTTCACAGAAAAGTTATCACTTATAATCTCTAACACATGTCCCTAAAGTTGGCACAGTAAGCAAAACATTGACCCATGCTGCACTATGGTCTTTCTGGCTCTAAAATTCAGCTGATATGTTTTGCCTCTAGTTTGTCATCTGCAAAGGGCATCATCACCTTCTTCCATTTCTTTGCCCAGAGTGAGTCATGACTTGCAAAAGCCAAGTGGCAAGCAAAGACTCACTTCTGTTGGTACCTTGCTTGTGCTGCTTCTGGGCAAACACTGGCAAGTAAGGAAGGGTGCGTGTGGTCCGAAAAGCATTCGGCTTGTTTTGCAAAATGCTTCTAGTTTAAGCTTGTGAGTTTGAATCACTTGTATACTGGTCAATCATCTTTTTTTTTTTTAAGTCTTCAGATAATAGAGCTTTATTAAGATGGAACCACTTACATAGAAACTACTTGTTTAAACCCAAATCCATGAGTCTCATAGAACTTCTTACACATCAGAAACAAACAGCATGTTCAAAGCCACAGACACCCAGGCAATGAAGGCTGGGGGTGAATAATCTGCACATTTACTTCAAGCTGTTAAAGAGTTTGTGGGCCACACAGTGGTCCCTTGCATGCAAGACGTCAAAGAGCTCTTCCGTGCGGTCCTCTTCTGTCTGTATCGGGAGGATACACATGCATCAACGCGGTGTAGTTGCTTCCAGGCCTTTACGCATTTCTCCAGCTGCTCACATTCTCTCTCTTCTTCCTCTTCCCCTTTTTTGGGTTCTCTGGACTCGGTCAGTATCTTTTGTTCGTTCTATAGTCCTATGTCAGTCTACAGTTGTGGATGCAACACCAGCAACAAACCGCAATGCCTATTCCACTTCAGGATCAAGCGTCGATCGTCAGACCTAGTCATTAGGGTCAGTGTGCATTGTACCCAGTAAGAGGTTGATTAGAGGAAAACTTATATTGTTATGTTCAACAACAAAAAAAATTATGACTGGGTAATGCATTATGTGACCATCTTGGTGAAATATGGCAAGGGTGCTAGGTTTCCCCTTGGTGGAGAAAGGACCAGCGAAGACAATGGACTTTAGGGTCACAGAGAAAGGTGTTTCCATGGCCACCGGTGTTGATGAAGAAGCTCGCGGGAGATAGTACCCGAGCAAAGGCTCTGTCCTCTGTCTTCTCTCTGAGATCAGCTCAGAAAGGCCATGACGTTATTCTTTTTATCTTCCAGCCCTTGGCCAGAGGAAACAACTAAACCATGTCTCACTGAGTTTCATGGGAGAGCACAGAGCCACATCCACCCAGATCTCAGCCTTTCTGAAACTTCCCTTGGGCGCCGCTCTGGTCTTTGCTTTCCTTTGCCTCTGAAGATCTCGAAATTGAAACAGTGAAATCTGCTGTCTTCAGTGTTTATCTCACTTTCTCCTCTTTCCATGCCACTCACTGTGGGATCTGATCACATCCTTTACTGCTTAACTTATTTCTCTGGCTCTCTTGGGTGTAACATGTCAAGTCCTTTCAGTCAAGTCCCTGGTGAGAAAAGCAGCTGACTTTTATGAAGAACCAAGCCATAGCAAGCATTCTGCTCTCTGTGCCTTAATTCACTCTGTTCCTATGACACGAGGCTCGGGTAATTATTAGCACATTTTCCACATGAGTAATGTAAAGTCCCAAGAGAATTCAGTCAAAGGGAGCCATCTCAGGATGGGGTGGAATTCAGATCCAAAGATGTCTGTTTCACATGGAGCTGTGTGCCTGCCACCTCAATACACCTCTCGCCTCAACGGGATGGCCCAAGGCTGGAGGACATGGGTCATTCCTGAAATCAGCAGCCCCTCATATTTTCTGCTAGCTCTCAGGGTATACAGGGACAATCAGACCAAATAGAAGCCCTAAGTGTGAGAGAATACCCCAGCAATCTAAAGCAAAGTCCCCTGTTGTGACAGACACCAACAGCAATACTTACCTACACCCTCTGATAATTGGGAAATGTGCCCTGTATCGTGCTGGTAAATATCTCTTAGGGACAAGCTAGAGGGAACCCACCTTGGAATTAATTTTTGCCAAGGACAAACTCCATGTAGGTGCTTCATGCACTATACACACTGTATGCCACTGAGCTTGTGTTCAGTGGGGGTGCTGCTGAATTCCACTAAAGGCATGAAAACACTTCATTTCATGACCTGACCTCGGCACATCACAAATATTTTATCTTAAAGACTTTTCACCTCAGCATGTAGCAATGCCTGAGTATCTGCTGGACGGATCAGCTTTGCTTCCACTTGTACAATAAGTGGCTCTCTATTTCCCACTCTCAGGCAGAAACCTTCTCCCAATGCCTCAAGCATTGTCTATTTCACCAGCAACAGAGTTGTTAGAGATGTGCACAGAGATCTGTCACTTGCCAACTGAGCTGGGGTCATCACCCCATTCTCATCTCCTCTATTGTCCCACTCCAACCACGCTGGCCCCCAGCATGCACCTTCCCACCTCAGAGTTTTGTTCTTTTAGTTCTCTTTTTACTCTCACCTCACTCCCTTGCTTCCTTTGTTTTTCCTCAAGGGTATTCCCAGGCATCCTAACTATGTAGCAACTCCACCATCCTTCTCTAGCCGCCGTGTCCTCTTACCTGCCATGTAGTTTGTGTTGATTACTGCCTCTTATAAGGAGAAATCAGCTCCTGGAGGATGGCTTCTCAGCAATGAGAGTAATGTCAGCATGAAGTAAAGTCATCCCTCTGTATCGGAGGTGCAGGGGTATGAGATCCCCAACCCCAGCCCTGAAGTGCTAGATCCAAAGCTGCTCAAGAGTCCATATGGAATGTGTAGAACGTTCATATGACACATCCTCCCCCAAAGGAAGAGGTCTCCGAAGGCCTAATATGGTGTAAATATTGTGAAAACAGCTGTTATATTGAATCATTTAAAGGAAAAAGTCTGTAAAGTTCTATACAAATACATGATTTTTAAAATATGCTCTATTTAAAAAATTTAATCAATTTATTTAATTGTTATTCTTTGACAGTTTTGTATATGTATGTGATTAATTTTACTAGTTATTAATCCAAGTTACTTTAATCCATACATGTACAACCAACGGATATGGAGAGTCTGCTATAATGTGTTTCCTTAGAAAAATAGAAAGTGTTTAACACATGTTAAAGGAAGGAAGGAAAGAAAGAAGAAAGGAAGAAAAGAGGAAGGGAGGGAGGATGAGAAGGAAGGAAGGAGAAAAAGAAAGAAGGAAGGAAGGAAGAAGGAAGGAAAGAAAGGAGGAAGAGAATGAAGGGAGCAAGGAAGGAAGAATGGGGATCAATAAGGATGGGAAGAGAGAAGGAAGGAGGAAGTGAGGAAAGGAAGGAAGAAGGGAAGAAAGGAAGGAGAGAAAAGGGAAGGAGGGGAAGGAAAAAAGGAGAAAGGAAAGGAAGAAAAGAAGGAAGGAAGGAAGGAAGGAAGAAGGAAGGAAGGAAGGAAGGAAGGAAGAAAGGAAGGAAGGAAGGAAGGAAGGAAGGAAGGAAGGAAGGAAGGAAGGAAGGAAGGAAGGAAGGAAGGAAGGAAGAATGGAGCTCTACAAGCAGCTGTGAAAGCCTCATGATTCCAGATTGTCTCAGTCATTCCTCATCTTCCAGTACCTGGTGGACCTTAGACAGAGGAGTTTAATATCTGACTTCTGATACAGTTAAAGAAGTGTGACCTTTACTGAATTTCAGGCACCGCCACCTCCTCCACTGCCTAAGGGTATGATGTCTCACTTCAATCTCACAAGTATACAAAGTATTTGCTATTCATGCACTTGAGAGAGCTGATGACATTCGCCCAAGTTCACATGGCCAGTGAAGAGCAGCTTTGGGATTTGAACTCAATTCTGACATCAACACCTATGTTCTTTCTTCTGCCCTGGTACCTCTCTGGAGAGCTACATTTCAAAAAATGGATACTCAACTCATACAAAGTCAGCACTTTCTGGTTCCTTCTCATGAAGAGGGGTAAGGAAGTGATTATGACAAACGTGACAATCATGAGAAGTCATTGTGAACAGTGAAGACTGCACAAAGCACAGTAATACATGAGGCCAAAAGCATTGTTGTGACTTTTCAAGTTGGTCACATCAGTCTCAGAAAAAATCAACTTGCTCTTAAAAATTCTTTCAATTTAGCTTTAACCATTTATAAATTTATTTTCTTCAGAGAATCAAGGAATTTAAATTAGCTTCTTTTGTCCAGATTTCAACGGGAGACTTCCTCTTCTTGGACATGCGTGTTTGGGATGTGTCTTCTGGGTGAGATGGTCACAGAGTTCTTGTTCAAACCGTGCTCATAAAGGCCTCCTGGGAGATTGGGCAGTCTTTTGAAACAGTAGAAAAGCTTGGACCAACTTTCGCACAATTATTAATTCTCAGATCTCTCACATTCCTGTAAGTCTGTAGTCAGTACCTTTGCCAGGTGATGTCATCATCTTGGTGATTTTTGATCCACGTGCTCCGAGTCATTTAAGGACTCTTTAGGAGACAAGCATCATGAGTGGGAACATCCAAAGGTGGGTGTTTGGGTTCCTTTGACTCAATAACTAGGTCTGACATGTTCGTGTCAGTGTGGCTGTGTAGTCCTGTCAATTAAAGCAGAGCAAGATAAAGCAAAAACTTGCCCCCACCTAGTCGAGCTAATTGGACTCAGCTTTAGCAGGACCTGTGAGCTTTCTGCAGTTTGGATCCCCTTTCCAAGCTGGAACTTTACTATGAATTCCATGGTGGTGGGCCCACCACTATTCAACATCTTCACATGCATATCTAATAAGCATTGTAGATATGACCCAGGTACATAGCTGACTCTGTTTCTGTGGCTTCGGCCCTTCCCCAGCTCTGGCAACGTAATTTTTCTGATGGCCCAGGCCAAGCATTTCAGAGTCATTCCCAATTCTCCAATCTCTCCTGTGACACATCAGGTCTATCAGACATCCTCTTAGCTTCGCTACATGTACAGAGTCTGGCCCCTCATCACCATCTTCACTCCTAATATCCTGATCCAGTTACCATCAGTGTTCCCATGAACTTTCTGGAAGGGTTCAGGGGTAGAGCCCGAGGCCCGGTGAAGTAGGCTATATCTTGAAGTAATCTCCAACCTGGACTGTGCTTCTGTTCCTGCCCTCAATCCCAACACAGCCTCAACATGATGTATTTTAAATGACAGTGAGATTTGTCCAGTCAATCTCCATAACACTAAAAAAACCTCTTTAATACAACTTCTAAGGCCTCTATTATTTCCATGCACTTCTGCAACAAATTACCATAAATTTAGTGCCTCAAACAACAGAAATTGTCAGGGCAAACAGTCTGAGAATGAGGTATCCGTGGGACTGCAAATGCTCTGGAACTTCCAGGGGCCAGTGTGTCCCTTGTCTTCTCCAGTATGGTGCCTGCTGGTGTATATATATATATATATATTTGGCTTATGACTTCATCTCTTTGCTCTGTGTTTCTATCACTTTCTCCCCGTACCTGTCCTATAAGGATATATACAATTGCATTTAGGACAAACTGCTTTTCTCAAGATTCTCAAGAATATTTTTACCACATATGTCCCATGGAAAAGAATATTCCTGGGTTCTGGGGGATTAGGACATCAATACATATAAACAGCGGAGCAAGTGCTGTTCATCCTCCTTCTGACTCCATGATCTGTCTCCACCAACACCCTGGCTTTGCCTTCTGCTCCCTTTACCCCCTTCCTGTCTGCTTCGAGTTCATGACTTTCTTGCTGTGTCTTAAGTAAGACAATCTCACTGGTTCATGGAGCTTGGCAGCTTCTGTTTCCTCTGCCAGAATGAGGCAGAGCCGAGATGAGAAGATGCAGACAGGCCATTTGAGACATTCTCCATTTTACAAGACATCAAAGCTTTACAACATATGGGACCTTAACTTTAGACTTATGACTTCTAAGCTTTGGGCCCCACTTAGTTACCTTATCTCTGTAGTGCAGGTAGATTCATCCCATTAGCATGGAAGAGAAGATGGATGACCCAACCACTACATAGTTACATCAGCCTTGAGAAAACATTTCAAGCATAGTATTGTTAAGAAGTTAGAAAGTCACCAACCTTATAAGAAAAAGTCCTGTGAAGGTCTTCTTTTGTGCCTGCTGGTAACTACACCGGTAGCATCCCTCTGAGATCTGCTTTTCCTCCTCTTAAGAGAGTTCCTGGTAGAGATATTTTGTGGGATGATGACTCAATCCTCAGTTACCTGTAATCCTCAGACTTCTACTCACACAAGTCTGGCAATTGTGATAAGCCAGCAGGGATATTGTGAACATGAAGATGGGGAGGGGTGGTCCCCACAAGGCTGACATCAAAAACCCTGAACACTGTGTCTGCTTTCAGTATTGCCACGGTTTGCCTGCATGTTGCTGATAAACGCATGATCAAACTGCTTATGGAAACAAGACGTTATATTCTGACTGGTGATGTTCCCGTTATACTTCTTAGTCCAACCTGGCAGGGGAGTTCATACCAACACCAGGAGCCGTGTGAACTGGCTGTATCACACCCATTGCTGAGAGAGAGATGATCCTCACTGCCAGACAGCATGTCTGTCCAAGTATCCAAGTATGCCGACTCACTGAGCCAGTTAAAGAAGTACTGCAGTGGGCTCATGCTCATGGAATTCACCGACCTTACCAGCTCACTTCAGGAGCTGCATGCCTGGTATCAAAGACCAGAAGATTCCTGGAGAGTTACTGAACTTCAGTGACACAGGAGGGTCAAAAAGTCTGGGTTCTTATGTCAGCAAAGAAGGGTAATGGTGGGGAAAATGAGTTTGCAGCACTAAAGAAGGGAAAAGGAGGAGGAGGGAAAGAGAAAGAGGAAAAAGATAACCGGAAAGAGGAGGGAGAGGGAGAGGAAGAGAATCCAGTTCTTCCTCTTTCTGTTCTACCACAGGAAGGTACCACCCACAATGGGCTGGGTCTTCCACGTCAATCACACAGTCTCCTGCAAGCTTGCTCAGGGAGCCTTAGCTGTCAATTCTTTACAGCTGTGCCCAAAACTCAGCCTGCGACTGTCAAGTCAACACCTGTATCTAACCATCACAAGTACCTTCTCTAATCACTCTGCACACTTTCTCTCAAGTATCTGCCAGGATTTCAACAACCATTTGTGGTGGACACACTTGTGATGAACACACTTGTGGTGGGCGGCGGGTTTTTCCGCAGGGAGCCTCTCATTCATGGCTTCATCTACTTATCAGGCAGTAGTGAAGGGTCTAGACATAATGACATGAGCAGTTTTGTTAGTTTCCTGGAGTTTATAGTCAGCAGGGATATCGTGCATGAAAACCCAGCAATTATCTTCTGCCCCCACACCTATCTCTTTGTGTGTGTGTGTGTGTGTGTGTGTGTGTGTGTTCATGTGTGTGTAGATCTGTTCATTTGTGTGTCCATGAGTATGCAGGTGTGTGTGTATAGTTATGTGTGTTTGTAGGCCAAGGATCATCCTTGGGTGTTGCCCCTCTAAACAACCATTCACCTCATTTTCTAAAAATTTTTACTCATCATTCTCAGGCAATTTCATCCATGCATGTAGTGTGTAGTGCTTATATTCACCACTATTATCTTCTTGCCACCTCTTGCTTACAATAAATCTTTTCTTCTTCCCTGAAATTCTCTTTTCTATTTGCCTGTCTTGCTTGTTTGTTTTTTGGGCTCCCCCGAGTTTGTTGGAGTTGCTTCCAGGAGCTTGGGTTAAGAGTTATTTACCTGCAGCACACGCAACAGAAAATGGCTCCCCCTTACCTGGCAGCCATTAACTGCCAAGAGCTTCTCCAAGACACTGCAGGCCCTCATGGACTCTTCTCCCATCCACAGTGGAATGCCGAACGGGCCTATCTTGTGCAGGGACACAGCTGCTGTGAGTTCATGAGTGCCCCGGCCATGCCACGTCCAGAAGACACTGCTTCACACACTTCTCCCCATCTTCTGGCTCTTAGATCTTTTCCACACCTTCTTTTTGAAGCAGGTTCTCTCAGTGGTACTGAGGCTCACCTGACTGATGAGGTTTGCTGGTGAGTTCTAGAGATCTTCTTGTCTGTTTCACCAGCCCTAGGAGGACACGCATATGACTTTTTACTTTGGGGACTGAACTCAGGTCCTAAAGCTTATACTGCAAGCTTATACAAATCTCCCCAGCATACCTCTCCCTCCCCACCTTTTTCAATCTCAGACTCCCTCAGACCACACTAACTGACATTTACATCTCCAAAGTCATACCTTGCTTTCTCTTTCTCAGCTTTCTACCCTTGAACATGATTCAGTTGCCATTTGCTGAGACAAGATCAACAATACCATTGCAATGAAATTTCATTGGCTTGAGCTGAATTTCATTGCAATCCCTAGACCTCCATCCTTACCTCTATTTTATGAAGTTACTTTTGTGAGATCTCCTTTAGCAAGGATGGCTGTAGCAGAGAGTTGTCCTTTGTGTTTCGTTAACATTTGCTTTCTATCTTTAATGCCTGCCTCTCTTCAAAGCTCTTATTTTGTGGGTTACAGTTTCCAAGACTTCAAAAAGTCTGACAACTCCATTGTGTGGAAGAGGAAAACAAGCCAACTGACATGGTGTGGTTTTTCTAGGCCAGATCTGAGGTCAGGAGAGAAAAAGATCTTTGGTGCTTAAAAAGATGCTGATGGTGTTATTCAGAAAGGGACTCTAAGCATTCCAGCTTTAACAAGCTCTAATAACAAAACACTTCCAGCCAAAAGTGAAAGCTGATCTTCCCGCATCAACGGTGCCAGCAATACCACCTTCGGTCCATCTGCAACGCTACTGACGTGCAATGACGCATCTGCCACCCCACCTGTGGGAAGACCAATCGCTTCCCTTTGAGTACGATCTGAACTCAAATGCTTCTGCACTCCAGGGACAGGATACAAGCAGTCCTTTAGAAACATGGAGGGATCCGACCGCCAAGTTTCTGTTCTAGTTGCTGTCCAGGTTTTGGTCTCAATTCTGTGCTGTTTTTCTTTCTTTCTTTCTTTCTTTCTTTTTTTTTTTTTTTCACCCAAGCTGGCTTATTTGGCAAAATCTAATGATGAATACAAAACTCTGAGGTCAATCTCACCTTACTCAGAAAGCTACAGCTGGGGAGCTCAGCTTTCCGTGGCTGGAAAACTTTGGAAGCTACTGATTGGTTGTGGACAACAGGAGGCAAAGATATAGGACAGATAATTTTTTTTTTCTCTATTTACTAGGACCTAACCGTCCTACAGTCCCAGAGCACAAACACAGCTTTGTTGATGGCCAGGTGCTGGCAGGGGAGGTGAGGGCAGGCTGAGAAACTCCTAGCAAAGCCCGAGTCTGCTCTGTAACTAACTATCATGAAACAGCATGATGGATACTTCCGTTTCCTCATCTCTTAACCTCAGCTGCACACTGACAGAAGTCCTACCTGCAGAGAAGGTAACACAGCAAGAGGAAGTGGGAGGTAGCAAAGAAAGGCGTATCTGGGTGGGGTGGATAGATAGCTTTGAAGTCAGATTGTCTTATATCAGCTGGTCATTCTGGAACATTCTTTGTTGACTTCTAAAGATCTAGATTTACTTTCTCTGCACTGGCCTCCAGGTCATCTCTACTTGAAGTTCTTTGAGGCCTCCGAGTAAGTAAAATGAACCCCCTTTCTTCATGTGCTATCAGTCCCTGTATGCAGAAACAAAGGGGTCAAGAATAAAGAAGTCTGTTTTGGTGCTGAAATACAAAGTTCCTGGTGGGTGTTTAGCTCTGTGGCAATTTGTGAAGTGGTAAAGGGCAACAGGTGCTAAGGGATTACAAAGTGTCAGACACAGTTCTGCAAATCTTCCTACCCAGTCACAACAGCTTTATGAAACAAGTAATAGTATCACCAGTCCACTTTTCAATAAATGTAGAAACACCAGGGAGGGGCAGGTCCCTGACACAAAGTCACACCTCTGACAAGCTGCTGAACTGAGATTTGACCTCAGATGGTTTGATTTCAGAGCCCTGTAGCCACACCCACACGGACCCAGACTGACTCTTAAGTAAAGGAATTGGCTAAGTGACGCAGGCTCCGCCCCCCAGCCCACTGTTTTCCTGTGTGAAGGACTGCAATGAACACGGCCTAGCAGAGCCTATGGGGAGAGGGCTGAGGCCACAGTCCTGCCAGGAACACGGGCTTCCTCTTGTGTGGCTAGCATGCTGGCCAACTCACCTCCAAGCCTGTACCCAATGATGCTCACCCTGGTGAGAGTCCAAGTACGTGTGTCTGTCCACCCAGTGAGACTCCAGTAACCTGCAGCTTGACCCACCTCCACCCCAAGGTTCAGGGAACTTCAAACAAAGGGAGCAGTGGGATTGTAAGAGCCCACAGTGGGCCAGGGACACAACCAGACAGTATCTTCTGGACATGACAGGGCTGCTCTGTCCATGAATTCACAGCAGCTATGTATTTTTCCACAAGACCTGTATAGTTATTGTCCAATCAACATCAGGCTGAGATCAGTCAGTTTGGATAATGTCACAGAGTACCATGAACAGGATGATTAAAAACATACATAGATTCCTCTCTGTTCTGCAGGTAAAGTCCAAGATTGACATAAGGGATCAGCAGTGTCTGGAGAGGTGTGGAGAAAGTTATCTTCTCGTGTCCTAGCATGGTAGAGAGCAGGGAGATTCGAAGCAAGCTCTTCTATGATTCTTACAAGGTGCTAAACCTTTCATGAGGTTTCAGGACCCAGTTTCCTCCCCCCATTCTCCAAATATCATTGCATGAGGGCTACGGTAGCAGCATATGAGTTTGAGTGGCACAAACATTTCATGTGTATCAGATGCCACTCTGCAAGGCTTCATTAATAATAGGGAGGAGGCAGGGGCTGTTTGGGCACGCACCCTCTCAGAACGCCCTGTCCTGGATGGAGGCTAAGCACTTCTCTCTGCCTCTCCCGCAATCAGAGCACAGACTGAGTTCCTTCTCCACTCTATTCCCAAATGATAGTTTAATGTTGTCATGCCACCAGGATAGACAGTTTAATCTGTTGTGCTCAGGATTGAATCCCAATGTCACATCACATTGCTAGAGTATGAGAAGTACTTAGCTGAGTATTGGAGTCAGAACATCCTACAACGCCATGTAACCAGGTCAGCCTGCATCTCATCTTTCACAGGTCCCACGTGTCCAAATTTCATATGATGTCTCTGAAGCCACCCTGTGGAACGGAGATAATCTGTGGTTAACTGCAAGGGAAATGTTCTGAGTAAAGATCATTCTGGAGTAATATAAATAATATGCAAATGTGATGTAAATAAATGATAATTTTTCAAACTATCAGAGAGATCAGCCCAAAAGATCCGGTGCTGAATCATTAAGGTGCTCCTCTTATCTGTGTTAGAATTATTAAGGTGCTCATTTTCCCATCCAGGAACTGAACTAATTCTGTTTTTTAAGTCAGAAAGATGCCTAAACTTGAAAAAAGGAACAAGCATTTGTCAAATGAAAGAGTATCTTTATGTTTAAGCTATGTTTAGTTTAAGCTTTATGTTCCTTACCTCCTTCATTCTCAAGCTCCATCTTAAGTTACTGAAAGCCCAGAGACTTTTTTTCTCCTAGAATTACTGAGCTGTGGAAATGAACTTTTAATTCCATCGAGCCCAAGAATGAGTTCCAAACTGACGTGTCAAGCACTAATGCTGATATTTTGCTTCATAAGTCAACCAAGTCATAATTTGAAACAGTTGTTCATCAGCAAATCCACTTTCTTTTTTTCTGATCTTCAGATAACAGTCTTAACAATTAAAGATAAGAATAAGGGTCAGTTAAGATAAGCAGTGTATCAGGAATCAATAGCAACAAAATTCTACTTCAAAATTTCAATGTGGATCGAAAAGAAAAGACATTACCAAAAAAGAAAAGGGAAAGAAAATTGAACCATTGCCCAAAATGACTATTTTTTTCTTTTGGTCACAAATTTGTTATTAGCCAAGGCTAAAATATCTGAGCAAAGGCAAGATATAAAATGCTCTCTGATCTCAAGAACAAGCTCCAGCAAATGGCTCAGCATGTTTCTTGCTGTCTCTGTCCATTTCTAGCAGGAAACAAGTGTTAACAAGTTTCCTGAAGAAAGATAAAAGAAACTCAGCCAAGTTACTCTACTGTCCTTCAGAATTCAGCCCACCATCTCCTCCTCAGTGGGACTCTGCTGATGGCCCAGTTCTCCATCTTGAAGTGTGTGTGCGTCATGTGTCTTTGGTTTCTCCCCATGGAGGGCAATCTGAGACTTATTCTTCCTGCTCCCTTATTTTCCAAGGGGAGACAACAAAACTCATTTTTTTGGGTGGGGGTTATTAGGTAGTTAGTATTGTTTACATGGTGGCAAAGTAGAAACAGCTAGCAATGTCGGCAAATTTATTTGGGAATGTTCTTCTTCGGAATTTCAACCCAAAATATTTTATAAATGATGACCATAATACATACATGCTAACATGGGGAGAAGTTTTCATGATACCAGTTAGCTAGAAATGTGACTTTTTTCATCCAAATGCATGCTGTTCAGAAGTAAAAAGGAGGTGAAGAAGCAAAGAAAATGACCTCTAGAGTTGTCAGCTAGATGCAGAGAAATGAAGAGGGATAGGACATTGCAATTTAGGAGAGGTATGATGGATAGTGTTAATTATCAATGTGATACCTACAAGATGGGCTCTGGACTTATCTGAGAGAATTATCCAGATTAGATTTAACCTCTGAGAATGTCTGTGAGGGACAGTCATGACTATGTTTATTGATATGGGATACCCATCTTCCCATCTTTGTTGTGGGTGGGCCATTTTCTAGGCAGGGGATCCTGAACTACATACAAGGGTAAGCTAAGCACTAGTATTCATCTCTTTCTGCTTCCTGATTATCGATGTGACTAGTCTTCTTAAACTCCTGCTGCTTCCTTACCACAATGGACTACATCCTCCAACTGTAAGCCTGAATAAATTCTTTCTCCCTTAAGTTACTTTAGTCAGAATATTTACTATAGTAACAGGAAAAGAAACTAAGACTGGGGGTTTAGGGTTTTTTCTTCAATATGGGAAATACAGACTTATTTGTAGTTGACTGTTGTGGTTTGAATGGGATCTCATTGCTTGAACAACTGGTCCCCAGTTGGCGATGCTGTTTGGGGAAGTCGTGGAACCTTTAGAGGATGACATCTTGCTGAAGGAGATATGTCAATGGGAGCAGGTCTTGAGGTTTTGTAGCAGGGCCCCACTTCCTGTTCATTCTCTGCTTTTTGACTAAAGATACAATGTGACCACATCCCTTTATGTGTAAAGTAAGAAAAAAAAAATCCCTCATTTAGATTGTTTCTTGTCAGGCATTTTGTCACAGCAATGAAAAAAATGAGCTAAAGGGTAGAGTTCCAAAGCAAGACTGTGGAGGACACATTTCAAACCATGACACCAGGTCACACATAGACAGCTTCTAATCTACCATTATGTTTGTTTTGAAAAAAGAGTACAAACACATTTTGTGTCTCTAGGTCCCACTTGAGACGATTTCTTCTGAAGAGCAAATCATATTCTACCAATTCTTCTCCCCATTGTTAAATAGCAATAGTATTCCATCTGTTACCATAGACATTTTAATAAGTATCTTTGTACATTAATCTCTGTCATCTGTCCCTATTAATATCTATAATTCATCATATGTTCCTATCATCTATTTATCTATCCATCCATCATTTATTTATCTATCTCTGCTTAATTGCATAACACACACACTCACACACACACTTATTTTCCAAAATGAAATAAATGTTCTTTCAAAGATCCATGCAGCTTATTTCCAAATTGCTTTTGAGAAAGATCTTAACAGAATCACCAGGAGTTTATAGTAGCACGTAAGTGATTCCTAGTTTTCTATATTTGATCTTAAAGTGTATTGCATAACTTTCACTTATTCATTATGGTTCTTTAGTGACCATCTGATAAAAAAAATGTTTTTAACAAGTTTCCTGAAGAAAGATAAAAGAAACTCAGCCAAGTTACTCTACTGTCCTTCAGAATTCAGCCCACCATCACATCTCCTCCTCAGCGGGACTCTGCTGATGGCCCAGTTCTCCATCTTGAAGTGTGTCTTTGGTTTCTCCCCATTGTGGTAAGAGTCCTGATGGGAAGCAACTATTGGTCTCCTGGTAGCAGAACCTCAGAGCTCCTATGATTCCTCTTGGCAGTTGGAACAGTCACCTGTTCCAGGCTTCACCTGCTTGATATTCCTACTGGAGGTTCTTGTCTTGTGGAAAAATTACAAGCACAAGGATAGCTGACAAATTCCTCAGGAAATACAGGACCCAACAGTTGTGTGCTGGGATAGAACACCAACTTATGCACTTGAGCTATCCCTCCCCCCAACCCCTCATGTTGTGAATATGGTGCCTTCCATGGCCAAAGGAACTTTGCAGATGTGATTGAGAAAAGGACTTTGACATAGGGAGATGCTCCTAGGTTTCCCACATAGGACCAGAAGAAGCTCAAGAGTTCTCAGGCAAGATAGACAAGAGGAGCAAAAATGGGAAAGACCATATGCCTATGGAAGCAGGTTGGCATGGTAGGATGCTGTAGATTGGTGGATCCTGGTGTTCTCCAGACCACCAAACATTGGAAGAATTAAAGAACAGATTCATCCTCAGAACTTCTAGGAAGGACCAGAACTGATGGTACCTTGGATTTATCTCTGCAATGCTCTTTTAAAAAATATTTATTTATTTATTTACTTATTTATTTATTTATGTATTTGTTTGTTTGTTTAGTGTGTGTGTGTAGGAGAGAGAGAGAGACAGAGAGAGAGAGAGAGAGAGAGAGAGAGAGAGAGAGAGAGCGCTGTGTGTCCCTGCAGAGGACCAAGGGTGAATTCAGGAATCATCCTGGATTGCTTCTACCTCCATTTTGCTTCATTCTGGGATTTCCCAGGCTCTACCTTCCAGAGCAGGAAGTACAGGCTGCTGCCATTTCTGCTTGGCATTTGTAAGTGAAATCTGGGATCTGAACTTAGGACCCTCTGCTTAAGAGGTAGAGACAACCCCTGAGCTGTCTCTCCACGCCACCCAAGGTTCATTTTTGACCTCTGCTTTCCACCACTGTAAGATAAAGACTCTGTGTTGTTTTAAGCTGTGGAGTCTCCATTAATTTGTTACAGCTTATGCCTTCTTGCTGATTTCATGATGTTATCCTAGTTGACATTTCTATTTAGGCCACAGTCCATATTGATTGCCTATTACCCACTGAATACCACCTACCTCTAGTCCCCAGCTAGGTGCTAGTAGGGTGGACAACTTCTGTGTAACAACCACCCTTCTTTACCAGAGATAAGTTCTTAAACCCTGAGGTAGAATTCTTAGACTTCCTGAACCTTCTTCTCCTTCTATGCTGTGAATTTAGTAAAGAAAGGGTCTATATATGATAAATTTTTGCATCCCAACACCATTGTGTGAACAAAATAAAACTCATTTGTACAAAAATATGCAAGGAAGGTAGAAATGGCTTATGGTATAAAAACTTTGAGGCATATTAAATTCCTTTTCTTTAGACAGTGGAGACTATTTTTTTGAAAATAGTCTATCTAAAAGAAAAAATCCTGTTCTGATTTATGATAGTATTTTATTCTATATGATAGGATATTAGAAAGCTGACTAGACACACACTAGGCTAAATTCCTTATAAGGAACAGAAAGCAGAGTCCTTATAATCGATTTATGATGGCGTTATAAACCTAAAGGGAAATAAAACGTCCATTTCAGGAACAGTGGGTGTGGCTGTTCTCACACTTCAGTGTTTCTGTAGGGCACTCCAATGGCTGCTTGCAAAGTTTCGATAGTTCGTTAGACCCAGCTTTATCCAGGCTGATGTGGAATGTGCTTTTGAGCATCAGAGTTCTTCTTCCCTTACACCACAAAGATACTTATATGATCTCCCCTCTTCCCACCAACCATGTTCCATGTCTAAATTGTTTTAAGTCTTTGGACTTTATCCCACAATTTTAGAACACAAGTGCATAAGAATATCTGCCATAGCTCCATTTGTAGCAGCACTGGTCTGGAAGCAACCCAAATGTCAATCAACAGCAAAGTGGTTGAATAAATTATGATATCTCCATAAGCCAGAGGGTTATGCATTCCTTCAAAAGAATGAGGTTGCTTTATTTTATGCATACCTCTTACTTTATCATAACATTTTACTGCTTAAAAGTCTCTAGGGCTTCCAATTGCCTTCAAGTAAAGTTCAAAATCCTTTCCCCTCATGTACAATACCTTCTTGGGGTGGCTGTAGCCACAGGATCACTCTGCCTTCTCTACTGGGAGTCAGCAACTTGCTTTGTACTTTAGTTCCTCCTCAGCAGCTGTTGCCATTCCTAACATGGGTCCTTTGCATTCTCTGTTCTCTCATTTGGGAATTTTTTCTTAGCTTGAGAATCAGGGCTCAGGTTGGTGGAGGTTTGTTTGGTGGCTTTTTTCACCCATTAAACAGCCCTGTTTGAGAATGCTGAAGTTCAAATGCTATCTCCCTACAGAAAGTAAGCAAGGGCTGGAGAGCTGGCTCAGGGGCCAAGACTCTGCCTTCAAGCTGAAGAAAATGAGTTCAGATCCCAGTTCCTATGCAAAACACTGGGCAGCAATGGCAGTGACCTACGTTTCCAGCCTTAGAAGCCACCTGGGAAACTCAAGAGCAAAGCCAAAGAAGGTAGAACAATCCAGGATGATTCCCGAAGTCACCCTTGGGCCTCCACAGGTACACACAGTGCCGTCCAATACACATAAACACATACACATGCAAAAAAGAAAGAGCAATTTAACTACTTTTAAAATTCGATTTTATTTATCAGACAGCATATAAAAACGAAAGTTTAAACAAAAGATGGGCTCAAAGTGGAATTTGATTTGTAGATGTGAAGAGAAGGTAAACGACAAACACTGGGAAGACAGTATTAAGGTCTACCACCTCAACTCAACTGAAAATTGACAAAGGACCTGAACAGGTATCCCTCCCCTGTTGGGCCTCATGGAGCCTGGGCCTGAGGCCTGGTGGAAATTCCTGAGCCTGACTGAAGTTTGGTGACCTGTCTCTGGCCTGCGAATTCCACATCAGGGTGACTCAGCTTCTGACACCCTGATAAGATGTAGCCCCTGCCTAGTTACTGCTTTCGTGGTGACTCTATTGGCCCTTACACCTCGCCCCATCCCTATACCTCCACCCCATCCCCCAACTCTATATAAGTGCCTGCCTGATACAATAAAATGAGATCCTGCTTGGACAGGTCTCCCGGCCTGGTGTGTTTCTCCCCGGTGGTGAGGGGGGCCGGGGCCCTTGACACTCATCATCCCGCTCAGCCCCAGGGCCTGCCCGGCTGGTCTATGCAGCCCCCTACGTATCCCTTGTCGTGGAGTCCGACACACTCCAAAGGAAAAAGAAAACATAACCATAGCCAACAGGCATATGAAAAGGTGCAGAACATGGTTCATCATCACAGCAGTGTAAACCAAAACTGTAGCAGATGTCATCTCACATCTGTTAGAATGGCTGTTACGAAATGAATGAGTGATGATGACAAGTGTTGGAGAAGGCGCAGAAACAAGGGAACTCTGTACGCTGTTGGTGGAAATGAAGAGACTAGTGCAATCGTAAGAACAGAAGGAAGAGAGGTCAGGCATACTTTTGCAGTGTGTTTGGGGATGAGGGAGTTAAGCAGGAGGGAAGAGTTTGCCTAGATAGACGCAGCATTATGTCAGGATGTCCAGCCTTCTGTTTTCTATCAAATGCCATCTCTTCCGCGCTGCCATTACCTGTGTTAAATTGTGTGGAAGAAAAAAAGTCTGTGATTGGAAGCAGATCTGTCACAAGCAGAGAAGGGGGTGGGAGGAGACAGGATTTGGACAGGCCACCCTCTCCAACAGAAACCTAGGTGGTCTCTGAGAGACTGATTCTGGGGCGTGTGTTCACCCGTCTCAAAGACGCAAGCTGCCAGGACTTTCTGGGACACATCTCGAAACAGTTCCAAGTGGGGACACCTGGCACTCCTCCGGGACAACCCAGTTCTGGCAGGAAAAGGAGGAGCCCCCAGTTAAGTTACCAAAAAAATGTCCAAAGAAAGATGGGGTGAATAACAAGGAGCGGCAGGCAAGGGCCCAGACGAACCCACTTTCTTAGGAATTACAAAGGGAGGAAGGGCCAGCAGGGGGTTGATTAGTTACTTTTTTCACTGCTGTGACAATACATGACGAAAGCACCTGGGAAGG
Organism: Typhlomys cinereus; assembly: GCA_023101885.1. Classification (NCBI taxonomy): domain Eukaryota; kingdom Metazoa; phylum Chordata; class Mammalia; order Rodentia; family Platacanthomyidae; genus Typhlomys; species Typhlomys cinereus. The sequence goes on along the minus strand of JALPQD010000067.1, from coordinate 5,874,544 downwards.
AAGAATTTAGTTTGACTCCTGGCTTGAGGATGCGGTGCCCCCTGGAAGGGAGGACATACAGCAGGAGCTCTCGTCAGTTGGTCACCTGGCATCTGCAATCAGGAGCAGAAAGAAATGAATGTTGGTGGTGCGCTGGCTGTCTCCTTCCTTTTATTACCTAACCAAGACCCCAATCCATGGCATAGTGTTGCCTACATTCAGAATGGGTCCCCAGTTTAACCCCTGGGGAAACATCCTCACAGACATGCCCAGAGGTGTGCTTCCTAAGTGACTCTATCTTGTTGGCAATCACAATTAGCCATCCCAGGAAGGGGCACCTGCAGATTTCAGAAGAGGTATCTGACAGGAGCTATTGCTTTCTTTTTATTTACTTATTCTTAATTATATTAACAATGGATTTGTATTTTCATCACATACTACCTATCCCCATGCCCCATCCCACTCCACCCCATCAGTTCTCCCCTCCATCCAGTTTTTCTCTGTCTCCCATGTCCCCCTGCATATGTGTTCCACTAGTACCTGCAGTACTAGTGTCTGGACACCTGCCAGGGAGCAAATGGACCACCAGTGGGTAAAGCATAAGAGTATAGAGGTTCCTCTTCTCTCTTGTCCAGTGTCAGTCCCGTACAGTAGCTCAGAGTAGCTTTGCATCTTATGGGATCTTCTCTGGTCCAAGGCAAAATGTTGACAGGCCAGGAGCTGTTGCTTCCTATAGAAAAATGTAGCCAACACCAGTCAATGGCTATGCTGGGAGCAGGCAGGGGAATAAATACCTCCATCTCTTTTGTGTTTGTTCTATCCTGTAGATGACTCAATACAAAGTCTAAGCTATAGACCAGAAGGGGTAAGGCTGTCTATAGACCCAGTCCATAGAACCACAGCAGGGTGTGTGTGTGTGTGTGTGTGTGTGTGTGTGTGTGTGTGTGTGTGTGTGAAGCCTGATGGGGTGCAGAGCAGGATAGAGAAGGGCCGAGAACTGGAGCAAATAGCACAGTGGGATGGTCTTACACAACAGCAGTCTCACCAGAGGGGTTAGATCACAGTGTGCACACTCCCAACAGATATCCCCCTAAGTGATGACCCCTTTCACATCTCCATTGCTAACCCAAATCACTATAGGGCTGACCTATCATCTAGCTTAGCCCAGCTGGACAAATCCCTCAAAATTATACTTTGCTCACAACACATATCTGAATTGCACCGGGACTAAAGATTTATAGTTTTACTTCTTATAGCTAAAAGAACTCAAAGATGAAAATCTCTTTGAATATTTATATAATCTTAGAGGAAGCAGGGGGCTTCTCTGAACAAAACCTTAAAGGCAAACCACAGAGAAGATTGATTGTGCTACATAAAAATGGATAAGTTCCACTTGACAAAACTCTCCATGAACAAAGTTGAAAAGACATAAAAGTTAATCGAAATAAAATGCAAACAGCAAACTAGGACCATTTCAACAAATTTAGGCAAAAAGAAATTCTAAATACATGGAACTTATACACATGAGTGAGAAGTGACCGAAATTTGAGGGAAAGAGGAGAACTAAGAAAAATCAAGTAAGGAAAATGAAAATGATAGTATATACACAGACAAAGGACAGAGCAGATGAAGAAAAGAAACTTCCTAGATTATAAGTTTTTTTCTAAATTTATTTATTTATTTGGGAGGGGAGAGAGGGAGAAAGAGAAGATGGGTACATGTATGCCGTGGCACATGGATGGAGGGCAGAGGACAATCTAAAGAAATCAGTTCTCTTCTTTCCATTGAATTCAGGTCACCTAATTTGAAAGCAGGCGCCTTACTTGCTGAACCTTGATGAAAGCAGCTCAATGTGGGCAAAGATGCAGTGAAAAGGACTGTTTCAAATTGTTTTGAAAAGTATAAAATACTATAAACATAGAAAAGCAAATCAGCAGTTAAATATTGAAAAATATTAAATCTTCCATTCCCGGACTCCATGTCTTCACTTCCCCAAGTCGACTGGCATACTTATTGTTCCACTCAAAGACTGATGTCCAAATAGTTCAATAAAGCTTATATCTTCCAAGTTTCATCTCCTTCATTTCCCAGGCGACATTTGTCACTCCTCCAACAACACTTCTCTCTATTGCCTTGCCTTGGAGGATTTTCTGCTCATTTTCTCCTGCTTAGGAAGTCCCTCACTATTTTCTTGGCTTGCTAACCTAGATCACTTACTCTTTTAGAATTGACCAAGTTCTCAATGTTTTCCTTGATCCCATGGCCCTTCTCCATGTTTCTATAGCACCAAGTAATACCTATTAGGGATTATTTACATAAAATCATTCGTACTCATTTACATATCTAAATATCATGACCTAGATGTCTCCACGACCTTGCTTTCTAGTTTTGTATTTCCTATATTGATAGGTTTTTAAAGCGGGCGTAATTCTGCTCCCCCGGGGAAACATTTGGCAATAATCAGGAACTTTCTTCTTCAACTAGTGGGGAAGAAATGATACTGGTATCTCATTTTAAATGCAAAAGTTCTTGCTCAGTGTTTGTTTGAATATGAGTTGTCCTCCACAGACACATGTATCTACCTTCTTAGATGATGTTTGGGAAAGTCATGGCCCCTTTGGGGGGTGAAGTTTTGCTGGAGGAAGGCACGTCACTGCGAATGAGCTTTGAGGTTGGTTTTGCCACACCCTGCTTCTGCTAGAAGCCTGCCCTTGCAGTCTGCAATTTGTTCTCTCAGCCTACATGATGGGCATGAGCTGAACTGACTCTAGTTTCTGCCACTTGCCATGTCTTTTCTGCCATCTTGGGTTGCAGCTCCCCTCTGGAACCATAAGCCAAATAAATCTTTTACTCCCCTTATGCTGCTTGAGTCTGAGTGTTGGTCTCACAGCATCACAGAGTAACTGGGACAGTATTCATCAAAGATGTGAGCAGTATCCAAGTTACAGCCCCAGATATCAATGATGTTGTCTGAAAAACCATGCCTTGTACCTAGATTCTACTGAGCCTGGAACACAACATTGAAACTTCACAACATTGAAATAGGGTTGAAAAAGAGTTAACTTTTCACTTGCTTTTTCTAGTATTTGGTTTTGCCATGTGTCCCAGGCTGGCATTGAACTTTGAGATCTTCCCATATCAGCCTCCCAGATGTAGCAGTTACAATGATAAACCACCATGTCTATATTTGTGTGTGCAAGTGCATGATGAGCATTGAAATGAAAATTGAAAGCTCAATGAGTTACCCCATGCAATGGGCACAATTAATATCTATGGTCACGGGCAAGATGAACTAGGACAATGTCTGGAGCAAGCTGGTGCATTATCAACATTCGTTCTTACAGCAATGTGCCTACGTAACTGGGAATTTGGTGCTGAAACGAGTTGTAAAGACTTTGCAGTCAAATTCCTTCACTTCATAGCTGAAAAATTATCTTATAAAGGTTAACGATCTTGCTAATCCTTGGCCTAAGATATAGGTTTCAAGTTTAGTGGCAACCAAATTTTAAATGCATGCATAAGGAAGAAACTGTAAGCTGACTCTTATAAATGATTATCCTTTCTGGCTGAATTATAAGTGCAATTTTCATTGGTATGCAAACGATTTTCTTAAAAATAGTTAGAATACTAACAAACCATTACTTCAATTGAATAATTGTTACCAAAAGTTTCAAAGGGATTTATTTTAAAATTACATTTCTGGTATTTATGAAAAAAATAAGTAATTATATTAAAATGCAAAGTTAAACAAAAACTACATTCTTTTCTATTGTAGAAGACATAGTTAGAATTCAATATAACTTAATATTTTGTCATAAACCACTCAAATATTAACAGGTTTTCTGGCATATAGGCAAAAAAATTACCTACCTAGTAATAATTCAACTATTTTTCCTGTTGAACTGCTAATGTTCAATGACATTTCTTACTAAACTATAACTTAGATGCATCATCAGATTTGAGATCTTGGATTATAACTTGCTGTGGCTTTTAAGAACAACATTCATGTAACCAAACTTTAAACAGATTATGGCAAATAAATGAAAACATTTATACTTTAACGTATGCAGACTTTATTAGGTGTTCCTTATACAGTCATCTGGTATGTTTAAAGAGTGAGCAATCATATAAAAGGAAATATGGTCATAACTGATTGAAGTAATAAAATCCCCAAACTAAATAACAACTCATAATTCATTGCACAGCGTGTATTAGATTTCATTACATCAGTATATAGCTTAGTAGTAAATTCTCTTGATGGCCATAACCCTGTAAGGTGTTGTCATCCTGAGAAATGAAGGAGAGGGAGTTGGTGGGAGTACAAAATGGATAAATCTTCCACTGTGCAGGGTACCTTCAAGTTGCAAATTTGTAATGTACTGCCACCTAGTGGCAGCACTTTGATCCCTCGTCTAATGAACGGACTCTCGTTTTTCAGAGCTGTCTAACTGATTCCACGCTCACCTGTGATGCTAAGTTCCAAGATGCATCCTAAGAATAGCATGTAAACCCTTCTGCCCTCCATCCACCAGCTGACAAGGGTTTAGGTGTGATGGTTTTTATGTTCATCTAATTTCTTAAGTACTTTGGTGATTTTCGAAGTCACACACAAGATATCTATATATTAAAAAAAATAAACCAACAGATTTGTAACTTTAGGAGGATTTTGATGTTTTTATTATTTTTTAAAATTTTATTATTTTGTTATTATAGTGTTAGTAAAGATTCCATATCTAACATTTAGTGCCATGCATAGGTAACATTATCAAATATTTTATACAATATGGGATTCAGAAGAGCATCAGTATTTGGGAGTCTGAAGCCCCAATTTGTCTTACTCTTCTTTCTGCCTTTTGGCAACAGGAAGGCCGAATGATCCTTAGGCATGAACAACAGGGAATCAAAGCTAGCAATCTGGATTTTGGATGCAATTTTTCCAAGTATAGTAAAATAGAAAAACAGAACACAGACCGCTTGTGAGTAACAAGTTCATGTTCCTTCAAGGTCTAGGAAAACAATCTACTTAAAGCCAAGAGCAATCAATCCTAAGCTCTGAATAACAAATGAGACATTTAAAACCTTATAACAGGATGTGACGTATTTTGAAAGCTTGAAAATATCACCAATCTAAAAGGCAAAAATAAGAAACTAGTCAGCTTAGCAGACCCTGTACTAGTCAAAGCTGCCACAAGGATCCAATCATGCCTTCTCCCCTCTCGGAACAACTGCATTCAGGGGCAGACAAGCACATTCCCTGATGAGGAGTGCCCTCTAGGGGTTAGAAAGAACAGCACTCCGGCCTTGGTTATTGGACATCTATTAGGTCTCATGGAACTCAGTGTTTTTTCAAATCATTTATTTTCAATCTCTATCAGCAACAGGTCCAAGTTCATGGTAGATAATGTATTAATTTTTGCAAGAAACCTGTAAAATAGGTTTTATTATCACTCAGTGTTGAGGAAATGGAGGCCCAGAACTTAAGCCATTTCCCTAAACTACAGAGGAAGTGAATAGGTTGAGACCTGTGTGGTCTGATCCAGAAATGAGCTCCAGGTTCCAGTGTTTTGCCTAAAGCTGTTACAGTCTCTCCCAGGTGACATTCAGATAGAACAGGCCTTGATAACACCAAGGCTGTTCTCTTTCAGTGAAGGGATTTCCTTCAACTGCAGGTTCTTGACACCCATCTGGTCTCTCAATCCTAGTCTCAATTACTGTCTTCCTAACAAGCAGAATGAAGTCATTCATAGCAGGGCAAACACTGACAGAGCGGTCCATGGTTTTCAAAGGACTCGTGCTGCCCACTTGCCCTCATTTAGGACTATAGTCAAGCCACGTAGGTAGGCTGCTTGGCTTTAGGAGGACCACACCCCATTACATCATGCTGTTGTCAGTGCCAATAGGTGCCTAGCCTGGCACCTTCTTTTCCTGTTTAACCTCAGCCTCAGTGGACCTCCGTGAGCACTGCCTTGTCTTGCTCTAACAGTTAATGCCACTTAGACATAAGATACAAGGATGTCAGAGCAAAACCATTTTAGAGGCTCTAACTCGGACTAGAGAACCAAGATCAATGATTTTCAGGTTGGGTGCTTCAAAAGGTTAACAGGCATTCAGAGCAGAGAATTTCATAAAGCTTCTTAACATTTTGGCCAAATGTTACAGATGCTCCTTGGGTTTTTGAAACAGGGTCTCTGTACTCCAGGCAGGCTTGATTCAAATTCCCAACCCTCCCACCTGTCACCAAGTACAAGGACTCTACACATGTCACAACAGCACATGAGGCTGTAAGAGAAACTGGGATTGTACTGCCTACCATGACTTTTGAATATCTTTTGGTGACAGGAAAAAAATACTACTTGGCCATATTCTTTCATCTTCCTTCAAGGTAAGACCCTGATCAAACACCTTGTACACAGCTGCCGCTCTTCTCTCCCTGCTTTGCTTTCCCCTCACCACAGAAAGCATTTCAGTTTGAGTGGGGATGATAGCACTAAATGATTTTAAGCTTTAAAATTAGTCTAGAATATTATAACTTTTCTATTCAAATCTTAAAGCAACAAAGTTTAGTTTCCCTTTTTATTTTTGGCCACTTTTCTAATGTCTGCTTTTTGCTTTCTAACCTACATATTTATTTGCACAGTGCATGCACACATAGTATATATACTCAGGTTGGGATGCATAGATTACCTAATGGAGGTTTGTAAAATGAATATCGAGGGACACAGTTGAAGAGGCTATTTCCTAGTCTTGGCAAACCAGGAGTGAATCCTTCCGTCCTTTGCCCAGTTACTTTTAAAGTTGACAGCCTGTCTGTCTGAGTGCTGCTTGTTTCTAGAAAAACAGCCACCGGCAGTTTGTTCCTGTACCTCACACATGCAATTCAGGCCTTGCAGAGTTTCTAAGTCTTGCTAAACAATCTACAAGTGACTACTCTGCTCAGTATAATGCTCTACATTTCAGGAAACCTGGCTGGTGACCAAACCAGTGAAGAAAGGACTAAAGTGGTCTCTCTGATGTCCAAGAAATAGTTGAGCAACAACTAAAAATATTTAGAAATCTAGAAAGAAATGTAATAGAAAAGTGAATTCAGAAGTTACCAGAAACTAGTTTAGAATTCAAAAATTTCAACAACGATTACAATAGACATTTATTTAAAGACATCTGCAGATTAAATAATTCTTCAACTGTGATTCAAATTTAACCAGTTTTACAGAAACACTGAGAACAGGCACATCCATCCGCAGATTCAAGTAGATTACTTCTTTGCCCATTCCTCCTTCTCTTTTCTTTCCCGAATAACCTCTTTCAGATAGGGTTCAAGGTAGAATTTATCCTAAAGAATGAAGAAAAGAATAACAGGTATTAAATTACAAATGAAACCCATCATAGTATGTAACTCTCAACTAAGGAAATATATTCTCAACTATACTTGGAACTTGTGCTTCTTAAATGTAAAAACTCAAAAAGGGTATGTAGTAGCTCTGATAAGCTGAGAGGGAAGTAATCAGGAAAGAAACAAAGTGTTTACCTAGTTTCAATACAGTTCAAGAACACAGCGCTTTCTATAACTATAGACCCCTTTATCTGAGCAGGACACAGGGCAGACAGGGACAGCAATGCCCTTAAAGGCAGAAGACTAGGATTCTAGCCTTGGCCTAGCAACTGTGCAAGCTGTTCCATCATTAAGTCTCAGTGCGTCTTTCTCTAACGGGTGAGACAGTTGCTCTTCTCACCTCACTAGGCTGTTCAAAGGATATTTATTTGACATAGCTTGGAGAACTCTTAGCACTAGGAAAAGGCAAGTGTTTCTCTGTCTCTGACACTCTGTCCTTACTGACATTGTCAGACACAGCAAAGCTCTTTTACCTCCTCATATTTTGTCCACTGCTCCTTAGGCAAGATCTGCTGCCTCATGGTCAGGTCCAGTGCTCTCTTAATGCGAAACATCCGGTCATTGTAAAGGTTCTCCGGGAGCCTCCTGATGGCTTCCCTCACGTCGTCATCCTCATGGATTGTGTCATCGCGCATTAACCCTATGGCAGCGAATGAAAGCATCAGACTCAACAGTGATCTCCCAACTCAGTTTTCCGTTTCAATGAGACAGGGTCTCACTATGTATCTCATGCTGGCCTTGAATTTGCCATTGCCCCACCTTAGCCAGTCTTCCCAGTGCTGAAGTTACAGGCATGAGCCAATATACCTGGCAGGGATTTTTATTCTAATGAGTAAGTAGTATCTTCATCTTATAAAGACTGGGCTTAGAAACAGCAGTAGTTCAAGTCACTAAATACAATGAAAACCAAAACCATTTCATAATCAGTTATTTCTTAAAATGATACACAGGCTTGTTAACACTATTACCAGGCTAATCATTAAGTTTAAAACAATTTAGAAAATATTTAAGATGTTTACCTTGTCCTTCAATTCACATGAAGAGACTGCATCTCTGCTTCTAATCTGAGCTCAAACATTAAGAACTCAAAATCAGTGTGTCTAATTTGGAGCCAGTACCAGGCTGTCTTTACAACAATGGATTTGTAGTATAGACTAAGGTTTGGTACGGTGATACCTCCAGCAGTGTTTTTGTTACTCAGGATTGTCTTTGCTATCCTGGGTCTTTTGTGCCTCCATATGAATTTTGAGATTGTTTGGTCAACTTCTTTAAAGAATTGCTTTGGGATTTTAATTGGTATAGCACTGAACTTGTATATTGCCTTTGGTAGGATGGTCATTTTTACGATGTTGATTCTGCCAATCCAGGAACATGGGAGGTCTTTCCACCTTCTGGTGTCTTCTGCAATTTCTTTCTTTAGGGTTTTAAAGTTTTCATCGTAAAGGTCTCTTACTTCCTTGGTTAAGTTTATACCAAGGTATTTCATTTTTTTAGGGGCCATAGTAAATAGGATTGTTTCTCTCAGGGCTTTTTCACTTCTTTCATTCTGGGAATATAGGAAGGCCACTGATTTTTGTACATTTATTTTGTATCCTGCCATCCTGCTGAACTTCTCAATTAGTTGCAGGAGCTTCCTGCTGGAGTTTTTGGGATCACTCAGGTATAAGATCATGTCATCTGCAAATAGGGATGGCTTGACTTCTTCCTTGCTGATTTGAATCCCTTTTATGTTCCTGTCTTATCTTATGGCCTCAGCTAAGACTTCAAGTACAATATTGAATAGAAGTGGTGAGAGTGGACAGCCTTGTCTAGTTCCTGATCGAAGCGGGAATGCTTCAAGTTTTTCCCAATTGAGTATAATCCTTGCTGAAGACTTGCTGTATACAAGGCCAGCCTAATCTCTCCCCATCCTGAAGTTCAGGGAAATTTGCAGAAGAGGGAGTGGTAAGAATGTAAGAGCACAAGGATGGGAGGAGCAATGATATGCAAGATATTCCACACAAGTTAGGGCTGAAGCAATCATAATTGGACTTTGCATGCCCCTGAGCAATGTCCAACACACTATTGACCCCACAAAGTCTAGCATTTGCTAAAGGCACTAGGATCCTTGGAGACAAGGGATTGATAGCCACAGTAGTGTTCCTATGCTTAAGGGGAACACAGGAAAGGGTTCTGGGAAATGCCACTGGGTCCTTGCACCTCATCGGAGAGGAGGACCCAGAGGAGAGTTTGGCTTGCACATGAAAAGATGCTCCGGGGATGGGAAGGGGAGGCACTGGGGGATAGGGAGGGAAGGGGGAGGGGAGGGGGGCACAGGGCGGTGGGAGGTTGGAGGGAGGGAGGGGATCAGTGTACCTGTTAAGTTTGTATGAATGGAAATAAAAAAAAATAAAAAAAAAAGAATTCAAAATCATAGTGCACTAAGAAACTGCAATATTTGCTGATACATACATCTTTTAGGCTTTAATACTAAAAGGAAAAGTTCATGGCAAAGTAAAATGTTCTATAAAAGTCCACAAGCTATAAAGAAATGTGAGCTCAAACATCTAGAGGACTTCATTCCTCTTCTCTCAAAAGAACAAAAGATTAACAATAAAATGTAGTCTAATTTTATATCTGATGTACATAGAAACAAAAACACAAAAGCACTATTCTCACAAGGAAGGGAGGAGGAGGAGACTACAAGAGCAGGAAGCATGGACACTCACCCAGTTTATTGAATCCTGCAGCATTGTAATACCATTTTCGAATACCTTCCAACCACCGGGCTGATGCTGTAACTGGTAATTATCACACTGTTAGTCTCTACAATCCACTTACATTACATGAACACATTGACAGGTGAGCAAACAATGATTGTAAATTAACTTATTAAAAACACAAAAAGGAACTTCCCTTTATATACACTGTGAGGTCGCTTACTTTACCTAAGATGTCATGGGAGGAAACGCTGAACAGAGATGGTAAATATACCAAATACCCATAGTTGTACTTACTGCCACTTGAGGCCCTTGAAGTCTAACATCATAAGCTTTTATGTCACCAGTTACCATTAGAAATGAAGGGACAGGGGAAAAGAAAGGGACTTGGAATATTTCTATTGTACTTGCAGAACAAATTTTCCTTTTCAGAGTAGCATATGAAAAGACATGTGAGGGTCATCTTACTGGCCTCATTCTCCATGTGATTGGATCTAGTCAATGTGATTGTTATTTCATTGTCTTTAAAATATACTTGTATTATTTTTATAACATCAGTTAACCATTTAGATATTAATACTGACTAGTAAGAGAAACCCACTTTCCTCCTTGAAAATATCTGGCTATCCATCAAGAGAATGAAGTTTTGAACACAGAGAAGAAACAGGTCATGCTAAAATTCTTGGGGTCAAATCTAGTGGGTAGGCCTTTAATTTCAGCACTCAGGAAGCTGAGGCAGTAGGATTATGTGTCTGTCCCAGGCCTCATTTCAAGAAGCAAAATACTAAAGTACTGTCTGGAAATATAACTCAGTGATAGTTTATACCTATTATGCAAGAGGACCCATGTAAAAAGAAAAAAACAAAATAGCCCTCACAATTCTTTAGGGAACAAGGCTGAGCATGATTCAAGTTACTTATTAGGGACAAAGGACAGCAGGGCAGTGCCTGACATTTATAGGAAGAGTATGTATAGTCAAGAACTGTGGCATGTTTGTGTGTGGTGTGTGCACATGTGCAGGGACCAGACAACCTCAACCACCTTTATTTATTTATTTATTTGTTTATTTTTCCGCTCATACAAATGTAAAATGTACACCTGTCCCCTCCCTCCCTCCACCCGTCCCTGAATCTCCCTCCCCCCTCCCCACTTTTCCTATTCCTTTCCCTCCTTCCTCCCTTTCTCCCAGTGTCCCCTCCCCCATCTCTGAAGCATCCTTTAATGTGTATATCAAACTTTCCTCTGGGTCCTCCTCTCTGATGAGGTGTAAGGACTAAGTGGCATTTCCTAGAATTCTTTCTTGTGTTCCCCTTAAGTATAGGAACACTATTGTGACTGTTAATCCCTTGCTTCTAAGGATCCTAGTACCTTTAGTCCATGTTAGATTTTGAGGGGTCAATGATATGTTGGTCATTGCGCAGATCATGCAGAGTCCTAACCACCAATTTTTTTGGAGACAGGCTTCTTACTAGCCTAGAGCTGACCAAGCAGGAAAGGTGACTGGCCAGTGAATACCAGGGACATCCCCTTAACTCTGCCTTCCCAGTGCTTGGATATGGCACATGGTTTCTGGGTTTTTTTTAAAATATGATTTCTGAGGATTGAACTCTCTCCAGCCTCTAAACTTTCTTTTTAAAATCTTGCCTAGTGCTAGTCTTTTTCCAATCTAGCCTCCTCTGTCTCCTTATTCCTTATCCCAGCACAGATCACATGCTTTTGGCAAATCTTAGAAAGAGTCATGTATAAAATTGTTCAGGGGAGGGGGAAGGTAAGAGTAAGGGCTAGAGACATAGTTCAGCAGGTACACTTCTGTCTAGAATACAAGAATCCTGGGTTTTATGTGGCACCACATAAACTCAGTGCAGTGACAGGTCTGCAATCCCAACACTCAGGAAGTAGAGGAAAAAAACCCCAGAAAGTTGTTCAAGGTCATCTTCAGCTATACAGTGATTTCAAGGTTAGCCTAGGTTACAAGAGATCCTATTACAAACACAAACACACCCAAAAGGCTAAAAATCTAAAAATATACTTATAGGAGATAAGTTTGCAAACATTTACTTGAGATTATGAAAACAACAAATATTTATTGAACACTAATAATGTGGCAGGCACTGTCCTGTTGGCTTTTCCCAAATCAATCAGGTGTATCTACGATGGATCTATCTTGGAAAAGGAAGCAGGCTTTTAGATGTAAGCCAATCAGAGGTCAGTTAGATCTGTCCTTTAAGTAATTTGAATAATGCTCAGCCTTGTTCCCTAAAGAATTGTGAGGGCTATTTTGTTTTTTTCTTTTTACATGGGTCCTCATGTATAATAGGTATAAACTATCACTTTTTTTTTGCTTCTTCTTTACTTGCTGGCACCCGAAAAGCACAAAAGAGGAATGCATTGAATTAAAAATTAACAAATTTTCAAGCTAGTAAATAAATGGTTTTACAGTTTCTGGGAATAGTGTATTAGCATCTTTTAAAACTCTATTTCAATTTATTCCAAAGGGTAAAGACTAGCTTTAGGAATGGGGACAAGAGGACACTATTTGAAGAACGCATGTTTTAAACCAAATTTATCCCAATGTTTCCAGCAAATACAACAAACCCCCATCTGCAGATCAAGCTCACGTTCCGGACGCACCAATGTTAACCACGGAAGCCTCACGTAAGAACCTCGCTTGGCTGACTGCCTCTGGGTGTGAATGAGGGCTCCCAGGCTAAGTCCTCCAAGAAGCGATCTCGCAGGTAGGAGTTATGCCGTCGACGCAAAGGACGCGTGCCGGGGGGGCTACGGCAGGACGCCGAGCCTGCAAACCGGTGCTCGGCCGCGCCACCGCGGGCACCTTCCCGCAGAGGTCCCGGCCCCAGCCCCGGGCCAGGACAGCCAGCCCGCCCACCGCGCTCGCTACACAAAGACCGGCCACTCCGACGGAGCGTGCTACCGGGAGAAGAAGATCGCGCCACGGTGACCCTACAAGGACCCCGTCCCTTACCAGCCGGCCTGCCCGCCATTATGACCCGAGAGCGGCGCGCTGCCTTCTGGGTAAGTCCTAGAGGACGCGCAAACTCCCGCGCACGCGCCTTGCGTCCCGAGGCGGGCGGGGAGAGGGGGGGGGGAGAGGAGGCGTCCGCGCAGGCGCAGCTCTGACGTTGACGGTGGGCGCGGTGGGCTGAAGTCTTTAGGCCCGGGCTGCGCACAGGGCGTTTTGCCAACTTTGTTGCGGGGAGCGGTGTTCGCGACCAGAAGGGGGAAGATAGAAGCGACGAGTTAGGAGCTGGTGCAGGGCGTTCATCAAGTACCTGCTTCCCAGGAGAGCTTGGACACAAGTCTCCAAGCCGTTGCTTGAAGACGCGCAGTATGGTAAAAGTTTCTCATGTATACGACCCCTCAGACTGGGGGGACGCCAGGACCCCAAAAGGATGGATATCCTTGATTTTCATATGATTCCCACACATCCTGCATTGTGTATATATGAGAAAGGGAGTGCACCGTAGAGGGCATATGGAGGTCAAAGGCCAGTCTTCCGAGGACAGTTTTCTTTTCGCGTGTGCTCCTGAGATTGCCTGGTTTGCAAGGCAGGCTTTTTACTCGCTGTGTCATTTCCCTGGCTCAACCCTGCATTCTTTACCTCTAGAAATCATATGAAGTGATATGGTAATACTTGTTACACTGTATTATTTTAGGAATAGCAAGGAAAAAAAAGCAAGAAAAAAATTAAATCCATGGATGTGAAATCCTAAGAAAGGATAGCTATGCTCTCATTTAATTCTAAATCTATGATATGCTATATTAGTATTATATAGGAGAATCCCAAGATGAGTTGAAAAACCAGATTTTTCTTGAACTGGGAATCCAGATTCAAATTCAGATCTCCACATTTCCATAGAGCACAACTAATAGTAGAAAAGTGTTAATTCTTTTTGGCCTTGTTTTCTCCAGCTGAAGATTCACATAAAATCATTTTAATGGGAGATTTGGCCAGGAAAGTGTAAAAAATATTAAAGCTAAGCTGGAGTAGTGGTACATGCCCGTATTCCCTGTGCCTAAGGGGCCCAGGCAGGAGGATCACTGTGAGTTTAATGTTAGTCTGGGCTACAGAGTGAGTTTGAGACCTGGGTTACCTAGCAAGACCCTACTTAAAACATATATATTAAATCTAAGATGTATTTCAGAATCCACATTTAAATTTAAAAGAGAAGTACACAGATTTGTACACTTCAAAGGTCTCAACAAGCACAAGAAGTCTAAAGCATAAGAATCTAGGGACAGAAAACTGGGGGAATTAACATGACTGATAGTTACTTGAACTTTCAGAATGTGATTTAATAACCATCGTTACATACAAGTTTTAAAATTCATTTGCCCTCTCTCTGTTTCTTCTGTTAGATTATTCCTTGTATCAGTCTTGGGTGCAACTCTAATAGCCTTCTTCAGATAAAGTCTGAAGATAGGACGAAACAAAATACATTAATACACTGCTTTGCAAACTCTTCACTCTTACCAACTTTCAGCATCAGAGTGAAAGTGACCAAAGAAGGAAGCCCTTATGTCAAGGTATAAATTCCAGGATATTACAAATACACCTATTTAAGTCTAGGTCCCAGTGTTTGCTAGTAGTTGTTAGTGCAAATTCAGAAATTGTTTTATGTGTTCACTTGACATAGGGTAGAGATTACATTTTTTTTTTTTTTGCCTTTTTATATGGCTATGTGATGCTTTGGATAAAGAAATAAAATTCCCAACAAGTCTTAAAGAATAATTTTCCATATTTCTTTTTGTTGAAATAGGTAGAATTCCTGTTATAAAGACATCCAGAATATATCAAGGTATACCATAAGATTGACATGAATCAGAGCCTTTATGATCTCAAGATAGACAATACATGATTTTAAGTATTTGAAATTACAATTTTTTTCATTATGGCAGCACAATTAGCCTATTTTTTTTTAATTGTGTATTTTTGTGTATACATGTGCTTGTGAAGGCCAGAGTCAAGTGTCTTCCTCAATTGCCTGTAACCTTATTTTTGAAATGGATTTCTCACTAAACCTTGGATTCACTGATTTGGTTAGACTTGCTGGCCAGCAAGCCACAGGGATCTTATTTCTGTCTCCCCAGAGCTGGAAGTATGGGCACGGGTGCTGGAGATCAAATGCAGACTCATGTGGGAACAGCAAACAGTTTGCCAACACAGCTATATCCCCAGTCCCCATCTAGCCTGTTCTTAACAGGTTATTCATAAAGGCAAAAGGAAGTTCTGAGACATAGATCAGGCAGGGTTGTGTTTTCTTTCCTATTCACTTATTTTGCCCACTGGGGAACTCCCTGGAAGCACTCATCTGTGTCACATTAAACAGTGTAGTCTAGGACCTTAAAATGTCTATTGAGTAAAATTCCTAAGAGGAAGGAGAGCTAATCAATTATAAGCTTAGTTTCTCATAGGTCTTAAGAAACTCTGATATACAACAAAACACACTCAAAGTTACTTATCATCAAAACCTAAGGTTTGACTACTTTTGCCAGGAATCTCTCATCCCATAGTTTCTCTAGTAACTGGGCCTCTTTACATAGCAGTTCAGGACATGAAGAATAAGTGTTCCAAATCAGCCTCAATGTACAAATGTTTTTTAAGACACTGTTTGATAATGACCCATGTGCCAAACAATGGTGGTCTGAGCCACTGTGGGAGAGCAATTTATAAGAGTACAAACAACAGGTGTAGTTCACCTGGGTGCAACCAGCAATACCAATTCTAACCTTGTTAGAATGCCTCACGCAGGTACTGGAAATCATGCTGCCTTTCAAAACAAAAAAGCAAAGGCACAGGAACTACACCATATGTTCTCATTACAATATGTATGGTAAGCATGGGGAAAACTGCAGTAAATCTTGCTGATAAGTCAGAGGTAACTATAGTCACTACTGTTTCCTTGCCTCTGCGAATCTTCAGATTTTCCTTGCTGTCCTTTCTTGATTTCCAAATGTCAAATGTGAAGGACATTGAGAACTTGTGCTCAGGACTTGGTAGTAACCCAAAATGGAATACTCTGAGTAGAGCAGTAGATATTACATGAGTGATACAACGTTTTCAAGTGTAACATTTCAAAGGAAATTGAATCATCTTTTGACAAAAGCACGTTAAAAATACAACTGTGAATGCAAGAAATATCCTCCACTGACCTCAAAGTTTTAAACTTGCTCCTTTTTTTCTAAGCTATTTTTTCTGTGAAGGATATGATCAAGTGACAGAAAGTCACCAGGACTTTGTAAGAACACACTTTAAAACTTCATATATATATATAAATATATACCAAGAAGTCATTCCAATGAAACTATCACTTTGTACTATGAACTTACATTATTAAAAATTTTAATAGGAAGTTAATATATATATATCACATATCTTAAAAAGAATTATTGAAACGAATAAGAAAAAAATTAACAATACTGACATCCAAGACATTTATTTAAAAATATGAATTTATTCATCTACCATTTACTTTACAATGTTTTTAAGAACTTCTCAAAGTCCTTCAGTGAAGCTTTGGCAATCTCTGTGCAAAATACTTCATCAGGAATAGACACTAATTTGTCCAAAGGGATGTAGTTAGGTTTTGCAGGATCATACTGTGCTCTTTCTAGGTATGTGAGAAACAAATGTCTTTCTTTAACTTTAAACAGTCGTGTATTAAATACCTAGAAAAGAAAAAAAATAAAAAGCACAGTTACAGTGAATACTGAAATGTAAGTAAACTGACTGCATGTTCAGTAAATGTGATTAATATAGTATTTAAATCCTATTGTTGCTAATAGAAATTAAGATTAAAGAGAATTAAAGGGAATGTAGCTCAGCTGTAAAATAAGTGGCTAGCATGTAGGACCCAAGGGTTTGATAATTAGCGTAGCCCTACAAACTCGTAAGAGACATTATTCATTGGACACAGTGATGCCAACCTGAAACCACAGTACATGGGCAACTAAAGCAGGAGAATTGTTAAGTCCAGGCCAGCCCAAGATACACAGTAAATTCCAGGTCATCCTAGGCCATCTATTTCTAGACAGAAAGTCTGAGCAGGCAAGAAAAAAAGAGAAAGAAAAAACAGTAAATTGTGATTAAAAAAGGTTCAGAGACTTAACACACAGAGCACTAATGAACAAAGGCTAGACGGCAGGCCAAGAATATGGACTACTTCTAAGATAAAGAGAGTATGGTGGAAAATTGTCAGACCTTACCCTGAAACTGCCTCATCAACTCTGGAGTGGGACCCAGACATCTGCTGTAACAAGCTTTCTAGAATCTGATTGTCTGCCCAACAAACATCAAAGGATCAAAATATAGGTTGGTAAAGGGGTTTCTAAGATTTCATAATTTATGAAGTGTCCATTTTGTGTTTTAAATTTCTGCTGGTCTTCAACTAGTTGTGGGAATAATTAATGAGTTTACACTAACAAGTCACTAAAGGGACCTGGTGTACAGAAAGCGCTCAGCTTTTATTATTCCTGCACTTTTTCTACACTGAAGTAATTGCTGTGGTCTTCGGTGAAGACTCTACCATCACATAATTTTTTATTTTTAAAAACCCTATCTACCACACGATATTATATAAAGCCTCAAGATACAGGCCATGTCTGATTGATTTCTGTATCCCTAGTGTTCACACAGGGTCAGGACTAGCATGAATGTTCCATTACACTTATAAGAAACTTCTAGAGTTTGGATGAAACAATGTTAGAGTCTCTATCTTACAATCCATTCTTGATTTCCCAGCAACTGAGAGGAAAAAAAATTGTCATTGCTTTTCATGTGAATGTTTTTTTACTTAGAACTGCTCTATAAGCCAAATTCACACAATTCTAGGCTTCTGTTACTTGCATATCCTACTGCAAACATCCTATAAAGGTTCATTGATGGTATGAGGGGCCAATAACATTGCTCTATGTGAAGGACCAAATGCAGTCAAGTTCTGGAAGTTATATTAAAGTCATATATTTCTTTCACATATTTAAGTCATGAACATGAACATAGCTAAGAAGGAGAGTTAGGAATCACTTTAAGAGAATTTGTCATTTATCTAGTAATTAATAAATAGCTATTCACATGGCAACAGGAAAGGATTACTTTGATGAAACTCAATCACTATACAGCAAATAAGTATTTCATTCTGAAGTGCTAAATGTAATTCTATGCACTGGGGATTCAGCTGTGTGCCAATGTTATGTAGCCTCTGTGTTCACTCTGCTGTTCTTACAACAGCTGATAATGCCACTAAGGAATCAAGAAAGGAAAATAACTTAGAAAATAAAATGATGATTTTGTGGCAAACTAGCACTGCTTTATGGCTTGGTATTGAAAAAAACCTTTTAGTGAAGCAATCTTTTCAAATTTAAGTAGAGAAGAGCACAGGAGAGACTGTACAGATTCTTCTGCTTGATTCCAACAGAAGTAGGGTAGGCAGATAAGGGACACAGACTCAGTCCTTAGGGTGAGGGCAGCTCCAACAAGCTGTGTCACCTTACCTGTGGGAACCTGACGATGATGTGATGTGGAATGTTCATTACATTGTGCACATAATCGAATATCTCTGTGAGCTTTCTTTTATTTGCAGTTAGCATCTTTGGGATTCTGGTGACCATATGTTGAATTTCATTATGTTTGAAACCAAGTTCAAGACGATAAACCTACAACAAAGTAACTATATTGTGAGTAGTGAATAGAAATAGTTATTTTGATATTGTGCCAGAGGTTACAGATTCTTTTAAGATTTAAAGTCATGAAATTTTAAAATCTGGGACACTATGCGAATTTCAAGAGACTGTAGTTCCCTGTTTCTGGGTCACCTGAATCTCAAACCTCTCTCCTGAGCAACAGCTTTTCATAGCATCGTGACCTTCATGAGGGTTCCCAGCAAAAGCAACATAATTACAAGATGGAATAATAGTGTGCAAAGGAGACTTGTGTGTACTGGACATAACACAGACCAACACTGACTTTGAGGCTTAGGACAGGGGGAGATGGGGGAGTGGTTAAAGCTTTTGCCTCACAAGCGGAAGAACCCAAGTTTGTATTCCATATCCCGCAAGAAAATGCTGTGTGGAAATGGCAGCAGTCTACATATCTGGCCCTGGAGGGTAGAGCCTGGGAAACACCAGAGCAAAGTAGTACAGAGGTAGAGCCCCAGGAGGAATCCGGAAGTCACCCTTGGGCTTTCACAGGCACATACCCTCAAGCCACATAAGTCTCTAAGCAGCTAGTGGTTTTGGTGAGTCAGTGATCCTTGGGTCAGCAGAGAACAAGAATCTCATTCTGTCACTTGACACTCTGGAGTGCAATCTTTATAGAGACCCAGCTGTTTGAAATGGAATTATCCTGGGGTCCTGGGAACAGGGAACAACTTCAAGATAGAATACTTGAAGTATCTGTTACAGTCTTGGGGTGAGCTGGTCCTGGAAAGAAGTTGTGGAAAGCAGATGTTGAAAAGTGCAGGTGGGAGGAGGGAAAGCAATTCAGCCCTTGCAAGTCCAGAGGTGATTTCATTCACTGGGAATGACCCTGGAGTTGATCACTCAAGGACAGATGTAGGACAATTTGCAGATCATCTCGAGATCGCTGCTATAGAGTCTGAAAAGGCTCTCTGCTTGCATAGATCACAGTGCTGTGGTTGCTTCCCATACTAACAACAAAATAGGGAGAACAGTAGCCAACATAGAGAGTATGAGCTGGGGAATCTTGGGAGTGATGGAAACTGCTCTGCAAAGCTAAGTCTGTGAGCTGCACCCTGCTGGTCACTGGTGCACAAAGAAAGAATATTAAACAGCTCTGGCAGACATGAGACATGGTCCAATACGATCCAATACAGGCACCGGTGTAAGCTAAAGACAAGACAATGCTCAGGTTCACTTGTGTGACCTCTTATCCCCAAGCATACAACCAGCAGTCTCCAATTTTCATGGACCCAGAAAGAAGCTGCTCCAGCACTATATGGATTTTTATTCTTATCCTTTGTGCTTCTTTTTGTTATACCTTATTTTATCTTAAAAAATGTTCCAATTTTACTTTCCTTCACTTAATTATCAAATCCTGCTTTTGCATCTGCTTAATTAAAAGGTGCTATGGAATACCGTCCTCTAAGCATGCTGAGCCCTTAGCCCTCCTGAATTTTAGCCTGTGGTTATCTAGAGAAAACTCACACAAGACTGGGCCTGTTGTTATGCTGAGATGCTCATGAGGCAGAACATTAGATTCATGAAGTCCCACTCTTTCTGAGGATTTCTAAAAAGTTAACGGTTGCTGCAAGGGGTGGTAGAACATATTATTCAGTAGAGTAGCTATCGGTAAGTTGCCCTCATTTGCCTATGCTCCCATAATTAAGCCCAGTTAAACTCACTCATAGATAAGGACAAAATTATCAAAAAATAGTTCAGGAAGGAAGAAAGGAAAAAAAGGGAAGGAGGGAGGGAGGAATAGAAGGAAGGAAGGAAGGGAGGGAGGGAAAAAAAGGAAAAGAAGAAAAAGAAGGAAGAGAAAGAGGACAAGAGAAAGGAAAGGAAGGAAGGAAACTATTGTATAATTTCTCTGATGAAAACAGAAACAAAATTTATCAGTAAAATTTCAGCAAATCAAATTGAAGGACACATTAAGAAGATCACACACCATGACCAAGTTGCTTTTATGTTTGGGATTCAAGGTTGGTTCAACACATGTAAATCAATAAATGTGAAACACACATTAGATTTAAGGACAGAAGCTAAAAAAAACTCCTATGATGAAGTTCTACATCTTAATGATAAAATCCCTGAAAAAACTATGAGTAGAAGGAACATATCTCAATGGTTAAAAAGTACATATGACAAACTTATGCCCACCATTACATGGAGAAAAACTGAACACCATTTGTTTTACACTCAGGAAAGAAAGACTGCATCTCTTTTACATCTGTCTTATTCAATACCATGATCCAAGTCTTCCCTAAAACAGTAAGAAAAGAGAAAAAAGAAAATGGATACAACTATGAAAGGAAAGTGACAATATATCCCTATCTGGAAATGGCAGAATCCTATACGTAAAAGGCTCTAAATATCTGATAAATACTTTCAGCAAAATAGGATACAAAACCAACTTACATTTTTATGTATCAACAATATGTTGAGACAGAAATGGAGGGAAAATTCACACACACACACACACACACCCAAAAAAAAACAAAAACAAAAAAACAAACAAAAAAACCCCCAAACAGTATCACCAGCCTAGGAATATCTAACCAAGGAGGTGGAACATCATCTTTACAATGAAAACTTCAGATACTGAAGAAGCTGAAGCAGATATTGTAATATAGTGAAAACCTCCCATGCTCATGGGTTGAATTTGTCAAATTTATCAAAGTCAATTGACAGCATCCAATTTTAATTACACTCTTCAGAGAACTAAAAAAATTCATGAAGAAGCACAAAAGATCTAGAATAGCCAAAGCAGGCCTAAGTAGAAAGAGCAGTATTGGAGGTTTGCTAAAACCTGGTCTCAAACACTTGTGTCTGAACTGTGCCAAAGTAACAGAATGGCACAGTTCAGACACACAGAAATGTGTAGACCAATAGACTAAACAACTCAGAAATAACCTCACACAGATACACTACCTGATTTTTGACAAAGATGTCAAAAATAAGTTTGGAAAAAAGAGTCTCTTCCACAAATGATACTATGGAAACTGGATATATACTTGTAAAAGAATGGCAACTTATGTCATACCATTCACAGAAATAAATTCAAAATAGACCTTAATGTAAGACCTAAAAATTTGAACTGCTAGAGGAAAACACAGGTAAAACATTTTAAAATAAAGGCATAAGAAGTCTTTCTGAAAGACTTGAATAGCACAAAATACAATTCCAAGACTTGACAAATGGGATTACATGAAATTAAAAAGTAATTTTACAACAAAGGAAATAATCAGCAGAGAGAAAGCCAACTAACCGAATGAGGAAAAATCTGCTGACTTAACACCACACAGGTGGTTATGTAGAATTTTTAAAGAACTCCAAAGTTAAACACCAAAAAAAAAAAAAAAAATCATGTCATCTAACCAATAAACAAGCTAATGAACTGAATAGTTCTCAAAAGAAATAACTATGACTAAGTATTTGAAAAAATGTTCAATATCCTTATCACTAGGGAAAGCAAATTAAAACTGCTTTGAGATTTTATCTCACCTCAGTCAGAATAGCTATCAAAGAATAAGAAATGCTGACTAAGATGTAGTAAAAGAACATGCAATCTGCTGCAGCCTGCGGGGTTCCTAAAACACAAAAGCAGAACTACCAAATGACCAGGTAGCTACACCACTTGGGTATATAACCCAAGGAACTGAGTTAGCATACCACAGAGATACTTGTGTATGCATTTTTATAGCTGTATTATTCACAACAGCTAAAATATGGATGCAGCCTAGATGTCCATGAACACGGGGGAATAAAGAAAATCTCCACTCACATGAATATGTGTCTGTGTATTTATTTTAGCTATAAAAAATGAAATTTTCACATGAAAAAATGGATGGAATTGGAAAACACTATGCTAAGTAAAATAAGCCAGACTTGGAAAGGCAAATAGCACATGCTTTCTCTCATAGACTCCAGATTTAAATTTAAAAATGTATGTGTGTGTGTATGTTGTTCATGAATGTAGAAAAGGGGCTGTAAAAGGGCAGACGTGAACTAAGAGTGGGCAGGGGAAGGAAGAAAAAAAAAGTGATGGAATGCATGTAAGCAGGAGTAGGATTACCTGGAAGGGAAATAGGGAACCAATCAGCAAGAGTCAGGTAAGGTAGATATGGTAGGGCAAGGGAGGGGGATGTATAATCAAAGTAAAATGACATTTATGAAAATTCCACAATGACACTTGTTACTGTATATGGTAACTTAAGGAAAAACAGAAAAAAATTTAAAGTACCCTTTGAGCTTCTGCTCCTAAACACCACCTTACCCCTTAGCATTGATAAATTATGTTCCTAAATTCCAGACAGATGATGAGATGAAACATCCCAATGGTGTAGGACCTTGATATGCTTGTCAGTGTTTCCCTGCCAAATGTCTGCCCTTTATTCCTCACTAGATCTAGGTGCCAAGGGCGGAGGCTCCTCCAACAGGACAGTCCTTAGGCAGGTACTAACAAGGTTTTCAGTGACTGAGTGGGAAATACTCAAGCATCCTTGAGTAGGCCTTCCATAATAATTCCAAATATAACTGCAGCTCTGTTAACCACTGGTTGTCTGTGGCTCTACACTGGTTTTTTTTTTGAAAAAAGACAAAGTGTGCCAGGTTTGTTCTGGGATATAAGTGGAACTGACAGCAGATATTGATATTCTG
This sequence comes from Typhlomys cinereus, assembly GCA_023101885.1. Taxonomy (NCBI): domain Eukaryota; kingdom Metazoa; phylum Chordata; class Mammalia; order Rodentia; family Platacanthomyidae; genus Typhlomys; species Typhlomys cinereus. The sequence goes on along the minus strand of JALPQD010000067.1, from coordinate 5,851,123 downwards.
CCTGCTCCCTTCTCCCACAAATTCTTTGGATTTGGCCCCCAGGACTCTCCGAGGCATAGATTCTAGGATGGGCAAAGTACTTCCATACAATGAGAATGCAGGCTAGGAAGCACAGACCAAGACTGTCAGAAGCATTTCCAGGTCCCACTCACACCTCATTACTGCAGGACTGTGCCTGATGTCTGCAAGATGATTTACTTAAGAGCACCTGTGGCAGAGAAACAAACTGCCTGCTAGACTATTATTATAAAATCTGCTGCTGCTTTTAGAAATACTTTCTTTTCATATCTAGTTTTCTTGAGTAAAAGTGCTTGCTGTGCATCCTGACAACCTGAGTTCAATCCCTGGAATCCAAGAGGTTGATGGAATCAGCTCCAGAGTTGTCCTCTGACCTCCATATGTATGACCACAATACACACATGCACACACATACACATACATGAAGATGTCTTACCTTCATGTTTTCTTTCACAGGCTCCAAACTTCCAGTTAGTAGTCTTGGAAGACGAACAACGAGATCTCTAGTCTATAGTTATAAACACAATTACCATTACTGTGTTTGAATATTTAGTTAGAAAAAAAGAATAGTAGCTAAATTTAAAATATGACCCAATTGGAGAAATGATAGGAATCTTGGAAATATATAAAAACTTAGCATTAATGAAAAAACAAATGCTGAAAACAAAATTTAAGGAAGCAACTTGATGGCATATTATAAGATTACATGATGATGGAGGCTTATGTTTGGCCTATCAGGGTCATTCATTTTTGTACAGGCAGGATTTATATAGGCAGTCATTAACTAGAAACACGACACTTAACACGATACTTAACTACTAAAACACGGCAATGTATTTTTTTCTTTTCTTTTTTTTTTACCTTCTTCACACTAAGTTCAAGTTCTTTCTGGTAAAACCCCAATCTGTTATCCAGTCTTTCTACTGAAAAATTCAACAAAAATGGCGCATTTGTAACCATTTGTGTAATATCTGCCTTGCTGAAATTTTTTGACTGTAGATAAGCCACCCTGGAGAAACAAAAATACACACGTTTACCAGACAAATAACAGAAAATATACATACATATGATGACGTTTGTTTATATCATGCTTCTTTCTAAAGTAACACTTTTAAAAAGGGATCCTATACCACAATAAAAAAGATAAATCTGGTAAAAACATTTTGTAATAACAAATATGTGTAAACCTTCAGGACAAGAACACACCACATTTTGAATGGTTTCCATTTACTTGAAAACAAAAAAATAATTGTACTGACACACCAAGGGGTAGATTTTTTTGGTTTTGAGATAGGGTGTTACTATGCAGTTAAAAGCTAGTCTGAATTTCTTCAGTCCTCCACTTCTCAGGTGTTGGGCATTGCAGATATGCAGCACCATGTCTGGCAAAAATGTTTATATAATTTGTATATAGCATATTTACAATTATATAAAGGACAAAATTTTCATATATTAAATTTGTTTTCATTGAAAAGAAAATAAGTGCCTGAAACTGGTGCTGTGGAAGAAATTCTACATAATATGTTGTACATATGGCTATGTCACTTATTAAAAATTCTAATAAACATTATTGTCTGGAGTATGTGGGAACTGAACAAATAACTTTTGCTCCCTTAAACCATAAGCTTCCTGCAGATATGTGTGGTAACCAGGACGCTGGAACTAGACTAGCTTGATTTGCATCCCAGCTCTACCACTTAAACTGTGTGTAATGTTAGGCAAATGACTGAACCTCTCTATGCCTCCGTGTACAATGAGGCCAATAGCCATCACAGTGCAGTCTCTGAAATGACTCCCGCCTGACATTTGTGCTGCCTTGAAAATGAGCAGATAGACAAGCTCAGTTCAGACTGGTGAAGGACTGCTGGCAGGAGTTTCTCCCTCTTTCCCTATGCTGCTTGTACCACTGGAGTATGTAAATCCCACCATGGAAGCCAGTGTGTCTTTGTCTAACCTAGCACAGAATCTTGAATATAAAGTTACAAACTGTTAATGTAAGACATACAAATGATTTTTGTCTCACTTTTTCCTGATTCAGAGAAAAGGTATTAGTTTATTATTGGTGTAAAGAACTTCCAAGCCCTCTGAAATGTAGGCTGTCCCAACACTAGTGTAGAGAACAGTCTGAGGGGATTAAGGCAAGGCAATCCTTCTAAGAGACCACTCCAGTGTGAAATATGGAGATCTAAGGCAAAGGGACTCTGTCTCGCTAAGTAGTATTCCCCATGCCCATCAGAGCAACAATGTCTCACTGTAAAGGTTCAGATTCAAAAATTCTTTGGATGAACAAAGTACAAAGATAGAAGTGCTATTTAAAGAAGAAAACATAGAACAACAAAATAATCTATTTTTGGAAAAGATTTAGTATATTATAAATAATTGGCCAAGAGAATTTCAAGTATCTACCAGTGAAAAATTAGAAATGCTAGCAACAGTAGCTCAAGCTCAGCTCAGTGCTGTCACAGCACCAGGGAGGCTGAGGCAGGAGGCTTATTTAAAGGTCAGACTAGCCTACACAGTGAGACCCTGTCTGCACCCCAAACAAGTAAAAATTATGCTTTTACATCTTTCAAATGCTGAGATAACATTAATGCTGATTTTAGAATTTAGATTTTGTTAGTTTCTGAAAAGAGACAGTTCAACACTAACTCACCAATATATTTGAAAAGATAAAATGACAGAGGTAGATAATTCCTTAAATACTGTAGATCAAAGGTTAATGAGAAAAAACACCATGCACGTGTTCACAGTCTCAGTAGATCCTTGAACTAATGGTTCTCACATGTGTACTACTACCGTAAGCATGTCTCAGCTCACACAAAATCATTCCAAAAGCTCTACCTGATCTTAAGATTTTCAAGGTCTTCAGAGAAAATAGCGTAATTTTTAGTCAAGAATGCTCCCAATTGGTTGTCTTCTAAACCCAAATCTTTGAGAAACAGGAGTATTTGCTTAATGTCTTTTTCAAAATCCATTCTTAGAAGGAGGTTGGCTGCATCTGGATGTTTTTCTATCTTGGACAAATCTACTCCTAGAATAAATTATAAGAACAGTTTAAAGAAAACTTCTTATTCAGGCATAAGATTCACACATACATGCATAAAAACCATTGATTGACAATCTCTTCAAAAGGGAACTGAGATAGAGAAATAAAATTTCAAATATTTTTGAACTAGTTGCAGAAGTAAAACTAACTGCATTATGTACTTCAAATACAAGCGAGAGGAAAGCATGAGCATTTGGGGTCAGGTTTCTCCAAAACAAATTCACTGTGCCATACTGACACCAGATTATCATCTTTGCCCATGTCTTGGATAATCTCAACTGAGCAGCTGGTAATTCTGCAGGGCACACATACCATGGATAAACTGTTACTTCAAAGCATTAGTCAAAAACATGCTTGTAAACCCCTGCATAGGAGTAATAAGCAGGACTCTGTACCTTACTCATCATGGGCATCGACATGACTACAGAGAGAGGGAGCAGAAAGGGAAGAACCAGGTTATGTTAAGGCACCCAGTGGTTTCTGACAGTGAGATCAGCACTAATCAGGCACAGATTCAAAGTAATCTAAAATTCAAACATCTCACAAAACATTTTTACTCTTTCATGTTTTCCATTTAATCTAGTTAAAAAAAATTAAATATGGAAAAGGAAGTTTTCTCTCAAAATTTTAAAATAATCCTTGACAAAATATAAAATCTTAAAGTTAGATTCAGGGATGGTGAAATGTCAGCAGAAAAGAAGCCTGCACACAAACCTGGCAGCCTGATTTCAGTCCATGGAGCTAACATAATGAAGGAGAGAACTGACTTTCCAAAAGCTGTTTTCTGATCTCCACATGCACAAGGTGGCATGCAGGCTCGCCAGCTTGCCACATCACTTGCGCATGTGTGCTTTCTCACTCTCTCAAATGATTTAAGCTTAGATTCTAATTTCCTTATCCTGAAAGTATTTCCTTTTAAGAACAACCCTAGTGTGCCAGCAAGATAGCTCAACAGCAAATCCCCTGCTTGTAAATCTGACATCTTGAGCTCAACCTCGGGAAGCCTCCATGGTGGAAGGAAACTGATTGATGAAAGTTGTCCTCAGGGCTCAGAGATTAAGCCTTTGCCTCAAATCAGAAGGTCCTCAGTTTGGATCCTGGATCCCACGTAAAAATTTCAGGTGGAAATGGTGGAGGCCTGTACTTCCAGTCCTGAAAGACAAAGCCTGGAAAACTCCAGAGCAAAGCAAATAGAAAGTAGAAGCAATCCAGGGTGATTCCTAAAGTTACCCTTGGGCCTCCACAGGCACTCACAGTGTCTTCTGATACACACAGACACATACAGAGATATATACACAATAAATACACATAAAAATAAAGTTCTTTAACATCCACCCATACAACTCTCTCACAATCAAACAAATAAAAAAATACATATAAATACATAATCTTATTTTGCCCTGTTTTCACCTCTCTGTGTTCCTGTTTAGGGACAGTCCATTCTTATTTCTTTTTTAAAAGAAGTATTTTTTGACACCAATAACAGGAGGTTCCTATGGAGTTCCATTCTAACCATTCCTTCCTACTTTACCACTCGTTGATCCCTTTCTAATTTTTTAACTCTCACAGCAATTCGAAGCCAAATACTTCAGTCAGGAGATCAATGCTAGTAAGAAAGAATAAGCGATATTTCTCTTTCTATGTCTGAGACATCTTGCTCAATAGTATATTTTTCAGTTCCATCCATTTACTAGCAAATTTCATAACTCATCCTTGTGATGGTTGAATAGTATTCCATTATATATATGCACCACATTTTCATTATCCATTCTTCTGTTGATGGGAATGTTGACTGATCCCATTTTCTTGCTATTATTTAAAAAAAAAAAAAACAAATTTCATTCATTCACTGATTCATTCATTTAGTGCATGTGTGTGTGTGTATCAGAAGGCACATGTATCCCTGTGGAGGACCAAGGGTGACTTCAGGAATCATCCTAGATTATTTCTATCTCCTTGCTTTACTCTGGGATTTCCCAGGCACCGCCCACCAGGACTGGAAGCACAAGCTGCCATCATTTCCACCTGGTGTTTTTATGTGGGACCTGCTTTTGAGGCACAGTCTTAACCTCTGAGCCATCTCTTCAGCCCCATTTTCTCGCTGTTATGAAGAGTTGTGCTGAACATAGATGAGCAAGTATCTTTATAATAAGATGTAGAATCTTTTGGGACTATTCCTAGGAGTGGTATAGTTGGGTTATATGGTAGTTCCATTTTTAACTTTCTGAGGACCCTTCACACTAATCTCCAAAGTGGCTGTACTAGTAGTTTACACTCCCACAAGCAATAAATGTGTGTCTCCCTTTTTTCCACATCCTCGCCAACATCCTCTGTTGTGTTCTTGATCTTGGCCCTGTTTAGTTCCAGGGTCCACTTTTCAATTGGGATGTTTGCTTTCTTGGTGTTTTAGGTTTTTGAGTTCTTTGTATACTCTGGTGATTAATCCTTTGTCAGATTCACAGCAAGCAAGAAAAATGCCCTAAGCTGGTCCACTTAAACCCAGTGACAATTAAAACTATACTAGAAGTAGCAGGATTGTGACACTTCCCAATAAGTTGTTGGTCAGAGAGATCTCAAAGGCCCCTCAATCATAGTTTTTTTTTTTTTTTTTTTTTTTTTTTATCATTGCTCTTGGTTTTTCTCTAAAAAACTGATAGCAAGACCCTATTACTGAAGAAGCAACATATATGGATCACAGAGCATGGACAAAATATACCAAATGGAACTGGTTTGAGAGCTTCTTCCTTGCTGGATGGCTTACACAATACCAAGGAATATTGTAGAAGCTACTGGGGGAGAAAAATAATCAAAGGTCTCATCAGCCCGAGAGATCTGTAAGTTACAATAAAAAATCACCATGGCAATAGGTGAACATCAGTGTAATAGCAGCAGCATGTGCTCAAAGAGACAACCAACAGCTTTAAGGCCCACTTGTCAGAATGGAACATACTCCTGTTACTGTTAACTAGAACAAGAACCTATAAAAGTGAAGGAAATAGATCACTAGGAAAGAATATACTATGAACCATTAGGTAAAAAGATAGTACACCAAACTGCTTTGTAAATACCTGTTATTATACCCATAGATTGAAAGAGCACTCAGGACTCAACCTAGATGCCTTCTACAACAGAGGGTGTTTATTACTGAATAACAAGATTTTCCAAAATGCAGAAATGAGGGTATATGAACTGCTTGTCCCTAATAGAACATACACGCCTTACCCATCCCCACCCCAAGGCCCAGGAACATCGAAAAATGGATGGCAAGGTTGTAAGAGCCTGAAGTAGAAGGTGATGGGCCATGCATTGTCTCCTGGACATGACATAGCTGTGATATACAAGATTTCATGGCAAATATGTACAACTACACAATAATTGCGTGAGAATTATCTTATCAACCTCTCATCATAACATCAGAAAGATATAAGAAGTTCCACACCTCTCTGAGAGATTGATGGAGACTAATGCTGATGGGGAAGTAAAGGAGGATACTTTCCTCAATGGTCTATCCACTGATCCAGGATGTTAGCTGGAGTATGAATAAGGTCAGGCATAAGTCAGCACAGGCTAGATGAAACGCAATGGACCACACAAGCAAAAAGATTTGAAAACAGGAGGGAGTCAAGCGGGGGATATTGAAGGGTTGTAAGGGGAAAAGGAGGGGTGATGGATATGGAACTAAAGGTTGAAAAGTATTATCAAGTCACCATGTTCATGCATACAACATTAAAAAATACAGACCCTAAGAAAACCTAAAAAAACTCCTATCTAGGCACAGTTGTGCACTATTATAATGCTAGTTACTTAGGAGGCTGAAGCAGAAGGACTGCAAGTTGAGGCCTCCCTTTGTTAAATTCTGGAGTTCAAGGCCAGATAGGGGAAGTTTGAGACTGTTTCAAAACCAGAAAAAATTCAAAAAGGACTGGGGATATAGTTCAGTAGTGAAGTACTTGTTTAGAACACATTAATACTTTGGGTTTAATTCCTAGTACCAGAAAACACGAAACAAAATCCCATATTTTACAATACTATCTAGAGGCATATTAAAAGCAATGAAATAACTTTTTTTCTTAACATGATGATTAGCTGTCAGCCTGATACCTAGGCAGGCTTCAGGACCACCTGAGAGTGGTTCTTTAAGGTTGACCTCTGGATGTTAGTGAGATTGTTTAGAGTCACGGAAACGTTTGGTATTTTGTGTGTGCTGAGAGATGTGTTAAGACTGAGTAGAAAGACCTAGCCTACAAGTGGGCAGCACCATTTCCTGAGCTTGAGGTCCTGGATCATACAAAATAATGAAGCTGAGTATAGGCAAGCATGCATGTGGATTCACCATCTCTGCTCTTGCTGTGGATGTAATGTGATTGGCTGCTTCAGGCTCCTGCTGCTGTCACTGCCTCAAACTGATGGGCTGTAAGCTGGAACAGTAAGCCAATCAAAGCCTTTTCTCCTAAAGATGTTTGGTCGGGTATTTTGTTGCAGCAACTAATAATGAAAGTAAAACACTTATGGTACCTGCAATCAGAAAAATACATAATGTATGTATGTATAGTATATATGCACATGTGTATGTAAGTCAGAGAACAACCTTTGAGATCATTCCTTGTCTTTCTACCTTGCTTGTGACCCCATCTCTTTAGTATTGCTGCTTAGCAGCAGCTGGCTGGCTCATGTTTTTTCCTTCCATTTTTCGTAAGCATGCTGGGATTACAGACACTTAGACCACTATGTCTAGTTTTTATGTGGCATCCATCTGGGGATCTGAACTCAGGCTTCACCTACAGGGCCTCTAACTCTTAACGATTAGACCCAAATATAATTCCAAGTAAAAATTTCTTGGTATTAAGCAGAGATTAAATATACATATACACACAAATGCATGCACGCCCACATTGGAGATAAAAAAAAAATACATCGGAACAATCTAAAACAATTTATCATACATTAATAATGGCATTTTCAATCAATAGGGAAAAGATAGTACTGTTCATTAAAGCATGAGATCACTAATTAAAGTAAAAATTCTTTCTGTGTCTTATATAAAAATTAATTCCAGAAAAATGAAAAATCTGAATGTGTAGTGATTCTACCCAAAGAAAACAAAGAACTTAAAAAATATCAATCACAGAAAAGTTTGGTATTTTTGTGTGTGTTGTTGAGAGATGTGTTATGTAGTGGTGCACTTGTGTGTGTATTCAGGTTTGTGTGCACGTGGATGCTAGAGCAAGATACTAGATGTTTTCCTGTATTGCTCTCTGTCTTACAGCCTTGGGACAAAATCTCTCACTGAACCAGCTCACTCTTTGCCCAGGATGGTCAGCTAATGAGTTCTGGGATTCCAGCCGTCTCTGTCCCCCGAAGGTTGCATACCTTGTTTTTATGTGGGTGCTGGGGATCCAAACTCAGCTCTCACCACTAAACCATCTTCTCAGCCTCCATATATTTTTTAGAGAATGTTCAACAAATTGGTACTTGTGGTCACCAGTGGGAAGTTGCACTTTTAACAATTATAGGTAATTATTTATTTTTATTCTCTTAGAGTTTCACACACAAATACAATAAATTTATATTATTCTCACCTTTTATTACCCTATCTCATCTACCACCCTTTTCCCACTATAAACCTTCTTCTTCCTTTCCAGTCTTCCTTTCCATTCTTTAAGGCAATTCTTTTATAGCTTAAAAATAACAGGAAAAAAAAGTCCATTAACAATGGACAAAAAGATAAGATGGAAACCAGTTTCAAAACAGGCTCAGGAGAGATGGCTTCAGGCAGTAGGATATTTAGAGGCATAGGGTTAGACAGATATAAAAAAGTTCCTACATTAGTGGGCAGCCCAAGAAGGGGCCCCAAGGTATACCAGAGTCCTGAACTCTCACTAATGTATTAAAACAACTCAGAGGGAACCTCAGGGCCCATAGAAGCTGAAGTTCTGGAGGGTGGGAGAGAGAAGGCAGGAAACACCAAGAAGGAAGGGAGGGGGTAAAAGAGGAAGGGAGAGAGGGAGGTGTAGTAGAGACAGCAGGATGAAGGCAACAGAAAGGGGGACGGGAGGGAAGAAGGGAAGGGAGAAAGAAAGAGAAGGCGTTCCTACCCACTGAGCTTGTATAACTAGGTAAAAAATACAATAATAATAATAATAAAATCTATGACAGGGCTAACAAGATGGTTCGGCATGTAAAGGCACTTGCTGCCAAGCCTGACAACTTGAGTTTGATTCCTGGAACCCACATGTTGGAACAAGAGTACTGCTGACTCCCACAAGTTGTCCTCTGACTTCCATAAGTGCTCTGTGGTACTGATGTGCATATGCATACAACAAAGATACATTTAAAAAAATAGTTCTAAAAATCTGTGATGAATGGGGAAGAGAAACCTTATAAGGAGCTGAAAGAACTTTAGACCCCAAACTTAAGTTTACACGTGCTGAAGGAGCTTGCTCAGTATGAGCCTGGCACATCCTGGCTTGACCACATAGAAACCCTGATGAGCTGCTTCTTGCTAGCAACAGGGAGAGCAGAATTTCAGGACAGCAGTGTTCAGTCAGATCACCTGGCACGTTAAAGATTTCATTAAATGAAAAACAGCCACCAAATGCTCATTATGGGCCAGGCATTTCTGCTAAACATTGGGGATAGAAAAAAGAAGTAATACGTGATTTCATCTCTGGGTGTCAGCCCACTTGGACTTTATCTCAACAGTTCAGGAACCACAAACGTTACTGTTGCCTTCTGTTATGGTTCCCCACCCTTTGTTACCCGTCAGTATCTGACAGGCAAACTAAAAGAACTGTGATACAGTGTCATGAAAAGAGTTAAGGGAATGTGCACGGGCATCTTCTGAACCCCACCAGTGTGGACGATTTAGAGCTAGTTCCCCAATTGTCAGTTTGGCCAACCAAAGAAGTGAGCTAGACAAGGGATAAAGTTGGAAGGATAAGCAGAAGGAAAGCAGGAAGCTCTCTTAAGCTTTGGGAAAGTTTGAAGCATTTCAAAGGGCACTGACAGTGTCAATTTGCATTTTAGAAAGAACATGAACACTACAGGTTTACAGAGCCAATCTTGCTGATAAATAATAAGGGGTTGGGAAGATAGCTTTCAGCAGGTAAAGTATGTGTCTTGAGGACCTGAGTTCCATCTCCAGAACTCAGAAAAAAAGCCACGTTTATAATCCAAGTGCTGAGGAATGGAGATGAGCATATCTCTGGGGTTTGCTGGCTAGCCAGACTAGACCACCAGTAAGTTCCAGGCAAATGAGACATTGTTTCTCAAAAACAAACAAGGTGGATGGCTCCGTGAGGAAAGTTACTTGAATGGAAACCTGGTCACCTGAGTCCCATCCCCAGAAGTCTATATAGTAGGAGAGAAAAGGTTTCCAAATATTGTCCTGTGACCTCTACACATCATCATGAACATATGTGCCTGCTCTCTCTCATAAATAAACAAATAAATATTTGTTAAAACAGAAAAAACAACAACCAAAAAACTAAGGTAGATAGTGTCTAACAACTAAGGCTTTCCTCATGTGTATGCATACTCATAAGAAAACATGCACATGCGGACATACACAAGTTTATCAGATTAGGAGGTACCTGCAGTTGCTCAGTGATGAATTCCTAAGCAAAGGTGACTACAGGATGAAAGCAGACAGACATGAGAGATACAAAGGACGGATCCACAAGACAAGGTACTAAATTAGGTGTAAGGAGTAAGAGAAAAGAAGAATCAAGAGTCCCTAAAGGTCTCTAATAGAACATAGGTTTCCTTTATTTCTGAATAAAATAGTCCTCTCCCCTGGAAATATGAGGACTGAGAAAGAAAAGTGACCTTCTATGGTGAAACAAGTTGTATCATAGTATATGAAAACAGACGCAAGATGAACAGAGCCAAGGGCACACACAAGGCATCTCAAGTACCAGAGATAAGGAACACCAAGTGTTCCCAGAGTCTAGAGGGAGTCATGAGTTGTCAGAGAGTAGAGAGAAGAAACTGACAGGCCTATAAATGACAACTGTGATGAAAACAGGATGAATATCCCTAATACAAAATGCCAAAACCTGAAGCTTTCTCCAAGTTTGTAGAGTTGAGATTTGGGGTGCTCAAATGGTAAAATCTATGCAAATATTCCCAAATACAAAAGTCTAAAACTCTCAAAAGATTTTTGGACTTTATTAGGTTAGATAAAAGATATTTAACCTATACTGCAAAAAATTTGAAGGACCAGAAATTAGTTTTTAGAAACCTGAGTCCTGAAATGATCTGAGATGAGAGACAGACTGAAAGGAAAGGAGACTGTGTATGACTGTACATGGGGGCTCAGATTCCACAGTCTCACCCATCAGGTTCCTCTCCACTCCCCAGGAAAATGAGGGTCATTATGGAGAAATCAAGTGGGAGAGGTGCCAAAGCAGAAGCAATGGAAAAATCAGAAGCTGCTGTAAGTGCCAGACCTCAGATAGGACCAAATGAAAGTTTTCAGTACCTCCTCGGCTGCCTCTAAGTATCAGGCAACCTACTAGCCAACACTGAGATACTTATGGAGCAGGCTACAGAACTATCCAGATCAGGACAGTGGGCTTCGAGGAAGGTTAGGCACAGAAGAGCAAACAGCAGTGCACCATGGGTTTGTGAAATAATACAGATAGGGCCAACTGGAAAGACAGTCCTGAGAGGTCAGACGGCATGGGAACAATTAACATTAAAGACAAGGAAAGCTAATCAAATGAAACCCAAGCCTAGTGAAAATGCAAACTATAAGAAGGAAATAGTACACCTCTTCTTAGACTAGCTAGCAACACTGAAGATAACTAGTAATGTGTCTAAGACGTTCAACTACTCTGGGAGAACTGAAAAGAATACACAAAACATGTAATTGATTACTGATGTCTAAAGTTGATGGCATAGACAATCATATTACAAACAACTGTTTACACTGTGGAGATTAGGTAAAAGCCAATGAAAAGGGAAAAGAGAAACAAGCCTGGAAGGATGAGTCTGAGGATATGATTTTCTAGTGGAGGCCTTATGGCATTATCAGACTGCTACTCACTGTGCATACTGCTTTCATGAAGATTATTAATGCTAGTTTAAACTGGGTGTGACAGTGTAAAAAACAATCAAATGAAATCAAATCAAATGTTAATTTAAAAGTAAGGCAACTGTCCCAATGTATTTTCCCGATGTCATGATAAAATACCCTGACAAAAGTAACTCAAGGAAAGATTGATTTTAGTTCACAGTTGAAGGTACAGCTCCTCATGGTGGGGAAGATAAAGCAGCAAGAACTTGAGGTTCCTTGGTCCTCCATATCCACAATTGGGAAGCCAAGAGTGACCGAGGACTTGTGCTTAGCCCACCTCCTCCATTCCCACACAGTAAATTAAAATGAATCTTCTCAAATCAGTTAATCTAAGAAAGACAATCCTTTACTGACAATCTCAAAAGCTAATATTTAAATCCCTCACAGCTGGACCCAGAGGCTTGTCTCCTAGGTGATTCTAGGTGCTGCCAAGCTGACAGTTAGCCTTCACAACAAGAAAATGAAAGAGGAATCACTCAAGAAGCACTGGTAGGTTAGAAACTTACCTAGAAGCACTAGCTTCTGCAGAGTGTCAGAATGATCGACATAGTCCTGAAGGGTGAATGAAGCCGGGGGCAATGGAGGGTACACGGCAATCCGAATAGCCTCCTCCTCGGAAATTGTCTGCAATGGAGACACTGGAGGCAAGTCATCTAATTCTTCAAGTCAGCATGTGGAAGGAAAGAAGCAATCAGCACTGTCATGTGCACACTGTCTTTTCTACAAAGATTCTATTTTCCCTAGTTTTGTCTTTCGCTGGATGAATGTTGAGAGCATTTCCGAATTGGCTATTTCAGAAGTTCAAGCCCAGTGTGGTATGCATGCTTGTAATCTCAGCAGGCTGAGGCAACAGGATTGCTACAAGTTTGAGGTCAGCAAAGGCTAATGGCAGACCTTGTCTCAAGACAAAGTCAAAAATATCCTATCCTTTAAGAGGTAAAGTCAAGAGTATTCACAGAGATCAACTACTGTTCCTGTGATTGAGAAATTTGTTGGTAGATTTGAAGGCATGCACTGACTCAGGCTGCCTTGAACTTTCAGCCCTCTTGCCTTAGTCTCCAAAATGCTGGATCACATGCATGAGTCACCTTGCCTGGCTAAAGTACACAACTCCTTTCCTGTACTGTCATTGATAGTAAGAAGGTTGGATCAACTGTCTTTCAACCATTTTGAGAGACAGTTTCTACTATACCTTGTTAATGCAGCTATGTGAATGATATACTTGAATAGTCTGAATTCATAGGTCAAAAGTGTGATATCCTGAAATTATTCTTTCTGAAACAATGCTCTTCCTGCTAGATTATTCCTAATATCTTTAATATCTTTTAACAATCTTCCATGATTGTTCCTACTGACTACAATGATTTGACAATCCTCTCTTCAGCCTTGATTCTGAAAGATTTTTTTTTAAATATAATATGGTATGAAAGATACTTGGAATTGTAACTCACGTTATACCAAGAAGTCCAAACTCTGATCTCTTACTCTATTTTTTTTTACTCTACTTTCTAGAGTTTCTCCTCCCTGCCGCCCCTTTCAGCATTTAATTAATGGAGTATTATCATTACTTATGGTATAATACTGTATTCCAATAATAAGAAACACAGAAAAGAGAGTTGACTAAAAAGCAGTCCAAGGGAATTGTGCAAGGTGATACAGCTAGCTGCTCCTATACACTAATTGTGGTGGATGTTACACAATTAGATGTATATGTCAAAATTCATAGAAATGTATATCACAAACAATGGATTTGTCGAGTTATATCTTTAGAAGTCTAAACCAGAATTCTTTTTGAAAGAAGCTAAATAGTGAAGTACATTATTATGAAGCAAATGTTTTATGTATAGATAATATATAAAATGTCATATATATTAACACTTGAGCTTAGTAAAATATATACTAGAACTAAATGTATAGAACTGACATTGTTCTTTTTTAATCACTTACAAAACATGACCCAAAATGAGCTAGCAAAATATAAGGCTAACAGAATGTAAACATGTAGCCAAATTAAAGTAGGAAAAGGGGACTTTTCTGAAAGTTCAGAATTACCTTCCAATGATAGCTCTGAATCAAGGCTGGGTAGCTTTTCTGATGGTTCAATCACTGAAGGAAGCAGAGTGCTCTGGGCAGAACTGCTCTCTTGCCTATTTGAGTTGTCAGACTGGGAACTACTCCACCAGGAGGAAGTCCTGTAAGTCTTAAGTCCCCACGGGAGGAAGCAATTGTCAGAGGACAACAGAGTCTTAGCAGAAGAGCCAGGCGACAACGTTTTTCCTGGTCTCAAAGAGTGTCTTGTGAATTGGGCAGCTTTAATGAAGCTATGGAACTTAATTGAGTTGAGCCATCTGGGCATCTGTTGTGCTAACAAGGCCATTTTTTTCTTGATGTAGTCTACAAAGGAAGAATACAACCAGTAAAATAAGAAAAATTCATATGTGCAATATAAACAATATTCGAACAGCGAAAGGATCAACTGGATTTTTTTTTCTTCCTAGAAGAAAAAAGTTTAAATATAACAAAGGAAATGAAATGTGACAAGTCACAAGGAAAGGCAGTCTTAGCTACAAATCAAGAAAGAATTTCTGATATGCTTTACTATTTGAGAACAAAACAATATCACCATGCAAGAAAGATATTTAAATCAAATATGCCTGCAAATATTCAAATTACAATAGAACCAAACCAATGGTTAAGTCGGTCCTTTAAATAGAAAGTTTTTGGAATTTCAAGTACCTTTAGGAAAACCATCATTTATGTATGTAAGTTAGTTACAAAATAAATTTACTGTCTTAAATGAATCACCATATTTTCTTTGCTAAATGCAACAATCGAAAATTTATCTTGCTTGGTCCCTTAAACTGAAACTCTTTTTCAGATACAGCTTTTTTCAGTGGAAACTTGAATGTAACTACTTTAGTCAAATCCATTTCTCAGGAAACAAGAACAATCTTCAAAAAGAAAAGTCCAACACAGCAAGGGTGTAATGGTACCTGCCTCCTGTAACCCCAGCTCTTGGGAGGTGGGTGCAGGAGTGCTGAAAGTTCAGCTACACACTGAGACTGTCTCAACTCCCAAAAAACAAGTAAACCAGTCTAATCTCCATTTAGAGTTAGGGAAGTTTACTGAAAGACCTATGCATGAGAAAGACTCAGTTTCATACTAAGGATAAGATTTAGGGAGGAAATAAGTAACCTCGTGGGAAGGGTGACTTACCTTTGTTAAATTCTGGCTGGAAACAAGTTTCCAAAGTTGTCAAATTTCCTCTTAAACTTTTGTTCTAATAGGACCAAGTTTTAGTTTTTGATAATGCTTCCCTGTGACACATGAGACCAAAGATCTGTAAATGCAACAAAAAACAAAATTACAAATGAAAAGATTGCAAGGATGTGTGTTTTGGGAGGGTGGCAATTCATTTGCTGGATTCTCCAGCAGGAACACCTTGTAATAATGTCAAAAGATGAGCATGCCATTACAGCCCATGATGGAGAGGTTCAATGATCATTCTCCAAATGAACGTGTGTGTGTGTATGTGTATGTGTGTGTGTGTCTTATGCTGAAGCTCAACCCCAAAGGCATGCAATCTACTCTTAACTCCAAAGTATTTTTTTGTAAAGGTGAAGGGCACAATAAAATCAATGCTAACATCCATCCACTTGTCAGAACCCTCTTGTAGAATCAAATTATGCCACATTTGGTAGACTCACTTTTAAATTCCACCTACATGCCTCAGTGCATACGAGTAATATTATCTTTCTATTTTTACTTTGCCAGTGCACTTCTCTTAAATCGCCACTTCACCGTGTCATACAGTTTAACAGATTTACTCTTAATGCAGGAGAGGGATCAGTTCTCTGGACATGCACTCCCAATGACTTTTCTCCGTCTAACCCAGAGCTTTGGATGGGTGCACCTGCTCCAATATTAGATGAATAGACATAAATCCAGGGCAAGCGTAGGCCAACACGTCAACAACATACACCGTATATAACACTCTGAGGGATTTAACAGTTAAGTCTTCTAACGCAGTCTGTTTATAAGGAAAATAAAAGGCATTTAACGTTTTGAAGTCAACGATTATCGACCACGCTATATATTTCATTAAGAACAGAAATAAGCATGCGGACTCAAGATCTCTTCTCCAGCAAAGAGTTGCAAGGGAGCTAGCTAGCTCCAAGCCGCGGCTCCGCGGTACAAACGCTCCAACAACGCGAACTTCCGCAGGAAGCCAGCAAACACCGCCGCCAACAACCGGCCGGGTGGCGTTTTCAGCTCGCAGTGCAGGGAAAGGCACGAACAAGCCCGATCCCTTCCCCGGGCCACAAGGACATACCAGGCCGGGAGGCGCCGGGCCGCCCCGGGGTGCAGGCGAGTAGGGGCCCAAGCTCCGCCGGAGACGCGACCTCGCACCCGGGACCCTCGCTTGGCCGGCGGTCAGGCCTGGGGTCGTTCGAGGGTCCCGCGCGGGGCTCCGGCTCACCGGGCCACGCTCCTCGCCGCCGCCCCGCGGCCCACGTGGGCTGCGGTCGGAGTGGGCGAGACCATCGGGCAACGTCATGGGGGGAAGCTCTGGGGTACCGGCTGTGGAGGGAGTCAGCTGAAACCCATAACCGCTCCTCTGTCACCCGAAGCGATCCTCAAACTCCCTTTATTGGCGGGACTGAAGGGTTGGCGAACTTGCTCTGATGTCTTTGCGCCAAAGCCAACCGCATCCAGCCCATGGCACCCCCCGCTAGGGGCTGCGATGGTGGCGCCACGACCCCGCCCTCCCGCGCCTGTGCTCTCTGCCTCCAGCCTTTGCTGGGCGCCAGACCCGGCCCCGGCGCCCGGCTGCTCCGCCGCAGCGGCTCGTCACTTGTGAGGTCCCAGCCTCCAAGGGCCGGGGCCTCCGCCTCCGCGGCAGGACGGGGAGGCGGGCCATGGCGTCCTGCGTGGGGAGCCGGACTCTGAGCAAGGATGATGTGAACTATAAAATGCATTTCCGGATGATCAACGAGCAGCAAGTGGAGGACATCACCATAGACTTCTTCTACCGGCCCCACACCATCACCCTGCTCAGTTTCACCATCGTCAGCCTCATGTACTTCGCCTTCACCAGGTGAGGCGGGCCTGGCCGGGCGCGGGGCAAAGGCGTGAGCTAGAGGGTAGCAGCGGCGGGAGGGTCTGGGTGTGAGGAAGCGCGTAGCCGCCCCATGCGCTCGCTCGGTCGCAGACTCCCCGCCCACACAGCTCCTCGGGGGCCTTACTGTCGGCCCAGCCTACCTTTCACCCCACTTCGAAACCTCGTCTCTCCGGTGCAGCGTCTCGGGCCAGGAACACACGGGGGTCTCCTAGCCGGGTCGCCCACACCCCTCTCGCTGCAGCGCTCCCTACACGTCACCGCACGGCCACCCTCCTCTGCAACCCCTTCAACCCGGCCGTTTCCCGGCACGCTGCATGAATCATCATCTGATTGCATCGCTTGCAATGCACACCACTACATACATAAAGCACGCACCCAGCACAGACCTGGGACACAGGCTAGACCCCTTCCCTGGCAACTCCAGCATTCAGTACTTCACAGTCATACACAGATGTGTAGCTGAGCTGCACCGCACTGTCCTTCCTGTGTAGTTCCTCCCCACATGCACTGCACTCAGCCCATCTAGCACAACCCTCCCCCAGCCTTCGACTCCACCATCTATGCCACAGGGCGCACAGGTGCTCCTTACACAGGCATCACAGCAGACCTCTCCGGCTCAACACCACCAGTTCTTGTGCACTGTACTTCACAGGCATGAGTTCCTCCCCAACACCGGATACACCCTGCCCTATCTTCTGCCATTCCTGCTGAAATGAGATGGTGTCAAGAAATGAAGGCTCGAGGTATTGACCAAGCAAACTCAGCAACATAGCTCTCTTCCCTCAAATACACACATGCTCAAAGCACTTCCAATAGGTACATCGTTTTACACCATATCCCTAGGGCACAGCTAGGGAGCTAATGAATCCTGGTTCAAAACAACAGACATACCCTGGTTTCTACTTATGTTTCGTATTTTCTGAATTGTGCTCTTTGAAGAAAAGAGAATCATACCAATCACACAATTAAGAATAAGACTGACGTAGGATAGTGTGGTTTGTGTTTAGGGGTAAATTGCTTAATCTTGCTCTGAATTTGAGGGTCCACACTTATAAAATAGAAATAAGTTTATATTTACTGTTTATGAAGATTAAATGAATATGTGTGCCTGAATTGAGCAGAATATCTGGTAAGTGATGTCCAATTCATGTCGACCTTTTTTTGACTATATAGCCCAGGATAATCTTGAACTCTCGGTCCTCCTGCCTCATCCCACCACTGAGATTACAAGCAAGAACCACCACACCCAGCCTCTCCAGTTTTTATCCAGGCATCAATCAGGGTCAGGGGGAAATGTTTAGAGGTATATTGGCTTATCACAAGAATTGTTTGGAATTTAGTGGAAAAGACAAAAAGCATGTACTGCTATAAATGGGACAGCATTGTGCAAAGACAAATTGGAACCATTTATTTGTATGAGTCACCTAAAGGTACAAAGCATAGGTAATAATTACTTACTCTTTAATAACTGAGGGCAAGCAAGAAAGACCATTGTAAAGTCTGCTAATGCTTCTCAGACCACACCTTCCTTCCTTCAGTATCTAACAGATACAAATTTCTAGCATTGAAGAGAAGTCAGCTTTGAGCCTAATTACGGTTACTCTCAAATGCTTCATCATGTTGTCTGGTTTTACCATTTAATAGAGTTGTGCTAATTCTACTAAGCCTCAGTTTCCTTATCAATCAGTATTTAAAATAAAAGGGCCAGTGCTAATACTCAGGACTGTCCATCATGAGGAGCAAGTTCATCTTTTTAGATAGTCTTTTTAGCTCATTGTGTGGCAGATATTAATTGGTTAAAACGTACAATTTTATTGTTCACTAATGTTTCTAAATTATATTTGTTTCTGAATGGGAGGTAGTATGCTCTGGAATTAAGAAAAAACATAAAAGGATTAGAAAATAGAATTGGATAACATGCATGCCTGTTTCTCATTAACTTCTGTTTAACTTCATGTTTTGTGTGGGTTTGAGATGATGAAATTAGTGAGGGAGTTTCTTTTGAAATGAGAAAAATAATCATACTACTTTACTTTAAATAATGAAATGAGTAATTAGTTTCAACATGTAGTTTTAATAGTTGTAGGCTCTTTCAAAGTAGATTTCTCTTCCTCCTTATGCATAAAGTCTTATTTATTTAAGAGAGAGAAATATACCATGTGGACTTCTGGAGATTGAACTCAGGTTACTAGAGCTTTATTTGATGAGCTATCTCACGGACCCCATAAAGTCATGTTCTTTGGAGTCTCTTTTTTATGTCATATTCTATCAGGTTGATACATTGCCCCAGTGAAAGTGTGAAGAATGATTAGCAGCTTGTTGAAAGTAATAGAAAAACCATAATCTGATCTCAGGCCATGGACTTTTCCAGATATGATGACAGTTTTATTTCTTATACTAATTTTATAAAGAGGCAAATCATATAAGAATTAATAACAAGCTTAACGTATATAAAGTTGTAATTAATAGAATTAGAAGTTATTAGTGTCTCATTCCTTTTTAATAATAATTTCTGGCACTTTTAAATGGGATACTCTAAGGATAGCATTATTCTCTATAATGGTTTATGACAATGATTTCTTAAGGGAAAAGTTTTCATACTGTGGTCTTTTGCAATGATTTTCTGTAGTACTTTATACTTATAACGACTTTTAGTTAGATAATTATACATTGCAGTTCTTTCAGAGAAGCTTTTAGAAATATGTCTTCAACTTTATTTTGCAAAGATTAGTAGTGTGAGGGAATAGTAGAATATTTTGTGGGTGTTGTATTACCAGACTGTAAGAATAGTACCAGGAAAGATCATATGCCTGGAGACCTGATAAGAATTATGGATTGTGAAGGACCAGATAACTTGAAGTAAAAGTTCAAGCTGAGCTTGGATTTGACCAACAATTCTTTTGTTAAGTAGTTGCATGGTTTGGGTGTGGCATTCTTGTCACTCAAGGATCCTTGTGTTTGGAGACTTCCATACTGGGTGCTGCTATAGGAAATAGAACCTTCCAGAAGTGGGGGTCTAGTGAAAGGTTCTGAGCAATGTATTTAGAAGATAGCTCTTTTATGCAACTTTTCCAGAATCTCACTAGAGAGTTCTCTCTTCCCCTAGTTTGAAATGCATTCAGTTATGTTCCTACCACTGTTACCTATCTATGACTTAATGTTAGTTCATTTCCATCCAAAGGGATGTTAGCCAGGTCAGGTTAGGTTGCACTTGAAGTAGTCTACTTAACCATGTCTCTTCCCTAGTTACTTGAATTGTTTTTAAATTAACATTAAATAAGCATCTTTTTTTCTAATACTCATTTCTGATGTTTTATGACCCTATTAAAGCTGTGTTAGTTTGTTGATCATCTGTCATGGAAAGGCAAATAGGTAACTCAAATATTTATTTGAGGTAGATGGTGCCCTACCCCACCAAGATCATATGCATAGAAATTGCTGCTTCTCAGAGTCCTAGACTCTCTCTTGGTAACCACTGCTAATTTAGGTTGGCTTTTTCAAATAATTACTTAACATATCAGTATAACCCATTATCAAATAAAGCACAGTGTATCTTGTGATATTATCCTGATAGCCCCAGATTTTTTTTTTGAGGGGGGGGTCATCTGTTTTCCTGTTCAGCTAGTTCAGAAATCAGGATTAGTCCAGTCAGCTTGGTCTTCATCTTCCTATTCAGAGCTGCTAAGCAGTCCCGCAGTCCCTGTTTGGGGCAAGACTACTCTCTGCCATCCTGGGGTTCATTTGGCTTATATTCAGTAGATTTCTTGGGTCTTTCTCGCATTCCTAATTGTTCTCTGGCCATTCGAAGTTTTTGCTCAACAAATCCCCAAACCCTTTCAATAGTAATACCTCCAGGGTTCATAATTCCCATGTATCAGCTGTCAGTCCTCCAGACTCAAACCCATTGGTACACATTTATGAGCTCATCTGTCCCCTGCTTAATCATTTCATAGGCGCCCCTACTTGTCAAGAAATATAAGAAGATTCAGAGGCCTTTCCTCCTAGGATAGGTATACTTAACTGGGCAAGATTAGAGCAGTCATGCTGACGTGGTGGGTCTCTCAAGGTCTTTGAAGGTCTTTGGAATTCCTGAAGGCCATCCCCCACTGCTGGAATCACCCTGACGGAACACGCCTCCTGAGGAACTGACTCCAGTCCTCCCAGAGATAAGATGGCCAACTTCCCTATGAAGTGATTATGGAAATGTGCTCTCCATATGAAACAACTTGACCTCTAGCCCATATGGGCCCAAGAGCAACTGGGTGGACCCCAATGGGAAATAACCAATGGGAAAAAGCCAATTTCCCTGGCTTGTCTGGGTGTATAAATGCACCTGGCCCCGGCAGCCATCTTTGGTGATCTAGCCCCTCGTGACACTCTAGTGCCATGAGTTCTGTTTCTTGCCTGCTTCTCATGGAGGCGCCCTAGCCCCTCATGGCACTCCAATGCCATGAGTCCCTTTCTTGTTCCTTGCTCCTGCTCCTCATGGATTCCATGCCTAGGCACCATGAGTTCTTCAGGGTGTCCTACCTAGCCCCTCATGGCACTCCACATCTGGAGTCCATGAGTTCCAACCTTTCTTTCCTCTAATAAACTCTACCTTAATCCTCTATACCGTGTTCTGGTTTCAGTCTTTGACTCCAGAACACAAGAACCCTACAACATTGGGGCGGTCCTGTCTCTGCAACATTTGGCGACCCAGATGGGACAGCCTAAAAGACCGTTTCCCTGCAACATAATCCTCTTTGTACACCTGGCAGGCACTGGCAGCTCCTTGATCCACCCCAGTGCTGCCGTTTCTTTCTTCCTGATACACCCACTGCTCCCTCACAAGCCCGCAGCACCCTCCACGGTGCATTTGGTTGGTGCCCCTCCTCCTCACTCTTCTCATGGACTAAGAAGCAAAGAGGAAGACATGTTTATATTTCTGCCTTTTACTATTGTGTCTTTCATATGACAGTGTTTGTTTCTGTCAGTTTCTTGAGGTCACATGTCCTTTTACTTTTTTAAGTTTTTTTTCAAAATAAGATTTTAAAAGGAAGCTTCTAGGTTAAATGCTGAGGGCCTCTCTTATCTATGGGTATAATAATACATGTTTAGAAAGCAATTTGATATCAAGTCCTTATGGCTAAAGCTTAGTTTGTTCCCCACTGGGGCCCATAACCTCCTCATCCCCAGGTCCTTGGCTTGGTTTACATCATCGAGGCCCCATGTCTTTCATTATCCTGAAGTAGACATCCAGTCAGTGCCTGGTGAATGGAGGGCAACATTTATCATATTAAGAATCTGAAATAGCATTCTTCTTTTTTAGTTGATATCTCAGCAGTACTTCTTGACCAAGATCATAATCTCAATGAAATAGATCAAATGCAGTATTAAAGATAGTATCTAAGCTTGTGGCATTGTTCTGTCCTGCAATCTGGTATTACATTTTCCACTGCAAAGAGGAATCCTTAGATATGACACTTTGGTTAAAAGAAATAGGAGAAGAGGAACCAGGGGCCCTGGTGCCTTTAGAGTCCTGGGTGGGACCCAGTTATCTTATCTTATCTCAGGGAGAAAGTCTTGTCCAAAGAGCAGGAGTGAGTGGAGTTGCCTTGGTTTCTGCAAGTCTCCACCCTACCTTCCCACCAAGCTTAGATACAAAACTGACACAGAATTTGGGTTCAAAAGTTTTTGCAGGGCTTCCTTAGCCCTCTCAGATGTCCTCTCTTTGGGTGGTTCCCGTTCCGCAGGAGTGAAGGCATTTGAAAACCTGATTGAACTCTTAATACCTGCCCTAGTCTCAGAAGGCCTCTGCAGGGGAAATCTTACCAGTGACTCTGGGTCAGGCCTAGAATCCCCTTACTCTGTCATGTCATCTGGATATTCTTGCCACCCACTATGTTGTAGATGCCTGCTGTGTGTCTGCTGTGAGCACACTCAGGAGGTCCCTCTGCACAACCCCTGGGACCTGTTTCCAGAGCAACTTAATGACAGTGCTATTTTCAGCAGCACCTTTGGTAATGTCACTGTCTGGTGAGTGTTCCCAGGCATGGGCACGGGTCTCTTGAAGTTGAGTAGGGAGAGAACAGGACTTTCTCTCTCTCTCTCTTGCTCGCTTGCTCTGTGTGTGTGTGTGTGTGTGTGTGTGTGTGAGTGTGTGTGTGTGTGTGTGTGTGTGTTGTTGGTATCGTTGGTGAATGAGCAACTTTGACCTGGAACAAGCCTTCCAAAGCCTCTGGCACCAGCTCCTATTCACCTCTGGATGTGATGTGGCTTAGTAATCCTCCAAGCAAAGGGATTGCTTTCTCTGTCCTCCCCTCTTAACAAAGAAACTCCCAGCAACCAGGTAACTTTGGAAGGCTCTGGCAGTCAGACCGAAGCATCTTCTTAGCAACTTTAATAGACCCAGAGTGTCAGGGACCCACGTGGCCACACAGCTGGAAGCTTCAAGTCACCTTTGGGTTTTTTGCTGTATAGTAGCATGTCTGAGTGCAGTGGGATTCCTGAATCTAGAAAAAGTCCAGATGAGGACCGAGCAGCCCACACCACAGTCCATATCTTTGTGAGCAGAGGGATCCATATTGCCCTTTGTAAAGCCTCCATTCAAGAGAACAGTCCTGGGCTGGAGAGGTGGCTCAGGGGTTAAGCCTCTGCCTTGCAGGCGGAAGGTCCTGAGTTCGGATCCCAGATCCCACGTATAGACGCCAGGCGGAAGCGGGGGCGGCCTGTGCTTCTGGTCCTGGTAGGGCGGAGCCTGTGAATCCCGGGGCAGAAGGAGGTGGAGGCGTCCATGGTGGTTCGCGAATTCGTCCGTGGTTCTACACACACATACACACACACACACACACACACACACACACACACACACGCGTGCGCGCGCATACACACGCACATGCGCACAGTTGAATAAATAATAATAATAATAAAAAATTTAAAAAAAAGAGAACAGTCCTGTACCATTATATCCCCCCCCATAGTACCTGAGACTAGCCCAGGCCTCCTGCTCCTTCGTTGTCTATTTTATTTTGATATTCCCAGCCTCCAACATAGTCTCTTTCGAATGATAGGCACCAACTAGATGAAGGAATAGGAATGGAAATAAAGAACATTCAGGTTTTGCGATCTGCTGACGATGGACACTTCTTTACCAGGCTCCATTCAGAGAATCTGCTAAGTTATTTCACCTCTGGCAAAAACCTTTGAGGTAGAATCATTTACTTCTATTCACCGAGGAGGAAAATGGGCACAGAGAGGTTAAAAGAGGTTAAATAATTTGCCCAAGGTCACACAGATGGTATTCTAGATAGAGACTGTCCCCCTCACCACTGTATCTTAACTTGGACATGGAAGTGAGAACTCATCAGTAAATTGCATGTGACTCCTTTCCTGGCTTAGGGTGTTGTGAGGATCCAGTAGGTAGGTTCCTGTGCAAAGCAAGAAGTGTGTTCAAATGGGCACAAGAACATAGGTTCACATCAACACAGGGCTACCAAAGTCCCCATTGTGTCCGTTGTGACGATTAGCTGGAAGATGTCCACATCTCAGGATAAGGTTAAGTTTGTGGATGCCTTGGCGTTTAGAGAAGATGGGCTCACAGCAGGCCTTGCAGTGTGGTCTGTGTGTCAGACTGCCGAGGGAGGGGGGGTGCTCCTTTCATGCACTCACTATTTGTAAGGCTAGGTTCAGCAGACTCACCCCTTCAGTGAAGGTGGGGCTCTGTCCCAATGGGAACTCAAATGTCTTCTAAGCTCACCCTTCCCTCTACTAACCTTTCACTGTAGTAGAAGTTCAGTCTTCTCCGGTTGTGTTTTATTAAAATTTTCATTATCTTTGGTACATTCTTTTGTGCATAGGCACATATATGTGTGTACACATGAGCTGCATGTATGTGGAGGCCCAAAATTGACATAGGGTATCTTCCTTGATCTGTTGTATTGATTGAGGCAGGATCTCTCAGATGCATGTAGAGGTAGGTGGCTGATGACTAGGCTAGCTAGTCCCTTGTCTGGGCCTCCCTTGTGCTGGGCTCACAGGCAACTCCCACTCTTGACCACTTTATCCATGGGTTCAAGAGATCCACTGAACCATTTCTCCAGCCCCCTGTCTTTGGTATTTTTTTTCTAGTTATTTACCTGTGAAATTGCCAACTTTTCAGTCACTACGGCTGTTTTACCACTTCCTTGATCTCTCTGAAACTGACTGCACCTTCGATTTGGTTCTTTCTAATCACTCTGCTCACAATGTCCGAGAAGACATTTTTTAATCTTTTTCTCTTTCTTTTGACAGCACTCTGCTTTGTAGCCCCAGCTGGCCTGGACCTCCTAGTCCTTCAGTCGCCACCTCCTGCGTGCTGGGATGGCATGTGCGCTCCGTCACTCCTTTGATTTTTATATCCTCATTTATTATTGATCTCGATTTCTGATGTTGATGAGTGTTTAGGTTGATGTGCTGATTTCTGTAGTCATTTATTCATATTGCATAAGTCCGAATCATACCAAAGGGTCATGGCATGAAAAATCTTCCTTGCTTCTCTCCCAGCCCCTCTTTCTGCTTTGTAGGAAACCGGTGTCTTCTGTTGTCCAGAGATCTTCTGTGTGGCTCTTATCACAAATTAGAACTTATATTCCCACACATATCCCCCTTCGTACACACATATAGTCGCTTATTATACCTACTATTCTGCCGTTTTCTTTATTTCACAATATCTTTTCAGTTACTCTAAAACATAATTCATTAAAACCTCTGCTCTTTTGATAGCTGCCTAGCTTTCCATCGTGAGGCTGGAGTGCCATAAGGTTTCTTTGGTGGATGTTTAGTGTGGGTCTAGTCTCATGAATGTGTATAATGTTGCAAAGAACAGCTTGGTACATGTGCTGCTTTTGTGTGAGAGAGTGTATCTGAAGGAGGAATTCCCAGAGTAGAATGGCTGAGTCACAGGGTGTGTGCATTGCAACTGTATGTTGGCCAGTTGCCCTCTATAAAAAGTTTATGTTTATATAACCACCAGTACGTGCCTTGCTTACAATTTCTTCAGAGTCTCCAGCTTAGTCATCACATGTTTAGCCTTTATCAGTAACTAGGTTGAAAGAAAAGGTCTCTTGGTGTCATTTAATTTGCCCATCTCTTCTCACCAGCATCTTCTCATTTCCTGGCCTATGAACATTTGCCTTACCCTCTTTGCCCCTTTTCCTGTTGACTTTGCTACGCCTGTTTGCTGTGCTTTCTGGTAATTGATTTTGAAGAGAATGCTTTGCATATTAGAACAGTTACCCCTTTGTCTTGATAGGAGCTGCCAAGGTTTTTCCCTAAGTTCGTCACTTCTGGAAATTTTGTTGCTGATATTTTGGCAGTGGTGCTTATTCCTTTCCTTATGGTTTATGAGTTTTACAATGGACTTTAGGAAGTTTTTCCCATCTTGAGATAGTTGATTCTTTCTTTGTAATCTCTCGTCATTTTTTCTGGAATATATTTTTAATTCTGCCAATCATAAAAGTATGTTTTGTCATGAAGTGTATATTATGGAGTCCCCCATTTCCTCTATACTGGAATTAATCTTAGCCTTCCTTTTAAGTTGCAACTTATATAGTATGTGTGTTTTCAATGTCTCTGCTGTCAGGCTGGAGAGATGGCTCAGGGGTTAAAGCCTCTGCCTAGAAAGTAAAAGGACCTGAGTTCAGATCCTCAGATGCCACATAAATAATGTCAGGCAGAAAAATCGGTGGCCTATATCTCCCACCCTGGAAGGCAAAGAGCCTGGAAAGCCCAAGAACAAAGCAAAAGTAGGTAGAATAATCCAAGATGATTTCCGGAGTCACCCTTGGAACTCTCTAGGCATACATATCCACAGAGTGCCCTCTTCCACACACACACACACACACACACACACACACACACAATTACACACATAGTTAAACACAGCCATATGAGTCTCTCCTGCCAACAGTTTGTGTTGGTCTTGACTCACTGATTTCAGGTGTCAGATAAACCTGTTTCCAAGCAGTTTGGTATAGGGGAAAGCGTCATGTTCAGATCTAACAGCCCACATTTGGGATGCCAAATCAGCAGTCTCTCAACCTGTGCACACATAGGCAAGTTACTTAGCTTTTCTGGGCTGCTGCTGCTGTTGATGCTATTCCTCCTTCTTTGCGTGTGTGTGCATGTGTGTGTGTGCATGTGAATGTGTGTGTGTGTGTGTGTGTGAATGTGTGTATGCGTGCATGTGTTCATCTGTGTGTATCAGCCTGGGGCTGATGTTGGATATGTTCTTTGATCACTTTCTCTCTCGTTATTATTAAGCCAGAGTCTTTCATTTGAACTCAGAGCTCACCAGTCAGCCAGGCTTGACAGCCAACTTGACCTGAGGATGAAGATGATAATGGTGTCTTTGCTTTGTGAGCGCTGGGCTCACAGGGGCCACCTTGCCTGCTGGGCTTTAGGTGGGTTCTAAGGATCCAAACTCCAGGCCTCACACCTGGCAAGGACCTTATCCACTGAGCCATTTCCCCAGACCTGTTGCTTTGTTTGTAAAATGTGCTTGGTTG
Organism: Typhlomys cinereus; assembly: GCA_023101885.1. Classification (NCBI taxonomy): domain Eukaryota; kingdom Metazoa; phylum Chordata; class Mammalia; order Rodentia; family Platacanthomyidae; genus Typhlomys; species Typhlomys cinereus. The sequence continues at coordinate 5,823,332 of JALPQD010000067.1, read as the reverse complement.
TGACAATTGAAGGCATGTGAGTTAACTGCCTGTCCGAGTTATCCGCCTGGCAAAAAGAGGACACAGCTATTCTGCAGTCAGGACTGGTGTCCTGGAAAGGGAAGGCAGAACCTCCCTGCTACAGCCAGCAGGCATTGCTGGTGCCCTGTAAGGACCAGGCTGGAGTTTTTAAGGGCTATGTTAACAGTCAGTTGTTAGGGTTTCATTAAAATAAATCTGCTGACCCATGAGGTCTGTCAGAATCTAGCTTTATCATCTTATCTGCAAGATCAGCATTAGTTTGTTAGACTGTTGGAGCACAAGGGATAGTCTCAGATAGTGTGAGAGCTCTTGCTTCAGAACCCATGTTCAGGCCTGTCCTAATTCTAGAAGCTGTTGTTTGGATGCAGAAAATTAACTGTCTGAAAAGAAGCTGGTAACAAAAATGACTTCTTTCTAAATCACTCCCCAGAGTGAAGACGTCATAGAGCCTACCTGTTATTTCATTGGCCGCTTCATGTTTCCCTTCTGTGTGTAGACTTGATTTTCTTATAAGATTTGTTTTATTTTGCCTTTTTAAAACCTTTTTCGTATGCAAACTCACCTTTTGCCAATTTGAATCTCTTGCTATAAACCTCGTTTCTAAAGCATCTCCTTCTGCACACTTAGCCTGCAGTTTTAAACTTGAGAGACTGAACTGTCTCCTCCAGAACTTCTCAGAAACGATCAATAATTCAGGAAACCTCCCTCCTGTCTTCTATTTCGGTCCCCTTCCTCCCCTCCCCCCCCCGTTTTTTATTGATTTTTCTTGAGCCCCAAATATGTAATTCAATTCTTCTTTCTTTTTTAGTATAAACTGTCAACACCCAGTTCTTCCCTACTGTCAGTGTTAAGAAAACGTCTACTTGGAAACTTTTCTCAGTTTCACACAGTAAATACTTCCTCCGCCTGCAATCAGCAGTCAGTCTGCAAATGTCTGTTGAGTGTTTATTATGTGCCAGGCTCTGAGAACAGAAGTGAATAATTCAGGCTTTAGAAGTTTGTTTCCTGTGGGATTGACAGGAAACACAAGCAGCAAATGGAATCAGTCCAGTCTCTGGTTCAAAGAGGCAATAAATATAATGATATGTTAGACGAGACCCAGGACAGAAGGAAGAAAGGCACATCATGTGTTCCTTTATAGTGCTTGTATTTGGGTCTGATTTTGAGCTTGTTATTTGTGTTCTCCTAAATTTAACTTTTTTTTTTCTGGCATTTTCTTATTATCATTCATCCTTCTCACGCCTCTTCATGAAGCAGTGTACTCACACCTCCTCACAGGACCCTCTTCCTGGTAATCTTATGCTCCTCCTTTTCCCCCTTTGTCATTTGCTATATCAGCAAAGATCATCTCTACCTCTTTTTCAGACCAAAGGCATTTCTCTGAAATAAACTCGGTGTTTTGACACTGGGGTTTTATTTCAAGTCTTATTAAGGAACAGTGATTCTCAACCATCTGTCTGCTTAGGATGTGTATTGGTGTATAAGATTGTCAACTACATTTATATAATACTCCTTCATCTCTGTGGTTGTAGGGGGATAAAACCCAGGGGTTTGTGCTGAGTTAAGCCCCTACCTCCTCCCCCACCCCAGTTGTCTTGTAAGAACTGGACTTTTATGAGCTATTTGATTCTAGGAAGTAATAGTGAAAAGTTAACTGTGTGCAGTGACCATGTTCAGCAAGGTAAAGCTCGTCATCTCCCGGTGCTTCAACTTCTAGTTTCCCTTGGAGATCTGGAAATGAGTTCTCAGTGTTGTTTTTTCTCTTTGCAGGGATGACTCGGTTCCTGAAGACAACATCTGGAGAGGCATCCTCTCAGTTGTTTTCTTCTTTCTTATCATCAGTGTGTTAGCTTTCCCTAATGGTAAGTGATAACATGAGCTGACATATTTCTCCCTGTGTTGTGTCCATCAGACTTTTGAGATGCTAGTCATCTGGAAGATGAAATGGAAAGTGGACATCATCTGACTTCTGTATGTTGATCAGGGACGCAGTCTTAATTGGCAGACTGCCCACCTCCATCTCCCAGATTCACTGTCACAGGGAAACCCACGTGGGCTTGAGTTTCTCTGCTATGAAATGGAGATCACAGGAAAGTATTATGGGAATTAGCTGAATTAATAATGACAAACACTGTGTATTGGTTAGTTTTCCATTGTTTTAACAAAATACCTGAACAGGTACACTTTTTAAGGAAAAAACATTCTGGGGTTTTCAGTTTGGAAGCTGAAGGTCCAAACAGCATGTTTCTGGCTCCAGTGAAGCCCCTCTGATTTTACACTGTGTGGATGGTTTCAGGGTGGAATCCTGTGCAAGCAGCAGAGATTACACAGGGACACTGAGGCACCTGTTGGGCAATGACCCTTTTGTGAGAACTAATCGGGGTTCCAGGAGAACTAGATGAATTCTTTTTGAGAGCAGCTTCCTCAGTACCCTGCCACCGAGCCTCACCTCTTATAGCTTCTATCAGCTATATTAGGATCAAGCTTCTGAATCAGGAGGCTTTGGGAGTCACTCCACATCCAAAATATAGCATACCACCAACAGTGATCGATAAACTGCGAGCTCTCTATAAATGTCAGCTGCTCTTTTTGCTTCATCTGTTGGTCTGTTTGTTCATTTATTTTGGAAAAAGGTGTCCCTCTGTGTCAAAGGCTGGTGTAGAGCTTGCTATGAAAGGCAGGATGGCCTGGAATTATTGAATCCTCTTGGTTCAGTCTCCTGAGGTTATAATTATGTACCACTATGCCCAGTTCAATTGTTTTTTGCATTTTTTTTATTTTTCTCTTTATTTCATATTTGTTAATATCAATTGAGCTCTATAATACTCAGTTGTTACTCTTTTTGGCTAATGGACCAATGCCGTAATGAGTGAATGACTTATTACTTCAACACCTTTTCATCTGTTATCAAAATTAACTTTGCTGACCATGTATTTGGGAGATGAACTTTTATTATCAGGAAGAAAGGTGCTTAGTACTGTGAATCTTGCTCTGTCTTGAGGGAAGGTGAGGCAAGCCTTTTTCATACAATTCCAGGTGACTCATACCTTGCCTCTGGCTTGTCCTTACAGGTCACTATGTTTTTGTTGTTTTCGTTTGTTTGTCTATAATATCTTTCCTTACCTCCTCCCTAAAATATTTTGTACTTGTTCTCTGTATCCATTTCTAAGTGCTCACTCCCATGTCCTAGTTCAGTCATGCATCAGAGATTTTGGAAAATTTTTAGTCTTTCTTGTAGGTTGTGTTCATTGAACCTATTTAGGTTTTAAACAGTATCCTTCAAGATGTGTGTATTAGTCAAGGTTCTCTAGAATCACAGAATCAAGAGAATGAATATGTAAAAAGGAAATTTATTGAATTGCTCACTAGATATGGCTGAAGTAATCCAACAATGGCTGCCAGTAGCTGCTCAGTCCAATAGGCCAGTGAGTGATGGCTGAAGGCTGGAGAATTCCTGGCGAGTCTTTAGTCATGTCAAAAACTTTGAAGGCTTAAAGACGGCAAGAAGCTGGGAAGCAGGAGAGAAAAAAGTTTTCTAGCACAGCTTCTGGAGTCTCTCTTCCAAGTTGGCTGTTCCGTGGTTCCTTTTATCTGGTCTGCTACTGGGAGGTTTCAATCAGATCTAGGGCTTATCTTTGTATTGTAAATGTAGTGATCTGGATAATCTCTTCAGGTAGTCTGACTACTGATTTTAGTTAATGCCCAGTGTGATCAAGTTGACACCCAGGATAAACTATCACCATGTGTTTCTTCTAGGTCCTTCCATGCTTCTCAGGAGATTGTCCTGCATGATATAGGACCCTCTTTCTGAATGTTACTGATTATTTGAAAATGTTCCATGGCCAAACCTCCAGGCTTCCCAAGATGGTGGCAGTAGAGCTTTTGTTTTATTGTTTACATTCTCTTTATGTAGCACTATGTTTATAAGGACATGATGGTTTTTTTTGATAGCATAGTGATTGAGCCAAGTAAAACCACAGCTCTGAATTTCTTATAAAAAGAATTATTTTAGATGGCCCTGTGATATGGGACCTGAGTTAAACTCTCCTAGCATTCTAGCTTTTAAATTAAATTTACATTTAATGAAAATCTGATGCTATATTAAAAACATCTATACCTTACACTGATGTAACAAATTTCTTTGATTTTTTTTTCACGGTGATTCATAGTAGTGATAATTCACAGCTATTGAGATATAAAGACAAGGTAGAACCTGTTGTAGAATTGACTAAGAAAAAAAAATCCCTTGCTGCCAAATATCTTTTTGGCCCTTTGCCAACTGTCTTTTCCCTTCCATCTGCAACATGAGGATTTTGCAGCCCCTCCTCTCCTTTAAATCACGTCATGCTAGAATGTCTCTGAAGTCTACTTGTGAACACCTCCCCTGAACTATGAGACTGGTCTTCTCATACAAAGATGGTGTAAGACTACAGCTCAAAGCAAGGACAGTGCACCGTCTCAAATCTGATTCCAGCCCAAGATTGACCACTAACGTCTCTAAGCTGTGAACAGGTGGGGGTGACGTATCTCAGCCACTCCACGGTCTGTTCTGGGAAGAGCTATGACTTCTCCGTCTTAGTCCATTATCATTGGTCTATGCCTTCATTTCTGCTGTCTTTTTTTTTGTTGTTGTTCTGACCCTTTCCCTGTCTGTCTGTTTTCTTTGTGTGTGTGTGTGTGTGTGTGTGTGTGTGTGTGTGTGTGTGTGTGTGTCGAGGGCTGACTTTCAATAGATCGCAGCGAGGGAGCTGCTCTGCTACGTACGAAACCCCAACCCCCTATCTGTCTGTTTTCTATTTCAGAATCAGTATCTTCATACCTGCTCAAGAAACTGATTAATTCACAGGCAACACTTCCATTCTTTTAATCTTTGACATGATTTCCTTAACTGTATTTTCTGCCCCTTAGTTCTCAGTGATTACTACTTCATAGGCTTAATGAAAGTCTCTCTGTCTATCTCTGTGTCTTCTCTTATTAGTATTTTCTGACTTTTTCTAAGCCCAGAGCTATTTGGAAGTTTGAGGATCTAGCAGCACTGACTTTACAGACCTGCCTTCAATGATGCCTTATAGGAACTGAGTTTAGGACCTCATCCACAATGCTTTTCTCTAGACACAGAGCTTTTCAAAGGCACTGGAGGTTAGGAGAGTGATATTTTGGTATGTATTCTGCTGGGTTTTCCTATGTTCTCCAATGGGGTCCTCTGACCTTTAACCAGTTATTTTTAAACCTGTTCAGTCTCTTGTATGGTACTGTGCTTTCTTTAGCTTTAGTTTGTGTTTCAGTTTGTCTACAAGTTGCCAATAAATTCATGGTCTAACAGCCTAGGGGAACAAGGGAGTTTTATTCTTGCTTCCAGTTCTCCATTAGAGTTCATATCAGCGCCAGGAACTGAGGGAACTGGCCATACCATATTTGTAGGAATTGCTGAGAGAGGGACAAATCTCACTGGCCAGAATGTGACCCTGCCAAAGTATACTAAAGTGTACCAAAGTGCTCCCTCCTCCTTACCACCTGCCCAGAGAATGGTCCCACTCACTCACTAAGAGCTAGGTCTTTCCACATCTATGAGGTAATTCTCCTGCTAGCTTGCATAGGGCCTTAATTACCAGCTCCTCACAGATGTGCCTAAATCTCAGCCTTCAGTTGTCAAGTGGACACCTATGTTTAACTCACACAGTTTGGGATAGATAAGCCTGTATTTTTGTCTTTTGCTTAGCTGAGCTGTATAAACTTTGATACAGGCCCAGGAGGGAGGATATCTAGAACTCATCTGGTTCATTCCACTCAGTGAAACCATGGTAACTGGTCATCTTCTGAGGTCACATGTTCACTCCATGGCTGCTTGGACCCATGAAGGATCTGAATCTGCACCTTTCTTCTCCAGCCTTGCTCTGGCCACATCTGACATCTGAGCCGCTTTGTGGGTGTTTCCCCTCTGTCTTCCTGAGTGATATGCTTGTGCCTTCTTCTGTTACTTTTCCTTTTGGTCAGTGTTCTGACTTTGCTTTTCCCTGAGTGAGGCCTTAGTTTGCAAGTATCTAGCATGCTTTGGATGCTGCAGAAGATGGGTGGAGTTTGGTATGGTACTTTTTCTCTGCCCACAGATGAACTCTGATTGGACACAGCTAGCTAACTGATAAGAGATAAAACAGCAGAGGCAGACTTGCTTTATATTAATTCTAATGACAATTAACCCAGTCCTGTGAGAGAAACAACACACTCACACCCTTGAGAATTAACCATCAACCAATTAAGTAGAGAACTGCAACAGTCATCCAAATTCCTCTTAAAGGGACCATCACCACCTCACACCAGCAGTCTGATTTCAGCATGTGCTTATGTCATAAATTTCCAGGGGACGAGCCATATGGAAACAGGAGGGATTCTCTTGAATTCATACACATGCAACATACACATTATGTTTAAATAGTTTGCTTCCCATTTATTCACACTTTACATAAAATCGTAAAACTATTTTTCCATGTGGAACTACGTGGAATGATTTAGGAGTAGTTTTGGAAGATGCCTGTGGAGTTAGTGTGTTCCTTCAGACTTCTGGTCTTTACAGAGGCATCTGGGTGAATGGCCAAGTCCCAGAGCCTGCATGCCTCTACTTGTTTGCTCTAGTGTTGTCACTGCCTGTTCCCCCCCCCTTTAGCACATGTTCTCAAATGAAGTAATGAAAACCAGTGTAAGAAGGTCTCCTTCCAAAGCAGTTTTAGTGAAGTGCCTAGATGACAGACCCAAGATGATTCTATTTTGGCAATGTCACATGCATCTGTCCCTGACCTAGTAAAGACTGTCCTGCATATTTGTCTATAAAATCTATGCCTGGCAATGTCCATGTGTCTCATCTCACTTGTGAATTCAGATGCAGTACCGATATGACAGTTGGGTAGGTATACTCTCATGGGAAGGAACCTTGTGATTCACTGTAGTTTTAAGTTACAAAGGCCCTTGTAATGGTCAGGATGCTTTGGGCTATGAATCACAGAAAACCCAATTGAGATGGCTGCAGGAAAAGCCAACTGTCTCCTTTCCTAAGGTCTGAGATTTGGCTTGAGTCTGGATACTGCATCAAGTGTCTGAAGATTGACGCTTTCCATCTCTTTCTTCCATCTTCAGCGTGGTGCTTGCTGCCTGGATCTCTTGGCCTTTGTGTGCACGGGATGTACGGGAGTGGGCAGCGTCTGTATTATTTACTTAAAAAGATCTGCATTGGATGTAGCACAAGCTAACCTTGAAATCCTAGTCCCCCTGCCTCAGTCTCCCATGTGCTGGGACCACGAGCATGCGCCATGATACGCACCTTGAAGAAATTTTTTCTAGAAACCTTCTAACACAGTTGTTCTTAAGTCTCCTCAGTGAGGATTGTGTCATATACCTTTTTTTCTAGCCAAGCTGAGGACAAGGATTTATAATACCCAAGGCGCAGGCATTTAGTAGGAATATGGTGGCAGGAGACAGGGTTAGAACATGCCCCTGAGGAGTGGATACTCATCAAGTTCCCTTTGATCTGTACAGTGTGTAGTAGGGCTTGTTCTGTAAGGAACATCTGAACCAACCATGTCTTCCTGGCGAGTTCCTGGCCCACTGCCACATGTCAGTTAAGAACATGTGGAGTTAGGCAGTGAGACAGCCAGGAGAGAAGGTCAGGGGAAACCACCCCACTCACTAGAGTACTTCCTGGTTTTCCTGAGGGGATCTCTCTTCCTCCTGACTTCTGGGAGCTTCTTGATGGTTGAGAGGGTTAAGTTCCATTCTTATTCTTTGACACTTGCTCCTAATTTCCCTACTTAAAAATTAGATTTGGAATTTGCTTAGAGATAATTTTATTGTAGGTTTTCCTGGAAGAATTTGACATAGTCATTATCAAGAGAAGGCAGAGCCAGAAAGAAAGCTTGCTGGAGGCCTCTGGCCTGAGGGCACAGATGACTGACTCCCTGTGGGAATCGCAATTTCTCTTTTTTATTAAGAGAGAGTTCTACTTCCCTAAGGTTCCTTCCTTGAACTTCCTTATTTATAGAAATAGTTGTTTCTGATGAGCCAGTCACTGATCTTATGCTTTCTGAGGGAAGTTTTGAATACTAACTCTTCTCTTAAGAGCAACAGTCATTGGGCTCCCACTTCTTGTGAAATTAGACTTACTATATCTATTGGACACTTACCTATAAGAACTAGAGAGATTGATATAAGAAATAAAAGCAGTACTTGTTCAGGCTTCCCTGCCTTGAAAAGCCTTCCCCCTTCCTTCCTCCAGCATAATGAAAATCCCTAGCAGACCAGGGTCCCCACTTTTCCATGTAACTGTGTTCAAATCGAGAAGAGCCATATATGGAGGTTCATATTTCTAATTCCAGCTCTCAGAGGCCGAGGCGGGAAGATCCTGAGTTCAAGGCCCACTTGGGCTGTGTAGGGATGGAGGAGAGACTTTGTGGTTGCAGTGTAAGGTGGGGCCTTCTGATTATCTGGAAATCACAATATTCTGAGGGAAAGAAGTGTCACGGGTTCCCTCTTGCATCTTTATGTGTCCAGGTTCTTGTGTTCGGGAGTTGAAGATTGAAACCAGAATACTCATAGAGGATTAAGATAGATTTTATTAGAGAAGAGAGAATAGAACTCACAGACATGAATCCATGAAGAGCGAGAGAGAACTCATGGATTCCACATTTGGAATCTATGAAGAACAAGCAGCCAGAATTCATGGACTTCAGACATGGAGTCCCATGAGGGGCAAGGGAGCCAAAGATGGCTGCCAGGGTCAGGTATATTTATAGAGTTAGGCAAGGCCAGGAAAAGAGGCTTTTCCTCATTGGTTAGCTTCAGCTTTTACAAATCTGATTGGAGCATTTGGTCCTCTACATCTCATTTTGTTCTGTTCATATTGGGGCCCAACCCAGTTATCTTGTAACCCATCTCAAGGTAGAGTTTGTGGCAACAGAGAACTAATGGCCATATCCTTTCTTGAACTGAGGCTTGTGTTCCTTCAGGATAATTCCAGCCCTGGCAAAGAACTTCAAAGACCTTCAGAAACCAATCCAGCATGGCTGCTCTAAAACTGCCTAAGAAGGACCACTTTCCTAGACACCTGGTACTGAGAAGAGCCTGTTGGACTTAGACTGGGGCTTGGGGAGGAGGACTGGGGCAGAGAGAGGCCTGTATTATCTCCTCTGCATCTCTTGGGATCCTCTGAAGTAGCTGGGCTGAAATATCTCAGTGTGGCTGACTTAGTGAATACAGGCACTAAAATCATAATACAGAGAGTCCTGACTAACTAGCTCTTCCTGGATTTTTCTTCAGTGTTTTGTTTTACACAATTTTAGTAAGTAATACCATGAGAACACTTCTTAAAATACTACATTAAAACATCCAGAACTTCTTTCAGGAGACAGTGAGCAGTTGTGTCAAGCCTCACAACTTCAGGAAGGCAGATTTGATGCCAGAAATAAATCCCGGGTTTATTTCTATAAATTTCAGCATAGATTTCAGTAGCATTAGTTGCAGAAAAAAACACTTTGCACCTAAGCCCCCTTCGTACTTGAAGAACCCCAGAATTCATGCTGACTCACACCTCCAGAAGCATCCCTGCCTTTTCCCTGGTCCTGTCTACTTTTCTTGACCTTATTGATGGATTCCATGTTGCTTGAACGAGGGCATGCATTGCCTTCCCCCATTCCCTTTTCTCCAGTTGTACCAGTTCTAAGTACTCCAAGCTTCTGTGTCCCCCTAGTGCAGCCCTGACCCTGAACCAGTCCATACTGGAAACCTTAAAGCACCCCACTCTGTCTCTGAGCTGAACCAGTGCTGTGGAGGTCACAGGAGATGCCATGTGTCCTCCTCACTCAACTACTGACAGTAATACTTGACAGCCAGGGGACCCTGTGCACTGCACTGCCCTGGACAAGTCCTTGAGCCCAGTGCTCCTATCTGTGCCTTGCAGGCGACCCCCTCGTTCCCGAGTCACCAGGAGACTTCAGTCCTCAGGGGTCATGTGAGGGGGTATCTCAGCCTGGTTCAGGGAAGCAGTGCCAACTGTTACCATTCTGATCACTCTTGAGAACAATGCTGTTCAGCTTTGCATGTTGGTTGGGCAAGAAGTTCTGGTGCAAACCCCAAATAACAGGTCATAAAATTTAGAGAAACTCCAACATGATACATTCAGAAGATTGATTTAACTGCATCAAGGAAATAACCTCTGCAGGCCAGGAGTGCAGTCCGCCTTGATAAGAAGTCATTCCATGATGACAAGTCATTGATAACATCAGCCAGGCAGAGAAAATCATTTGAAGGCTGGCGGCTTTGGCCAACAGTTTCCTGATTATGTTATTTAAATGTTAATTAATTAAATCTAGAGGTGATTTCTGGGACTTTTGCCCAGCTGAGGAAGTACAGCAGTGATCAATCTTTAACCTTACCCCCCCTCTCCCCAACTAAGAGTCAGATAAGCAAGTGTTCTTGGAAACTCCAACTATTAGGGGGCAGTGACATCAAGCAGGAGCTCTGATGGAGGAGGAGCAGGAATTCTATCACTGATGTCTCCTGCTACATGCAACTCTGTGTTACTGCCTCGAATGGATCCAGGTTTCTGTGCCTTTCTTTGACTTTCTGAAAAAGTAGCTGATCAAAAGAAACATAGGTTCTTCTATGTCTGAGTTCCCTCTCACAGAACTTAGAAGTATTCTGTATTGGGAACCCTTTTCAATAAATTCTCTCACCATCCTACCATCAGATCTCCAGTTTCTTGCCATCTAAAATCAGGAAGGCATTTGCATAAAGCAGTACTTGTCACCCTTCAAGATTCACTGTGACAGCTCAGTCACTGAATACATTTGGACTGCGGGCAACCCTTAACAAATTGATTGAAGAAGCCATAGGTAGTTTTGGAATGAATCCCACAATAAAAATTAGAGTATAATGTCTGCTTCAGATAAAACCCAGAGTCAAGGCTTCTAGGAACAGATCCCTACAAATGGAACTTGTGCTGGGAGTAACATCACCCCACCTCCCCAGTACCCCTTGTACTCTGCCCTGCTGTCACTTCTGGAGTGGTCTTCAGTGGAAACCCTCATCGGCCATGGTCTCTAGTTCTCAAATGGGGATTCTACTGCCCCTCTTGGCTCTTGGCCAGAGTTGGCGAAACCCAAGAGTTGCATGGTTTCCTGTTCCTGAGGTCAAGTTCTCCCCATAGTTGCAGCTGAAGACAAAACTCTAGCTGCCCAAGCTGTGAAGCTTGGCATCTGCCCTGGCCATGTGGGGTTCTTAGTGATGAGCTTCTCTAAAGCTACAGAAACTATTCAGAAGATGTGGGAAAGATGAGAAAGGGAGCGAGGGAGAAATGGCTCTGTTCAGAGACCTTTCTCTTACTGTTATCTGTATGGTGATACGGTGTATGGCTCTGTATGCAGGCCTCTACCATTTTCTTTTTCTGGTTCAAACTGGTTTATTCTAACGGTCTATCATTTTCTGTTTGCAGGTCCATTTACCCGACCTCATCCAGCCATATGGCGAATGGTTTTTGGTGAGTTTCATTAGTAGATATAAAAATATTTGCTGTTTAAATTTTTTTTCCCTCTGAGGATAGTTTTACTTAACATTCTGCAGTTAACCTTCTATAACTGATGCTGTTGTTGGGGAACCTCCCGGATCACGCTCCATCTTGCTCACTGAGGCAGGGTCTCTTGCTGAACCAAGAGCTCACAGACCGTGGCCTGTGTGACTGTCCACTTACTCCAGGGACCCCTGTCTCCTAGTTCAAGGTGCTGGAATTACAGATTGGATGCCATATCCAACTAGTATTGAAGAATTTGATTTTTTTTTTTTTAACTTTAGTGTTCCTAATATAAATTTTCAGTTAAATAATTTTGATCCAAAAAAGTAAAGTATTAGTTGTGGCATAGATTTTTTTTCCCCCTGGGCAGTTTCCTCCTCAAGTACCCACTCTTGGTGCTTTTGTTTCTTAATATGCACAGAGTGTGATTTAAGCAAATGTCATTTATTTATTATCCTGTGTGTGTGTCTGTTTTCCTGCGCCAGTACAATCTCAGGTGCATCTCAGGAGCGAATGCACTGAGAAAGAGGTGACGTCACCTCTCTGGCAAAGAGTCCTCATTTGAACTGAGATTTATTGCTTGGCATATAAATATTGAATGTCTTCTTTTATTTGATTTTATGGTTCAAAAAGTCAGTAGATTTTAAATGAATCTTCACTACTTAGGATATTTGATTTTGCTGTGCCCAACTAGGACATATAGTGAGTCTGGGCTGAGGAGATGGCTCAGCAGGGAAAGCACTTGCTTCACAAGCATGAGGTTGGGAGTTAGTTCAACACTAGGTGCACATGGTGGCCAACATGTAATTCAGCACCTCGAAGCGGGAGACAGGTCATCCCTGGAGCAAGTAGACAACCAGACTAGCCACAGTTGGGTTTAGTAGATAAGGGCAGGGGGGTGGGTCCCAGAAGAGTAGCGTGATTATATTTACAACTTAAAAGACAGTCCTGGGCCTCAGTTAGTAAAGCATGGGGACCTGAGTTTAGTCCCAGAATCCACATAACAGTGCTGGACATGTGATCATGAATCGGGGGTGATAGAGACAGAGGGGCTTGGGAATGACGGGACAGCCAGTTTAGCTGCAGATTAATGAGAGACCCTGTCTTGAAGAAGGCGGAAGGTGCTGAAGAAGAACAGCACCAGAGGTTAATTTCTGGTGTCCACACAAACACACACAGATACTCTCATGCACATGCTCAGCAAAAACAAAAATAGGTAGTCCTAGCTCTTCATGTCTCATGCTTTAATATTGTCCTCTCAAAGTCCTGTTGCCATCTGATTTTTTTTCCTACTGCAGTGATGCATTGTAAGTGAGGAGCAGTTCTGTCTCTTACTTGGCAGCTTTTCTATTCTAGAGTTCCTTTGAATATCTGCTCAGACTTTCCCCAACACGTATTTGCACACACACACACACACACACACACACACACACACACACACACACCCCTCTCTATATACAATCCTTTTAAAGTATCCAGGGCCTTACAGACCTCACAACCCAACTCAAAAGAACTACCATCTAAGCACCTCTTCATCCCAAGTCATTCCTCTGTCCTAAAATGATTATTTCATAAGGATCATAATTTTAAAAAGGTATAGTAGGGAAACTCATTTAAGATGAAAAATTTTATGTGTGTAAACCTAAGGTAGTTCTTACACCGTGTGGGTTTTGTTTTGTTCATTAAAATATGTCCCTTGGCCCATCTGGGAAGCATGACTGGGTTGGCCCTGCTCCTTCAGGTCTTCACATGCCCCCTAACAAAGAGGAAGGGCCTGGTTGGGTCTGGGGCTGTAGCCCTTGCTGGACATTCATTCCAGCCATGTTCATCCTCTCCTCTGAGTTGACTGTGTTGAGGTCAAGGCTTAGCCAAGTTTGTACTTGAGGGTTGTGAGTATCACAATGCTCAGATCCCCTGTGTCAGCATTCATATTCCAGCAGCCCCAACTCAAAAAATGACCCTGCTCTGGAGGATGATTTCAGACCTTTCTGAAATGTAGTACATGGGCTTTTGCCCATGGTTCATTCCTGAACCTCTTCTGTCTCTATCACCTCCGATTCAGGATCACATGTCCAGCACGATATTTGATTATTAGGTTAGCAGTTATGATACCGCCACAAAACAATGCCTGTGAGGGTTGATTTGAAGGATGTATCCGAAGTGCTGTACCCCTCTACCAAGCCTTAGTCATCTCTTTTTCCCCTTTGACCTTAAGAGGAAAATCTTAGGAAGTGTTGTCACCGTCCCCAAACATCCCTGCCATTCCAATGCCTCTGGATCTAGCACCTTCATAGATGGCGATATCAGGTCATCCCTCTCCTGGGGACTGACTGCTCACATGTCTCTAAGTTGTATTTACCCCTCCCCCCTTAACCTACACATCCTTTGGCTGCCGAACTTTCAAAGCTCAGCTTAAGCAACACTTCCTAAGAGACAACTACTGATCTCTGTCACCTTGAATTAGGACTGCCTCACCAAAGCAAATGCCTGTCCTGGAGGCTCTCAGCAGACTGGGTCGTAATATTCGTGCAGGTTGCTTGTCTAGCATGTGTCTCTCTGAAACTTGACCTTGTTTCTGTTTCTCTCAGGCCTCAGTGTGCTCTACTTTCTCTTCCTGGTATTCCTCCTCTTCCTGAATTTTGAGCAAGTTAAATCCCTGATGTATTGGCTAGATCCCAATCTTCGATATGCCACAAGAGAAGCAGATATCATGGTACGTACCTGTCAGGGGCCCTGTAAAGAACTTGGTTGACTCTTGGATGTAGGAAGTGATAGATTTTACATTTTAAATTGTTTACTTTCCATATTTCTTCAGAGCTCAGCTATATGTAGGGTCTCCAGATGTGTTGAGTTCTTAGCCTTACAGAAGCAATGCAGTCCAGTTAAAGAAAATCTCTCATGAAACAAAAGCATATATGAGGAAGACTACAGACATAAGCAGCCTTGGGCCTGAATTCTGCCTTTCACCTGTCTGCTGTGGGACTTAGGGCAAAGTCCTTGTTGGTCTGTTCCTTTTCTATAAGGTGTGAAAGAGATAGGCATGTACTGGGGTGAGTGGCATATTGGTATTATGCAATAAACATAGTTGTCTGGTGACCCACAGCACCTATGGGGAGGCCTGGTCCACTCTGGCCTCTGCCCCTTAGTGTCACTTTGCCACCTCTGCTTCTGCCCTCAGAGCCCAGAGCCATGGGTTACACCTTCGTGCCACAAAGGGCCAATGTTCCGTTTTATCATTTCATTTGTTACTTTCATTAAGCCGCATACACACACAGATCTTTTATTCTTAGCAAAAATGATTCTGCATTTTGTCTTTTATTGATGAGACTGGTTTAGAAAAAAAAAATCACCTTTTTTCCTCCTCTCAATACTCACAGTGGTCACTTATGTATGAGCTGTTTTGATTTTTTCCCTTGCTAATCAGTTTTACAGCTACCTAGATGTAGTGTCAGGAACACAAGTTGAAAGGTCTGTCTGCAGAGCTGTCCACATTTCAGACGCAGCTCATAGGCCTATGTTATCACCCGTACAGCAAACCAGCTAGCCTCAAATAGCAGGACCCCATGGTTGCCATTAGTTAAGCTCATAGAACTCAGGGAATCACTTTTGTTTACCAGTTTATTACAGAAGGTGCAGTTTAGGATCTAGATGACCATCCGGTCATGAGGCCCTGAAGGGTCCCACATGGAGGAGTTTTTCTGTCCCTCTAGCAGCAGTACCATGCTGCTAGAATATGAGCATATCACCCTCCTGAACGCTCTGAAGACCTTGACAAGGTTCAGGCACCCTCCCTGAGGTGTCATCACATGACATGATCGTGTATGTTCCTCTCCCTTTCCTGGAGATGGAGGGGGTGCCACTGAAAACTTCAAGCTTCTAATTATGTCTTTGTCTATGGGTTTTACCCATCCTCCATCTGGCAGCCACAAGTATTGCCTCATTAGAACTAGAGATGCTCCAACCACCCAGAGATTTCTAAGGATTGGAAACTCTCAGAAACTTAGGCTGAAGACCCTTAGCATAGAAGACACACTTGATAAACCTTTTTGCCCAGGTCATTGCAAGGATTTACAGGAAGCTCTGTGCCAGGAACCAGGGATTGAAGACTAAACTTCAGTATCACAATTTTTCTTTCCAGTTTGTGTTTAATATTTAACACTTGGTACAGGTTGACTAAAAAGCTGGTGTTGCTCAGAAGAAAGGACAGGCATTTGGATCATAGACACACTTGTCTGGACAATTGAGAGATGATATGAAGGGATTTAATACAATCAAGGAGTAATCATCCTGTTATAGCAATCCTGGCTAGCCCCCTTCTTGGATAATGTTTCTAAATGCTTATTTTAACTTTCCTAGGGGACACAGTTAAAGTAAGAGCGTGAAAATGATTAGCTTCAAAAAATGATCTGTTTTCGGATTTCTCACTCTTAAGGAAGAGAGTGACAAAAATTAGTTACCCTATACCTTGTAATGAACGTGATAATTATGTTAACTTTCCAGTGCTGTAACAAAACAACTGACATCATTTAAAAAGAAAGGTTTATTTTGCTCAGTTTGGGAGATTTTATTCCATGATCCCTTGGCCCTGGCACTTTGGGCCTGTGAGGAGGCAGTGCACCATGGGAAGAGTGCAAGACAAAGATGCTGCTCAGCTCAGAGGAGCCAGAGAACAAGAAGAGGGATGGGCCTCCCAGGGTCCCCTTCGAGTGCACGTGTCCAGTGATCTAAAATCTCCCTCTAGGCCTCACCTCTTAGAGATGCCACCAGTTGACAGACAAGCCTGAAAGGACCCTTGGAGGACATTCAGACTCACATCACAGCAATAATGAGAACGATGGCTGTAGAAGGACTGTGAATTGTTTGTTCTGCCAAACACCATGCTAGACAGTACATTCGGTGTAAGCTTCGTGCATGCTGCTGGTTGGTATCCTTTTATAGAAGATGAGAGAAACCGTAAGCTGTATACTTCACTCAGAGCAAAAGCCAGCAGCTCTGTCAGGCTTCAGATATACAATTACCATACATATGTTTCAGGCTTGTAGCAGCCTGAGGAAATAGAAATGGAAAGATGTCCCAGATAATGTATTTTCCCAGACACTTTTTTATGCTTGTGAGCAAAAGCAAGCGGTGTTGCAGGTGGTCGTGCCAGCATCAGACATGGCCAGCAAGAGGAAGTAGGATCCCGTAACGCTCTTGGCATCTGGCTTCCTTTAGGAATTTGACATACAAGGACATCTGAATGTCCCAAACACGGCTCCCAAACAGCCCTGACTGGCTTTCACCATCTTATTTCTAGGATTGTCAGATTCTTTCTTGCCAAGCCAGACTCCACAGGTCGTAGAGGTCTGGGTGATATGGGAGTAGCCTCATTTCTCCATCCTTCCTCACTTCCTAAGTAGCCTTTCACAGTTCTTAGTAGTTGGCTTTTGGTGGCTATAGAGAATCACCTTCTTTGTAGGATTTGTGGAAAGCAGTTCCTTTATGGTGCACGGCCTGGTAGCACAGCCTACAAGCTACTTTTCGGGAGACTTGAGTAAGGAAGATTGCAAGTTCAAGGCCAGCCTAGGCTACAGAGGGAGTTCAAGGCTGGCCTAGACAACTTAACCAGACCCCATCTTAAATAGAAAAAAAAAAAGGAGAAGCCTGGGGTGTAGCTTGGTAGGATAGCTGCTTGTTGAATACCCTGGGGCCTCAGATTTAATCCTCAGTACTGGGAAAGAACAAATAAAAGTTCCTTCATGCAGAACAGAAGGTCTGCGAGTCTCTGTCCTCAGAGTCCTTGTTCGTTCCATTTCTTCACCTACCACCCGTTCCTGATCTTCATAGACTCTGGCTTGTTGAAATTAAGACTGCACTTTTTCTTTTAGAATTTCTCCTGTACATTAGGACTGGCAGAGGAGCCATTAATTTTATTAGGGACAATTCTTTTTTTTAATTTTTATTTTTTCTTGTTTAATTGTTTATTTTTATTCTCTGGTTTTGAGGCAAGGACTTGTATGCTTACCTGGTCTTGAACTCATTCTTCTGCCTCTGCCTTCCAAATGCTGGGATTGTAGACCCCACCCGGAGGCAATTTTCTATTTGTGTGAACGATCTTTTGCTTTTTAGCATAAGAGTCTGGGTTTGGAGTAGTTCTCAGTAGTAGAGTCCATATTTATTATGTACAATCTCTAGCATCAAAATACAGTGAAATGTGGTGAGCATATTAAAAAAAAAAATGTGTCCTAGGCTTCAGACTAGCTTTGAGAGCACAGCTTGTTTGTAGATTGGCCTGTCTGTGGGAGAAGTCTTTTGTTGGGTTGGTTGATCCTGAGCTTTCCTGTGTACTCACATCATGCTAGTGGTAATTGTGGGGAGGGGGGGTCAGCGGTCACACTCCCTGTCCTTCTAGATCTTAGAGTCAGTAACAACAGTTGTTGGCTGTTACACACTTAAACAATTTTGTAAGTTTTCAGTACATTTCAACACATTTTTATAAATTAAACATGTAAGTACAAAGACGCAATTTCCCAGATATTCATTACCCAGCTTTAACAAGTCCAATTCACGCTCAGTCTTGCCATTGTCCAGCCCGCTCCCAGCTCATTTTGAAAGAGTCCTTAGACTCTAAAATAGTGGGGATACCCCCACCTTGAGTCCTCCACAGTTGATGTGTGCTG
The DNA here is from genome assembly GCA_023101885.1 of Typhlomys cinereus. NCBI lineage: Eukaryota > Metazoa > Chordata > Mammalia > Rodentia > Platacanthomyidae > Typhlomys > Typhlomys cinereus. The sequence continues at coordinate 5,805,101 of JALPQD010000067.1, read as the reverse complement.
TTTGCATCATTCCAGTGCTGATCAGTGTTGCTTTGAAACTGACTCGAAGGTTTCTACCTGGGTTTTCTGTTGTACTTGGGCCATCACACAAACCTCTTCATCAGTAGATTCCATGGTCTAGAGTTTGTACATGCATTTGCAAGGCAACATGGATTATAAGCAGGGCTGGAAACTGGATGGGATTCCATATTGCCATTAAATTTTTCGATGGGGCTTTATCATAGGTTGTACCTTGGACTACCTAGAACCCCACACTTCAGTGGATATATCTGTTTTTTGTTCGTAATTTAATTTTGTTTTTATTTTTTATTTAGAGTGTGTGTGTGTGTGTGTGTGTGTGTGTGTGTGTGTGTGTGTAAGGGAAAGAGAGAACATCAGTACTTGCTGATCACACTTATTGCAATGAGGAAAAGACGTGTCTTATAATCGAGGACAAGGCTGTCTTATAATTGAAGAAGTATGATTATCCAATGTGTTATAGCACTATAAAGGAGAAAGGAATGGGTACTGTTGGAATTTAGAACAGGGACCTAATACAGCCAGGCATGGGGCAGCTTTCCAGCAAGTACTGATGTTCAAGGTGAAATCAGAGGTTGATGGGACTCATCTAGCAAGGGTGGAGAGAGATCAGAGTCCTCCTGGTTCCGGGGTGGTGCAGGAATAAGCAGTGACTGATGTGGAGTTTTAATATATTTCTACATGTAATATAAGGCAGTAGATATAGATGAATAAGTGGAAGGTTTAAAGTTTTGTTTGTGTGTGTGTATGTTGGGGGGTGTTAAACAGTCCCCTAATCTGGAGTTGAGTTTGGACATAGAAATTTAGAATATCAGCTGATTTCTTGCTACAAAGGCTCAGTGGGGCTGGTGTTATAGACCTTGGTCACCTGAGCTCTCATCCATGCTTAGCCACAGATTAGGTAGCTACCATATCCTGGCCCATGAGACCAGCAAAGCGTTCTTCCATTGAGCAGAGCCTGTCCCTCAAATTTTCTGCACAGTTTAGGGAGCAAATAAGAAGTAGTGCTGACTAGAGAGGTCATTTCCAAAGACAGAGGTTCAAGCCCTTTTTTCTAACAATTTGAGCTCCTACTATAGACTGGATTTAGAAGATAGGGCTGGAAGCTCTGGTAGAATGCAGAGAAAATCTTCCTAGCTCTGGGTAGAGTGTTTGACTCAACTTCCTTCTGTGCCTAGCACACAATTGCACTCGTGTACACACGCATATGCAGAGAGAGAGAGAGAGAGAATCTGACTTGTAGTTTTAAGATCATTTATTTGTAAAGAACAGATTACAGAAAGCACAAATAGATTCTGATAGTTGGACAACTATCTTTGTTGTCCTCTAAGCTGAAGACAGTATCTTGGTTCTTATGATAGTAGCAACTGTGCTCCATTGTATACTTGAAACATCACCTGATTTCAAAAAGCTATTACAGAATCTAAGTGATGCATGATGGCAGCAGTGAAGTGGAAAAAAAATTCAAGATAAAATGAATTTGGTGTTTTGGTTACCTTAAGCAAGCGAAGGGCATCCAGAGGCAATAAGATAGGCCCTAAGACTGGATGTGGGATGGCAGAATTCTCCTCTTACATTTGCTCAGATGCACAGCCCCTTTCCAGACTCTGGCTCTGGGCTGTCCTCAGTTGCAGCCCACTGTTCCTGGCTCCCACGCTTATGCATGCAATGCCACTCTCCAGTACCCTGCTGTATCTGTCTCAACATTTGTGGTTTCCAACAACTGAATATTGGAAATGCTGCATCTTTACTGAGCATGTACAGACTTTCCTTGTCCTCTCATTCCATCAACAATCAGACCATTTAGACCATTTTTTGTGTATGACAAGAAACCTAGACGTAGTTTCAAGTGTGCAGGAGGATGTGCGTAGGTTATACGTGAAAACTGTGTCATTGTCTATAAGGGACTTGAGCACCTGTGGATTTTAGTATTCCCCAGGTATTGGCCCCCGGGGCACCAGGAGACAGAGAAGCTGCTGTGCCTCCCCAGCACCATAGACCTCAGGGCCTCTGGAGGTGATTAATTGGCCACTCTGCTCATTAAAATTCTAATGCTAGTATGTATAGTTTGGCTTTTTATGGTTTTTTAAAAAATATTTATTTATTTTTAGAGAGAGCAAGAGGGCACATGCATGGCATGGCACATGAGTAGAGGTCACAGGACAACTTTTGGGAATCTTTTCTCTCCTATCATGTGGGCTTTTGGGAGTCAAAATCAGTTTGCTAGATATACAAGCAGATACATTACCCACTAAGCTCATTAAAATTTTTCTAAACACACCCTGTAATAGAAATATAGTGTATAATGGACACCACAGCCATTCAGCCCAAGCTGATAGTGACCTTAATGAAAGACACTTCCAACCCTGTATCTCTATTTAGACCTAAGCAGTCTACTCCAAAGTAAACAGAGGGTTGGGAAGTTGAGACATTCAGGGCTAATGGAACCTTGTCACTTTCCTTAGCCCTTATAAATAAACAAGTAGCTTCAGTTCTAAGCTGTTGCTTGTCAGCCTGGAAGCTGCTGTGTTGATAGCATGCTTTTGTAGGATGTGGAGGAGACTTTCCATGCAGTGCAAGTCCCTTCGTGTTTTTGAGTCTTGGTTTGGCCTTGCTGAATTTTGTCTTCCTTCCTTGAATTTTCTACTGCCTCTCAAAAAAGTCATTTTTTATTGTCCTTTTCATATCGGAATACCTTGTGTTCAAGAAGGAAATAGGAAGGGGTGGGACTCAGAAGAGAATGGCTAACTCCTCTGCTGTCTCAGAAAATGGCCTTTCTAGAGTTTGAGAATAATATGGTTCACAGTTGTGTCTCCAGTTGGCTAGTAGAGGTAGCTATTTTCTCACTCTCACTGCTTCTTGCCAGATGAGCTGATTTGAGGAAAGAGGATACTAGTCACCAGTCCTGTGATAACATCTTGCATAACACTGAAAGATAAGATTTTAAATGATCTGCTAATGTATAATATAATCAAAGCAAAAGTTAAAAATGGAACCAGAATTCTTAAAAGTTCTTGGATTTTTTACCATTGCATTTCTGTGATACTAAGTATGGTTTGAAGGTGGGGGCTCTCCTGATGCTGAGCGAATCCGCTCCTTTCCTGTGACAGGTTTAGAGTTCACACATCCTGTCACACAAAATGCGGCCCCCATACTCAGTGTTTTCAAGGGTCATTGGGAATTTACAAACATGCTGTTATGATTCCTTCTTCACCCTATGATTTTCAAATTTTCAGGTCTACTGGACTTCTTTGTGTCTGCTCCTGCTAAAGTGCAGTTGTTCTGTAGTCAGGTGATACGGTCTGTGGATGCGTTGAACTTTGTCGAAATAATTTCCTTTCCACTTCAACCCAGGGCTGCAGCTGAGATTGAAGTAACTCACTTACAAACTAATAATTTGTCTACTGATTCCAAGAATCTCATGAAACATTTTTGTATTTGAATAAGACAGGCATTAAATGTCAGAGTCTTGTGCGTCCCGTCATGTGCTGCAAGAATCTTGGAAGCAAGTCAGTTTCTAAATTCCATTAATTGCTTCTCTTTTTATGTCAATCAGGAATATGCAGTGAACTGCCATGTGATCACCTGGGAGAGGATCGTCAGCCACTTTGACATATTTGCATTTGGGCATTTCTGGGGCTGGGCCATGAAGGCCTTGCTGATTCGTAGTTATGGGCTGTGCTGGACGATCAGCATCACCTGGGAACTGACTGAGGTAAGTGAGCCGTGGACAGACTTCAAAGACCCTGCAGTGGGCCCAGTGGTTAGAGGAAGAAGAGACTAGTCAGGCAATTGTCAGTCCTCTAGCCCTTGGGGTACAAAGCTGGACTTAGGACTGGATTTGATACCTTTGTTAAACATACCTAAGTAAAACCCTTTTGTGTACTTATTGAAGTGCACATCCATGCCATAGCTTTCAAAGGATCAAGTGGAGGTCCCAAGTGAAAAAACATGGTAAGGAGGAAGTCTGCCAGCAGCCAGTGTTTTCTACCTGTCCACCAGTTTTCTCTCAGATCAGTAGACTCGGGGTTCTGGATTACAGGAGCATCCAAAGGTGTTCTGTTGCTGGTAATGGCTTCCTGATGGTGCTAAAAAAAAATCCGTATTCAAAAATTTGTCTTGATTAATCAATGAAAGATAACTGTTGAGAAACTATTAGCAAAATAGAATTTGGAGAACCACTTTATTATTCTTCGGATTCACATTATGAATTGTCTTCAGCAAACAGTCCGGCCACTTGTACAGTGTGTTTCCCAGAGCCAATCACTATCCTGACCCTAAGTTAAAGCTTCTGACATTGCACTTTTGCACTTGCTCCCAGTTTGGGAGGCTGGAAATCCCAGATCAAGCTGTAGACAGGATTACCTCCTTCTGGGGTCTGCTATGGAGGCTCTGCCCAAGCCCTTTTGGTTTTGTGGTCTCTGCCCATGATCCTTGGCTCTCCATGACCTGTAGATGTATCATCCTGACCTCTGCCTTCACTACTGTATGACATTTTTGTGTGTGTCAAGAACCTTCCTGGGGTTCTTTTCATGGCGGTGTTGGTCATAATGAATTAGGACTCACTCTACGCCAGCCAGGGTGATCTTAAGTAATCACCTCCATGGTGATTCCAAGTAAGTTTGCTTTCTGAGGAGCTGAAGCCCAGACCTTCAACATGGGCATTTTGAGAAGATGTTGTTTAACACATCACAGCAGTGCTCAGTACTGTATGTGCCACTGTGAATCCTCCCAGTCAGCTGGGATAGGCCGTATCTATTTCCCGCTGTACACATGGAGGAACCAGACTCGGGCTGGCTTCTGTAGGAGGGCCTGGTCGCATTGCAGAGGGGAAGCCTGCCTTTCTGCCCTTATGCCACAGTTTGTCCCCGAAGCCAAGCATCCTTCTCACCCAGCTGCTCTGATTTTGTGCCAGCCTCTGCCTCTCTCAGCCTCCCTTGCTTTCACTCACTCTGCAGTGGCATCTGCTGCCCTATCTTCGCTGCCTCCCTGTGTGTTGAAGTCTTCCTCAATGTCCTCCATCTGCTTCATCTCCTGTCTGAAGTGCTTCTCTACATCCTACTGTCAAAGTGATCATTTTCAGAGCTCTGTGAGATCAAGACCTCTTTCTCTTACAAACTTGTTAGTCCATAGCTCTTAGGACATAATCCAGCAATCATGTCAGCCTAGGAGACCCCAGGGGAACTGGCTACTGCTTCCCAGCTACTGCTACTGCTTCTTGTGTCTCAGTCGCATGGGTCTATAGCTGTGATGACTATGACCAAAGCAAGTAGGGGAACAAGGAGATGTATTCCTCCTTTTATTTCCTTAGGTTATATAGTCCTTTATGATGGCAGGAGAGTGATAACTAAGACAGGCGCTGAGGGAACTGATCACACCATATGCACAGGAAGAGTTGAGAGGTACATTCAGACTTTCCACCTTGCCAATCTCCCAGTTCATAAACACTTCTCTCTCCACCCTGTCTGCAGCCTAGGAGATGGCCCAGTCTCCTGTGGGCTGAGTCTTCCCACAGGCTTGCTCAGAGGTTTGCCTTAATGAAACAGTTCTTCATAGATGTACCTCAAGGCTCCATTCTCAATTGTCAAGCTAACAACTATAAGTAAACAACCACAGCTCATTTCCCTGAACTTCTGCTCCAACTGTTTTACTCTTTGTATTTTGAAAACTTTTTGATTCTCTGCCTGAGCCCTGGGCCCAGTCCTCCTCTCTCTCCCTTGCTTCTCACCTCCTGACTTTCTATCTCCCTGCTCTCCATTCCTAAAGGAATGCTCTCCCACCTCTCCAGGAACCATGGTCCATGTTTAAACCCAGAACAAGCACCACAGCCTTCACCTCTGAAACACCCCATATTGTCTTTTCCTGTCTCAAGGGTAGAGCTCAGGTCTGTGCATCCCAGATCCAAATGCCCTGCCTTGCATGCCACAGAAGCTCCACAGTCTTGTGAATGGGGTACCCTCAGGCTCTCTCAGGCCACCTTGCAGAAAGCTCCTAGCTGAAGGGCGCCTTCCCCACCACTCCTTGGTTTTGTTTTCAGTGGCTTTGCCTCAGCTTCTTTCCTGCTGGTGTCAGGGCCAGTGTTCCAGTTGGCCTGGGGGCTTGGAACTCTCTCCCCCAGGAATAGTGACGGTTCCTGGTAAGAGCTTAGCCACAGGACTGGAGAGATGGGTCAGCAGGTGAAGTACTTGCTGTGCTTCTATGAAGACCTGAGTTTGAGTCACCGGAAATCTTGGAAAGGCCAGACAGGATAGCTGTATCTGTAATCCCAGTAATTCTACAGTACAATGGGAGGTGGAGACAGGAGATCCCTGAAGCTCCAGGACCAGATAGACAAATGAACACAACCGTGAATATCCAAGTCATTTTCTCATCCAAGGCCCTCATCTGACCTCTACACACACACACACACACACACACACACACACACACACTCAGGAAAGTAGCCACAGCCATCACACGCAGTTGCTGCCTCATAGCTCCTCAGCAACGGGTGCATGAAGAAGAAAAAGTCCTCATGTTTTCATGCTACTCATTGCTTACCAGTTGCTTTCATGCCTTGTATTACTCATGATGCTGTTTTTGCAGAGAATTCCCTGCCATGATCTTTATATTTCACCAAGATCCAAATTTCACCTTAACTTGGGCTGCTCCAGACATAGCTAATACACCCTTTGTCCTTTTTTTTAAATTAATTATTTTTCCACTTATACAAACTTAATAGGTACTCCAGTCCCCTCCCTCCCTCCACCCCTCCCCAAACCCCCTTGCTCCCTCCTCCCTTTTCCCTTTTCTTCCCCCCTCCCTTTCTCCCATTGCCCTCCCCCCAACCCCTAACCTTTAGTGTGAACGTGAAGCTTCCCCCAGTACATTGCCTAGAGCCCTTTCTTGTGTTCCCTTTTAGTATAGAAACACTATTTACATCCTTTGTTCTTAAAAGAGACTATTTTTCCACTTCTGATCTCCTGTTTTGTCCTATCTGGAATGTCATTCTTTCCTTCTCTGTCTCTTGCAATCATTCCTGTTCATGTTCCCACTTCACTGTGCTTCTTCCAAACCTCCTCCAGTTACCCTCATGCAGAGTAAACCTGTCTTGACCTCACAGTAATTCCTTGAGGTCGCCATTGCCCCAGGGTAGCTTATTTTGTGGCTCTGGTTCTGTGGATACATATCTGACTTGGACTTGGACTCCATGTCCTTTGTCTCACACCCCCATGGCTCTATCCTGTTCAGTGGTTTCCTTCACTGTGATATCAAGAGCCTGTTCTTTACAGTTAATTCACTGATTTTCCAGCATATTGGAGAATTTCTGCATGCATAGCTTGTTTTCTCAAGCTTCTCACTCTGAGGATTAGGCCAACACTGTTGTCAGATGTGAAATCTTCTCTCTTCTTCATTCCCAGTTCCCTGTTGTATGCCACTAACTAATGTGATCGAATGATAATGTATTCTTAAAAGCTTCCATTGTTTCTTTAAGACCTAGTATTAAATGGAGGAGAAAAAAAATTATTTGGATAAATGTCTTTAAAAAAACCCCTGCAATGTTAAAAAATAAAAAAGGAGCAGCTATAGACGTGGTAATTGTCGTTTTGGTATACTTCAGGAAATTGGAAACAGCTTGTGACTGAAGAAATGTGCACATTACCCTGGCAATGCTATTTCCCAACTATTGTTTCTTGTGTTTCTCAGCTTTTCTTCATGCATCTTCTGCCCAACTTTGCCGAGTGCTGGTGGGACCAGGTCATTCTGGACATCCTGTTGTGCAATGGTGGTGGCATCTGGCTGGGCATGGTCGTTTGCCGGTTTTTAGAGATGAGGACTTACCACTGGGCAAGCTTCAAGTGAGTCCTCTCCTTTCTGCATATTAGTCACTGTGTGGTGTATGGTATGGAGATTCAAACCCACAGGTTGTTATAAATCTGGTTTCAAGCATCCGTGTATGTGTGTGTGTGTATTTGTGTGTGTGTGTGTGTGTGTGTGTGTGTGTGTGTGCGTGTGTGTGTGCGTGCATGTGTGTGTCTCAGACGTGTGTGTGTGTGTGTCTGTGTGTGTGTCTGTGTGTGTGTGTGTGCGCGTGCATGTGTGTGTCTCAGACCTGGCATCTCAGCAGCTGGAAGACTGGGTCAGGAGAAGGTTCAGGTTCCTGACAAGCCTAAGAGACAGAACTAGACTTTGTCTCAAACAAATGAGAAAGTGTGGAAAATGCAAAACCATCTATGATTTTCTTTTTCACTTTGTATACTCTCTCAGTTCAAAATAACTCCCAAGTCCTCCTTCTGTTAATTCCTACTGCTTCAGCCTCGCCAGTCTTAGCCATAGGAGTGTTTTTGAATGTGCCCTTAAAGATCATCAGGCCCTTTTTGCCCCATCACAACTGTGTTTTAAAAATGTTGAGGATATATATATATATATAGTTTTGTTAATTCTTTCCCATTCACAGTACTTGGAAATGAACCAGGGCTGTGCACGTGCTAAGAAAGTGCTCTATCTTTGAACTGCAGCCCCAGACCATTTTTTACCTTTTATTCTGAAAAGGGGTGTATACAAGTATACCAGTTGCCCAGACTGACCTTGAACTCACTCTGTTGTCCAGGCAGATGTTGAAATTGTAGTCCCACTCCACCATCTTGAGTAGCCCAGATTACAGACTGCACTACCTGGCCCAGCTTCTTTTAACTTCTTACTGATTATGTCTTTTATGGTATTTTTAGTCATTTGTTGGCTGCATCTCAGTTTTTGTCATGTGGTGGTTGGCTTAGCCTCATGTGCAGCTCAGGCTAGCCTGGGACTCATCATGTAGCCCAGGTTGCTCTTGATCTGCTATCTTATCCTCTGGAGTGTTAGGATAATATGCCAGCACTGCTATCTATCTCAGATTTATCTGGGTATGTGGTATGGGAGGGTGGCGGTTATACTTTTTGCCATTATTAACCAGTTTGTCTTGTTTTTCATTTGAACTCTCATGAATTCTTATTTTGTCCACTGACTTGATCTTTAATATTTAAGGCAATCTGTAATGTAGCAGACAGTATTTGGGGTAGACACTGCTTTCCATAGTGTCACATTGAGTCCCTGCTTCTCTTATTTGGGGGACAGCATTATTGAGGCTCAGAATTGGTCATTTGTCTAAAGACAGTTTTGTGGAGCCCAAATTTTACAACAGGCAGACTCCTTAAATATGACCACTATTTTCCTTAAATACATCCCTATTTTCTCTGTACATTTATCCTTCAAGTTCAACTTCAGAATCATTTTGTCAAGATGACAAAATATAAGCCCACTACTAAACAAAGAACAAAAAGAATAAAAAAAAAAACTCTATTTTTTAATCCATGTTAAATATATAAATGAGTATAATTTAAATTTAACTTCTTTGCTTTGATAAATATTGTGCTTTTGGAGTTGCATTACATTTCTATTTCCGTTTCTACTTTTTAGGGCTTTCCATGTTACCTTTGACATTTTTAAATGCAAGTTTTTTATAGTTCTTGTTTATTTGTTTTTCTTGCTCTTGCACCGCAAACCTTGCTGTGTTATTTTCCTAGTACATCCCTGTGGCAGATGGATTTAAGTAGGACCCGACCTGGTTTCCTTTGCTCTTCCGCCCCACAATCCCTGGAAGAAAAGGACTGACATATTGGTACTTGTGTCTTCAGCCCCAAGCATAATGTCTTAAGACATAAAAGTCCTTGGTATAAATTTGTTGAATCAGACTCTCTACCAGGTGCCAGATGATATTTGCTTTGGATTTCAGTCTCCTGGGCTAATATGAAATGCTGGATTCTGTACCCAGCTCTGATACCCTGTCTGCCAGCTGCTCCCTGAGCCTGAATCGCTCATTGGTAAAATGTGAGACCTGTTGTTTCTGTCAGGATCAAGGGGAACTTGAGTGAGAGCTACCTAAGATTAAACTTAGGGATGTTAAGCAACACAGTTCATTGGCCCAAACTCTAGGGAAGAAATAGAGGGAAAGAAATGACATAGGCAAGCTTAAGAACATGGCTCATGGGCCATTTTACCAAAACCCACACACAGAATGGGCACACTATCCATCTGCATTGATCCTGGTACAGTCCAAGTTCCCGTATTTAATACCTGTCACCAGTTCACAGACTTAGACCTCTTCTGGCTAAGCAGTACCCCGTCGCCAAACTGTCCTCACTGAAGTCCTATATCAAGTGGGCCTCTGTCACTTGTGAGCAGAGACCTTTGCTTGAGACATTATAATGGAAAGGGCTCTTTCTGGTTGGGGAGTCTCCTCTAATAACAACAATGCAGTTCTTTTGTTTTTGTTTGTTTATTTGCTTTCTCCTCCTTTCCTACAACCTCTTTGGAGTTTTACTGTAGCCATTCTCTTCTTTCAGGGACATCCACACCACCACGGGGAAGATCAAACGCGCCGTGTTGCAATTCACCCCTGCTAGCTGGACCTATGTTCGGTGGTTCGACCCCAAGTCTTCCTTTCAGAGAGTGGCGGGAGTATACCTTTTCATGATCATCTGGCAGGTAATCTTACCAATGTCCATGCTAAGACAAAACAAAAATATACAACTTGCCAGAGTTTAGAATTCAAGGCACTTTGCAATGCACACAAGCCAGATAGTTTAGAGGATAGGATATTGTAAGGCTGAGATATAGAATATTTAAGCAGAGCAATGTTACTCCAAGGTCTTGCTTCATTTATGGATTAAATAAGCAAGTGATGTTACTCTGAGGTCTTGCTTTGTCATAAAGACATTCTAAAATAAGAATCTGTGAAGGTCCTGTTAGCATCCATCACTCCACAGATTAGGCGTTGCATTGCTCCATCACTCCACAGATTAGGCGTTGCATTGCTCTTTAGAATAATCACTTCGAAACCAAAGGAGCAATGAGAAGGCTTTCCTTTATTTACTTTCATTATTTTTATTGTAATTTTGCTTCTTACAGAGCTAGGAGCTAGGGATGGAGCCTGGGGCCTTGCACATACTAAACGATCAGAAGGACACTACCAGTGTGTGTTAGAAGGCTTTTCTTTTTCTTCTTTTGTACATGTGTACGTTGTGTGCACCTGCAGAGGCCAGAAGTCATCACTGGGTGTCATCTTCAGTTGTTCCTACCTTATTATCTGAGGTTATTTATAACAATGTGTTGGTAGTGAGCTTTGCCTTTTATTTTATTAGAAGGAAGTATGATTGATTTGCCATGGAGATATCATGGAGCTTCTAGAATGAAAGTGTCCTTCGTAGCTTTCTTTGGAATACCCCATTCCTATGGTCTAGAACCAGTTGCTTGATCAGCTCTCCTTATGTGGTATAAACTGGCAGTTTGTTTTTCATATTACATCCTCGAAGTCAGTGCTGTGGGAAAGCATGCACTGTGTGTAAATGAAATGCACCTGCGTTCCATGTGATCTATGACCTTCTCACTGTTCTTGCCCTGTTAGCGATAAGGAGCAAGGCTCTGGGTAGTGACCGCCTCCCCGCTCCAGGGCCTTAAACTGCTGGAGTTAGGATGCCAATCCATCCTTTGTACCTACTTTTAAGAGCTGCCTTTGGTCAAGAATTAATCTACCTCAGGGATGTACTATACAACTCTATAAGTCATCTCAGATGGGCCTTGAGCTTCATTCAATCAGAGTTGGTTCTGCAGTTTCTTTGGATATAAGTTAACTTAAATAAAGCTGAACTTTCTTTAAACCTGCCTTGATTTATGTAAGGCTGAGCAACACCTAGTTTCATTTCTGTTGTGCTCAAAGCAGTTATTTCCTGACTGAGCCAGTAGTGAGCCATGTGACTATGATGCAGAACAGGAAACAGCTGAGGATGAAAGAGGAAGCCCCACCCACTACCAAAGCCTCCTCCTGTGGGTTCCTCCAATTGGTCAATTCTCATATTATAACAGGTGTTACCAGTGTGGGTAGCAACCCCTGGAAGGTCCATGTGTTTTCTGACAATGCCTTGGACATACTGGTTACTTGTACCTCTATCTAGCATGTCTATTTCAGGAATACGTTCCCCTAATGTAGCCAGATGTACTATATGACTAATCTCTTCTTTTTTTAGCTGACTGAGTTGAATACCTTCTTCTTGAAGCACATCTTTGTGTTCCACGCTAGCCACCCCTTGAGTTGGTGTAGAATTCTCTTCATCGGCTGCATCACGGCTCCCACAGTGAGGTAAAAGTGTTCAACTTGCCTGCCATTGGAGGACGTTAGCGTCTCCATGTTCCCTTCTGGCACCAAGTTGTTCTAAGTAATTGCATATTCAGAATTTTATGGATTGTTTTGCTCCCAAGACCCCATTAGTACATTAGAAGAAAAAGGAAGTGAAAGGCCTGTGCCACTCCCAGAAAACTGTTCATTATTTTCAGCCTCTCTACAAATCTTTCACTGCTCTGTTCTCCTCATGTCCTGTTTGAAAAAGTAGTTAAGATGACAGTCAGTTTTCCTAAAATGAGATTGTTGGGAAGTACCAAAACTTTTATGGTAGGATCGAAGTCATGAGTGACATTATTTTTAGAATGAGATTTTATTGAGACATTGCTAAGCCGACTTATTATTTTTTTAAATGACCTTGTGCTCCAGAAGAGCTGCACTGAGTATAGGTGTTCTTGCCAGCATTCTGCATGTGTGTTCAGCCCTGGAGGAGGGACATCAATCACTGCCCCAGGCAGACATTGATCCAGAACAGGTCAAAGCACAGCGCTGTCCTTTGATTCAGTTTCCTCATTTGGAAGTGGAGTCAGGCTTTGATCAGCAGCTGCAACAAAGATCTCCAAAAAGAAAATACAGCTTAGCAGTGAAAGGTGTGGTTAGCTTTTCAGAAGCACCAGCTTTCGTAGTTCATCATTTTGAACATGTGTGTGAATCACCTCAGGGTAGGGTTCACTTGCTAAGGACAGGAGGTTGTCTTGGTCAGAGACTCGTAGCAGTACTCTTTGTCACCATTCATTATTACCAAAAATAACAATAGAAACTTGCCCCCATCCTGCATTGAATTGAACAAAGCAAACCACATAGCACACTTTGTAGTCTTGTAGAATAAGATCCAAACCCAACATTTTTTTTATTATGATCCAAGCAGAAAAGTGACATTTGACAGTCCAGCAGCTTTTTACATATGGTAACCCCACAGCCTCCTTGTGTCCTTGTCTTATAAATAAGGGTTTTCTTTGATGGATTGTAGCCCATTTAAAAGCTCAGCAGGTTCATGATCATTTTCAAGAGAGAGAGTGGCTGTTTCTTACATAAAATTAGTAACACGAATCAATAAGAAGAAGGAAAATTATTACAAAGTCTGACAACAAAAATGACCACTGATTTATCATGAAATTTCAGCACTGTGAAGGTTCTAAAACAAAAGCTTGAATGGAAAATTCCCCGTTGTTGTGGCATTATGTTCTGTAGGCATGACCTGTCTATTCCTATCTCAGAGTCAGAGCAGTCCTGGTTAACTCCAGGAGAGACTCTGCAACACTGGGCCTGGTAACATCCCTTTGTGGAAAGGCAGAGGACTCCTCCGGCCCAAGATTCTGCCCCCACCTTGGGATAGAGTAGCTGACAGTAACTGGAAGTAGAGAAGGAACTTTTTGATGATAGATTGCTCATATTCCTCTAAGTGACCCTTTATAAGCTCACTGGCTCGCCAAGCTGAACTTCCATGGAATTATTTTTTTTGGCTTGTTGGGGTCCTCTCTATCAGGGATGAGTAGAAATAGACTCCCAGGAACTCTCCAAAGCTCCAGGGTTTTGTTAAATCCTATGTATTTCTGTACTTCTAATCTTGATTAAAAAACCAGCCACTTTCTCCTTGAGAAGTTCTTGGTAAGAAGGTTCTTTGGCAAGTTCCTTGGACAGGTGGACATGTTCCCATGGAGTTTAATGTAGCCCTCTCAGTCAGCAAGTGTCAGATCCTAACCAGAGACGGTGTGTACGGGCTTCAGGGTAAATGGTGGTAGATTGCATCTCCACAGCTCCTTTCTTCCTTTCTGATAAGACTTTCACTTGCATCTGCTTTGCAAAGGCTTTGTGTGAAAGTTCCTCTGATAATTAAATGTATAATAAGAGAGAATGGATGCAGCCAGAGGACAAGCAAATTAGGGAATCAAAATCTAGGTGAAATGAGAGAAACCTGTATTCATAATTCTTTGCTGAGGACTTTGAGGGAAGGAGGTGATAGTTCATGGGTGAGTTTTAAGTATTTAAATCCCACAGTTTAATGTCAACTTTTCTATTTATTAGTTACATGCTATGATTTGTGACCTTCCCCCCCAAAATGGTTAACTTCCGCTTCTCACGTTTCCTCCACCAGCAGGGTGGTCCTTAGCCCCTGCCCAACTTGAATTTTAAGTCTCTTAAGGGAATATTTCAGCAGCATAGCTTTTCATTGCCTTTAGTGCAGCAAGACAGACAGCTAGAGGACAGAGATGGAGGTGGAAGGTTAACATTCCCTTTGTCTGAATGGTTTAATTATGTATTTGGTCTTATTCTTTAGAAACATTAAGTGAATCCCAATTTTGTTCTTTCAGACAGTACTATGCTTACCTCACCGACACACAGTGCAAACGGGTAGGAACACAGTGCTGGGTGTTTGGGTGAGTATGCTACTGTAGGGTGTTCAAAATCACTGAAACCCTTAAAATTTCTTGTGCAATGCCTTTTATTGTGATTTCCATGAAGGCAGATGTACAAGGTTTGCTATGACATTCCTTTCTATAATTAAAGTTAGAATAGTTACTTAGGAAATCAGAAGATATTTCCCACATAGAATGTGGACACCATATTTCAGGATGTAAATGACATAAAGTGAATTTTCTATGAACATGTTTGTAGAGTTTGGGGGCATCATCCTATGTGACTTGGTCATACTTTATGCTACTTTGACATTAGACCTGCCCCTTTGAAACAACTTCTTACTGTATACCAAAGTGTAATTTTTATTGTTCAAAAAATTAACACAGCTACATAGTTAAAATGCATGGTCTTGCTGCAGATACAAATGTGGTATTGTGCTTGACCACATTGTCTTTTGGCCAATGTAATCTAGTTTCACACCCCTTTTCCCAGTGCACCTATCTTCAGTGCTTCAGGTAAGTCACTCTTCTTGCGCTCAGACACTAACAGATTACCATCTTATTTTACTCATCAAGTTCTAGAGAGGCCCAGAAAATCGGTTCGGGAAGGTGAGTCCCTTGGATTCAAGGTCTAACCTAGGTTCTGAGTGTGACTTTATAGAGGAAACTAAAGAAACCCCATAGTAGAGAAGAAATGGCTTCCAAACATTTGCCTGTGCCTATAAGCATGTACAAACTCTCATCCAGGTTCTGAGGGGTTACTTATGACTTTGAAAGATAAAATAATGTTACTGCTCATGCTAGAATTCACCAAGTCCTTCCACCTCAGAAGACAAAGGGCCATTGTTACTTGTCTCTCATGAGTTCTATGCTGTAAGCTGCTTTTCCTACTCAGGTGATAGCAGCTTCAGGGGTGATACGGTGGATTAAGTTTCCTTTGTCTAATGATGTGTAGCAAGCCAGTGAATTCGTGCATCTTCCAGGTTTCTGAGGGCTTGAACAAAGGATCCTGTGACTTAAGGTGCTTGGTGTCCTGGAAGGAATGGTATGGACCATTCCTCCAAAGAGGAGGTGATTTTCATTTTTCTCCCTTGGGTCTAAAAGTCCTCAACAAGGCCCTGCTGAATCAGAACAGTTTACCAGTTAAGAGATCTGAGCCAGGGAGAAAAAGGTGACAGAGCTTTCTTCTAATTGGGCAGTCAAAAAGTATAATGAGAAACAGCAGCGCTAAAAGGAGCTAACAATGGCAGCTGCTGCTATGGCAGAAAGCTATGCATTTTGTTTAGTGAGATTTTTTCTTGTTTAATATATGTATGTGGGGTGTGTGTGTGTATGCCTGATTGCTTGTGGAAGCCCAAAACTAATGTTTGGTGACTTCCTCATTCATAAGGTGGAGGAGACTTTATTCGTTGAGGTAGGGTCTCTTCCTAAACCCTGAGCTTACTGATTGCAGCTAGTTTTACTAACCAGTGTACTCTAGAGATTCCTTATCTCTGATTCCCAAGTGCTGGGCTTACGTGTATCCACAGCAGCACGTGTCAAGCTTTTATGTGGGTTTTAGGGATCCTAACTCTAGTCCTCATACTCAAGAAGCATTTTCATGATAAGCCATCTCCCCGGACCTTTGATCTGTGATCAAAGTAAAGCAAAGTGTAAAGAGGAGTTATCTGAGAACTGAAGAGTCCCTAGAAGCGCCAGGCCAAGAACAACCAGAAGGCCATACTGAAAAGGACCAGTTCCTCTTCACAAGTCACACAAAGGGACCTGCCTGAGTGTGTGAGCCTGGGGGAGCACCATCCCCTGGAAGATCTGCCCTGACACCCAGGGAAGGTGGGACAATTCATGAGCCTCCAGGCCCTTCTGTGTGTGCACCCCATCAGGGCCCCACTCCCTGTCTCACCCTGTCCCAACCCTTGCCTCCCTGTCGTTCCTATTTTATTCGTCTATCAAAACCACTGAAATGTCTCATTTCCTTAATAACTGTAACTGTTTTTTTGGCTTTCTTTTTGCTTTACCAGACTTTAGCAAGATGTGGAGAAAGAAGTATATACACTCTGTCTTTTTTTTTTGGGGGGGGGGAGATGGAAAGGAGTAGGGGAAAGGTTCAAGGGGGCCACCCACCTTTGCCCCAATATTTTTTAAATTTATTTTTTAAGTTATTTTTCTAGTTTTACAAGCATATCGACTACTCATCCCGGCTTCCCTCCTTCCCCCCCTCCCCATCCCTTTTCACCTCCCTTCAATCTATCCCACTCCCTCCCACTCTACTGGCCATCCTCCTTCATGGACCCAGGGCTTCCTCTGGCCTGTCTACTCTTTTTTTTTTTTCTTTTTCAATGTTTCTGCTTTTACAAACATACTGAGCATTTATCCTTGCTTCCCTCCATTGTCTTTCCCTCCCATCCCTCCATCAATCCCACCCTCCTGCCTGGGATCTATGGATCCCAGGGTTGCCCCTGGCCCATCTACTCCTGTGGGGATTCAGGCTTCTGTGGCACACCAGGTTGCCTCTCCTTGGACCACTCAACTGATCGGGGCATTTTCCCTTCACTCACCCAGCTCTAGTCCCCAAGGTTTCCATTGTATATGCTTATCTCTCTTAAGTTCCTTGATAGTCTATGGGGACATGTTGGTATGTCCGTCATTATGCAGGTCTGGTAAGGACAAGTCTCACTGTAGTGAGTTCCTAGATGCAGCAGTCCTGCCTTGAGTGGAATGTCTTGTGGACCTTCCCATCTTTAGGTTCTTATCATCTTACTGCCCCCTCTTCCAAGAGGATCCCTGAACCTTAGGATGGGGAGATTGGGTTGGTCTGATTTTGAGTGAGCCCTGCTGAGTGGCTGCCTTGCCCCAATCTTTAAAAGGTGGTGGTTCCAGACAGCCCAGGACCTCTGCCCCACCCCTCCTTCTGATTCTGGGAATCAGGAAATTCAGTACAGTCTCCTCCTGGTCACTCCATTCCCCGCCTGGAAGTTCCCACCTGAGCCTCAGCTTTGCCTGGCATCCTGGTGACTGTGACAGGCCACATTTGAAACCCACACACCCCACCTGACTGCAGGTGTGTTGTCTCAGGAATGTTCTCGCGAGTGTAAAGAGCCGAGTGAGGTACAATCTTCTCCCCCATGGTTGCCTGTTACTGTGTTGTCTCAAAACCCAAGAGCAGGCTGTGCTGCCTGCAGGAAGCCCCTTGCCTGCTGTGCAGGCTTGACTTACACACTCAGCCTACATTCGAGCCCAGAGCTTTTGTGTCCCAGTTTCAGAAATAACCCCACGTACCACCTTGCTTCATTTGCTACAGAGCTCTCATCCTTGGCCCCGCATTAGCACCGTCATTTTTTCCACCCACTGGAGCAGACTGCAAAGCTACAGAGCTGAAAGTAAGTCAGTCCAGTGAGTGGGGCAAACTGGGTCAGGCTCTCCAGTGCCTGCCCCCAGGCTAAGCGCCCCAGGCAGCTCCAGTGTTTATTTGCTTTTTAACTTCCCTAAATCAAGCTCAGAATGGAGGGGGGAGGGGCACTGACTGAGATCATTAGTCTATAATTTGGCTGCCTCCTGCAGCCTGGGAAAGATCACAGATATTTAAATTTGAACCCAGTGCAGAGGCTTATTGGAAGCTCTACCTTGGGAACTCCTCACCTCAGAGGCTGAGGAGGGAGGTCATATCTCAGCAAGCTCCCACTGTATCCAGGCCCTTGACCTCTGCCCAAATAACTGCCATTTGAGACTTGGTAGGAAAGGTATGTTAATCTAGCAGGCTGCTGTTGATTAGGACTGTCCAAGTGGGTGAATGGTGGCTCACAGTGACTGGTGGTTAAATGGCAGATTAAATGCATTTCTGTACCTATCGCCACGCACCATCCACTGTGGGCCCTCAGGCCTGCCTCCCTGTGTCCACTCTGGCCTAGAAACAGTTCATTACCAGAAAGATTGTATTAAAGTGCTGATCCTATTTTATTAAACCCAATGCTCCAAACTCTCTAGAACTCCCTCCCACTCAAAGCCAAGCTGGCTCCCTCACCTCCTAGCTCTGCTCAGTCTCACCTCTTGCTGAGTTGTGTCCACGTGCACAGATATGGCTTACCAAGGCCAAGAAGCCGTCATTTCCCAGAGTCGCTGACTCAGAAGCAGAGGACTTTAGGAAATTCTGAAGTGTTTATAACCAATTGAGTGGATTCTAATCAACATTTTAACGTGAAACAGAACAGAGCTACCAGAGCAGGTGCCAAAGGATGAAAGTACAGCAGTTTAATTAAGATCTTAATTGGCTTTGCTTTCTAGAATTGGACAGCAATTTTATTCTATAAAACAGGACAAGTGTTTTCAATAAAATGAAGACTATAAGTTGGTTTTTACAGGGACATAGCTGCAGAAATTAGGAACAAAGAACAAAAAGTAGCTTGGTCATTATGGAGGTACTTTCCTTTGAGATGGAGACAAAGAGACAGAGCAATAGGAAGATGACTTATTGTCAGCACCACAGCTAAGGGAACATGATTCCTCCTGAAATTAGTTTGGCACATTTTACAATTTCATTGTATCCTCTAATCTTGATCTCTCAGAAAGTCAGAGAAATGGGTTTCCATCTGGTGATATGGTATAGCCTCAGTGACTCCATTTTGATTTTTGTACTACTTTCTTGGCGGCTGGGGCAAGAGTTTAGGTGAAAGCAATGGCCTTCTGTAATTTTTATTTCACAAGATTTACAAACTACTTTATGAAGCTGTTGTTTCAGTGGTATGTGTACATGCAAGTATGTGGGTGTTTGGGTGTGCATGTGTGTATGCATGTATACTAGATCACAGTATAAAATGTGTTCTCACCAGCTCTGTTGGGCTGGCCACCATGTTGTATTAGTTACTTTCCTTGCCACCGTGACCAAATGCCTATCCTAATAGGGACAGAATTTCTTTTGGTTCACACTTTGAAGCTGCAGACAATCTAGGCAGAGAAGGCAGGTAGCAAGAACAGCTAGAGGACAAGACAGCAGGAATATAAGTCAGGCGTACTTATATCTCTGTGGATCAGAAAGCAGAAAGAGGACAGGAAATGGGTCTGGGCTATAAATTTCAATGCCTGCTCCTCAAAGATCTACTTCCTTCAGCTAGGTCCTACCTCCTAAAGGTTTCACTGTTGAAAACAGTGCCACAAGCTTGGGACCAAGTATTCAAACACAAGGCCTAAAGGGTAATAGTGTATCACCATAACTTTCTACCCTTGGTTCCCATAGGCTCATGGCTACCTCATAATGTAAAAACATTGTGTCTAACTTAAGTCCCATAGTCATAATAGTCTTAACACCTTCAGAAGCTCAGTCTGTTTATAGTGAACCCATATAGATTCAAAATCAAATTACATGCTTCCAACACACAGGTACACAGAGTAAACATTTCTGCTCCAAAAGGGAGGAATGGGAGGATAGCAAGGGAAGAACAGACCAAACAAAGCAGGACTAAAACCCAGCAGGGCAAACAGCAAACCATGTCCAACATGTGGGGCTCATGGTGACATCATCTGAGACTCAGTAGTCCTGTGTAGTAGCTTTGTCCTTCCAGCCCTTTGGCTGTGCCCTCTCCATTTGTCTGGCTCCATTGGCAATTTTCCTTAGCAAGTATCTCATGTTTCTGGCATCGCCAGAATCCTGGGGTCTCCACTGCATCTTACACTTCATCTTCACAACTTTATGCACAGCCTACTTTGAGCCTTGGTGCAAGACTTACTCTTGCATTCCTGCAACTAGCACTGTGTGGATGGTGCCAATTCAATATATATCCTCGCCCCCTCGTATCATAGCTACAGCAGTCTCTGTAGGTGAATTTTGGAACACACTTCTCTAAGTGGTCCTGCTTTAATAGGATGTTCTTGAAGCTGTCCCTTCTCTCCTTTCCTTTTTGTGTGGTTTTTGAGCCAAGATCTCATGAACCTCAAGCTGAGTTTGAACTTGCTATATAGCTGACAATGAACTCCTGATTCCCCCATCCCCATCCATCCCCCAAGTGCTGGTGTTACTAACAAGGACCACCATGTGTGGCTTTTAACAATTATAGCCACTTTTGTCCACACCACCCTGTTCTCAACTTAAAACAGTTCATGATTCTTTTCTTTTCAAACAGCACATTTATACCTGCAATATTAGTTCAGTTCATGCTCCATTCCTTGTCATACTACACATTTTCATCTTTCTGTTCTCTTTAAATCTTGGTAAAGCACTGAGCAATGACCGTAGCATATTCTGAATGATGTACTGACTTGAAATGTCCTTTACCAAACATTACTTTTGAATTCTGCTTCAATTAAAATTTCAAGTTACAGACAGAACGCAGCGTTATTCTATGCCATATTCTTTGCATGAGTGGCTTCTAGTCCAGTTTCCAGTAGAGTGCTTGTTCCTCTCTGATCCTCCTGAGCTGGGTCTGTCTACATTTTTGTCAGCAGTCTGGTCCTCTGCGCTCCTACCAGAAAGTCTTCTGAAGCCTGTTTACAGAATCGTAGAACTTGTCTAGCTCACTGCTCCAAACTCTTCCACATTCTTCCCTCAAACCAGTTCCAAAGATTTACAAACTACATGGTTAGGATTCTCACAACCATAGCTCAATTCTGGGTCCCCTCCCCTTTTTTCCCCCTAGTTAATTTTCTCACAACTCTGCACAAATACCTGACAAAGCAACTCAAGGGAGGAAAGCTTTCCTCTCACACTTTGAAGGTGTGGCCCATCAATGGCAGGGGAAGTCATGGTGGCAAGAATAGCTGGTGGCCGTGGAGCGGGAACGCGAAGCTGCTTGCCCACAGCTCCACAAGCCCAGAAGCTGGAAAGGGACAGAAAACAGCTGAACTATAAAGCCGAAGATCTGTTCCCAGGAATGCACTCCTCCAGCTAGCTTCATAATCAAGAATAATATCACATAAACCTGTTGAGGGGATCTTTTGCATCTTAAATACCATGTTTTTGAAAGGCACTCATCTTTCGTAATGAACTCAGATTGTTCTGTATGGTATAAGTGTAAACAATCACATTTGCATCTTGGACGCTACCTCATTGTTAGAGGTGATGCAGAAAGTCCTAGCTTAATTAATGCTTTAAATGACCCTGCAAGATCTAGCTGCAAAAATGAACTGCCATCTACTGTTGGGCCACTGCTGCTCGACTTCAGAATTAGAGTGAAAAGTCCTCTGCTGAACTCCTGAATTAAAGCAATGCTTCATCACACATCATGGACATGGTTGGCATCGAGGAGGCGTGGTCTGCAGAGAGGCAAGCTAGCTAGAGCATTGTGTAGCTATAGCTGAAAGTAAAGGTAGCTTTAAGGAGACTTTCTTTTAACTTTTTTTCCTTTGCCGAAGTGTTTCTAATTACAGGCACTCTGTTGTTTAGAACCGGCCATGTGTTTGATGGTGTGTCTGCTAGTGAGCAGAGGACTGAGGCCTTGGAGAATACCAGGATGCGCTCTGCAGTCCCTACTGTTCTATAGCATCCTCAGTGTGGAACTGTCAAGTGGAGTTGTTGAAAGTGCATTCTTCCACTTTGGGAGCTTAGGGCCAACTAACTACATAGTCCACTCCTCATCCTTTCTTAACATGAGGCATGTTTTAATATTTTTTTAATTTAACAAAATTGTTGATAGATCAAAAAAGGATAAAGGTTCTATATTGTTGTTAAAAACCTAGGCTATTTACTTTCTCTGGAGAATAGCAAATGGTCAGTGCAGCAGCTGTGCCCTGAGGACCTGGACCCAGGCTCCAGATGTGGCTTCAGCAGAGGGCTCAGCAGAGGCCTCCAGGGCCACGATTGTGGTTGGGGATAAGGACAAGCAGTGGGGCACGTGGAGGCAAAGCCAGAGACAAGGGGTGGATTCCTGTCATAGCTGAGCCTCCTAGTCAAGGACATGAAGATCAAGTTCTATCTGTACGGTAAGGCTACAAGAGGAACAAGATAGGCAAGTCCCACATCGTCCCATGCAAAATTATAGTTTGCCGTGTCTCTGCTGGTGTGCCTCATCCCCGCCCCCAGAAACACTGGCGCCTCTCTGCTCCTGTGTCCAAGAAGCTGCTGCTGCTGCTGGCCTATATTGATGACTAGTGCACATCAGCTAGGGGCTGTACTGTTACCCTTTGCAACTTCGCCAGGATCTTTGATGTCATTCCCAAGACCTACACTGCTTGGCCCTGGCCTCTAGAAAGAAACCATGTTCACCAAGTCACCATATCAGGAATTCACTGACTATCTCGTAAAGAACTACATCAGAGTATTTGTGTAGAGGACCCAGGCTCCAGCTATGGCTATCACATAAAGTTTTCTGTGTGTGTGTGTATGCATGTAGGTGGATGAACATATATGTGCAGTCATATGTACAGAGTATACTTGAGTGTGTATGCCTGTGGAGACCAAAAGGTGACATTAGGACTCATCCTCGATTGTTCTTCTACCTTTATTGTTTTCTCTGGGATTTTTCCAGTCTTTACCTTCAAGGAAGATACGGTGGGTTTTTATATGGACTCTAGGGATCTGAACTCAAGTTCTTTTCTTTGCCAGGTAAAGGTTTTTAACCTCTGAATCATCTCCCCAGGCCTCACATAAACCTTTGGTATGAGAAAAACTGAATTACACCTGAAAACAAAGGAGCATAGGATATTTAATCTTGAAATGCTGAGAGCGAAATATGGCTGATGCTTTCAAGTTATTGAAAGATCCCATTGGAGCTCTTCTGTGTGTGGCCATTCAAGCTTCCTGTGTGGCCACAGTCACGTGAGAACAGCAGGGAAGAGGGGCAGCTGGCAGCCCACAGCCAGCAGCTATCCAGCAGCTAGAGAGCAATAGAGGAATGAATCACTTCCAAAGTTGGTGATTTCTCTGTACTTCAGAGCCCCCATCAGGTGGCATGAGGGCCCACCTTGATATTGAGAGAGGCTCTGAGTTAGGTGATATCAGTGCCAGTAACTGTTAAAATCTATGGGTCAAGATTTTAGAGCAAGAGGAAAGGCAAGGTGAGAAACAACCATTTCCACAGGCGGTACAGTGGGCTAAAACTGTTATCATTTTATATGGTTCCTGCTACCAGCATCTGAGGCTAAAAAAAAATCTTGTGCCCATTTAGCTTTTTGATTTATGCATGAATGAATGAACAGTGACAAGATGACCTTGACCCCTTGTTTTCTGTCTACTTAGGGCCATTGGTTTCCTGGAAGCTATCGTTTGCATAAAGTTTGGACAAGATCTCTTCTCAAAGACGCAAATACTCTATGTTGTGCTGTGGCTTCTTTGTGTGGTAAGTCACGCCCCTCCCCCCAAGAAAAAGTTTAGCAGAAGTTCCCAGTTAGCTCTTTTTTATTATTTTATTGTTTTGTATATGAATACAGTGAATTTTTGATCATTTCACTCCCTAGTTATCTCCTAAATAAAAAAAAAATGCCAAGAACATAAGGAATTTGTCTACATGTATGAGTTTTTAAGGACTTCTAAAGGATAAATTAACATGCCTCATCTATCCTGTGACACATGGGTCACCATGAATGGGTTTATTATATACAGAATGACAGCATTGAGAAATGGAAGTAAGGCTCTTCCCACTTTTTTGTTTGTTTTGTTTGGTTTGGTTTGGTAACTGTTCTTAATTTATTTTGGGGTTAAGTTTTCAATACACATTTGAGCACACTTGTGTGCATGTGCATGTGTGCATATGTGATTAATATAGATTGTGTCATCCATGTTTACAAGCATAGACAATAGCTGATCCCTCAGGAACCCATCATCCTTTCAACAGTGACCAACTCGTGGCCAGTTTTGTTTTTTACTCTTCCCACCCCAAATTATTTTGAAGCAAATCTGCATTTGATATTTCAGGTTAATGTCTCAGAAAGAAGATAAGAAAATTACATTTTCCCCCTTTGGAAAAATGCATGCAAGGCATCTGATAATAATTAACAGTAATTCAATAAGTCTTTAGCATTATCAAATATCTAATACATGTTCAAATTATGATTTTTTTTTTTTTTCTGACCGTGCTCGGGGTTCAGGCGAGGACTCTTAGGTATGCTAGGCCGGCACTCTATCCACTGAGATGGCCCATCACCAATTTATAGTGATTTTTTTTTTAGACAGTGTCTTCCTATACACCTGAGAAGGCCTCAGATTCAGGGCAATCCTCCTGCCTCAGCCTCCCAGGTGTTGAGATTATAGGCATGTGCCACCAGCTTGGCTACTAGGCATATTTTCCCCAAATTTCAAGTTTTTAGCAATTTATTTACATCACTCCCCATGTGTCACAAGCAGTTGGCATGTCCTCTCATTCTCTTCTGCAGTATGAGTTTTTCTTGTCTTTAGCTGACTGGTCTAGCAGTTTATGTGAGAGAAACCAGCTCTTCTTCCCTGCAGATTCTCCTACAGTCGTATCAGTTTCCCACCTGTTACTGAACCCCTTTGTCCTCTGCATCCCCTGTATGTTGGAGGTAGAGGTTTAATCTGATTCAGGCCTTTCTCTTTCTTTGGGCCAGACTAGAGTTTGTGTTTTTTTTAAAGTGTCTTTTCGTGCTTTTAAATGTGTCTATCTTTAGGGTCAGGTGTTAAAAATTCTGAGTAAACCAAGGCACATTGATGGAGCCTGCTCCATCCTCTTTGATCTCGAACACTAATGCAATAATTACCTCTGATTTATCTCAAGTATGAATGTGAAACTCTTAACATATTTTCCTGTCTGGTGAAAGCAGAGGAAGTCGGGTTGTAGTGTGGAGGTTTGCCCCTGCCCTCTGACATCGGACACCTCACATTTGGATTGGAATGGACCTGCCTGCCCACCCAGGAGCAGCTGCTGTCCTTGTCTGGCACAGGAGCTGTGGGGCCACAGTTGGAGCACAAAGTCCTTCCTGCCGCTGTGCGTCATGGGTCACTACACATTTGATTTTGTTTTCTACCACCTCCTCGCCACTGTACTTCTCCATCACAGAAAAGGACCTTAAGTCATCCTTTTGCCCATGTGGTCAAGAACACAGAGTTTGGTACATGGAAACATGGCTAATGTGTGGGCAGTGAAGGATATGAGTTGGAAGAGATGATGACTAGGGATGTTCGGGTGGCCCCTGAGTCAGCTTGTACAAAGATTTGAGGGAGGGGGTACTCTGTGGCTCAGGATGATGAAAGCCTAGCTTGGGAGCAGGAGAGAAAAGGGGAAAATTGGAAAAGAGGACAGGGGTATCCTGGGGCCCCCTCTATGACACCTATTGTGAGCTAAGATCTCCTACTCAGCCCCATTGCTTAAAGGTTTCTACCACCCCTAGTAGCAACAGACTGGGGGACCAAGGCTGACATGGCCCTCAGGAGAACATTCAAAACCCAAACTCTAGCAAGTCCCTGCTGCCGATCACCTTTTTCAACTAAAGAATAGAAACAAAATCCTGGCACTTTTTCACACTGCGGCCTTTATTAGAGAGCAAGATTGATCTCCCTCTCAGAAATGAATTGATCATTATTCAGAGGCTAAGCCGTCAGTTATGCTGGGACTCCCACACCACTCAGAGAAACAAAGCCCCTGATTATTCCCCTTACTTGGCAAGAGCATGTGCACAGAGCTCGAGATTAATATGAAAGAAAGGATCTCGTGTGCTGGTTAATACTGATGTCTGATCAATCATCATACGTTTTAATGTTCAGTCCGTACCAAGGAAGCCAAGCTGGGATGGTTGTACATGCTCACTGCTACCATATACCCCTGTCACAGACTGCCTGGCTCTCATCCCACATCGTTTTCTGGTTTCCCTCCCTCAACCCTCTCTAAACAAAATCTGCACGATTGCTATTTTAAACTCAGACTTTGACATTTTAAGTGGGTACTTTGCTAGATTTCCCCAGGTGTGATTGCAAACCTGTAAATTACCAGCCATTGTCTCCTGGGCCAAGTATAAAATAGGCCTCTTATACCTAGGTGGAGTGGGAGATTTGGCAACCACAGCAGGCCCTTTGTGTGACGATCATGATGATAAGCACCTGGGGCTTGCTTGCCACCTGCCACGGTTGCCTAGTTCTTCTGCAAAGCTGGCTCTGCCTGCCATTTGCTGCTGGAGGGAGCCCCACTGCAGCCTGCCCTCCCAAGCAGGGAGTCCAGAAAGGGAAGAACCTGTGCGTCTGCCCTCTGGTGGTCAGAATTAGAAAGACAAGCTAGAAGCACCAGCCTTCTTTCTCCAGGCCCAGGAAGATCCTTTGTGCTGTTTATAAGAGATGCAACAGGGACATAGGCATTCACACTGCACATCTTCTCTGCTCGTTGCCATTACTTCCATGCCATGAAGAGCAGCACATTTAATGGTGTATATGAGAAATCTGGGCACGAGTGTTAGAATTAGAAGTTACTTTCATTGTGTAGCTTCAGTATATTCATACACTTCCTGAGTTTTTGATGGAGAGAATGTGAACTTCTCCTTGTGGAACTTGACTACATAGAGATGTATGCTCATGAAATGAGCAGTGATTCTTTACTTTTTATTTTTATTTTTTAGTAGGGTGTATGTCTGTGTATCTGTGTATATCAGAGAGTACTGTGGGGGCTCAAAAGTAATTTTGAGAATCATCCTTTTTGCTTCATGCCGGGATTTCCCAGACTCCGACTTCAAGAGCCAAAAATGTAGGCTACCACCATTTTCGCCTGATGTTTTCTACGTGGGATTTGGAATCCGAACTCAGATACTTCTACTTTAGAGACACAATCTTAATCCCTGAATCATCTCTCCAGCCTTGAACAGTAAATCTTATGTTCCATCTTCTCTTGAGATCTTGTCTCCATTGTTACTTCTTTGGTACAGATGGGGACAGCCAGAAGCCAGGTGGAAGTCTGTTTTTTTGTTTTTTGTTTTTTCACTTTTGGAAATTAGAAGGCCTCGGTGTCCTTAGCAGATGTTGCTTACATGAAGGAACTGGTAGGCTCCAGGCTGTCTTTGCGCCACCCACCAGGCTGTGCCTGCAGAGCAGACACGGTTGCTATCACCTGTCCCCTTGATGTGGGGATGGAGATGTTGCGTGGATGAATGAATAGAGAAAAGGTTGTGAAGGCAGAAGATCAGTGTCTGTTTAGATCAGTAGCCATCTCTAAAGCAGGGACCCGGCGTATCAAGAGACTGTGTTCCAGCTTTAGTTCTATCCCACGCTGCCCATACGTTCAGAAGGCATTCCTTTTTCTGAGCCTTCTTTCCTCATCCGTAAATGCAGGGGGCTCACTTAGGAGTCTCCAAAGTGACCTTCTGAATCTAAAGAGGAGTTCTTGGGAAGAACTCAAATTATTTAGTCAGGAACAGAAGGTCCCCACCACAGTTTCTCAGCTGCCATGGTTGGGATGAGGTGACAGGTCATCACAGGTCCACAGGAAATACAGTAGAAAGACAGAGGCTGGGCGATAGGAGTGGCCTGGTGCTGGCATGGACCTCAGGAGAAATAATTTCAGGCAGTAGGATCCTTAGGGACAAGGGGTCAGACAGGTAGGGGCGAACCTATATCAGTGGGCCACCCAAGGAAGGGCCTCTTGGTCCGCCACAGAGGCCTGAACCTCCACGAGGACAGACCCATAGAACCAAAGGACAGGAGAATAGGAGGGAGTAGACTGGACCCTACATGGGGTCCATACATGGGGGGGAGGGAGGATGAGAAGGAATGAGAGTGGGAGGGAAGAAAGGACAGGGGAACGAGGGCGACAAGGAATATGTGTATAAAAAATGTAAAATTAATAAATTTATTTAAAAATAAAAATATAAAGGAACCACCTTACATTTTTTGTAGCACCCACCAGGCTGTGCCTGCAGAGCAGACAGGGCTGCTCTCACCTGTCCCCTTGATGTTTTCTTTCCTGGTGGATGGAGATGTTGCGTGGATGAATAGAGAAAAGAAAGTGGCCTTGTGCATGTATTTCTGGAGCACAGGCTGTTGTTTGTTTCGGTTGGGCTGCTTCCCTTGGGGCCAGAAAGTCAGGCTGTATCATGTTGGTCTTCCTTCGACCTGCCTGCACCCTTTGTCCTAAACTTTGGCTTTTTGACACAGTTTGATTTTGGAATCTCATAGAACCCCTTGGAATCCATGGCAAGTGTGGACTTCTGTTGGGATCCCCAAGCCACAGTCCTCAAGACCTTTGTATTGATGACACTGTGCTGCACGGGGTGGGGCGCTCTGTGTGGTTTACATTACCTCTAGGGTACTCAGGCTTGATGGAAATGCCCCCTTTAGAATATCTAGAAGAGCAACAATGAGAAGTCAACGACTTGTTCAGTCGAGTGCAGTTATTTTCAGAGCATTTTTGACCAGGCTGCCTGACTGAGGATGGGAAGCCAGCCCACACCCTTTTTTCCTGAGCTGTAGCGTCATTCAGAGCATGGTGCGTGTAGGTGAACAATCTGAGGCAAGCATCGCGGTTACTGGCCTCTAGGTATCCACCCACCAGCAAGGGTAGCACCGTCTTGCCAAGATCTGTCAGGCCACAGGGGTGTTTGTCCTCTGAGCTCTCAGGCGCCATTGTGTGACCAGCCTGAAGGAAACTTCCATTCGGAAATGTACAGTCTCCCGACTCTGCAGAGATGCAGCAGCTGTTACAAGTTATGAATTCATGTGTCATGTCACATGTGTCTTACCACATTGCCCCTCTCCCTAGCCCTGCTCATCTCTGGGTGTCCCATCTCTGGCCGTATCCAACAGATTTATAGCCTGCGTGCTAAGGACAATGGGCAGAGAGACACTGGATCGCCTTTTGGATTCTCAAGGAAATCCTGACTCCAGGGTGTTTGCACATCTCATTTATAAAACGGCTTTGCACATCTTTGTGTCTTTTAGGCATTCACCACGTTCCTGTGCCTGTACGGCATGGTGTGGTACGCTGAGCACTATGGTCACCGGGAAAAGGTAAGGGGATTAGCAAAGTGGTTTTGAGGGGCAACCTGAGCACGCAGCTCTTGGGGACCTCTGTCACTCTCGTTCCCGTGGAAATTAACCTTCTCAGGACTCATTTCCCATCACTGTGTCCTCCTTCCTGGCCTGGTTGGTTTTTTTTAATCCTTTTTTATTTCTGTATCTTAATCATGTATTTAATGAAACACAAAAGCAGGAGAGACCTGGCTGGGATCTTGAGCCTGGTTTACAATCCAGCTGTCCTCTTCAGGCTCTGTGTCCAGCCCAGGATCCCCATCCATAGAATGCCTGTATGTCCCGTCCCCCCCTTGAGTAGATGTGAGGATTAAAGCAGGCCCTGGGGACTATGAGTTTTGTTTGTTTGCATGTATATGTGTGTAAGAACGTGGAGGGGGGCTGTGCACATGTGTGCATGCATACATGTGGAGACCAGAGGTCAGCTTTAAGCATACCACACCATGCCGAACAGGCACAGGAACGTGGCAAATGCCTGAAAGACATGCCCCTTCAGGTTTCATCTACTTTGTATTTTTGAGACACAGTTTCTTACTGGCTTGGGACTTGCCAAATAGGCCCAGTCTGTCTGGCCAGGGAGCCCCAGGCCTGTCTCTAGTTCACCAGCTCCAAGTGTGTAGCCTTGACACTGGCCACTGGCTTTTCTACGTAGATGCTGGGGATTGAACTCAGTTCTTCATGTAAAAGTATTTGCTGATCAAACTAGTCTCTACTCTTGTTTACATGGTTTGTTTTTTTTTTGTGTGTGTGTGTGTGTATGTGATGTTTGGATCACACCAAGGCCCTTGTACACGCTATGTCCCCATCCTTTGAGCTAACTTTCTAGGAGCGATTCCATGTGGCCTGGCAGAGAGCCTTGGCTTCCTAGCTGAGAAGTGCCAGCACAAAGCTTCGTTGCTCACAAGGGATGGGCTCATCTTCGCCTTGCCACTCCTCCCAGCAGAGACCTAAAATTCCCCCTACTAAGTCTGTCTCTCTTCCTAGACCTACTCAGAGTGTGAAGATGCCACATACAGTCCCGATCTCTCCTGGCCTCACGGGAAAGGTTCAAGAGGTATCTTTGTCTTGCTCTTTGTGTGAAACATCCTTGGGTTCACTGAGATTCGGGGTCCATGTTCATCCTGTGAGCACTGGTGATGGAGACCTTGGAAAGTGTCACGTTGACTCATGGGATAGCCTGTCTCACTGAGAAGCACACACAGTGCCCAGCGGAGTCTGCTCTCTGAGACAGGGCTCAGCCTTTCCTCTGGCAAGAATGCAGTGGGGCTCACACTGTCCCAAACACCTGATGGGAATGTTCTCCCTCTTGCTTTTCATCATGAGTAAGAAGGGTTAGAGAGAGCTGAGTGCTCAGAGAGTCTAGGTCTAATGCATGTATTCAGAAAGCGGAGCAGTGTGAGAGGGGACTTCTGTTGCCTTCTCTCTGGGAAGCACTTTGGAATGATCTAGGGCCACCAGGTTATATGAAAGCATTAGATCTGCGGAATAGCAACAGTGAGGACACTCCGCTGGTCAGTGATTCCTTTCAGTTTAGGAGCTGATTGGGAGGCACGGCCAAGGGAAGGGCGGCTTATGGCTGTAGGTCTGTGCCCTGTGCATTCCTTGAAGGTCCCCTGGAGAGCGTGAACCCTGCCAAGTTCCCAGGCATCTCGTGGGGACAGAAACAAACTGCTGTAGAAGATTCACATGGAGAGGGGCTCCCAGACTCCCCTTAAGTGGGTCACCCTTGCAGATCAGTCTCCTGAGCATGTCCAGTGAAAGTATTCAGGGACAGTAGGGATATTCAGAACATGGAATAGTAAAAAGGAAAAAGAAAAAAGTCTTCAGAGAACTAACAGAATTGTTTGGATTAAGACAAAGGATGCTTATAATGAAGGCGAAACAGATTTTTTCTTGGGAGGGGGATGTGTGAGTCCTGGGTTTGGTGTGTTGGAAGGTTCACACAGGGTTGGAGCTGATCCCGGGGCGCGGAACACTTTATCCTGGCCACTGGGCTAGGTATTGGGCACCAACCCCATAGAGGAAAGGGCCAGCCCAGTTCCGTTGTGTGAGTTCAGGGCCGTCATTCCTGGGCAGCAAGGGCCTGGCTTGTATATATCAATCTCTCAGCTCACAGATTCGATTTTACAAAGTAAGAATTCTCTTAAGTGAGTGTAGAAATCCCTGTAGCAGCTCAGTGTGTCCAGACTTGAGATATAAGCCTAAGATCACATGGTTAGTTTCAGGTTTCCCTTACTCACTCCTTGAGCTCATGTTCATGCGTGAGGACTGGCTCTGTTCCTCTACACAGGGCAGTCTATGTGCCTGCTCTTCATTTATGAAGGAGACCACTAGGGGGAGAGCAAGGATCAGGGAAGAGCTTGCTCCTAGCTGGTCCCAGGAGCCCCGGTGACAGTGTGTTCCCTTCCTTTGGCCAGGCTCTGAAGACAGCCCACCCAAGCATCCAAACAACGAAAGCCATTCTTCCAGAAGAAGGAACCGACATTCCAAGTCCAAAGTCACCAACGGAGTCGGGAAGAAATGAAAGAGCTGGTTAAGTGCCTAGAACTGAGAGGGAAACGGAACACATTTGGAGCTTCCCACATGGAGAGCAAAATGTTCAGGGCAAACAGGAACAGAAGGAACTTTGAGGGTCGTGATTTAGGAGCGTAGTTTTGTTTCCCACAGACCTGGCCCCACCAGGCAGACCATTTCCTGGGGGTCCTTTGCCAATTTGGGGTGTCTCCTGACTCCAGAACTTGGCCTACGATTGTGATAGCAATACAGTGTGGTCGCTAAGAGCAGCTCTGCTGGTGTGGCTCACGGATGCAGCGCACATGTCTTCATTCAAACATGGCCTTAACCGGATGGTTGATGGACTGGTCAGCAGTTTTTATTTGTATGAATCCACCTTTGCGTTTCATTCTTTCCGTCAGGCCACTTTTCTGTCTTCTACTTTGTTGTTTTCAAGTTAGAATGCTTAGAAGCCTCCAGAATCCACTGCTGAGGGATTCTTCTAAAGAACAAACAGGCGTGGGGAGCTTTTGTGTTCCTGTTCCGCATCCTCAGCTTTCAGCCGCGGGCGGGGCAGGTGACCAGCAGACGGAGGAAGGCTAGCTGCCTGAGCTGGCGCTTGGGTTTCAGGTTGAAACCTTTTTCCGTGTGTTCCATTCCAGATGTCATTGTCCGGTCTTACCCACAGTGCACAAAGTGGCCCTGCCAGAGCGGCAGTGACGCTGGGCCCCTCCCCCGCCAGGTGCCTTTACACGTGCTTGGTTTCCTCTCATGGCAAGTTGCCCACTTTGTCTTTCCATCCCACATGAGGTGCTGGTGAGTATAACTTTCATCTGTGCCATGCTCTTCTAGAACATTCTCCTGGCCCGCCACCTCTGATGAATCCCTGTTTTAAATTAAACAGTTCACATTAAAGCCCATCAAAGAGCCGTCTTTGTTAGAAAGCTTGATTTTTGCATCTTGCTGGTATTTTCATTGCTTGCGAGCAATCTTTTCCAAGTGACTTTAGGATAAAAGGTATATGTGTGTGTTCTGTATGCCTTGAATAAAAAAAGAAAAAAAATACACATTTTACAGTACATATATATATGTCCTAGTTCTTAATCTTTGAAAGTGATCTGCAGGAAATGAATAATACAGCCATTGTCTTTCAGCGTGGCCATGGTTACCAAGTTGGATTTTCTTTCTCTAACAAGTAGCTTGTATTCTGGTTGATTAGTTTATAGATATAAACTCACTGGAAACAATCTTTTCCCTCATTTCATGGAGCACAGTGGTTTCCATGTTTTTGCTGTTGTTTAAAAAAAAAATCCTTTCTACTACAGAAGTACATTTTCCTTTTTCTACAAAAGAATTCCAGAGTGAAGGGTGAAGTGCATCATGCAATACTGGGGTCACAACCTGTGCTGAGTGACCGCTTGCTTCAGAGCCACCCACAGACTTGCTCCCACAGCCAGACATGGATTGGAGCCTTAGCAGCCACTGGCCCACACTGTGAGACCAGAGTAGGCCACAGCTCCTAGTTTTCCCAAGCTGGCTGGGCAGCAACTGCAGAGCTCTGTGAAAGTATCAGTGGGCAGAGAGATGAATGTTACATAGACTGCCTGCCCCTCTGCTTCACAAGGCTGGAACTAAACCCAAGGAAGGCTTCCCCCACTGAACTTCAACCCTGGTGTACATACAATTACAATTCATCAAAGAAGCCTTTTTGAATGGAGTTATAATTCATAAACATCCCTTTACTTTACATAGTTGGTAAGTTTGGGGTTTGTTTTGTTTTGTTTTCCTCTTGCATTTTGCTTGTGTACCAGGAGGGTTTGCAACCCTTTTGTACATTCTCTGCCTTTGTGCCTGCGGCACATCACTGAAGATTTCCAAGTCCGTTTTCCAAGAGTGCCATAGGAGTCCTCTGACTGGTAGCTCTATCTTGCCCAAGAGACACATGTCCTTTTTCCTCAGCATGACAGGGAACGTGCCTGTGGAGAAGGTGGTGGATTCGGCTTCGCCCGGGCTCGTGTGAGATCCAAAATGCATATGAGGGAATTGCTCCTCTGAGGTTTAGTAGGACACAGCTCGGAAAGTCCTCAGATGCTTTCCATATACTTGGAGTTTTTTCTGTGTACTTTCCTTTTGCCTTTCGACTGTGGTATTTATGAAGCCAGCACTTTCTACTGCTGGTCAGAGCTGCAGCTGCCACTCCTCCAGACCCGACCACTGGGCATGACCTTCTTTTCCACTTGCCTGTTTGGAAATTTATTATATGTCTCAAAGTTATCCAAATTTGACTGCAGATGATCTCATGTTCCCCTTCTGCGAACTGTTCTCTCTTTAAAGATACCACCATTTAAACGGAGAACCCAATAGGTATGTTTCTCTGCTTGATTCACCATGCAGTGTTGCATACACTGCCCTTTTCCTTATCCTTGTTCATTCCAGAGCCTCTCTGCCTTTTCATGTATCCCCTTCCTTTGTAGAGTCCTTGGCCAAATTTCTCTCCTAGCTGTGCTTCACTGACTCTTGGATCCTGGTTTTCATCAGGCCTGCTTCTATAGTATGGATAGAGACAGGGTCTCAGCCAGGAACAATAAAATGGTTTCCCAAACACTGGGTCCAGCTCTATTGATTGCTACCCAGAAATTTCTTGCTTCAGATCACATTGAGACACTACCTGTTTATATCAAGGCTTGCCCTTTGGAACTGGACTTTTAGAGTGATTGTTGGTTGAGTGGATGTTTAGAAACTGTCAGAGGATCACTTGGGGCGAGGGCTGGAAGAAGAGGCTGGATACAGAAGAGGAGTCTTACCACAGGATGCAAAAGAAGAAATGTAGGCTTCAGGAGCCAGGCAGCAGGAACCCTGTGAGCAGTGGGGTTTAACTTCCATTGGCTTGTGCTTGTGACTGCCATGGCATTCCCAAACATGCCACCATGCTTACCAGGTGGGTGTCATTTAAGTTACTGGAAATTCCAGGTGGACTACTAATCTGTATTTACCATTTTTTCATTGGAATCAAGGTATGAGAAGGGGCAAAACATGCTCATAGCACTCCATCCAATAGAACTCCTTTATGTATGTGCACAATTCCATGACCATATTTGAGATTTGGTTCTTGGCCATATCAGGATGGAAATGGCCCAGGCTGATGGTGCTTGGTAATTCCTAAGTATTAGGTTTTTAACATTTTGCCATATGTTTGATTCTAAACCTCATGGCAGGACTGTCACCAGTAAAGCTTTTAATACTTTTTTAGTCAGACTTAGGAATTTGATGTAATAATAAATATGGGTTCTTAATGTAATCTTCTGTAAATTTAAAGTATAAATTTATATTAACCATACGAAGTAGATTTTATTCATGATATTTACACACATGTTGGTTGTGTATTTTAATAGTACCATCTTTTGTCTCCCTTCTCCCTTGCTGGTCCTCTTTCTCTTCCCAAATTGTGATTTAAAGGAGTTATTACTAATGTCTACAAAAGGGGAAATAGTTAGCTTGAATTGACTCATTTGTAGGTCTGCAGAACTGTAAAATTCTTCCCTGTCTCTGATGTCCACTGAAACTGTGACTTCATCTACTTTTTATTGCAGTGTGGTCAGTTGGACTTATTTTGAAGCAGGATTTGCTATATAGCCTAGAACAACCTTACACTCACTACATAGGAGGGCCATGAATTTACAGCTCTCTTCCCGCCTTAGTTTCCTGAATACTGGGATTGCAGGTATGTACCACCTCACCTAGGCTATGGGTGAAAACTGACCTTTAAGGTGATATTTGCAGGCACAGTTTCATTCCTTCCTATGGAGGCTCAACTTAACTTGTACTTCCCGCCACAGCATATGTGGTAGGTCCACTTAGCTAATTATGCTTCCTGATGCTTGATTGTCTTGAGAGTCTGTTTTGACAATGTGGTCTATGTGTTCAGTGCACCTGGCTGGCTTGGAGACAGGTGACAGGCAAGCTTTCTGTGAAGTACACTACCCTCCTGGAGCAGAAAGAAGGGCGCCAGCCAATCCATTTGCCCTCAAAGCCCAATGTGGACAGTGAGTGATATTGAGAAAATAGAATTTGCCAGGAGCTTTGCTTACACAGCTGTCAGCCAGCTCTCCGGCCTCTTCGGCCAATCTTGCCTGTGCTTGTGCTTTGTGTGCCCATGCACTGAGTACTGTGTTTTCTTCAGTACTGGAATGTTCAGAAGATAGCAGTGTCACCTAAGTCTTGATCCAGCATATCAGTGGTATTTATAAGTTAACATTCTTGTCCATTGAGGTCCTGGATGACAGGAAGGTTTCCTCCCAGCTCCCGACCTGCTTCTACTAGTCAGACACAAGGTTAGGGCATCTCCTCTTTTTCTCCGTGCTGAGTGCAGGGGGCATTGGCTTCACAGACCGCAGGAAATGAGGTTTGTGTACCTTTGAAAGAAAATGATTTATTAAAGATGTCTATCTTTGTGTCTGAAGGATATACACAATTGCCTTAATTACAGGACCAAGATACGGGCAGGATGACAGAGCTCCCTGTGGAGATATGCTCCCTGTGGGCCTGACTTGGCCCACAGCCCTAACAGAGGACTGTTTGGGTTGTCTATGCCCCATCTGATGTTCTATGCCCCATGAGCTGATGATATTGGACTGATGAGTGAGTAGGCAGGAGCAACCACTTTGCTCAGCATTTAGTGACCTCACTTTCTAACTAAAAATACCCTGAACAAAAGTAGAGAAATGAGTTCCCTAAATCCACAAAGGAAAGTCTTCCAGCCAGAGGCATCCAGAACACGGAAACCTCTGTAGCTCTCCTGGATATGGCTTTCAAAGCTCCCACCCCGTCTATCTTCCCAGCCACCTCCAGAGAGTGAGGTTTGCTTCACCTGCAAGCCAAGTGCCCGAGTGACATCTCATTTTCAGAGGAAGGGGCATCCCGGATGTCCTATAAATGTAGTAGCAATCCTCAGTTTTCCTGGATTGTGACTTGCCTCCATGCACTTATCCAGAAGAAGCTGTCAGCCAAGGCTTCTCCCTGATGCCTGGACTTGATACCGGTGCCCCTATCATAGTCGCCATTACCAGGATGCCTGTGCCATCCTGCCCAGGCTTAGCAGCTGACATATGGTTGATGGACAGCTAACTCGGGGAAAGGACACACGTCTTTCCCCCTTGTTCCTTTCAAGGATCTAAGGAATTTGGAGTCTTCCTTCATTAGAGATGGCCATACTGCCCAGCCCTCTTCCAGATGTGGTGCTAGCCACTAACCAGTGCCTGCCATGTTGGATGAGGGTACAGTTCCCAACCTTCCCACCTTTTTGTGTGTGCGACCTAAAGCAGGCTAGGCAGGATGCTGCCCCTAGTCACGGCATCCCTTTTCCCTGGTGCTCTGTTCCTGGAGGTTCCATACATGCTGCAAACCAAGGCAGTTCCTCTGCCAGCAGCTCCCTCTGCCCGCAGGAATGTGATTTACAACCTGCCCAGAGCTTAAAGCTCTCTCTCCTTTCTGAGTGGGGGTGGGGGGAATAGCAAGTATGGGAAAGAATGTAACTTATAAATACCAAATTCCTATGGTCAGCAATAATGCAATGGCCTTGGGTGGATTATTTTTTTTAGTGTGGAATGCATATGGTTTTAATTTTAAGGGACTTCCCCTCCCCCATAGTTCTAGGGAGAGCAGATAACAGCAAAGTATCCTGCCGGGATACCATGTTTTTCCAAAATGAAAAATAGCATTTCTTGAATGACTCACTGGCTGAATACTTTGAAGTGCCCCTCTGTGCAAAGGGGATGGGACAGTAGTTTTTTGACAGTAGCGTTCCTGGCAGTCTGGTGTCTGTCCACACCAAACCAACTGCCAGTGTTCACACGAAAGACAACCCTAATTCTCCCTTCCTAGGAGGAGGTTTGGCTGTAAGGTTTTCTTCTCACCTGTCGAGTCTGCTCAGGGAGCATCCATGGTACGGCTGCAAGCAGGAGTGGCGGCCTCAAAGTTGTCCTG
The DNA here is from genome assembly GCA_023101885.1 of Typhlomys cinereus. Lineage (NCBI taxonomy): Eukaryota > Metazoa > Chordata > Mammalia > Rodentia > Platacanthomyidae > Typhlomys > Typhlomys cinereus. Next base: position 5,767,177 of record JALPQD010000067.1, on the reverse strand, counting down.
AAGTTTCCTTCACATCGAAAAGTCAGCTGTGGCTTGGGTTTCACAAGCTGGGCAGCTGCAGCCTCTGCCAACTGAGCCAGGAGGGAGCCAGCATTCACCACGTGAATTCCTACTTCTGGAATCCTCAGACCACAGAAGCCAGTGTTGGCATTGCTGGGCTGGTGTTGGGGATATTTTCCCTTTCAACCCAGCCTCAGCCCAGTTCTAAATGATCAGTGAAAGCTGGAAAAAACCACAGAGGATTCGAAGTTCCCAAGCTACTGTTATAATAGCCCACGCCTGCCAGAGCACCTATTAAAGTCAGCAGGCTCATGTTTTTCTTGGTGTGGCCAGCAAGTATGCTGACGGTGGAGCAACGTGCAAAGCCTGTGCCCAATGTGAATCTGGTGCCCACCCACAGAAAAACATGTCCTCACAAACAGCCATTCAGGCACACACTCACCCTTTGTGTCTTCCTTCGTTTTCTTTGGACTCCATTTAATTCATAAAATCCCAGCCTCAGCTGGAGAGTGGGGTAGCCAGACCCACAGAAGACAAAAAAGGAGGGAACCAGTATGGTCTTTGAAAATGTCACAGTAGATGTGAATGTGTTGGCCACCTCATCTAGGGATCCTTCATTAGTGGCACTACATCTCCGCTAGAAGTTTCTGCCTGTATACATTTAAGGAATTTCCACAGAAGAGGTTAAATCTAACAATGATAGCAACAGAAAATACGTATGTCAGCCTTGTAGATTTGTTAGGTTAAAAAGGGACATGACAGCTTGGAAGAAGTCTCAGTTGGTAAAGTCTATAAGAACCTGAGATCAGAGCCCCAGTATCCACATAAAAGCCAGGTGTGACAGGCAACGTGTCTAAAATAACAGTGCTAGGGAGATGGAAACCAGATCACTGAGCTCATTGGTCAGCCAGTCTAGCTGAATTGGTGAACTCCAGGTTCAGAGAGGAACAATATTCTCAAAAACTAATGGTGGAGATTGACTTAAGGAGTCATCCAATGTAACCTCTGACCTCCATGCACATAAGAACATCGACACACCACACACAAGTTCCTGTAATAACAGCCACCCAAAAATGTGTTGCTTTGTAAACCACTTGTATTGCCACTGTTTTTGACCTTTTAAGTTGTGTGTCTGTGTGTGTACACACGTGTGTGCATGCCACAATACATATGTGGGGGTAAAAGACAATCTTCAGGTGTTGATCCTTACCTTTCCACCTTGTTTGAGATAGCATCTCTCCACTGCTGCTACATAAGCCACACTGGCCTGCGAACTCCTTCAGGGTCTTCAGTTTTTGACTCCCGTTTTCTACAGGCACGCTTGGCTGATGCATATGCCATTGCATTAAGTGCTCACGTGGGATCTGGGGATCTGCACTCCAGTTTGCATGCCAAGCACTTTACCCGCTGAGCCACCTCTCCAAACATGCCGTTCAAGTTGTGTTAAACCATGTGCTTCAAAACAGCTGGTATCGTGAAACTTATCAAAAGTGGGTATCATTGTGTTGGACTGAGAACAAAATCTGCATCATTCACTACCTCGATTTTTTTTCATTTGTCCTATTTTCAGCCCTTAATTTAAAAATAAATAGTTTCAGAATTATCTAAGTTAGGAATATTCTTAAATGTCCAGTTGCTCAGGGTGAGAGAGAAAAGGAATATTTCAATTTCACAAGTAAATTTCTGCACACAGTATATTGCCAGGTTTTTCAGTGGAGTTGCTAATGTGACTGACTATCAAGTGGTACTTGTGCCTTTCTTGGCAAAATAATTAATATTAGAAACACTTGGGATGGGGCTGTGGCTCAGTGGTAGCAGACAGCACAAAACCCTAGGTTTAATTCCAGTACTACAAAAATAAACTAAAATAAATGTCATGAGTCGCCTTGAACAGACTGCAGGCTCCTCAAGGTATTCATTCTCAGAACCTTGCCCTTACCCGAAGCTCAGCAAATACACTTTGAAATAGGTGACAGGACACACTGAAACAACCCTTCAGAAGGGAAGCGTCTTAACAACCCAGTGTAAAGCTGATGATGCATAATTCTCATTGTCAACTTGGTTTAGAGTCCCATGGACACAATCATCTGGGTGTGCCTATAAGGATGTTTCCAGAAAGGTTTAACTGAGAAGACCCTCTGGGCGTAAGCAGCACCATGTCTAGGCTAAGGTTCTAACAATACAAAGAAGGTGAGCTGAGTATTCATTTCTTTGTGCTTTACCACTACAGATGCAATATAGCACATGGTTGCTGCTGTGTCTTCCCCACACTAGGGGTTAGGCCTTCAAGCTGTGGGTCAAAATAAACCCTTTTATCCTTAAATAGCTTTTGTCAGAAATTTTGTCACAGCAACAGGAAAAGTAACACAAAACTGATCATTTCTGGGCAGGAGAGACGGCTCAGGGATTAAGCCTCTGCCACACAAGAGTGTGGGTCCTGGATTCCATGTAAAAGTGTGCCAGGTGAAAATGACAGTGACCTCTACTTCCAGTCCTGGAAGGAGGAACCAGGAAAAGTCCAGAGCAAAGCAAATCGCATGTAGAAACCATCCAGGGTGATTCCCAAATTCACCCTTAGGCCTCCAAAGGCATATACAGTGCCCTCTGAGACACTTTGTTTCTGAAACAAAGAAAAGGACACAAGGAAGGAAAGGAGAGAGAGAGAGGAAGGGAAGGAAGGAAAGAAGAGATCATTTCTCACTGATTCTGCGCAAATCCTGGTGGGGTTCTCTGGCCCAGACATGCTTGGCCAGCACCTGTACTGAGTTCTGCCTCCAGATCCTCATCCACCACACTAAACTGTGTCCCTCTGGCCACAACCAGCATTGGGGGGGGGGGAGTATCTTCTTTTCCTCCTGTTTGATCCCACCAACAGTCTAAGTTGACAGCCCTTCCTTTATTTAGAATATTAATCAGGAGGTACCTTATTTTCAAGCTTCTCGAAGCATCCACTGTTTGAAGAAATGGCTGAGGACCACTTTTTGGACTGAGGAGTCAAAGGCATCCACTCTTCTCCCTGTTCTCCCCCTCCCCCACATGCACACTCCGTTGTTTGATATTTTTTCTAAACTGTATAAAGCTCTGATTTTCTATGTTAGACACTGGATATCACCCAAACTTCTAGGTTTTGTGGGACCTTCTATTTGGGGTCCTAGAAGTCTTTTCTAGGAAAAATAATATAGAAAACTCTTAGTGTTCATATTTCACAAAAGTCAAGTGATTTGTAGCCCCATTATATACTGCCCCTGGAATCTTAAGAGAGAATCTTATACAGGGGCTTCCCCTGGAACCTTAAGAGAATCTACACAGGGGCTTTGCAGAGAGCCCCTCTAATATAACCAGCATTATTTGCTTCATCTGTTTAGAGTTCAAGCAAGCTACTTCTTGGATTTTTTTCCAATTAATTGCTGAAGTTCCAAGGATCCATTTTCAAACACACACACTGGGTCCCCAAGTTTTCTAAAGAACATGGGGTTATCTGTACCCCCCAGTGCCCACTAACTAGCCAGTCTCACCAGCTCAGTCCCACCCTGATTCAGGTGATCCGCCCCCTAGCTCAGCAGAGCGCAATGACTAAATGTCTGCTCTACCAGAACACTTAATGCCAGTCTCATTCCACAGCGATAGTGTCCAGCTTGGATGGTTAGATGGCACCATCCCCAGAAGTCATTCCCATAGTACAAGACTGAGCTTAAGGAAGCAACATGTTCAAGCCTCAAGTCCCTAGCCCTTATGGTTTATGGAGCCAAGCACCCTGCTTTGATAAACAAACTTCCTTTGGGGGCTTGGTACCCAAAACTTCCAAGTCCACCATAATCTAAGAGATTCCTATAATCACTGCCTCCAAAGGAGGAAGGTGTAGTCCTCCTCAGTCTTTTTACTCCCCTTTATTCTATCTGCAGACTCATCAATTCCTGTTGAACCCCATGCTGATGGGGTGAGGGTGGCAAGCAGGTGCTTTGCCAGGCCCCTAAAGCAGAGCTGAAGTGCTACAGTGCTGCAGATCCCTAACTCATGGCTTTATGATTCCTCCCCACCTAAGTAGCTAGCAGGACTTGCAACATTGACCTGACGGTTTGCAGGAGAGTTCCTATTCCCATAGACCTTTCTTTCTTCCTGGTGGGACTTCTTAACCCCTCTCTGGTTTTCAGATGAGGATGATGTTGGTGGGGATTCTGAAGCCACGCTCAGCTACAGTATCTGAACTCCCAGGGAATCACATCTGCTCTTTAACTAGGAAGATGCCCTTCTGCATCTTGCAAGGTTGCTCACTGCTATAATGAAAACAAAAGAAGAGGCGCTTCCACTGATAGTTGTCCCCAAACTGAGCTAATTATCTTATGTCCTGCTAATGGTATCCTACTGGGACCAGTTTAGTTTCAGGAGTTAGTTTTGCTCTTGAACACAAATGTTCTTCTCTTTTGCACCTATTCACAAGCTTTCCAGACACAGGATGATGAACCATTGAGTTAAATATTTTCCCATGAATGAAAATGTATTTTTTTGTGTGGGGCAGGGGATGTGTTCCTGGAGGGCAGGGGATGTGTTCCTGGAGAAAGCCACTCCAAAGTCACCATTCTTTGATGAGTATCTGTGGTACTCTGACTTCTTTTCAGGGTAACCTAGCCAAATATGAATCGCTCATTTGCCTCAGGGAGAGGCCAACCCTCCATTCTGCAAGATTACAACCCTGTAATCACCTCCCAACCCCTCCTGCTGATGTGAACCAGAGCGTTGAGCTATATTAAAAGATGGCTGAGGAAATGAAACAGAATCACACATTTGCACTCCCTTTCCCACCCAAGGAAAGCACTCCCAGATGTTGTGTCTGCCGTCCAGCTTCTGCTTCTCAAATGATTCAAGGAGGAAATGGCGGCCTGGATGGTAAACAGCCCTGTGTGTCAGCTCATAGGGACAGAGGAAAGAGAAAAGGAGGGAGCTCAGGGTCAGGCTGTGGCTGATGGACCCCTGCGTTTCCTGAGTTAAGACACTAAGGCATAGAGTAGTAAACTGGCTTGGTCAGAGTCCTAGGTAGGGCTGTGTCATAACTGTGATTCGAGCCACTTCTAACTCCTACTCCCTTGTGCATCATGTCAGCCGCAAGCTTCCAAGGAAGACCCACTGTCGCTTGAGCATTTGGAGATGCTCTCCTTTCTCTTCCCCAGCCTACACATTCCTCACCTTCAGAACCCCCGCCTACCCTCTGAAACCTACCATCACCAACAGTTCAGAACTTGAAAGGTTAGAGGCCAAAATATACTGCATGTAAGAATGAAGGGTACTGTGTACTGGTCACTTTTCTTGTGACCAAATACCTGACAAGAAGCAACTTAAGGCAGGAAGCATGATTCACAAGTTGAGGGTCAAGTCCATCATAGCAAGAAAGCACGGCAGCTGGTCCCATTGCATTTACAGTCAGGAAATGGGTAGATGAATGTTGAGGCTCAACTCCCTTGCTCCTTTTACTTTTGGCTAGGACTCCAGGCCATGGAAAGTGCCGTCCTTGTTCATGACTATTTTCCCACTCGGTTAAACCTTTCTGGAAACACTTTCATAGGCACACCTAGAAGTATATGTCCATGATGATTCTAATTGGCAATGTCCAGATAACACTGTAGATCGATCAGATCTGCAGACACACAGAGTGGCAGAGGTCACTTACAAGTGCGGTATTGAGAATGGCCAGATATGATGTGACTTATGGTGTTTAAAAGTGCTAAGGACAGAAAAATAAAAACTGTGATAGTGGAATTTCAAAAGCCAAGTATAAGGCAAGGAAAGAAGACAAAAGAATGAGCATCCATTATACAGTTGGAGTTTAGTGTGATGGCGCCTTTCTACAATGATGCTCTCCCCACTTTTCTGTCTCTCCTGTGGTGAGGATTGAACCCATAGTCTTGCATACATAGGCAAGTACTCATCCACATGAACTACATGTTGTCTGTTCTGTGTATTTTATACAGTGTCAAAAATTAAGCTTTAGCCTCTTCTCTCTAGAAAAATGCCCTTATTCTTCCAGGTGTCCCCCACACCATGCTCTGTTCCCTATAGCAATACCAACTGATTGGCACCTGGAGGATCTACCACGAGCAGCATGGGATTCTCAGGAAGGAGCAGTTGGAATCCACCGTGACCCTGAACCTGAGTCATTATGCTCTCAGTCAGGATAACGTTCTTTAGCCTGGGAAGTCAAAGACAACACCTACCCTCACTGAAAACATGTCTTTGAACTCTGAATAGTAACTGCTGTGGCACAGCATCTAGGAGGTGACATGGGCTAAGGCCAGGCAAAGGACAAAGCATAACAGCAGTGGAAAGGAGGGGCAAGAGATTTAAAAACTGTAACCAACAAACTTGACAGTGAATTATAGAGCAGATTATTAAAGGGTGGTCTAAAACCATCGTTACAGAGAAAAACATCAATCATCAGTATTAGTCAAGCAGGTTATTGTGGGCCATGCATAGTGGCACACACCTGGCATGCCAGCATGTGGGAAGGAGGAGGGTTAGGATTCAAGGCCAGCCTTGGGTTCCTTATGAGTTCAATGCCAACCTGGAGTACATGAAACACTATTTTTTAGAAACAAACAAAGGACCAAACCATGTAAAGCTAATACGGTGGCATTTTTACACCGGGTATCAGGCTAGGAGCACAAGAAAATATATATAAGCAAATCCAAGAGCAAAAATTCCACTTAAACTAAAAACTGGGCTGGAAAGATGGTTCAAGGGCTAAGACTCTGCCTCAAAAGCAGAAGATCCTGACTTTGGATCCTGGATCCCATGTAAAAAATGCCAGGTGGAAATGGTGGCAGCCTGTACTTCCAGCCCTGGAAGGTGGAGCCTAGAAAACTCCAGAGCAAAAGCAAAGTGGAGATATTACAATCCAGGTAATTCCTGAAATCACCTTTGGTCCTCCACAATACCCTTTCTCTCTCACACACACACATTTAAAAAAAAAAAAACTAGGGGTTGGGGATTTAGCTCAGTGGTAGAGCGCTTGCCTAGCAAGCACGAGGCCCTGGGTTCGGTCCCCAGCACCGGAAAAAAAAAAAAAATTAAAAAAAAAAACTAAAAACCATAAGGTTCCTCACCAAACTTCACCTGAGTTTTGAAAAGCAGTATGCTAGTATACTTCTTAGACTGTCTCAGGCCAATGAGAACATTAAAGGCTGTAAGAGACACTGCACCTATCACCAAACCTTATTTAATAGCATTGCATGAAAAACTTCCACAGAACACATGTGGGGAAACAATGTTTTAAACAAGTTTCAGCAAAGTGCTTTGCAAAGAGCCCTTTATTATGGAAACCATAAAGGAGGCACAGAAACATGGAATTAAAAGCAGCTTACTCGAATAGTAGACAACTGCATCTAAAAGTTGTGAATTCACAGATTAGCAGCCCCCTGTGGAATGCCTGAAGGATGGCCTGAAGTTTCTTCTCTCAGTCATAATAGTTTTGACATTCCTATCAGTGACTGACACTCCAACACTGAAGACCCACTTTTGTTTCCTTTTTTCCCTCCATTTTCAGGTATATGTATGTGAGGGGTACATGCATGTTCACATGTTTGTTGACACACATGAGTATATGGGTGTATGTGCATGTATGTTAAGGTTTGCGATTGCTATCAGTAATTATACTCAACTGCTCTTTTCCCTTATTATTTTCAGACAGGGTCTCTAAGCAAACTCACAGCTTGTTGACAGGGTAGGTAGTTTGCTCTGGGGATTCCCAGTCTCTGCCTCCGAGGCATAAAATTATATGTAGGTCATCATGTCACATGGCATCATATATATAGGACTGAACTATAGTCCTTTGGCTGGTATAACAAATGCTTTAACTACTGAACTCTCTTTCTATCTCTGAAGGTCTACTTTTAAAATTTCAAGGTAATCTGCAGGTAAGGAGATAGCCAATGTACCACAGGACCAATTGAAATATTGTCTGAACAAAGAGATGAGTTTATCAATAGCTTACAGAGTTGTATGAAAACCAGTTGCATAAGTAAAAAACAGGTGGGATCATTAAAGAAGACCTGAGTTGCAGCTACTTACTATAAGATCAACCTAGGTCAAATTATGACCATCCGTGCCCTATCATTAGTGGAGTGTACCAATCTGGCCAGGTGACATACAAAGTAAACAGAGCAGCAAAATATTAGGAACCACTAAATATGGCATAGGTTACATTTTGAGAGGAACATTTATACGTCGGAGCTTGTTTGGAGAAGACTGTCATAATATTGTCAATTTGCCATCTGGGAGACAAGTCTGTAGACACACCTGTAACAAATTATCTAGATTAAAATTAGCCTTTGAGGATGTATGTGAAGGACTACCTTGATTACTGCAATTGATGTGGAGACATCCTAATTGTGTACAGGAGCATTCCTGTACAGTATATACAATAGAGAAGGCAAGCTGAGTGCTAGCATGCATTCTGACTGTGGTTGCTTCAGAATCTTTCTGCCTTACCTGCCATGATGGATTGTATCTCAAACTGTGAGTTGGCGTAAACCCTTTCTCCTCTAAGTTGTTTTTGTCAGGGCGTTTTTATCACAGCATCAGAAAAGTAGCTAAGATGATGACTCACCAGGAGAGCTCTGGAGAACATGTCCCTGTAGAGGGGGTCCAAAAATCAGGGTTGTTTCAATGGTTTGTGAAAGAGATGATAAAGGGAATTGGGAGGCAGTACCATATGTTTGGTATAAAAGAAGCAAAACAGTGCACATATTTCTGCTCCAGTAATCCAAAATGGTATATATCCTTGAACACGTTTTTTAACCCCTTGAATCTTTTGATGAGACATTGTTGCTCATAATTTGGTGGGTTTCGGAAGAACTGGAATAGAGTAGGTGATCAGGGCATCACAACCATGGGAAGCATTCTCAATTTGATGTAGTTCAAAGGAGGGAAACTGAGAATTATTTCCCCAAATGGACATCGATTTGACTGGTGAGAGGTAAGACACTTTATAATAATCAAGAACTGGGAAACAAGGGACTGCTCACTTGTTATGTTAGTTACCTCTCCTCTGACTGTGACAAAATACCTGATGGAAACAACTTGAAGGAGGAAAGGATTATCACGATCTCAGAGGGTTCCACCCCTAATGGCAGAGAAAGCGAGGCTGAGCATCTGAGTTCACATCACGATGGGCCAGAAAGCAAAGAATGAGAACAGAATCAGCCTCACTGCACCTGCTATGACCTGCCACCAGTGACCTGCTTCCTCCACTTCCCTGAAGTTTCTACAGCTTCTCAAAACAGCTCCATTAACGAAGGATGAAGCATTTAGACATGAGCTTGTAGGGCTTTTCTGTAACTATTTCCTCGAACCTGACACATTCCCTTTTAGAAGGTGGCAAAAAGCTCATAGCACTCAGGAAGTAAACAAAACTTGTGGGATTCACAAGGTCACTCCCCAGTGTTGTACCTGTGGGGAGGAGACTCTACAGTTCGCCAAGCTGCTGGTAAGCTGTGCCCGGAGCTCCAGGGATGCTGATTCCATGAGTCATTGTTCACGCTGGAGTGACGCTTTGGTGATGCAGCTAATTTTGAGTCATCCATGCTCCCCAAAGTCCCCTCTCTTCACCGATGCTTCTGTAAGTAACCTCAATACACTCACTAGTTTACTAAGCTTGACTTTGATGAAATCATATCTTTGGTCTACTGGCAGTGACCTCTCTGATGTTAATAAATGTTTCTTCATATCTTCCCAGGAAAAGTCACACAACAGGGTGACATTTCATATTTAATCCATAAAATCTGCCTTTGACAATGGAACTTCCAAAGAGAAAAAAGATTATTGGGTTGGGAGGGTTGGGGAGATGAAATTAGATTCTTTCCAACTCAGTGATTCTTGATTCAGAATCTGCTAGACTGGTTATTGCTCTCTATCATGTAGACAATGTATTTATTCCACTTTTATTCATGGACAATGTGAGAGATTCAGGTGTCCACTTGACAGATGTGGGCTGTTTGGGGCACAGCTGTGAAGAACTGATGGTTAGGGCAAGCCCTTGAGCAAGCCTGCAGGTGATTTTTTAATTAATATGGAAGACCTAGCTCATAGCGGGCAGTGTTTTCCAGTAGTGGACCAGATGAAAGGAAGTACAAGGAGGCGTGTGACTTGCTCTTCTCTGGTCCTGTTTGGACTGATTCTATGAGTCCACCACCCATATGTTGCTACCTTCGCCATTGCTGCTGCTGCTGCTGCTGCTGCTGCTGCTACTTTTCTTAGTTGATATCAGAGTTAGGCGCCTTTGGCCTCGCTGCTGTTCTCAGTGCCTTTGCTGTTGTTCCTCAATGAAGTTAGAGCCCAGCCTTTTCAGACCTGCAATGTGATTGAGGATTCCTGGGATCCTTTGGTTTTGCGAGACATTCAGCTTAAGAACTGAGCAGCTACAAGTGACTATTTTGGAGGACACTGGTTTTATTTGTGAGCTAATTTAATACATTATATGTATCTATTCTATTTATTCTGTTTCTCTAGAGAACCCAGACTAATATATGCACTTAGGTAAAAACTTCAGCTATTTTCTACAGAGGATTTCTTTCACTACTTTTATAGGGATCTCTTGAGGGAGCTATCCAAAGCAGACAATAATATTGATGACTGATAAGACAGGTCTGTATTGCTAATGTGGACTCATACAGTCATATGCTTGAATCTTGTTTCTACTTGATCATGTTATTCTCTGGGATTCTGTCTCTTCATCTGAAAGTTGAAGATAGTCATTACAGTTTTATGAAATAAAAATTGAATAGGTATTTTAAGTCACTGGGAAAATATTATACATATATATATATAATACATTAAAAGATGGCCTCACACACATGTGCAGTCCCACATATATGCATATACGCACACTTGCTCACAAAACACACATACTCTCATGAAAATTTATATTGTGGTAAAAATATAAAATCTACCACCTTAACAATTTATGAGTGTGTATTTAATTCAGTGGTGTTAAAAATATTCATGAATTTTCTTTTGTCTTACAAAACTACAACTTGATGCTCATTCAGTAAAAATGCTTCCATTTTTTTCTCCCCCAACCCTGGCAACTGCTATTCTATTCTCTGTTCTTTGAATTCAGCCAGTTTATATACCTCATGAGAGGGGAAACAACCACACATCCTTTGTGTTTCTGCAATTGACTTGTTTCTTTCAGCATAGTGTATTCAAGATTCATTATTACAAACTTCCAGCAGCATCAGCATTTTTCATGATAACCAAAAGATGGACACAACCCAACTATCTATCAGTGGATGAGGATATATAGCGTGTGCATACATTGCATTTACTATTCAGTATAATCAATATTTTTCTTTTCAATATAATTATTTATTCATACATTTGTATACTTAATCATATATATCCAATAAAGGGAATAAATACATAAATATACTACAATGTAGATAAACCTTAAAGATTTTATTTATGTGAAAGCAGTCAGTCACTGGAGAATATATATTATAAGATCCTCTAATAGGCCATGTCCATAAGAGGAGAATCTGTGGAAACAGAAAGTGGATGAGTGGTTGCTTAGAAATGGGAGAAGAGGTAAAGCAAAAGGGGTAATAACTGAAGAGCACATGGGTTCCTTTTTGAGGTGATGAAAACATTTTAAAAAGGACTGTGGTAGCAGTTGGTACACATCTGTGAATATGCTAAAAATCATTCAGTTGTGCAATTTATTTTTAAACTGCATTTTTGAGTATTTCAGATTTTTAACTCATTGCTGTAGTAAATAACTGACTCAAACAACTTAAAGGAACAAGCAAGTTTATTGGCTCACAACTCCAGGTTATATAATCCACCATAGCAGAGGAGTTACCAGCAGCAGCCCAGTGAACTGGCCACATCATAGCCAAAGTCAAGAACAGAGGCAGGGAAAAGCCAGTGCACTGGCCATACAAGCCATATCTTTATCCACATCACCTGTCTGCCCTACCCACAATGGGCAGGTCTTCCCACTTTGAAGCAGTTAAGACAATGTCCTACATGGGTTCCCAGAGACCCACTTCTACCAAATAATTCCCCCTAGGTGTCAAGTTGACAGCTTTCCAAGTGTCAAGTTGACAGCTGAGACTAATTGGCACGTTGAAATCTGATGACCCTATAAAAAGCTGCACATATTTGATGCGTGCAACACAGTGAGTTTGGAGAAGGAGTTTACCCATGAGACTGTCGTCACAATCTAGACCATAAACTTGGCCATCACCTCTTAAAGTTTCTGCCCTATTTAAGTGCTTATGTATGTTAATTAAATTTGCTTTGCATTGAGGACAAAACACAATTATCTACCTTAGTCAATTTTTAAGAGTACAAGACAAGATTGCTAATGATGAGCATTATGCTGTACAGCAGATTTCCAGAACTTACCTATCTTGCATAATGGAAATTTGATACACTGAACAATATATACCTCCTCATTTCTTCAGGGTCTCTCAGCTCCTGACAACTATTCTGCTCTGTGCATCTCTGAATGTGACTAAAACTTCCTCTTAAAGCAGGACCATATAATACTGGTTCTATATTTGATTTATTTTAATTAGCAAAATGTCTTCTAGGTCTAATCATGTTCTTGCAAAATGTCAGGGATTACTTCTTTTTTAAGGTGGAATAATATTGTTTTGCACATATGCCCACATTTTCTGTAGACTCTTGTTACTCATCTCAGCATCCTTTCAGTAAACATGTGTGTACAAGTAATCATTTTGAGATTCTGACTTTAACACCTTTGGGACAAACACCCACAAATAGGATTAATGACTTACATGTTAATTCTGTAATTGTTTTTCTTAGGGGTGTGTGTGTGTGTGTGTGTGTGTGTGTGTGTGTAGGGCAGTGGACAGCTTTTAAGGGTTGGTTCCCTCCTTCAATCATATGGGCTCAAGCAACTGAACTCAGGTTGCACAGCAATCACCTTTACCCACTGAGTCATCTCATTAGCGTCTATGTTTGATACCTTTGAGAAAATGTCATACTGCTTTTTATAGTGACTGTAGCAGTTGATATTCTCGCCAAATGTACAAGTATTCCTTTTTCCTACATCCTTCCTCTCCAATGCTTATTATAACACCTGGGAACTTTTTTCATAGTAATCAATAATAATTATTCACCAGGAGAAGGTAATATCTGATCATTGTTTTGATTTGTTTTCCTGATACTTAATGATAGTGAGCTCTTTTCATATGCCCATTGGCCATTCTTAAATTTTCTTTGGTAGAATATCTATCTAATCTTTGGTTTACCTTTAAAAGAAAATCACATGACTTTTTTTCTTTTTGTTGTTGAGACATGGAACTTCCTTGAATATTTTCTAGACTAAACATGTTTCATATATGACTTGTAAATATCTTCTCCTGCTCCGTAGTTTGCCTTTCTTGCTCTGTTCATCCCCTTGCTGTGCAGAAGCTTGGTTATCACATATAATCCCTTTGTGCTGCTTTTGCAGTTGACTGTGCTTTTGGTGTTGTAGCCAAGAAGTCATTGCTGAGTCCAGTGGTGAGAAGCCTGTTTTCCATTGTCTTTTACTTCAGTTTACCTTGAAGCCCACAGATCTGCTCCTCTGCTTTCCATTTCTGCTTTGTCTCTTCTGCCTGAGCCAGACCTTCTGTACTAGTTCCAGTGCCCGACGTCAAACCTGTCCATGCTGTGCTTGATGTGTCCCATCCAGCTCCCATCTGTGGAAATCTCTGTAGCCAGATTCCAACCTCCTTGGACAGAGACTTATTTGCCCAGGACAGTCAGTACCAGGATCGGTTCTGGGATACTCCTATACTCCTGTACTCCACCCAAAGAGGTCTCCTTGTATTCTAGTAGATGCACATTTCTTCATCTCATTGTTAGAAACATCTAACAGCTGTGGAGAAATGAGCTCCAGAGGCAAGAAAAGTCTATTTTCGAGTTTTCAGACAGAACCAACATTTAATGAGCATCTTTCCAGTGCCATATTCTGTGTCCACCACTCTTCCCAAGCCTGTCCCTTTGAATCTCTTATCTACACTGCACAAAAGTATGCGATGACTCAAAGGAAACAGTCTCAATAGGTATCAGCAGGTGGCACATTCATCAGGCCACAGTAAAGCCACCACTGGTATAATCATCTACCAGAGGGAAGGAAGAGGTGTCCTGAAATGGGATTTCCAGCCTTGGGCTCTGGCAACTAGAGGGTGATGGTTTTAGTTCAGCGACATGCAGGACTCAGAGTTACTCATGGTTAGTGAGCCACATTTAGCTAACAGATGGATGTTTATAAACAACACTTTCAAGCAAAGAGGTTCAGCAACAACAACAAAAAAACTCTTTGATTCTTGTACCTTTGTAATGTGTGTGTTCCCCATGTAATAGTCTTATTGGCCTTTGATGATCTGCCATTACTGTTTGGGTAGAGTGACAGCTAGTTCCTGAGGAAGAAGGTGAAGAGTGAGACACAAGGAAAATCCATGTTCTTTAACTTAATCAACATCTGTAGAGTAGGCAGAATCCAAATCCAAACCACATTTTCCTAAAAGATCCCCCCGCCTTAATTTTCAAATCCATGTGTATTACATGAGAAATCTAATCCGTATGTTTCTTACTCATTTACACTTAACTCATCAAAGCGTTTCCTCTGAAGAACTATTTGATGTCCAAGGAGACTTTAAAGACTTTTTTTTTTTAACAAGTCTTTGTTCTTAGAAATAAAGAAGTTGTATAGGCAGAGAATAAATGAACTTGAACCCAAGAAAGGTCAGACTTTGTTTCAAGTAGGTTCTATATTGGGAAGAAACAACTTTAGAAATGAGCTCTTGTTCCTTTGAAAGTTTTTTTCTCTTTCTTTTTTTTTAAAATACCGAAGTTCCTAATAGGTGCTTGGATTTTCATGCCAAAACAATTTCCCTCTGGCTGATGCTATGTAGGCAGCATTAGGTAAAGAAAGTTCAGCTCTGGAAGGCACTTTGAAATGTTCTTCTACTTTTAGGTAAGACAAATCACAACTCACTTTGACCCCTGGGACCTCCAGCCAAATCTCCCCAGGGGAAGATGCTCCCTGCTAACACCACAGCCTGTGCATGCTGCAAAGAACAACATTCCTGGAAAGAAGAGTGTTATGGGTTCCCAGGCCTGGCTTTTCTCTCCTTTCTTTCCCAGCTCTAAAATTCTCCCAACACTCTTTCTACCCTCGACTCATGTCTAAGCAGAACTGTTTCTTGGAGCTGCGAGAGATGGAAAGACATGAAAGATGCTGTTCTCACCCCTGAAAAATTAGTAATTTCCCTGGGAAACAACTCAAGATGTGTTCTTGGTTGAGTATTCAGCTCTTCCAGGAAGAGATAGGCTTAGCCTATCAGAACAGGGGATGCTTACCAGAGAAGGAGGGTCATGGGATTTGGGAACAACAATCTGCTCATTGATTGACACAGCTCTTCCAAGTCACAGAGACCTGAGCTGCCATTAGCTAGACACTCCCTCAGACAGATAGATTCAAAATGTTTTTCCTAGAGGTTTAAAGAAACAGGGATGGGCTTTGGGCATGAGGAACTGAGAGTGATGGGCATTGGGTCTCTGCTGACCTCTGTGGTTTTGCTGTTCCCATCCAGCCAATCCTAAACAATGGAGTCAGTTACTGGGCCTGTTCAGGGACCATAGGTTATTCCACAAGTCCCTTGGGAATCCTATATACAAAGAGGTCTCCTTGTATTCTAGTAGATGCACATTTCTTCATCTCATTGTTAGAAACATCTAACAATGTTTCGCTTCACAATGTGGTCTATTACAGAATTCCTGCCTGATTGAGATGACATGAGATATGCTAATTTTTGGCCCAGAATAGAAAAAAAGAGAAAAAGGCAGCTAAGTAAGGGTAAATAAAAGTAAGTAAGGCTTGCTTCACTTCTCCTATGTCAGGCTGGCCTTTGATACATCATAAAAATTTTCATTCATTCCCTGAAGCCACTTGACAAAGCAGACACCATGCCTATTCTAGATGAGGAAGGAAGTTCCTAGAGGCAGATTCACTTCCATAGTCAGTTACAAAGAAGCAGAGTCTCACTATAAACCCAATATAGGATTTATACATGAGTAGGTCTCACTGACCCAGCCCAGGGTTTTTTGCTGGGCAATATTTCCTTTACCCAGAAGAGAGGCAAGAAGTGATGGCGGCTAACTTTGGGAAGATGGGAAAGGGAAGTTTGGCCTGAGTATGAGGCCTAGTCTAGTGCTGAAGTCATGGAGAATATTATCATCCACCTTTCACAGCTATGATGAGCAGGGTGAGTGGAGGCAGCGACAAAGTCAGGGAGCAATAAGGACCTCCGGTGACATCTGAGGAAAAGGCGAGGTGAGGACGCTGGAGGCAGACCTGAGAGGGACTGTGGCAAAGTAAAAAGGGCTTCAATGACCATACAGTGCAGAAACCTGAGAGTCAAAGGCAGAGGGAGAGAGAAAGAGCGTTCTAATCCTGAAAAAACATGGAGGGCACTGGTTTGAAAGTGTTTTGTATGCTTCCGGAGCATGATCTATGGTAGTCATACTTTTGGTTATTGAATGAGTTTATTATTATATAGCAAGCAAAGGTAAGAAAATAAATTGCAAACAGCACATAGAGAGAAACAGCAGATAGATAGCAAAATGTTATCAAGTCTAGGCCTACAGACATCCAGAGAAATGACTGTGGAAGCCCAAGGAAGCAGTCAGCTGGAGTTCCCCATGGCAGGGTCCCAGGCAGAGGCAGAACAGTCTCTTCACAGATGGCCATAGGACTATTCATTCCCATCATAGGCATTTTTTATATCACAGGATAAACAGTAGCAGAATCTGTAGTTTTGAAAAGATGCCTGGGAATGCTTTATTTCCCAGCTGCTCAAGGACACAGTGGTTTTGCCCCAATAATTTGCTCTTCTTCTGTTCAAGGACATGGGCTGTTTCCCTGTCCTCCTTTCTGCTTCCCACAGGGTCAGGGGGCCAGTCTGCCCCTGAGTAAGGGGTCTTGGAGGACAACTTGAGGCAGCATAACAGAATCTGAAATGACTGGGGGTGGGGTGGGAAATAGGAACCTTGCATCCAGAGTTAACTTCTCAGTGAGTTTAGACAGCACATGAAAATTTGCCAATATAATTTGTCAATATTACAGAAGGGAAAAGCATATTGTTCTGGGAATTCTGGGGCAATATTAGAGTCCAGTGTAGTCTGTTATCACATTGGCCAACATGGGACCTGTGGTCAGATGGGATCACCAGGCAAGAAAGTAGAGCAATCCACGAAACACTAACCCTTTGAAATCACCAGACCATGTCTCTCAAATATGGTATTGCTGCTTTTCAGAAGAACCCTGCCTCTTAGGAGGAACTCTAGAAAAAAGAGAATGCTCAAAAATGTCCCAGTGTTAAGAATGCTGCAGCCTTCAGTGGGCACACAGGTACTCAGGGATGCAAGGTACTCTGCAATACACATGGCAATGTGTATTCCGCTGTGGTCCTCTTACTTCTTAATACCCTATTATTTATGTGAGTGAAAAAAAAAAACTATTTAGAAGTTGTTGAGCCTATAGCCTAATTTCAGTTTCTATAGACACGTATATCTTTTGCTTTGTTTACTCTGACACTTATTTTTTTCTGGAAGAAAAAGTAGAGAGGAAATTATGGTTTGTTTTGTTGGAACTGAACCAAGGTGCTTCATTTCAGAAAATCACATCTCTGATGGGAATTCTCTTCCTAAATATTGAGTTGCTATTCTGTGTTTGTAGCTATCCCATTCTCTGTATCCATTCTGGCATTTAACCATTTTGCCTTCAAATTCTCATTCCTATCCCTAACCTAAAACACATTCTCCAGTAGGGTCCTTCTCTTTATCCTTTATGTTAGAGTTAAATCATTATACTTCTTTTAATTTTTAAAAGATGTAAAAAAAAGTTTTTGAAAGATTTTTTTTTCTTGTACCAAGTATAAAGTCTAGGTGCATTTTATGCCTTTGGCACATAGAAGCCAGGAGAGACTATTTCTTTTGCTCGTGGTTACCTGTGGCTCCCCGCTATAGGACTGAACAGTGAAGCTGGAAATAATAGCTAATGTTTATGGAGCAGAACTTAGGTGCTGGGCGCTGCATGAGTCCTTTACAGAGGATGACTACTCTTTCATTTTCACAAGGGCCCTGTGACATAAGTACCCTGCACTGACGCCAGAGACCTTGAGGAGTGTGCTTAAGCTGAAGTACATGGTGTCCAAGTGGAGTGTTGTGCCCAGGCATTCTGGTTCGGGAGTCATAACCTCTCTGCTCTGGGCACCTTTATCAGGCTTTCCCCCAGGGACTCCTTTCTGGTTACCTGGGAGCATGCACGGACCTTCTTCCTAGAGAATTGCTAAAGGTTTTGTTTTTGTTTTCATGGATCTGCAGCAAGAGAGTCCCAGCTGAGCAGTCTGTAGGATATGGGCAGTCTGGCCAGTCCCTCTGGGGAGCCCGTTAGTTTTTCTTTCTCTGCCTTCCTGGAAGCATGGTAGAGGTGCTAGCCAGAGCTGCTAAGCAGCAGAAAGAAGCCTGTGTTCACTTTACACATGCGCGCCCACACAACACACACACACACACACACACACACACACACACACACACACACGCAACTCATACATACAGGACACATGCAAAGACATTCCACACACATATGTGTACGGATGCATGCAGAACACACAAACACACCCCCACACACATACATACCAACACATATGCAACACATACATACAACACTCCTTCACACACACCACACATGAAGACAACCCCATACACATATGCATGCGTAACTCACAAATACACCCACACACATACAATACACATATATACAAGTGTACCCCATCCACTACACATACACACACTGCTGTCTACTCTGTTTCTATTAGGGAGGCAGAGGGCTTGGAGGATCAAGACAGAAAGTCATAGCAGAAAGACTGTCCCAACACACACATTTAATAAAGTCTTGCTGCCAGGACCTTGCTGGTGAATTGCCTACATTCCAATAACTTTTCCTCCGGAGTGTTCCCTAATCAAGACAGATTTCTTCATTTCCTGAGGCTCCCTCAAGATTATCCTGACAACTTCCCCATTAATTATCAAATTATGCCCTGTTGCAAAATGATTACATATGCTTCCCATCCAAACACCTCCTTTCGTTTATGAAAAGTCTCATTTAAGCTAATATGCTTTTAACTTGCTTAATTCCAATACCTCTGTAGAGGCTTCTAATGAATGGATTCCTTGCCTGGCTGGTCCCTTGGCCCTTTCTTTGTGTTCTCTGTTCCAAGAACAGTTTTGATCCTTCAGCCCAGGAAAATGGAGGGGGACTTGCCCCTGGAGTGAGATGTTTGGTCAGATTGTTCCTGAGTGATAGCTATACTCAAATAGGTGACCTTGAATCTGAGCAACCCCCAAAAGTTAGGCTGTATTCATTGCTTCTAGAAATGTGAAAATTGCCTGTGAGTAGAACCATGAGAGTAGAACAGCCTCCCAGTTTCGACTGGGCAGCTTAATGAGTCAGATAATTATACCCAGATTCCCTTCACAGGGGCCCCTTAATTATTATTTAATAAAGGGATGATTCTGGGCTGTGACCCACAAGGCTGGCAGAGCTGAGACCTGTTTCTTCCCAGATGTTGCCCTCCTCTGGCAGGGAGTCAAAGGGGCTTGAAGGAGCCTCTCGGCCCCGCTGGGTGATAAAGAGCCTATGCCAGCAGCTTTTCTCCCAGCATTGTCTTCTCCAAGGTGCCAGCTGGGTCACTTCGCTGGAGAGCTGGGAATCAGGTCAGTCTGTTCCTCCGATTAACCCTGATCTCATTCTTTTGGCAGCGGCTGGTAACCTGAGCTCCTGCTGCCTTCTGAAGGCTGCCCACCTGTGTCAGGGCTCATGGGAAGAAGAGGACTGATGAGCGCATTCCATGAGCCAGGAGGAGGTTCTAAGTGAGCTCAGTGCCCAAGGTCTTGGTAAGTTTTATCGGTGCCGCTGTTCTCCCCATTTTACAGCGTGGGCATCCAAGAGTCACTGGGGTTATGTGTCTTTGAGAGAACCCAGATCTGAACTCACAGATCTCTAACTCCAAAGCCTAGAGGCTTGACTGCTATGGCCTGCTGCCCAGGTAAAGACAAGGAGGAAAAGATCAGGCTATGTCTACATGCCTGAGACTTTCATAGCTTACCTACAGGTATCCATTGCTGCCAGTACTGACGGTTTCATTTCAGTCTGGCCCTTGTCCAGGAGCATACACAGTTGATCATGGTGGCCCCACCCCTGCTATAATTTTTAAGTTAGAGATGGGCCCATTGGTCTGCCAGACCAATATGAAGCCTCCTCTGTTTTGTTTTGTTTTTTCCCCCAAATTGGAGTTGAATCAAAAAATGGGTACAACCAGCTACGTGTGAGCCCTGGACTTCCCAATGAATGACACAAGATAATGGTATAAACAATACTGACATTACACATGGAGAATTCCAATGGTGCTTGAGGCCCTGGTTCAAGTCCCTAAGGTACAACCCTCGTATTTCACATAGTACAGATCTATAAGGAGATGATTTTCACCTTATACTTAAGCTAGCTTTAGCTTGCTTTCTATCTCTTACAATAAAAGTAGGTCTAATACATCCTGTTCTGGAATTTGGGCTACTAGAGACAATGTTGAGTCTCTATAGGGATTTAATATATGCTAAAGGAAGACTGATATGGTGTGGTATAATGGCAGGAGTAGAAGAGTAAAAGTTTGCTGTGATGTTGGCTGTGACATTGATCCAAGAGAGAGATGAGGAAGACCAGAGTCAGGGTAGATCGTTATGAGTCAGTGGAAACAGAGTGAAGAGATATTTCACTGGTAGAAGTCCTTAGACTTGGCAATTGATTAAAATTAAGGAGATGGTCAGGCACAGTAACACGTGCCTGTAATTCCAACACATAGGAGGCAGAGGGAGAAAAACCAGAAGCCCAAGGTCATCATGGGCTACGTGGTGAGTTCAAGGCCTACCTGGTCTACGCGAGCCCTTGTCTCAGAATCTAAAAATAAAAGTAGGGAGATGACAGAGGTGATGTCAGCAGCGGAACAGGAAACAGGTGGCAGAGCAGACTCCAAGGGCACAAGCTGGACCGCGCACAGCTCCCTGGTCCAGCCAGGAGCGGATCCTGTGAGCTAGCACAGCATATTCCGACACCATGGCCCGCATGTGTTGCAGCCCCCCTGCTGCTCAGGCCTACGTGGTGACTCATTCACCCTGACCTGTGCACCGCCACCACCAGGCCTGTTCTACCTGCTCCCAGCTCTCCCAGTTGTCAAAGGTCTTACTTTTGTCCTTGAATTGCCCAGCAGATTTGCCAGGACTGGAATCGCCTTCCTGGTAGAATATGGGCACTTTTCCATGGGATCTGCTCCTTTCTGCCGCTTGGCTGAACTGAGCCACCTTGGACAGCTTCCTCCTGGAGCACAGGGAAAGGATGGCTAGCACTGTTAAAAACAAACACAGAGACGTGCTGTGGGACAACAGCCCCAGCCAACTTGGCCCCATCTAATCATTGCGTTCTTTTTGCAAGGTATCTGCAGCCTGCCATAGTCAAAAGGAGATGTGGATCCCAGATCTCCTTTACCTCCATTGCCCATCCAAGGATATGGTCACATGGCACTGAATTCTCCTACACTACAGCTACTAACAAACAGCAATTATAATATAATCTGCATGGGAGAGTAGTCTGCAGGAAGAATTCAGTGGAGCCAGGTGTGGCACAGGGGAGCAGATGGTCTTAGGCTTAGTGGGTCATTAGGCAATATAGAAGTGTTGGAGAATCTTACAGTCTGTTCATGAAAGTGTGGAGGGCCAAGTTATTCACAGCCACCTGCATGACTTGTGTAACATTAGGTCACCAGCAAAAACACATTTCTAAGCCCTTGACATAAATTTATAAACCATCTCTTGCTGAAGGAACACAAGGACCACTGGAATTCTTGCAGAAGCAAGATCTGGAGTATGGACCTCCAATTAGAATCTTTCAAACTTAATGAAACACTCTAGAGTATATATATATCCCTCACTGGGTACATGCTAATGAGTTGCTCCCAAGGTGTTGATTAATATGAGAATACATTCTGTGGCCCACACCAAACCATTAAAAAAATGAATCACACACAGGCTTGTTCGCTTTCAGTCATCCACTGCATACAGTGTCTCCATCTGCTTTGCATGCATCTGCTTGAGTAACTCCTACTTCCACCAAGTACTTAGCACTTCGCATAACTATCACTTCTTCCAGGAAGTCTCCTTGATCTACCCCTCAACCAGATGAAGTTGTAATCTTCCCATGTGGTTTTGTAGCATCTTCTTGTGGTGGTAACTTATTCCTGGGAGTCTGTCTCCTTGACAGTTTTCCCAAGTTTCTGTTTCCTTAGTGCCAAGCAGAAAAACTTATTCAATTTGCTTATTCAAGTGATTTTTTTTTTTTTTTTTTTTTTTTTTTTTTTTTTGGTGGGGAGCAGGGTCTCCACACATTACCCTATTCGGCCTGGAACTCAGTATGTAGACCAGACCAGCCTTAGGCATGTTATAGTCCTGCCTCCTCTTCTTGAGTGCTGAGGTTACAGGTGTGGACCCCCATGCCCACTTGCTTGTAGACCTGAATTAAATTTCAAAGGGACCATTGTTACTTTCCAATATCCCTGTTCCCCACCAATATACAGGATTGTCAACCCGTGTGGTTGACTGATAAACCATTACTGTGTAGGGCTGAATAAAACTTAGACCTCAGAGAATAACTTGAAAGTGACCAAGTCCAGAAGCTTTGTCTGCTCTCACGTTAAATGCTCCAAGCCCTCACTGTATCTGCTCTCAGGATGAGCCCCAAAGCTGGGGTTGGGACAAGCATTTCCAGCACGAACCAATCCTTGATCATTACCCTGAAGAGAAGTGAGCAGCCAGAAGCCTCATGCTGCTAATGCTTCCTGAGGAGTCATGCAATTGCTTTGGAGCGAATTAGAGTGAGGTGCTGTTGGCCAGACAGAAAGCCCACCAGGAGGCAGCTGACCTCATCTGGTCCACCCTTGTCCAAATGTGCACCTGGCATTTGCCAGAGTACAGCCAAACAAATGGGAGTAAATGGTGCTCTGTGGATTTGGCTGAGCGGGCAAAGGGGCTAAACAGGCCTTTGTCATGTTAGAAAATAGGCTCAGAGGAAATAATTCCACACAGATTTTTTGTTCAGAGTATCTCTCCCTTTGCCAGCCAGACTCTGTCATTTTAAATAAGTCCAAGCCTTGTTTGACACAGCACCATGTTTTATTAAAACGAACACTGAAGAAGGACCAGAGATTGATGTGGCGTTTCAAACTGTGTTAAGTTCCTCCTTTGGGATTATGTGGGAAGTACTGGCAGTATGTCATTGCTGCTCCCAGGGGTTCTAGAGAAACTGGAGGATGCAGAACAGCATGATTTCTGTTTTTCTTCTCTTCGTTCTCAGCCCTAAGGAACTCCCTCACCCCCAACCTGAGATCCAATAGATCACAGAGTCTAAACAGGACCAGCATTCTGGGGGAAAGGACACCTTGCAGAGAAGCTAGAAAACATGGAGTTGAAAATCGTAATTAGAGGAAACAGGTTGGGCAGTGGTCACTAGGAATCTCTGGACCTGTCTTCACTTAGCGCTGGGCAGGTCCCTGAAGCTGGAGATATTTTATTCTTTCTTATCAGGGAATTAGTCACCTCACCCAAAGATGATCCTTTTGATCATCTTTACTAATTACCAGAGCAAAGGATGCAAATTAACCAGATTGTATTAACGAGTAAACTCATCCAAAGAACCTTAATCCAAGAGCTGCTCCAAAGCTCACTAATTCCCTGATAAGAAAGAATAAAAACCCTCCAGCTTCAGGGACCTGCCCAGCCCTAACTGAAGACAGGTCCAGAGATTCCTAGTGACCCTGCCCAACCTTTGGATGAGGTGACCGATCCCTCATCTAAAAATCTTACTAGACCTCACAGTGTGTGTGTGTACGTATCAGAGGGTACTGTATGTCCCTGTGGAAGGTCAAAGGTGACTTTGGAAATCATCTTGGATTGCTTCTCCCTCCTTTTTGCTTTGCTCTGGCATTTCCCAGCCTCTGTCTACTAGGCTGCCCTTTCCACCTGGCGTTTTTATGTGGGACCTAGGATTCAAACTCAGGACCTTCTGCTTGAGAGGCAGAGTCTTAACTCTTGAGCCATCTCTGCAGCCTCCAGTTTTCTAGATTTTAAAAGGTCACATACTGGCTGTTACCTCCATGAAGTGCAAGCAAGTCTCCAATAAGACATCTCATGACTTTTACTTCAGCTAACATAATTTTCCATCTCCAAGTGAAATTACATGACCACGGAAAACAAGCACCTCTCTGGCTGTCTGGGCAACTGACTAATGATGAAAATAAGTTTTGGGTTTTCACAACAGCCTAAATTTCAGGAATTTTGGATCAGATATTTTGGATCTACAATCTAGTTTTCCAGAGGGGTTATTGCCAGTTTAGTTTGTTGAAGAAGAAAGACTGGAACTCTGATTTCCTACTTAGGAAATTCCCAATCCATCTGTAGGTTTGGGGAAAATGGAAGGAATTCCTCTTTCCAGTATTGCTGCTCAGTTTTTCTGGCTCTCTGGGGATGTGTTTTAATCTTTCTTGCTGCTTAAGGTGGCTGGACTTCATCACCACCCACCACCCTGCATCCTCAGGACACTGAAACAAGACAAAATAATAGTTAAGGGCTGACTGCTGAGAAGGAACTTATTTGAAATCCCTTCTCTAGTGTCCTTCAGCTGTTCGTTAGAGTCTGGTAGTCACTTAACCTCTGACCCTCAGCTTACTGGGCTACAAATCTTTCTGTGAGGCTCTATAAGAATTAAAAGAGTCTATAAAATTGCTGACATTTGTGGAACGTCTGCCTTGTACCAAGCTTTGCATTGAGTTTAACATGGCGGGTTGTCTGATCAGATAGATAGCACTTCTATTATAGATGAGGTCACCCAGGCTTAGGGAAGTTTACAACCGGAGCCATGGTGCTACTAAACACAGAAGCTGGCTTTGACACTGTATTGTCTAGCTCCATTTTCTCGTAACTGTTCTGCTGTCATGAATCATTAGGGTGGATGAAATGTTTTGCAATTTTTGGAATGAAGTGAATTCTCAGTCTGTGGTAACCATGATGTCATGGTAGTGATTGTGGTGGCGGTAGTGATGATGATGATGATGATGAAGATAAAGGAGAACAAGTATAAAACAATTATCTGGAATCTGGAAAATGATCATTCCTTTGGGCAATGTGGTTGCCATAGATTACCACCATGGTGCCTCCCACTTGACACATTAGGGACAACAAAGTACGGGATGCCCCTTTGCTCCGGCATCAAGTTATAAGTAGAGTCCCTGATATACAGCTATGGGAGTACTCTAGAGGTCACAGAAAGCAGGCCTAGGTGTGGGGGGGCCATTGTGATGTTGTCCCCAGAAAGACTCTGTTTACTTACTCCACAGACTGTGTTGGGGCAAAAATGGTCTTAGCAGGAGTCTATGATTCCCATTCTCTGGTGAATATACTTTCTATGTTATGTTTTTGTATTTCTGAGACTTTCATTTCTCTGCTCCTACTGACCTCAGCATTAGAATACCTTTCCTTCTCCACACTCAGTTTTGGACTTACAGGCAGGGTCAAGAACCCTGGTGTGTTTTCGCCACTGAGAACCCAGAGTCAGTGAGCCTGTATGTCATCATGGTCCTGCTAGGCTCTAGGACGCTTTCCAGTGTGGATTGTTACAGCTTTGGGGTTACAGATTGCACTACCTTTGGCTACTTTTTAGGGAGGTGAAGGGCAGACATAACACTCCAGTCCCTGCCTGTCTGTCCAGAGCAAGATTACTTAGCAAATGAGTGCTAAGGCTAGGTATGAAACCCTGAGGAAGTCATTTAAGAGGCAAAGAGACACCCCAGCCCTAGGGTGCTCTAATCCCATCTGCCACCACTCCCACATCCCGTCCCTGAGGGTTAAAGGCTAGATTCCTCACCTTCTTTCATTATCCTCCCTATAGATCTGTTCCCTAAGGGTGTGTGTGTGTGTGTGTGTGTGTGACACCCATACCCTCTCAAGAGCTCTCCATTGCTTCTTCCAGTGTCAGGCTGTCTGTGCGAACTTGCCCTGTCTTCATTTGTAATTCTAGGGAATTTCGTTCCAATGTTGAGCCTGTTTGCCTTTGAGAAATAACTGTCTGCTCTTCAGGCTGCCTACCCAATGCATCAGGAACAATGGTGGTAGCATCAAAATAGGAAGAACGGCTTGAAGGAGTGATTTCAGCATGGCTCTGGGATTTTGATGGGCAAGTGTTGAATGCTTGGTTGATGGACAAGAGACCTTCAGAATGGAAACATCTAGGACTTGTGTGAGAGAAGAGAATGATGCAATGGCAAATCAGAGTTTGCTCGTTGTCAAGGTCTTGGCTGGTGTGACCCCCTCCTTCTGTCCAAGTTGATACTGCTAATATGTGGAGGAACACACCCAAACTCCAGGGAAGGAGTGAAAGAAGAGGCCTGAATTGGATGAAGTGCCTGGATTTCCAGCTCCCACCCAAGGGGGAGGAGCCTCCTTTTTGCTCTTTCTGTCCAAACCCTGCTTCCATTCTGTCCCTGTTCAAGCCATTCAACAAGAGAACACACAGCCCCCAGCTGGATCACTGGACTCTCCTGTTCTGTGCCCCCTGCCTGTGTTGATTAGCATTTCTCGCTCAAAGGCCTTATCACCCAGGGCACAAATGGACATTCTCTTGAGAAGCCCACATACATATCTTAGGTGTGTCTTATCCTTTCTCTGAGTACTTCTTTTTCTACTAACCCCATGTTTAGAGCTATGTTAAAAGCCCCTTCCCAACAAACTCAGAGGGGGGTGGGGGAGAACAATTGGCTTGGTACAGCAGTGTAATCCTCTGGTCTCAGCACTCAGAAGCTGAGGTGGCTAGATTTTTGAGTCCATGAGCCAAGACTCATCTGGGCAACCACATAGTGAGATCCCATATCAATAAAATATGAAATGCAGAAACTCAAGCAACAACCAGAAATGAGCACAAGCAAGGGTTGTTAGTCTGCCCACCTCAGCCTGTGTCTGCCATTCATTCTTGTATTCTAGCTCTGTGAATGTCATAGAATAGAAACTCAGTCAGTGTTGAATGAATGAATCAACCTTGCTAAGGATCAGGGGTAATGAAAGAGAAGTCAGACCTAAAGAGCTAAGAATAAGCAAAGAATCTGATTTCTAAAGCCTAACTTCTATTCCTCTCCAGAGCCTCCCTGCCCAACTCCATTCTTTCCCACTCACTGATGGAGGAAGAGAGAGACAGGAGATCTCAGGGAGGTGGCCTAAGGTCTATTTGCTAAGGTTTCAAATTCTTTTGTGTGTGTGTGTGTGTGTGTGTGTGTGTGCGCGCGCGCACGCACGTGCGCACGTGTGTCATGCTGTATCTCCCATGGGAAATGTCCCTTCGTCAAGATAATAGACTTTTCCTAGAGAGAAGCACAAACATTTCATCTCCCTTATCAATTTCAGTTTCTCCCTGACATTTTCTATGAAAGAATTAGTAAGAAACAGCAGGTAGTAGTCAATCAACAGTGTCTGGCTGAGGAGTGGGGGAGAGGAAGAACTACATTGATGGAGTGGATTGTCCATGGACTCAGCAGGACAAGAAGACTCACATCCACTCAAGGTTTTAAAGTATCCCCGGTAGTCTTCCTGTCATCATCCTACCTCAGGGACCTGATAAATTATACAGTTTCTTTTGTTGTGTGACATAATGAAGATTGAAGAAAGCAGTCAAAGCATGATGGCACATTTAAAGACCAGCTCAGCTTTGGTATTTTTTACATATTAGGATTCAATATGTACCTTTAATAAAAGGCTTGCTTTCAGTCAATTATCATTCCCAAGTTCTAATGATAGTGAAGGGATAAACAGACACAGCTCAGAATTCTCTCCTTGCCTTGCCTCTCCTGGGTCTGGGGCACAACTTCCAAAAGATCCCAAAGGGATTAGGCTTAGCATTCACATCAGAATTCTACATCACAACTCTGGATGAAACACTAAGAAGGTGAGATTGAATCTGACTCTCAGAGCACCAATAAATTATTACCAATGTTAGGGGTAGAGCCTAGATTCTAGAGGCACAAGCAAGCCAGGTTGGGCCATTGATTCTTATTAGGTCGATTAAATAAAGAAGAAATTAAAAACAATAAGGAGAAGGAGGAAGAAGAAGATTTATTCAATGTGGTCACATTGACAAGAACAACAAAGATATCCAGTGACCTTTCCCCAAGTCCTTCTTGACATTAGATGGAGGATCAGAGGTATGTATTACTCAGCACCTGTTCAGCCCGTGGTCCCAACCATCATCCATGTCTGCCTGGGTTCCAGTTTCTCCTGTAAGGTGACCTGAAAAGTTGTCAGAACTGTCTTAGTTCTACTTCATTGCTGTAATAAATGCTTGAGACCCAAACAACTTAGGGAACAAAGGATTTTTATTCAGCATACAATTCCAGATTACAGTTCATCGTGGCAGGAGAGTTACCAGCAGCAGCTGAGGGGACTGGCCATATCACGTTCAGTCAAGAGCACAGGGCAAGGACCAATGCTATATATTACTTTCTCGTTGCCAACTTGTCAAAATTCTAAGGAGCTTTTCTCATCTTATCCATTAGCCCAAGAACTGGCCCTGCCACAATGATTTGGGCCCTCCCACACCAATGAAGTAATTAATACAATATCCTACAGTCTTGGCCAGAGGCTTAATTTCCAAGATCAAGTTGACAGCTGAGACTCACTGGCACAAGTACTGTTTGAAATAGCTTTTCTGGAGACGCTTCCCCAGTGTTGGGCTCCAGGTCTCAGTCTTCTCTTCCTCCTTGCATGACATTCTTGAGGAAATTCCAGCTCGAGGTAGAGAAGGTCCATTGTTTCAGTAGTTGGAAGGCTGAAGGGAGGAACACAAGTGTCCCTTCATTTCTTCCAGGACAGTTGCTGGGAGCTAGGGAAGTGCCCGAGTGGGTTTAGGTTGGTCTGGGTTTGAATCAGACATGTCCAGTGATGTTGGTCTGTAAGAGTGGGGCATAGGCAAAAAGTTGTCTCCCACTACTTCATGCCAATAACGGAAAGGGGCAGCAATAGAACATCACGGCAAGTTGAAATGAGAGGTAAGGGGACAGCAGGACAGAGAAAAGAGAAGTATCATGGACAGAAATGAGATGGCAGAGATGGCGAGACTGAACACGTGTCCAGTCAAGTAGAATATTGTTCTTACGTATCCAAAATACCCCATGGAACCTTTCTGGGATTTTCCCATAAATGAGACCAAACAAGCGCATGACAAGTAGAAAAATGGTAGTTTGAAGCAATTGTTTGAAAACTGTTAGGAACAGGAGTTCACAGAGATACAATCCTAGCTTGAATACCAAAAGGAAGGTTTTTGGGTTGAAGAGTTGACTCAGGGGTTAAGACTCTGTCTTGCAAGCAGTCCTGAGTTTGGATCCCAGGTCTCACATAAAACCACCAAACTAAAATGGTGTACTGTACTTCTGGCCGTGGTGGGCAGAGCCTGGTAAATCCCAGAGCAAGGCAAAGAAAGGGGGTAGAAGCAATCCAGGATGATTCCCAAAGTCACCCCTGGTCCTCCACAGAGACACACAGTGTTCTTGATACACACACACACACACACACACACACATAAAATAAATAAATGTATTTTTTAAAAAGGAAAGGTTTCTTTTTGGCTCCAGAAGGATTGTGCATCAAAAGCAAGCTTCCTTGCTGAGGATGACAGCGCATCTTTCATGTGGTCTTCACTGTTTCTTAGACTTATGAATGTCTTTCCTATGATGGTCTTTCTTTTCAATTACTTTGTATTGAACGTTAAGAACCTCCTGTTAGGATAGGCAAATACCGAGTATTGAATGCACGTTCATTCTCCTATTTAAAAAATTGCTTTATGAAAAAAATGAACAGATTTGAGTCTCCATGGCTTCTGAAGAAGTGCAGACGTAATAATTGCAGAGAAAACTCAGCCCATGTCCAGAATCATTCATTGATGACTCAAAGGAAACAGTTTCGTTATTGTCGTTTTTGTTGTTGCCATTTGTTTGTTTCCACTCTTTCTCTAAACTTTCCCAATAACAAAGGAAGATGATAATACCCACATGTGATAAGTAGGGCAGCCATTTAATTTCTCATGTGAGAAACTAAGGACCATGTGAGAGTGAAGAGAAGTGCTAATTGTCATTACTCCTGGATAACAGACTGCAATGGAGATGTACAGTCACCCCCAAATAACTGGAAATATCACGCATTCTGGTGTCAAGCCGTTTGCCATCTCTGCCCACCCATAGAGTTACTCACTGTGTCACTGGGTAGGTTGCTTCACCTCCAAAGTCCCGTTCTGCAAGCTGTAAAGATGAGGGATATTAATACCTACTTTGCAAGACTGATATGAAGATTAAATGCAATAATATAAGCACGGTCACCTCATACAACACAAGACTGGCATTCCATACATCTTCATATCCCTTGCTTTATATTGCTATGCCAGAACTAGTGAGCTGGTTTATTTATCCATTTATTCACGCATCCATGTGTGACTCGGACAAGCACTTATCCAGTAAGATCAATCAGGGGTTTTCAGTGGAAGCAATGCTGCTCTGCAGGGGATGCTTTGGAAATTTGTAGAGGTGCATTTGGTTGTCACAGTGATTTGTATGTGTGTGGGAGGGATGAGGGGGGAGCCACTGGCACTCAGCAGAGGGTGCCAGGGACAACACACAGAAGGATCCTGTATGACGCAGGATTACTCCTCATCCCTCACAGTCTCCCAGTGTTTAAGTGAACAGTTGTATGGTGGAAAAGATCTTTATAATTATTTGAACCTAGAGCTATGTGCTTTACATGAAACATCAAGCAGTTTCACAGAATTTTAAAAATGCATTGGTTATTCCAGGAATGGATTTGCTATATAAGTCAGATTTTTACTGAAAGTTGCTCAGCATCAAAGGCAATCTCATCAGTGATGCAACAGAAATGGTGAAGCTGGGAAGATGTGTCAGACACAAAGACAGCACGTCAGGCACAAGTCACAAAAACAGCCTCTTTGGCCACATGGGAACAAGCATTTGACTCAAGACTTCTAATGTTATCATCCTAAGGACTGAATGTAATCAGTACATGCTATTTATTATAATCTTAAAATCACAAAAAAATCTCTCTCTCAAACTCTTTTAAATAACAGGGCACCATATATTTGTAACAGAAACTGCCTGCTGAGATTCATGTTCTTATCTCGTTCCTGGGTCTCCATCTAGACTCTGCTCCCATGACTCTTGCAGGTAGTTATGACCATTTGCCTGAGTTCTAGCCAATGGGTCCTGAGCAAAAGCAACTCATGCATCTTCCAGGCCTTACCCATGAAAAGCTCTCCATGCACGTCTTCATGTCTGCTTCTCTGTGTCTGTACAATACAGTTGGAGGCAAAAGAAACAAATTCTGTTGTGTTTAACCTATGAACTACATAAGGTCTATTAATTTTAGCAATTTGGATATCAAAACCAATATGGTTTCATTAAACACATTTGCAGACAAGCAAGATGGCTCAGCAGGTAAAGATGTCTGTGTACAAATCTGGAGACCTGAGTTCAATCTGAAGAGCCCACATGGTGGAGGGAGAGAATTGGCTTCTAAAAGTGGTCTTCCAACCTTCACACGCGAGCCATGGCATGCTTGTGCTCTCTCTGTCTCTGTCTCTCTGTCTCTCTTTCTCTCAAATAAGATGAGAACATTGATCATTGATATTTTCACCTTAAAATAGTAAAGAGGACATTGAAATATAGAGATCTTAGTAATGATAGCTTATGAGTTGCTGTTTTTAAGCTGTGGACAATGCCATTGGAACTGTAAAGAAGGATCCCACCATAAACTTAATGAAATTAATGGTACAGTATAAAGTTGCATACATATGCATAGAGCTAATTAATTCAGTGAAATGGATGATTAAAAGCAAATTCTTTTATGGAATAAGTCATTTTGAAACTTTTTTCCTTTTATTTTTTTCCTTTTATTTTTCATTTTATTTACTTATTGACTTGATATGTGTATATGTGTGTGTGTGCACATGCGAGTGTTATGCGTGCACGAGTATGTGTGTGTGTGTGTGTGTGTGTGTGTGTGTGTGTGTGTGTATCAGAAGGTGCTGTGTGTCCCTGTGGAGGACCAAGAGTGACTTCAGGAATCATCCTGGATTGCTTCTATCTCCTTTTTGCTTTGCTGTGGGATTTTCCAGGTTCTGCCCTCCAAGACTGGAAGTGCAGGCTGCTGCCATTTCTGCCTGGTGTTTTCATGTGGGACCTGGGATCTGAACTTAGGACTTTCTGCTTCTGAGGCAAAGTCTTAAAGCCTGAGACAGCTCTCCATCCCTGAAGCTAAGAACTTTTTTTGAGCAAGCAGCATATATATTTCAAGATACTTTCAATTGTATATTACTCATGTAAATGTCATTGTCAGTGATGACATTGGCTTTCTTTAGGCATCAACTGTGAAACGTATCACAACATGAGAGACTTTAAAAAGTGAAACTATATGCTTTAGCGCTACTAAAAATGATCACATATTTCTACACTACTATTTCATGCATGGTTAGAAACACATAAAATGGAAGTTCTATAAAGTGCACATTTTATAAGGCAAAACTTCCAGTGCTTTCATATGGGACCCCACTGGATTGCTGCAGACACCACACTCTGGAAGCCACTGACATAGACTGTAGTCCTCAACTGGCTCTGAAGAATTAGATGTTTCTGTTAATTGTACCTGTGTGGCTGTCAGTCAACTGAAGAACAGTTCACATGAGAGATGTTGGCAGAGCACAGAAGCAGATGGGTCCTCCCAAGGGTGCTTTAGAGGCAGTGAAGAATCCTTGGGGCTAGAAGTAATTGAGCTTCTGAACCTCAGTGTTAGGACCAGAGGGAGGGTTGCCTGGGTAAGGAAGCCTCTGTCTGTGGGAAAAATAAACAGCATAACACAACAGGCCATTCAGATAGTGCTCACCTCTACAGGGCAAGCAAACAATAGTTGGACTCCCTGTTTAATGTCAACAAAGAGCAATAGGAAGTTTTGATAAGTGACATTAAGGCTGATCTTTCAAGACAGGAAGAGAATATTTTTAGGGAGCAATTGAGCCTAGATTTGCTGGCTAAGATCTCTTGCAGACACCCTATTACAGTTCCTGAAATTTCTCCTTTGGAAATAATCCCTGGAAGTTAATGGACAGAAATCCTCAATTAAAATTCAGTTATTCCCAACTGAAGCAATGCCTTTCTTTCTTATTCAGGGGATAGATTTGTGGGAGCAAAGCACCGTAGGAAAATATCAGGGAGAGCAGGGCATGGTGGTGCGCACCTGAAAGATCAGCACTTGAGAGGTAGCGATGGGAGGACCAGGAGCC
The DNA here is from genome assembly GCA_023101885.1 of Typhlomys cinereus. NCBI lineage: Eukaryota > Metazoa > Chordata > Mammalia > Rodentia > Platacanthomyidae > Typhlomys > Typhlomys cinereus. Next base: position 5,733,693 of record JALPQD010000067.1, on the reverse strand, counting down.
CAGCATCAGCACAGATCTTACAATGAGCTTGACATAGGCATCACCTCAAAACAGGAATGGATAGTGGATACATGGATGGATGGATAAGTATGTAGGTACTATATATATCATGGAGGCTGGAGGGAGAAAATCTATACCAAACTAACAGGAGAACATTAGATCAGCCAAAGCAACTTCAGTGTTTATAGACTGAGAGAAGCTCTAATTGTATTCTTCACCAAACTCTCTGCCTCACCCACTGTCTCTTTCTGTCTCTATTCACTTTCTCACAAGGTAGTTTCTAGCAAGAGAAAATTTATAACACAGCTCAGAAATAACCATTTTTAGCTATTTCTTGTTTTCATCAAGGGTCTTGCTCTGTAATCCAGATTTAATCTGTAGCTGTGTAGCTTACACTGCGAAGTTTAGATTGGTTTCAGACTCAGCTCCTCCTGCTTTTACCTCCCACTAGTAGGATTACATGTGCCACTGACTGGGCTTCCTTTTTTGTGCATATATGTTTGAGTGCATGTGTGTGTAGATGAGTGTATACAGGTGCACATGTGTATGTGTGTATAAGTGCCTGTGGAGATATAGATTGAATCATCCATGATAACTTTTCTGCCTTAATCTTTTTGAGACAGGATCTCTAATCAAACCCAAATAGATAAAACAAGTTTGCCTGACCAATTTACTATGAGGATTCCCATTTCATACCTTGAACTAAAGATGGAGCAACATTCCTACCTGACACTCTATGTGGGATCCAGATTCTGGTGTTTTTGCTTGTTCAAAGGGACCTTTAACCACTAAGCCATCTGCCTAGTTCAGCATTTATAAGCTTAAAAGCAAGAAAAGGAAAAACGTAAGGGAGGAAATAGCAATAGATTTGAATACAATGCCCCGCGCCCTATCCATTAGGATACATTCCAAAATCCCCTATGGATGCCTAAAACTGTGGATAATTCCAAGCCCCCTATATCTATAGATACTGTTTTTCCTGTGAATCCACAGACAGGATAAAGTTAAATTTATAAATCAGGCACAATAACAAGTTTAAAACAAGAAGTCAACCAAATGGAACAATTATAGCAATCTAAAATAAAGTTAATTAAAATTAATAAGTTATTTATTTTTAGGATTTTACATTTAATAATTTTAGACCACAGTTGACTACAGACAGCTGAAACCACAGAAACAGGATTGTCAGTAAAGGCCAGCCTTTTTGTAGATAGCAGGCTGGTCTGGAGCTTGTTGTGCTGCTGAGGCTGGCTGGGAACTCATGGAAATCCTCCTGCTAGTATTGGAATCATAGGCATGCATCCACACCCAGCTATGTAACTTAAATTCTGTAAGAAAGAGAAAGCACCACCAAAACAAAAAGAAGATTCGGCCAGTTTCTTTATTCAGTTTCAAAACCACGCAGGGAAAAGTGGCTTCCCTGCTTCATAAAGAGTTCAAATAACTCATTAAGAAAAATGCAAAGAATCATAAACATAAGCCAGAAAGGCTATGTGCAGACAGTTTCATGGGAGGAGATCCCGTCTGTGGGTTTAACCACTGTAGATCAGAGGAATGGATTGGCACCCAGGTCACCTATATATTAAATATACAATAAATTTGTTGCATAATTGATTGGATGAATTAGTTAATTAATGAATACAAGAAGAGACAATATCAAGCTAACAAAAATTAAACACTCTTTGCCCAACACCATGGCAAAGATTTCAAATATTTTGTTATATCTGAATCAAATATTTTGTTATATCTGAATGCTTAAGAATTCCTACTTGGGGGCTAAAGCGATGGCTCAGGGGTTAAGCCTCTGCCTTGTAGGCGGAAGGTCCTGAGTTCCGATCCAAGACCCCATGTATAAACGTTGGGCGGAAGCGGGGGCAGCCTGTGTTTCTGGTCCTGGTGGGCGGAGCCTGTGGATCCCGGGGCAGAGCAAACAAGGAGGAGGTGGAGGCGTCCATGGTGGTTTACTCAATTGTGCGCGCGTGTGTGTGTGTGTGTGTGTGTGTGTGTGTGTGTGTGTGTGTGTCTGTGTGTGTGTAGAACCACGGGCGAATTCGGGAACCACCATGGACGCCTCCACCTCCTTCTGTCCCGGGATTCACAGGCTCCGCCCTACCAGGACCAGAAGTGCAGGCCGCCCCCGCTTCCGCCTGGCGTCTATATGTGGGGTCTAGGATCCGAACTCAGGACCTTCCGCCTGCAAGGCGGAGGCTTAACCCCTGAGCCACCTCTCCAGCCCCATGGCAAAGATTTTCTAAGAAACAGTAAAGCCCTATGAGTCTAGTGAGGGTACAGAAACAGACATTCTCTTACAGACTCATGGCCCTGTGAATTCGTGTGATTCAAAAGGAAAACGGTTGATCAATAACATTAACCTTGATGTGTTGGAGACTTCAGTGTGCTATCCTCTTTGGCTCACAGAAGAGACACATTCTCTTTGGAGGCAGATGGGACAGGCAAGAGGAGAACAGCTTTGGAGGAGGAAAACCCAACACCTCAAATGATTTCACATAACGAATAAACAAATCTTTATTTTGTTAGGTCCTTGAGTTATTAGCACTGCTTCTAATCCCAGCATGCCTGGTCCATTTTTATTAATGCATGTGTGTAATTATTATAGTGAATTTAGTGAATTATCAGCTGAGCCAAGCATCTACTATAAGCAGACACAGAAATTCTAGTTAGCAGAAGGAAGAAAATAATTGTAAATATGGAAGAAAGTATTTGTATGTAAAGATGTTCATAGTAAGATTATTTTTAAACCAGTGTTCCCATAATAGAACAGTTAGCTGAAAAAGAGAAACATTTTGCATGCACCTTATGGATATATATAATGAAACGTAATAGCACAGGGAAATGTTTATGGCTATCATCCTAATTAATTTCCTGAACAGGTAAAAGAAGATCAAGAGTAAAACATCAAAAGCATTGAAGAGTGGCTCTTTTGGGTAACTTTTTTCTTCCTCATTCTTTCTACCATTTAATATTCTCTAAGTGTTTAAACGTAAACTGGTGCTAATGTTTTGAATGGAAACCAATGCTTCTCTCTCAATTACTGTCCTTAAAATTTTATAACAGATTGTAAAAACTGTAAAATTTTTCTCAATCCTAGAAATATAGATTTTGGTCAGTCTTCTATGGGATCTGGAGAGAAGATGTTTACAGTTTATATTTTTCCTGCTTTTTTGTTTGTGCATGCATATGCAAAAAGCAGGGATTTTAAGGAAATTCTTTTTATCTGTTTCTCACTTTTAAAGGAATTCTGATATTTTATAACATAGGGCTTCCAACTTCATAAGTGAGACCTGGAAGGAGAACCATATCCCAGTACCCCTTCCCACTCTGCCAGCTGATGGAAAAGAAAAGGGAAGAAGAGGTTAATAATTTCGTATGTCAGACATGTCATTCACCACTTCGGAAAACCATTGTCTCATTTGTCATAGTGAGCAGGTATCTATGGAAACAACATACACATGGACTCCAAGGAGATGATCCCTTATGAACTGATGGCTACACAATCTTCACAGAAGTAGGTTGTTCCAGGAGAGCATCTTGCCCCACCAACAAGGAGACATGCTTTTGTGCTCTCGTGATAGACACGCGTAAAATCATCCAGATGAAAAGGGATACAACCAAAGTTTCAGAAACCAGAGCGATCAGCTCCCAAACATTTCCTAGAAATCAGGAGACTCATGGTGCCCGGTAGACAGGATGGAACACATTCTCAAAGACACATGAGGCAGATGAGAGAAAAATGGATTTGATATGAGCAACTGGTGTTGCTCTTGTAGATGGTAGACTGTCTGTAGCTCATGGCATAGGGCCTGGCATCTTTACAGGATGAGAGTGACAGGTGCCAAGCTATTGGAACTGATCTGCTTCAACCATCACTGACACATAGTAGTGGTTTGGTCAAATAATACACAGCTTTAGGCCTCTTGCATGCAGGAGCAACTGTGTAAAGTGATCCAGTTCTTTCCTCATGGGTGCTGAATCTCAGAAACTGACGGAGCACCATCCGGTGAGGGGCCCCACATGAAGGCTGGTATGAGGCACAGTGGGTGGGTTCCCCGACAATCAACTTTCATGTTGTTTCATCTGTAGTCACTTGCCCACTTTGGGCCTCTACACAGATGAAAAGTCAGTTATTTTTTGCAAAAGCAAAGGACTCTTCCCCAGATGGCAGACTGGAAGGCAACCATAACTCACATACCCAGAGGGTGACCTTGTCTAGTGGTTAGCATCATTGTTGAGTGAACTGTCTCACTGGCCCTTGGAGATTGGTTTTGGACGGGGAATCAAGTGGTCAGACATGTCAGAATAAACAGATGAAGTATACATTCAAAATGTTAGTAATACCTTCCAGAACTACTGCCCATAACTTTGCATTGCCTTCCCTCCCATTGTCTCTCCTCCTCCCACTCCTTCACTATTTCACATTTCTGCTGATTCTTGATTGACAGTCTGTGATGTAGGTATGTCCTCTCACCTACATGGTGTAATGTATCCTTCTACTTTCTCTCGTTCTCATACATCAACAGTTGAAGAAGGAAGCATTGAGTTAAGAGGAAGAGAGACCACTGGGGAGGATGTATTTTTCTCACTCATCATTCTCCCCTTGATCATTTGTTTATGGTAACTGGATGAATATTTACACCTCTGAAAATTCCTAAATAGAAGCCCAACCCCCAAAATGATGGTACTGGGTAAGGACTTTGGCCAAACTAGGTTTAGATGCTGTCATAAGGGTGGGACCCTCATGATGGGCAGTGCCTTAGAAGGGGAAAACCAATCTCTGTCTATCTCTCTCTCTCCCTCTCTTTCTCTCTCTCTTTCTCTCCTTTGTCCCTCCCCCTTCTCATCAAGGAAAGGCCACGTGAAGTTACAAGACAGCAGTCATCATCTCTGAGCCATTAAATGAGTCCACCAGGAACTGAATCTACCCGTACCCTGACCTTGGGCTGAGAAATAAACATCTGTTGTTTAAATGACCCGTGTGTGGTATTTTATTTCTTACAGCAGCCTGAATAGACTGACACCTTATTGTGTTTAACTCTTCCTATGAGGACAGACTCTCTCACTTAGATTACAACCCTACAAGATCCTGAGTCGATTCATGGTGCCTAACCAGAAGGACCTGAATTCAAAAGCCTTTCAACTCTCATCCTCAAGAAGTGTTTTTAAATGTCCAGCGCAGCTCACTGTGTACTTCCACAGGGTCTCTCTAATAGCCCAGGCTATATTCTTCAGACTTATAGTAGAGCCCAGGTGGTGGTCAGATTCATAGATCCTCCCGTGTCAGTCTTCTAAGCATGGAATTGCAGTTGCAAGTCAGCATTATATACTGGAACACCATGTTTCCATTAAAAATAATGAAGTTACAGGAAAGATGGGAAATTCTTTGCCCAGCATGTCACTACAGAAATGTCAGCCATCCCTAGGACTTCATATCCATGCCCCTGCACTCCTTGCATGGCAGAACATCTACTGAAGGCTTGTCTGTGAGGCGTTAACCTCGCTTCTTTTACTTAAGCCCCACCTGCAACTGAGTCACTCTTAAAAATTGGACTGCAGCTGTCTAAGCAGGAAAGCATCCAAATGCAGAGGATGTTTGAAATCCTTCACTGTAAGAAAAAAAAATCTCCCATTATGCATTTCAACTTTTCTTCTAGGCAATAATGAAGATATCTTTCTAAATAGCTAAGCTTCCTTTTGCTCTCAAAGAATGACTGAGAAGGATAACACCTTGACTTTGAATTTGTCAAATAATGTGCTACAAACTACAAAGGCTATTTGCATATATACACATGCAAACACATCACACCCACACACCCACCCACACACACACACACACACACACAACTATTGTTTCCACTTAATCCTTACTATGCTCTAATCTATAAGCATCATAACACACTTAACACTTTCTCCCATCCAAGTACTAAGCAGGCCTGACCCTGCTTAGCTTCTGAGATCAAATGAGATTGCTTATGTCAGGGGAGGTGTGACCGCAGACACACTAGACTTTCTAAAAAGTGTCCTAGCCAGGAAGTTTGGCTGTCTGATAAGGATTTCCATATATGGGACTGTGACTAAGGATTCTGAGAAAATATAGCAGAAACTGCTGGCTACATATCTTGGATAATTCCCTGAGAAGGGGGGTAGTGAAGAATAACAAACCCGGGGTTCACAGGAAATGCCTGGCTCGTGCAAGGGTCTGCAAAGCACATTTGTGTGGGAAGTTGCTCTGGACAGCGCTCAGCAGCTTCCAGTGGCAAGATGACTTCAAAATGTTCTCTCTTCATTTCTGTCCTTTCAGAGCTTCTACAGGGACTTTGGAAACAGATGCTGGTCTCGAGGCCAGGCCATTCTGAACTGGTTTCTCCCAGGCTTAGCTGCTGTGCTTCGCAAACTGCTAAAATCCTTCAACCTCTGAAACAGTTCCGAGGTCATAAATCTTTTCCCAGGCTTTTTGTTGCCACAAACCAGCCGGCACGTTTCATTTGTGAACTGTAAGAAAGCCACTTTAATGCCAATTTTTTTTTAAAAAAATAGCAACTTTTATTGGTTTTTAATTTTCTGTAGCAGTATGCCCCTGCCTGCCAGATGTGAGTTTGGGTTTTTCCAGTCTAAAAACGTCTTGGCAAGCTGGAATGTTGTATTGACTAAAGAAAATAGAAATAAGATGACATGAATGCAATATCCCTTGCTCAGCTGCTATGCAGGTGGCCTCGGGACCATCCATACATCTGCTTACTGATTTCTACCTGCAGCCTTCCCTGGCCCCCAAATCAGTGGCATGGGTGAGCACCTCAGTTGTTTTCATATCACTGTCCCCAAAGAAGTAGATGACAGCAGGGTGAAGCCCTCTACAGCAAGGAAGGCCTGGAGGGGCTCTTACATCATGATGGATCAGGAAGCAGAAAGTTATGTCTGAAACCATGCATAGCCAATGCAAATAAGCCACCCTTACTGGCTTATTTCAGCAGCTGGATCCCGTCTCTTAAAGGCTCCCCAGCCTCCCAACCAGACAGGGTATCAGCTCTCAAGACAGGAGCCAATGGGAGAAATTTTATTTTGTTTATTTTAAAATTTTATGTATTAGTGTATGTGAGTGCGTAGAGAGGGGCACAAGTGGAGGTTAGAGGATAATTTTCAGGAGTTGGTTCTCTCTTGTCAATATCACTTTGGTTCTGTGCATCAAACTCATATTGTCATATTGTCAGATTTAGGTTGCAAGTCTTTTACCTGCTGAGTCATCTTGCTGGTTCTGGGGAGCATTTTAGATTCCAAGCATCATAGTGATTAGTTCAGCCAGATTGCTTCCAAGGCACCTCAGCTCATCCCTTACATAGACATGTCTCTAGTGGGAGTCACGTAGATGGGTGAGGACAGTGGGGAAAAGACAGGTGGAGATCAAGCCATGTGGCAGATGTGAAACATTTGTCACAGCTCCCAGCATGTAAATTCTCACCAAATGAAAGCCTGTTGTTGTTAGAGACATCCCTCTGTGCTGGGGTATCATTATAGAGAACCAAGTGACAACCACCTTCCACGCAGCTTCTGATACTTCTGATGTAACCCAATTCTGTAAAGGTTATCACACTGAAAACTGAAAATCAGAAAGAATGTAAAACACATTCAGAAGAGCTCTGATGGTTAATCTTGCATGTGAGCCTGATGGGATCTGGATTCACCTAAGAGGCACCATGTCGCTGCATGGGTGTTGGACAATTTTTCTGGAAGGATTAACTGGGTGGGGAGACTGTCCCTCACCTCAGGAAGCACTTTCTGGAAGGTGGCCCACACCTAGAGAGGTGAGAGGAAGAGATGCTTTCTGCTGAACCAGTGTGTTAGGGCTGTAGCTGCCACTGCACCTTCCATCCTCTACGGACATCAGATTCTGTTTGCAGTGACTGTTCCCCAGGAATCCTGCAGGCTTTCAATGCCAGATCAGCCCTGCTAGGGCACCCTGCTTCATGGCTGGGCAGCTTCTGGGTTCTCACCTTCCAAAGAGAAGGCAGTCACTGCTGGGATGCCCAGCCTTTACCGCGCTTGCCACTCCAGTGAATCCCTTTTCATGATATCCATACATTCTATCCGTTCTGTTCCTTTATAGAACTCCATCTAATACAGATAGCATATAATGGTCAGTCATCTATATCAATTCAATGTCCCTTGGACTCAGATTATCTTTCTTTTATAATTTTTTTTTTTTTTTTTACTTTATGTGCATGTATCAGAGGGCACTATATGTACCTGTTGAAGCCTAAGGGTGACTTTGGGAATCATCCTGGATTTATTCTACCTTCTTTGTGTTTTGCTCTGGGATTTCCCAGGCTCTGCCATCCAGAGGCAAAATGCAGGCCACTGCTTTTGCTACTTGGCATTTTTACCAGGGATTCAGGATTGAGGTCCTTCTTAACCCCTAAGCCATTTCTCTAGCCTTGGTATCAGATAATCTAAAGACCCTATCGTGCCCGCCCCCTTTATGCTTTTTCCCCCATCAGTTCCTTTGCTGTGGAATATCTCTAGAAATAGTTGATTCAAATGGCTTTGGATCTCTTTTTTTTTTTTTTCCCATGGTAGATGTAGGCTGCATATCAGAGGCACTTTGTGTGCTTATGAAGGTCCAGGGGTGACTTTAGAAATTATTCTGGATTGTTCTAGTCCTTTTGTTTTGTTCTGGGTGTTTTCCAGTTTCCACCTTCCAGAGCCAGAAGTGCAGGCTACCACCATTTCAGCCTGGTATTTTTAATTTTTTTATTATTTATTCAATTGTGCGTGTATGCAGTGTACACGCAATGTGTGTATATATGTGTGTGAGTGTGTAGAACTACAGACGAATTCAGGAACACCATGGATGCCTCCACCTCCTCCTTGTTTACTCTGCCCCAGGATTCACAGGCTCCGCCCTACCAGAACCAGAAACGCAGGCCACCCCCCACCCCCCCTGCTGAGTCATCTTGCTGGTTCTGGGGAGCATTTTAGATTCCAAGCATCATAGTGATTAGTTCAGCCAGATTGCTTCCAAGGCACCTCAGCTCATCCCTTACATAGACATGTTTCTAGTGGGAGTCACATAGATGAGCATCTATATGTGGGGTCTAGGATCTGAACTCAGAATCTTCCACCTGCAAGGCAGAGGCTTAAACCCCTAAGCCACCTCTCCATCCCCCAAGCCTGGAATTTTTAAAAGGGATCTTGGGGATCCAAACTCAGGTCATTTTTGTTTTCAAGGCAAAGGCTTACCCTCGGAGTCATCTCTTCAGCTCTGAATCTTTTTTCGTTTTGGTTTTCATTATATAATGTTCACACACATGTGCATAATGCTCCCACACACAAGTGCATCCACATATATGCCTGCACACATCCATGTATCCCATGTACACATGGGTATGAAAATGGAAAAAAGAAAGAGGATACCTCAGGAATTATGGTAGTTTTCTTACTGCAGCCTTGAATCCTGGAAAGACCTGTCCAGTTCTGTGTTGACTTGGACTCTAACTAAGATAAACTAGGGTCGTGGGCTTTGGCAGAACAACTATGACAAATTCTCAGCTGACATTTAGTGAATTGTTATTGAAAGCTTCTGATTTAGTCCTGATCTTTCTGTGAGAAAATACAGTCCAATCCCCCAACTAAATGGTTGTTAAGTGAAAGGTTGTCTCCTGACTTCGAGATCCTCTGCAACCCAGATTTACTTGCATCTCTCTAATGATCTTTCTGAAAATGTTCAGGACAGAACCTATGGAAGGACCAAGAGCTGTCCACCCCACCCCAGATTCAGAAGCAGTAGGCTATCCAACTCAAATTGTTGGGACCTGAGGGACTGGTTTATATAAAAGTTATTTTTATGAGCATCTTGTTTTATTTCAACCAAGTTAACACCACACAGACTTGGCATCTTCTCCAGGATGGCTATTCCATAGGCCAGAATCCCAGGAAATGGAGCAATGGCGTGTTGACTGTGCTTTGAGTTATTAAATCTTGAGTGATGGAAAAGAACACTGCTATAATGCTACCAGTGGAGAAGAGAAAGCACACAAACCAATCTGCTAATGGGAAGACGGCATGATGGGAAATGGAGCCAAGGGAAATCTCTTGTTGCTTCTATCTGGGCTTTATGTTCTGGGGAGGAGGATCTGCAACTCCAGTTGGTTTTTATTTGTACACCTACTCGACAACTACCTAGAATTTAATCAAATATCTTGGTTTCTTGCTAGATTTGTGGCAAGCATCAGGGATAAATAAAGAAAAAATTTACCTCAAACAGCCCCACCTTAGACTTAATAATGTTCCTTCTTGAATTCAAATAGAAAAGAAAGAATTCTGTGATGGAGACAAGGGAATGAGATTTCTCACTATTTATTGACTTGCTCAATACACTCATTTTATTGAAGACTTTTGGCATTTGACCTCAAGTTTCAAAGCATTGGAACTCATTTTTTTTTGAAGTCACATTAGGCAGAAGCCATCACATTTCTTTAATGATTTTTGTCTACTATCAATAAAAGTCATCTGAAACTTTTCACATAATTCTTCACTTCTGTACTATGCCCCAACTTTACCTTTTGTTTCAGACCTGTCAAATTTCAAGTTACAGTCTCCTTCTTTAACCATGAGAAAGTTTGAAAAATGAAATCAAGACACCTGACTTTGATAATGGGGATAAGGATGGAGAATCACTTGTGCATTTTGCTGTGATTTATTCAGGTCACCTACAGAGCCTTGTATTTATGCATGTTGTTTTTCAATCCTAGACAGTGGGTGATAGTTAAGTGTCTGTCTCAGGGAAGGCAGGAAGAGGTGAGGTAAAATATTTATTCCTCATGCCCAATCTGGAAGCCTCCCAGGGTTCATGAACTAAGCTGCTGCAGGCTTCAAGATACGAGCTTCTCATATGAGTTCTTGGGAGTTTAGGGTAGGAGAGTAAAGAGTTTGAGACCATCCTAGGCCACATAGTGAACATTCAGTACAAATCACTGGATGCAGTATATGGAATGTTTTGGAGCCTGGAGTCTTGTATTGGCCTCTGAGTACCATATTATAGCTCACCCATTAATTAGTGCAAAGACCCTATAGAGAAGAGGAGTGACTAAACGGATAGATGAAAGTGTTCTTAAAGAGGTACTGACATCCAGGCTACAGAAGGCCAGACAAGGGGGCTAAGCCGGCTCCTCTGGTGCTGTAATGGTTACTCTTAACTGTTGCTGTGAGAGAAAGCATTCAAAGCCAAACAACTTAAGGGAGAAAGATTTATTCACCTTAGGGTTCCAGAGGAGAAACACAGTCTCTCACGGTGGAAATGGCATGGCTGGCTGGCTGAAGCTGTAGGCAGGCTAAGTCACGGCAGACATCCACGTGGCTGAAGCATTCCTGGAGAGTCTCTCTTCTTCTTCTGTTCTGTGGTTTCTTCTATCTGGTTCACTACTGGGAGGTTCCTATGAGATCTATGGAGGTTCTGATGGGATCTAGGGCTGGTCTTGTATTATCCAGATAATGTGGTCTCAGCTGATCTTAGTTGATACCAGGTGTGTCAAGTTGACATCCAGGATTAACTATCACAGGTGCAAGGGAATGTGCAGCATTACTGGGTTAATGTCTGAGAACAGCTCATAGAGTGAAGGACCATGCCAAGAACATCTAGCTCCTCTCAGGATATAACAAAGAAACAAACTCTACCATGAAGAATTGCACCCCAAGGAGAGAGAAGTGAAGGTGATCTAGTATTTAACAACCTCCAAGTTTGTGAGACCCTTTCATGTGGATCTTCCCAGTTGAGAGGTATTATCCTTGTTTTACTATTGAGAAATAGATTTTGAGAGATGATAGGTTTTTCCGAAGTCATATGAACATAGAGATTTAGCACCAGAAGCTGCAAGCATATCATCCACAGGCAAAGAAGGGGCGTGATGAAATTGAAGCTGACTTAGAGGCTCTCACCTCACATCTGTCATCCTCTCAGACTGCTGCTTTGGCCAGAAGTTCTCAGTCATGTGGAGGGACTCCACACATCCTCCTTCCTTTATCTTACCCTTTTCTTCCCCCACAGCTGAGAATTGCACTGGCTGGGTTTAAGACCTAGGTTTGAGTTAGCTAGCAGGGTGTACTTGACTTTTTTTGTCTTAGTTTCAGCCTTCGCCCACTGGGAATGACAGAAGTATGTCTTCTGCTGGGAGAGTCCAGTGAGATAATATGTGGACATCTTGTGACACGAAACAAAAACCTACTGGGTTTTCAGCTTGGTCTAACCGCTCACATCCTGTTACTGGCTTCTTAACCAGTCTTCCCACATCCTTTTATGCCACGCCCAGCTTATCCTTCACCTTGGAGATGAGTAACCTTTTTAAAATGCAAGTCTGGAATCATGTACTGGATTCCAGTGTTTTTAGGATAAAGACCAAAGCTTTCCACAAGAACTGCAGACAGCATACATGATCTGGCCCCAGCATACCTCTAACCTCAGCTCATAGCAACCTTATCTTATTTAGTTTGGTCACTCTGGTCTTATTCCTGGTCCTCACATCTCTTGGGATCTTCCACCCTTTAGAAAGTTCTAGAAATAAATGTAGTTACTCTTAGAGTTTATTTATAACTAACTCTTCATGGCCTGGTCACCATTTATGAGTACATATTTGTGTGATTGTTTCACTAGCTTGCCATAAAACTATAAGCACCTGGAGGATCTGCCCACAGCTGCTGTTCTAAGATTTGTAGGAGAACTGGCATTGGGTAATTATCAAATAACATATGTTGAATAAGTAAATTGTATTGTAAGGGATACTATTACAATAAATTTTTATATGGTAGATATACTCCAAGATATCTACTTTCTTTTTTTAATGTTTATATTTATGTATCCACTGTGTGTGTGTATACATGTGTATACATGTACAGATTAGAAAACAACTTTCAGGAGTTAGTTTTCCCCTTTCTACTAGGTGATCTTTGGAGATTGATTTCAGGTCTTCAGACTTGTGTGGCAAGCACCTTTAGCTGATGAGCTATCGTGTTGGTCCTTCTACTTTCTCTTGGATCACATAATTCCATGCCTCCTTTTAGATTCTTTAGTCACATTTCCTGGTGATCTCAGTACTTAGGTAAGTCCATAGAGGGCTTTTTCAGAAAGTGTTTGCAGACTTCTTTGTAAGTCAGAGAAGTAGAATACGGACCTAGAACTAAGATATGCAAATTTCCATACTTACTCCCCCACAGAAAGGAAGACACTTACCAGGCATTCAATTTGGGGTAACTTAGCATCTCTGGACTTACTTTTTCATTATGGAAAGTATTGGAAGCCACGTGTGGTAGTATGGCCTATCCAAGTTCTAGAACTCAGTCCTAGGGCTCAGAGAGGAAGATCTCAAGTTCAGGACAAGCCTGGGTCACATGGGGTTAGTGGTGAACTCATCTAGATTCTTAGATGTGAGTTCAATGAAAAAAATAACAAAATGAAAAATGAAATTGCATCTTTTTATACTATTAGTAACTAGTTTGAACTGTAATTTTAAAAATATACCACTTATAAGAGCAATTTCAACATGTAAGAGATCTATGAATGAAAATGGCAGAAGTCATTTGAAAATCTTGTGGAGAAAATTATGAAGCTTTATCAAAAGACACTAAAGAAAAGAAGACCTAAGCAACAGACCAGATTAATGGATAAGAATACTTGTTTTTTTTTTTTTTTTGTAAATTTGATCTACAAACTCAACACAGCTCCAAAAAAATTCTTAGCAGAGATTATCATGTATTTAAACAAGCCAGTACCAAAATTAGACAACTGTGTAGAAGACCAAGGGCAACCAAAAAAGTTTTGTTTGTTTTTTAATTTTTTTTTTTTTTTTTTTTTTAAATTTTTTTTTTATTATTATTATTTATTCAACTGTGTGTATGTGCGCGCGCGTGTCTGTGTGTGTGTGTATGTGTGTGTAGAACCACGGACGAATTCGCGAACCACCATGGACGCCTCCACCTCCTTCTGCCCCGGGATTCACAGGCTCCGCCCTACCAGAACCAGAAGCGCAGGCCGCCCCCGCTTCCGTCTGGCGTCTATACGTGGGATCTGGGATCCGAACTCGGGACCTTCCGCCTGCAAGGCGGAGGCTTAACCCCTGAGCCACCTCTCCAGCCCTAATTTTTTTTTTTTATTTATTCAACTGTGTGCATGTGTGTGTCTGTGTGTGTGTGTGTGTCTGTGTATGTGTAGAACCACGGACGAATTCGCGAACCACCATGGACGCCTCCACCTTCTGCCCAGGGGTTCACAGGCTCCGCCCTACCAGGACCGGAAACGCAGGCCGCCCCCGCCCCCGCCCCCGCCCCCGCCCCCGCCCCCGCCCCCGCCCCCGCCCCCGCCCCCGCCCCCGCCCCCGCCCCCGCCTGGCGTCTATACGTGGGATCTGGGATCCGAACCCGGGACCTTCCGCCTGCAAGGCGGAGGCTTAACCCCTGAGCCACCTCTCCAGCCCCCAAAAAAGTTTTGAAAAAGAATCAGTTAGTGAATCTACATGGAAAATAATGGCATATTTATTTACAACAATTAAAAATGTCACTTGGTGTAAGGAAGGAGAATAGGCCAATAGAAAAGAACAGAGGGTCAACAATATGCCTTGTATATAAAAAAAATAATATTTAACAGAATTGAAATTGAACATAAAAGAGAAAAGAATGGTTTTATCAATAAAGCTGCCAGAACAACTGGCCATCTGTGTGGAAAAAAGTGAAAACAGATCCTTATTTCATTCACTTTCCAAAAATAATTTCCAGATGAGCCAAGACACGAAATATCTTTAAAGACTTTAGAAAAAATTAGAGACTACATTTATGAAGAATTTCTAATGCATGAACCAAGTTCAGTCCTTGAAAGTAATAGATAGATAAATAGATAGATATACTATTAGGAACTGAGTAGATGGCTCAGTTTATAAAGGGCTGGCCACATAAGCACTAGCATCTGACTTTGAATCATCAGCACCCCTACAAAAGCCAGAAGTTGTGCACATTTGTAATCCCAGTGCTTGGAGGTAAAGAGAGGTAAATCTCAGGGAGTGAAGGGAAGACTTGCTGGTTGTCAAAATGGTGAACTCCAGGTTCTGGGAGAGACTCTTCCTCAAGAAATAAGGAGGACATCAATGGAAGAAGACATCGAACGTTGACATCTGACCTCTACAGGCAGGGAGAAATGTACCTACACAAACATATAGGCACATGCATACATAACACACACACACACACACACACACACACACACACACCTTAAGTTCTGTTAATGAGTGCAGAGATTCAGTTACAAAAGTTCTAGAGATGGGTGCTGATGATATTTGCACACTATGTGGTATAGTTAATGACACAGAATAGCAAATTTAAGAATAGTTAAGATGATGAATTTTATGCAGTTTTTTTTCCACAGTTAAAAAAAAAAACCTCCCAAAAACTACAAAAAACCGAAAGACAAGTTAAAAATTGGAAGAAATATTTCACAAGTGGCTGGGCATGGTGGTGACCCCTATAATGTCAGCTTTTGGAGGCTGAAACAGAAAGGTCATGAATTTGAGGACGGCCTGGCTCTATAATCAGAACTTACCTTGGAACAAAAAAGTAGCAAAAGAATAAAAAAGGAAGAAAATACTTTCATGAATATTCTCATATTACAAAAGATGACAAAAAATTTACAGAATGGTTGAAGACTATAGCAGGCAATTCCCAGAGGAGAAAATCCAAGTGTCAGTAAGCTAATGTGGTTCGAATGTAGTGTCTCCCTCCCTCTCCCCCACAGGCTGGTGTGCTTGACCCCTTGGTTCTCAGGTGGAGGCACTGTTGGGGAAGGTTGGGGAACCTTTAGGACCTTTAGTGAAGGAAGCCAGTCACTTGGAGGAGGTGTTGAGGTTTTATAGACTAGTCCCACTTTCTCATTCTCTCTCTCTCTCTCTCTCTCTCTGATTCTGATACAATGTGACCTGATGCCCTCTCTTTCTTTGCCATAAAGAATGGTATCCCTCTAACCATAACCATGATAAGCCCTTTCTGCCCTAAGCTGCTTCTTATCAGGTGTGTGGTCACAACAATGAGGAAAGAAACTGGCTTAACATATTGAAACATCCTCCTGGACACTAGTTATTAGGTAACTATGCATAAATGCCTTAATAAGGTATCCTTTTACATCTGTCCTGGCAACAGAAATGAAAATGTCTGACAATGCTAAAATTGGCTCAATCATGAAAAATGCCAGCTCTCCCAACTGTTGGTGGACATACCCACAGGCATCAAATACCTATGAGACTGCCCTGGGGGCATCTTTTTGCATTAGACTGAATGGTTTCCTTCCACAGTCTATTATTTTTTTTTTTAATGTGGGACCTGGGATCCGAACTCAGAACCTTCTGCTTGTGAGACAGAGTCACAACCTCTGAGCCATCTCTCCAGCCCCTCCTTCCACAGTCTTACATGTAGGTTGACATCCTAACCTCCGAGCAATTATGGTGTGAGGAGGCGGGGACTTTGGGAGGAGTATGTCATCAGAGTGAGTCCTCCAGGAACAGGGTTAGTGCCCTTTCACAGGAGGACACTAGGAGACCTTGTTGGCCTCATCTAGCATGTGAAGACAAAGAGAAGTTACCATATATGAATCGAAGAGCAGGTCCTTGCCAGACATCAGGCCTAGCATTCTGATTTCAATCAACTAAAATGTGTGAGATGAATTCTGTTGTTCATAAGCCACTCAGACATTTTGTTCTAGATGTACAAATAGACTAATGATGTTAAGCAAGTCAAGATAACCAGTTCTTATGAGTTAGAAATCTTTTTCATGCCAGATATTCTGGAAAAAAATTCTTGTACCTCTACTTACCACAAAGTGAATCCTGACATAGCATAAAAAGCAGCCCCGGACATAATAATCTTATTGCTCATTGACAAACATCTAAGAAAATTCACTGTAATAGAGCAACATAATGGAATAAACTGCAGAAGTCAAATGAATAAATGACTCTGGGCTTCATGTAAGCACAAAATATCTTCTTAAAAAGTTATACAGTGAATTAAAATCTCAGAGGCACATAGGCTCCAACACCTCATTTAAATGGACTTTTTTTATTTATTCAATTATGCGTGTGTGTGTGTGTGTGTGTGTGTGTGTGTGTGTGTGTGTGTAGAACTACAGGCGAATTCGGGAACCACCATGGACGCCTCCACCTCCTCCTTGTTTTCTCTGCCTTGGAATTCACAGGCTCTGCCCTACCAGGACCAGAAATGCAGACCGCCCCCGCTTCTGCCCGGCATCTATATGTGGGGTCTAGGATCCAAACTCAGGACCTTCTGCCTGCAAGGCAGAGGCTTAACCCCATGAGCTACCTCTCAGCCCCCTTAAATGTACTTTTAAGTAAACAACAAAATGTGTGTGTGTATATAGTAGAGACAGGGAGAACACGAGAATATCTAAAGTCAATGGTCAACTGCAGAGCCAAGGAGGTAGATCTGGTCTGAGAATGGAGAATGACATGAAATAGGCCTTCAACTGTTCAAGTAATATCTATCTATTTATCCATCCATCTGTCTGTCTGTCTATTTCCTGCATCAGAGATTAAATCCAGGATCTTGTGCATACCTGCTGAACAGTCTACCACTGAGCTCCAGCTCCAGCAATATCTTGTTTCTTAAAATACATTGCTAGTAAACTATCCTACATCATAATGAGCTCTCTGACTCTTTATACATCTCAGTGACAATTAATGACTAAAAATGCGAAGAAACATGTCTTGGAGTAAATGATCCAACTCAAAACTAGGGCAGCCATATAGGTTTTTATTTGGTTAAAACTGAGTTTCCTGTCCTTTTTCTGGACTTGTAGGTAATCACCAAACCTTCTTACTCTGCCCCCCTTGATATGGTCTCAACAAAGCCTAATGAGTACTTTGGTCAAAACTGTCGAAAGGAGATGTTTTGCCTTTGGTCTTGAGCAGCATGGATAAAAACTGTTATCCTCCCATAGGAGCTAGCAGAAGGGATGTCGTAGTTTCTCTGCATGTTGCCAATAAATTCATGACCAAACAGTTTAAGGGGAAATAAGAGGTTTTATTTTCTCTTGCAATTCTTGGTAACAAGCTCTTACCCAGAGTTAGGAGAGTTCATAACAGCACCAGGGGCCAAGGGAACTGGCCACACAAGATGCATAGGACTGTTGAGAAAAGCAAACCTCACTTGCCAGACCAGTATGTCTGGCCAAGTATACCAAAGAACGCGAACTTCCTAACCAGATCCTTCCATCTTATTCACCTTCCCAGAGTCTCCCCGCCAATTAGACAATCTCCTGAAATTCTGCTCAGGGTTTAACTCAATTGCTGCTTCTTCACAACTGTGCCCAGAGCTCCAGGCTTCACTTGACACCTGTATCTAACTCTGACAAGGGGCTAAAAGCTCCTAATTTTAGCTTCAAGGCAGGCATCAGTAGAGACACAATGGACTGTGAGTCTTTACAGCAGGCATGCAGATAAAGCTAATTTATCCTTTCCTCAGAAGGCGGGACAACAAAAGCTTCATGCCTTAAATCCTTCCACCTCACTCAGGCCATCTGTAAGACTGTGTCTTTCAGCAGCAGCTTCAGGTGAAAGATGTCACCAGCAAAACATGGGACACATTATTTGTCTCAGCAGGAGCTGTGTAATGTGATACTAATGGTATCCGCTACTGAAGTGTCCAATCCCTTCAAGCCTGCCCCTTTATGTTCGTATTTCTTATACTTTCTCTAATTGTCCTGATGGGAACTGAACCCAAAGCCTTGTGAACAGGGTTTACACCCACTCCTTCAGGCTCTGATCCTTCTCAGGAAGAAGGAAGGGTAGAGAGGGATGGGTAGAGAGTCGCCCAACTAGAAAAGCTGCTGAAGGGCTGTTGTGGTTTGAATGTGAACTGTCCCCCACAGTCTTTTATGTTTCAATACTTGATTCCTAGCTAGTCACACTGTTTGGGAGCTGAGGGTTTATACTGGAGGAGGGCCTGGAGGTTTGCTGGGCTCCTACCCCTCCCCCCATGCTGATGTCGCTGGCCTCATGCTCCTGCCACCATGCCTTCCATGCTGTGATGTGTGGGGAACGTGGCCGCAGGAGCCTTTTGCTAAGGTCTCGCTGCCATCTCACCCAAGATGCCCCACAGAGATCGACCTTCTATGCTTGCTTTCCAACCTGAGGTGGTTAAGGCTGGTAAGAAACAGTACCTCCTGGTGAAAGTCACCCTAAACCTGAATTAATACAGGCTTTCTCTTTACTCAGCCTCGCCCAACTCTAACCTAAAGAGGCGGGTAGGACACGTGAGCATCACAGGAGAGTTGAGGGCTTCAGGGACTGGGAGGGATCCCAAGCAGGTGCAGTGCAGCAGATAGCAGGACTTACCCATCTCTTCTCTCTCCTTGCTTTTCTCTCCCCTCTCATTCTTTCTCTTTTCCTTTCCCTTTCCCTCCCTTTTCTCTTCCATCTTTCCTTCCCCCTTTCCATCCCTTCCTTTCCCTCATCTACCTACTCACCTTCTTTCCCCATCATTTGTCCCAAATCAACTCTACTCTCTCTCTCTCTCTCTCTCTCTCTCAGTTGGATCATAAGTCTTGATTCTATAGCAGCTACACTGGGATCTAGGCCTTGCTGCTTTGCTGGATTGTTGATGTCAGTTGACTTATAAAGCCTTTAAGTGCCTCCACATCTATACCAGTTACTCTTCTCTGTTGCTGTGAAATACCACTTAAAGTCAAGCCATTTAAGGGAGAAAGGGAGATTTATTCAGCTTATAGTTCTAGAAGAGAGATACAGTCCTTCATGGCGGACAAGGCATGGCTGGCTGGCAAGGTTGGAAACAACTTAAGTTACATCCATTTAGGAGACTTCCAGCTGCAAAACTAACAATAGCAAGAGCAGATACCTCCAGGAAGTAGGGTGGGTGGGTGGGGATTTAGACAGTAGAATTGTGCCCTTGACAGGGATCTGGGGCTTTTACCTTTTCCTCTTCCTCTCTTGCTTTCTCATTCTGGTCATGAGATGATGCTGTGATCAGGCACAAGGGCTCCATAACAATGGGTCATGGAGTGAAAACTTGACATTATCAGTCCAAAGCATTTTTTTTTTCATAAGCTGATCACCTCAGGTATTTGCTTCAGTGATGGAAAGCTGACTGACACAGTGCTGTGGCTTAGTATGTATTTGTAATGCATGTAGTAGCTGCGAAGTGACTAGGTGCAAAGGAACTGAAGGAGAACCAAGGGGCTCTAGGCTATGTGTCAGGAGGACCTACATGGTTCTCTAAGAGACTTTATTAGGACAACTCAGCACACGAAGTCTGTGCAGAGTTCATACAGGATGTAACATAGAAACAAAGCAGAACATTTAAGAATTTCTTATCACTACAGTCAGGAGACAATTGGACTTGCTCAAGGTTATCAAAACACGCAGCAGACTTTCTCAGAAGCACAGACAAACAGGGAGGAGGCCAGTCTTCAACTGGTTCTCAGTGTTTTGGGAGCAGGTGCAGACATTCCATCCCTGGAGCCCCTGGGCAGACAAGGAAGTCTGTTAACTATGTGATAAGATGCATTATCCTTAAGAAGCAATAGGGAAGTTACAAATGTGCGTGGCATTGCGATAATTATACATCACTCTCACTTGGTTATCTCCACATCTATTTCAGTGAAAAGGTACTGTTGTTGACAGCTCATGTGGTTACAGGTCTCTTGCAGGTTGATGGTCCTACCAGAGCCCCATTCTTCATTTGAACATTCCCAGAACCCTCCTGGTCTCTGCCATTATTACATGCTACTCTGGATGTCACAACAGAGTCTTTCAGAGGCTGAGTGAGGCTGCAAGGTTACCTCTGAATTTCAAAGTTCCTAAAAATAAGAAAAATGCTTTAATCAGGTTTTTAAAAAAATGTAGTGCTTCTTAAAGGTCGATAGTAAACAAATTCACACTAGCAAATATTTCTTTAAAAGTGAAAAATAAAAAATGCAGTGCCTTCAGAAACAATAGACCTAAGGGCAAAAGCTCAGGCTGTTTCCAGCACAGCCCATTCCGAGATTCCTGCCTTCCCCACCCTTCCCAGGATCTTACCCAAAGCCCTGGGGTCAAAGGCTGCATGAGAAGCAAGGAAGCATGGCTGAGCTCTGGCCTTGGACTTACCAGTTTTCTGCAAGGCTGGTTTTGGGAGCATAAATCATAAAAATGACCAAAAGAGATTTGTCAAGAAAATAAATGCTAATTGTCATATCATAAATATTAACATTCCAAGTTTCTAGAAATATTATTGCCATTTCTTAAAACAGCAGGTTATTATTTTATATTCTAAGAAGATCTCTAAAAATTTTTGAACTGTGCTATCATTTTATTCTTGGGTACCAAAGCAACAATCATACCACATTTCTTCTCTTTCTTTCCAAATGAAGATGTAGAATAGAATTCAGTAATCACTTACAAGACAAATTCTATATGTCTAGTCCTGTGCTTGGGGTTATAGTACCATTGGTTGCGTTAACAATAGCAATAGCATTTACAACAGCCACTTACTGAGTATGTATCCTGTACCAGGGCTGCCTTGTCCAGATATTATTTTTGTGCAACAACTCTATGAGATCTCTTTGTAAGATTGCTATTTCATGGGTGAGACTGGAAAAATTATACTGAGTGAAATAATCCAGACCCAGAAATGCAGTGTGTATTCTCTCTTGTATGTGGATCTACTCTACATCTACTCTTTAATTTTGCATGTTTCACTTGGGGTTCCTGTGGTCATTAGGAAACTAGAAAAGGTAAGTTGTGGAAGGCAGTTAAAATGAGGAGAAAGAGTAAAACAAAGGTAATATTGAAGTGGAGAGGGGGAACACTGGAATGGAAAGGTTTAAGTGGGAGGGGGCGGTTAGGAGAGGAGTGCAGACTAGGAATGGAGGTTAATAAAAATGAAAGATGCATGGGAAAATTACATGGAAACCTGCTGTCTGATAACCAAATTAAAAATTAGAAAACAGAGTTTGAAGAGAGATACTCTGCAAGGCTAGATAATGTTGCTCCTGGAAAGCAGTGGGATAGAAAACCAAAATGTTAGTGATGACAGGTGAGGGATATCTCTATAGGAGTTGTTTGTCAGAAGGCCTCAGAGACCCTGAAAACAACACAGGCTCCTGCTTTTCCACTGATTTCTCAGCAGAACTAGATGATAAGACCCTATTAGTGAAGATACCACACACTTGCAACATACACAGCAATTGAACTGGAATGAACTCTAAGCTTCCTCCCTGAAGGCTGGCTTTTAAAGTGCCAGATGGTGCTATGCAGGCAGTTAGAGGAAAAAAGGGACTAATGGTTGCCCTCAGCCATGAACCCTCCAAACAATAATACCAACCCGCCATGCAAAATGTGCACACCCATGGCATGAATGTTAAGGGACAACCAACTGCTTTCTGATTGGATTTGAGGCTCACTCCACAGGGGAAAATCCATGTCTGATACTGTGAAGTCAACACCTAACCAGTAGATGTTGTCTAGACAAAAATCTATTCAATAAAAAGTATCTCTGATGAATGCCAAGCACGGCACTGATTTATGAGTATAAGCATGAATAGTGAGAAGGCCGTTTGAGAACATGACCAATAGGAAAATAATACTTTTAGGTCCTACACTAGGGCCAGTGACCTCCCCATTCACAGGCTCTTGACCAGGAATACAGAAACAGGCATGCATTCCCTCCCATGTGGTTGACTTCAAGTTCAGTTAGGAAGTTGTTGGTTACTCTTATAATAGTCATGCATCTATTGTGCCCACAGGGACTTCTGTCCTGCCATGTTATTATTTTAGCTTATAGGATTCGTAGCGGAATGAAGTGTTGATACTTTCTCTTCTCCAGCACTTTGCATAACACTTCTTAGCACCATGAAAGCTAGCCAGTAGGGAGAAAGGTTCCAATTTGATTTTTCCATGTTCTGTGACCAATTATTCTATCTTTGAAAGAGGGTAGTCATTTCATATAAAGCGGAAATATTTTTAATCATACATTCATATAGGCTTCTACTTTCTACTTTTATGAAAATTTTAACCTATACACAGAAGATACACCTTGATAAATGAATGTAATAAACACCTAAATGTATTTGGCACCCAGAATAGAACCATATACTTTTATTTTTAGTTTCAGAAATGTTTCCCATTAATTAATTCATCTAATTAATTAATATTCACTGTGTATCTGTTCATAACATTTGTCCAGGCCCAAAGAATGCACAATAACAACAGGAACCCTGATGTAAACTATGGATTTTGGATGACAAAAAAGGATCTATATATATTTATTGACTATAACAAATGAAACACTCAGTAGCACATATGATAATGAGAGAGGCTATGCATATGACTAGACAGGGTGTGTCTAATACCTCTGGCCTTGGCTGAATTTTTCTGAAAACTAAAACCATTTTAAAAATAAAGTCTATTTAAAAAATGATCAAGAGTGGAAATCAGGAGAGAGACGCTAGCTCTAGCCTTGCCACTCTGAAAAATATCATTTAATCTTTTCTGAAAAATGAAGAAATTAAACTTGGTCTAATTACATGCCCCTTTTAACTTTTGATCCCCTGCAATAAAAATTATATGCAGGCACTTAAATTATCTCACAAAACATTTTGTGTCTGCCGAACCTACTTTATATTTAATTTCCCTCTGTGACTATGACAAGAAAAGTTAATCATATTATAATCATGCTGTAAGATCTTTCTACATTTGTTAATAGTAAGTAGTGCATAGACTTCAAACAAAATTATGAAAAAACCCAGAGCTTTCCCTTGTCCATTCCATCCTTTTCTCCCTCCTCTTCCCCACAATCTTTAGAGATCTTGGGACCATCACCCTCTTCTCCTTGAGATGAACCTACTTTCAGGAATGGATTGCTAGTACGGTCTTTCTGATGCTCTTTCCTGGTCCACGTGGAATCAATATAATCTCATGACATGCTAGCCTGCCCAGTTTTGGAAAGTGTTTGGGTTCTGAAATCGGTCCATGCTCATCTCCTTAGTGAGATTCTAAACTCCTTCTCAATCAGAAGCTTGGCTCACTCTGAGTCAAGATTGAGTTTTTTTCAAATGCAGTCCCTTCACATTTGGATTCACCATTGGTGACACCTGCCGCACTCTTTCTGGGGAGTGTGTGTATTCCTTATTATCAGGGATTCTCTATTTGCAAATTTACCTGCTCAATAAAATTTATTTGTAAGCCCCAAATTCACATTCATAGAACTTTGGGGATGTGCATTCAGTGTTTCTGATGCTTACGCTTCCAGATGAGGTCAAATAAGGCAACACTCTGCCTCTGTTGTTGGTTCTCAGATGATCGTAAGTGTCTTTCCTGCTATCTACTCAAGTGCCATCTTTTGTTGTTGTTGTTATTTTTGTTGGTGATTTCATGTTTCAAAGCTCTCAAGTATTGTGCCAAAGAGTTATCTGTGCCCCTCAGAGGAAAAAAGTCATGACATGAGTCATAGGGAAAACCTGCATGTTAGAAAAGCTTCCCTTAGGAAGGTTCAAAACCTGCCAACAATGAATTCAATGATAGGGAGTCAGCAATACATATGAAGTTGGGCTGTCTTCAATCAGCCCATGTGTTGATCTGTTGGTCACAAAGATAGGACCGGAGACTGGAAAAGAACCCAACCCTTATTTCCCCCAAATGAGTGGCTCAATGTCTACCTCATTCAATATTGGTAGAGACTTCTAGAATATGACTACCATAAAACAGGAGGATCAACTGCATATGCATTTTTTAATCAAGAGAAAAGGCTTAATTCTCTACAAAGACCCACTGAATATCACAGAAAAATAGCTTTATAAAGTGAAAAATGGAGGAGGGGAGGTCAGCGCCAGTCCTGAAATCACACCCTACCCAAAATCAATTATTTAGAACTTCAAAAACAGTTGTCAGAAAAATAGAGACAGAGCCACTTTCTAGCTTGTGATTTGACTGTCATAAACTGAAATAAAAAGCAATTCTTCTTAGTTCTTACACTCTATTAGAAGCACCACTAATAGATTATTGTTTTTTTCAAACAACTTACTTTAAGAGAAACAAAATAATTTCTTACCTAACCCTCAGGTCCCAAATATTCCCAACGCATATTTTTTATTAAATATTAAAATACAGATTAAGCATTAAAATGTAAATTGCACTAAAGCCCCACAGAACTCTTTAGAAGATTAAAATGGCGCAAAACGGCTCTTTACTACTCAGAAAATGCAAATAAAAAGGCTTCAAAATTTGCTACTAATCACTTCAATATGGGATCCATTAATTTTGCATGACACTTTTTCCTTCAAAGAAACCAGAAAAGTAAGAGAAACAACCTTAAAAGCAAAGAGTAGAAATAAAAAAAAATTATGGATGTAGCTATGCAGTGTATTGCTTTTGTAGGCTACTATAGGAAATCATCACAGCTTGATCTTTTTAAACCAACAGGAACGTATTCACTCAAGAGTTCTGCAGGCGAGAGGTTCAGAGTTACTTTTAAGATAGGGCCACTCTTTCTGGAGGGACAACATTCCTTACCTTTTTGCTGGAAGCTACACTACTTTCTCCTCTTCCGTGGGTGTGCGTAGTCTTCCTCTCCTTCCCTCTCTCTAAGGGGTCCTGTGATGGACTTTAGGGTGGGTCTGGCTAATTTATAAACATCTCCTAGCTCAAGACCTTTGCTGTAACCATATTTAGCATGTTCCTTTTGCCACATAACATTCATAGATTTCGCCATTAGGACATAGATGTCTTTTGGGAGGAAGGGAGCTTTATTTACTTATCATGTGTGGCAGGACCAATGTTGACTACATCTACATATCAGTGACCTATCATTATGAAAACCAAGGGAGATGCCTGTAAGAAAACTGGTCTTTGATCTTGGACTCCCTGTGGTCAATTAGGGTTTTCTTTTTTTTTTTTTAAGTAGTAAGTATCAGCACTGATATCTCTCTGGCACTTACCATGTCTCTTGTCCCCATGCTTGCTTGACTCCATAGAAACCTCAGAACATTCCCCATGAGACAGGGTCCCCAGCTTTGAATCCTGTGCTACTACTCTCTTGACACTGATTTAGTGTAAAATATGGATGCTTAATGGTCCTATCTCATGGGGAATGTTCTGAGGATTCTATGGAGTCAAGCATGGGGACTTAGGACAAGCGCACTTTGATCTCTGGAGAGGACCCCATAGACAAGCATGGGTGCCGCTGTTACGGACAGGCAGCAGACACCACCAAATACAAAAAATATAATCACTCATGAGCACAGGAACTGCCGATCCATTAAGGTTAGCTATACACACATGGCACCAAGGGCTGAGGAAGCCAAAGCTTCTGCCTGGCAGTGCCTTAAGCAGGGAAGGAGCAAGATAGAGCCCGGATATGCATATTACAGGGTGCCGGACTTGCTGCTAAAATTAGGTAAATGGGCTGTAAAGTGAATTTTTTTCCTGAGACCAAGTGGTCTCCTCAGTGTCCTGGAACATGCTATCTCCTTGTCTGTGTTCACACTCTTTTTTTAATCCATCCATATGTCTTCCTCTTCAGCTACCCATCATCACACACTGAGCAGCTGATACATGGGAGGAGACCCTGGGCTGGTGCTGTCCAGAGCAAGGCAATTCAACAAACTCTCTACCAGCAGGGGAGCCAAGCGGTGCGATGGCACTGTCCAACTTTTTCCGGTTATTCACTCATCCAGAAAATATTTTGGGATATCTGCTTTCTATCAGGCAACTAAGAAAGCAAGAAAAAGAATATTAAAGACATGTCATGCAACCTGAAGAAGAGAGTGATGTTTCTGGGAAGGATTCCAGACTTTGCCCTATCAGAAAGATGGAAAGGAATCTTCTAGACCCAATTAGAAGAGGATTTTCCAGGCAGTAGTGTGACTGTAAAGGTTGGATGTGAAGGACTAGGAGACAGCTGTGTGATGAACCTGCGCGTTAGGGCCTGAACTCAGGGGCTAAATGACAGGTGAAGAACTCCAAATTTATCCCAGATGTGAAAAGGAACTCTCAAACTCTTAAATTTTTAATAAAATGTATTTGCTTCTCAAGAAGTATCCAGACATATCACACAATACCTATCGATGGAATTTCAAAAAACACATTATTCAGTTTCTATTGTAATTTCGCAGTCCAGTGTTAGTGCTTTTTAAATTATATATAGATATTTTAAAATTATACATATATTTAAATTTTATTTATTTTAAATTACCTACACACATATGGAGAGCACTAGTTTTTTTAATTTTTTTTGCAAAAGTAACAAGGAAACTATTTAAAGCAAAGTAATGGAGAAAAATCAGATTAAACCATAAGAAAGCAGCGGGCCACATGAATGATTAAAGGTCCTGATTATTGTTTAGGACTTCCTTATATGGGGTTTCAGAGGAGAGTTTGGTTACTAGGAGCATAATTTGGTTGGTTTTCTATTTTTAACTGCTAGGCTTGGATTACTTAAGGTCTTTCTTGCTGCTTGTGTTTCTTCCCATAATACATCTGCGGTTACTCATAGAGCAGCAACATTTTTAAAGTTAAGTTGGTTGTATCTATTGTGAAATTCTTGGCTGTGATATTGTCCCATGGCTACATATGATGCTGCATGAGTGTAACAGGTAGAAGCTGTTATTAGTTCTTCAAATTACACGTGTATCTATGATTATTTCAGAAACAAAAGTGTTTTGTTAATGGTATGCACAAAAAGAAAAGTCTGCATAAAAAGAGGAAATGCCTATGCTGTAACATAATGCTTGGAACCTACTGGGAATTTTGAACAACCTATGAAAGCAACTCAACTTGTGGAGTGGTAGATGTGACCCATCAGCCTGTGCTAGTCTAGAATTTTACATTTCATTGCAAAGAGCCAGGTTTGGAGGCCGGGGAGATGGCCCAGTGGGTAAAGGGCCTGCCATGCAAGCAGGAAGACCCATGTTTGGATCCTCAGTGCCCATGTATAGCCCAGGAGTGGCAGTGGTTATGTGTAACTCCAGCAATGGGACCTGAGGGTGGGGAGGCAGGGCTTGCTGGAAAGTCATTCTAGTTGAACCAATAAACTCCAGGTTCAGTGAGCGATACTATCATAATAAATATGGTAGATTCAGAGTCTCACCTGCACCCCCATCCCCCACCGCCACTCCACAATAATACAGACTCTTACATTTCTACCTGGTTGCCAACCAGAATTAATTGATAAGACCCTATGACCAAAGACAATGCACAAAATACAGAAAAATCAAACTGGAACTGAGCTGGGAAACTTCCTCGCTGGCCAACTTTCATAGTGCCAGAAGGTGGGGTGTGGGCTGCTAGGAAAGCAAAGGCATCTTACCCAGCAGTGAACTCTAAACTACAATGTTGACATGCCTAGCAAGATATAACCAATAGTGGCACAGCTGCTATTGGGGGTACCCAAGTGTTTGCTGCCTGGCGAATCTTAATCAGAAAAGTGTCTCTTTATAGTGACTGGAGATCATGCAAAGACCCGTGTCTCTACAAGATGCTGTGAATAAGTGACAGTCGAGGGCTCAGTCATCAGAGTAGCATTTATACTCTCAGGAAGGGAGAGTAAAAAGAATGTAAGAGTCAGAAAATGGGAGAAAAGGCCATGGTGCGCCATTTTCTCACCATGACATGGCCATGCCAATCATGAGCTCACAAGAGCTGTGGTTACTGACTCTGGGCCTACACAGAACTGGCCTAGCCAGCCTTGTCAAGCATGGATGGGAGACAAACCCAGGGGGATTTGCCAGTTACTGAACAATTAGCAATCGATTCTGGGAGGTGGAGTGGCAAACTATCCAGCTGTGTTCTCACTAGTGAGCTCACTAGGCTCCAGAGAAGCTTATGGTCACACAGATAGTCCTGGCTAAATCCAGTGGCTCCAGATTTGCTTAAGATAGTGGTACAGGAAAGACAAATGGACAGACACAGATAACCAAGAAACTCCAGCAAAGGAGGAAAAAGTTCATGGTGGCAATAAGGGTGGCTTCTGGACAGTTGAGATGGGAGGTTCAGATCCCATGCCCCCTGCACTAATGAACGGACCCATGTCTTTGTCACTGCCCATTATAGAATGTCATATCAACCTGCAGGAACAGCACTGTTTCTAGAGAATGTTCCTTGGATACTTGTGAACACACAGCAACACAGCATGGTAGAAAAGAAAACCACTGTTATGAAACATGATATATTCTCATATTCAATTCATAAGACAAACCACCTAATCACAATGTGGAGTGAGTTCCCCGAAAGGTCTTTAAATGTGAGAATGACATGTTTCAGTCATCATGGGAAATTCCTCTGGCCATGGCATTTACTAGATGTAGCAAAGATAGAAGGAGAGACAAGAAGTGTCTAAGACAACAACAGTGGTAAAGAGGATGGATTCTACAGTTATTAAGGGAAAAAGTGACTATATAACCAATCCAACTAGAGATCTGTAGTCGAGCTAGATTTCTGAATGTGTTAGGGTCAAATTCAGCCATGCAAAAGAAACCTCAAAATAACAGTGGCTTAAACAGGGTATTTATATGTCACTCTTATAAAAAGGAGTTCAGAAATAGAAGTCCAAATGTGGCGTGGCAATTCCAGGGTCATTGGGGACAGAGTCTCTGCTTCAATCCTCACCTACCTCACTGGTACATAGCTTCTCTCCTTAGTGTTCCTACGTAGCCAGAATGACTGCCAGAACTCTGCTCTCATACTCATATTACAAGCAGCATAAATGTGGATGGAAGAAAAAAGGAGAAAGCTAAGTCAGTAACTTACAAAAAGCTTTTCCAGAACTCTCACATAGCAGTGTTGTTTATACCTCACTGGCAAAGCACAATGGCCTCAACCAACTAAAAAGAAATGTGAGAATATAAGAGTTTCTTTTTCATGCGCACACACAAATGCATGTACAGATGTATGCACTTGCGGAGGTCCAAGGGTGACATCAGGAAACATTCTGGATTGCTCTCCCTCCTTATTGCTTTGCTCTGGGGTTTCCCAGTCTCCGCCTTCCAGACTGGAGTTACAGGCCACTGTTATATCTGGCGTTTTCTTTTTTTTTCTTTCTTTCTTTTTTTTTTTTTAGGTGTAGAATTCTTTTTTTTTTTTTTAATTTCCACTCATACAAACTTAACAGGTACACCGGTCACCCCCCTCCCTCCAACCCCTATCCCCCTGTGCCCCCCTCCCCTCCCTGTTCCCTCCCTATCCCTTAGTGCCTTCCCCTCCCATCCCCGGAGCATCCTTTAATGTGCATGCCAAACTCTCCTCTGGATCCTCCTCTCTGATGAGGTGCAAGGACCCAGTGGCATTTCCTAGAACCCTTTCCTGTGTTCCTCTTAAGCATAGGAACACTACTGTGGCTGTCAATCCCTTGCCTCCCAAGATCCTAATGCTTTTAGCAAATGCTAGACTTTGTGAGGTCAATAGTGTGTTGGACATTGCACAGGGCATGTAAAGTCCAAATATGATTGCTTCGGCCCTAACTTGTGTGGAGTATCTTGCATATCATTGCTCCTCCCATCCTTATGCTCTTACAATCTTACCGCCCCCTCTTCCGCAAATTTCCCTGAGCTTCAGGATGGGGAAAGATTAGGCTGGACTAGTTCCAGGTGATTGATATAGAGTCTCTGATGTTCTGGATTATGGTTTGTTGCTTTTCTTTTTCAGTTTTGCTGCTCCTGCAATGCCCTTGGCTCCACCCTGATGGGTATTGGATGTCACCCCCGGCCAGAGATAAAAACCTGTTAAATTAGTGTCTTGTTATAAGAGTATATTCAAAGGTAGATGTATATCTGGCATTTTCATGTGGAATCTGGGGTCTGAACTCAGGACTTTTTGCTTCAAGGCAAAGAAAGAGTTTAACCCCTGGGCCATCTCCCCAGCCTATAAGTGAATATTTAAGGCCTACCTCCTCCATCCCCAAATCTGGAATGGACATCTGATGGATTGTCAGCAGTATCTGTCAGGACCATCATGACAGGTGAGGATATATTCCTGAATTAGGGCTGTCGTGGATAGAGTGGTATGTCACCCCTCAGTGAATAACCTGTAGCTTGGCTTGAGGAAAAGCTCTTGGCAGACAGTCTATGTGTCAGTCATCTCAGGGACTGACTGGCCTCTGCTCAGGGAGTAGGGGCAGCCTCCCTCAGCGTCCATTTATGCAAGGACACTATCCAGAGTGGGCTGTCTGTCATGGTCCTCTGAAGAGAACTTGTTCTGGCTCCAGAGCTTTCCATGGAGTTATCCAAGGCAGCTTCTGGACCTCACTGTACCTTGCCTGTCTGCTTTGCCTACTCCTGTCTCTTTCTCCCTTCCACACAACTTATTCTCTGCATGGGTGCATTCATTTGTCTACTTCTTAGACACCCCATCAAGGACAAAGAGAAGGGCACTTCCCTCTGGGGCCATGTAGCCAAATTCCCATAAAGAAAGGACACATTCCTATTTACTGAAAATGGAAAAAGCCTGTCTGCACATGGCTGTTGCTTTGTCTGCCATTGGCCTCTTCTGGCTGTCGCCTGCGTGACTACTGCAAACTCGCTATGCCCTGCCATGTGTTATGCTCCATCTGTTGGAGGTTTGCAAACCAGACGCCGCTCACACTTGTTAAGTAAAACTGTGTAAAGAAAAGGAAACCAAAGCTGGCTGGGAGCAGTGTCTTCCTGGATGGTCCTGAGTGCCCAGGTGCAGCGCTTCTGCCACGTCCAGCTTTGCTTAGGGACCTTCGCTTCTTCCTAGGCCCTTGGCCAGGCTTCAGAAAGGTGAGACATGACTCTGTGCAGTAAGGTGGGAAGAGAAAAAAGCTCTTTGAATTTGGTGGTATTTTCTGTTTAATTCAGAAGCGCGCCCCTATTCTCCATGGAACCCACACCCAGGACGGCCTCTCTGCAGACACCCTACTTGGACAGTATCCATCCATCAGGATGGATAGAAGCCTTGTGGGGTTCTAGTTGTGTGCAAGGGGTGTGCATAACTAAGTTAGGGAGCAGCTGAAGGGGGCAGAGGAGCCTGGGCTCTCCCACAGCCCTGCCTCCAAGCCAGGTCCCTTCCATCTGTAGACCTGAGGCTCAGTCTGAAGCTGAGTGTGGGGTAGCTTATCATGACTCATAGCTGATAGTATTTATAAAGTACCTATGAATATACCCATGTGGAAAAAAGAGAGATGTGTCATAAGAAAAGGGAACTTTTACATTTCTTTGGGGAATTTAGACTCTATGTCAGCAAGTAGCAGGCATTCATGGCACAAGTTTGCATGTTTTTTTCCAGAAGTCTTGCACAGAAATGTCGCTTATAGTTCATTAGCTAAAGCACAATAACCATATCAACTAAAAAGGAAGGCAAGAAAATAAGAATTTTTTTTATTTGCTGTCTACTCACTTTTGAGACTGTTCTGGTCACCCATCTCTCTGTCTTGTCTCATATGTCTCTGTCAACAGTTGACATTGAAGTCTTTACTCCTCTGTATTTTTTAAAATGTTTTTTTGTGACAGCCCTTGTCCCCATGCAAAGCACTTTTCGGATGTGAGCAGTCCATAGTATCTGATTTCTTTTAGGGAAAACTGAAAACGTCTGTGTGATGTGAGATGAGAGTGTGATGTCAACTTGACAATTGCAGGATGAGCTTTGAGTGTGTCAGTAAAGTAAGATAATAAGCAAACCTGTAGCAGTTGGTCTAAAGATCCAACCCATGATTGGACCATTTCCTGGCAGGTGGGCAAGATGGAAGGCGTTAGTTCAGGAAGTTGTCATTCTTCACCACACTTGGGCAGCTTTGTTATCTGGCAACTGAGGTCTGCTCCGCTCTCAGTAATCTGTTGGAGTCCTCATTTTCTGTGTTGGTATGAATTCTTCTGCCAAGTTGGACTAATAACTGTAAATGTACAATCATAAGCCAAAATAAAGCTCTCTTGTTCTCATAAACCAATTTGTCCATGCAGGCAAACTACAGCAATCTGTAACTAGATATTTTTGGACTGCAGAATGGACCCAGTTTCCCACACGATAAGCACAAGTGACACCACTGAACTATACCTGCCACCACTCTAAATGTATGTACTCAGATTTTTATTCATCTTTGGATCTTTCATGCCTGTTGCCTGTAATATTGTAGATCCTTGTGCTCTTCAGTGAACCTGCAAATGTGAGCTTGAGAAGTTTAAGAGAAGAAGGTGAATCTAATGATTACTCAACAGATGTGATTCAAAAAATGAATGATCACTCATGTTAGGACGGTGACACTCAGTCCTGGCTGCATGTTGGAGTCACCTGTGGGAGGATGGGAGAGGCAGAGCTAAAACATCCCAAACCACAGGCTGCACTCAGAATTATTAAATCAGATCCAAGCATTCTTGCCTGTTTAGGATCCCTCTGGAGATCTTTATGTGTAGCCAGGGCAGACAACCAGAAGACACCAGGATCTGGAAGGGATTCATACAGGAAGTGGTTCATGTGAACACCTTTTGCAAATGAGCATAGTTTTGGCTTGGAGAAATGAGCAAGGTGATTAGCAAGGCCTGACTCTCTTCCCATTCGGCCACAGCCCCACCTGTCTCCTCTACCTGTTGCAGACACTTGATGGGGACTAAAAGGAATGCCTGAACAGTTAAATGAGTTTTTTTTTTTTTTTATTCCCTTCAGTGTCCTGTGAGAGGCTAGACCCCAATGTCGTCTGAAGAGCTCGGTTGGAGATCTGAACAAAGTGATTCCCAAGAGAGTTGACCTCAGGGACTGTCCATACTTAGGAAATGTCTGCATCATCTGGGAAGCTAGGTTTCATCTCATGGCTGCAAATATGGACGGAAGCAGAAAAGCATAAAGGCTGGGTTCCAGAGGAAGTCCTTGGGACCCCAACCACAAAGCCATTGACCACACAAGGAGTAAATGCAATAAGATGATACCTAAGAGAAGAACAGGTAGAGATAGAAATGTAAAACAAATAACTAAAAACAATTATAAAGTAGAGAAAAAGGAAAAATATTAGTATTATCAGGAGGAGCTACACCAAAAATGAAGCTAAGGAGATTTAAGGAAAAAGTGCTTGAAAGATGTTTTGTGACTTAAACAGATATGGTTTTCAAGTGAAAGCAAATTGAATTCAATGAAGAGTAGGCTAGTCAGTATTGAGATTCAGTTGAGGATGTCAGGGGTCAAGTGGAAGAAACCACTCAAATCTCAGAGTATAATTCTCGACATAGATGGAACGGGTAGAGACAAAGAAATTACAATGCAAGAATATTTCCTTCAGATAAACATCAGTGTATTAGAAAACTGGACTAAAGCCTAGAGTGGATTGAAGAGGCAAGATGCACACTAAGCATAGCTCCATAAAAATTAAATTATTAAAGGAAAAATCATCCATCTTCGAGGTTCACAGATAAAAAGGATTGTTAAATTGACACTCGACTCTGCTATACTGTAAGCAAGTAGCATAAAATTTATGGACTTTTGATAAAAAAATGTAGGATAGTCAGATTCTTATGCTAGCCCTGTGGCATCCTGAACCACTGTGAGAAGGAAGATTTTTGGGATATATAGTAATTCAGACAATATATTATTCCCATTTCTTATTTAGACCAAATACTGAAGAGGAGATTGTAATCAAACAATGATTTTATCTAAACATAGAACTGATGATCTGACAATAAGAACAATATGGGGAAGAGAGAGCCTTGATGCTTGGCACTTACACAAATAGGAGTAATGTCTAAATCCATAAAGACTAGACAGAGAGTGCAGAAATTCAGGTCTAAATTAAGACCCTTGAAATACCAAGAAAGGCTCCAAGGAAATCCTAATAGTTATCTAGAATCTAAACTTCTTCTGGACCAGGAAAAATCTAGAAAGAGGAGAAAGAAGGGGAAGTGAAAGAGGATCCATTACCTCTTCTCTGGAGATGGAGAGGATAGTGAGGATGACGCATTATGAGTGTGTATTGGGGGATTAATAAACACCCAAGTTGGATGAACTTTGATGAAAATAAAAACATAAGCAGCAATGTAAAGGAATTAAAAAACTTGATCTTCAAAAGTTCAACTCAACTGATAAAACTCCCCTGAAATCTAATTAAAGAAAACAGTAATAAATAGGTAAGGCTGGAAATGAAAAAAGCCATAGTCACAGAGAGGAAAGAGATTGAAATAATCATAAGAATTCATTATATGCCAACTCCATGAAAATGAAGTTGGATATCTAAAGGAAATTGTCAAATTTAATCCAAGAAATGAAAATCTGAATGACTAATTATGGTTGAGGAGAAGGGAAAATTTATTAAAGATCTACCATTGAAAAGGGTATCTGGATAGATGGTTCCACAGCTCAACTTTCGTATCTTCAAATGATAGATAATATCAGTGTTAATTAACTTATTCTAACCAAAGGAAAAATATGAAAGCTTCTCAATTTATGAAGCAAGCACAATTTTAATGCTAAAGCTTAATAAAAAGTGCAAAAAAGAGAAAACTATGGGTCAAACTTACTTGTAGGTTTCAAGGCAAAAATATAAAATAAAATATAAGAAGAAAGAGTCTTGTGATAAAAGAATAGCAAGGTGCAAAAATGCTGACTTTATTCTGTTACAAGCTCATACAGAGGGTCAGAGAGATAGCTCAGGGGTTAAGCCTTTGCCTAGCAAGCAGAAGGTCCTGAGTTTGGATCCTGGATCCTGGATCCTACCTAAAAAAGCCAGGTGGAAATGATGGTTGCCTGTACTTCCTCTTCTGGATGATGAACCTGGGACACTCTAGGGCAAAGCAAATAGGAGGTGGAAGCAATCCAGGGTGATTCCCAAAGATACCCTTGGGCCTCCACAGGCACTCACAGTGCCCTTTGATCCGCATAGACACACAGACACATGTAAATAAATAAATGAATAAATAAGTGTTTTTTTAAAAAGCTCACATCAGGAAATTTTACCAACATATATACATTTTAATCAGTAAAGGCGAAAGCAGTGTTATCCTATTAAAAGCACTTGATAAAATTCAATAATCATTACAATTAAAGTTTATGAAAAATTAGAATGCATTGAATATTATTGGCTATAGTATAATCCTCCAAAATCAATACCACATGTAGTAAATATCATTGTAATTAAAAAAATTCCCAAAGCATTTAAGTTAAAAACTAGATAGGAATGATCTTATCATTCAGTGTTTCCATTTCCTTAGAGATTTAAACATTCAAGCAGATATAATAACATAAAAAATTAAATGATTGGTATAAACAGTGGAGGAATACATAAAGTATTGAGCATTTATTTTTTTCTTGCAATTCTATGATTTATGACTGCTATTGCCATTGCTATTTAGCACTCTATTGGAACTTTACAAAAATACAAGAATACAAAATTAATTGCCATAAATATTTGGCAGTGTTTTATTTCTCTGCTGGCATGATTTTACTCATAGAAAACTGAATGAACACTTAATTTCTTAAAGCGCTTGAACAAAGGTTATACAATTTACAGAGAAAGAAGTATGCATGAAAATTTATCATTTCTCTCTACTACATATTTATCTCAAGGTAGAAATGAGGAAAGAGTCAATTTTTCAATTGGTTTTAATGACAAGTCTATAAAATATTGAATGGTAAATATTAAAAAGATATATAAGACCATGTTTTCAAACTTGGAATTTGACAAGATTGGGTACATTCAAGATGTGTGGCCAAAGATGCAATGTGAAATCTGAGCACACAAGTTTTTGAAAGGAATTGATATAAAAATTCATTCTCACAAAAGATACAAATGTAATATAACCCCAATCATAGCCCAAGTGGGCTTGTTAATTACTAGTAAATTTTATATTGAAGTGTAAGACACATACAGAAAAGTGCAAATTTATAGTAAACTGATATAATCAGAACTCTTACAAATAGAACACAAGCAATACCTCCAGTATCTGTAAGTTCCCTTGTGTCATCACCCAATCTCTGACTCGACCATGAGTTACAAGTCTCTGAACTTGCAACCATGGGTTTGTCTTTTGTCTCCTACAGTTTTTCTTTTTAACTGGATAAATCATGCTTAAAACTTTACATAGAGGAATAAGTGGAGAGAAAGTGAGAGAGAGAGAGAGACACAGAGAGAGAGAGAGAGAGAGAGAGAGAGAGAGAGAGAGAGAGAGAGAGAAGCTTAAGTGAGGTATCACATATCATAGCAGTACAAAAGTCAATGATGTTAAATCATTGTATGTCAGTTTAGGAACACATTGGTCAGTGTGTGGAGTGGAATAAAACCTTTTAAAAAATAGATTCCAGCATAAGGATGTGAGCTCTTTGGAAATAGCAAAGTTCCAGGTCAACAGAGAAGGAATGGATCATATAAGAAATGATACTAGCTAATATGTTAATCTCTAGAAGAACAAGTTGAATCTCATTTTATGCCATATGTAAGATGAGATTCCAGCCCATGTTTTTTGGTGTTTATATAAAATAAAGCAGTAAACATCTCAGAAGGAAATCTAGACAGCTAAGTGGTTTGCATGAACTTCCTTAGTATAGAAAAATCTAGAACCCCTGGAAAAAAGCTGTATTTTATTTAAGTGATAATAGACATGCAATAGATTGCATAGGAGGCAGTTGAACAGAAGAGTCCCTACTTCAAATTAACAAGGAAATCTCAGTTAGAAAAATGTGTAATTCATAGCAAAGAGTTGAAGAGATACCCAGGCTCACCATCACCAGAAGCTGCAAGTTGAGCTTCCAATGAGATATGGCTTTAAGACTATTGGAATGGAAAACATCAAAACTAGAAGGTAGCAACGGTCACTATGTGGAGTGTAGATAAGAGTACTCTTTGTATTTTGCTGCTGAAATATACGCCCACCTTTTCAAAAGCCACCTGGTAGTACATGTTCTAAAATGCATGTGCTTTTCGCTCCTGGAGTCCACGTGCTATTAGTAAAAGCATCAGTGTCCAAGATAGAAGCACAAAATTTCCCAGAGGAAAGACTCACTGTTACAGGAAGAGTTGGGTAAGCCAGAACAGGAGACTGAAAAGGTTTTCCAGAAGATATCTTTCAGTGAAAATTTGTGAGGGAGATTACATGATCCAAATTTTCCAAAGTAAGCAAAATCCCTGAATACATGAATATATGTATATTTGTGTGTGTGCATGTGTATGTGTATATATATACATATAATATATATACACATGTACAAAAATACACACATGAATTGAATATCTTTTAGTCTAACATTCAGGGGTCCAATCTTTCTTTCTCAGGGTTTTACACTGGAGCTATGGAAATATTTTGGGATGAAACAGAAAAAAGGAGGTTATTTGTACAAGCCATGAATGAAAAACAAGTCCCAGAACTACTTGTGTTACAGGAGTCTCACCCTAGTACATTCTCCTGACATAGTGACCCTTTCTCTCCCAGTCTGAGACTCGTATCCATCTTACTCTCTAATCTCCAAATGCTTCTGAAGGCCCAGTATGTAAGTCCTATCTCTGTGCTTGTTTTGACACCTCGTCTCAGAACCTCAGGTAACAGGCTGCCAGACACATCTGGGCAAGGAAAGAGGGAGGCAGGGGTGGAGGCAGAACCCCACATGCTCTCCTTTACCAGGTATTGGGAATGGGTGGGGTAAAGGCTGACTTTACTCATCAGTGAGTTTGCCTTTTTGCATCTGTCAGCCTAAGGTAATATGGGGAATGGCCAACTCCTGCAGCCGTTTCTCCCACAACCTGACCTGCCAGACTCACTTGCCACAACAGTTGCTCTTGGCCCCCTTCGAAGCCAAGTCCCTATGGTGGAAGCCCCCAAATGAATGAGGACAAGACACCCAGAGCCAAATTCTCTTCCAGCCCTGGCCCTGTGCACTCTCGGGGAGCCCCAGGGGACTGGAAAGCAGCTCGCCTGGCAATACGCAGTCTGGGAGAACAGGTGGTTTTGTTTATTTTTCTCCATTTGATTTACAAAAGTGTACCCTTTACTGAAACAGCCTTGAGGCACAAGCAAGTGCAGGCACAATGAGATGACATTTAATTAAAACCCAGAAATGCAAGCAGCAGGCATCTCGAGGGAGCAGAGAGATTACCACCGAATAAATGTTCCCCAGGTCACTGCCATTCAGCTGCACAGCAAAGGAGGGGACAGGGATGCGGAAACAGAAGTGTCACCTGCCTAGTCTTCCCTGTTGTCTACTGGAGCAGCAAGGCCAATGAAGGTCACATACCCAGCCCACAATGTACAGCACAGTCTCTGAACACCAGTACCTGACCGCTCTACACCCTTCCTTCAGTGTGCCTATCCATGAAAGTAGTCTTCCTCCTTGCCCAGGGTTGCCAAATATGATACACAATGCCAGCAAAATTAGATTTGTAAATGCACAAACAGTTCTTCGAGCCTGTCTCATAGAATACTTGCATCTCCATCTGAGGAATCTGGTAGTGCCACGCCTTCCAAGCTTCAGCTGGAGGTTACTACTTGGGCTTCAGAAAGGTGGGGGTTTTTGTTAGGGATTAAGCTGCTTGCATCACCAGCATCTCAGAGAAGTCCTGGAAGTTATTGTGTGGCTCTGAAAAACAGACTTTTTATCTTCTTTGTTTTTAGAGCTGGTTTGACTTGGATTAGAATCCTGGTTCTGCCACTGCCCAACTGTGAGGAACCTGCACTGGATCACAAGCACTGTCCTGGCTTGCCTTTGCCCATCTCTTGGGCAAGGTTAGTTAGAGTACTAGGACTGGTTTTCACGGAAGCTCAGTTCACCAGGGGTACAAGCTAGAAGTGGTCTCTTTCCCTACAACTGCTCAACATGGTATTTATGTCAAATCCATAGCTTCCCCAGGGATACATTAGCCAGATAGCACTCACCTCCGCTAAGCAGTTACTTTGGCTCTTTACAACTGTGACTTCATGTTCAAGTTTTAGTCTTCTACTCAGTTCAGATACTTAGGATTTTTTTCTCCTCAATTAGGTTTGCCAGACAAAACCCTCAAATCCCCAGCAAACTTACAGTTTTAGAGAAACACATAATTTTGATTCAAGTATGTATCATGTGATCCTTTTATTCCTGTCACATGATAAAATCTGGTCATTCTACCTCCCACTGAGTCTGGGAGACTTTCGGGTTTTAGAGACTTTGCCCTCAGTCTGGATTGACCGTGAAAAATTTCAGTGTGTGGGTTCCATTCTAAGCCATTCAAATCTGAGTTCCTGGGCATATCAAGAGCTTTGTAGAACTCCTCCTGGTGACTAACTGCTGGGGTCAGCTGGGTGGTCTGGCTTTTTTTGGTTCTATGGCTCTGCCTTCCCAGCATGCCTTGCTTTGGTGTGGAGCAGGAGGAGAAAGGGAGGTAAGCTTCGGTTTACTTGATTGATCCTTGTAAGCCTGTAATCCTCTCTGTTGGTCACAGCGGCTTCTCCATTTGACCCAGGCAGGCCATTTGTTGCCAGTGGATGGCAGGCATCCAGTGTGAATCCCATTTGTTAGTCACTACAGCGCCCTGTGACCATCTTCCTCCTGCACAGTCCCAGTGCAAGAGATCAGTCCCATCAGTTGTGTCTGAAGTGTCCGCCTCCCATCTTTGCAGAGTAGTGCATACAATATGACCTCCTGCAGGGCCCAGTAGATGCCCAAGAGCTTCAGGTTTCCCGACACACCAACACTTGGCAGGAGAAATGTCCTTTGTCCTGGTCACTAGTATTTCTCTGAAGCCTGGAAGCTCCTGCCCTACACAGCTCAGGCGCTTAACAACCCTCCTACAACCAGCTATGGCAGTCTCTGGATTAGTCAGACAGGGATTAGATCAGTCCCTCCTTTAAAAAAATAAACTTTATACTCCCTACAGATACAGGGTTAGCATCCCTAGAACTGCAGTTTGGCAAGTTCTGTGAGGCTCAACTGCCTCTGAACACTGCAGTTCTCTGAGGGGTGCTCACCATCTGTTGTTCTCTGATACTTCCTGTGCACTAACCCCCATGGTTCACTGTATGTGTGTGTGTGTGTGTGTGTCTGTGTGTGTCTGT
The DNA here is from genome assembly GCA_023101885.1 of Typhlomys cinereus. Taxonomy (NCBI): domain Eukaryota; kingdom Metazoa; phylum Chordata; class Mammalia; order Rodentia; family Platacanthomyidae; genus Typhlomys; species Typhlomys cinereus. Next base: position 5,692,706 of record JALPQD010000067.1, on the reverse strand, counting down.
GTGTGTGTGTGTGTGTGTGTGTGTGTGTGTGAATGTGTGTTTGGCAAGTGAGTGGGTTACATGCGTATGCATGTGAGTGTATGTATAAAAGGACACTTGAAGATGTGTGTCTGTGGAGGCTCAAGATATTGAGAACCATCCTGAATTATTCTCTCTCTCTATTGTTTTGCTATGAGATTTCCCAGGCTCTACCTTCCAGAGCATGAAATATGGGCCATTTCCACCTTTTTTTTTTTTTTTAATGTGGGATCTGGGAATCTAAACTCAGGTCCTTTTGCTTGTGAGGCAAAGGCTTTAACCACTGAGCAATCTGCCTAGTGCACCATGGTTCACTTTTAACGACTTATATTTGTAGAGATTCCATGTCCCTCACTGAGCACAGTGAGTTCGTGTATTATCTTCTTTACGCCTCTAAACAGGGCAGAGATAGGAATCATTTTTCTGTTCTCTTCATAACTGAATTTTGGCTAAGTGAGTGAAATAATTGGATGAAGTTGCACAGCTAATAACAGTCAGAGCTTAGATTTGACTCCAAAGACCTTGCTGTTGCCATTGTAATTTATAGCCCTTGTATTTTCTCCCACTGAGATATAATTTATGAACGAAGCTCATCTTGGTGACTGGCTCACAGCAGGCACTCAACAAACATTAGTTGTCTTTTGAGATAACTCTCAAAGTGGAAATCTATCATACAATTTTCTACTGTTCAATCCCAGTTAGCTGGAAACGAGTGAAAGTTTTGATTCAGTATCCTTGTATATAAATCTGATGACTAACTCACTCTTTTAAAGTATCTGTATGTGTGTGTGTCTCTGTGCGTACACAAGTGCTTGTGCACTCATGTGCACACATTTAATCTGATTCCTTCCCATTTTGTGATAAAGCCACCAATATTCAAGCCTGGGACTCTGCCCTGATGACCTTGTTAATCCTAATCATTCCCCAGAGTCCCTCATTAAAACCCAGATACTGCCCTCTTAAAACCTCCCAGTGGGGGATTAAATTTCAATACATTAACTCCTCACTCAAAGCACATTCACACTATAGCAAATGTTTTACCCAAATAAGGTCACTTTTGTAGATTATAGGTGTTAGGGCATGAACACAAAACCATTATATAGTCATTAACTTAGTGCAAATTAAAACATAGTTTGTTGAAAGACTATATGTTTGGCTTTTTTTTAAAACAGAAAAACAACGTTCAAATCTGCTGATGCTACATTCTCACTTGGGCAACTTATTCAGATTTTCTCATTTTTCAGTTCACGTTTTCTGAGAATCAGACAATTCTTAGCATTAGATGTGCAAGAGTGCTGTTGGAGGAAATTCTTATGAAGGACAAATGGGGGGGAGTCTTCACACTGTAAGGTCTGCTGCCTGGGGAAGGAGGTTGAGAAGTGGGAGGACTGTGAAGGATGAGTCCTAGACTTTATGAGGAAACTTCAGCCAGAGGAATGTGGTGTTTCCCTGGGAACATTTCCCACTGGTAGATCCTGAATACCACGGAACAGACCACCTCTTGTTCTCAGCTGTTCTCTGCTACTGACCAGGGACAGTTCAGAGAACACAAAGCCCCAGTAAAACTTTAGAGATGTTCTGGGGAAGTGGTTGTTAGCTAGCTGGACTCCCCGCAGCAGATTCTCTTGAACAAGATCTGAACAGAACATTTTCATGACTGTTCATTAGTACTTTGCTTGTGTTTTTTTTTTTTTTTTTAATTTCTAAAATAACAATAGTGTTTGTGGGGTTTCTCTTTCTTGGGGTTCTTGTGTTCCAAAGCCAAAGATTGAACCCAGGACACAATGAGAGGTACAAGCAGAGGTTTTATTGAGAATGAAAGAAGAGGGAAGAAACTCTTGGACCTGAATTCAAGAGAGGCAAAGAAGTCATAACCTTCAGGTGGGAGAGCATTAGAGCAGAGCAGGTAGCTTAAGGTCAGAGAGAACAGGAAGAGCCACCATAAGCTCAGGGAAGAAGAAGGAAATGGAGGAGGAAGAAGAATGGAAAGGTAGAGAATGAGGAAGGGGTGGAGAGAGAGAATGGGTGGAGCCACAATCTTTTATAGTCTGTCATTGCTATGAGTAGCTCATGAGTTACTAAGAAAGTGAAGACAAGACTGGAGAGAAGTGGGCATGGTTCCCATGAGACTAGACATTTCTTTTTTTCAAAATTTATTTTGTGTGTGTGTGTGTGTGTGTGTGTGTGTATGTGTGTGTGTGTTAGACAGAGAGAGAGAGAGAGTGAGAGAGAGAGCACTGTATGTCCCTGTGGAAACCAAGAGTGACTTCAGAAATCATCCTGGATTGCTTCTACCTCCTTGCTTCACTCTGGAATTTCCCAGGCTCAGCCCACCACAGCTGGAACTGCAGGCCACCCTGGTGTTTTTAGGTGGAACTTGGGATCTGAACTTCTAAAAACTGGAAGTCACAAGTGAATTCCCCTTAAGGAACACAGAAAGTCACGTTCAGAAAATGTTCTTTTTTTCTCCCATTGGCAGGCAGTAGGGAAACACAGGTTTTGCTATGAAGAATACAGGACAGTGGAAGGCTGAATTAACTCCCCAAGGGAATGAGAAAGCTTTCATTTGGCAGAGAAGCCAGAGGGATTGAAGTCCAGGGGCCCAAGGAGGTGGAAAAATAAAGAAGGCATAAGGAGTTGGGGCCAGTGGAGACTGAGCTGAGTATGATGGTAGAGGCTGTGAAAAGGGGGAAAAGTCAGACTGTAAGAGTCAGCCAGACTCGGAATGGGAGACTAACACTCCACGCTGTGACTTCCAGGCTGTGTTGTGTGCAACCCCTTCATTATCCTCATCATCCAGTAAACATTGGTCACACATTCTGCCTAGTGTTGATGGGCTTTTTGGTGACTTGGTACTTTACCTCTGAGGTAGCGGGCAATGGGGGGTAAGAGGCAAAACAGAGGTCCTTTCTTTCCCAACTGCCAAACAAAATCTCTCAGAATCAAACCCATCTGTACCTGAACCCAGTCCTCAGCGCTTGGCCCGTGGCTTCTCCCTGGCTCTGAAACAACCCCTGATACTCAGGGGAGCTATGCTAGCTCTCACAGGTGTAGGAGGCACAGTCGTTAGATTGATGATTTCTATGTGGAGAAAGGGCAGGGAGGTGTGAATGGATACTACACACACAATGAGAGTGGGAGGAATAGAGCTTGTGCCAGTTTTCCCAACATTAAAGTCAAAGTTTGGAGACCTCATCCAGAATGTTGATGCTTGGATTACACAGAGTGAAACAAGTTATAAATACACTAGAGGCAAAGTATACGCCAAGACTGGATCGATGCTTTTATAATACTTAATATAGGACTGGAGAGATGGCTCAGGAGTTAAAGCCTTTGCCTCAAAAGGAACTGGAGTTCAGATCCCAGATCCCACATAAAAATGCTAGGCAGGAATGGTTGTGGTCCACAAGTTGGGTACTGGAAGATGGAACCTGGGAAACTCCAGAAGAGCAAAGCAGTAAGGATGATTTCCAATGTTACCTTAGATCTCCACAGGCACATGCACTCAAGCGCTCTCTTGTACCCAGACATACACGCATTTTCCAAACACATAGATTAATAAATAATATTTGAGAATTTTTCAAACACATAGATTTCCAAATATAAATTCAATATATTCATAGAAATGACATGGGTTCAAGTCCCACCTCTATGGCCCCCACTCTACTTTCTGAGATTCAGTTTCTCCACCATGAAATAATGACCACAGTAATAACTTGTCTTACAGCATCTTCAAGAGCATTAAGTGACTGAATATTTATAGAACTCTTAGAACAGCTCTTGGTCAATGGTCAGTGTTTGTCAAATTAAAAAAATCTAAAAGCTAGAAGCATCTGGGGACCCAGTGATTGCCCAGGGTTCCCCTTCTTCCCATAACTTCTCTGCCTCTTTCCTTTCCTGAGTCAGTAGGGAAAATGTCCACTGAAATCCGAATGCAATTGGCTGACTGTCCCTAACCCCTACAAAATAGATTCATCTCTGGGGACTAAGAATAAATAATTGGCAAGTATTGATTAGACTTTGGGGGTCACTCTTTCCTGTGAGCGGGTTGTTCTATTCAGAACACCAAGGGGTCAGTGATTTGTAAAATGGTGTCTTGCTAGCAGAGTGAAAAGAATGAACAACCCTATGAAATGGTAGTTAATGGAATAGCATCTGGCCCAGCAGCATCTTTCAGGTTATTGCAGTCATTTAAAAATCACAGGTGATGACTCCATCTGAAAATAATAGCCTTTTTCTTAATGTAAAATTCTGAGAGGAGGCCAGGGGTATTTATTGCAGTACAGTTTATTACAATGAAAAATTGAAAATGATTTAAATGACTGACCACAGGGACTAATACACAAATGATGGTGAAGCCACACCCTAAAAGTATCTGGCCAATAAAATTAACCTTTCCAAAGAAATTCCAGTGATAATTCAATATATTTAATGTAATGGAAAGTAGCGACAGTAAGATGTAAAGCAGAAACAAGTGTAAGATCTCAACTATGTGGAGAACATACATACGAATAAAAAAACTGAGAATATATCAGAAGCATGCCAGTGGTTGCCTAACATACCTAGGTAAGCTATTGATTGGGTGGTTTAAATTCTCTTTTTATTGGTGAAGATTCTATGCCAAGATGTTCTTCCACCCTCTTTACTCTGTGACAAATCCCCAGATAACAGATACAGACAAAGGAAGTCCATACACTACTCCACTCATGACCCCTCAGCTCATCTGGATTCCTTACATCCTCCATCCTGGTGGTCAAACTCTCCTATTTTCTATTTCTCTTTAGTCACCAACTAGCAATTTCCTTTGTGTCTAAGAATGGAAAACTGGCTTGTCAGGAAGGAAGAAAGGAAGGGAGGGAGGGAGGAAGGGAGGGAGGGAGAAAGGGAGGGAAGAAGGAAGGGAGGAGAAGGGAGGGAGGAAGATTCATTAATATTCCAGCCCAGTTGGTTCAGATACATACATTTTATGTCCTCCATAAAATAATAATCTCTCCATTGCTCAAGAGTTGTGTCTTTTCCTTTCTACATCTGTTGGAGAACAACTCAGCCAGTTCTCAAGTAGTCAAGTATCAGAACTTAAGCACTGTGGATTTCTCTCCTCCATGCTGGGACCTGAAGCAGCATATAGCAAACACAGGTTGCTAAGTGACCTCAGGGGTAGGGAAGATGGTCCAGAACCAAAGAGGCCCATGGCCAGGGCCCTGCAAGAGCAGAAAGCTAGTTTTCAGGAGACAGAAAGGCCGGCGAATGCTGATCATGCTACCCAGGGATTCTTTCCACTACTTGTTGATCAGAAGACACGACACCAGCAGCTGACCCTGAGCAGAGTCTCTCCGCTGTCTAATGACAAGTGTGATTGTGACTGGGACGCCCACAAACAAGGACTGTGAGGGCATTTCTGGAAACAGAACATGTGGGCTGATACCTCTTGCATACTGAGATCCTCTAAGTGGGCATTTTTCTCAAAATGATGATCCCATGTAAACAATGTCAATCGGGTACACTGGGGTACTTTTCTTTGTAGCATTTGCAGTCGAAGCAAGTAAGCATAGTGAATAGTTTAGAAACCTGGGACCTCCCCCATTAGTACTCCTGGTACTTGACAGCTTCAGTCCTTACCTGCACCTGCACAAACTTCTCCAAATAATGCACTAAACAGCCCTGGTCATGTACTGGATATATGTCCACCCTGCTCTGGACATTGGAATATGTTTCCCTTCCTTTAGTAATGGTCAAACTTAGTTTCTATTCAAATGTATCCCCAGTGTATCCAGGTACAAAGAATAGGGGGGCTGGTCTGGCCTGAATTGGTTTTGGGGGTACATGCACAATTCAGCTAAAATGCACCCTCAAATAGCCTTTCAGAGAAAACCATCTCATGGTTTTGCACAGCTATGTGTGTATATGCTTAAAGTCAGATGCAATTATGGGAGAGTATATGTGCCACAGGGGGACAGAGACTTGCTCCCTATGCTTGGAAGACAGATGCAAATCTGTTCTGTGTGGTGCACAATATTATCAAACATCTATTATTGTGCCAAGCTCTATTCCAGATGCTGGGGATACAGCTGAGAATCCCTACCCTTGTGGAACTTACATTTCTAATTACATTGTGAGCCAGAGGGCTTATGACGGGGGATTTAGCCTGACCAGCGTGGTGCAGTGAGACAGCATTCTCAAGCAAGTGGCAATTTAAGCTCCAAGGCTGATGCCTGGGATACAGCAGATGGTGTGTGTGTGTGTGTGTGTGTGTGTGTGTGTGTGTGTGTGTGTCTGGGGTGGTGGTGGTGATGGTGGTATATGTGCGTCTACATCTTGATCCACCTGTAAAGCTAGATGCAGACAGGTATGCGAAGGCACATCCTGGGTTCTGGAGGATGAGTGGGCATCACCTGGGTGAGAACAATACTGTTCTTGAAGCTCTAGCTGGACCAGACAGTAGATGGCAGCAGCCATGGTGGTTGAAGACTAACAGGGACTTTTGCAGCTTTGACCCATGTGCTAGGTGGGGCTCCTTGTGTAGCTGGCACAGCAGGACAGAGGGGCATCTTCTTTGAGCAGCTGTGTATGTCCCCTTGGGGCTCGGTGATGGTTTGCTAGCTTTACTCTGGCCTAGGGATTCTGGGCCCCTTGGGGGCCACTGTCTCTGGGATTGTTTCTCTGTGCAGCTTTCTGCCCTCCCTCATGAAGTGCTGCAGCTTCCAGAATCTGTTTGTCACATACTCTGCACAGTGACATCATGGAGCCAGGATCTGGTATGAAAATATTGTGGAAACATAAGCCACATTCCTTATGCAGCTTAAAAGCAGTCTGAATCATTTTCTAATTTTGTTGCTAAAAATTTCTGTCTTTAAGCTGAGGTGTGGCAGCATGTGTTGTGACCCAAGCTCAGGAGGAGGCTCGAGGATTGTGAGTTCAAGGTCAGCTGCACAGAATGATCATGTGCAAGAAGACAAAAACAAAAAGCAAGTGAAATAAGTCAAACTCTGAAAGACAAATACCATATGTTTGTCTAATATGTGAAATCTGCACTTAAATTTATATGCGTGTTTTGTATGGTGTATGTGGGTGTATGTGGGATATGTGTGGGATATGTATGTATGTGTGCTTGTGTGCATGTGTGATGTGTGTGTATGTGTGTATATGTTTGGAATGTGTATGTGGTGTTCTGTGTGTGGTATATGTACTCTGTGTATATGTGTGTGTGATGTGTGTATGTAATGTGTGTGATGTTTGTGTGTTTGGTGTATATACATAGTGTGTGTATTTGGAATGGCATGTGGTTCCCTGTGGTATGTGTACTCTGTGTGTGTGTGTGTGTGTGTTTTGGGTGCATATATGTAGTATGTGTTTGGAATGTGTATATGTGTGTGTGCGCGCATTTTGGGTGTGTACATGTAGTATGTGTTTGGAATGTGTATATGGTGTTCTATGTGGTATGTGTACTCTGTGTGTGCATGTGCATGTGTGTGTGTGTGTATGATGGTAGCACAACAGGAGAGATCTCCATATAGGACAAACAGTAATGGAGCACAGGATGAGAAAGCAGAAAGGGCACACACTGCGGTGAAGGAAGAGTTAGAACAAATGATGACACACAGAGACACACAAATGTCACAATGAAGCTGAGAACTTTATATGCTAACTTAAGAAGATAGCTTAAAATATTCTCAAGACTGGTGTGATGTGCACTCCTGTCATCTCAGTCCTCTGAGAGCTGAGGCAGGAGGATTGTCTCGGGCTTGAGAACAGCCTGCGCTTCCTGCTCTTGGTTCTTACCCCTGCTGCCCTCATTTTTCTTTCTTTCTTTCCTTACACAAAACTAGTGCTTGTTGGGCAAACCAGGGAGCCGATCTGTAACTCACACCCTTCTTTCTAAAGGTCTGTTGCTCAGATCAAATGCATCTGGGTGCCAGAGTGCTCCAGCTGTTCCTCTGTGCCCCATTTTGCCTCACAGGCTCCTGGTGAGTAGGTGAGTAGGGGATTCACACAGAGCTGAGCATGGGATTTCCTTTACTTATGAAGCTCTGGGAAAACTCTGGCAAGCAACTCTGGACAGACAAAAACTCTGGACAGACAGCAACACCTTTGCCCAAAGACCAACAGGTTGGGCAAGCAAGATGGCTGAGTGGCTGCTTTCTGCTCAAGCCTGGTGACCTGAGTTCAATCCCAGCATCCAATGATGGAAAAGGATAACTGACTCCACAGAAAGTTGTCCTCTGATTCCCACACGAATACTGTGACACATAGACACTCACCCACACATCACACATGCACACACACACACACACACACACACACACACACACACGATTAAGGGGTTGGCAGACAAAATATCAAGAAATATATCAAAATAGCCAACAGCAGGAAATGTGTCAGGAAAGACCATACCTGGGCTACTAGCCTCTGAGAGCCAAAAGGCTGTCTTACACTATAGGTAGCCCACCCTAGGGGACATTGATCAAGTGAGGTCTGGACAAAGACGAGCTGTCTCTAACCCAGGCTGGGTTTGAGACCGAGTCAGGCAAATAATGAGTATTGGAAATCAAGGACCGAGGACATTGATTGATGACGGCAGAGAGCGTGACTCCTCTGAGCTGGGGACATTTCTAAGCAGTTGTCCACCTATAGATTTCCTGTGAGACATGCTGGATCCTCAAGAAGATACTTGGTAATTAGATGTCAGGCAAAAATGGAGCCACTGAACATACTGACACCTTTGTTCAAAAGAAAAATCTACTGTTCTGGTCACAAAATGAAAAACACAAGAAGAAAAATCATGTAATGTCATCAGCCAGAGAGCATGAGAAAAGTCTCCCCAAGGATCCCCCTGGGTCTAAGTTTCACCTGTGCATGTACAAGCATCCTTAACTTTTCCCCCAGTTAGGAAATGTTCTGGAGTATTCCTGTCTCAACAGGCTTTTCTCACCTACAAATATAATGATGTTCTCTATCATGTAACTTTACATCATATTTAACTACTATATAGTACTCAGTCATATGGCTCTATAGTAACTTATTTATAACCTGTGAGTTAGAAGTGTACATTTTAAAATCATCATAAACAGTGTTACAGAAGAGCCTTCTCCAATAAGACTAGATATTAGACAGTGTAGCAGTTACTTTGCATGCTTGCTGATAAGAATCACCATCAAATATCTTAAGGAAACAAGGGGTTTTTATTTTTGGTTTATGATTCCTGGTTATTGTTACTTGTACAGCTTTGCAGGAGAGCTCACAACACCACCAAGGACCAAGGGAACTGGCTGCATTATAGCCACATAATGGCTGACAGAGGGACAATCCTTACTTGTCAGGCCAGCACATTGGCTAAGTTTACAGAAGGATGTTCACTTTCTCACCCCATTTCTCCATCTTATTCACCTGCCCAGGGACTTTCCCAACTAGACAATTGCCTACAGTTTCCCTTTGGGCTTAACTCTAATTCTCTGCAAATGTGCCCAGAGCGCAAATCCTCAACCATCAGGTTGACACCTGTATCTAACTATGACAGAGACCTAGAACTAGGATTGCTGAACACAGAATATTTTTGTGTTCAAGGAATTTGAAGAGAATTCCTAATTCCACTTATAAAGGTTGTGGTAGTTTATATTCCTGGGTTATATTGGCAGTACAGAAGCATTCCCAGTTTGTCAATAAAGTTACCTTTGTAGATAATAGTTCAGGAGGCCCTGGCCATGCTAATCAAGCAAATTGGACAGCTCATCAAAACTTTGCCCTTCCAATTTTCTTCCGATTTTCCATGCTTAGCTACTGGTTCTTCCCTACCCTCCTCCTTTTTTCACCTTGGCATTTTCTGTCTGTCATTATCTGGCATTATCCATCTGTCTCTTGTGTCAAATTCTTAGCTAGTTTGAGGATAAGAAACATGTTTTATTCAATGTATTATCTTCTCTATCCTATAGAGACTAACATAAGGATTTTTTTATGGCATTTCAATCTTTAATTTCTTTTTTTTATTTCAGCTCATACAACTTATTAGGTACACCAGTTCCCTCCCTTCCTCCTCCTCCCCCCGTACCCCCTGCTCCCCCTCCCCACCCCTCTCCCTCCCCATCCCCCAGTGCCTCCCACCCCAATTCCCAGAGAGTCCTTTCTTGTGCATGTCTGATTTTCCTCTGGGCCCTCCTCTCCGATGACGTACAAGGACCCAGTGGCCTTTCCCTGAACCCTTTCCCATGTTCCCCTTAGGTATAGGAACACTGCTGTGGCTGCCAATCCTTTACCTCCAAGGCTCTTGGTGCCTTTAGCAGATGCTAGACTTTGTGAGGTCAACAGTGTGTTGGACAATGCGCAGGGCATGCAAAGTCCAATTATGATTGCTTCAGCCCTAACTAGTATAGAGTATCTTATATATCATTGCTCCTCCCATCCTTTTGCTCTTACACTCTTACTGCCCCCTCTTCCACAAATTTCCCTGAGCTTCAAGATGGGGAGAGACTAAGCTGGCCTAGTTCTAGGTGGTTGATATAGAGTCTCTGAAGTTCTGGATTGTGGTTTGTTGATTTTCTTTTGCAGTTTTGCTGCTCCTGCAATGCCCTTCACTCCATCCTGGTGGGCATTGTATAACATAAGGATTTTTTAATGTGTATGGTAGATTAGTTAAATATTAAAGTAAATTAAATGAATTCAAGTGTTGAATTTGGAGGCAAAGTACTCAAAGAGCTAGAAAGCAGCTCAGTGAAGAAAAATACTATTTTACAAATTATAAATAGAAAAGAAATTCAAAATATCTGGCATGCATCACTACCCTCAGGCACCTGACAGAGTCCTTGTGGATGTTGTGCATGGTTACATGGTTAACATATTCATTGGGTCCCTCCTCCCTCCCTCCCTCCCTCCCTCCCTCCCTCCCTCCCTTCCTTCCTTCCTTCCTTCCTTCCTTCCTTCCTTCCTTCCTTCCTTCCTTCCTTCCTTCCTTCCTTCCTTCTTCCATCCTTTTCCCCTTCCTTCCTTTCAGTTCTTATTAGGAACCTACTGGGCACCAAGCACATCAATGAATCTATCAATGTCCTAGGGCCTAGGACAATCAATCCATAAGGCCTAGCCTGCAACCTTTCAGGGCTTCTAATTGCATGGAGAAGAGACGCCACAAGCCACTTCACTAGCTCGTGGCTACTGCTTTGCGTTCCACAGTCTCATGAGAGCAGAAGGCACTAAGGTGTGAGTGGGGAGTGGAGGGGGAGCTTTGAGAATCAGGTAGACCCAGATTCAAATTGTGATTTGCTTCTTCTGAGTTTCATGACTCTATACTAGCTTCTGTTTCTGTGTGCAACATTTAACATGTAGGCTAATGAAGGACAGTGTGCAAAAAAGATTTTCTACGTATTACCAAGAGACCATCAGCAGTCAACAGCTGGGCATGGTTGTGGTCAGATTGGTGGAGAAGAGGCTCTAAATAGCCAAGGAAATAGGGTGTAGCATCAAGGGGCAAAGAAACGCAACAAAGGAATTCCACACTTGGGGAACTGCACACCCAAATCAGGAGGCCTGAGCACTATTTGTCCTCCTTGGAAAATTAACAACGTTTTGTGATATGCTGTGAGATGGTGGGGAGGGGCAGGGCATCAGAGGTAAGAGGTGGGCCATGATGGTAAGAGGGCTCTGACAGTCATGACAGCGAGCCTAGCTATCATCTGCTGTGTGACTGATCAGTTCATAGCTGCCAGCAGCACGTGGCTACTTATTTAACTTACAAATTAAAAATTCAGCTGGCACACTAGCCACATTCCAATGTTTGGTGCTAACATGTGTTCTACTGGATGGTATAAATGTCGACCACTCCCATGATCACAGAGACTTCTCTGAAACTTTAAGAGTCTTGCTGTGTAAAAATGCTCAATGTATCAACAGTGTCACCTGGAACCTGAGGACTCATTAGACAGACAGAATCTCAGGCTTCTCTCAGACCTGCCAAGTTACTATCTTCATTTCCACAAAACGTCTTTCCCTGACATCAGGTGATGTGTGTGAACACGCGAGTTTGAGAAATGTTGCTATCTAGAATGGGAGCCATTGAGTGAAGTAAAATCAACATGGCTGAACCCCCTTTTACAAGGTTCAGTCTAGTAGGGGCCTAGGTAAGTGGAAGGTAAATCCAGAGGAAGAGAGACCAGTGGAGAGAGGGTGTATATGTAAAGGGCTGAGGAGAATGGCATAGGATTATCTTGAAATTGAGACTAACTTTAGAGAAGAGAGGAGAGAAGAGGACAGAAAAGATGATGGAGAGGAGTGGAGAAGAGAGAAAAGGAAGAGAGAAGAAAAAGAGAGAGAGAGGGGAGAAGGGATAACAGAGAGGAGAGGAAAAAGAGAGAAAGACCTATGTTACAGTCAGATAAGGGTGTCATCTTGACAGTTGAAGACCCAGAACTCTGGGCCCATTCCTAAAGAATTGGTTGTTGCCCCTCAAGCAAGCCTTCAGGTGATTTTCTGATTGATGGGGAGGTCTAATTGATGGTTGGTAGAACTAGTTCTTGGGTAGGTGATAAAGATGGAGGGAGCTAGCTGGTTAAGGAAGCTGGCATCCTTCTGTATATTTGGCCAGATATGCTGGTCTGGCAAGTAAGGCTTGTCCTTCTTTCAGCAGTCCTGTGACTACATGTGGATATAAGGATGTGGCATAGCCGGCTCCCGCAGCCCCGGGTGTTGCTGTGGGCTCTCCTGCCAAGCTGGAGTAAGAGCTGCAACCAGACAATCATAAGCCAGAATAAGACTCTTGATGCCCTTTAAGTCATTTGGTATTGGATTTGTCAGCAACAATGCAGAGTAACTGCAAGAGACAGAGAGAGGGGAGGAGGGAGAAAGAGAGAGAGAGAAGAAGGAGAGGGAAAGAGAGAAAGAAGTAGAGAGAGAGAGAGAACATTTAAGCTAGCTAGAAGACATTTATTTTGAGTAGCAGCGCTCAGAATCAAGTTGTCTTGCTGAGCCATGAGGATGGATTGACACTCACTTCTGGGTCAGGCACCTTTATGAATTTACACTGCCTTTAAGTGTATCAGGTGGCATGGAAGAGTGAGGAAGGCCTGCTCAAAGATATTGATTGAGAGCAACAAATCACAGCTTTGGGAGGTGCTGTTTACAAAATACCATGTGTTTCAGGAGGAAAGAGCAGCAGCTGGAATGAGGGAGGAAGGACCTGTTTTGCATGTGCTGGTGGGGAGTGTTAGCCTGCATCAGGTGTTAATGGGCAGTCTTGCTCGGTGGAGTCCCTGCTTTATTTCCCATCAGGAAAGTGATTAAACTAATTGCCTTAAACCAGGGCTGGATTTCATCTGTGTAATACCCATAATTTGGGGTTTGAATACAATTGCAGTAAATTATACTAATCACAGGAAAACTTCATTAAACTAATATAGGTTTATTCAAAAGACTATAGTTTTAAGCAATCAGCATTCCCTAAATGAAATGTTGCCTTCCATGTTTTTATAATAAAAGATATTGGGTACTTCAGAACGTGGCTAATTTTGTCCTAAAATAGTAGGAATTTTTTAAGAAAAAATTTCACTCATTTGGAGATATAATTACTTTTCAAACCATGACCATAAATACTAGAAAGAAAACCTGGAAACAACCTTAAGTAGAGAGTCTTTAAATTTCTTTTTTTTTTTTTTTCTGTTTCAGATACTGCACTTCAAGGAAAAGGCAAATGTTATACAGTTCTAATTGCTTAAAACAATATGGGCTTAAAACAATATAGAGAAGACATATACCATTTGCTTTGCAAAGTGGTATACACACAGCAGGGTGTGCACATCCTGTGCTGGTCAAACTTCCCACAGGAATAGGTGGCATAGTCACCAGGGTCACTGAGAACTATAAATAAATGCTCATGGCGGTTCTCAGAAGACCATGGGGGAAATTAGCAAGAACTGATCTATCAAGCCACAGCGCGTATTCCATATATGTTTATTGAATAAATCAGTGAAATATGGGAAGACTTCTAAGTAAACCAGCAGATTGGAAGCTGCCTCTCCTTAGAAGGAGAATAGTCAGCATAAGAAAAATTTGTTCCCAAGAGAACAAGAATTTGTTCCCAAGAGAAAGAAAGGAAGAGCTTGGGAAATTTCCCAAGGTAGTAACAAAATAGTTGAAAAATAGCAAGAAAAAGCAAGGTGTTGGTATAGAGGAGCAAGCCAAGAACCTAGCTCTAGCCACTAGGCTCTTAGGTGGAAGGAAAAGACCACAGAGGTCTCCTTTGGAAGGCAGTTTTCTTTTCCTCTCTGAGTGGTACTGGGCACATAGTTAGGCACAAATGTCAACTTGACTGTTGAGGGTTTGAGCTCCAGGCACATTTGTAGAGAATTAATGGTTGAGTTAAGCCCAGAGCAAACCTGCAAGAGATTGTCTAGCTAATGGGGAAGGCCCAGTCCATGGTGGGTGGGATTAGGCCCTGAACAGATAAATAAAATACTGAGAGCTGGTTGAGAGAGTCGGCATTCTTCTGTTCACTTGGTCAGACATGCTGGTCTGGCAAGAAAGGATCGTCCATCTCTCAGCCATTATGTAGTGATGGTGTGGCCAGTTCCCTTGGCCCTGGTGTTGGTGTGTGCTCTCCCATCAAGCTGGACTGAGAACTGTAACCAGTCTGTCATAAGGAAAAAAAACCCCTTGCTCCCTTAAGCCGTTTGATGATCATTTATCAGCAACCATGTAGGCGAACTGCAACAGAGCACTCCAGAACAGGCTACTCAGTAAGAAATCCCCAAGATACAACCAGAAGACATATCTGCAGCAACAGAAACCCAAATCATAACCCAGAAACTCAGTATGCACAAGACAGCAAAGTAGCATAACCTTTCCACCGATCTTAGCTCCTTGGCTCACAGACACTGAAAAATGTAGAGCGCCACATAAAGATCTAAAAAGTTTGCTAGTAAAAATGTTCATTGACCTCAAAGAGGAAATAGCAAAGTACTGGCACAAAAAGAACCATGTCGACCAACAGACACAGGGTCCAGAAATAAACCTACACGGTGACAGCCACCTAATGTTCCACAACAGTGTTGAACACCTATGTTGTAACGAAGACAATCTCTTTAACAAATAGTGCTGGGAAAACTAGACATCCACATATAAAAGAATGAGAGAAGTTCCATATTTCCCCTTGTACACAGATCAGTTCAAAATAGTCCAAAGACCTTAATGTAAGACCTGAAACTTTGAATCTGCTAGAGGGAAATGGAGGCAAAACTTCCAGATGGAGTCACAGGCAATGACTTTCTGCAAAGATTCTGATAGCACAGGGAATGGCCCCAAGGATTGATGAATAAGATTTCACAGAATTAAAAGCTTCTGCACAGCAAAGGAAACAATAACTAGAGTGAAGAGACAGCCTGCAGGATAAGAACGGGAACCAATGGGGAAAGAGCTTTGCCAACTAGGAATGGACAGGAGATTTCTATCTAACTATAAAGAACTCCAAAACATCGAACACCATGAATCATCCAATCAATAAACAGACTAATGAATTGAATACATGGTTTTAAAGGAAGAAATAAAAATGTCCAGTAAACATTTGAAAAAATGTTCAATATCCTTAGCTATCAAGGAAATGCAAATAAAAACTACTTTGAGATTCCATCTCGTCCCACTCACAGCCGCCTTCACAAAGAAAAAAAATGACTACTGATTTTGGCAGATGTGGAAAAAGAGACCTTATTCACTGCTTGTAGGGGTGCAAACTGGTGTGGGCACTATGGAAATCAGTATGAGGGTCCCTCAACTACGTGAAAATAAGATCACGGTGTGATCCAACTATACCACCTCTGGTTATTTTCTGAATTATTTACTCTAGGCATGCTTTGTGTTTAATTAAAGACCCAGGTTCAAGGCAATAATGTGGAGGAGTGATGGAGAATGATTCACAGTATCACTCTTGGGCCTCGACAGACACACACAATCAAGTATAAATGTATATACTTGTGTATATGGACCTACATACACAATACATCCATCCACATGCAAACACACACACACACACAAAGAAAAAATATACAAAATATTAA
This sequence comes from Typhlomys cinereus, assembly GCA_023101885.1. NCBI lineage: Eukaryota > Metazoa > Chordata > Mammalia > Rodentia > Platacanthomyidae > Typhlomys > Typhlomys cinereus. The sequence continues at coordinate 5,676,663 of JALPQD010000067.1, read as the reverse complement.
ATTTGTCATTTTAAAGCACACAGTCCAATGTCACTAAGTGTGTTTGTGATATTTTATGATATTGTGATGTTAAAGCACTTTCACGCCACTCCAGTAGGAACCTCATACAACAAATTTGCTTTTAAAATGACAAGCTTTTTGGGCTGGAGAGATGATTCAGCTTCACAATCTCCTCTGCTTCACAAGCTACCCGAGTTTGGATCCTCAGTTTCCATATAAAAATACCAGGCAGATACGGCAGAAAACTATAATTCTGGCCTAGAAGGCAAAGCTTTGGAAACTCAAGAACAAAGCAATGAGGAGGCAGAGTATGATTCCTGATATTATCACCGGACCTCTATAGGCAAACACACACTCAAGTGCCCCATTGCATGCACACACACACACACACACACACACACACACACACACACACACACACGTACATGCAAGAAAAAAACAAGCTTTTGTTATTATAGAGTCATGAAAATGGTTAGTGTTAAATGGTGTGATAGACACAGCTGTCAAATTGACAGTTGCAGGCTGAACTTAGGGTGCAGCTGTGAAGAATTGATAGCTAAGGCAAGCTCTTGAGCAAGTCTGTAGGAGATTATCTAATGTTGATGTTGAATGATCTATCTTAATGTTGAAGACCCAGCCCATAGTTTATCCAGATTGGGACTGCTGAGATATTCAGCTCCTGAACTGAGCAGCTACCTAGATTTTATATATATATATATATATATGTATATACAAGTGGAGGCCAATATATATATATTGGTGTATATATTGGTTCTGTTCCTCTAGGAAACCCTAATGCAAATGGTGCGACTACTTCCCAATAGTGAATGTTTATAAGTTCAATATGGGAGCCAGAGTGATAGTTCATTTGGTAAGATCACTGGCTACAACAACTCGAGGACATAGGTTCAAATCCCCAGCACCTATATATTTTTTAAAAAGGTATGTGTTTTTGTGACTCCAACCCTTGGTTGGGGTGGGGGGTTGAAGACAGGGAGGTTTGAGAAGCTTGCTGGCCAGAATGGTGATCTTCAGGTTCATTGAGAGACCCTATCTCATGGGACTAAATGAGAGAGAGAGAGAGAGCACAGGAGAGAGAGAGGGGTGGGGGAGAGAGAGAGAGAGAGAGAGAGAGAGAAAGCTCCAGACACCCAATGTCCTCCTCTGGCCTCCACTTGTCTGTGCATATGTGCACACCCTTTCATATACCAAACATACACATATGCATCCCCCCATGCACCACTAAAAGAAAAGAAAAAATTCAGCGTGGTTTTTATCAATAGAAACACAATAAAGAGTTAGTTACATAGAATAAACTAAAATACAGGGCCTGGGTATTTGAGAAAATAGTTTCCCATTTGATTATCTTGGCTGATCAAATTGGCCGGATCACTTTTCCACTTTAGTTCAGCTATAGGAATGCTGATGCCCAGAGAGAACCTTCTTTTTCCCTCTCCAGCAATGACACAATCATTTCCAAGTCCTGAGCTTTGCCATCAAAGAGTCTGAGCAAACATAATTTCTCAGCCTCTGTCAGCCTGTCAGTGGCAGATGGGAGGTCCTGTTCTGGTTCTGCTGTTGCTAGCCATGTGCATGTAGGCCAGTAGTTTGCTCTCCTGTATTTGTATAACGAGGGGGCTAGACTTTGATCCCCAAAGCCCCTGGCAGGTTCAATGTTCCCCATGACTCTGGGTTCTGCCTGCCAACCTCTCAAGCTTTTACAGGAAAACGCTCTTGGTTTAAGCCCATCAAATATCTAGACATGCAGTATTTACTCTTCTGATGAAACAGAATGGAATTTGACCCCTTCAACAAACTGTGGGTGTGAGAGACAGCATTCTGTGTATATGACACCAGTTGGGGACAAGTTTCACATTTGGATATACAAGGAAGCCAGATCCTCTGTCTCAAATGTTTTCAGTGGGAATTTTAATGAAACCGAGAAGTGAGCTCCGACCTCTTGTTGGCAGCAAAGTTGTCCCTGCAGAGCTGCCTGGCTGGCACTGGTCCATCTCCACTCTCCTACCTGGTCTCCTTGGTAACCACAGGCCTAGATCTGTGGGATGTTTGCAGGACATCTGGCAGGATTAAGGTTCAGGCTACATCGATCAGAGATCAAGCCCATAGCCTTGGCCTTTGAAGACCTCAAGCTAATTAAAGAGTCATCGCCACAGGCAGGGGTGGTGAGAAACCCCACACTGCTGGTGGTGGTCAGATGAACCTAGTAACTGTCCACGCAGGCACAGGAACTGATTGCTTGGGACTGAACACCAGCCTGTCTCTTGCTAGTGGTGGGATCCTGGGCAAGTTAATAAGCCTTTCAGGGTCTCAATTGTTCCAATTGCAAAGTGGTTTTTAATAAAAATCTTTTTCTTTGGAGAAAGAAAAAGATATCTAGAGCTATATATTGCAAGGGGACATTCAAACCATCTGTGTGATGACTGTGTGGTACCAATGAGAGCAAGAGCCTTTCTAAGACAACTGTATGTTCCCATGCTAAGTATGAAAGGTGCAGGAATCTGAACACAGTAAAAGTTAAGGCTAAGATTATGAATGTTGGCATCAAACTCATCAGAGTTGCTATCATGATTTGAATGTCATCCCGCTTCTCCAGGCTTATGTATTTGCTTCCTTAGCTGGCTGGGTTGATGTCTGGGAAGGTTGTGGCACATTTGGGAGGTAGAGACATGATGGAAGAAGACATGTGGTGCAGGGGGGAGTTTCAGAGGATCTTAAGGTTTGGTAGCCCAAACCTACTTCCTCTCAGTTAGCTCTTGCTCTCTCTGCCTATTGGTGATATCTGTGGTGACCCGAACCAGTCTCCTATATCTCTGTCTTTCCTTCTGCTATGCAATTCTATCCATAAGAAGCTATATCCCCTTTGAAACTGTAAGGAAATAGATCTCTGTTGCTCCTCTAAATGGCTTGTGTATGAGTATTGTCTCAGAGCAACAAAAAGAAAAGTAGTTGCAACAGCAACTTTTCTAGTTGTGAAGACTAGTAGTAGTATGTGTGTGAACCTGTGATCCTAAATCCAACCTAAGCCTTACTTTCCTCAAATGTTCAGTATAGATCAAAGCAGAACCTACATCCTAAGGTGGTGTGAATGACTGATTAAATGGATGGTACATGAATAGGAGCTACACTTGGCTGGGCAGGCAAGTGAGGAAGAAATACTAATGGCTATTTTTATTATGTCCAGTCATGCTCCCTTGTGGCTTCAGCTTTCTCTCTGTTCATGAATCATTTGCCTATTTGTCCAGCATTCCCCACTACTAACTTTGTGACTTTTGTCAAATTGGACACCAAGGAATTCACAGGTAATTTGTCACAAGAGATGGCTCATAGTGATAAATATCTCAGATGAACCTAAAAGGAGTAATAGATACACTGAGAAACAGCAAAGACATGGAGGTGAGGTATACCAGGGCACTGCATATGTTGTGCAGGTAGCTGTGGTAAGATCCTGATGCTTGTAAAATAGCGTTAGTGGCATAGCAATACAATCTTGTGGTGAGTGGCACAGGCCCTGGACTGTGACCTCTGACATCCGCAGTACTAGCTTTGCCACCATGAAGTCATGTAGTCTTATTTTTAATTTTTTGCATGCATGTAGGTGTGTGTGGTTGAGTGTGCAACAAAAGGGCTCTTGGATGTGTGTGCCTGTGGAGGCTCAGGGATGACATTGGGAATCATTCTGAATTGTTCTTCTACTTCATTGCTTTGCTCTCTGGGGTTTCCCAGGCTCTGCCTTCCAGGGCCAGAATTACAGGTCACCACCATAGCTGCCTAGTGTTTTCATATGAGATCTGGGGTTCTAAACTCGGGTCCTTGTACTTACAAGGCTTTACCTCAGAGTCATCTCCTCAGCCCATGAAGTCAGGTGACTTTAGTTGGTTCATTGTTCTGTGCTCACTTTCCTCAGCTGCAACATAATGAAATTGTTATATTTGCAGAATGAAATGAGGTGAGTTAAAATGCATAAAGCACTGTATGCATTTAACTTAGAAGTGAAAAAATATGTTTATGTCCTGGATAAGAAAAAGGAAGGGAGGACTATGGGCTGGCTTACAGGGTAAAGGTGCGTCCTGAGGAAGCCCCATGGACTAGGTTGGATCCCTGGAACCCACATAAAAGTGGAAGGAGAGGACCGACTCCATGTAATCATGCTGTGACCTGTATATGTGTACCCTGGAACATGCAAACACACACACGCACACGCACACGCACACGCACACACACGCACACACACACACACACACACTAACTACAAATTTTAAAAAATAAAGAATCTCTAGATCATTAACTTCTCTAGAACCTGGCTAACCTTGAACTGATGTCCTCCTGCTTACACCTCCCGAAGGCCCGGCTTTTCCTTGTTGTTCCTAAACCATTATTCCCAATGTGTTTCTACCACTGTGATCTTGAAGTCTAGAAAGACACATGGACTTGTCTGCTAGGAAATCTTTCTCACAGTTTATCAGGAATGCTGCTGTCCTCTACAGACTGACATACATATTTCTTATCTTCCTTCCTGAGTCATTGCCAGCACAAGCCAATTCAGCACCACATGGAATCCCAGAAGCCGCTTCTCTTATTCTCTGACCCCTTCCATCAGCTCCCAGGGTGCAGCCCAGGCTGATCATTGCCTTAAGGTACAGCTGATGCCAGCACTCGGGGCTCCCCAGGATGATGACCATGATGACCATGTTTCCTGGTGACCATGTTTGTGCTTCCAGTGCCTTGGGTACCCCTGCCACAGAAGCCAAGCAACCTGTCACTCAAGCAGGTTCTTGAGTACCAAACTATCTCCCACAAAATAATCTTGAAATTATTAAAGCAACTCTCCCCACTAACAGAACAGAAAAAGACAATGGGGGTGAATGTAGACCTGAAACTAAAGAAAGTATATTGAGGAATGTTTTGCTGAATTCCCCACTCTGAGCTTGTGATTTTCTTTATAAGGTCACCTCACATCAAGCTCAAACCCCTGAGGTTTAATTTAGAGTGTTAAGGATTTAACAGAGGATTCACATTGCCTACAAGCAGTGGGGTGGAAATATCATTCCCGACACCCCATTAGGCTCATCATCTGAGCAGTATGGACATCACATCATGTCCTGCCCAGCGTGACTTGGGGAGAAGTCTGGCCTTACGCTTGTCACTGAGGCACTGGATTCCTGGCCATATGGGGTGTCAGACTGGCCTGGAAATGATGAAGGCTCTCTTCCCACTCTGTGTGGCAAGCTTAGTTCTGTCTGGAAAGAGCAGATGTCACTAGAGCTGATTTTGCCCTTGACACGGTTGAAAGAAGCTGTAGGAACAGAGACTTACATTTCTCAAGATGGAACATTGTCGCTTCCTAAAGCAGACAGGTAAGAACCAGGGGTAGAGAAGCTGTTATCAGCAAATAGCTCTGGAACAATTAATACCTGCCAAACAGGCCTAGCTGCTGGAGATACGAGATAAACAAGCACTGTGACTCATTTAGAAAGAGAAGAGGATAATAATGACTGTAGTAAAGTCAGAAGAAAACACAGGAAAAGAGGATTCCTGGAAAGTGATAGGTGCAAAGTGCCATCTATAACTTCCAAAGAAAAGCTGAAGTTGAGTTGTAAAAAAAGCAGCCTATTGCCTGGGGAGATGTGGCGGTCAAAGCATTTGCCCTTATAAGCAAGACTGCAATTCCAATCCTTGGATCCTATGTAAATTTCAAGGATGGGTGTAGCAGCTTGTATGCAATGCCAGCCTTGGAAGACCAACACTGGGAAGACCAGAGTGCTAGCTAGCCAGGCTAACCCTTTTGGCAAGTTCTGTGTTTGATTAAAGACCCTGCCTTAAAAGACTAAGACACAAAAAAAATTAAAAAAAAAAAGACTAAGACACTGGCATTGGTGCACCACCAAATCTCTAGTAATCCTTGAGAAGTTCCAGCACATTTTGGGAGTACTCAACACAAACATCCATGGGTGACAAAAAACAGCATTTGCCATCACTGCTGTTAAAGAGTGGGATGAAGTTACATATGCTCATGTGGTGTTGAGGGAAGCAGACATTGTCCTCAACAAGAGGGCTGGAGAACTCAAGGAGAGTGAGGAAGAACACATGGTCATCATTATGCAGAATCTATACCAATACAACATCCCCAGACTGGTTTCTGAACAGATAGAAGGACCTAAAGGATGAGAAGTATAGTCAGGGTCTGCCAAAAGTTTGGACAACACACTCCATGAAGAACCTGAGTGACTGAAGAAGATTTGAACCCACTGAAGGCTGCATCACTGCTGGGGCCATATCATGGGTATGTCCAAGAAGAAATGAGGCTATAGGTCTTCATACCTTCAGATAAAAGGATAAAGTGGAAAAGCAATTGAGAATGATTCCTGGTATCAACTTCTGTTTAACACACACACACACACACACACACACACACACACACAAACAAACAAACACAACATAGATACACAAACACCAAACACTGTCATGCATGAAAATGGAAAAAGGAAAAAAAAGAAGAGAAGAAAAGTAGTCACATGACCACTACGTAGTAAGCTAGGGTTTGGAATTGAGATCAGTCTGTAGTCAAAACCTTTCTACTCCACTCCATTGTGGAGGAAGCAGGCAAGCCTTGGCAGGAGGCATTTCAGATGAGGGACTAGCCTGCCCCAGAGTTAGTAAGCAACTGGGTACTGAAAGTCAAACAGAAATGGAAGTTTAGAAATTCTTTCTGATCTATGGCAGGGCATGATATCATCTGCTGAGCCCTGATAAAGCTTTAGAACCCAAATCAGTCCAGAGCTGTAGGATTGGGGTGAAAAAGATAGGAAACTTGATTGTCAAGTGGAATAAGTAAAAGATCTAAAAGGGCCACTGATCTTGAAAGAAACTGACAGAACTGGCTTGGGATAGAAAGCAATAAACTACAAATGTAGTCACTAAAATGTTGAGGTTAATGATCACCCACAAATTAGGGCCTGAGTCCACATGCAGAAGGGCTTTTTGTTAGTCCTCAAATCTCACAGTCTGTCACTGCCTGCATGTTGCTGATAAATTCACAACCGAATGGCTTAAGGAAACAAGAGGTTTTATTTTGGCTTATGATTGTCTGATTCCTCATCCAACTTGGCAGCAGAGCCCTCGCCAACATCAAGGTCTGAGGGAAGTGGCCACACCAAAAGCACAGGAGTTCTGAGAAGGACAATCCTCACCTGCCAGACCAACATGTCTGACCAAGTATGCAGAAGGATGCCAATTTCCTGAACTAGCTTCTTCCATCTTATTCACCTGAACAGGGAATAGTTCCGCCCCCATAGGTGAGACTTCCCCATCAATTAGACAATCTCTTGCAGGCTTGCTCAGGGGTTTAACTCAACTACCAATTTCTCACAACTGTGCCCAGAATTCAGGGCCTTCAGCTACCAAATTGAACCACTATGACACTATTGTAAGGACTTGTTGACTGGCCTGAATCTAGACTTGATCTTAGCACTGAAAGCAAAAGAGCTCAGAATTGAATTTTTCATGGACAGCAACATACAGATGCAGACTAGTAGCTGGTTTGTGTGCAGTTAATGCCTGCTGAATGGAGGAGAAATGTTTCTGCCTCCCTACCTTAAGATGAAACCTTCGTTACTAGTTGAGCTGACTTGGCTCATCACTCCATACCAATAAGACATTTGAATTCAAATCTGAAGGGTTTTCTCCCTTGACTATTTCTAAGCACTTGGTTGACACTCAATACCCAGTTATGATTATCTCCTCATCTCACTAACAGAAACAACTTTTCTTCAGTGTTTTTTTTTCTAGCTACAATATCTGTTCTAGGAGCTCCTGTGGGCTTAAATGTACAATAGTGACCAATAACAAGTAAATGGGTTTCTATCCATTTTATGGAGGGAATTCTTTTCTCTATTTTCTTCTCTTACAGGAACTTGAAGTCCGAGGGAGCACTTTTGGATTGGCACTCTCAGATGGAAGCACAGAGAGCCTTGATTGTTCCAGAAGAGCACTGCCAAGCCCAGTGTCCCTAAATTGTTGCACACTGAGCAGAACCTGCCACAGGAGCTTTTCACCATCTGTTGCCTGGGTAACACTAATCCACCAATCCATCCCTGAGCCACAGACGGCGTGAGGAGGCAGCCCGCCCAGACACTGAGCAGCACACATGCTTTTCGTCCTTCTTCATCTTCTGATGTAGCCAATGCTGCATCACAGATTAGCCAAGGCCAACTGTCAGGTTCCCACAGACCTAGTGGACTTGTCATCTCTCCACTTTCATGTAAGGATGCTTAGGCCTCTCTGTTCCTCTATTAACCTCAAAGTGATGCCTTGCTGGTTGGGGCTACAGGATGCTTCTTGAACTATACCTTGAACACAGCTGGACCACAGTAATTTTTCTCTTTATGATTAACATACTGCCTATCGGAGTTCACACTCTAGTGGCAGCTATTGCATGGGACTGTGGTGAAAGGTAATATGCTTGACTCCCAAGTTCCATATTCTATCACATCCTAGATATTGTACACATACTTTAAAACATGCATAAAAAATGCTTGCACTGAATAAATAATCCTAGTTTTTAAACACACTCCTGAGTATATTCTTGAAAGAATTGAAAGTGGGTGTAGAGCAAACATTGTTCACGAATGTATGTAACTGCAATAATTATCATAAACAAAAAGTTGTCAACAAACTAAATGACCACAGGTGGAAGAATAGATATACAAACTGTGGCATATTTAATGGAGTAATATTCAGCCATAAAAAGGAATGAACCACAAGTGCATGCTGCAACAGATAAACCCTGAAAATAATATGCGAGGTGAAAGATAGGGTAGGTCAAAGATCACCTATTCTGTGATTCCCTTTATAAAATATCTAGATTAGCCAAGTGCATGGAAACAGAAAGCAGACTAGCAGTTGCCAAAAATGAGAAGTATGGTTAAATGTGGAAAGATTCTTGTGGGCTAATGGAATGAGTTGGAATTACACAGACGGGATGGTCTCATGACATTGTGAATGTACTTAGTGTCACTGAATTATATATTCTAAAAGTGCATAATCATATGCTATGTAAATTTTACCTCAATAAAGATACTATAAGAGAAGTTATTTAAGAAGAAATGCAAGGAGAAAAATATTCCTTGGTAATTTCTCCATTTAACCATACACTGTGTTTTGCTCCAATTTATGTTCCAGAGAATAATAATTCATTTTCCATACATACTTAAGGTTTTGTCTTCAAATTTAATGCTATTTACAAACTCTGTTTGTTTTTGTTTCATAGGTGTCATGAACTGAAAATATTGGAACTAATTTCTTGATAAATACACAATTTTAAACTTCTTTTAAAATATTATTATACTAACTTGCATGGCATGTGTAACACATGAAAATATCTGTTTCACATGCATCCTTGATAGCATTAACTAGTTTCATAAACAATAAAAAATGCAGTGCCCCCTTTACTTCTTCCATCAATTTCTTTTTTTTTCTTTTTTGTTTGGTGATGCTGGGGATTGGACTAAGGACCTCAGGAATGCTAGGAAAGCTGTTTACCATCGAGTTATAGCACCAGCTCTTTTATTTCATTTGGTTGCTAGTAAGGTTGTTATCCTGAAGTGCTTTTGTTTTCAAGTAATAAACATGGAGAAATTTATCTTCATTCTGTATTTGTAGGAATAGACAGCAGTAACAAGTCACTATTGTCCTAACAGACTAGACTCCAATGGCAGAATTGTCCCTGAAAGAGGAATTGGGGAACCTGAAGACCCATGCGATTGAATTGCCTAGAATGAGATACTGAGCAGAGGTTGAAAGTGGGAAAACTTTGAGTTCTGACAAAAATCAAACAGGTTATATCGGTAAAGGCCTTGGACTTGGCAACTGTGGGAGGCAGTTAAGTGGCTATTGTTCCTACATGTTGTTGGAGCAGCCATGATCTAGTCCCTATCGCTGCCAGGGGGGGCGTCTCAGAAACAAACAGATGGGCATGGGCTTGTTTCCCAGGATGCAGGCTGTTCATGCCAGCAGACCTCAAATGTGTGGGTTGTGACAATAGTCTGAGCAAGAGCTGGGGCTATGAAGGCTACTCGATCCTTTTTCTTCAGGAATTAACAAGTTTAAATTCTAGCCCTGTACCCTCACAGTCATAAGCATAGAAAGAATTTTTGAAATTCTAATCTTCAACATTACTCTGCCAAGGTGCCATCCACTTGGCGATGAAGCAATAGGATACCAAAGTCATGCCAACTTCTCTGTGAATTGACTTAATAATGAGTTACTGGGATAAGATGGGGGAGGTTTCAATGGTGTGGATGAGACTCTGACCTGAGGATCTTGTTCCCCCACCATTCCCAACTTGAGCTGTTGGCAAAAATGTTTCAACAATTCAGAGCAGCTGAAAGAGAAAGTAACTTAGGAGTATGATGATCAGTGCTCAAGACTGATCTAGTTTAGGTTCTTTGGCTTAATTCAAGTTAAGAATCTTATCAATCTAAAGAAAGCTGGCTGGGTGGCAGACTGTCCAGACAGAAGATTCTCTCTATCTTATTTTCAAGTAAAAAATAGCAGAGGGGATAAGGTCCGGTTTAGAGCATAGAAAGGAACTGACCCCATTTTATCTTTGTATAGGAAAGATCTCAACACCCAGACAGGACCCAGCCGAATACAGTGAAGAGCAGTGAAATAGACAACAGCCAACCAGATTTAAGAATACCGGCACCCTGCAGTGCTCACCTGGAATCAGGCCAACCAAAGCTCTCCTCATACTAATAAGGCTCAGAGAACCTTGTGAGAAAGAGTCAGTTAGGCTGTAAAAGCCTAAAGATGGGGATGTCCACCTCTGGACAAGACGTTTTACTCAAGACAGGGCTATTGCATCCAGGAATTCACCACAATGAGACTTGTCCTTATTAGACCTATGCAATGACTGAGTCACCAACATGCCCTCATAGACTAATCACATAATCACATGTAGTAGGAACCTTAGGGGTAAGGGCTACACAGGTGAAGGGGAGAGCCCCTGTCAGGGCTTTGCCCAAGGAAGGGCCACTTGGCCTAAACTCCCACCAGAGCAGACAATCTAGAGGGAACCCTAGGACCCACAGGAGGATGGGAGGGAGTGGGATGGATTAAAAAAGTGAGGGGGGAAGCAAAGGGATAATAACTGAATATGCTTGTAAAACTAGAAAAGTTTTTAAAAAGGAAAAAAGAAAAGAAAAAGAAAAAAAGAGAAAGGAACTGAAATAGTGAGTGCATGCACTACACATGTGAAGAAACTTATCTCTGTGGTCATTCACCCACCTGCCAATCTATAACCATGATGCAGGGCTGGTTTCCACTTTACCATGGAGAATTATGCTCCAGGGGCCAATTCTGTCCTCTAACTTGCTTGACTTTGTTCAGATCTAATTTGCATATAGAATTTGCATATTGCATAGGTATATTAAGATAGTGTTTGAAAACAAGATCTTAATTTTAAATTTAGTACATAAATCCCCTGGTATAAGGAAATCTCTATAACATAAATTTTTGCTAATGGGTACAAATCTCCATTTTTAACTTCTACAAGCTTCATTATCTTTTGCTAGCCACTTATCACTTATTTTTACTTACCTGAAAAGTGAAATAGCATCTGATTCTTGACTGAAGGTGGTCCATATGGGCTGGAGAAAGAGCTTTGATAGTTGTGCACTTGATTTTGAATGAGTGAGTTTATCAAGTACATAACAAATAAAAGAATAGATTGCAAACAGCAGAGAGAGATGCAGCAGATAGATTGTCAAAAGTCATCAAATCGAAGCTTATGAACTCCCATCAGAAATGAGTGTGGAAACCACAAGGAAGCAATCAGCTGGGGTTCCACATTGACAGGGTCCTGGGCAGAGTGAGTCTCTGAAATGAGTTTTCAAGTGAAAGGATAAATACAGCATTTCTTTATATTATAAGATGTAGGTAGCATCTTACAATCATGCACACTGGAAGAGCTTCAAGGAGAGTCAGCTGTCAAGTGTCCTGTCAAGGTGTTCAGGCTGAGCAGAATATTCTCTCTACAGATGGACTTCTGACTAGCCATTCCCACCAGAGGCATTTTTATGTCATTAGATAAACTACTGAATCTTTAGCTGATGGAATGAGCTGTGATAGGTAAAGGATATCAACCTGACAGTTGCAGACTGGGCTTTGGGCATGGCTATGAAGAATTGGTAGTTAAGGCAAGCCCTTGAGCACATCTGCAGGAAATTGTCTATTTGATATGGAAGACCCAGCCCATAATGGATGGCACCTTCCAGTAGTGGACCAGATAAGGGAGTGTAAGAGGACAGAGTCTGATCCTCCTTGTGCCTGCACTGGCAAGGTCAGCGTTGCTGCTACTCCTCGCTCCTCCTTGCTTCTGTGCTGCTGTTCTTTCCTGTTACATTTATTTGCTATTGCTGTTCTTAGCTGACACTGGAGCCCAGCTCTTAACTCCTCCAACATGACTGAGGCTTCGGGACCCTCTGGAAATCCTCCAGTCTTAGCATCAGACTGGGACTGCTGGGAGACTTTAAAGGTGTCCTTTGACCTTAGGCATCCGACTGAGGATGCTGAGCTATTCAGCTCCTGAACTAAGAAGCTACAGGCAGCTATTGTTGGATGACTCAGATTTTTATCCTGTAAGTCAATACAGTAAATTCCCTTTTTATACATATATATCCATTCTATCAATTCTGCTTCTCTAGAGAAACACAGGTGCCTAGGAATGCTTTACCTACAAGCTGTGTTCAAGAACACAATGTTTTCACTCCAACAAATTACTCTTCTTTCCTTAAGGATATGGGTTGTTGTGCAGTTCTCTTTTCTCCTTTCCATAGGTCCAGGGGTCTTAGAGGACACTTTGAGATAACATGCTTAGGTGTGATGTTGTGGGGTGTAACAGTTACTCTTAATTATTGCTGTGAGAGAGCACCCAAAGTCAAGCAACTTAAGGGAGAAAGGGAGGTTTATTTTATTTTTTATTATTTATTATTTATTCAATTGTGTGTGTATGCCTGTGTGCGCGTGTGTGTATGTATGTGTGTGTGTAGAACCACGGACGAATTCGGGAACCTCCATGGACCACCTCCACCTCCTCTTTGTTTACTCTGCACCGGGAATCACAGGCTCCACCCTACCAGGACCAGAAACGCAGGCTGCCCCCCCCCCCCGCTTCCTCCCGGCATCTATATGTGGGGTCTAGGATCCGAACTCAGGACCTTCTGCCTGCAAGGCAGAGGCTTAACTACTGAGCCACGAAAGGGAGGTTTATTCAGCTTACGGTTCCAGAGGGAAGGGACAGTCTCTCAAAGCAGAGGTGGCATGGCTGGCTGGCCAAAGCTGGAGGAGGCTAAGTCACTGCAGACATCTTGGAAGCTGAGAGCTGCAGACTGCTTGCTACAAAGACAGACTTCTCCTGGAGATAGGGTGGGACTAATCAACCTCAAGGCCCACCCCTTGTGACTGCCTTCCTCCAGCAAGGCTCCACCTCTCAAGGTACCATGACCTTGCCAAACACACGTTTCAAACCATGACATGGGGGTATAGTCCTACTTCCAGTCAGCTTCTTAGTGAGCTTCAACAGCATGCGACAACTTCTGATGATCATGTACATGCTACTGAAGGTATAATGTGATCATGTGCATGATAGCAGTGCAGTAAGTGGCAGGTAGAAGGGGTCAGGACAGAAGGGCTATTTACAATGCTTGTAAGAGATGATAGTGGCTTAGTGTGCCCAGTAATGGTGACAAAGACTTTAACTCCAGAAATATATTGAAGGTAGGTTAATAGAATTTGCTGCCTGATTGCTATGGAAGGCAAGAGAAAAGAAGGGCAGGGTAAGATGCCAAGATTTTCAGCCCATGCAAGTGGAAGACAGAGCAATGGTGGGACCAACTGTGTATACAGAACACGGACAAGCTGAAGAGAATCAAAGACACAAGATAGGGCCAGGATCCTCAGAACTTTCAGCCCCTTAACAAGATCTAGGAAGGGTCTAGTCCTCTGATCATAACAGGTATTCTGGTTACAATAACACTTTCCCCATTTAGCCAAGCCAGTGTAATTAGTTTCCATTCATACAATCACACTCTCACCCGTATTATGCAGGATATCTGCCTCACTCAAAGACTGCTAATTTAAATACTATTCACATTCATACTAACATCTAGACTAGTATTTACATGTAACTGCTTATCAGGATACTGTCAAGCCACATACAAAGTTAGCCATCACCAAGTCTAACAAAGAAAGAAGATGGACTAACAGATATATCTTCTTATGGCTAGTAGTGGTTCCCAATGTTAGTTCACACTAGAAGCATCTAGAGATGCTTTGAAATAGTATTGATTCCTGGCTTCATCCCAGGCCAGTGACTTCAGACTCTTCAGTAAAGCCAAACCAAGGATATTTTGAAAAAGCAACCAATGTTTTCATTGTACAGTGTAAACCAGGCCACAGAGTCATTGATTGCATTTAGAAATGAAGTTTAAAGTATCAATCATCTATTGATACAGACATACAAACCCACATGACCACATGTACACATCACCCACATAATCACATATATGCATACATACAGACACATGCATGTTCTCTTACACACATTCACATACACTATTGCATATGCATGCACATGTGCACATGCAATAGTGTATACTCATTAGGCACATGTGTCTTATTAGTTGCTTTTCTTGTTGTTGTGACCAAATGTCATACAACGAACACATTAAGAGGAAGAGTTTGTTTCATCTCACAGTTTGAGGGGAAGGCATGGTGTCAGGTCAGCAAGGTAACTGGTCACATTGTGTACACAGTCTGTAGGCAGAATGTAAGCAAGAAGTGGGCTATTAATTCTTGAGAACTGTCCCCAGTGACCCACTTCCTTCTATGAGATGTCACATCCTGATTTTTTTTTTTAATTTTCTAAAACAGTGCCACCAGCTGGTGATCATGTGTTTAAACACATTAGCCTGTGGGAGACATTTCACAGCAAACATGTCATATGTCACAAATCAAATTGGCATCTTTGCTCTTATCGCTAGGATGAGACTTGCTAATAATCTAAAATTGTTTAGGACACTGTATCCTTAGCAGTGGGAATGAAGCCAGAGATAGGAGGAAAAAGTTGAGGTGTTTGATTACATAGCCGGATGCATATAGTTAAGAGTAATGTATCATGAATTTCCATGAACTATTTGAGTTTCGAGCATTCTCATCACAAAGAAATAATAAAGATTAGTTTTGAGCATTCTCACCACAAAGAAATAATAAAGATTTGAGGTGACAGATAGGCTGATTTTCTTGACTCAATCATCACACAAGGAATGCATGTGCTAAACACCAAATGGTGCTTCATAAATAAGTACAATTATCATGTATCCAATATTATGTTAAAATAAAATAAAAAAGCCTTTTAAAGAGTAGGAAGTATTTGGAAGATGGAGCCATCTAATCAGCAGGGAAAATGAAATTAGGGCTTTTTAAGTGGAATTGCTAACAATCATTTGCTGATTTCTCAATGTTCATATTCAAATTTTAACTTTGTACAGTCACAATCTCTCAGCAGTGAATCCCACCAGAACACAGCACTTCATGGCTTGAGTAATGGCCGGGTTTTCCAAGGATTTGATTTGTTCCCTCCCCAGTTTTCCAGCCTCGTTGTTTCCCACTCTTCCTCTGCATCCCTCTCCTTGGCCTTTAAGTGTTGGCAGCAGCATGGCCAGGCCCATCTGCCTTCCTGCTGCTCCCGCTTATCACACAGTCAACATCTGCCCATTCCTCACACCTTGGCTCAGATAACCCTTCTTCCAGGAAGCCTGCCCCACAGGAGGGGGCTTGGTCTGGAAATATAGGCCCTTTACTCCGCAAAGTCAGGACACGTAGTTGTCTGTGTAGTCTTTGGGTGTGCAGGCACGTTTTAGGGTTTTATTTGTTCTTAATGGAAATATTTTCCCACTTTGGAAGTTTTGTGGAGCAGTTGGAATCGTTTGTTGTCATTTTGTGGAAAGCAGATACAAAATATTGTAGCAAGTGTGTGTGTGTGTGTGTGTGTGTGTGTGTGTGTTAGGGTGTGCGTGCATGCAGGTCTTATTTCTGGGGACTCAGGAAAGCTTGTGGAGAGCTTTGGAAAACAAGCTCTATACTACTTCTATTCTAGAGCAGAGGAGCACTGGGTCGTAACTCTAGAATCAGATGGGTATCTCCTCTCTGCTGAGAAGCTCCTGGAAGGATGCCATACAGTTGCATGGGCACAGCACAAACTCCCTAAGAAAACCAGAATTGGGTTACAAGAGGCCCTCTCAGGGAGACAGGCTTGTTAGCCACCAAGCTCTTAACCAAAAGTGAAAACCCTAATAAACATCGATCTTCTCGCTCCCTGGAGTTCTTTATGGCAAAGATGGAGAGAGGGCACAGAAGTTCTAACAGAAAAAGGCATTTAACCTGGCAGCTGGGCAGCCAGTGGTAAGACTTGTTTATTATGACAGGGCGTTCAGCCAATTGTTTGGCTCAAGAGCTGTCAGAGTGAGCACTGCCCTGCTCAAATGAAGCCAGTGAACAGGTACAATTAAAAGGCAATGCTCGGCAAGACACTAAGTGAACATAAAATGACATTATTACTTGTAATATCTTCCTAATTCTAGTTCAGCAAAGGACCACATGCTGCCTGCACCCCCCCTGTGGGGACGGTCCAGTACATTTCCCCAGTATTTATCTGGATGTTGAAACAACAGGTAATATCTTTGCCTGTTTATATTTTTTGTGTGAATATGTGTAACCTTTGAAATAGGAAATAATAAACTTTATGAGGTCATAGTAAGTAAACAATAGTAAATGAAATATGGGGCTATGTACCCAGGGTCTGGGCTGGCCCTGAGGTCCTGCTTCCAGTTAATCCATGAATTTGCTTTATGGGCCCATTTTCTTATTTCCTGTCAAAGAAAATGAAGTAGAAAATGAAAAAAAGAACAGTGCTTTTTATTAATTTGATCATCCATGTGGTTGAACGTTTTTCTTAAGGACAAAATACAGAAAGCAGTTCAGGCATCTTCTAGTGTTCTCTGAAGACTCTAAAATCCTGTCCCTGATGAACTCTAAAAACTGGGACTGGAGGGGCCATTGAGATGGCTTAACAGGTGTTTGTGGAGTAAAGAAGTTGCTGCCAAGCCTGACGACCTGAGTTTAAACCCTGGAACTCAAATGCTGGAAGGAAAGAATTGTCCATCATATGTCATATCATATCATATCATATCATATCATATCATATCATATCATATCATATCATATCATATCATATCATATCATACACTCTGACCTCCACACCTGCTCCAAAATATATGTATATAGATAGATAGGGAGAGAAAGAGAGAGAGGATTTAAACACCTGGGGCTGGATTTCAAATGAACACATGAATTAAGTCTGTGGTATTCTACATCCCACCAGAGAACCATTAGCCTTATGTAGGATCTCCCAGCTTAGAGCAGTCCTGGAGTGGGAGGTAGGGTAGAGAAAATCAGTGGTGATACCAAGCAGACCAGTTAAATACAGATCACAACTTCACAATAGAGACCTGAGCTTTTAGTTGTACCCATGAATTGTTTAGTTAAGGTAACCCTGAGCAAGTCTATGTAAGATTAACTATGTGCTGTGTTGCTGGTGGGTGGGACCATTCTTTAGGCAGAAAGATAAAGAAGGTGAGCTGGTTGGAAATTGGCGGACTAGCAAAACGACAAGCGAGGAGGAACTATGCCCTTCTCCCAGATCTTCGTGTGTGTAAGGAGTGGTCCCTTTACTCCTGGTGTTGGTATGAATTCTGCCTACTGATGAACTTTAACCAGGAACGGTAGCCAAAAACAAAGCCCTTGTTCTCCTGAATTGTCTGCATCTTCATATCCATAATAGAGGAGGAGTGGGAACATCAAGGAAGGAAGGGAGGGAGTCGACTGCACTTGCCACACGGAGCTGGTGTTTCTCTATACCAGCCACTCTACCAGGGCAGGGCTGTGCCATCCAGCCAGCCAGTGCCTGGTGGACAGGACTGCCTCTTTTTTAGAAGTAGATGAAGTTGCTGATAAAGAGCCTGGGGTTAGTTAGAAATGACAAGGAACAGGAGACGAATAAAGCCTCATTCATTTCCTCAGCTTCCTTCCTCTGTGCCTGCAGGTGAGGGCTCCCAGGAGGCCAAAAGCATCCTTTGGTCCTAGAAAGTCACACGGATGTCTCAATCTGGGTTTCCCCGAGGAGGTCCTCATCATGTTCTGAGCCCTGACTCTCTGACTTTCATGCTAACAAGGAGATTACTGCTAATATCTGCCTGGCACGTTCTACATAGATGAGCCATTGAGAAAACGCTTCAGTTTCAGAACGTTGTTATCATAAGCAGCACCATCATCATCACGGTCATCATCACTAGCTCCAAGTAAATTGACTGCAATCTTCATCTCACTTTATAGCTATCTTTTGCTGAATCAATTTTCTGAACAAATCTTACTAGACTAACTAGAGTAGTGAATGACACTTTGGCATATCAACAGCAAAGGAAGGTTTGCATGAGCTCAGTGGGAAACTTAGGAGGGAGGGAAGTGTGACCACTAAGAATACCCAAAGCAATCAGGAACCAATCTACGATGACTATTATTTACATAATAAAGAGTGATATCATGTGTCATTGACTCATTTTTTATAAACTTTATTTTGAAATTGATGCATTTTTAGGGCACAGCACTGTGAATTTTTCATATTGCTTTTTCTCTATAGCCCAAGCAGATCTGAAACTTATAGTCCTCCTGCTTCTGCTTCCTGAATATTGGGATAATAGGTATATGCCAGCCATGAGCTTTAACATATATAGAGGATCATGGAGCCACACTCAGGATCAGGACTCGAGGTGAGCTTATGATTCCAGACATCTTCATACTGTGCATGTATAGTCACATCTTTTCTCCCTGGTCACTGTTCAGTTCCGTGTAATGGTAGTTTCATCATCTGCAAAATGTCATATACATGGTTCATATAGAACATAACCTTTTGAGGGTGACTTCTTGAACTCAGCATATGTTTGAGATGCAACCAAGTTGCTGTGTGCAGTAATGTTGCTGAGTAATATTTCGTTATATGCACACATCACAATTTCTACATTCACTTATTGAAGAATATTTAGAATTTAGAATGTCTGCAGTTTGGGATGATTGAAACTAGATCTGCTATAAATATTTACATATACATTTTTATATAAACACATTTTTAGGGCAAATACCTAGGAGGTTGAATGGTTTCTCAGTATTTTACTTTATATGGAAGCATGGAAGTGCCTATGTATTTTTTAAAATTTTTAATTTTTCTACTTTTACGAGCATTTTGGGTACTCATCCCTGCTTTCCTCTATTCCCCCTCCCTCCTGTATCTTCTATTCCCTTCATCAATCCCTCCTACTCCCTCTCACCATTCTACTTGTATGCTTCTATAGACCCCAGAGTTCACTCTGGCTTGTCTACTCTTGTGGGAGTCCAGGCCTCTGTAGCATATCAAGTTGTCTTTCTTTGGGCCACCCCACTGATAGGAGCATTTCCCTTCACTCATCCAACTTTAGACCCCAAGGCTTCCACTGTATGTTCTTATTTTTCTTGAGTTACAAGGTACTCTATAGGGGCATGTTGATATGTCAGGCATTATGCAGATCTTAGAAGGACAAGTCTTACTATAGTGAGTTCTTAGATGCTGCAGTCCTGTGGCTGTATTTTTTATCCCCATTGTGTGTGTTTAGAATTGTAATTGCTCTATTACTAGCGTTATTCATACAAAGATATACATAAATGGTTAATGACACTGGAAAACCTTTCACACATGCTTTTTCCATCTTTATATTTGGTCCTTAGCAAAGTCTTTAAGTCTTTTACTTGTTTTGAAATTTCACTTTTTTTTAGCCCCCTCCCTTGCTAAATTTCTTGAGTTAGATATTTATTGTAACAATGTTGAAATTTTACCTTTTTTTTTTACTTTTTTTAACTTTTTTATTTTTTATTTTACTTTTTAATTTTTCTTTAGTACATTTCAGTTAAATTTTATATAACATAAAAATATTGGACTGGGGCTATGGAGATGATTCAGAGGTTAAAATTTTTGCCTCATAAACAAAAAGACCTGAGTTCAGAATCCCCAGACCTTATGTAAAAAGTGGCAGGCAGAAATGGCAGCAATGACTTGTACCTCTGATTCTGGAAGGTGGAGCCTGGGAAAGCCTAGTGCAAAGCAATTCAGGATGATTCCCAAAGACACATCCACAGACACACCCACACACCATCGCCAATCCCCTCCACACACAAAAGGCCTTCATTATGAAATTTTCATACATATATTCATTTTGCTTTGCTTAAGTTTTTTATAAAGGGCAAAATTAAGTCCAAATATTTTTTTTACATTTTTTATTATGTCAGCTCATACAAACTTAATAGGTACACCAGTTCCCTCCCTTCCTCCTCCTCCCCCCGTACCCCCTGCTCCCCCTCCCCACTCGCCTCCCTTCCCATCCCCCAGTGCCTCCCGCCCCAATTCCCAGAGAGTCCTTTCTTGTGCATGCCTGATTTTCCTCTGGGCCCTCCTCTCCGATGACGTACAAGGACCCAGTGGCATTTCCCTGAACCCTTTCCCGTGTTCCCCTTAGGTATAGGAACACTGCCGTGGCTGCCAATCCCTTGCCTCCAAGGATCTTGGTGCCTTTAGCAGATGCTAGACTTTGTGAGGTCAATAGTGTGTTGGACAATGCGCAGGACATGTAAAGTCCAATTATGATTGCTTCAGCCCTAACTTGTATGGAGTATCTTACATATCATTGCTCCTCCCATCCTTTTGCTCTTACACTCTTACCTCCCCCTCTTCTGCAAATTTCCCTGAGCTTCAGGATGGGGAGAGATTAAGCTGGCCTAGTTCTAGGTGGTTGATATAGAGTCTCTGAAATTCTGGATTGTGGTTTGTTGATTTTCTTTTGCAGTTTTGCTGCTCCTGCAATGACCTTCACTCCATCCTGGTGGGCATTGTATGTTACCCCCTTGGCTAGAGACAAAAAGCTGTTAAACTAGAGTCTTGTGATAAAAGCACATTCAAAGGTAGATGTAATAAAAGTGGGAAACCACAGTGAGGGAGGGGTCTATCACCAATTTGCACAATGGTTACTTTTTATCTGCCAGGAAAGTCTGTGACCTTAATCAGATGTCTCATTACTTATTTGAGTCCTTGACGGAGGCCTATTTTCTCTGCTGTAACATGGTCCCTTCTCTCCTTGTTTCTGGTGTGGCCCCCCTACCCCATCCCTCCTGTTCATAATCCTTACAATTACTGTAGGTATTACAGAGATTTTTCTTTGAGTGTCTCTAGGTGGGCTGGGTGGGTTTGGTACTAGGAGCCACCTATTAGGGAATACATATGGTGCTTAATTTTCTAGGTCTGGGTTACTTCACTTAATATAATTGTTTCTAATGACATCCACTTCCCGACAAATTCCAGTAATTCATAATTTTTGATGGCTGAGTAGTACTCCATTGTATAGATGTACCACAGTTTCCTTATCCGCTCGTCAACTGTTGGACATTTGGGTTGATTCCATGACTTTGCTATTGTAAACAGTGCTGCTATGAACATGGTCGTGCTTGTGCTATCAAGGTGAACCTCTGCTGTATGGGGGGTTATTCCCAAAAGTGGAATAGCAGGGTCATATGGCATTTCAATCTTTAATTTCTTTAAGAATCTCCAGACGGCTCACCAGAGTGGCTGTATGAGCCTGCATTCCCACCAGCAATGTAGAAGAGTTCCCCTCTCTCCACAACCTCTCCAGCATTTGGTGTTGTTTGTATTGTGGATTTTTGCCATCCTGACCGGGGTGAGATGATATCTCAGGGAAGTTTTGATTTGCATTTCCCTGATGGCTAAGGAAGTGGAGCATTTTTTCAGATATTTGTTAGACATTTTAATTTCATCCCTGGTAAAGTTTCTTTTAAGTTCCAGGGCCCATTTTTTAATTGGGCCATTGGTTTCCTTGGTGTTTAGTTTTCTAAGTTCTTTGTGCACTCTGGACAACAGAGCTCTATCAGATGTGTGGTTAGTGAAGATTTTCTCTCATTCCGTGGGTTGCCTTTGAGCTCCTGTTACAATCTCTTTATCTGAACAGAAGCTCTTTAATTTCACAAGATCCCAACTGTTGAGAGTTGGTAGCAGTGACTGTGCCATTGGATGTCTCTTTAGGAAATGTTGGCCTAGCTCAATCAGCTCAAGGGAGTTCCCTATCCTTTCAACTATGGTTTTTATAGTCTCTGGCCTGATATCAAGGTCCTTGATCCATTTGGAATTAAGTCTTGTACATAGTGACAAGTATGGGTCCAGCTTTAATCTTCTGCATGTGGAGATCTAGTTTTGCCAGCACCATTTGTTGAAGATGCTGTTCTTTTTCCATTGAATTCTTTGGGCCCCTTTGTCAAAGATCAAATGGCTGTAACTTTGTGGGCTTATATCTGGGTCTTCAATCCTTATCCATTGATCTGTGTGTCTATTTTGGAGCCAGTACCAGGCTGTTTTTATAACTATGGATTTGTAATATAGACTTAGGTTTGGTATGGTAATACCTGCAGCAGTGTTTTTGTTACTCAAGATAGTCTTTGCTATCCTGGGTCTTTTGTGCCTCCATATGAACTTTGAGATTGTTTGGTCAACTTCTTTAAAGAATTGCTTTGGGATTTTAATTGGTATAGCATTGAATCTGTATATTGCCTTTGGTAGGATGGTCATTTTTATGATGTTGATTCTGCCAATCCAGGAACAAGGAGGTCTTTCCACCTTCTGGTGTCTTCTGCTATTTCTTTCTTTAGGGTTTTAAAGTTTTCATTGTAAAGGTCTTTTACCTCCTTGGTTAGGTTTATACCAAGGTATTTCATTTTTTTAGGGGCTATAGTAAATGGGATTGTTTCTCTCAAGGCTTTTTCACTTCTTTCATTCTGGGCATATAGGAAGGCCTCTGATTTTTGCACATTTATTTTGTATCCTGCCACCCTGCTGAACTTCTCAATTAGTTCCAGGAGCTTCCTGGTGGAGTTTTTGGGATCCCTCAGGTATAAGATCATGTCATCTGCAAATAGCTTGACTTCTTCCTTGCCAATTTGAATCCCTCTTATGTTCCTTTCTTATCTTATGGCTTCAGCTAAGACTTCAAGTACAATATTGAATAGAAGTGGTGAGAGTGGACAGCCTTGTCTAGTTCCTGATCGAAGTGGGAATGCTTCCAATTGTTCCCCATTGAGCATAATCCTTGCTGTGGGCTTGTTGTATACAGCTTTTATCATATTGATAAAGGTTCCTTCCATTCCTACTGTCTCTAGCGTTTTGATCATAAAAGGCTGTTGGATCTTGTCAAAAGCTTTTTCTGCATCTATCGAGAGTATCATGTGGTCTTGGACTTTGGACTGGTTTACATGATGAATTACATTTATTGATTTGCATATGTTGAACCAACCTTGTGTGCCGGGGATGAAGCCTACTTGGTCCCCGTGAATGATCTTTTTAATGTGTTTTTGAATCCAATTTGCTAAGACTTTGTTGAGAATCTTTGCGTCTGTGTTTATCAGAGAGATCGGCCTATAGTTTTCTTTTTTAATTGAATCTTTATTAGGTTTTGGGATTAAGACAATATTAGCTTCTTAGAAGGAATTTGGTAGTTTTCCTTCCTTTGCTATTTGATGGAACATTTTAAGGAGTATTGGTGTTATTAACTCCTTAAATGTCTGGTAGAACTCTGTGCTGAATCCATCTGGTCCAGGACATTTTTTGGTGGGAAGATTTGAGATTACTTCTTCAATTTCCTTATATGTTATAGGACTATTTAAATAATTCACAACTTCCTGATTCAATTTAGGTAAGTTGTGTTTACTTAGAAATTCATCCATCTCTTGTGTGTTGTCAAACTTCACAGAGTATAAGTTTTTGAAATATGATGTTACAATTCTCCGGATTTCTTCGGTATCAGTAGTGATAACTCCATGTTCATTTCTAATTTTGTTAATTTGGGTTTTCTCTCTCTTGCTTTTGGTTAATTTAGCTAGGGGTGTATCAATCTTATTGATTTTTTTCAAAGAACCAGCTTTTTGACTGGTTGATTTTTTCTATTGTTTTCTTAATCTTGATTTCAGATATTTCTCCCCTTATTTTGCTAATCTCCTCTGTTCTACTACTTTTGGGATCAGATTGCTCTAGTTTCTCTAAAGCTTTAAGCTGCATTGTTAAGTTGTTTATTTCTGATGTTTCCATTTTTTTGATGTAGGCATTAAGAGCTATGAATTTACCTCTTAGAACAGCTTTCATTGTGTCCCAGAGATTTTGGTAAGTTGTATTTTCGTTATCATTCACTTTCAGGAAATCTTGAATTTCCTTTTTAATTTCTTCCTGAATCCAGTTCTCATTCAGCATCATATTGTTAAGTTTCCAGGAGTTAGTGTATTTTCTCTTGTTTGATGTGTTGTGGATGTCCAGCTTTAGGCCGTGGTGGTCTGATAGGGCACAGGTTAGAATTTCAACTTTTTTGTACATGTGTAGATTCGTTTTGTGGCCCAGTATGTGATCTATTTTGGAGAAAGTTCCGTGTGCTGCTGAGAAAAATGTGTATTCTTTGGTGCGTGGGTGAAAAGTTCGATAGAGATCTGTAAGGTCCATTTCTTTAAGGGTTTGATTAAGTTCCAAAGTGTCTCTGTTAAGCTTTTGACCTGTTGATCTATCCCATGTTGAGAGGGTGGTGTTGAAGTCCCCAAGAATTATCGTTTGGGGGTTGATTTCTTGCTTTAGACGCTGTAGGGTTTTCTTAATGAATGTGGAGAGGCCCCTATTGGGTGCATATATGTTCAGTATTGTGAAGTCTTCCTGGTGAATTGTACCTGGTACTAAAATGTAGTATCCATCTGTGTCTCTTATAATTTTCTTTGGTTTGAAGTCCACTTTGTCTGATATCATAATGGCTACACCTGCCTGTTTTCTGCTTCCATTAGCTTGTAGAATTGTTGACCAGCTTTTTATTTTTAGGGCATGCCTATCTTTTGTGGTGAGATGGGTTTCCTGCAGGCAGCAGATCGATGGATTGTGATTTTTAATCCAAATTTGTAATCTGTGTCTCTTGATCGGTGAGTTAATTCCATTAACATTTAGTGTTATAATGGAGAAACTATTGTTAATTCCAGACATTTATTATGTTTAGTAGTTTTTATAAGTATATTGCTTTGCTTTTAATGGTGTTATACTTGTCTTCTGTTCTCCTGGATATGCCTGTTTTTTTCTTCAAGCTTGAGTATCATTTTTAGCATTTTTTGAAGGCCTTGTTTGGTGGACATATATCCCTTCAAGTTGTCTTTGTGCTGGAAGATTTTTCTTTCTCCCTTGATCATGACTGATAGTTTTGCAGGGTAAATCAACCTGGGTTGACATTTTTGCTCATTCAATACTTGAAGTATGTCTCTCCAAGCTCTTCTTGTTTTTACTGTTTCGACTGAGAAGTCATTTGTTATTTTAATAGGTTTACCTTTAAAAGTGACTTTTTTTTTCTCCCTTGAAGCTCTCAGCACCAGTTCTTTATCTTGAATGTGGAGTGTTTTGACTATTATTTGCCGTGGCGAGCTTCTGTTTTGGTCATATCTGTTTGGGGTGCGGAATGCCTCTTGTATATGGATGGGCCTCTCTTTTTTTAGATGAGGAAAGTTTTCCTTGATGATCGTTTGAAAAATTTCCTCAGGGGTGGTATTTTGAGATTCTTGCTCTGGTATTCCATGAATACGCAGGTTAGGCTTCTTCAGGGTGTCCCATATCTCCTGGATATTTCTCTCAAGTATCTTTTTGGCTTTAACAACCTCTTCCATTGAGTTGGTTAATACTCCCATTTTATCTTCAAGGTCTGAAATTCTGTTTTCTGCTTCTGTTAGTTCTGCTGATAAGACTCTCTGTGGAGTTCTGGGTTGAAGATAACTTGTCTTGTAGCTCAGTTTTAAACTCTGCTTGAGTCTGCTTTAACTGCTCTATGCCAGTTTTTGTTTCTTGCACTGTTTTTCTTAACTCCTCCAAGTGTCTGTTGTGTTCCTCTTCAAAGCGATTGATTCGATTATTTAATTCCTCCCGGATTTCCTCTTTCATAGTATTGAACATGGTAATGATCATATTTTGAAGGTCGTTATTCTGGGTCAGGCTTTCTTGGCCATTTTCCATGGGTTTGTTCTGGTTGGAGTCTAACATTATGAGATTAATTCCTTCAGTGGGAGATTTGTTTACTTGAGTGTTGTTTCTCATGGATTTGCACTTTGACTTTGGCATTGTCGTTTTAACTCCTAAGACCTTCTTTCAATTTCTATGCGTTTTTCACTAAACTGAATTATTTGGCCTGGGGTTTTGGGGGTGGGCGGAGACGGAGCTTACCTGGGTCGCGCGGTGAGGCCCGGCTGGACCAGCAAGCGCGCGTCCCGGGCGGAGGAGTGGAAGGAAGGGAGGATGGGGCAGTCGGCGAGGGCGCTATTTAACCTGGGGGACCTGGGGGCGGGGCCTGGGCGCAGAGGGGGTGTCCTCCTCCTCCCAGGCCTTCTGCGCGGCGGCTACGGCTGGACGGTGGGAGGAGCTGGGTCCCCTGGGCGGCATGGGGGTTCTGGGGGTGGTGCGCAGACGGAGCTTACCTGGGTCGCGCGGTGAGGTCCGGCTGGACCAGCGCGCGCGCGTCCCGGGTGGCGGAATCCCAAATATTTTTTTTTGACAGAGGATATCCAGCATATTTTTACAGTATCTTTTCCTTTTGCCAAGTAGTCTGTTTTATGCCTTAATATTTAAAATATATGTATATATATTATATATTTAAATGAAGATTTCACATATCAGTGAAAATAGGTTTTATTTGTCTTTCTGAGATTGACTTGTCTTATCTAATGTCACACTCTCCAATTTCTTCTTGTTCTTCTTGTTCTTCTTGTTCTTCTTGTTCTTCTTGTTCTTCTTGTTCTTCTTCTTGTTCTTCTTCTTCTTCTTCTTCTTCTTCTTCTTCTTCTTCCTTCTTCTTCTTCCTCCTCCTCCTCCTCCTCCTCCTTCTTCTTCTTGTTTTTGCAAATAATGTTAGTTCATTCTTCTTTATGGCTGAAAAAGAACACCATTGTGCATCTGTGCCGTACTTTTCTCTCCATTCACCTGCTGATGGGCATTTAGGCTGGTTCCACAATGTGGCTGCCATGAAGAATGGATAATAAACATAAATGTGCAAGTATCTCTGTGGTATATCAACTTAGATTTCTTCAAGTATATCCAGAGGTGGTATAACTGGATCACATGGAAGTTCTAATTGTTGTTTTTTTTTTTTTTTGAGGGACCTTGATAATGATTTCCAAAATGTGGGTATATCTGTTGACATTTCCACCAGCAGTGTAGGTGGGGTTTTTCTTTTCCCACATCCTGGTCAGAATTTCTTGTCACTTGTTTCCTTGGAAATAGTGATTTTACCTCGGATGATATGGAGTCACAATGTAGCACAAAATGATAATGTAGTTTTAATTTGCATTTCATAATGGTGAAGGATGTTGAACCTGTTTTCAAATTACTTACTGTCTGTTTGCATTTCTTGAGAACTGTTCTTTCAATTCGATTACCCTTTTTTGATTAGATTATGTCTTCTGTTGTTTAGTTTTTGAGTTCTTTATAGACTCTAGCTATCAATCCTCTGTCAAAGGCATAGTTGGAAGATTTGTTTCCCCAGTTTGTCTTTTCACTTTGGTGAATCTTTGCTTTACAGAATCCTTTCAATTTCATGTAATCCCATTTGTGAATTTCCTGTGCTATTGTAACCCTTCCTGGAAATTCTCCCTATGACTATATCTTGAAGTACTTTCCCCATGTTTCCTCAAGAGCTTGCAAGTTTCAGGTCCTACATTAAAATTTTTGATTAATTTTTTTGATGATTTTTGTACAATATGAGAGATACAGATCTAGTTTAATTCTTCTATATGTAGATAGTTTTATCAGCACCATTGATTTATATGTTGATTTATATGTGATTTATATGTTGACACTTTTGTTCAAAATTAAGTGTCTTTGGCTGTGTTAGTTTACTTCTGCATGCTGTATTCTGTCCATTTATCTGTTTTCTTGTCAGCATCATGCTGGTTTTATTATATTTTTTCCTATCTTTAATTGGTCTATATGTTTTCCTACTGCTGACTTCTGAAGATCCTTTGAAATTACAGATCTGTCATTTTTGTAATCTTTAATTTTACACTATTTTCTCCTAGGCTTTAGCTTGCGCTTTCATTCTCTTTTCACAATCAAAGAGTTTTCATGTCTTAGTTGTGCTGTCTTCTTTGATAAATTCTGCTCTTGCTTCTGCTCTGTGGTGAAGAACTAACCCCAGGTTACAAGTATTTTCTCCTATGCTTCCTTTAAAAGGGTTTATAGCTTAAGACTTTACACATACAGATCTATGATCTATGTTTTGTATAAAGTGTAAAGTTAGATTCAATTTATTCTTTTCAGGATACTCATTTATTAAATACTGTGTTGAAAAAAATCATTTTTCCATTAAAAGTGTTTTCACAGCTATGTAAAAAGAAATCAGTTGACTATATTTGTGTGTTTACTTCTAAACTCTCTTCTGCTCTGTTGATTTACATGTGGATATCCCTTCACCAATACCTAAATTGCCTGATTCTTGTAACTTTATGTATTCAAAACACAATAGTTATTCTTACAATGTAATCTTTCTCAATTTTGCCAATTAGTTTCTGGTGATCTTCTGCTATGAATCTAACGCCACACCAAACACACTCATAAATGGACACATTTAATCTCCTTAACAAAGCCTTGGGAAGGTGTATCAGGTCAGATCTTCCTGGAATCAGATGAGATACAGGTGTTTCTGAAGGACAATGGATTTACTGGGAGAAATGACTGCAGAGGATACAGGGAGACGGAGAGTGCTTTAGACAGCAAGATCACAGAAAAGAGGAGAGGGCTGGAGGCTCGGGTGGGAGATTTAGAGTGTGGTATGGTTCTGAGAAGGCCTTGGCAAGCGATGAAGGACATAGCAGTGGCTTTCTGCGAGGAGACCCACCCTGGACAGGACTCGCCACACTCTTGGCCCCAGGTGCCTCAGTCTTTGCTGGGAGTGGTCTGCAGGCCACAGACTATATGTGACTGCTACAGAAGAATTAAACTCAAAGCTATGTGCTTCTGACTCCTTTTGTTTCCCCACATGAAAAGCTCATAGGAAACAAGCATTGGGTATGTTTGTGCACATGTCTGTATGACGTCACTGACTGAGGAAAGATGTTTACTTCAATGGCCATGAGTTTTCAATATGTCACGAATAGAGCAAAGATGTTCCAAGAGTTTGACAATTGATGATGAACAGTTCCAGAAGGTGTCTTCTGGCTTCAACCTTTTGCCTGCCCACTGTATGTGTGTCTAATCAGATGAAATAATATCTTTGTTTTGAGACATGAAGAAATTTTAAAAGTGCCTCACAACTAAGGAAGCATATGGATAGGATATATTCTCTCCAGCTTCCTGTGCCTGGCAGATGCAGTACCCATCCACCAGTCACAGAAGCCACCTGGGCCAACCTCCTGGCTAGAATAGCCCCCTTTCTTTTCAATAAAATGCTTTCCTTCCCTCAACAGCCTTTCTCTCTCTCTCTTTGTCTCTCTGTCTCTGTCTCTGTCTCTCTCTCTCTCTCTTTCCCCCTCCCTCCCTCTTTCTCTAACACTTTGCCTCTTGTTTTAATTGGCCCATCATGAGGCAAGCCATCAGATCTTAACTCCAATATCATTATCTGACATTGGGCTCAATTATAACACTAGAAATATGTAAAACAATTTGTATCTGCTTCTACTCAAAATCAAATAAATTCGAGACGGGCAGAGTCACTCATATCTATCACTGTTTTCTACCCTGGTAAGATACAGCTCAGTGCAATGTGGTGGGATGGAGTTTCGAGTCATTCCTTTGGCCCAAACTAGTCTTGCGTTCTCCATCTTAGCCTGGTTCCTTATTAGCTGATGTTCCTTTCCTAAATGTTGATATTCTCTCTGCTTCTTCATTTCTTATCCCTCTCTATAAATCTCTTCAAAGATCAAAGTCCCCACCCACCCGCATCCTGTCTGGTGAACAGAGGCCAGCTGTCTTCCACTTTATTGACACGTCAGATTCAGAAGATCTTTTCTTGATGCTTCCATTCAGCGTTTGTAATGAAGTGATGTCATTGCACAGATGAGGTCTCTTTGCAACATCTGTCATAGTCTGGACAATATTGCCATGCACTGTGGCACCCTCGATGATCCCCATTCTAAGGCATCTCATGCAAGATGTTTTCAGTGTGTTTTAATACTGATGAACAGCTGGCAAACCAACACTGGCTCCCCTCCCCATCCTAACTCATTTTTCTACTCTTTAAAGAGAATTCTTTCAGCAGTAATAGCATCAATTTAAATGTGCAGAGATCTCTATCTTGGAATGTGCTTTCTTCTTTTAATCTTGAAATGGGTCTGGGAGAGAGGGAGGGCCAATGTCATCACCTCTTCTTTGCAGATGACAGAGTGCAGCCAGAAACTTAGAGGAACATCAAGGTGGGACTGTGATGAAAGTCTTAAGTTTTATGACTCAGGTCACGTGCTTTCCTCCCTACATGTGAAAGCCTGTGTACAGCAGGATAATGTGTAAACACAGAAGATACACAAAACTTCCCAAAGGAAATTGCTGACAGAAGGCCATGAGTGTTTGTGAACATGGCGCACGCTAAGCATATGCATGTTTATGTGGGAACCCAGCCATCGTACTAATGAGAGTGACCTGGAGATGCCTCATTCTGGAAGCAGGAATGGATCAGAGCTGGGGTCAGATCCAGTGCCCAGGGGGTAGTCACAAGGTCTGTTTGTTCCAGGACATTGCTTCCTATGTCATGATGTAAGCTTCTCTATCTCTGCCTCTCTGTCTTTCTGTGTCTCTCTGTCTTTCTCCCTCTCTCTCTCCTAATTTTCTTGCAATAGGTACTGTCCACTGAGCATTAGGGATAGCTTTTCCAGTATTCAGGTGACATTTATCAGTACTTGCATACCAGCCATTCTGTCCTATTTTCACATATACAAGTCATGCTTTATTTTCATATTAACCCTTATAAGAATTTCCTCCTATTTGTGGTGTGTGTGTGTGTGTGTGTGTGTGTGTGTGTGTGTGTGTAGATCAGAGGTCACTATCAAATATCTTTCTCAGATGCTTTTCACTTTATTTTTTGAGGCTGAGTCTCTTGCTGATTGACCAATAATCCCTTGGGGTCTTCCTGTCTCTGCTCCCCCAGCACATGCTATTGTGCATGGCTTTTGCATTGGTGCTAGAATCCATACTCAGGTCCTTAAGCTTATGCAGTGAATGCTTTACCCACTGAGCCATTTCCTCAGTCCTTTTATAAGAATTTTCACTCATTACGTATAGAGATCAGACAACCCATGCTTACTGGGTCAGTTGATGTGCCTACAATCACCCAGTGAGTATGTGGCACGGTTGTGTCTGAAGGGGATCAAAGGACATATCTTAAATTCTGCCAGCCATTATGTCCAGTATAGAAAGTAGATGCCAGGTATAGAACATGGGTTTTCAAAGAAGAAAGATATCTTGGAACCAAGTCACTTTAACTATGTGGGAGAGGGATTTTTTTAGATTTATTTATTTGTGGGGGTGGGTGGGTGGGTTTTAAGTAGGAGGCAGAGTGCTCTGTTCAAGTGACTCACAGTCACAAGAAGAGGTGGTTGGGACATACCTGAGACATGAACCTGAACCTAGCATCCAGATAGCTACTCATTTGTCTAGACAGCCATATCTCTGCCACTCAGTAAGTATAGTCTGTGTGCCCACACTATGCCAAATGCTTTACAAGTACTATCGTAATATTTGTGGCCCTTAAAAGATACACGTTATTCTCAATTTACTTAATCTCAATTTACATTCATTCTCAACTTAATGAAGATATTGGGGAAAAATGAGCAATTTGCCTTAGATCACAGATTTAAGTGTGATTTGGTTTTCAAGTCAGGTCACATAATTGAAGAACCCGGACTGTATATTCATCCTGCCTGAACTAAGAACCAGAAAGTATGGCAGAGACCTGCAATGTTGCCATGGGAGAGAGCATCTCCAGAAAATAAGCTCAGTGTAGGACATGGTTCTCAGAGGAATGAGAAATCTCACAAGGATGGCTGCTGTCAACACAGATTGACCTTTTACGATTAACCAGTGATTCGATAGGAGTCTTAGTGACATTTTACCTTCTGTCTAGGGATGATGGTAGGTTAGTGTGAGAGCCACACAGAGTAATGTGAGTAGATGGAGCAGAAGGAATGGATGGATGGAGACTCTTCAGTCCAGGCACACAGAGGTGTGAAGAGAAGCAGAACTGAAGAGTAGGTCAGAGAATGATGACAACTGAGTCCATGGTGATCCCTATTCAGGGAAGAGAAAGGAATGTGTCTCAGATGCTAATTTTATTTATTTTAATGTGTGTGTGTGTGTGTGTGTGTGTGTGTGTGTGTGTGTGACAGGCATACATATGCTGTCAAGCAAGAATGAGGTCAGAGGACAACTTTGGGGAGTTAGTTCTTCCCTTCTTACCTTGCTGGGACAAGGTCTTTCATGTTTCTGTTGCTATGCTGGGTATTTCAGGCTAGTTGACCTGTGAACCTGACTCTGCCTCCCCCTCACTAGCGGAGTGTTAGGATTACTCCTGCGTCTGGGTTCTTACTTAGGTTTTAAAGATTGAATTCAAGTCTTCTCCATTTTCTGTTTGACCATTTAATAGGAAGTTTATCTAGGGGTCAGTGTGGTAGTTCGATGGGTAGGGAGCTTCCTTACAAACCTGGCAGGCTGAGTTCAATCCCTGATAAGCCACATAGTAGAAAGAGAGAACTGACTTTTGAAAGTTGTCTTCTGATGTCTACCCATGTATCATAGCATACATATCTCTTCTCTCTCTTATTCTCTCCTGTCTCTCTCTCTCTCTCATAAATAAATAGAATAAAATAGATTCATCCTATGGTCAACATTTCTGGAGCACTTAGTAAATGTAGCAGGACATGTTTTTCCTGAGCTTTACAAGAGCTCTACCTCATTACATCCTCAGTACTAGTTTGCTGTTAGTTGGCTATGGACAAATATGGATTGAACTAATGAATACTGGCTGGCTGAACAGCAGCTTCCTCTGAATTGAGGGGGCCCATCCTGTTGGGAGACGCTAGTTGAAACATTCCATCCTTGAGGTATCCCAGGAAGAGAATGGCTCACAAGTCTCAGGAAGTTTCTGAAAATTGCAAGATTCACAGGACGCCTTCCTCTCTAAGGCATGTGCTTTTCCAAGGTTGTGTGAGCAGTAAGGACTGCTGGAGAAAGAGACTCCAAGACCTGTCAAGCTGCCTGCAAGTGGTGTGGGGAGCTCTGGGGATTCAGCTTTTGTTAGTTATCACCCTTGCTAGGATGGGCTTTTCAGTGACGTAGCTGCCTTTGAGTTGTCCTTGTAAGTAACTCTTTATTCATTCTATTGTAACCCCAATGAACTCACTTGGACACTAAGTTAGGTTTGGGTGGGATTGTTTCTTTGGTCTGTTAGTGCCTTTTTGGAGTGAACTGACATCTGTTTATAACTTCCCAGGAAATGTCTAACAACAGGTATATTCTATGTATATACATATTATTGCTTACGTTATTATACCCCTGTTGTTTGGAGTTTGGACATTTCTGTTTCATTTATACAAATGACAGACATCTTTGTACAAAGAACTGAAGAGTCACAGTTTTTCTTTAAAAAATAAGCTCAAAATTTCAACTTTCTTAATTGTTGAGTTGATGAATAACTCTAACTTTTGACCTAAATTGGCTTTTGGAGCATCCACTTTCTGTTTTAATACCAAGCTGAAAAACATCTTTTTAAAGATAGGAGATATAAATTATAGGGCTTCTCTTTGAGATAATAGACCAAAAAGCTATGTGTAATCATAACACAGCTATAAAATTCCTTTCTGTTCTTCAGCATGAAGCAAATAAAAATTTTCAGACTAATGAATATAATTTGGGGTGTTTTGATGTCAACTTCAGGCTTTCTATCTTGGAGTAATGACTTTCATTGCTCATATTTTCAAGTGATCTTTTTTACAGATTGAGTTTTTAAGTAGTATACCAAAACATGGGGGGAAATGTTCTAGTGAGTTCTCAAGAATTTTTCTGTAAATCATACTTTGCATCTTTCCATGCCTTGAATTGACTATCCTCTATATGCTTGAATATGCCATCTTCCAATTAAAACCCAAATGACAGGAGTGACCAAGAGGTGAAAAAATACATGGGCTGGCCCGAAACTTTGCCTTCATGCCTAGTGGTACAGGGAGGCTGATGAGTACATGGATTCAGAGTGGATCACATGGACTCAACACTAAGTTCTATAACACATTCGGTGTGAACTGTGATGAAGTTGGCATGAGAATATCAGGTTATTTTGAAGATGAAATGCATTTTGCTTAAGGGTGACCAGCAGTGCCTGGCCGGCAGAAAGTATTGTTTCTTTGGTCTGTTGTTGGTGCCTTTTTGGAGTGAATAGACATTTATAACTTCCCAGGAAATGTCTAACAACAGGTACATTCTATACTAGTAATATATTA
The DNA here is from genome assembly GCA_023101885.1 of Typhlomys cinereus. NCBI lineage: Eukaryota > Metazoa > Chordata > Mammalia > Rodentia > Platacanthomyidae > Typhlomys > Typhlomys cinereus. Next base: position 5,641,971 of record JALPQD010000067.1, on the reverse strand, counting down.
TGACTTATGTTACCATACCCCTATTGTTTGGAGTTTGGACATATTGTTTGAGTATTTATCATATAAGGCTATTCTTAATATTACCTCCTTATCCTATGCTTTGATCAACCCATGTTGGCAAACTCTGATCATGAGTTTACAATACATCCATCCATGACTGGCTTGCCTGCCTGTGCATAGGCTGTTCTAGGCCTACTTTCATGATGAGCCACTCTGTCTAGAATGTCCCAGCCAATCTAGAAACATGATGTGAACTCCCATGGGTCTGAGCTAGGTGTTGGTGTCCCACCCTCATTCCTTGGCATCCTTTTACCTATTGATTGGGCATACCTGTCCCTCCAGATTTTGATGATGCTGTGACTGAAAGCTTATCCCTGATGCCATGCCCAGAGAATTGCCTTTGCCCAGTGGACGCCCCCAGCTCAGTTAGATACCCCTGTCCAGGATCGGAAACCCCAAAGAAGGCTAAGCCAGTCCTGTCGAGGGACAACAGACTCTACTGTGTCATTTGTGTTTCAGAACTGGGAAGGATAAGATGACTCGAGTAATGGCCTTCCCTATGCCTGTCCTTGTTGTACCATGAGCTCCTTCTGTGTGTCATAGGCTGGTGAAGTTCTATTCTAGCTTATATTTATAGACAATATGAACTAAAATGTAGTCTAATGTTCACAGCACACGACAGGAAGTCAAGAGACATTTAAAGAGCTGTAGACTTGCAGGGATGAGAAGTTGGGGCAGGAGGTTCTGGTGGTCTCACATAAGGGACTGAGCTAACAATGAGCTTGGGTGTGCCTAATTGTAAAGCACACACACTTCCACTGAGCTTTGTTCCTGGGCCACTTTCAGATGTCATTGTGTTCTGTGCACACGGAACATGTGTTCTGTTTTCAACCCAAACTTACTGGTCACAACGTGCATTTTGAAAGAAAGCCAGGAAGAAAGAAAGAATCTATAACAGTTCTATCCCTTCAGATCTCTTTATATCCAAGATCTTAAAAGTAAATCTTAAAAGTTCAAAATTTTGGAGCACAGAGACACTGAATAAAAAATTGCTAGCATAAGCAAAATGTTATTTATAGCATTTTCTGAAGAGATTAAAAAAGGAGACCTACTAAACTTAAATTTTGAAAATTGCTTAATTCATATATTGTCCTTTTCCCTTTAAATGATCTAATTTTCTTACCTATGTAAGTATTTTCTGCACGGCATCCCAATGCTTTCTTTTTATCTCAATACATTTTGTGTAGTTTCATGGTTTTCACTTCCTGAGCCACTCCAACTGTCCCAGACAAATTCTACCTCGTTTCAAAACTTCTCTCTTATGCCACCCTGCAAGGGCAGCCCCTCCTCGCCTCATATACCTTAAAAAAAGAATCATGGCCTTTGGAAAGCAATTTGGGAAGCTGTAAGAACATCACTTCTTAGATTCACTGAAAAAACGGACAGATTCCCTGAAAAGACACTGGCTGTGTGTTCCGTCGAGGTCCAGATAATAAATCTGACAGACACATCCTCCCCAGGACATGAAAGTACTCAGTGAAAGGAGCAGCCACGAGTGACTGATCACTTCTCTCTACACAGAACAAGAAAAATGGACATTAGCCACTCTCCACTACCTATTTACTGCTCGGTCCCCTTCCTTTCCACTATCTGCCTTCCCAAATTAGCTGAGCAGTGGCCAGCAATCAAGCCCAAGCCAACTGCGCTGTGGGAACTGACCCTGAGTGGACTCAGAGGGAGTGGGGAACCCCTTGCCATGCTGCCCGTCAGGGGTGATGGTCCTGGAGGAGAGTCTGTGATAGCTGCAGAGAGCTGAAAGGCCACAGACCCTCACCTTGGTCCAGGAGTGCTTGAGTCTTTACTGAAGACAGAGACCTGGGATAGAACTCAGAACTCAGTGCATGAGTGCTTGCTCAGCATGCATCAGACCCTGGTTTTCATCTCCAAGACTGAAAATGAAGGAATGAATGAAAATGCATTCAGAGACTTCTGACACAGAAAGGAAGAGAGAAAACCTACCTTTCGTTCAGTTATTTTCCCAGTTAGAATACAGTGGCAAATGTGTTTTGGCACTTCTGAATGGAGAGACTCTTGACGTCATTGATTGGTCTTTGTCCTGCTTTTGCATATAAAGTCAAATCTTGGAAAGGATAGATCATTTTATTCTTCCATGTACTTCTTTCTTAAAAATATAGAGTAATACATTTGGATTTTTCTTTTTTAATAAATTTTTTATTATTTCCGCTCATACAAACTTAATAGGTAGACCAGTTCCCTCCCTCCCTCCTCCTCCCCCCAAAACCTCTGCTCCCCCTCCCTCCCTCCCCATCCCCCAGTGCCTCCCCCCCAATTCCCAGAGAGTCCTTTATTGTGTATGCCTAACTCTCCTCTTGGTCCTCCTCTCCGATGACGTACAAGGACCCAGTGGCATTTCCCTGAACCCTTTTTTGTGTTCCCCTTAAGCATAGGAACACTACTGTGGCTGTCAATCCCTTGCCTCCAAAGATCTTGGTGCCTTTAGCTGATGCTAGACTTTGTGAGGTCAATAGTGTGTTGGACATTGCGCAGGGCATGCAAAGTCCTATTATGACTACTTCGGCCCTAACTAGTGTGGAGAATCTTGCAAATCATTTCTCCTCCCATCTTTTTGCTCTTACAATCTTACCGCCCCCTCTTCCATAAATGTCCCTGAGCTTCAGGATGGGGGGAGATTAGGCTGGCCTAGTTCTAGGTGGTTGATATAGAGTCTCTGAAGTTCTGGATTGTGGTTTGTTGATTTTCTTTTGCAGTTTTGCTGCTTTTGCAATGCCCTTCACTGCATCCTGATGGGCACTGTATGTCACCCCCTGGTCAGAGACAAAAAGCTGTTAAACTGGAGTCTTGTTATAATAGCACATTCAAGGGTAGATGTAATAAAAGCAGGCAATCTCGGTGAGGGAGGGGTCAGTCACCCATTTGCAAAATGATCACCTTTCATCTGCCAGACTATATGCCCTCCCCTTCTGGTGAGATCATACCCCCTCAGTTGTACATGATCAGGAACAAACGTCTGTGAACTTAACCAGGTGTCACGTTACTTACTTGCATTCCTTGGAGGCCGATTTTCTCTGCTGTAACATGGTCCCCTCTCTCCTTGTGTCTGGTGTGGCCCTCCAACCCCATCCCTCCTGTTCATAATCCTTGCAATTACTGTATTACATGGGTTTACCTTTGAGTGTCTCAATGTGGGCTGGATGAGTTTGGTACTAGGAGCCACCTATTAGGGAGTACATACGGTGCTTTCTGGGTTTGGGATACTTCACTTAATATAATTGTTTCTAATGACATCCATTTCCCAGCAAATTCCAGTAATTCATCATTTTTGATGGCTGAGTAATACTCCATTGTATAGATGTACCAAAGTTTCCTTATCCGCTTGTCAGCTGTTGGACATTTGGGTTGATTCCATGACTTTGCTATTGTAAACAGTGCTGCTATGAACATGGTCGTGCTTGTGCTATCGAGGTGAACCTCTGCTGTATGGGGGTTTATTCCCAAAAGTGGGATAGCAGGGTCATATGGCATTTCAATCTTTAATTTCTTTAAGAATCTCCAGACGGCTCACCAGAATGGCTGTATGAGTCTGCATTCCCACCAGCAATGTAGCAGAGTTCCCCTCTCTCCACATCCTCTCCAGCACTTGTTGTTGTTTGTATTGTGGATTTTTGCCATCCTGACCGGGGTGAGATGATATCTCAGGGAAGTTTTGATTTGCATTTCCCTGATGGCTAAGGAAGTGGAGCATTTTTTCAGATATTTGTTAGACATTTTAATGTCATCCCTGGTAAAGTTTCTTTGAAGTTCCAGGGCCCATTTTTTAATTGGGCCATTGGTTTCCTTGGTGTTTAGTTTTCTAAGTTCTTTCTGCACTCTGGACAGCAGAGTTCTATCAGATATGTGGTTAGTGAAGATTTTCTCCCATTCTGTGGGTTGCCTTTGAGCTCCTGTTACAATCTCTTTATCTGAACAGAAGCTCTTTAATTTCACAAGATCCCAACTGTTGAGAGTTGGTAGCAGTGACTGTGCCATTGGATGTCTGTTTCATTGAGTGAGTTTTTCCTGGGATTCTTTGCCTTATTCTTTTTAGATTGAAACCCAAAATGATGATAGACCACAACCCAGATGCCTTATAATTACTTCAAGGAGACATGAGGAATCGTGCTAACAAACACATCACACAGCACTTAATCATATGGAACTATTTTTATTTCTAACGACGTCTTACACAATGTGGTGGTAATTCTTAATGTATTAACAAAAACAGACAAAAAATTGAATGATTTGTTCAGAAGTCATAGCACTCATGGCACAGCAAAGAAGAGGCCAAGAACTCTTTGATCTGAACCCCACGGAGCCTGGGCCAGCTTCTATGGCATGAAAGGAAAAAGTTGTGAGCAGCCATCTTTAAACAGAAAACACGACTACAACTTCTAGATTATTCATTAATTCTCAGAGACTGTTTCTCCTGTTTTAAATTTAGTCAGTTTCAACTTTTGCTGGATTTTATTTGTTTTGTTTGATTTTTTTTTTCTGGGACACATGTCCAAGCTGACTTTGAACCTGCTACATAGCCAAGGATGCCTTGCGCTCCTGGTTCTCATGCACCCCTCTCCCGAGTGAGTGCTGGAGTGATGGGTGGTTCCCATCACTCAATTTCAACTTTCAAATATTTCCCCCATGTTGATTGTTGTTAACATCTTTTCTATTTAGCAGATTTTGTCACCCAACAGGAATGAAATCTTCTATACCTCCTCCCTTTCCCTAGCCCTAAGTGCATGCCTGTTTCCTGTGGTATATAGATGTAACTAAGCCATCAGCAACTTCCAGCTACGCACTGTGTGCCTTTATGGCTCCTCTCTTACATAGCAGCTTTGAGACCACTGAAGAGGTTCACAACTGTGATTCAAAGTCTACCTGTTAAGAAGCTATCCTTTGACCCAGGTCAAAGTGTCTGGTGAGAATGCCAAAGGCAAACACATTGAGGGGTTCCAAGAACGTCTCTTCAAGGCAGCACTCCAAAGAGTTAGGGGAGACAAAAAATTAATAGTTCTTTCTTCCTTTCTTCCTGTCTTTCTTTCTTCCTGTCTTTCTTTCTTCCTGTCTTTCTTTCTTTCTTTCTTTCTTTCTTTCTTTCTTTCTTTCTTTCTTTCTTTCTTTCTTTCTTTCTTTCTTTCCTTCCTTTCTTTTTTCTTTCTTTTCTTTCTTCTTTCTTCTTTTTTTTTTTCCTTCTTCCTTCCTTTCTTTCTTTCTTTCTTTCTTTTCTTCTTTCTCTTTCTTTCTTTCTTTCTTTCTTTCTTTCTCTTTCTTTCTTTCTTTCTTTCCTTCCTTCCTTCCTTTCTTTGTTTCTTTCTTTCTTCATTTCTTTCTTCATTTCTTCTTTCTTTCTTTCTTTCTTTCTTCTTCTTTCTTTCTTTCTTTCTTTCTTTCTTTCTTTCTTTCTTTCTTTCTTTTCATTTCTTTCTTTCTTCATTTCTTTCTTTCTTTCTTTTCCATTTTCTTTCTTTTTTTTCTTATTTTTATTTGACAGTTTCATACATGAATGAAATGAATTTAAGTCATTTTCACCCCATATTACCTGATCACATCCTCCCTCCTTCTCCCACTGTAAACCTTCTTCCCACCCAGTCCCCCTCCTTTTATGTCTTTTTGTATGTGGTCCACCAAGTTTCATAAGGATTGCCTGCATTGGCATGTGCCTGGGTACTTACATGGGTGGTATATCACTGAGGAAGCATTCACCTTCAGTAGTCCCTCGGGGAGGTATGGTGCCTCATAAGCTTTCCTTCTTCCATGATGAAATACTGAAAGGCCAAATCTTGTGCAGGTCTTGCAGAGCTATAGTGAGTTCATGGGTGCAGCAGCCCTGCCATGTTCAAAAGTAAATGTCTTTCCCCATCCTCTAGCTGTTACATTCTTACCACCCCTTCTTCTACCATGTTCTCTGAGCCTCGGGGTGTGGGGCAATTTAGATACCCTGTTTAGGGGTGAGCATTCCACAGTCATGTATTCTGTACATATTAGTCAGTTGTGAATCTCTGTATTAAGTATGTTCTATTACAAAAGGAAGTTTCTTTCTTAAGTGGGTTTATTGGCTTACTTTTAATCATAAAATTTTAGAAGTTAAAAAAGGCACTTATCACCTTCTGCCCCGGACTGGACCAGGGCATACTCCCTGCTCTTCAGGAGATGACCTCCAATACCAATCAGGAAGGAGCCAAGGTCTAGCACGGATCACAGGCACTAGGATTTTAGAGGCAAGGGATTAACAGTCATAATAGTGTTCCCATACTACGGGGGAGCCCACGGTGCGTGGGGGCTCTGTGCTATGCCACTGAGTCCTTACACCTCACTGAAGTGGAGGACTCAGAGGGAAGTTTGGTATTCACACAGGAGGATGCTCCAGGAGATGGGAGGGGGAAGAGGGAGGCATTGGGAGAGGGGGAGGAAGGGAGGTGAAAGAAAGGGGAAGGAGGGGAGAGTGCAAGGGGGACTGGGGAAGGGTGGAGAGAGGGAGAGGACAGGGTACCTATTGAGCTTGTATGATTGGGGAAATTTTTTTTAAAAAGGCACTTAACATCTTTATTAATGGATGAAATGTCTAAGCATGTGATCTTGTCCTTGAATTGCAATTAGGGATTCTTATTCTGTTTTCAGCATTCATGGGCCAAAATGGAATCACTGTCCACCTGATTATTCTGGCTCTTCCTGTTTTCCAAAAACCCGGGCATTCAACTTAAATTCATAATTTCTAATTCAGTTTTTGATTGTCTTTACTGCCATTTCTGTGGAAAACAATTACTGTTTCCAACTCCATCGGTTCATTTATTCCCTCCAGTAGGTTCATTAAGGGCAAAATAAATTGAGTTAAACTTAACCAAAATTAAATTGGATACACTATTTTACAATTTTAAAAAAGAAAAAACACTAGAATTCTCTATGCTACTGATGACTCCCTACCATCTGCACATCCACACTGTGACATGGACTGAAAGAGAGGCAAATATTCTATAAGCCAATAAAAGTTTTATGGAGTTAGGTTCAAAACCTTTATCTGCAATGCTAATTTAAACTAATTTGGACTTAAAGGTCTTTGGGGAGATACATATGCAAACTATTATTCCGGCCCAATAAATTATTTTCCTATAGGGGTCAAAGTAAAAGAAATAACTATGAGTCTATGACTAGGCAGAAACTTGTGTGTGTGTGTGTGTGTGTGTGTGTGTGTGTGTGTGTGTGTGTGTACACAAAACGGCACTCAAGTGTATATGCTTATGAAGGCCCCAAGGTGACATGGGGAATCATTCTGGATTGTTCTATTGCCTTATTGCTTTGCTCTGAGATTTACAAGGCTTTTCTTTACAAGACTGGAATTTCAGGTCACCGCCATATCCGCCTGGCATTTCTCTGTAGATTCTGGAGATCCAAACTCAAGTCCTTCTGCTTTTGAAGCAAAGATTTTAACTCCTGAGCCTAGCCAGAAACTTTCTAACAAAACAATCATAGATTGAAATGAGAAATCTTTTCCTAGAGATATCTGAAAATGAGTCAAATCCTTAAACTTGATCAAGACAATTTAGCTGAAGCTTCTTGGGCTCTGGGTGATGAATTCTAATTCATCTTCCCATTCCTACAGGTCTGATAATGAAACTCAGGGCATTGCTTCATATGGGTGCCCTTATCAATGGGTGATGATGGCCTGATCCTCTTTGACTGTAAAGAGAACAGTAACCTTCTGCTTAGATTGTTATCCTTCTTACCTGAAGGCATCTGGGATGGATAGTTATTATGAAGGAAATCTGTCCCTTTCCTGGACCATCGAGAGCCTTCCTTGGGCTATATCATCAAATGGTAGATGAAATAGGGTTCCTTTTACAAGGGAGCTAAGTCAATCATGAGGGCTCTGCATCAGGACTTAATCATCTCCCAAAGGCAATACCATCAAGTGCCATCCTATTGGGATTAGGTTTTCAATACACGGATGGGGTGGGAGATGTAAATATTCAGTCCATATAGCACCATTTCCACATTGGTATAATATATTTGTGAAAAAATATATCTGGGGCTTATGAGATGGCTCAGCAGGTAAAAGTGACTGCATGCAAACCGGGTGACCTGATTTTGACATGATGGAAGGAGAGAAATGACTTCTGTACATTGTCCTCTGACACTCATGCCTTATACGCATATACCTCTTTCTCTCTCAAATGATCTAACACAATTAAAAACACCTGACAAGTGATTATTATTGAAAGTATATCGAGAACTCTTAAAACTCAACAGTAAGAAAATAAGCAGAGTAAAAAATTGGTCAAGCAACCTGTTCAACATCTCACCAAAATAGATAAGAGAATGCCGTAAAATGCACATAAAGATGTTCCATGTCATGTGTCACCAGGGAAGCAGAAAGCACAACAGTAAGATGCTGGTACTCTACACCTACTGGAGAAGCATGGACAAGGACAGGAAACAATAAGAGAGAATGTAAACTGATGCAGCCAAGGTGAATCATTTCTCAGAAAAGAAATATATTCTTCCCATATGGGATCCAAGAATCATGTTTCTTGTTACTTACCCAAGATCTCAAAAACCTGTAAGCACATGAACATTCATACATAGTTGCATATGACAGCTCACGCACACATTTTCAAACTGAGAAAGCGACCAAGATGTCTTTCAGCATTTGTGATAGTTAGATACAGGTGTCAACTTGACAAATGCAGACTGAGCTTCAGGCTCAGCTGTGAAGAATTGATAGTTAAGGCAAGCCCTGGAGTAAGCCTGCAGGCTATTGTCTAATTGATGTGGAAAACCCGGACCATACTGCGGGGGTACTTCTCAGTGGCGGATGGGAAAGAAGGAACTGCAAGGGGGGAGGAACTTACCCTCTCGTTTGTTGACTAGCTATGTTGTGTTCCCTGCTTTGCTGCTGCTGCTATTCTTTGTTCTTCACTGATGTAGGAGTAGGAACCTAGCCTCTTCCAGCCTCCAGTGTGTCTGAGATTTGGGGACTGTGCAGAATCCTTCCATCTTTAGCAGCCGACTAGGACTGTCTGGAGACTTCCCAGGGCCCCTCAGACCTTCAGAACCAGACAGAGACTGTTGAGAGATTCAGCTCTAAAATTGAGCAGCTACTGAGCAGCTACTGTTAGATTACTCAGATTTGATCTTGTAAATCAATCTAATAAATTCCCTTTATATATTCTATCAGTTCTGCTTCTCTAGAGAGCCCTGACTAATACAGTATGTAAACAGACCATGGAATCTTACTTCATCCAGACATGTAACACTCTGCCTGATGGAGAGGAAGAAAAACAAAGAACAAGAACAACACATACCTGAGGGGAAAAAAATAACTAGGGGAGACAGATGAAAACAGAAATATAAATATATATGTATTTATATATAGTATATACACATTTATATGTGTATATGTGCATTTAAACAGAAAAGTATATCTGCAAAATAACAATAGCAATATAATGCAAAAATAATGAAAACACATTTCTCAATAATTCCAGAAGGTAAATTAAAGTGGTCTGGAAAGTCGTGAATGTGATCAAAGCAGACATGATGGTTGAAGGTTAAAACAGAAAAGTTGGAGGAGGATGGGGTAATTTAGTTCAGTGGACTAAAGCCCTTGCCATGTACAAGTGTGGGGTCCTGAGTTAAGATCCCCAGAACTCTTGTAAAGCCAGATTTGGTAGCATGTATAGGTAATCCCAGAACTCTTATGGTAAGATGGGAAGCAAAGATAGCACATTCCCTGGAAGCTCATGTGTCAGGTGGCCTGGTACATACATGGTAGCAAACAAGAGACTTCTTCCCAGAGAAGAACACAGAGACTTAACACATGGGCCATGGAATGTGTGTGGTCACATTCACAAAAATGTAAACACATGCATATCATATGTACACACAAAAGAATACATTTGGAAAATAAACATTCAGGACACTTAACAAACAATAACAGTTCAAGAAAGAGGGGGAGTATATTAAAAGAAAGAAAAGAATTAAAAAATAATTAATCAAACAATGAACACCTTTTACTTGCAGAGAACGACTTAACATGTTCACTGAAGAAGAATATCTGTTACCATGGAATTGCCAGTACATCTGCATGTTTATTTATCTGCATATGTAACTGGAGAAATCTTATAAGCTCCTAAGTAGAAGGACACATTACCTACTGAAAATGAATGATCTCCAATGCTTTTTACTGTGGGGAAAAATGACAAAATTAAAAGAACTTAGAATTGTACTTAATAAATCACTAGGTCAACTGAAACAACAGAAAAGCTGGTTAAAAATGAACAAGATAGGAGAGAAAGACAATAATAAGAGTAAGAAGGAGATATGAACATTTCTTTTTTTTAAATATTAACAACAGAAATAAAATGTCCCTCAGAAACATCATGGGAAAAATGAAAAAGAGCCGACGAGATGAGGGAAGGCATGAGAAAAAGATGCCAGAGAAAATTTAATATTTTAAGAGATGTCTTATCAGTCTAAAAGCATATCTCTGTGAACAAATTTCAAAACCTGGCAGGTATCAGGGATTTTTCTGGCAAAATACAAATGTCTAAAACTGACCTGAGAAGAAATACTAAACCTGAATAGACCAATTATGATAGACGAAAGAGGAGTATAAAAGCTATCATTTAAATAAATACCAAGGCCAAATGGGTTTCTAGATTGAAAGCTAACTAATTTCTTAAGAAGTAAACTTTCAATGCAACTCAAATTAGTTCAGGACAGAGAAGTACAGAAAACTCTCCAGTTCATTTATATAGCTTATATAACTTTAAGTCCACAATCAATAGATCCTGAAGGGACCTTGATAAACTACAACAAATTTTTCTGTTTTTAAAAAATAAATTTATTAAATTTATGTTTTTATATACATGCTCCTTGCCTCCCTCGTTCCCTCCTCCCTTCTTTCCTCCCTTCCCTCCTGATCTCATCCCATCTCACCCTCTCCCCTCCCTGCATGGGTCCAGTCTACTCCCTCCTATTTTCCTTTGGTTCTATAGGTCTTGGGGTTCCCTCTGTATTATATGCTCTCATGGGGGGGGGTTCAGGCCTCTGTGGCAGACAGAGAGGAAGGGGGTGACCCATTGATATGAGTACTGGCCTACCTCTGTCTGACTCCTCATCACTAAGGATCCTACTGCCTGAAACTATTTCTCTTGAGGTCCCCAGCAGTCCACGTTGCCATGTCCACCACTGTGCAGGTCTGATGAGGTCAAATTCTATTGCCATGAGTTCCTGGCTGCAGCTGCCCTATGTCGAGCGGAGTGATCTGTCCAGCAACAGAGCTCTCCATCTTTAGGTTCTTATAGTCTTACCACTCCCTCTTTCACATAGTTCCCCGAGCCTCCAGATGGGGAGAGATTTGGCTGGTCTGGTTCCAAGTGAACATTGTAGGGTAGCTGGTGTTCTGTATTCAGGTTGTTTGTTTTGTCCATTTTGCTTTCTTGCACTGCACAAGGCTGAATTGTTGAGATCCTCTCCTATCCAACAACACAGAAACTGTTAAAGAGAGACTTTACATAAGAGAAGGCTTGAAGAAGAGGCAGAATTAGGAGTAGGGCACAGTAGTGGGTGGGGTCAACTCCAGGACATCATCCAACTGTTTACTAATCACTGATCCTTTCCTCCAGGATGGGGAACACACATGCAGTACTTCAAACCACTCCAGGCACCAGTGATCAAAAAGGAGACTGACTGTGGATTGGATTAGATATTTCCCTAATTACGGGTCTTTCCTCACAGTGGCCTTATTTCTCTATTGAACTTTGTTCCTTTGTCTTCATTCTCTTTGGGTCTTCTTTGTCCTACTTTCCTATTTTGAATCCTTTGTGGTTGTAAAGTCATTGAGTATGTCATTATAAGGGCTTGTAATCAGGTTCCACTTGTAAGGGAGAACATGTGATGTCTGGTTTTCTATGCTTGGGATACTTCACTCAGTATGATTTCTTCCAGCTCCATCCATTTAGCAGTAAATTTCATAATCCATTTTCGATAGCTGTGTAGTATTCCATCATGTACATATGCCACATTTTCATTATTCATTCATCAAATGTCGGACATCTAGATTGATTCCATGATTTTGCTATTGTAAACAGTGCTGCAATGAACATGGATGTACATACATGTGTCATTATAGTACTATGAAACATTTTTTGCGAATATTCCCAGCAGTGGTATAGCAGGGTCATATGGCATATCATTTTCAACTTTTTTAGAAACCGCCATACTGGGGCTGGAGAGGTGGCTCAGGGGTTAAGCCTCTGCCTTGAAGGCAGAGGGTCCTGAGTTCGGATCCTAGACCCCATGTATAGAAGCCAGGTGGAAACGGGCCGCCTGTGTTTCTGGTCCTGGTAGGGCGAAGCCTGTGAATCCCCGGGCAAAGTAAACAAGGAGGAGGTGGAGGCGGTCCATGGTGGTTCCCGAATTTGTCCGTGGTTCTACACACACATACATACACACACACGCACACACACATACACGCACAATTGAATAAATAATAATAATAAAATTAAAAAATATATTAAAAAAAAGAAACCGCCATACTGATCGCCATAGTGGTTGTATAAGTCTGCATTACCATCAGCAATGTATGAGGGTTGCCTTCCCCCCACATCTTCTCCTGCGTGTGTTTGTGCATGTCTTTTGGATTTTTGCCATTCTGACCAGCGTGAGATGCTATCTCAGGATAGTTTTGATTTTCGTTTCCCTGATGGCTAGGGAGGTAGATCATTTTTAAGTTATTTGTTGGACATTTTAATTTCTTCCTGGAAAAAAATTCTTTTAAATTCCTTAGCCCACTTTCTAATTGGGCTGTTTACTTCCTTGGTGTTCAATTTTTTGAGGTTTTTTTTTTTTTGTACACTCTAGATATTAGTCCTCTATAAGATATGTGGTGAGTGAAGATTTTCTCCCATTCTGTGGGCTTTTTGCTTGATTAACAATATCTTTGAGATCCCATTGTTGAGAGTTGGTTCTATTTCCTGAGCTATTGGGGTCCTGTTTAGAAAATGTTGGCTTAGGCCAAGTAGTTTGAAGGAATTACCTACTCTTTCTTCTAGGAGTTTTATAGTATCTGGGCTAATGTTAAGGTCTTTGATCCATTTGGAGTTGATTTTCATGCATGGTGACAAGTAAGGGTCCAGTTTCAATCTTCTGCATGTGGATATTCAGTTTTGCCAGCACCATTTGCTGGAAATACTGTTCTTTTGTCTTTGAGTTTTTGAAAATCAGATGAGTATAGGTGTAGGGACATATTTTCCAGTCTTCAACTCTTATCCATTGGTCTACATGTCTGTTCTGGAGCCAGTATCATGCTGTCTTTATTACTATGAATTTGTAACATAGATTAAGGTCTGACATGGTGATTTCTCCAGCATAGTTTTTATTATTCAAGATTACTTTAGCTATTCTGAGCCTTTTGTACCTCCATATGAATTTTGAGATTACTTTGTCAATTTCTGTGAAAATTGCCTTGGAATTTTGATTGATATAGCATTGAATTTGTATTTTGCTCTTGGTAGGATGGCCATTTTTATGTTAATTCTACTGATCCAGGACCATGGGAGGTCTTTCCAGCTTCTGATGTCTTCTGAAATTCTTTCTTTAGAGTTTTGGTTAGATTTATACCAAGGTATTTCATTTTTTTAGGGGCTATGGTAAATGGAATTGTTTCTCTTAGGACTTTCTCACTTTTTTCATCCTTGGTGTATAAGAAAGCCACTGATGTTTGAACACTGACTTTGTACCCTGCCACTCGGCTGAACTTTATGAATTAGTTCTAGGACTTTCCTAGAGTTTTTGGAGTCTCCCAAATAAAGGATTATGTCATCTGCAAATAGGGATAACTTGACTTCTTCTTTTCCTATTTGTATCCTTTATATTTCCTTCTCTTGTCTAATAGCTCTAGCTAAATTTCCAGTACGATATTGATTAAAAATGGTGAGAGTGGAAAACCTACCCTAGTTTCTGATCTAAGAAGGAATGCTTCAAGAATTTAACCATTTAGGGGGCTGGAGAGGTGGCTCAGGGGTTAAGCCTCCACCTTGTAGGCGGAAGGTCCTGAGTTCGGATCCCAGATCCCACGTATAGATGCCAGGCGGAAGCGGGGGCCGCCTGTGCTTCTGGTCCTGGTAGGGCGGAGCCTGTGAATCCCGGGGCAGAAGGAGGTGGAGGCATCCATGGTGGTCTGCGGGTTCGTCCGTGGTTCTACACATACACAGACACACACACGCACATGTGGACAGTTGAATAAATAATAAAAAAATAACAACGAAAAAGAATTTAACCATTTAGAATGATCCTTGCTATAGGCTTGTAGTATATAGCCTTTACTGTATTGATGTATGCTCTTTCCATTCCAATTGTCTCCAGGACTTTGATCATAAAGGGATGTTGAATTTGTCAAAAGCTTTTTCTACATCTATTGAGAGAATGATGTGATTTTGTTCCTTGGATTTGTTTATATGATGGATTAATTTATTGTTTTGCATATGTTGAACCAACCTTGTGTGCCTGGAATAAATCCTACTTGATCATGTTGGTTGATTTTTTTTTATATGTTTTTGAATCCAGTTTGCTAAAATTTTGTGAAGGATCTTTGCACCTGTGTTCATCAATAAGATTGACCTACAGTTTTCTTTTTTATTGTATTTTTTATTTGGTTTTGGGATTAGTGTAATATTACCTTTAAAGAAAGAATTTGGGAATGTTCCTTCCTTTACTATTTATGGAATAGTTTAAGAAGTAGTGGTGTTAGTCGTTGTTTAAATATTTGGTAGACTTCTGCACTGAATCCATCTTGTCCTGGACTTTTTTTGGTGGGGAGATTTGTAATTACTTCTTTGATCGAACCAATTTTTTCTGCCCTCTTGTCTTGTAGTTCTCATATTCTATTTTCTGCTTCATTGTTTGTGCTGGTAAGACTTTCTGTTGAACTTTCTATTATAGCTAGCTTATTTCTCATTTCAAGCTTAATCTCTGTATAAGTTTTTTTTTCAACAGCTCTATGCCTAGTTTTGCTTCTAGAATTGCCTTTTTCATTTCCTCTAGGTGCCTGTTGTGCTCCTGTTCATATTGGCTTATGTGGTTATTTAACTTGGATTTCCTCTTCATTGTTTTCATCACAGTAAAGATCATGCTTTGAAAATACTTGTCTTGCATATGTTGAACCACCTTGTGTGCCTGGAATAAATCCTACTTGATCATGTTGGTTGATTGAATTCTTGGTTATTGAATTCTTGACTAATATCTGAGGGCTTATTCTGGCAGGAATCCACGCTTTTTGTGGGGGAGTCGTCATTTTTTTCTTGTGTATTTGCAGTGTGACTTGGTCTTTTTGTGCTTGATTTCTAGAATCTTTCTTGGTGTCTGTTTTATGACTGATATGAGTCAGACAGAATTGCTGCACTTGGACTATTATTGATACTGTTTACCTATGTGTTTAAGGTCTCAATCTAAGGTTTCTTGCTGTTATTTTGTGGGTAAGGTAATATGCTACCAAAAAATAAAAAAGTGTGAAATCCTTACTTTGGTTCTGGGGATGACAGAGTTTAGGTCTAGATTTACCTGGATGTTTGGAATTGGGTTTCAAGGGTTGTTATGTGTGGTTTGGGTTAAGTGTTAGATCAGCTTTATATTATGAAATAAGGTGGGTTTAGTAGTTAGGGGTTAGAGCTTAGAGTATTATAGCAACTATTAACGCCTTTCAGGTTTACGGGGTGAATAGTTAATGCCCTAAGGGGTGGATGTGTGGGATTTTGGGTATGCTGTACAGAGGTCTGAAGCAGAGATGACTGTCAACTGTGATGAGAAGGAAAGTAAAAGGGTTAATTATCTTGGGTTGGATGTGATGAAGATTCCTTTCTGCTCCATGGAAGGAGCTTCAAGGTCCTCAGTAGCATGGTATTAGTGCTTTGGTCCTGGGTTTGTGGTGTCTATGGACTCTGTTAAAATCTTGGAGGTTCTATTATTGGTTGACTGAGTGTTAGGGGAGGATGTTGGTTAAAGCTGCCTTACACTGGTCCCCATGAGAGAGGAAATCTGATCCACCAATGCCTGCTGGTGCCCCAGAACATAGGAGAGTGGCTGAGGATCAGACAGGAATCCAGTGCCTTTTGAACTTTTCTAATAAAAATTCAAGATAAATAACTTTTTGATAAACTAAGGAGTATCCCCAAGCCAGCTACAAACAAATATTCTAAAGGTATGCACTATCATATATTAAAGCCATTTTATTTAAGGTGGAAATTCATTATCAAACTTCCTTCACCTCTCTGGATTTCTTGACTGTAGATACAATGAGACCAGCTACCAAATACTCCTGCTATTGTGCCTGCTTCACTATGATGGACTGTATCCCCTCAAAGTGGAAGCCTAAATAAGCACTCACAAAGACTTTTGTTATTAAATATCTAGTGTAAACATTAGAAAAGGTTTAAATCTCCTTTTTAACTAATGATATAATTTTATACTAGAAATCCATGCAAACTTTTTTTTTTAAATATACTAGCCTCAGTTAGGAATTTAGTAAAATAGTAGAATACAAGATGAAAATTAAAAGAAAGTTTGCATTGTGAGATGCATTCCATATGTAAAAGTGCTTACTGTGCAAGTCTGAAGACCTGAGTTCATTTCTCAGAATGCATCAAAAGCTGCTTATTGAGTGTCTCATCTGTCATCCTAGCACTTCTGAAGTGAAATGGAAGTGAAAGCTTAAGAATCCCTGGAAGTTTTCTAACAGCCTGGGGTACACGGAGCAACAGAAGCAAGAAGGACTCTGCTTCAGAAAGATGGAAGAATAGAAACCAACTGTGACATCCATGTGTATGCTGAGCATGTACATGTCCTCAGCTGTACACACACATCACACACATACACACATCATATACACACATCATACACATCACACCACACACACACACACCCACACCACACCACACACACTACATATACACACACATATCACCCCGTACCCCCATACTACTATTAGTATTACTAATATTAACAACAGTAAGTTTTTTTTAACAGTAACTTACCCAGTCAAAATGGGAGAACTCCTATTTATAATGATACAATACATATAAATAATGTATACATAAAGTCTACATTACATTTAATATATTTGCATGTAGTTATAAGTATATATACAAATAATTTAATAAGATATTCACAGATCTATAGGAAGATTATAAACTTTTGTGACCAGACTTTTGAAACAGACCTGATCTAGTGCAGGGACATGACTCAGTGGTAGAATCTTGCCTAGCAAGCAGGAGGCACAGGCTTCTGTTTCCACCACAGCATGCAAACCAAGCAGGAGAGTACAACTGGTATAGCAATACAAAGGAGGTGGAGGCAGGAAAATCAAAGTTCAAGATCAGCCTGTGCTAAGTGAGACTCTGTCTCTTAAAAAAAAAAAAGAGGCTTGATTGAATATAACTATTTCTGTCTTGAGATGACTTTTTGTCATAAAGAAATGTTTATTTTTCCAAAGCTAATATGTAAATTTAGTACAATTTTAAATGGAATCCAAAATTAGGTCATTTTAATTCTTTAAAGAATTCTTAGAATTTATGTGAATGAAAACGTTCCCAAAATATCCAAGAAAGGCATGGAAAAACAAAAAAAAACAACCACTAGTGTGTGGTTAGGGAGTCTGGCTTTGGTAATATCGCAGTCAAGATGATTAAGTGGATACACTATGACATAGGGAAAGGTAATAAATAGGTCAGTGGAGAGAGCAGAGACGTGGAAATGCATAGGAATATATACAAGATAGATGACTAACGAAGTCATATTAATAGCAACCACATAAAAGCTCTGCCAGGAAAAGGGCATATGGCCCTATAGAAGGAGAAAAACATGCACTAGACAACTCACAGCAGACCAACTACAAGTATAAAAAACTCATGCAAAGATACTTTAAAAATGGGAGGGAGTACTTGAGTCCAGATCCTCAGTGCCTCCAGACAATCCCACTCTTGGGAATGTAGTCCCAGAAAGAAAATTGCCAGTGCTTAAAGAAATATGTTATAGGTATTTCCTGTGACACTATTTATACTAGGGAAGAAAATGCAACTGGAAGCAGAAGGCAAGCACATCATGGAGAAAGGGCTGATCAAACATGAACATGCCATGTCAGGGAGAAAGTTCTGCTCAGGGATTTAGATGAAAAAATATCTTCAGTGGGACTCTATTTTGAGAAACATGGACAAATTACATAAGCTAAAACTTTAAGTGTGTGTGTCATATGTGAATGTGTGTCTATATAAGGTTATATGAGTAGAAAGAAAAAGTGTACATGTGTGAATAGAGGAGTGATTCATTCATGGCTAGTTACACAGCTCACCAGGCATTAGAGTGTTACCAGGCATTAGGGCAGAATTTGGGGGTGTCAGGATAGTAGCACAATGTGGGAACAGAGTCTGAGCAGAACTGCCATTGCCATTTCTGTTATTGTTAGAAGAAAAAGAACAGAAAGGGTATAACTGAGCTTTGACTCCATGAAAAAGTGCATTTCTTTCCTTCTCTACAGCATTTTTTCCTCCTTCCTCCCTCCCCATTCTCCTTCTCCTCTCTTCCTCCTCATTCTTTCTTCCTCCTCTTCCTCTCTTTCTCCTCCTCTTCCTCCTCCTCCATTTTCCTCCTCCCCTTTCTCCATTATTTTGCAGTACTGGGAACTGAACCTAGGTTCCCAAGCATGTTAGGCAAGTGCTGTATCATTGAGTACACCCCTACAGCCTCTTTTCACTATTTATTTTGAAAACAGAGCTCAGTAAGCTGCTCACACTTGCCCGGATTTTGTTCAGTGGCCCAGGAAGACTTTAGTCTTGCAATCCTGCAGCCTCAGCCTCCCACACAATTGGGATTACAGGCCTGCCCCACCAAGTCTGGCTTCCTTATTTCTAACTAAAGTCAAGGAGTCTTTCTTTAAAATTTTTTTTGATTTTTTATACTTCTATTTTAGAGCTTGCAATTTTGAAATTTTATACTATTTCTCTGGGGTTTTGTTCCATGTTAAGCTCATTATGGTATGCTTGTAAAGCAAAATGGGGTGTACTCTTGTCTATTCATTTCCTGATGGGATTCATTTTATACTTTCTGCCAAGTAGAACATGTTTCTAAGAGTGAACTTTATAACGACTCCAATGCTATCTCTACCTTGGGTTATAAATAAAGGATGAATATTAAGTAGCTGAAAGTCTGTTGGCTAATGCAGGGGAAAGCTTCTTGGAGGTGTGTAGCACACAACAGGAATTTATATTCTTGCCACATTTAATATACACTTATTAAATTTAAACACATTTAAATATTTAGATGGCATGTAGGTGGGTAAAGGGGGATGAAAGAATAGATAGTTATTCCAGGCTGAGAAAATAAAGATCATGCTGACAGTTATGACAATGGATATTGATTGAGAGGTTAACAGGAACAAGCTGTAGCTGGCATGGATACCAACAGACATGGAAAGCTTGCCGTGTGCCAAGTAACTTCCAGAAGGCTTTACATTGTTTATATACTTCCCACATTAACCCAAATCAACCAATCTAATATGAAGAGACAGAGGCTTAGATTTATTGATCTACTCAGGTGTCAAGGCCTTTAAGAACAATAAGGATGGAGCACAGGGGTTAAGCACAGAAGGTCCCGAGTTCTGATCCTGGATTCCATATAAAAACACTGGGCAGAAAGGAGGGCAGCCTGTACTTCCTGCCCTGGAAGGCAGAGCCTGGGAAACTCCAGAGCAAAGTAAGAAGCAGTTAGCTCAATCCAGGACAATTTCCAAAGTCACCCTTGGGCCTCCACAAGCCACTGCCTTTGATACACACAGAAACATTTGCAAATTAAAAAACTAAAAGTTAACCAAAAGAACAGTAAGGTGAAAATAGGCTAAAAGCCTGAGGTTTTAACCACTCACAGAACAGACTGTTGGACCAACAGAGGAAGAATCCTGTATGCATCTCCTCAATGGATCAGCTCACCTCACTACTCTCTAGACAAGATCATCACGCTCATGACTCATTTCATTAGGAGAAAGAATTCAGTAACATTTTCATACCTGGACATTTGCATTCTAGACCTTTTAGAAAAGAATTCAATCAAGCACTTTCCAACATTAGCTTGTAGGTGTTTTTAAACATCACCATAATGTTATTCTGAGAAGTGCAGCTTATTTCACTTTTCTTAGAGTGACTGAAATGACTCCATTTCTCCCAAGGTAATCTACATCTTTTTCTTTAAAAATTTGTTTATTCCCTAAAGATGTAAATTTTTTTTGCAGAGCTTAAATAATTATAACAGCAGTCTGTCTTCATTAAAATTGTTTCTGACCTGCATGTGCTTCATCAATCACAAAATAGCAAGAATTCCATTCTATCTGGAGTGGCAGTCACAACATTTTTATTGCTTTCTCTGAGGTCATTTGTTTACCAGTACAGAAACCCTCTTGGCTAAAGAATAAGGAGGAATTTGCCAGGACATTAGGCATCTTGCAGGTCCTAGAGGAAGAAAGTTGAGCTGGGACTCAAAAGAGCTAGAAAAGGAACTGAAGGAAAAAGTCAGAACTCGAGGGCTCTAATTATTTTGGAGTCACATATCCCCTGTATCTGAATCTCATTGGCATTGTCCTTTGCCTCATAAACCAGCTTTTTATATTTTAGCTCATGTAGACCCTTTGTTAGTTTTGGAGGATGCCTAAAGACTGTAAAGTTAGTCTCTGAGCTTCTTGCAGTAAATTATATGAACAGTGAATCGAATTGGCTACCAGTCCATTCGACAATTGCCTTCCCCCTTTGTCTCTGATGTATAGAATTGTGAATGAAGAACTTGGGAACCATTTAGCATGTGCTATTGTAAGAGTTGTAGCTATATCCTTGGATAAGTTGGATCTACAACAGCAAATGGAGTTAGGGCTAAAGACTGTGGAAGTAAAAGCCCACAAATAGCATTAAAAATGGAAGGGCAGATGAAGAAAACAATGTGCATGTATGCAATAGAATGCTATTTAACCTTAAGAGAGGGAATCCCATTGTTATTTGTGATGACAAGGATAAATGTGGAAGCCATTTTGTTGAGTAAAAAAGCCATCACAGGATGACAAATGCCACATGACCTCACTTGTACATGGAATCTAAGTTGAATTCATAAAAGAGTGGTCATCAGAGACAGCAGGTAAAGATGGACTTAGTAGATGGCTAGTCAAGAGGAATAAATTTAAAAGCTCTGTATAACCATAGTGACTATAACTAAAAACAATGTATCATGTCCTTGAAAACTACTAAGAGAATATATTCTAAATTTCATTATCACAAAGCATAAAGTAAGTTTTTATTAAGGTAATACATATTAATCAACTTCATTTAGTGATTTGGAAATGTGTGTATATCTTCAAACAAACAAATTATATTGTTTTCTTTCCTTTTTTGTCTCTAGACAGAGTATTACTACAGAGCCAAGTCTGGCTCTGAACTTGCAATCCTTCTGCTTCAACTTCCCCAGTGCTGGGATTACAAGTACGTGCCACCAAGTTTTACCAATTCTTGCCTAAAGATGTAATAATTCTGATATGGTGTGAGAACATTCATCTGCTTGCCCAGTGAGCTGTGAGTCTGTTCGGTGAGCACGGGCTCACCTGGCAGGACGGCCAAATGTGCTTGTCAACTTTCTTTTAAGAACCCTCCTAACACTCTTAGGGAGACATGTTTGAGTATCTTATTCAAAGGATAAGTTATCTGTTTTACAGTTTCTTGACTTTTTTGTCTGTCTCCTATTATACAAAACACGACAGTTTTGCTCAACCTCAGCACCATGCCAATTTGTAAAACTGAAATCAGCCAACTTCTCTGGCAAAGGGCTAATGGCAGGGAATGAACAGTGGAAAGTTTGAGGTTAAAAATAGATTTTTGTTTAGATTGCCTGTAGATTTTCATCATGACCTGGGCTCACTTGCAATTGTCAGAGATGAGTAATTAATTGTTGGCCGGCTAGGTCTCCTCTGACTTTCAGGTTTTATCATCTTTCAAGTGAATTTGGTCAGGGCTGATACTCTGAAACTGATTTCTAGCCTAGGCCCATGGTAACAATTCCAGGGATCAGCAAATAGAAGAACAACCGAGGACCATGGAATGGCATTTTCTTGCTTTTGCAGCTTTCCTCACTCCGACAGCTCAACCTGAGCCAAAGCACCTGTTTGTCCACGGTTATAATATGATATTAATAGGTACCCTAACGCCAGAGCCCAGTGTGCCAATTTAGGTGAAAACTTTTCAGTGGTGCTTATTTCTTTTTTTCCTTTAGGTATTTGTTTGTCTTTTAATTCATCCTTCTCCCCTACTCCCTCCCCCTCCCAGCCTCTCCTCCTTCTTTCTCTTCCTGCATAGTGAATCCAATTGGCTACTGGTCCTGTCATCCCCATTTCTTCTCTTTCTTCTTTCTGCACCCTAGTCCCTGTAGTCTGTTCATTTAGTATTATTTTCTTCCTTAGTTTCCTGAAGTGGATATTTGTTCTTTTAGCCATCAGTGAAGCTGTTTTAGATGTGACCGATTAAGCTGTTTTATCTGTCCTGCCCCTCAAAGCCCACTAGTTAAACTAGTTAAACCTCAGACCATATTAGTAATGAATCTGATCCTAGCCAAGAATTATATTTACTATGTTAGATATTCTCCACAAACTCAACAGAACTTTAGTCCTTATCAAGTTTCTTTAAATCCCACTTGTCACAATGGCAGAAGCATGCCTTTATTATTTCCAGATGTAGATGAATTAGGTGAACATTGGTGGCTTCCACCATGGCCTCTCCATCCTCCCTCTGTGCTTTTGTAGTATAAGTGTTTCTCAAACCATCACATTATCCCTCTCATCATACCTGTTGAAGCACTTGAACACAAGATCTTGAATATTAACTCACTTCCAAGCACTTTAGAATGTACAACTCTCACAGTGGTACCAATTCCTTTATTAGATAAAAGCTTGATGTACTGTCTCATGAATATCAAGAACTTTGGAGTTTGTCTTCAGGGAGGCTGACCCATACATCCCTTGCACAGATGCATATGCTTGTTAAAGTTTTTATCACCACCTGCCCACATGAAATGGGAGCCATCATGCTTCTCATTAGGTAGATGCCTCATGAACAACAATGACCTGTAAACAGCAATGCACCATGCATTATCTGATTTTCTTCCACACTACAGATTGCTTTATGCCTCTTCTGTCTGTTATTACTCAGAGTCTCTATCTATGTTTTCATCAAATTGCCCTATTTGTAATTTCTAAACATTACCTGTTGGGTGCAGTGGAGGTGTAGGTGTGTGACCTTGCCTACAGGCTGACAAGTAGACTAAGATCTTTGTGGAGCTACAGATGATCGTGTACAGCTTTCTGCATGGTTTTTGTGGTGTAAGTTTTCCTGTGACCTCTTCAGAACACTCCACATCTTATGACCTTTTTTTTAAACCTATGAGGAATTCACCTCTTAAATATAGCCATCATTTTTTGTCAAAAACTACACCTCTAACCATCCAGAGTCCAGATCACTATCTATGAAGTCAGAAACACTTAATGTCCAACATCTAGCCTCCTGCTTTTGCTCTTCTCTTTGGCTTATCTTCCATCTCTCCATCTTCTTTTGACTGCTGATAGCTTAGATTTGCCCATAAGCACTTTTGCATTATTTCTAGTATACAATCATTAAGAACAGCATATCTTTAACTTTGGGTTATAATTCTCCTGTTGAATAATTTCCCTTTGAGATTTATGACAGCGATAAGGTATTGAAACAGTGCAATGGTCACTTAGGGTATGGCATTGTTTGGTTTTCAGTTCAACAATGACCATGGTCTATGTATTTTAAAGGCTCACAGCTCTAACAGGATATGGATGGAGGATTAGTGGAACTTTTACTGAAGATATGCTTTTAGGTATCAGAAATGAGAATAAAGCAATGCCCAACACTGGGCTGCTGGAGTGGGTGAATGGATCCAGAATGCATGCATTCCCTCACTGGGAGACCAACGGTGGAAATGGAAGGGGATGTGTACTTCCCTATTTTGTGGCTCACCCTGAATTGAGAGGCAAATGCTTTCACGCTGTGCAGGAAATGTATGCTCCTGATTTCATTCACGACTGAACCCACTTGACTTCTTTTTTCTTTGAATGTGGGCAACTTTATAGTACTTCTCATCCCTGATTGTAGTCTCCAAACGTTAATACCTCTATGCAGGAATGGAGCCTAAAAAGTGCCCGGGGGGAGGGGCTAAAGCTTGTGCGGCAAAATGGTTATTTAAATCCTTTGATGAAATTATACGCTTTGGAACTGTTGCTCATTCGGTTTTAGGATCTTTCTTCCACTGGCCTTTTATGGAGGGCTCCGGGAATAATCTTAACACTCACTTGTGAAAATCACTGCCGTTTCTGGGATGTAGGTTTCACGATCTGGCGATTTATGATCGCTTCAATTGCTCGAAGATACCGATAAACTTTCTCTCTCTCTCTCTTTTTGTATCTACTGACCTAATATTCATTCATCCGAGCAGAAAAACTCAATGTGCGAGTCGCTCCTTCACTGATCTTTCTTCAGAAAGTGAAAGTGAAGAAAAAGAGACAGAAATGAGAAATCAGGGAAGAAAAGGGTGTGGAGGAGACAGAGAGAGGGCAGAGAAGGGGAGAGAGGGACAGCCAACAAATGAAAGAGCACCAGCTAGCATTCCCGGAGCAGCCACGGCGCGGAGCCGTCGGCACCCACTGGCTCTCAAAGCTGCCAATCCAGTGTAATCCTGCAGGAATTTCTCCCGGGTTTATCCGGGAGTCACTGCCGCCTCCTCTCCTCGCAGTTGCCCGGAGGAACCCCGAGTAGCAGGCTCCGGAGGTAGGGAGGGAGGGAGGAGAGAGAAGGAGGAGTTGGGAGAGGAGGAGGAGGAGGGGGAGGACCCGCGAGGCGGCGGCGCGGGAGGAGGGGCGCAGCAGCGGAGCCACTAGCCCCGCAGCGGAGCGCAGCTCCCCAGATACTCCTGGAGCTCTGGCTGCGCGGATCGCGCGCCCCCGCCGCTCTGCTCCCAAACTTCCACCGCAGCTCTGCTGCAAGCGATCAGGTCAGTTCCTCCAAATCAGAAACTGCACCGCCGCAGCGGCACGGAGTCCGCCAAGGAGTGAAAGCACAGGACCGAGCACCCGCAGCTCCAGAGAGCAGCCTCCCCAAGCTCCATCGCAGAGTCGGGAGTGCGGAACCCAACAAGTGAGAAGGAGCCGCGTTCTCCCGGAGCAGCGCGGGCAGCGGGAGCCAGCGCCGGAGGAGACCGCGAGCGCCCCCTGAGCTCGGAATCCAAGCCCGAGCCGCTGTTCCTGCGGCTGCTCTGCTTCGACCCCTCTGCGCTGAACGCTGGGCAGGAGGCTTCGTTTCACTTGGGTTGCCAGCCGCGTCCTTGGGGAATATGCAGCGTGCGTGGATCCTGCTCACCTTGGGCTTGATGGCCTGCGTGTCGGCGGAGTCGGTGAGTGGGCCGGTCGGGGGACGCGCTCTGTGTTGGGTGCCCGGTCGGAGAGAGGAGCCCGCGGGTAATCTGGGAGCGCCACCTGGGGGATCAACCACTCTGTGGGACGTACTCGCTCTGGACCTCCAACCCAAGCCCCCATTGCGTCTCCCTTCCTATAGAATAGACTCGATCGCGGGAGTTTCTCCGCCTTTTCGGGGATGGGGAGCCCAAGATTTGTAATTTTGTCTAACCGCAGTGGCCCCTCAGGTCACGTCCAGCTCCGTCGTCCTTGTGGGAATCTTGTGCGGTCCAGGAAGGACGTGGGCAGAGTGACAGGCGACAGGAGCACTGCTGGGGCCAGAGAGGGATCCCGTGCGCTTAGCGCGCTTTGCAAGCTCCAGAAGTGATTTATAAACTATGGGGGTCCCTTCCTTCACACACCGCCCCCCACTCAAGGTTTCCAACTCGACAGAAGGCATGTCTGGGGAGACAGGACCAGACTAAAGAACCCCATAAATGTCTGTGGAGGAGAAAGTTTGTCCAAGTTCTTTTGTTTGAAGCTCCTGTTGCTGGGGACAAGCACAGACATTATGCGCAGACAGCGGTGATCTATCCTGAGACTCGGGGTTGCATGCAGTGGGCCAAAACAGGCGGAGTTCTGGAGGTTGGAACCCCAGTTCTGTGCGGACCCTCCTCACAGAAGATTGTAACAGAGGGAGGACTTTTTAATCGGGGTTGTTCTGGAGTGCGGCAAGCTGGGGAGACGGGTCCAAGTGATAGTGAACTCGTGCTCAGGGCGTCTGGCCACTCCAGGTTGGAGGTGCCTCTCCTGCCACCTTCGTTCTCTGGAGCCGGGGGTCGGGTGTGAGGGGTACAAGTCTTTACTCAGATATTCTTAACTCCAGAGCCCAGTAAATCTCCTCCGCCCTGGCAGTGGGAACTTGATTTGTCCTTTGGGTCGCGTTTCTGGGAAGCTCGTTTCCTGCGTTGCCCAATGAGCGCCCTCTAATGGGAACTGCCTCCCCTGGCAACCAAGGCTCCCCTACCTGGGGGGCCAGGAGCTCAATACAGGCAGGTGCAATCCAGGTCCCCCTTCTAGGTTTAGGGCTTGTGGTTTTCACCTTCTTGTCCCTTGCACCTCTTCTTTGCTACCAAGTAACTTGTACCATCTAATTAACGGAACTGCTCCCTTTCAGGCACGACATCACTTTTTACCTAGGCCTGTGAGTTTTGAGCTGAGGCTATTTGGGATTGGGAAATCTCTTGGCTCCCAGCGGCAGATGGAAATTTGCGACCAGCAGGGGCACTTCTATACATGCCTAGCATTGCTTTTGCAGAGCATTTAGAATTGGAAACTGTCTAAGACAGGTGAATACTTGGCAAAGATGACTATAACCCCCAGCTTTATCAGTATTTCTCTGGTAAATATTAGTTAATCCTTTGAAATTAGTAACTTCCTGGCCAGTTATGAACTTTGGCTCTCTGTACACAAAAGGGAACGATTTTATGTTTATTTCGGGAAAACATTGTTTTGCTTCTCTGTTGCAAAACAGGGCAAAGGGATGGCTTCATCTAACCATCTTTCAGAGATTTCCTATAATGCTGTACAGAGTTGGGGAATGGGGGTGGGGAGCCTCATTTTGCAGAGTCCTTTCAGGGATTTGCTAAGAAATGTTGCTGTTCAGAGATTTTGGAGAAAGGAAAGCCCTTTGGAGTTTGTGTATAAATCTGACAATGTTTCTTAAGGAAGTTAAAGGAACATTTTTTTCCCTTTTTCTCTCAAATGTTCCCTCTCCCACCCCTAGTTTCCCTAAAATATATATCTTTGGGGCTCTGATATTTCTCAGTTCAATCCAGAATGCTTTTTTTCCCCCTCTGTTTTCAGCTACTGGAACATCATCCAAAAGGCTGATTATATCATTTTCAAATGTCAGCTTGGAGACTCCTGCATAGAACCTTTGTCCAGCAGTGAGTCAGTCCACAGTAGATCCTCTTTTCAAGACCAGAATGCCTAACAGTCATTATGTTACCTTTCTGCATCCCTTTCCTTCATCTGCAGTGACATACATAGGCAGGGATCTGAAAGACTTAGTTTATAAAAGTGCAGATGTGACAGGACATTATTCTCAGAACTTTAAGCTTTTAATTTGGAAACCGCAACAGTATGCTGGGATTTAGAAATAATGGCTCTTTAAAAGGAAGACAAGTGAAATATCTGCAGTCAGTGAATTCTTGGTTGTTATTCTTATCCCAAGGGATAAAGATTGGTGAGCATTAAAACTCAAAGCTGTTTGGGAGAAGAGCCTGCCCGCCCCTCCTTATAGAGTCAGTGACTGCAGAGAAAGCCTGTCCCTGGCATTCCTTCCATTCATGTTTTCTATGGGCAGCTTTAGTACTGTGGCTGCAAGAGCTTTGGCGAAGGGAAAGGCCGACTGAGTGTGGCAGTAGTGACACACTGCTGGGTTTTCTTTTAAACCCCCTCCCTTTTAAAAAATACGATTGTTTATCTTTAGGATGGATGTAGTTCAGACTGCTATAAACACATAATTTGAACTGGAAATATGTTTAAGGCAAGGAAGCGTTTTGAACTAGTAGAATTTTATAAACATGCTTAGATGTCTGTGAATTAAAAGAAGCTGTCAAGTCATTTGGAACCATGCGTTACCTCGAAATGCATTATGAAAGCCAGGCGCCGGAAAGTTTGCACTAAGAAGGGAAGTTAAAATGGAAATACTGTAACTTGCTTTTGGTCTTTTTTTTTTTTTAAAAGATTATTATTGCTAGAGAGTTTGACAGAGACAAGGGCTTTTTATCCCCCAGTAGATGGATTCATTTAAAAAGAAATGCTTCTAACAAGATCAGGCTTGCAAAGGGATATCCAAGAAGGAATCTGAGCATGCCCTTCAGTTCCTGCTTGTGGGACACAATATATATGTTTCCTTTCTTAAATATTAATCAACAAGTAGTAATTGTAATATTTATGGACTACCCTATGATACATGCACAGATGCATGTGTGCATTATATAATGTGCAAATCAGGGTGGTTTCTCTTGTTTTGATGATGTCTGCCATTCAAAGGCAGCCTACCAGTGAACTGTGTAACATGATTGCTCAGAGGACACCTTGAATAATCATTAGTCTGGAAAGAATTTGTAAAGGTCAGCTACTTCTTTGTTTTTCCCCAGAGCAGAACTGGTTTTCAAGTCTGCAGAACCCCCCAGAGACCTGATCAGCCATCAGGAGTAGCTTGGCCACTCTTAGGGAGACAGTCAGGCCTAAGGCTGACTCAGCCATGCTCTGTCATTAAGGCTTACGACCAGTCCGGTTGAGTCATTGTGCCATTGGTGTGTCTGCTGGCAGAGACCCAACAGCACCCAGGAATGCTCCTGAGCTTAGTTCTCACCACCAGGCTGTTCTTCCTTCGTGGCCAGAAAACCAAGCCACGAGATCTTGCCCATCATTTTCTCCTTCCAAGGCAGAAAGAAGACCTGCCATTCATCCCTGTGCCAACAGCGCATTCCAATATCTCAGAGTCATCTCATTCTTTCATGAACTTGGAGCCAAAATAAAGTCTCAGAAGAAAGTCAGAAGTCATGAAGAAGAGCCTTTGATGAAAACAAGCTGCTCCTATGTAACTCTTCAGACCACTACACCAGTATTGCCATTAGACTTCTCCTCCCATTGGATTTGAGTTTTGAAGAGACCTCTGACTTGTTGCTGGGGGTTCCCATCTATGTTCATCTAACCTCTCAACCCACCCATGCATTTATTCCACAATATATTCAGCCAGGAGCTGGGGACTAAATGAACAAACCTGCACATCCCCTCTGCCTTCTTGGAGCTTGTGTTCCAGGGATTCCCTCCCAAGTAGTTTTTCTTCCTTGTGACTTGCCAAGTTATGCATCATTGTCAGTAGGTGGCCTACTCTGGAGTTCGCTCTCTACTCTTGATCCTGTTGCGGGTGGTTCAGACATTTCCGTGTGCCTTTGTTGTTGCAGTACGGAATTGTGTATGTGTTGGCCAGATTTGTGAGGTGCTCCTTGTGAGTGCTCCTCCCTAGTTTTCCCTCTGGGCGCTCATCATGGGGTTTCCCATTCTCCTGCTCATGCTTCAGACGGTGACATCTTATCAGCATTCCTCCTTCAGGGTTATGTTTCAAGTAGCTTTTTGTGACTAACCCAACCACAACCCTGCTTTTTCTGCTCCTGGAAACCATGAAGCAGATCAACCATCAGAACCTCCGAGAAAATGTATAAAAATACAGATTTCAAGGCCTTATCTTACATGTTGGAAGCCTGAGTTGGGGGGGGCGAGATAATCTCTATCTTTTATAAAGCACCTCCGATGATTCTAATGAGTCAGCTTCCCTTGGGAATGACAGGTTACCCCATAATTATGGGCTTTCCTATATTACTTCCAGGGCTCTCATCTGTGGCTGGGGTTAGAGCAGAAAATTAGGCTCAGGAGTTAGACAAGTCTGGGTTCCTCACACAAGGTACCCAAACTCTGAGCCACTTAAAAAGTATATTTATGTGAGCAAATTGAACCCCAACTATTTTTACATGAATGTGGACTATCTCAGCTGGAACACAGAAAGTTTTCTTTCTTCCTTCTTTCTTCTTGACAGCCATAGCAGACAGTCTCCATGAATGACCTGGTCCCTTCAGATGTCTCTCTTATCAAGACTGGCACATTTGAGGGCAAAGGGACCATCTTCCTGCCCCCAGCTCTGTGCAGTGCAGATCCTATAGAAGCCTGGATCTCAGAAATCACCATTGATGCTGAGACTTGAGGCTTGGGCGCTGGAGGGAGGGAAAGTTATAGACAAATGGGTGTTTCTTCTCATCTTGATTTTGCTCTGGGCACTAATGGCAGTATGCTAGGGATCCTCTGAATTTATCAGCTCCTAGTGGTCTGGGCCAGTGTGGCAGCTTTAACTCCTTCCTGCTCCATGCAGAGATGGTGCAGAGGCATATACAGACACAATCTAGCACGCTGTATCCTTCAGCTGGATTAGGTTCCAGCTCCTTGGAAAGAGAGAGCTGGCCTCTGTCACATGCTGCTATGTGTTGCATAGCATTTAACCTAAGGGGACACAGCTGTGAGTAAAGATGGGGTTCTAGGAATCCAGAAAAGGAACGTAATAATTTTTCAGTGTGGAAACATGGGAAATTTTTCTTTTCAGCTGTCTGGGCTTTAGGTCCTGCTACTAAAAATCTCAATCACAACCATGACATGTCTGTTTCTGGCAACAAGGCTAGAGGGCGACTGCTTCTGAACAGGAAGGGACACTGTTGACAGGGAGAGGAGAGAAGGCTTGAAGGCTTTGGAGGTTTTTCACTTGAGTTTCTGTCAGTATAGTGAGGAATGCCTTGGGGATGTAGCCAGTTCAGTGATTTGGACTTTGAGCTGGAGAAAACTGGTGCTGAAGATCTGATTTCAGATGTCTTTCCTGTGCAATCTGTTACATGAAAAGTGTTACAAAGATGCAGCAGTAACACAACCTCTGCAAAGTATTTCAGTGCTTATTTTCCTTTAGTTATGGTTATGCAGGTTCATAAATACAAGAAGTACTGATATGCAACGTGTGCAGTAAATGCAGGAGGCTCATGGGAGAACCAAACATGGAACCAGATACAGCATTCTTTTTTTTTTTAAATTTTTTATTATTATTTATTCAATTGTGCGTGTGTGCGTATGTATGCGTGTGTGTGTGTGTGTGTGTGTGTGTGTGTGTGTGTGTGTGTGTGTGTGTGTGTGTGTGTGTAGAACCATGGACAAATTCGGGAACCACCATGGACGCCTCCACCTCCTCCTTGTTTACTCTGCCCCGGGATTCACAGGCTCCACCCTACCAGGACCAGAAGCGCAGGCCGCCTCCGCTTCCGCCTGGCATCTATACATGGGATCTGGGATCTGAACTCAGGACCTTCCACCTGCAAGGCAGAGGCTTAACCCCTGAGCCACCTCTCCAGCCCGAGATACAGCATTCTTAAAAATAAAATTGTGAAAAAGAAAATAGTTAAATGTGTGCACTTTTTTCATTAGATATGAAAGAAAAGTAAAGGTGCAGCACTTTAAAGCTAGGAAGAAAAATGGGTCTTTACATACATGTTATTAACTGTCTCTCCCCCTGTGGGACTATTTATAAAATGAGTGAGTGAACTAGAAGAGCTTTATGCCTTTAATATTTATATTCTCTCCTCTTCAGGGTGTGATTGAAGAAAGGTTAGGATTAACCTAATTTAATAAGTAATTAGTAAGCTCTTTCTAAGTAATTCTTGCTCTTTTCTTCTAGCTTTAAGGTTTGTGATCTTTTGTGATTCTGAAATATATATCTGATAAAAGTAGATAAAATGCATCCTTCTGTATATATACTAGTGTGCAAATATGGGTGGATATGTCGTGTCTCTCACTATGAATTTTGACTCTTGACACCAAGGTGTGTGTGTGTGTGTGTATACATAATGAGCTACATTTTTTTTCTTTCCTTATTATCCACTTTTTTTCTTTTTAAAATATTTTATTTATTTTATGTGTTTGTGAAGGAAGGCATTCATGGGTCTTATATGTATATCATATCACATGCCTTAAAGTGAAATACTCCCTATTTTATCACAGACGTAAGGAATTCACTGCTGTGACAGAAAGGTAACTCCTATTTAATATCCAACAGCAATCTGTTAGCTTGAATACAGTAGTCATTGTGAACTCTGCTGGATGCATTGCTCTGATTACTTGTGGTCCAACATGTAGTGGTTTCTATATATTCTAGTATAAGATAATATACCATTGTGGCCAGTTGATAGAACAGATGTCACTTTGCTTTCTGGCAGAAGACAACATGACTTGGAGATAACATTTGGGAGGCCCTGACTCTGGTGCCTCTTATGGGTTCCCTGTTCAGCGCCGGAAGCTGTCAGGTAGCCGGATTCAGACCTGGGCTCTGGAGTGAAGACTAGCTTGGAATAGAATGTATTTACTGTGTAGTCTTGGGGACATTTCTTCATCTCTCTGTGCTCAGCTTTCTCACCTTTAGAAGGAACTATCCTAAGAAGTTCTTAGGATTCCATGAGTAAAAAAGGTGGGAGTTTTTAGCAAATGGCATATCCCTGCTTTGAGTCAAATGTTAGTTATAGTTCCTGGTTTTCTGTTTCTGAAGAAGCTTGTAGGATAAGTACCAGCCTGGTGGGCTTGGGATGTACACGCTGGAGCCTGCTATTCCACAGCCGGAATCTGCTTCCTTTTCTTTTTTCTTTTATTTCCACTCGTACAAACTTAACAGGTACACCAGTCCCCCCCTCCCCCAACCCCCTATCCCCCTGTGCCCCCTCCCCTCCCCATCCCATCCCCATCCCCCAGTGCCTCCACCTCCCATCCCTGGAGCATCCTTTAATGTACATGCCAAACTCTCCTCTGGGTCCTCCTCTCTGATGAGGTGCAAGGACCCAGTGGCATTTCCCAGAACCCTTTCCTGTGTTCCCGTTAAGCATAGGAACACTACTGTGGCTGTCAATCCCTTGCCTCCCAGGATCCTAATGCTTTTAGCAAATGCTAGACTTTGTGAGGTCAATAGTGTGTTGGACATTGCACAGGGCATGTAAAGTCCAAATATGATTGCTTCGGCCATAACTTGTGTGGAGTATCTTGCATATCGTTGCTCCTCCCATCCTTGTGCTCTTACAATCTTACTGCCCCCTCTTCCGCAAATTTCCCTGAACTTCAGGATGGGGAGAAATTAGGCTGGCCTAGTTCCAGGTGATTGATATAGAGTCTCTGATGTTCTGGATTATGGTTTGTTGATTTTTTTTTTCAGTTTTGCTGCTCCTGCAATGCCCTTGGCTCCACCCTGATGGGTATTGGATGTCACCCCCTAGCCAGAGATAAAAACCTGTTAAGTTAGAGTCTTGTTATAAGAGCCCATTCAAAGGTAGATATAATAAAAGTAGGAAACTGCGGTGAGGGAGGGGTCAATCACCCATTTGCGAAATGGTTACTTTCTATCTGCCAGACTGTACGCCTTCCCCTTCTGGTAAGATCATACCCTATCTGTTGTAAATGATCAGGAAGGAAAGTCTGTGAACTTAACCAGATGTCTCATTACTTACTTGCAGTCCTTGATGGAGGCCTATTTTCTCTGCTGTAACATGGTCTCCTCTCTCCTTGTTACTGGTATGGCCCTCCTTCCCCATACCTCCTGTTCATAATCTTAGCAATTACTGTAGTTATTACAGAGATTTATCCTTGAGTGTCTCTAAGTAGGTTTGGTACTAGGAGCCACCTATTAGGAAGTACATACGGCGCTTAATTTTCTGTGTCTGGGATACTTCACTCAATATAATTGTTTCTAATTCCATCCATTCCATCCATCCAGCAAATTCCATTAATTCATCTTTTTGATGGCTGAGTAGTACTCCATTGTATAGATGTACCACAGTTTCCTTATCCACTCATCAACTCTTGGACATTTTGGTTGATTCCATGACTTTGCTATTGTAAACAGTGCTGCTATGAACATGGTCGTGCTTGTGCTATCGAGATAAATTTTTGCTGTATGGGGGGTTATTCCCAAAAGTGGAATCGCAGGGTCATATGGCATTTCAATCTTTAATTTCTTTAAGAATCTCTAGACGGCTCACCAGAGTGGTTGTATGAGCCTGCATTCCCACCAGCAATGTAGGAGAGTTCCCCTCTCTCCACATCCTCTCCAGCATTTGGTGTTGTTTGAATTGTGGATTTTTGCCATCCTGACCGGGGTGAGATGATATCTCAGGGAAGTTTTGATTTTCATTTCCCTGATGGCTAAGGATGTGGAGCATTTTTAAAGATATTTGTTAGACATTTTAATTTCATCCCTGGTAAAGTTTCTTTTACGTTCCAGGGCCCATTTTTTAATTGGGCCATTTGTTTCCTTAGTGTTTAGTTTTCTAAGTTCTTTGTGCACTCTGGACAACAGAGCTCTATCAGATGTGTGGTTAGTGAAGATTTTCTCCCATACTGTGGGTTGCCTTTGAGCTCATGTTACAATCTCTTTATCTGAACAGAAGCTCTTTAATTTCACAAGATCCCAACTGTTGAGAGTTGGTAGCAGTGACTGTTCTGTTGGATGTCTGTTTAGGAACTGTTGGCCTAGCCCAGTCAGCTCGAGGGAGTTCCCTACCCTTTCACCTATGGTTTTTATAGTCTCTGGCCTTATATCAAAGTTCTTGATCCATTTGGAATTAAGTCTTGTACATGGTGACAAGTATGGGTCCAGTTTTAACCTTCTGCATGTGGACATCCAGTTTTGCCAGCACCATTTGTTGAAGATACTGTTCTTTTTCCATTGGATTTTTTTGGGCCCCTTTGTCAAATATCAAATGGCTGTAATTTTGTGGGTTTATATCTGGGTCTTCGATGCTTCCTTTTCTTGAGTAGACTAGCTCTGTGCTGAGCTGTTAGGTGTACAATAATACTTGGCTTTCTTTAAAATTGAACAATGAGAGGAAATGTGCCATTTATCATTCCTGACTGATGAAGTGCTTATTACAGGCATAGGACAATTCCGAAAGTGTTAGGTGTGAAAAGCCCATCTTTTTTGGGAATTTTTCTTTTACAAATCTGCCCAAGGAAATTATCATAATGGGTAAACAGTGTTTACATATGAGTTCGTTGAAGTTTTTCTTACAATAATTTAAAAGTGGAAACAAGTTCCTTGTTCAATAATAGAGTAATGAGTAGGGAAGAGATCCTGATTCACATTAAATCACATGTAGCCATGAAAAGTGGATTCAAAGAATATGATTACTTGGAGACTGTATAGTAGACAAAAATGGAATTTGAAATGATGTATATAGTAAGACACTGGTTAAATTAAATAAAATTTGTATATATATAAAATTATACATATGTGTATATTATCATCCCTTATCTATCTTCATATGTCTGTTATAGAAAAGTGGATTCGAAGAATATGATTACTTGGAGACTGTATAGTAGACAAAAATGGAATTTGAAATGATGTATATAGTAAGACACTGGTTAAATTAAATAAAATTTGTATATATATAAAATTATACATATGTGTATATTATCATCCCTTATCTGTCTTCATATGTCTGTTATAGATCTTTTTTCTATCTTCCTATCTGTCTCTTATCTATCTCTATCTCTTATCTGTCTTTCTCTGTATCTCACATGTTTCCATCTCTCTCATCTGTCCCTTTGTATGTATTTGCCTATTTATCAGCCTATCTACATACAGATACAGACCTATATCTACATACAGACCTATACATGTAATAGAGTCACATAGAACTAAATGCTCATGCATACACACACACACACACACACACACACACACACACACACATCCACATCCATCTACACACATGTCAATTCAGTAGAAGTGGGGAAGTTATAGTAATATTGATGGAATGTGTTAATCTCCTTGCTGTATTATTTACTAAAGTTGTATGAAGCATTGCCACTAGAGGAAACTAGCTGAAGGACACAAGAAATACTATTGACTATTTCTTAAGAATGGTTGTAAACTCACAATTACTTCTTTAAAAATCAGTTTTGGGCTGGAGAGGTGGCTCAGGGGTTAAGCCTCCCCCTTGCAGGCGGAAGGTCCTGAGTTCGGATCCCAGATCCCACGTATAGACGCCAGGTGGAAGCGGGGGTGGCCTGCGCTTCTGGTCCTGGTAGGGCGGAGCCTGTGAATCCCGGGGCAAAAGGAGGTGGAGGCGTCCATGGTGGTTCGCGAATTCGTCCGTGGTTCTACACACATAAACAGACACAGACACACACACACACACACACACACACACAGACACACGCGCGCGCGCACATGCGCACAGTTGAATAAATAATAATAATAAAAAAATTAAAAAAAAAATCAGTTTTAAAAAATGCCATCAGATCTAGATTTTACTAGTAAGTGTTGCAGGCCTTTCATGGAGCAGATCATTGTTCTAGAGTTTAGTGAATGATGAGGGCCATTTCTTTTCTTTTTCTACTCTTTTATCTTTATTTTTAACAGATTTTTCATTCTTTTAGTGTTACATACATGAATATAGTGAATTTATTATATTTTCACCCCTAAATCCCCAATCCCATACCCCTATCCTCTTCCCCTTGCAACCCTTCTTTTCCTCTACCTGACCTCCTCCTATTGTGCTCCACTGGGTTTCATCTGGTTTGTCTTTGATGACATGAATACCTTTGGTGACTGAATACCTGCTGGAGCATGAATCGTATAGATCAGTGGGTATTCTATTGAGGACAGCCTCTTTCTGTTCTTTCCTGTCAGCATCAGCCCTCCGTGTATGGGGGTGTGGGGCATCTTGAGATCTTTCCCTTTCCAATGTTTATAGGACAATTCCCATGCTAGTCTTGTGAAAATACATAGCTACCATGAAATCATAGGTACCGCAGACCTGTTGTGTCCAGGAGATAATGTCTGCTGCATCCCTTCTCCCTTCAGGCTCTTAAAATGCTACTGCTCCTTTTTTTGAGATGTTGTCTGAGCTTTGGAGTGAAAGTAGAGGTGGCTTAGATGTCCTGTTTAGGACTGAACAGTCTGCAGTCACTTATTTTCTGCACTTTTTTGGCCATTTCTTTTCATTGTATGAGGTTAGCGTTACTTTGTCAGAGCCAGAAGTATACATGGAAACAAACCTATAGGTCCATTTTACTTATCATGGATGCCAAAATTTTAAGTTGATATTATCAAGCAGAAAACAGCTACTCATGGGGAGAACGATGATGATTCCATATAAGAATTCTTTGACATCAGAAAAGCAATGCAGTCATTAGCAGTTGAGAAGTACTGATATTTTATATGAGCACAAATGTGTTCATATAAAGTTCCTTAACTTCAGTTAACTGAAGCTCACTATATCAGGGTAAGTATATTTGTGCCAAGGACTTAATTCATTTGACATGTGTAGGACACAGAAGGCCACTGTTTACAAAGTTGTTAGGAAACAGTCTTGTTGCCTGGATGACAGGTGCGTGACAGTCCAATAAAGGCCAGGCCATAACACGTAGATTGTAACTCATGTAGAGTTACGGTTTTGGACATTGACTGGTCACAGTTGCATTCTCTCCTGAATTAAGATAAATCATGTTCAACACCTAATACATTTGCCCTGGATGTGTGTGAGGAACAGAAACACGAAATAAAACAAGTGTTTTGCAGTACACAGCATCAATGTGTTCATGTGCTTCATGCACGACGAATAACTTAAGGTGATTTCCCATAACTTGTCCATTTGTAGCAAAAGCTGCTCTCCTGATAATTCCTTTGTTTGTTCAGGAACCTTCTGGCTACTGACAGAAAGGTGAGCTGGAAGCTTTGGGATTTGGAAGACCCGGCGAGAGCAGGGACTGAAAATGAGTGGATTTTGTATCTCTTGGGAATATTGTGAAGATAAAAGCTTCCCAGAGATAAGAATTGGGGTTAGAAACAAAATCCTCATGAATTAATATTGCATTTTTTTCCTGGGGGCAAAAAAGACTGAATTGAGGGATAAAGAAAATTCCTTGGATTTTTATACTAAAAATATATCAGTGCTGGCAGGAGTAAAGCCTGGGGTACTTAGGGTGCAGGCAGTGGGCTTTTCTTATTTTCTTTCTTTTCTCCCCAGTTCCTTTAAGTAGATCAATCCTTTTGATAGTTTCCTCTTGATGACTGCTTTCTCAGTCCCCATATTGCAGAAGTACATTTATGCTAGACATTTCAGAAGAGAAAGTTGTGGGATGGTATTTTTAAGAAGAAAGAAATTTATTGAAGGGCAATCACATTAAAAATGACCGCTCTGCTCTCCTGCTCTGCGGTTAGAATTGTGATATGCACTCTCCATTCATTATCTGTAATCGTCTCATGACTACAAGGCGGTGTTACTGGCCAACGCTGCATCTTATGTGGAACCCCTCCCCCTAAAAACCGCAAAATTGGATCTTCAGGTTTTTCTGCTTTCATCAGTCCTGAAAAAAAAAAAAAAACAGTTGAAAGAACTTCAACTCTCACCACATTTTTACCATAGTCAGATAGGTGCAGGCAGGGATAGTGATGTACCAGGTCCCTTGTTGGCCTTGGCTAGCCTAATTCTCCTAATCACTGGGATTCAAATGGTTCTTTACCAAACTGTAGCATTTTGCTTTGTTGGCTTTTGTGGATAAGCTTCTGATGTGTGATGAGAGAGCTAAGGGGCAGATTCATGGGACTTTATTTATTATTTTTGGTGCTGAAGACAAAACCCAGGTGTGTTTGCACATAATAGGCAAGTCCTCTACTACTGAGATCCCCTCTCACTGCCCCCCCCCCCCCCGCTCCCACCTTCCTGATGGGAATCTCCTTAAATTCTAGGTCTGCAACTTCTGGCTGTGATGTGGGCAGGTTATGTAATCTGTCTGCATCTTTGTGTTCATATCTGTAAGAAGGTCATTAGTCACAGTAGCCACCTCACAGAGATGCTGGGAGGGTTAATGAGTACATATTAGCAAGTCAAGCACTTAGAAGAATGTCTTAAGTAGAGTCTTCTGTCTCAGTGCTGATGATGATTTTGGTGGATGGCTCATTCAGAGCCCTCGTCAGACAAGATCATCTTACTAGGTCTTGAACCTGAGATGGAGAAGGATGATAAGAAAGTCAGAGGAAAAAAAAAGTCAGAGGAAAAAAGAAATACCACCTTTTCTTCTCTGTGCTTTGTGGCTGCTGTATTTTGGTGGAAGGAGGGGATGTTCTAACCTCAGTAGGTTTGCATCTGGATAAGGAGGGTTCTCTGTAGAGCAGAGTTCTCAAGTGCTGTATGCTAAATTTACCTGTGGAGGCAGGATATGGCAGTGCTTGCCTGTTATCTCAGCACTTGAGAAGCTGAGTCAGAAGGATTGTGAGTTCAAGACTAACCTGAGCAACATAGGGAGACTATCTCAACTTTTAATCTCCCTACTCATCTGGGTACCTTTTAAAAGCTGGGCCCACCCCAGACTTAAACAAGAGTCTGAATTCAGGGGAGAGAAGCAACTCCTAGCTTTATAGATGCTTCCAAGGCAAGTCTTCCAGAAGGCTTGAGAACTACTGCCAAGCTGGGCCTAACTAAATGCTTGGGAGCATTTCTTGGTCTTCTATAGCCCAGGGAGGGCATTCCACCAGCTAAGACTCCAGGTCTTTAAAGCCCCTGGAAGTAGCAACTTTGCAGGACTCCTCTGGACAAGAGGAAGGGTGTGCTTGCTCTTTTCCACCCTCTTTCTTCTCTACCTTTTCTTTTGCCAACACAAGTATCAGTTGCTCCATTTCCTCTTCGTGTTCCTGATACATTCATGACAAAATGACTATGGAACGAGGGATTTTTTTCTCTGGTTCACGATTACTTGGTTATAGTTGTTAGTCCCAGCTTGGCAGGAGAGCATATACTAACACTTATTAAGACTGACCTGCCTACGGCTGCTGCTGAATGCCAAACCTGCATTCAGAGCAGAGATCAACATCAAGAGCTAAGGGAACTGGTCACACTGTATCCACAGAACTGCTGAGAGAGGGACAGAGTTCACTTGCCATTCGAATATATTGGCAAATGCCAAATTTTGCTGAACTAGCTTCTTTCATCTCATCCACCTGCTCAGGGACTCGTCCCACCAACCCTGGTCTAAATATTTCCCGTCAATTACATGATCTCCTGCAGGCTTGCTCGAGGTTTAACTCAACGGCTAATTCTTTACAAATGTGCCTAGAACTCAAACCTGCACTTGTCAGGTTAACACCTGTATCTAGCGATCACATCTGCCATCTGTACTGTTTTGATAATTTTTTCCCTCAGATTATGATGCTTCTGAGAGATCAAAGGTTGATACATTTAGAAGTTAAGTTTATCTGAGAATGTCTGAAAAAAAATGGAAACATGGCTGACGTAGTTGGTGCATGGACCGGAGTTTGATCTATGTAACAAAGTCAAATGATGTAGATGTAATTCCAACACTGGGGAGACAGAAATGGCTGGTGAGCATCAGACCAATGAGAGACCCTGTCTCAACAAACTGTGGATAACTCCTGAGGAACAACACTGGAAGTTGTCTTCTAACTTCCACACACATGCACTTGCGTATACATGAACATATGCACACACACACACAAAATGGAAACATTTCCCTTTATGAAGCAAAGCTTTTCCTAGGGGAGCAAAGGACACTTGTCCTCTGATGTATTGAAAACAGTGTGTTTGGCCCTTCATTAGATTTGCCTGAACACATGCTCTGAATGGAAAGCTTGTCTGTCTGTCTGATTGGAGATATATTCTAGGACTCATCTGAACATACTGAGCATGGTTAAGTCCTGCTCCGTGACCATCCTCTTCTGGAAACAGCATTAAAATACTGGGACGTGGGGCTGGAGAGGTGGCTCAGGGGTTAAGCCTCTACCTTGGAGGTGGAAGGTCCTGAGTTCGGATACTAGACCCCACGTATAGACGCTGGGCAGAAGAGGGGGCGGCCTGCGTTTCTGGTCCTGGCAGGGCGGAGCCTGTGAATCCCAGGGCAGAGTAAACAAGGAGGAGGTGGAGGCGACCATGGTGGTTCCCGAATTCGCCCGTGGTTCTACACACACATACATACATTACATACACACACACACGCACACATGCATACATGCACAATTGAATAAATAATAAAAAAATTAAAATACTGGGACGTGAGCCCGCTTCAAGTCACCTTCATTCCATGCAGGGCTGTTGTCTGCAGGTGAAGTAGGAGGAAAGGATTTTGGCCTTGTTTGGAACCAGACATCTGAGCTGCCTTTAGTTCTCACCTCGGCAAAGAAGCAGTGACCCATTATCTAATCTATTCAGCATTTACTTCCTTTCCTAATTTGGGAGCATGTTTGCTCTCACTGAACTCAATTAAAAAATAAAGCCAAAAAGCAAAAAGCAAACATTTATCCATTTGTTGAATAAAAGAGGGGTTATCTTTAACTGACTCAGGTGGAGGCTAAAACTTCTGGGTTTCTCAAAGCTTTTAAAATTTGCTGCGCTAGATAACATTAAAATGCTAGTTTTTTAAAAACTGCCACTGAACATGCATCTATCTCGTGGTTGGATTGGGAGGGAGAGTGTTCGGGAAAACTGAATATAAGCCTTTCACTATGGCCTGAAGAATTAGGAATCCAGTTTGTCAGTATTGCAGTTTTGATTTTTCACAGTGATGGGTTAAATGTGCCTTCGCAGAGTATTAAGCATGTGTGTAGATTGATCTTAGAATTTAAGGGAGTAGAAGTGGAAGTTCTCTCCCCTGCTGCCTTCCCCCAGTGTGTCTCCTGACAGATACCAGTCCAAAACGCTGATATAATATAATTAGTATGTGAA
This sequence comes from Typhlomys cinereus, assembly GCA_023101885.1. Classification (NCBI taxonomy): domain Eukaryota; kingdom Metazoa; phylum Chordata; class Mammalia; order Rodentia; family Platacanthomyidae; genus Typhlomys; species Typhlomys cinereus. The sequence goes on along the minus strand of JALPQD010000067.1, from coordinate 5,600,094 downwards.
ATGTTTTTCTTTTCCCTGCACATGGGGGGCTGTGATGTGCAGTTAGCTCTAAGCCAGGGTTCTCAGTGTGGGTGGATCAGTATCTTCATCACTAGGGAATTTGCATGCAAGACAGATTGTGTGCCTCCCTTCAGATTCACCCATCATTCCCCTTCCATACCCTCAGTCTCAGCATAGTCACAAGGTGCCAGTCATGCTGGGAATCCTGTCGCTGGGGTCCAGGAGAAAGTCCCTCCAAGGGACTCTGTTGCAACTTGTCGTTTGAGAACAGCTGAGCCCAGATTCTCAGCCCTGGTAGTACAGGCCGTATTGAATGAGAACTCTGGAGGGCAGATACTGGTATTCATTCTTGCTGTTGCCTGGCTGATTCCCACACTCAGATTTGGAAACTGGTGCTTTTGGCTCTCGTTACCCCCAAATGTGACCCAGACCTGCAAGCAAGTGGGAGCATCATCTGGGAAGCTTGTTAGAAATCCAGAATCTGGAACCCCGCTGAGACTTACTGAATCACAGTTTGCATTTTAACAAGATTCCTGGTGACTCATAAGCACATTAGAGTTTGTGAAACACCGCTTTATAGAAATAGTGAGTTTCCTTTATAGATGTCAACCCTAGAATGTCTTTAATTTACAAGTTTTGTGAGGAGGCAGAACAGCTGCTTCGACTTCTGCCTGGCAGTGACTCAAGGAAACAACCATGCGGGGAAGGGGCAGGGGACAAGGGAGAGCTTCGCTAGCTGTAGCTTTGTAGCTGTAGCTCATAAGCCACTTGGAGTGAGTGGTGGTGGCTAAGACCCTTGCAGGTGTGAGGAACAGAGCTGCCTCTTCTGATTGGACTAACACAGGGAAGCTTCTTGGCTTGGGTGATGGAAAAGTGGGGAGTTCTGGCTTCAGGCGTGGCTGTGTCTAGAGGCGGATGTGATCTCATCAAGGTTCAGCTTTTATCTGTCTCTCTCGGCTCAGTTTCCCTTTGTTAACATCATAACTTGACTGGAAGGTAAGCTGTTAAGAAGAGGTCCTCAAATATAGCTGCTTAAAATAGATTCATTTCTCTTTGACATAACAGTCCAAAGATGCCATATTCCTGTGCTGATCTGACCTGTGGATCCACAATGGCTGTGTCTCCCAGTCAGGAGAGAGTCAAGGGGAAAAGCATATTCATTCCCTCTAGGGCCACAGACTGGAAGTGTAACAGCCATCCCAAAATATCCCATTTGAATGGCATGTAATCCCATGGTCCAAAAGGTGCCGTGAACGCTGGGAAATGTGGTCACATAGGTGGCCGTGTGTCCAACTTAAATCTGAGCAGATGGAAAGATTATTTTAGGTACTGGTGACGACCAGGAGAGAAGTCTCCCTAGTGGTAGCAAGATGGAACATGGTTTCTCCAGGTTAGCAGCCTATCTGCTCAGCAGTTGCAGTAGGGAGAGCCTCTCTTTCCATTCCGGCAAGCATCTCAGAGTGACTTCTAGTGGACTCTAGACTGACCTGACTAGCATGTATCAATCACCCTTCAACCACAAATCAAGAAGCCCTTGCTTGAATCCCATGGACCATAGTGGAAAAAGAATGATTTCTCAAAGACACATGGGAGGACTGTCGCCTAGTGGATGCCTTAGGATGAGTACCTTCTCCTGTGGCGGCCTCCTCATCTGGGTGCCTGGCTGAAACGTCTCTTTCCTGTCAAGCTTGATCTTGACAGTTCTAGGCTGAACTGTCTGGCACACACAGCCATTAGCCTTGGCCTCACCTCCTAAGGAGCCATCTTGATTCAGGCATTGTCTTTGCGTCCATGTCTGATTGGGGGCACATCTTTCAGCAGGCATAATGCAGAGGGGGCTTCACCTCTCTCTTAGGTGGGCTGGCAAGTAAAGGAGGCAAAGAACATGGGGAGGTGAAAGGCGGAGGGGTGCTTACTTTCTGTCAATCGAGTGTGGAATATCTGAAGATTATTAGCATGTAATCAGTATTTGGAAACGAATTTATTTGCTGCCTGTAACAGCGTAGTTTTGAACTTTGGATTTTTTACTTTAGTGGTTGGCAAATCTGTATAAAAGGAAAGATAAATCTGTTTGTCTTTGACAAATGCTTTTCTAAAATGTCTGTCCTAAATGAAATGTTTGCATATTTAATTAGTACAGATCGTGCAGGGGCCCATCAAACAATGAGTGTTGCAGAAATGAAGACTCAACTCATGTTTACCATCCCCTGCTCAAGGCTTTGTTTCCCCTTCATATGTTCATAATTTTATGCCTTGCACAATGGTCAGAGGATTTGAGGTGATTTCTCAAGAACAGAAGGCCTCTTCTATGGAAAGGATGTAAACAGCAGAATTAGACTTATAAGCAACTGGAGCACTGTAAAAGCATTCTGCATAATGCCTTCAAACAAAGTTTTGATGCCTAAAATGATGGAAAAGTAACACTTAATACTCAAGTAACATGCCATTTCCAAGCCTTTCAACTGAGTGGGGCTTGGAGCACATCTGATATAAATGAACTAAATTTTTATTTACCAGAACTCTGTGTATTCTCTTAATAAGATTTACCCCAAAGAGTGTGGTTGGTTTAATAAATATTAACAGAACATTTGTGATATGCCTCCTGGCATTAGCTATTTCTTTCCTCTGAGTATTAACTGGTCTTGGTGAGCCTATACCGTGCTGTTTGTGTTGTTTTGTGCCTTGAGGTATAAACAAAGACAAAAACACACACACACACACACACACAAAACAAAAACTGTAGAGGGTTCAAAAAGACTCCATACCATAAACTATTTACAGATGTGTTTAGTATTCTTTGAATAAAACCTTTTGGTTTATTAATAATAATAAATTTCTTTGAGTCTTCTATGCTAGCAAAATGTTTGTTTTTTATTTTACTGGAAACTTATAAAGCAAAAATATAGACCCATGTGGAAGTATCATCATCTAATGAGGTCTAGATAGATAGGCTGACTTGCATCCACCTTTTTCTGCCTGGATCATATCATTCTATGGCACATGGAGGAGTGAAAAAACTGAAGTCCCTTAAGGAAAATGATGTGTGTGTGTGCACGTGTGCATGTGGTGTGTGTGTGTGTGTGTGTGTGTGTGTGTGTGTGTGTGTGTATACACCTTTGCATGGGCATAAAGAGCTCAGAGGTGTACACATTGGGTCACTCTTCACTTTGTTTTGAGATCAGTTTTCTTACTGAACATATCTTGCCTGTTGACTAGACTGGCTGGTCGTCTTATTTCTGTTATCCAGCAGTGAGATTACAGGTGCACAGTACTCCTGCTATTTAGGAATCTAAACCTCAGGTCCTCATGCTTACACAGCATCCCACGGAGCCATCTTCCCAAGCCTGAGATGACTGACTGAAAAGAGAGACTATGTAAAACCATTGAAATTTGACATTGCCACAGACTTCAAGTGAAAGGCACTAACTACATAAAATAGTCAACTCCATCCCCTGGTGTAAATCAAGAGGACTGCCCTGGGGTTTTAGGCAAAGCCAGGGTTCAGCGAGTGGCCTGATATGAGCGAGGAGTGCCTTTAAGGGAGTTTGGCAATACGAGCAGGAATGCTAAGGGGCAGGCTGCTGTCCCAGCCTGTCGGCGTGTTGGGAAGGACCCTCAGCTTCCTAGCGTTCACTGCTCTACCTTTTGCCCCAGGGACCAGGCCACTCTTCAGAGACAGCCGCACTGTGCTACGGGTCACTATGAAACTTCCGTGACCAGTGAGGCGAGCACCACGGAAGCAGTTGAGGGCCAGGAGCACTCCAGGCTAAAAGCCACTTTGCTACTGTTTTTCCTGGAATGAACTTGTTTCTAGGGTTCTTAATTTTTTTCTTGGCGAGGTGCCAGGTAGTCAGAAGACTTGGGCGCATAGAAGCTGATGTTTCTCTGCTAGTCTCCAACCATGACTGACAGCAAGTCACTCCGCCTCAGCGGTTCCTTGTTTGTCAAACCTGTTGGTCTCCACACTGAACACCTGATGCTTAATAATGGCTGTGCCTTTGCACAAGGAAGTCATTGCCTTCCTCCTAGTTCTCAGAGTAGAGTTTTTATTCCAGAGCAGAGATTAGCATGATGCCCTCTTCTTCTCTCTTCTCCATTGCTAGTCGGGAAGATTGGTTAGTTGTCATTTAGAATGTGGGAATCTTTTAGACTCACCACTTTCTCTCAGAGATACCACTTCCTGCTGCTGCTCAGCTCAGATTTCTTCCTCTCAGATAGGATGGAAGTGCTTTTGATGTGAGGGGACCAAGCTGGAGTGTGGGGGTGAAGCTCCCACTGAAGGGGGAAAATGGACATTTGCAAGAGACAGGAAACAACTTTGGTGGAAAGCCAGCTAGTTGACAGTCCATAGATGAAAATTCCCATCTGAGATCTTTCTGTATCTCAGGCCCCGAGCACTCACTACTCCATGAGCAGTCATATTTCTTTGGAATCTAATAGTTGTCTCAAAAGTGGACAAATGCACACCCACTCTGACAGGGATCATGAAGCCATGGGGGTTGTATTCTGGGACCTTGAGGAGTTGATGAAGTGTCTCTTCAAAAACATGACATGTCCCCCAACATCTGCTACATTTAGACCTTTAAATATGAGAAAAAAAGTCTCCCAAATACCTATGAAATTGATGGCAAGAATTATTAGAGGCATTGGGTAAATGCAACTCATTTGAAGTCCTGACATACCTACCAACCTTTGGCTCACTAGCCCCAGGAACCCTGCAGAGCCCAGGCTTCCCTGGCAGGTGGACTTTTCCTGACACTGCTGAGGATCACCTTTGGGCAAGGGATGATTTGTTCAGAATACGTGTTCTTGGCTTTCACTCGCTACTCTGTACTTCACTGTGGTCTGGACATACTAAAAGATGCAGAAAACATGATTTCAGGCTGAGAAAATGGGAAGTTTGCAGTGATTTTCTGCAGAGGAGTCTTTGTGCCAGCAATTTCTACCCCAGCCACAGGTAGCTCTACACAGTGTGAAATTCGACACAGTCCTAAGGATCAAAACACTCCTAAGCATTATCTGCAAATTGTTCTCTAAAAATAGTTCCTTTGGCCAAGCAATAGGACATAATTGTCAAATAATATTTATGCTCACAGTTGGTGTGTGCATAGTTTAAATTTCTTTGTTGAGATATAATTCACCTACCATAAGAATTCATCCATTTTAAAATGTCAAGTTGAATGGATTTTGGTGCATTTAGAGTTATGTAATAGTCACAACAATCAGATTTTTACAACATTTTATCCAGTTCCCTAAACCACTTCTGCAGACATTTTGCATTAATCACTTGTATCGCTTATTTGAAGACAGCCAGATCATTGCCAATTGGATTGTCTTCTTATCACTGAGTTTTAAGATTCTCTTAAAGAGTTGGAGAGGTAGCTCAGGGGTTGAGACTCTCTTTGACAAGCAGAAGGTCCTGAGTTCGGATCCCAGGTCCCACATAAAAACACCAGGTAGAAATTGTGATGACCTGTACTTCCAGCCCTAGTAGGTAGAGCCTGGAAAATCCCAGGGCAAAGCAAGATGGAGGTAGAAGCAAGCCAGGATGATTCCCAAAGTCACCCTTGGTCCTCCACAGGGACACATGGTGCCCTCTGATACACACACACACACACACACACACACACACACACACACACAATGAATAAAATATTAAGAGATTCCCTTAAGTAGTCTGGATAAAAGTTCCTTTTATGGCCTCATTTTTAGTTTTGCAACTTCACTCTATCTTGAAGTTGTGGAACAGGAAAATTTTTTCTTACACATAGGTTTTTCATTTTTGTATTATTTTTCCTTTACAAAAACCCCACAAAACTTATTTCTTCCCCCACTGAATTGTCTTGACTCCTGTGTTGAAAATTATTTGACCATAGATGTGAATTTTTATATCTGGGCTTTTTTCCAATTTTCTGAATAGTTTGTATACAGTATTACATGTACATATTTGTGTGTCTATGTATTTTGTCTACTTTACAAATTAATTGAGTTATGGCCACCCCACTCTAACTTTAATTTAGATAGTTAGGAAAATGGACCAAGTTGAAATTTAACATTATAAGATATTAGCTGCATGTGGAGATTTGGCCATGTATTCTGTCTTCCCTCATTGAAGCTCACTTGTTCTGGATACATGATAAGAATGTCTGTAATCCTAGCTGCTCAGGAATCTCGGGGCAGGAGGACACTGTAAGTTTGAGGGAAGCCTTGGCTGTCAGAAAACCTAACCGACAAACAAGCAAAAAGTAAGTGACACAGTGGTTGACTTGATCTTTTTTGCTTTTCCCCATCATGGGAGGCATTATGGAATCTTGAGGAATAGATAACAGTTGGGTCTCTCTAGTTCTTGTAAGGACATAGGCCAAGTGGTAAGACCGGATTGTCCCCAGCCACAAAAGATGGGTATTTCACTAAGTTATTTAGTTTCATGTGTTTAAATGCTTGGGTTTGTGATCTTCCAAATGTTCCCGGGTTACTTTGTTTTTCCAATGATAAAATACCCGATTTAGGGGGAAAACATCAACCTAATGCTTTGCTCTACTCTGTGTTCATCTCCTGGATGTAGTTGAAGAAAGTATCTTACTTCTGAGAGTTGTTAGCTGTGGAAAAATAGCTGAACGTTCCTACAAAAATGTTTTAATTGTATTCCTGGGTTTGTGGGAATTTAGACATACAGCCTGGGTTTTTAATTGTTCACAGCTGGAACATGAATCTAATGGTAATAATTAGGAATAATATGGTTCACCTCTTAAGCTGTTAGTTTTAATCCACAGAATGTTCTGGATCTGAAGTCTGGGGAAGTCTTCAAGTGAAACCATTTGGAGGAGGCCCATTCTGGTTTTCAGTCAGAATGTGTGTGGAGTTTGTCTTCTGTTTAATTTGTCAGTGATAATGATTTACAATGATTTTAATGTCTTCCACCTAAATATAAAACCAGCCCATAGGCAACAAAATCCAGCCAAACCTCCTCTCTGCAGAGTCTGTGATTGGAAGCAACAAGTACCCTAAGCCTGTATCCAATTTGTTCTGTTTGGGAGCTTATGGGAGTCTGCGAGCTCTAGTGGATCATCCCTCTAGTGGGAGGGCCTGTTGGCAGTGAGGTTGGTGTGAATGGAGGCAGAGGAAGCACCAGAACCTACAGTAAGGGCATTTACCATACATTCCTGGGGATAAAAGCAGCTTTTCCAGTTTCTCAGATAATCATCTCGAAACCATACAGTACACTTACAAAGTTGTCTTTCCTTCACCTTTTTTTTTTTTGGAAAAGTCTTCAAATTTCAAAGTATTATTTATAGGCAGAGTTTATTTTCTATGATATCTTAATCTCCATAGTACAACTTTTTCATAGTGATTTTTTAAAAGTGAATATTTATAAGTGAATAACTCTAACAAAGAATATGCTGGGAAGCTTAAAAACAGCAAAAACAGATAACGATAACAAGTAATTGTAGGAAATTGTCAAAAGATTCTTTCCACATCTAAATTTATGCTTAAGGAAGAAAAATATTTTAAAGTTGAAATGATTTTCAGCTTTTTTTTAGAAATAGCAATATACAATTAACTACACGAGCAAACTCATAGTCTCTCATAATTTATGCTGGTCCAGTAATTTGACAAATTTGCCGCGTGTTGTTACCAAAAGATCAAACTGAATTCTCCTAAAGCCTTCACATTTCTCTCCAGAATTCTTGGCACGAGATTACTTTTGCTAGTTGCAGCTGATCTAAAGAATCCAGCCAAGAAAAGTTTATGATGACAGCCTTTTTTATTTTAAAAATGCATATCACCATAAATCCTTGTATCCAGTGTGTAAGTAGAAGGCCTTTCACTAAAGCTGAGCTGTTGGTCAACATTTCGGAGAAAACAGAACACAATTATTTTGACTTTTGAAGACTGTGGGATTAAGTAGAAAGGGATTGAAGGGACAGAGGGACAAGAGATTGGGGCTAGACAGTGTGAGGACTGTAAATTTAGCAGTGGCTGATGATTTGGTCAGTTTTACTCACTTTTACTCTTTTGTGAAATGTTGCCTGTCCTGGTGAACACAGGCGCGTGGTAACAGTGCTTTGAACAGAGAGTCTTCCATCCCTGGTGCTTAAAATGCCTCCTCCCACCCCACATCATTTGTGCATGATGTTCAGTGTGTGGACACTGTGTATGCTTCTGTTTGAAGTACTTGCATCTGGATAGCCAGCTTGAAAAAGCAAAACAAAAAAATCCATTGGCATTTTGAGAGTTGAATCCACAGAAGATGTTGTTTGCAGTGCGCCGAAAACATAAGGTTCCAACAGCCGGAGCCGGCCCAGTGCCAGGCAATTTCACTTCCAGAGAAAGAAGAGGGCTGCTGGGTCTGGAAGGATTAGCTCCAGCTCAGCAGCTGCTGTCTGAGTTTGATTATGCACATCTTGCTCTGGGAGACCTGCATTAACCCTCGGCCCCTGGGGAACCTCAGGGCTGTCTCTTAAACAAAAGACTCTTCCCAGGACAATCCAAGGCAAAAGCCAAAACAAAATATGGAGGTTAAAAGAAGGCGGAGCACTGGAAGACTGGATCTCAGGGCACAACCGGAAAGAAAGCTGAGAAGGAATTTGTAGAATTGCAAGTGTCTTTCCCAAAGAGAACAGTCAGAAGTGAAATCCAGCGTCCTCATTCTCCAGTGAGAGCTGAAGTACCATGTTTGTGATGGGCCTCCTTCTTGAAGTCCTCATTTTCCCAGTGAGCTAATCAGGTGTGTTTTAAAAGACCTGAGCTGAGAGAGGAAGCTTTGCAGAAAGTTTTGTGGGCTTGCAGGTTAATCACTTTTATGGATGGCCCAGGCATACTTAGATTCTTCCCCCTCCATTGGAATAGCATTTTATTAGTGTGTAGATTTCAGTAAATGACTAGTAAACGGACCATTCCAGTGAATTCAGTGTAGGTTATTTAAAGGCAGCATAGGTGTCCTGAGAGAGTGTTGGGAGGGAAGGCTGAATTCAGGAAAACTGCTCTGAGAACGAGGAGGATCTTTAAGGGAATGAGCTCTACCTCTCAACTGTGGTGGTGTGAGGTATTGCACTTTTTGAGGATTTATAGCCTCTGGTCTGGAGAAGGTAGGTGGGCTTACATCCTCTGTGTTGAGGAGCGCTTGTGGGATTGCCCCGCCTAATAAGGTGACTGTCTAGAGTTCTCTTGCCCTTTGTTTCACATCTTTGGTGAGTATTTCCCCTGTTCTGTGGTTGTAATGAGATTCCTAGATTTCTTACTTTCATGGTGTGGGGAGTTAATTTCTTGTAATCACACATTAAGTGCAAGGCTGTTACTAAAACGTGGCTTTTCTTCTGTTCCATTTAAATGGTTGATCTGTTAGAAGAATTTACTTGACACTGTTGACTTGGGAAGTCCTGATTAAGCAAGGGGGGGGAGCAGAATGATCTTTGTTGCAGTTTGTCTACATATTGCCCATAAATTCATGACTGAACAGCTTAGAGAACAAGAGGTTTTATTCTTGCTTATGATTCTCAATTATATTTCATAGTCCAGCTTGGTACAAAATGTATCTCTTAAGAGATGAGACTTGTAAAGTGGTTTCATTCAGTAGCCTTGATTAAGCAGTTAGGCTTATGACACACCTGTGGCCTGAAACTGAATGTTTTCCATGGTGGTCTGATCCCCCCACCTCCCTTCCCTTTAGGAAGGGAAAACTTTGTATTCTTTTTGCTGCTCACTAAAGCTATGGCTTGGAGTATTCTGGAAAGAAAAGACATCAGGTGTCAATGTCTCTTCATCCCCCTGAGTACTATACCTTCCAGGGTCAGAAGTTCAGGAGGCCGCCATTTTCTGGCTGCCATTTTCATGTGGAATCTGGGAATCTGAACTCGGGTCCTTTTGATTGCAAGGCAAAGGCTTTACCATGAGCCATCTTCCCAGCCCTGAGGTGGTGTTTTCTGTAGGCAGGGATTCTAGTTCATAAGATATACTGTACAACTTCTGGAAGAGCTGCTACTTGGATCACTTACAGGAGAGAGCTTTGAAGGGTCTCCAATATAGTCATGGGAGTTTTAGAGAGAAGAACGCAGTTTTGGGATGTAAGGTACCAGCTGAATACTGCGCATGAACTGCTTCTAAGTGTTCACACACAGCAGAGGCACTGTTCCTCAGGAGGTGGATTATTCCAGGAAGCCTGTGCCTGCTTATGGGACAGTAGTATTACACAGATAAAGTGTTCCCCATCTACTGCTTCTGCCCTAAGTTGGCACTTTCCCTTGTCACTACATATCACATGGAAACTGTCTCCCCTTTCCAAGAGAGAGAATTATGGGATTCATCAAGGAAAATTTCTTCAAAGAGTTATGAATTCAGCTGAACCATCACGAATGGATCACATTATAGTTACATAAACTGCAGAATTTGAAATTTCTTCTTAAAACCCTTCCTTTCAAAATATTGATGCAATGGGTTTCTGAGCAGCTAAAATCCTGCACCTCAGCACAGTCGTTCTTTAGAGTTGCTTTTTAGAGGATTTGATGGTGTTTCTGTTTAGCTATAGTATGCTGATAGGTAGTTGAGATTTTTGAAGTATAGAAGCCACTGGGGAATGTTGCGTGCAGGGTATCCTTTAGGTTTTCTTGAAGACAGATGGATGCGTGAGGCCTGCACATGAATATTACATATGCAAGGGTTGCTTGTGAACTTTGCTGGGAGTTTGCTTGCATGAACTGGCTTTAGCAGGGGTGTAGTAGATGCTATTGGAAAAGTGCTGTTCATCCTTCACATGCTGGGAGAGACTTACATCTGAGAGCCTGATAAAAATATGTGAAAAGGTGATTAGTTTAATAGGCCTTCTATTACAATTATTCAGCAGGAGGTTACTGTGGGATTGCCATTATAGCCCCAAATGCCTGGCAGGAAGGGGAGGAGAAAGTCATCAGAAACACCAACATTATGAAATCTTGGCTTAACTGCGCACTTAATAACAAATTGCCCTGGCACTTTAATAAGGATGGAGAAAATACTTAACAATTTGGTATAGCATTCCATCTAAAAAAAAGAAGTTGGCTTCTTCTTTCTCCAAGGATAACTGTGGGAGAATTTCCCAGTGATTTCTTTTCCCTTAGAATAATAGATAAGGAGCAGGTTTAAGGGAGAAGTAAACTCTCCCATTGTGTCTGTAACTTGAACATCGTCTTCCAGAGTGGTCGCTGCATTCCAGGTGGCCACAGTAAGGCTGATGTTTAGCTTCTCTGAGGACAAGAAGTCTGGCTTGGGCAGTAACACTGTAAGGCAGAGTATTTTTCTTTCACATCAAAGTGAACAGGGAATGTTATACAGACAGTGAGCTGAGGAGCAGAGAGCTGGCATTTCAGTCCTTGCTTTGGGAAACTATGCCTGGAATGTCAGAGTTCATGGACCACAGACTCTGAAGTGAATGCAGGTGCCTGTCGCGCCTGCAACACTCCTAAGTTAGTCGGCAGTAAAGTGACTGAAATTGAAGCTAGATGAACCCTGCATAAAGCTGATGGCTTTATTGGAGATTTTTTCATGGGATTTAACTTTCTAATGTGCCCACTCTGGAGATGTCATTGTAAATGACTGACCTCTGCTTGGGGGGGAGTCACTATAGGCTGTCTGTATAGCTTTGATTCAGCTTTGATTCTCATCCACATGTGGAACATGTGACATACATACATACCTACCTCGATATAAAACATACATACATACACATATATATTCTCATCTCCTCCCACCCCTGACTGTCAGCACAGTGACAAATGGCTAAACTGATTTAATAATAAAAACCTGTCAAAACTAATTTCACTTAGATACTCAGGTTTGGGATTGCAGCTTTTCTAGTTCCACATGTAACAGTTATGTCTTCTTTGAAAGTCTCTGTGGAAGGCAGGACTAGGAAGTCTCCTTGGACAGGACTCTGGAGTTTTGAGTTCCAACTCCCTCTACTGTAGGGTGGGTAAGAATAAGGGACAGGCTCTGCAAAGGTTGCTGATCTTATTGAAGTGATATTTCCATACCGTTCTTCCTCCTCCTTTCCTTTTGCCAATATGAGTGAGAATACTGCTGTAGCTATACCTAATAAACACTACAGGCTTTGCTGGGTAGTTTAATTAGACCTAATGTGGTATCATTTGTTATTCTTATTTTTGTGTGGTTTCTTTCTCAGTCTTGCCAACTTGTGAGGTTTGAGGAATTTTCAATGATAGCTGTTCGATATCTCTGCTTTCTTTTCTTTTTCTTTCTTTTTTTAAGACGGTATCTCATGTAACCCAAGTTGGTCTCAAGCTCCCTAAATTGCACACAGGGGTCTTAAACTTGGATCTTCCTGACTCTGGTTCGCAAGTGCCAGGATTCCAGGCCTATGCCACTGTGATAGTTGTTCTCATGATAGTCTTTGAAGTGTAACAGGAAGTCTAGATGTCCATGAGCTCGGAGGATGCCGGACGAACCAGATCGCAATAATATGGAATGACAACACTGCATTCGGAAGGTCAGAGCACTTTCTTTCCTTCCTGCTGCATGCTGCTGGTCTACATCAGAGCTTCAGCCTGGGCCCAAGTGTCGCCACAGTCACAGCTACCTGTTGTCTTCCTCTGGGTGGATTCTGTTGTGTCTTGTGTCTGGATTCCAGAAGTAAGGCTTCTGCTCAGCGCATGATGCCTCTGGAGGTGCATTCACTGTCTTGGTGCTGATCACTCTAGAGAGGTATCTTTTCCTCATCTTGGAATTCACTTTCTTCCTTTTCCAGTAGCCAGTCTTCCCCCTCTGGATGCAGTTATGGCTGTGGCATGCCCGAGTCCTTGGATATATTTCTTACTGAAACCTTCTCAGAGTGTAGCTCTACCCCATTCTGTCCTGCTCCATCTTCAGTTGACTAACCTTGTTTGAGGGCTATTTAAGGGTCAGGTGAAAGGTTCTTTCCATGGGAACTAGGAGTTGGCCTAATTTATCCAACCTTTGTCTTATTTACAAAGCTCTTTGGTATGTGTGAACGTATGTATGTAGGTGTGGGTAGAAGAAGGTACTTGAGTATTTGTGCCCGTGGAGGTCCAAGGATGACGTCAGAAATCATCCTTGTTCTACCACCTTATTGTTTTTACTCTGGGGCTCCTTGGGCTTTGCCTTTCAGAGTTGGCATTATAGACAGTGCGGTATGACAAAACCTTCCTGAAGCTAATCACTCTCTAGGAAAGTTAACTGCATCTCCAGGTTTTTGAGTGCTTTCCCTTGATTCGTGGGTTCCTTCTTCCCCCAAAAAGCATTGTTGAGGCCTGAGTTTCTCCACATGTATACCCAGAGTAAGACCACTAATTTATGTAACTAAGGAGATGGTATCAGAAAGAAATAGTGTCCAGAAGAAACCAAATACACGCCCCTTTGCACATACTGCCAGAGATGGTTCATTAGAGCCCTATGGCTTAGATGTCCACTGACCTCATTTCATGGATGTGGATAGTAAGGCCCAGAAAAATTGAAAGGAAGCTTATCAAAATTAGACATCTGGTCTAAAGTTTAAGCTTCAGATCACATGGATAGTCCTGGCTTTTGGATATGGATATGCTTTTTTATGAATATGTTCCTGCCTTGTTCTTTCTTGATGTTTTTATTTGGTTGCTCTTTCAAGCTGGTTTAGAATTTCAAGGGGTTAGAATTTTATGAATACCTACTGATTTATTTTGTTTGTGAATTGCTTTATGCACAGGTGTCTCTAAATATTTCCAGACTTCTAACATTTGTAGATAATAAAATATCAAAACTTATCTTAACGGTTCCCTCACTGTGTGTGTGTGTGTGTGTGTGTGTGTGTGTGCGTGTGCGTGTGCATGTGTGCATGTGTGTGTAGGGAGGGAAGGGGGCATCTTTTCCAAAGTTCAAGCAGATAACCACAAAGATGCCCATATATGTTATGTAAAAGCAGTGTTTGTGTACAATTTCTATATATATCCTCAGATATTTTAATCTCCATACAACTTATAATACCTTATAGAGTGTAAATACTGGGGGATGGAAAGATGGTTTGGGGGTTAAGCCTTTGCCTTACAAGCAGAAGAACCTGAGTTTAGATTCCAGGTCACACATAAAAACACTGGGCAGAAATGGTGGTGGCTTGCACTTCTGGTCCTGGAAGATGGACCCTGGGAAGCCCAGAACAAAGCAAAAACGAAGTGAAAGCAATCCAGAGTGACTCCTGATATCACCCGTAGTATTCTGGTGCATGCACAAGTGCACATATGTGCACACACATATGCCTCCTCCTTAACACACACATTTTAAAAAATAGAGTGTAAATAGTCATCATACTGTATTGTTTATTAATGTCAAGGAAAAATGTCTGTGCAGTTTAGATGTTGTTTTGCAACATTTTTGATCTGCAGTTTGTTTGATGGAAGGCTGAAGAACATTCAAAATTTTCATGCTTGCAACACAGCTGATCTCTTTAAGGCAATTGCAAAGACCTCTTCCTTACTATGAAACAGTATATGTTTCTTGTTATGCAACGTATTGTCAGTAAATGCATGACCAAATGTTTTGTAGTTGTGGAAATGCTTTCTCTGCTTTTCCTTGAAGTTTAAAGGTAGACCAGATATCTTTAGTCCATTTTCAACAAAATGGAGAAGACAGATGATTCAGTGATCCAACATTGAATGCCAACATATGGAAAAGGCAGGGAGAAATAGTGAGATGTCAGAAAAGGCTCTTTCTTTCTGTGAAAAACTTTTTGGTCCTTCATAATAAGCACACATCACAAAAACTGGGGTAGGGGTACCTGTATTCCCATTGACATGATGAGGAGACAGAATTTGCTCACAGTCAGTCTTATGAGCTTCTTGGCTTTTTTTAGTATTGCCATACCATAAATATCACTTGACTTAGGAGGTTGTTCTACATTCCCACAGTTCAAGTTACTATTCCAGAACAGAAAATACAGGAGGAGACTGACAGTTTTTCCTGTCTTTGGTAGTACCTGAACACTGATCTAGTATTTTCCCAACTAGGAGACAATTGTATAGCATGGACATGATTTGGATGCCCATCTGCTCAAGAGGAGAGGAGACAGGGGATTGGTCACCTTCAGCTAACAGCTGTCATTGATTTGTTCCAATGAGTTGTGAAAATAATATCACAAATCACACTCAGTGGAAACAACCTGTTGTATGTATGTTTTGTCATCTTTAAATTCTTTCTTTCATTAGGTTTTTTTTAATTTTATTATTATTATTATTATTATTATTATTATTTATTCAACTGTGTGCATATGTGTGTGTATGTGTGCGTGCGTGTGTCTGTGTGTATGTGTGTATGTGTAGAACCTCGGACGAATTCGCGAACCACCATGGACACCTCCACCTCCTTCTGCCCCGGGATTCACAGGCTCCGCCCTACCAGGACCAGAAGCGCAGGCCGCACCCGCTTCCGCCTGGCGTCTATATGTGGGATCTGGGATCCGAACTCAGGACCTTCCGCCTGCAAGGCGGAGGCTTAACCCCTGAGCCACCTCTCCAGCCCTGTCATCTTAAATTCTTAAGGTGAAAGTTGGGTAAGAGAGACGTGGATCTCAAATGTAATGCATCACCTTTTTTTCCCATAACATTCAGGAGCATGTTAAAAAGTTAATGGAAGAACTATCAAAAACATTATGAGTAATTATCCACAGCGATTGAATTCTGAGTAATTTTTGTATTTATAATCTGTATTGTCAGTTTCCTGTGTTAAGAATACATTCAGTATAAGAAAAAGTGTTACAACCAAATATCCATCTGTGTTGGGTGACACCTATAATTCTGACACTTGGGAGGCTGAGGCAGGAGGATTGTTATGAATTCCAGGGCAGCTGGGGTCACTTCATAAGACAAACAAGCAAACACAAACAAATGGAGTTTGGGTCCCCATACCCCATGATAAATGCCTGGCTGGTTCTGCCTGTAATTCCGGCCTCCGCAGACAGGGACTAAGGTTTCTCGGAACGAGGCAGTTAGCTGACTACACTGGCTCTGTCAGTGAGCTCTGGGTTTAATTAGAGACCATTTATGAAAAGAATAAGGGGAAAGATCAATTGAAGATGATTCAAGGTATCAACTTTGGATTTCTATATAATGTGCACATGCAAAAAGCATACCTACCCATGTATGTACACATA
Organism: Typhlomys cinereus; assembly: GCA_023101885.1. Taxonomy (NCBI): domain Eukaryota; kingdom Metazoa; phylum Chordata; class Mammalia; order Rodentia; family Platacanthomyidae; genus Typhlomys; species Typhlomys cinereus. Next base: position 5,583,968 of record JALPQD010000067.1, on the reverse strand, counting down.
AAAATGGAAAAATTGTTAAATAACCAAATCCTCATTTGTAACCATTTTTATGTATACCAAAATTTCATGGATATGAGCCATGACTGTGGCTGGTAGGATTTAGAACCTAACAAAAGTGAACCGTGAAACACCAAGCATAGACCCATTTGTCATTCCATAGATGCTCTGTATTCTTGCTCTAAGCTTATTTTCAAGGTTCATTGAAGGTTTAAGTAACCTTAAGTAGAAGGTCTGTCAGCAGAGTGAATTAGAAATTTTCTTTTTCTTATATCCGAAGTCTTCTATTTTCCTCCCTAAATGTTTTCTTCCTTCTCTTTTCCATAGGTTGCTGAGTAGTAGTTCTTTCTTTCTTTGTTCTTCTCAGTCCCTTGTGCATGCAGTTAGATATCCCTTGTGCCCACTTAGCCAAGTGATGGAGCCTCTGTTTTTAACTTGTCCCTCAGATGCACCTGGTCTAGTTCTCACTCATTATAGTTCGCTTCTCCACATTCCCCCCTTACACTTATTTACATCTTTCTGGTAATGAGATGCCTAGAACTTTCCAACCTATTAGTTGTTTTTCCTTGCTCTTTGTCAGTTATACTTTACTTACATAGGACATGGAAGGTGTTTGCACCTTGTTTTATCTGTCTTTGCAAAGAGTTATTTTTATTCACTCAACATTCCAATCCTTTGAAGTGTGATTGTTGTGTCTTCTATATGGTTGGGTAGAAAGTATATAGGGAATTAGATGAAGTGCCATGATACTTTAGCACAAATTTGGAAGGATTAATAGGCTAATATGTTTATAGTAATTACTCATAAACATCAACATGCTATAATTCTGTTATATAAGTCAGTGTAGACAGATGAAATAGAGACCTTCTTTTATAGAATACTTTAATCTTAGAGAACAGATAAAATTAAAATAATAAGTAATAGGAATTTCCAAGTGGTAGAGTACCAGTAAACAGCATTGTAATTATATATACAATTTACAAAAGTGCTGTTGACTTTTATAAGATGTAATTACAATTTGTGCCACTGTAGCAAATTTTTGAGTGCCTGCTACTTAAAAAGCATGGTGTTCTTCATTGCAGGTGATAGAGCCTCATAGTTGGCAGTAGATAGATTTTTTTGGGAAGTCTTGCAGTTTCAGTGACAAAATAACACAGGAAGTCCAGACATCAGGATCACCTGATCCAGTACCTTCCATCCATTTCACATCATGAGACATGCTAACAAAAGTTGCATGATGTCATGGAAAAACAATGGCCATTTTTAGTGGAGGTAATGAATATGGGACTTCATTACAGAGTCTGGCAACTGTCTTAAGGGCCAAGAGGCATTAGAATGAGTACAGCAGGATGGAACTGGAGCATCTCTTAGTGAAATTGGGATCTTACCCCGCCCTCACATTCTGCAAATGAGGAGCGTTCATTTTTATGCATCAAGATACAAAGATGTAAAGTAGCTCACTGAAGGTCTCACTGGAATTTATCAATGCTATCATAAATAAAGTATTAGCATTTTAGAAATTAAGGTAATACCTGCTTCTCTTGTATGGAGGATGGCCTGTGATCTAGAATCTCTAGGACCATCAAACGTATGTTTAAAAATAGGTATATATGTTAAGAACTCAAAAGACTAAAAGATTTTTTTAAAAGGTTATAAAAAATAGTTTCATATTCATAAAACTAAAAAAACTAAAAAAGATATATTGAAACAGCCAAACCATTTTAAAATATTTTGCTTACACAAACCAAGAATATACTGTAGGTATAAAATCCATATGCTAACAGTGGATTCTCTTTACAAAATTCAATCTTGGTATGGTGGCACATGCCCATGGTCCCAGCACTTAAGAGGAAGAGGCAGGAGGACATTGAATATCGGGTCTTGTATAACAAGACTCTGCCTCAAACAAACAGCAAAACAAAACAAACAAACAAAATATATATACAAAGATGGAAAAGAAGATGATAAATTTAAATATACTAAACTTCCACTAGCTTATCCTTAGATTTATTGCCTATCAACTGTTTAAGTTCTTTAAGAATACTAGGAAACTGTGGTTATTTGACAAAGCTTTTAAATTCATTTATGCCTATTTTTACTCTCTTTTCGTTCGAATGACCTGACTCACTGGTTCTAGTGAACTGTGGTGTAGTTCACCCTTTCACATGCTTGCATGCGTGCCAAACAGATGTACACAGGAACATGATGTCCAGTCTCAGTTCCCTCCTTAGACTCTCGGAATCTGTGTGCCAATTCAGGACAATCTGGAGCCCAAAGATGGCAGTTACACACCAACCTACCATCAGCAGAGCTGTGTCCCTGGAGCTGTTCCTCAATCTCTTGTTGTCCCCACTCTTCTCATCTGGAAAGTGAGAGATAATACTGGCTACCTGTAAGGGGTGAGTGGGAATAGATGAATTAGTCAATGCAGGGTCACAAGAGATAAGCTTGCTAAGCAAATATAATAAATGGCAACTTGGCTTATCATCATTGTTCTGAGTAATCATACTGGGGACCTAAAGGTGTAGCTGATGTGTGTCCCACTCTGCCCAACTCAGACTTAACTGTTTTCTCCTCTTGGAAAACACCTATTGAACTTATTTTTCAAAGATTAGCCACAGACATTATGTTGTAATGTTACAGAGGACAATATAGTAGAAACAAACATATTTTTATTTGCACATAATGAAGGTAAGCAGAGGGATCATTATTAATGTCAAGAAGCTAGAAATGGAACCCAGAGTCCCCATATCCTGGATCTCCATTTTCTTTGCTGTGGTCAAATTTGCATTTTTTAAAAATTTTATTTTTTCTAATTTTACAAGCATAATGATTAACTCTGTGCTCTCTCCCTCCCTCTCTTTTGTAAAGACTGAGTTTTTGAGGATTTAGGGACATGGGGAGTATGACTGCTAATAAATAGCCCAGTAACTCTGCACATTGAATTTTTTCCCCTTGTGGCCAGTGAAAGAAGCCCTCCTCCTGGGTATGGCTTAAATATTAGTTTTTCTCTTAACATTAAATCCCAATCATTGTTCTGCAGAAACATTGAGGAACAGAAAGGAGGGATAAGGACCTCAACTTTAGACTTTCTTGAGGCTGCATGTAGGGAATATTCAGGCAAAACGACACTTGCTCAGAAAAGTTGGGCTTGGTGTCTACTGCTGATAGTGTTCTGGGTTGTGACTTTAGCTCTTTCTGGACCCATCTTCCAGAGGTGCCGGGGCTTAGCTGCCAGAGAAGACTAGTTGGATGTCCAGAAGATAGGCTGCGTGTACATCATAAATATGATCTCTCTTTTCTGGCTTCATTGTTGCAGAAGATTTTTAGTATTTATTTATTTATAGACAGAATCTTGCCACATAGCTCATATTCGTCTCAAACTCACAATAGTTCCACCTCAACTTCCTGGTTGCTAAATTTTGCAGGGTGTGCCTCTAAGCCTGGCAGAAGAAAAGTGATATTTTGGGGGTATAGTCTTTGGTCAGTTTTTCATGGTAGCCCTTTTGAGGCTGCTCCATATTAGTGGCCTGTGCAGTTTCAGTTTGTGATTTGCCAAGTCCTTCTACCTATGTCTTCCTCCCCAACAATTTGACTTCCTTCTAAATTTTTTTTTGGCTCCATTGTGCATGGGTGTATCTGTCTGTGGTATGTGAATGTGTGTGTGTGTGTGTGTGTGTGTGTGTGTGTGTGTGTGTGTGCATGTGTGTGCGTGTGCATGCGTGTGCGTGCGTGTGTGCGCGTGAGCTATTATATGGTGTATGTATGTGTATGCATGTGTGCCTGCGGGTGTACCTTCCTGTATGTGTACCTATGGAGTGCAGAGTTGCACTTCAAGTATAATCCTCTACTATTATATACATTGTTTTCTATGACGAGGTCTCTCACAGAACCTAGAGTTTCCTGTTTCAGCTAAACCAGATGATCAGTGAATCCTCAGAATCTGCTGTGTCCACCCACTCCCAGCACAGAGTACCTCTAGGTATATGGATGCTGGGGATCTGAACTCAAGTCCTCAGATTTGCACGGCAGATACTCTTCTCTTAGTTTTGTTTCCCAAGTCTTCACCTCATCCACCCTCACCATGACCAAAGCCTCCTGTACTCCTTGCCCAGTCCCTATTGGTCTGGATAGTGTTGCCAGGTAAATGACATAAGGGATGCTAAGTTAAAGTTAAGTTTTTTAGTTTAAGTGTGTCCCATGCATACTTCATCTTCTCCTGAGTAATGTGACATATTTAATTTTTTTTGTTTTCAGAAATTCAAATTTATCAGGACATCCTTTATTTTTATATAGAAATCAGTAATTCTATGAGTATCACTACCAGTTGTACTATTAAAACTTTTATCCCTGAAGCAGCAGATGTTCTCCTTCAGGATGACAAGAAGACTAACAAGACACTCAGGTGCTTCTTAAGGCCCTGGTTTGACACCTTGAAAATGCCTGCAGCTTAACAGGAGTTCTGACAGCTGAGAGGAATTTCCATGATTTCAGGGCATGAGATACATATGCACTTGGGCTTGGGAGAACACATGGCAGTGTCAGGCTGAAAGTCGTCCCCAGGAGAAGGTGAACTCAGAAACTCAAACAGTTTGTCTCCTGTCCACAGTACACAATCCTAATGACCAGGAAGTCTGCTGGTCATTAGCTGGATGTGGTAGATGAGTTCCTGAGAAAAAGATGGCCGTGCCAGTTAAGGATTACATTAGGCAGGTTTATGAGTCGTAGAAATGGCTTTTTCATGCAGCCTAGAGGCATGATATTGAAGCAGAAAAAGACCAAAATAGGGGTGATTTGTGTTTGTCGGCCCACTAACATTTACTGAGGTGGCCCTGGGGACTACTGCAGTGATCAGGTGACAAATAGGATTATCAAGTAGGATTTAATTTATGGATGATAATTGCATTGTTTAAAAAATCCTATCAGACCTCATGTTCCTTACTGAGGGATTGTGTGTGCGTGCGTGCATGTTTGTGTGTGTACATACACACGTAGGCCATGTAGGTACTTGAGTGCACTTGAGTGTGTATGTCTGTTCAGGCCCAAGGATGGCAGCAGGGATCATCCTGGCTTGCTCTTCCTCCATTGTTGCTTTGCTCTGGAGTTTCTTAGGCTCTGCTTTCCAATGTTGGAATTACAGGCCGCTGCCATATCTGCCTGATGTTTTTATATAGGATCTGGGGATCCACATTCAGGTCCTTTTGCTTTTGATGCAAAGGCTGTAACTGCTGAGCCATCTCCTCAGCCCTCACTGGGGGATTTTTATATCAGAATATCTATTAGTCAGGCCAAGCTGACACTAAGCACCCTTAGCCCAATAGTGACTCAAAGATTTAGTCAGTTTATCTGACTTTTTGAGGTAATACAGGTATGGCTCATCTCATTTTAGATTGCCTTGTATTGGTGGTGCATAACTGTAATCAACACTCCTTGGTAGGCTGAGGCAGGAGAAGCTCCTTAAAAGGCTGGGCTCCACAGTTGTAAAAAAAAAAAAAAAAAAAAAAGAGTATCTCCTTATTTTTGTGTCAGTACTTTTGGAGATACTATTCCAAAACATAATAGAACCCAATTAATTTTAATGATAGTTTGATTAGTTTTAGGGAACTAAAGAGATTATACTGTGTTTTCAAGGGCTGTTTTGTGTCCTTACTAAAAGAATTTATAAGTGTTGTAGGGGAAAGAAAAGGCCAATGGTTTAGGCAACATGTTCCTTCAATTTTCAAAAAATAAAAGGGAGAACCCTTCCTGATTTTGAAACTCCTTCCAACTCTGACCAATGCTTCTTGGGGTTCCCAGCTTGAAGCACACAGGGTTCAGAATCTTCATAGCTGAAATTCTGAAATCAATATATTAAAGGAACAAATGTACACATCAGAGTATTCTTTAGGTGTAGTGGGTCTCCTCTTCAGGGGACATGGTAAACTAAGCAGTAATGAGATGTTATCATTTCAAAAAGACTGCATGAAAATCAAGAGCTTCAAGTATTCAGAGAAGTTTAAAAAGTTATAGTTTCTTTGAAAGACTTTTGCTTTGGGATATTATTATTATTATTATTGGATTCAAATGCTGTTTGAACATGCCCCATATTTTGTAGTGGTGTTGTTCATTTAAAGGATAACTTAGGGGGATAAACACCCATTTTCTAATCCTCAGGGGCAAAACACTTAGAGTTGTCAATTGTGCCTTCAGAAAAGTTTTTTTTTTTTTAACAAAAGACCCCTGAATTCAAAGCTTAAATTAATTGGTTCCTGAACAGTAAGTTTTGGGACATAACTGTGACACGAACTCTTAATAACTGCACCTAAATAGGTTTTCATTCCCCAAAGACAAATTCATAATATTTAATAAAATTATCAAAAAATTGAAAAATGTGAATATACTTCTTTGGTTTATTGGTTTATTTGAGAGGGAAAATGAGAGCAAGAGAGCACATACATGACATTGGTAGAGCTCAGAGTACAAATTTCACAAACCAGTTCTCTCCTACCATGTGGACTTCTGAAGATTGAACTCAGGTTTCTAGCAAGGTTTGCAAGCAATCAAACTATTTTGCTGGCTCCAAAATTTACTTCTTTAGAACAACTATTTAGTAAATATTTCAAACTGAAGGTATTATAGATGAAAAATATTTTATGGTAAATGTTACTTTAAGGGATTTTTTTTTCTTTCCAATTAGGCTAAATTGACCAAAGCTTTTAAGAGTTCAATGTTAAATCCCTCTGAAGCAAAAAAAGATTTTTCTCCTATTGTTTGAAGAATCTTTCAAATTGTGATTTTTTTTAAGGAGGCGATCTGCTTGCAATTCTTTGGTGAATGAACCAACAGAGAGCTGAGTTTCTTAATTGCTAAAAGTTGAAGGAGGGGCGGTTTCCATGACAACTTCTTCAGTCACCCATGCTCTTACATTTTGGAAGGATCTTCGTGGCTGAGCTGTGAATGCAATATTAAGAATTCAATCAAACCTTTGCAATGTGAAGAGCAATTGCTAAAACAATTCATTTTTCCTTGAGCACAGTTAAGAAACAACTATCTGGATCTGTATCTTCCCAGCTGGGTGGGTCCTGCCAGAACCTTGAACAAGACATTATCTCTGGACATTGACCTTAATGGGTCTAATTGCATTACAGTTTTTGAAATGCCTGTGAGGACCCCTTAGGAGGCAGTTTAGGCAAAATACCAATTTTTAATACTTAACTTTTTTCTGATTGTGCGTGCGTGCACGTGTGCGTGCGCGTGCATGTGTGTGTGTGTGAGTCTGTGTGTGTGTGTCTGTGTGTGTGTGTGTAGAAGACATCACTTGAGTATGTGTGCCTGTGGAGACCAAAGGGTAACATTGGGGAGCATCCTGGATTGCTCTACCTCTTTAGTGCTTTGCTGTGGGGTTTTGCAGGCTCCACCCTCCAGGACCCAAAATACAAGTCACTGACATTTCCACTCCACATTTTTACATGGAATCTGGGTATCTGAGCTCAGTTCCTTTTGCTTATGAGGCAAAGACTTTAGCCACTGAGTCATATCCCAGCCCTCAAAAGACCAAATTTATGATGTAGTCATTTTCTGTTTTTTTTTTTTCCTTCTGATTCTAAGAAAACAAAATAGACTCTATCACTCTCCTGCAATAACCAGTAATGAGCATGGAAATTGTATGACTCTAATGTCATATGAATGATATGAACCATGGAGTTTCTGCAGGAAAGTCATTGAAGGGAGATCTTTCATCTCCCATGTTCTCAAAGATGGAGCATGCCTAAGTGTGAATAAGCGATTTTAAAGTATTTTCTTCAAACAATTTTAGGAACTTTTCTCTTACTGATAATCTGAACTGGATTCTGTGCTTTTTTGGGGGGGGTTCAATGCAGAAAAGTATTTAAGTACGTGTGGGTTCATGTTAAAGTGAGTCCTATTATTTGACTTTTTAAAGATTTATGTTAAGAAAGGAAGAATGGCAGCAGTCTTACCTTGCTGATAGAATAAATCAAGTAGATGGAGCACAGTCACTATGCTCACTCAGCATTATACATTGGAGAACAAAGGAAATGTAAAAAGTGATGTTGCTCCATGTAAGTTGACCGGTTTCATTTTTTGAATGTTTAGTAGTGGCTTGAAAACAATATGACAAGTGATTAAATAAGTTTTCACCTTATTCTGATTTCTGCCATTCTTTTCATATTCTTACATGTTTAAATATCTCCACTATTTGTAGTCATTATTGTCCAATCTGTGCCCTAGGTTTCCCATTTTTGGAAGATACCATTTGGAGCAGATATTCTGTTTTACTCATAGAATATCCTCTGATACAATAAGCAGAGGCAGCCCTGACTTGTTAACTGGGATGGGACACATAGACTACTGATAGACATACTTTCAAAGCAGGTCATTTTAGTCAAGTTTTTTGAGAGTATTATATCAAACTTGCAAGAAGTTCCAAGCAGTAGGAAGAAAAAATATAGTTTATTATGAAAATTGTGATTATGCCTCTTAGTACTTCATTTAGAGTCTCAAGATGATAGAAAAGGGAAAAAAAGAATGCTAGCCAGGTTCAGCCTTGAAGACCTGCTCTTACAGAAGTGTTCAGTCACTTTCAGCTAGAACTTTCCTCTGCTCACCTGTGTCTCTCTGAAAGGGAAATTTTGTGGAGGCAATGACCACCCAGAAACACCCCTCTACCTCTAAACCCACTTCTTTTTCAAATTTTTAGGACTTATTGAAGTCTAGACCTGAAAAGATTTGGCGATGTTTATTTATTCTTCCTATAGTGATTTTTGCCTTTCTGGATGAAGTGCTATTCTCTTGGTTTGGGTAAAACAGGTTTTACTCAGTGTGCAAATGGAGCTTTAGATATAGCTGTGAAAAACAAGGCAGTTTACCAGAAAAGCCTTAGCTCTCACAGGCTGAGTGGGTTATTAAGTTCTACACTTCCCTTGAGTGGCAGGAAGTAGAGGACTGCCTTGGGAAGGTAGGTTTTTCTCATCTGATTTTTGTTTGTTTGATTTTTTCCAGTTTATCTGCATTTTTATAAGAAATATCAAATTCCCATGTAAGAAAAAGATTTGAAATCCTTTCCAAATGAAAGATACTGTGGTCCTGTCTCTGAAATGTAGTTTCTTCATTAGTTGAAAAGGTACTCATGATGGACAAATAAAACACAGTGTATATAGAGAGTAGATTTAATGGATTATTCAAGTCTTAGGGAAAATGAGACACATGGATGTGGTAGTCCACTCCCAGCACTTGGGAATCTTGGGCAGGAGGATGATAAGTTAAAGGTCTCTCTGGCTACATAATGAGGCCCTGCATTGAAAAATAAAAGTTACAATACCAAAAGCATCAAAACATTGTATTAATAAAGGAAGAAAATTCCGCCACTTGATACCTCATGGGTAAAGAACTTGAGAACATTATACTATGTTAAAGAAACCAGCCACAAGGAGATCACACCTTCATTTGAGGTATCCAAAACAGTACGATGAATAGAAACAGAAAATAAAATGGTAGCTGCAGGGGCTGAAAGAGAACCACGGGTATATGATGGGTTTACTGAGTTTCACTTTTGCAAGATGAAAAGAGACAAGAAAATGGAGTTGGTAATGGTTGTCACCAAAGGCAGTGTGGATGCGTGGGGTGCTTCTACACCGCAGGCTCAACAGTGCTTATAATAAGTTTTATGTGCATTTTATCACAGCTGCTATTTTAAAGACAGGTGTTTATTGAGCACCTGTTTTTTAGTTCTAGTTATCCTCCAGCAATTGACATCAAAGCCTCTAGATTTGAGGGAGTTCATGGGGTCAGTGTCAGGTGAGAGTGGGCTGCTATGAAATGGGGAACACAAGATCAGGCTGAGATCAAGGATGATTTTAGTTCTCAACCCAGGTGGTTCCTGAACCCAGCTGTGAAAAGAACTAACCCTGGTTCTCTTTGTGACCCAGCTTCTGCTTCCAACTTGCAGGGCTGCCTCATGCTGTATCCCACAGCCGAAGCCTTGGCATGCTGTGAACCAGCCTGTCCTTCCCCTGGCTTGCCTTCTGCTGTTTCCAACATGTGACGCTGCTCTTGTGTCCTGGCTGGCACTTTTACATGCTTATTTCTTGAGACAGCCCTCCACATCATTCTCCATCTTGTTCCCTGAATTCAAAGAGGTTGTGAGCTGCGCACTTTGACCTTGGCAGCACCCAGCACAGTAAACGATAATTAATGAATGTTTTGGTTGAGGAGGAGTCTCTGAAGTTGGAAACTGACATAACTAATGCTTATTTAATTGAAGGTTATTAATGCCTCTTCGGTAGTGAAGGATGGCTGGCTTTTTATAGCAGAGAATGCATCAAGCCTCAAACTTTCTCCCAAGGGTCCTGAAAAAACTTGTCAGGTGGTTGACTTGTATTTGCTCATCTGATTATGTATCCCAGGGTGTATGGGAGAAACCATTGGTTAAGGCAGGGACAGAGTCCCTTGAAATAGCAAGCGTCTTTGCTTCCCGTGCATGGTTTCAAGTGGTATTCAATGACTGGAGTAAAAGAGCTTACCAAATTAAAAACTACTTCTTGTCCTTGATGAATAAACTTTCCCTTCTGCCCAGCATAACAGTGAGAAGGGTGATTTTTGTATCCCCATTTTTGATACATGTTTGCCTGGCTTATTAATAGCTCCATGCTTCACTCCAAAGACAGTTCTGGTTGTTGATGGGACAATTTTTTTTTGGCTACCATCATTATACAGAGGAGCATGTAGAAAGAATTGGTCGTTAGAGTAGATAGGGAAAGAAGAAGATTTCAAGTGCATAGATTCAGAAGGTGAGGAATTTGAGAAATAGGTAGTTTGAAATGCTAGATGTATTTTGGATGGAAGAATATTTGCATTTTAATTACAAGTGTGTTCATCTAATATGATCATAGCTTGGACGGCATGAGATCAAAGGAAGATTCATATTAATTAGCCATAGTATAGTGTGGGTTAACAAGTTAATATGTTTACAGAGAGCTTCAAATATATTTATGACCAAAAGCAGAGTTCACTGGAAAATACAGACTTGTGAACATATCTAGTCTTCTCTCTTTTTCTGTCTCTCTAGCTATACTGACCTTCCTTTCTTCTTTTCATCCTTTCCCTCCCTCCCTCCCTCCGTCTCTCCTTTCCCTCCTTCCTTCCCTCCAAAAGCAAGAGTTCACTGGAAAGTACAAACTTGTGAACATATGTAGTCTTCTCTCTAGCTATGCTGACCTCCCTCCCTCCCTCCTTCCCTCCCTCCCTTTCTCCCTCCCTTCTTGACAGTGTCTTGTTATGTAAACCATGCCTGGAGTGCTGGAATTAGAGATGTGAGGCTCCACATAATCCTCTCTCTCCTCTTTCTCTCCTCCAGCCTCCCCGACATTTTCCTCTGAGCTTAGTGTTCCCTTTGCCATGGAGAGCCTTCACATTGTCTGGCTGTTTGATCATAACCACAGTGTATATCTATTTATGTGTATGACATTGTGTGTCATTTATGCATTGTGGAATATGCAGACTTTAAATTTTTAATTCTTTTCCAAAGTTGTCTCTGCCTTTTGAAAGAGCTTTACAGTATGAAAAAGGCCCATCCATCTCTCTGGATCCACACACAACACACACCTTTGAAGAGTGAAGATGTTATCACCTGTATTTTGCATGAAGAAAAATAGAAGTATGAAAAACTGACTACTGTCAGGATGAACTTGGACTCAAACTCAGGTCTTCTAACATGTAAGGTTTGAGTCTCAGTATTGCTTCTTAACCTTCTTGCCCAGTGTATTCAGAAAGAATTGGGGTGCTAGCTTTTTCCCCCCATTTAGGCTTACTTTGAGGTTGGGCCACATGGTTCTTTATTAGGAGAGAAAAAATAAAGGTGCTTCTGCATTGATTAGACATCTGATCCTGAACTCCCACTTTCCTTCTGGTGTAGTCAGAGAAGCCCAGGAGTCTCAATATTCATGGCCATTGCCAATTCTGTCTCCTTATTATAAGGAATTCCCTTACTGCTAGTTATAAGTTTCTTTTTCTTTAAATTTATTTTATGTTTTTGTATGCGTGTGTGTGTCAAAGGACACTTGTGTGTGCCTGTGCCTGGGAATCATCTGGATTGCTTCTACCTCCTTATTGTTCTGCTGTGGGGTTTCCCAGGCTCCGCCTTTCAGAGCTGGAAGTGCAGACGGCCATTTGTTTCTGCCTGGCATTTTTACATAGGATCCAGGATCTAAACTCAGATTCTTCTGCTTTCGAGGCAAAATCTTAACCCCTCAGCCATCTCTCCAGTTCCAAGGGTCCCTTTTCATAGCATTCCTTTTTTTTTTTTTTTTTTTTTTATTATTATTATTTCCACTCATACAAACTTAACGGGTACACCGGTCCCTTCCCTCCCTCCACCTCCCCCCCATCCCTCTGGTCCCCCCTCCTCTCACCCCTCCCTCCCTATCCCCCAGTCCCTCCCCCCCAATCCCCAGAGCATCCTTTCCTATGGATGTCTTTATGGCTGTTTTTTATAACTCATCTGTTAATGAATATGTACGTTGGCTCCATTTCTTAGTTGCTGTGAACATCACAGCGGTAAGCATGGATGTGCATGTGTCTTTGTGATCTTGACTTTGAGTCCTTTCAGTCCACATCCAGGAATGGCCAGCTGAGCCATGCGGTAACGCTATCTTTCTAGAATATTGATTTCCAGAGCGGCTGTACCAGCTGGCATCCTTTTTTTTTTTTTTTTTTTTTTTTACTTTTTTTTTTTTTTATTAAAAATTTAATTTTACATTTTAAAAATTTTTTACCAGTTCCCTCCCTCCCCCCTCTTCCCCCTCCCCTTCCCCCAGTGCCTCCCCCCCAATTCCCAGAGAGTCCTTTATTGTGTGTGCCTAACTCTCCACTGTGTCCTCCTCTCCGATGACATATAAGGACCCAGTGGCATTTCCATAAGCCCTTTCTCTTGTTCCCCTTAAGCATAAGATCACTACTATGGCTGTCAATCCCTTGCCTCCAGGGGTCTCGGTGCCCTTATCAGATGCTAGACTTTATGAGGGCAACAGTGCGCTGGACATTGCGCAGGGCATGCAAAGTTCCATTATGATTGCTTTGGCCCCAACTATTGTTGAGAATCTTGCAGATCGTTGCTCCTCCCATCCTTTTGCTCTTACAATCTTACCGCCCCCTCTTCCGCAAATGTCCCTGAGCTCCAGGATGGGGAGAGATTAGGCTGTCCTAGTTCTATGTGATTGATATAGAGTCTCTGAAGTTCTGGATTGTGGTTTGTTGATTTTCTTTTGCAGTTTTGCTGCTCCTGCAATTCCCTTCACTCCATTCTGCTGGGCACTGTATGTCACCCCCTGGCCAGAGACAAAAAGCTGTTAAACTGGAGTCTTGTTGTAATAGCACATTCAAGGGTAGATGTAATAAGAGTAGGAAACCTCACTGAGAGAGGGGTCCATCACCCATTTGCAAAATGATTACTTTTTATCTGCTAGACTATATGCCCTCCCCTTCTGGTGAGATCAGGAAAGAACGTCTGTGAACTTAACCAGGTTTCTCATTACTTACTTGCAGACCTTCATGGAGGCCTATTTTCTCTGCTGTAACATGGTCTCCTCTCTCTTTGTTTCTGGTGTGGCCCTCCTAACCCATCTCTCTTGTTCATAATCCTTGCAATTACTGTGTTACATAGGTTTACTTTTGAGTGTCCCAATGTGGGCTGGGTGAGTTTGGTACTAGGAGCCACCTATTAGGGAGTACATACGGCGCTTAATTTTCTGGGTTTGGGATACTTCACTTAATATAATTCTTTCTAATGACATCCATTTCCCAGCAAATTCCAGTAATTCATCATTTTTGATGGCTGAGTAGTACTCCATTGTATAGATGTACCACAGTTTCCTTATCCACTCGTCAACTGTTGGACATTTAGGTTGATTCCATGACTTTGCTATTGTAAACAGTGCTGCTATGAACATGGTCGAGCTTGTGCTATCGAGGCGAACCTTTGCTGCTTGGGGGGTTATTCCCAAAAGTGGGATAGCAGGGTCATATGGCATTTCAATCTTTAATTTCTTTAAGAATCTCCAGACGGCTCGCCAGAGTGGCTGTATGAGCCTGCATTCCCACCAACAATGTAGGAGAGTTCCCCTCTCTCCACATCCTCTCCAGCATTTGTCGTTGTTTGTATTGTGGATTTTTGCCATCCTGACCGGGGTGAGATGATATCTCAGGGAAGTTTTGATTTGCATTTCCCTGATGGCGAAGGAAGTGGAGCATTTTTTAAGATAATTGTTAGACATTTTAATTTCATCCCTGGTAAAGTTTCTTTGAAGTTCCAGGGCCCATTTTTTAATTGGGCCAGTGTTTTCCTTGGAGTTTAATTTTCTAAGTTCTTTGTGCACTCTGGACAGTAGAGCTCTGTCAGATATGTGGTTAGTGAAGATTTTCTCCCATTCTGTGGGTTGCCTTTGAGCTGGTGTTACAATCTCTTTATCTGAACAGAAGCTCTTTAATTTCACAAGATCCCAACTGTTGAGAGTTGGTAGCAGTGACTGTGCCATTGGATGTCTGTTTAGGAACTGTTGGCCTAGCTCAACCAGCTCGAGGGAGTTCCCTATCCTTTCAACTATGGTTTTTAAAGTCTCTGGCCTGATATCAAGGTCCTTGATCCATTTGGAATTAAGTCTTGTACATGGTGACAAGTACGGGTCCAGCTTTAATCTTCTGCATGTGGAGATCCAGTTTTGCCAGCACCATTTGTTGAAGATGCTGTTCTTTTTCCATTGGATTCTTTGGGCCCCTTTGTCAAAGACCAAATGGCTGTAACTTTGTGGGCTTATATCTGGGTCTTCAATCCTTATCCATTGATCTGTGTGTCTATTTTGGAGCCAGTACCAGGCTGTCTTTATAACTATGGATTTGTAGTATAGACTTAGGTTTGGTATGGTAATACCTCCAGCTGTGTTTTTGTTACTCAGGATTGTTTTTGCTATCCTGGGTCTTTTGTGCCTCCAAATGAACTTTGAGATTGTTTGGTCAACTTCTTTGAAGAATTGCTTTGGGATTTTGATTGGTATAGCATTGAATCTGTATATTGCCTTTGGTAGGATGGTCATTTTTACAATGTTGATTCTGCCAATCCAGGAACAAGGGAGGTCTTTCCACCTTCTGGTGTCTTCTGCAATTTCTTTCTTTAGGGTTTTAAAGTTTTCATTGTAAAGGTCTTTTACCTCCTTAGTTAGGTTTATACCAAGGTATTTCATTTTTTAGGGGTTATAGTAAATGGCATGGTTTCTCTCAAGGCTTTTTCACTTCTTTCATTCTGGGCATATAGGAAGGCCTCTGATTTTTGCACATTTATTTTGTAACCCGCCACCCTGCTGAACTTCTCAATTAGTTCCAGGAGCTTCCTGGTGGAGTTTTTGGGATCACTCAGGTATAAGATCATGTCATCTGCAAATAGAGATAGCTTGACTTCTTCCTTGCCAATTTGAATCCCTCTTATGTCCCTTTCTTGTCTTATGGCTTCGGCTAAGACTTCAAGTACAATATTGAATAGAAGTGGTGAGAGTGGACAGCCTTGTCTTGTTCCTGATCGAAGTGGGAATGCTTCCAATTGTTCCCCATTGAGCATAATCCTTGCTGTGGGCTTGTTGTATACAGCTTTTATTATATTGATAAAGGTTCCTTCCATTCCTACTGTCTCTAGCGTTTTGATCATAAAAGGCTGTTGGATCTTGTCAAAAGCTTTTTCTGCATCTATCGAGAGTATCATGTGGTCTTGGACTTTGGACTGGTTTACATGATGAATTACATTTATTGATTTGCGTATGTTGAACCAACCTTGTGTGCCGGGGATGAAGCCTACTTGGTCCCCATGAATGATCTTTTTAATATGTTTTTGAATCCGATTTGCTAAGACTTTGTTGAGAATCTTTGCGTCTGTGTTCATCAGGGAGATCGGCCTATAGTTTTCTTTTTTAAGTGAATCTTTATTAGGTTTTGGGATTAAAACGATATTAGCTTCATAGAAGGAATTTGGTAGTGTTCCTTCCTTTGCTATTTGATGGAACAGTTTAAGGAGTATTGGTGTTATTAACTCCTTAAATGTCTTGTAGAACTCTGTGCTGAATCCATCTGGTCCAGGACATTTTTTGGTGGGAAGATTCGAGATTACTTCCTCAATTTCCTTATATGTTATAGGACTATTTAAATAATTCACAACTTCCTGATTCAATTTAGGTAAGTTGTGTTTACTTAGAAATTCATCCATCTCTTTTGTGTTGTCAAACTTCACAGAGTATAAGTTTTTGAAATATGATGTTATAATTCTCTGGATTTCTTGGGTATCCGTAGTGATAACTCCATGTTCATTTCTAATTTTGTTAATTTGGGTTTTCTCTCTCTTGCTTTTGGTTAGTTTAGCTAGGGGTGTATCAATCTTGTTGATTTTTTCAAAGAACCAGCTTTTTGATTGGTTGATTTTTCTATCGTTTTCTTAGTCTCGATTTCAGATATTTCTCCCCTTATTTTGCTAATCTCTTCTCTTCTACTGCTTTTAGGATCAGATTGCTCTAGTTTCTCTAAAGCTTTAAGCTGCATTGTTAAGTTGTTTATTTCTGATGTTTCCATTTTTTGACGTGGGCATTAAGAGCTATGAACTTACCTCTTAGAACAGCTTTCATTGTGTCCCAGAGATTTTGGTAAGTTGTATTTTCGTTATCATTCACTTTCAGGAAATCTTGAATTTCCTTTTTAATTTCTTCCTGAATCCAGTTCTCATTCAGCATCATAGTGTTAAGTTTCCAGGAGTTAGTGCATTTTCTCTTGTTTGATGTGTTGTGGATGTCCAGCTTTAGGCCGTGGTGGTCTGATAGGGCACAGGTTAGAATTTCAACTTTCTTGTATATGTGTAGATTCATTTTGTGGCCCAATATGTGATCTATTTTGGAGAAAGTTCCATGTGCTGCTGAGAAAAATGTGTATTCTTTGGTGCGTGGGTGAAAAGTTCGATAGAGATCTGTGAGGTCCATTTCTTTCAGGGTTTGATTAAGTTCCAAAGTGTCTCTGTTAAGCTTTTGACCTATTGATCTATCCCATGTAGAGAGGGCGGTGTTGAAGTCCCCAAGAATTATCGTTTGGGGGTTGATTTCTTGCTTTAGACGCTGTAGGGTTTTCTTAATGAATGTGGGGGGGCCCGTATTGGGTGCATATATGTTCAGTATTGTGAAATCTTCCTGGTGAATTGTACCTCTGACTAAAATGTAGTATCCATCCGTGTCTCTTATAATTTTTTTTGGTTTGAAATCCACTTTGTCTGATAGCATAATGGCTACCCCTGCCTGTTTTCTGCTTCCATTTGCTTGTAGAATTGTTGACCAGCCTTTTATTTTTAGAGCGTGCCTATCTTTTGTGGTGAGATGGGTTTCCTGCAGGCAACAGATTGATGGATTGTGATTTTTAATCCAAGTTTGTAATCTGTGTCTCTTGATCGGTGAATTAAGTCCATTAACATTTAGTGTTATAATGGAGAAACTATTGTTAATTCCAGACATTTATTATGTTTAGTAGCTTTTATAAGTATATTGCTTCGCTTTTAATGGTGTTATATTTGCCTTCTGTTCTCCTGGATATGCCTGTTTTTTTCTTCACGCTTGAGTATCATTTCTAGCAGTTTTTGAAGGCCTGGTTTGGTGGCCATGTATCCCTTAAAGTTGTCTTTGTGCTGGAAAATTTTTCTTTCTCCCTCGATCATGACTGATAGTTTTGCAGGGTAAATCAGCCTGGGTTGACATTTTTGCTCATTCAATACTTGAAGTATGTCTCTCCAAGCTCTTCTTGCTTTTACTGTTTCGACTGAGAAGTCATTAGTTATTTTAATAGGTTTGCCTTTAAAAGTGACTTGTTTTTTCTCCCTTGAAGCTCTCAGCACCAGTTCTTTATCTTGAATGTGGAGTGTTTTAACTATTATTTGCCGCGGTGTGCTTCTATTTTGGTCATATCTGTTTGGGGTGCGGAATGCCTCTTGTATATGAATGGGCCTCTCTTTTTTTAGATGAGGAAAGTTTTCCTTGATGATCGTTTGAAAAATTTCCTCAGGGGTGGTATTTTGAGATTCTTGCTCCGGTATTCCATGAATACGCATGTTAGGCTTCTTCAGGGTGTCCCATATCTCTTGGATATTTCTCTCAAGTATCTTTTTGGCTTTAACAACCTCTTCCATTGAGCTGGTTAGTACTCCCACTTTATCTTCAAGGTCTGAAATTCTGTTTTCTGCTTCATTAGTTCTGTTGATAAGACTCTCTGTGGCGTTCTGGGTTGAAGATAACTTGTCTTTTAGCTCAGTTTTAAACTCTGCTTGAGTTTGTTTTAACTGTTCTATGCCACTTTTTGTTTCTTGCACTGTTTTTCTCAACTCCTCCAGATGTCTGTTGTGTTGCTCTTCAAAGCGATTGATTCGATTATGTAATTCCTCCCGGATTTCCTCTTTCATAGTATTGAACATGGTAATGATCATATTTTGAAAGTCTTTATCCTGGGTGGGGCTTTCTTGGCCTTTTTCCGCGGGTTTGTTCTTGTTGGAGTCTAACATTATGGGATTAATTTCTTCAGTGGGAAATTTGTTTACTTGAGTGTTGCTTCTCATGGATTTGCACTTTGACTTTGGCATTGTCATTTTAACTCTTAAGATCTCTCAATTTCACTAAACTGAATTATTTGGCCTGGGGTACTGGTGGGCAGGGCCTGAACGGGGACTTACCTAGGGCGCGGGGTGAGGCCCGGGTGGATCTCGCGCAGGCGTCCCGACCGACCGGCGGAGCGGGGGCGGGGCGAAGAAGGGAAGGATGGGCGCGTCGGCGTGGAGCTATTTAACCCGAGGGCAGCTGGGGCGGGGCCCGGGCGCAGGGGGAGGTGCTCCTCGTCCCTCGGCCCCCCGCGCGGCTCCGGCTGGATGGTGGGAGTCGGAGCCGGGTCCCCGTGGGCTGACCTGGGGGTCCTAGAGCGCGCGTTGAGGCCCGGCTGGAACTCGCGCAGGCGTCCCGACCGGCGGAGCGGGGGCGGGGCCTTCATAGCATTCCTAGACTAGAATTTTCTTCCCCTGTATGTGCTCTTTATCTTTTGTGATTCCTCTTTGATGACCCTCCTCTATTCTTGCCTCTACTTGAAAGACTTCTGTGTGCCCAGAGCTCAAACCCTTAACTGTCAAGTTGACACCTGTATCTAACTATGACAGAGATTCAGAAGTAATTTAGTCTTTTTGCTGTTATTTTTGAAAAGTAGATATTCAAAAGATGAAGCTTTGTTTGCTTGTGAAAGTAGTATCTATTTTATGTAAACTTGTTCCTTAACATATAAACATGCCTATTTATTGCAAGCTTTCCTTCTTCTATGGCTCTTCAATTGTCTTACTGACTGGTGTTTTCAATAATTTCTGTAGTTCTGCCTCCTCTGGAGGCAAAGTAATCCTAATATCCAGGATCAGGCAAGAATTAACCATGACAAACACCAGAATAGATCAGTATTAGGTAATGAAGGGGGACTTTGAAGTGGGCAAGATGTAGGTGTGTGAAGAGGCAACTTCCTTAGAGAGAGAAGAGTGAGAACAAAATCCAAGGTGAGAATGAACGGGTAGTGTTAGAAAAGGGTGTGGCAACGTAATTTTCAGTGGAAGATTGATTTCTTTAGAGCAATATTAAAACTGTGAACTCCTTGGAGTCCAGTGAACCTGTCAATCATCTACATTTCTGTTTTACCCTACCCTGAAATTTTGTCAGTTTAGGGGGTTCTGTGGTTAGTGTGCTTGGTCACCCATATTTCTAGCTGACATGTAACTGAACCTGGGTTGACAGGCCTGACCTGCTGTAGAGTACAGGAGGATGCCTGGGGGTGGCAGGTTCTACTCTTGTAGAGTTCTTACAGCTCGCAGTGAAGCTTTTGGATTTAGGAAGGAAAGTCAAGGGTGCTAGCTGGGAGCAGTGAGGCTGAGTAATCCTGAGAGGTCGATTTTTGGAGGCTGGCAGCAGCAAACAAAAATTAAATGTGGGATTTTTTTCTCATGGAAGAAGGTATGGATAGCTGTAAACAGCTTGGGAGTTGCAGAGAAATTGTCTTCTCTAATTTATTGAAGTATTTTAGAAAGGTAAACTTCTTAAAAATATTTTATCTTATTGATTGTGTGTGGGTGTGTATGGTATAGAATGGCGAACAAGAGAAGGAAGGAGTAATAGGCTATGACACAGTGCCCATGTTAGACAACAACTAACATCTTTTGGAAGTCATCTCCCTCCTTCCACCATGTAGACTCCGGGGATCAAACTCAGCTCATCAGTTTTACACACAGATGCCTTTTCCTGCTGAGCTATCTTGTTGGCCTGTAGAAAGGTAAACTTTCCAATCCATTTCTCTAAAAGTATGACGGTGGCCCCTCATAGGTGCCCTCGGCAGCCTAAGACCAGAGCTTGATCTCATATGCGGTTGTGATGTGGGACTCATGTTCTGGGGGACTTGAGAACTGACCCCTGCAGCTATGTTGTATGGCCATGTGTTTGTTTCACTGGGGAAAAACGACTGTAGCCTTGAGTGGGCTGTCCTTGCTGGGATGTAGCCTACAGTGATAGTACTGGCTGATGGCCGGCTCCTTTTTCCTATCTTTATCCCTTTTATAAAATCCAAAATAAACTCCCACTAGAAAAAAAAGTAGGCAAGAGCACAAAGAAGACAATAGTCCATACGATAAAGTCCCTGAGAAAGCAAGGCATGCTGGAGAAGACAGTCCACTTGCTTCTCTGTGGGTGGGCCGCCATCATTAAAAAAGGGGAAAAGGGCAGCAGAGATTTTTTTTGTGTGTGTGTGTAGAACGTATGATGATTTTTCCTGTAGTCTTGGCTGAAGCCCAAAGAGTGAACTATTTTAACAGCAAGGCGGTGAATTACTATCAAGTTTGGAGCCGGGAGGTGGGGAGTGCGTGGGGGGAGGGGGACCAGTGTGTGAACTAGGATCAGTGTGAATGGATTTCTTGAGTGTTTTATTAAAGATTTGTCAGAACGATTAGCCCTCTGACCATGCAGCAGTCTCTGGCTTCTGATTCTTTTGTGGAATTAAACATGCTGTTAGAAAGAGGAGCTGAGGAAGCCTTTTGTTTGGATTTCCATGTATTGATTGATGGCCCAGTGGAGCCTGGTTGTGGACTCTATGTCCATGGTAGAGCCATTATCAGGAGCAAAGCTTTTGGGGGACTGGCACTTCCCCCACAGTCTGTAGACTGCTGCATTGGGTGTGACAATTTCTAAAAAAGCCACTGTGCAAGAATGAAAACAGGACTATTGATTCTCAAAACCTTTTTGGTTCCGATTGAACACCTCAGGTCTGAGTTTGCTGGAGGAAGTATGTGGGATCAGGTGATTTTCATTTTCTGATAGGTACTCAAGGTTGAAGTTGGTGACACTCAGTGGGGGGAATACTTGCTTCCTATGAAAAGATCTGCTTGTATCTCCAGCCTCAGTCTAGCTCATGAACTGCCATCATAAAAGACTTCTACTGCAGTATGGGTCACGGTGAACATGGATTTAGAAGACCTAATTATGACTGAAGCCCAACCATAAACCAGAGGCCCGCCTCCCCATTAACTCTCTCCACTGGTCTATTTATAGAAGAAGTTACCAGGAATTGTTAGGTGGTTTGGTGTGCTGGTATGCTGCATGCAGATGCACCAGAAGTCATTAGGTGGCTGGGAGTGCAGACCGAGAGACCAGTATGCAGATGCCTCCTCAGGCTTCTGTATTCAGGCCAGAAGTTCCTTGGGCTTTCTATGAGTTGCAGAGGTCATTGGCCCTCTTCGCACTGGAGTGTGTACAGGTGCCATTTTTCAAACTTGTTTTCAACCTATATTTTATGTTATTACTGTAGTGCCGTCTTTCTTGCGTCTTGGCACAAATCTTAGTGAAAGGTGCTCTACCTAGCTAAGATCTGTTTCCTGCTGATAGACTCTTGCCCGAGTGGCTGAGTTTAAATGCTGCTTTCTGTCGTATTATTGTAGTCAGCCTGCATGGTTGCTGATGAATGACCATCAAACGGCTTAAGGAGTTTACTTTCTTATGATAGTCAGGTTACAGTCTGTAGTCCAGCTTGACAGGAGAGCATGCACCAACACCAGGGAACTGGCTACACCATCTCTATGTAATGGCTGAGAGAAGGACGATCCTTCCTTGCCAGACCAGCATGTCTGGCCAAGTATTCACAAGGATGCCAACTTCCTCAACCGGCTCTGAGTATTTTATTCATCTGTTCAGAGCCTAGTCCCACCCACCACGACTGGGCCTTCCCCATCAGCTAGACAACTCCTGCAGGTTTGCACTGGGCTTAACTCAACTGTTAACTCACTACAGGTGTGCCCAGAGCTCAAATCCTTAACAGTCAAGTTGACACCTGTGCCTAACTGTGACACCTATTATCTGCATTGACTTGAAATGGATCTTACTTTGATTATCTTTAAGATAATCTTTAAGCTTCGTATAGATGCTTGTAGCAATAGTAATAAAAATGCTAGAAACAATGATAAAGGCAGTTGAATATCTACTGTTTGCCAGATATCTTTCCAAATGTGAAATGTCAAGGAAAAAAATCAGTTCTGAAAAATCACAAATGCTTTTTTTTTTTTTGCTGTAAGTACAGGATATGATTCATCTTGACAGAGGAATCCCTTTTTCATCTCTACGCCCTCTTCGCACTGGAGTGTGTACAGGTGCCATTTTTCAAACTTGTTTTCAACCTATATTTTATGTTATTACTGTAGTGCCGTCTTTCTTGCGTCTTGGCACAAATCTTAGTGAAAGGTGAAGAGGTCCTGAAAGTATCTAGGACTAGAAATGAGCCAGTGAAAATGCTAGTCCCAGCCTTGTTTAAGCTGTCCGTTTCAGCTGCACAACTTTACTTTGCAATGCACAGAGTTAAGGGTTGTGCACTTTACTGACTTGGTGTCAGTTTCAATGATAAATTGGACCACAGCAATAAAACAAGGGTTTGACCCCATTTCTGTATGTGGAATGCAACTTCCTCACACGGCCTAGCAAGCAGTGTACACAGGGAGTAGATGTTGCATTTAATGGGTTTTTGCAACATAATACTGGATGGTATAAAATTTTCTCTCACCAGTGTGTTCAGCAAATCGAACTCAAATGTGCCCAGGAGCCTTTAATCTTTTGTATTGCTATACAAATTGTATATGTCAGAGACTTTTTTTGGATAGGTTGAGAATAGGAATCAGAACACAAAATGGTCAACTGAACCCTTTTGTACTAAAATTGAGGAGCCACGTTGTTAAGAAAACATAATTAAGCATGCTCTTTAAAATCCATTTTGAGTATTTACAAGCTTTTCCTCACTATTTTCTCTCTTCATTTTTCTATCACCATGGCTCTTGGCTTAGAAAACAAAATACATCTCTTTTTTTTTTTTCCTTTCTGTCATGTGCCAGGCTCTGGAATCAGACATATAAGAAATGGAATAAAGTTAAGAAAGGAATAGGAAAAACCTGACAGTGTAAGTCACCCTGCGAAGTGAAGTCTCTGTCTTTGAGAACTGCACAGGGATTGTGGTGATTTGAGCAGCTTTTGAAAAAATAGGTGGTCTCTGAAAGTTGGGAAAGGGCAAAGTTGTTTGCTAACAACAACAACAAAAACACTGTGAACACTAAAGATAGATAGAAGCAGTTGGCCTTTATAGGATTGGCTAATTGGAGCCAGTAATTTGAGGAATGAGGATTTACAAACTTTTCCCTACTATTTTCCCACTTCCCACTTCATTTTTCTGTCGCCTTGGGTTTGGTTCCCACCATAAGCAAATCTCTAGAACCCAAGAGAAGTCACTTAGTAAGAGCTCCCAAAAACCTAACCTCTTGCTTTCTAGGTACATTGTGTCAAAATTAAAAAAAAATATTCCCATTGATTCTTAGAAAACTGGCACAATTAATGGGGAGCATTAACACCCTTCTGTGGTTATTGCCCCAGCAGGCTCCTATATTGGTCTCACTCTGAAGTAGCAAGAGTTAAGTTGCTTCCTATTGATGGGTGTCCTGAGTTTTTTTTTTCTAACTTCTGAATTATTCATCCTTGGTGGCTTTCTTCAGTGCCTATGATCATCTGTCCAGTGAGTTCGGCAGGTGTCCCCAGGTCACAAGTTACTGTTGAAAAGGCCTTGGGATTTTCTACCTGCTTAGCCAGTGAGTAACATGGTCACACAAGTCCCCACTGGCTTTGGCAATGAACATGACTGCAGGAATAGTAGGTGGCTTCCCTGGAGAGCTCCATCTGCTTCTAGCAACTTGACTCTGGGGAGGGTTGCCCTGGCCAGCGCCTAGCTTAGGCAAGTAGCTTAGATACTGAGTCCCTGTCACACTGTTGCCAGGTGTTGTATCATATTCTTTATCTATGCTCTGAGAAGTTCAATTCTCACCAACTAAATGCAATTGAGAGAATCTGCTCATGGTTCAAATTTTCTTAGTAAAAAACTCACTCTGTGTGTATGGTAAAGTGCATGTGTGTGCATGTGTATGCATGTACTCACATATGCACATGTGGAGGCCAAAGAGCCTTGAGACAGGGTCTTACTTGCATGCAGCTTGCTAAGCAGGCTAGGCCGGTCTCTGTGCTACCTTCTCACTTTCTTTTGACAGTCCATCATGAATCAGACCTCTTTGACAGGAAGCAGTGACAAGTGTGCATGCATCTCCTCTCAGCAGCCTCATGATAGCTCACGGCGTTGGAAGACTATTAGTATCTGCAGTGTACATACAAGGAGACCAGAGTCACACAGTAGTTCAGTGACTTGACCAAGTCATAGGGCCGGCAGAACCAGGAATAACTCATCTAACTATAAGACCCCAGCTCTTAACCAGACATGGCTCTTTATCACTGAGTGCAAGGTGGTTTCTGGGTGGTTCATTGGAATCCTGTTGGGCATTTCAGGTGAGCTTTGTCCTTTCTGAGAGTAGGCAGGTCATTGTGTAACCAAGAAGGAAACCTTGTCAGCACAGTGCATTGGGCAGACAGTCTTCTGATTCTTCCCCACTTCCCCAACCCCTACTTCTGTGTCTCTGAACTTGGGTGCCAAATTCTCTTGTTTTCATTTCTTTTTTCTTGGAATAGATTTTCTCAGATATCTCCTTTTCCCATCTTTTCTTCCTCCTTCCTTTTTCTTAAATCAGATCAGCCTGTTTCTTGTTGAGAGCAGGTTACATGGCTGCAGGAGTCATAGACGATGATAGGAACTGGCAATCCATGCTGCCTCCCTGGTGTGTTTATGTATCTCCCAATTTGATTAACAGCAAACAACATTGTTCTCAAACAGAAATGTGGGGTCGGGCACACATTGGCCAGGTTGACTTCTGATATGATATTACTGTACACTTGTAGAGCTTGGCCAGAAACCCTTGCTTTACCCAAATCTTATTCTAGTCAATATCTCTGCCTCCAGGTGAAATAAGGAATAAAATACTGAATCTCATATTTAAGATAAAACTCTAACTTGTTCTTATTCCAAGTTTCATCTTGGGACCCTGAAGAACTCCTTCCCCTCCTTTGTTTCTATATGTTAAAGTTTTTGAATTATATCTCATATTATTGATCTTGGCAAATGCAGGTTTCAAAATTGAGAGAGAAACTTCATTTGGCTGAACTCTGTCGAGCTGCTGAGGAAAGTAGCTACGATGAACTACCGTCTTGCCTTTAAAAAAAGTGATCAGTCCATACATTCTGTGTGAGCTGTGTGTAAAGGTTTATTCTGATTCAGTATCATTGCAAAATGGTAAATTTTACTTCAAAACTTCAGTCTCACTAGCATGCTGCCCTCCTCTGCCTGCAAGACTGAGGAGGATAAAGGAGCTTGTCAGTTATGTCACTGACTTGTGGCATGAGATTGTGCCACACTGTTTTGAATCCCAACTTTATTTTGCTGATACTTGTTCATTAAAAGAGATGTGGTTGTTCATGATAGTCAGTGTCTCATACGAAGTGGTACCTTCCACCTCTCTCACATTAGGACATTGCGAAGGATGAGATTCCTCTGTGTCTCAAAGCATCTTGTTAAGAAAGTAATGTTTCTCCAATTCATTAATCTTCTAAGAGTTTTCCTGGTATTGAGTGAAGAAGAATTGTAGGTATTTCAGGAATTCCTGAATAGCTGTTTTATAATCAGATCAGACAAAAAGGAACTGATTTTAGGGATGGGATTATATACAATGCAAATGTCACTTTTTAAAAGATGGTGGGAAATTCCGACACCCTTATTTTAGAGAATGTCCTTTTAAGTAGAGGGAGAGATAGCTGAGAGGCGTGAAGTCAGTTTGATTTACTGAATGCTTGAAAGAGAAATGTGATGGGAGGCATAACTTTTAAAATCCTCTTGAGAAAACACTATTTCTAAAGTTACTAATTTCAAAAACTTTTAATTGCTGGCCGTCAATCTTGAGAGCTGATCTCTAAATATATATTCTATCCCTGAGGCTGTGCATGCAAGTGCATTTTTATTGTTTCGTTTTGATTTTCAGAGGAATTTTTGGCTGCTGACTACATCACGTATTGTAACAGTAAGTGACCTGTTACACTTCCCGAAATAGATTTTAAAAATTACAACAGACTCCCGGTTCAATGAGTTAGCACCCTCACCTTGCTTAATGGCTTTAATGTCTTCCTTTCTGGAAGAGAGAGGCAACAGGCAATCAATTGCAGAGTCAGGCTGCATGGATCCAGCACCATTTTGGAGTCTTTTCTTTATTTTTCCATTTCCTTTTGTTTTCTTTTTTTTTTCCCCAGCAAAAACAGTGCTCATCAATAATAGAGTAGATAATTTGGCCGTTTGTCTCGTTGAGAAACTCACCGGCATTATTCTTTCTCATTCTGCTTCATGACTTGGCCTCAGTGTATTGTGGCGACTGTACGTGCCTCTGACATCTCACCTTCCTGGTATTTAGTATTATACAAAGATTCTTAATCTGGCTGGCTGACTCTAAGCGGTCTCACTGATAAGGTCATTGGATGATGATATACATCCCTGCATTTAAGCCTAGGATATTTTTCCCAAAGAAGTTTACAGGATGATCACTTAAAATGCAAATTCTAATTACTGAAGTTCAAGTGTCCATATGTCTTCCCTATGTTGAAGTTACAGTGCTGGTTAACTTTTACCTGTTGGTCAAATCTTCAGTTTTATGGCTCTCTTTCCTTTAGCACTGTTAAAGTATTAGTATTTACTTTAAGACTATTATTTATTTGGACGCATGCTTCTTAATATATTCTTGATTGCAAAAGAGAAAATAGTAGACTTTAAGCAGGTCATTGCTTATCTATCTTCCAGTGTTTTGTTCTTTAAAGTCTGTAATTTTAGAATATTGTTTATTTTATTGACTACTTTATCTTTTCTTTTTTTATTAAAAATTCTCCTTATACATACATAATGTGTGGCTGTTTCTCCCCCCCCTTCCTTTTTAGCCCCTTCCTCTCATTCCCTCCTGTCCTATCACCATTCCAACTCTCTCCTTCCCACCCTTCTGCCTGTTTGCTTGTGCAGGCCTCTGGGTTCCCTTTGGATTGTCTGCTCTAACAGGGGCTCAGACCTCTGTGGCCGTTTAAGTGGCCCTTTCTTGGAGAGACCGCAGATAGGGACGCTCCCCTTCACCTGTCTAACACTTGTCTCTAAGGTTCCCACTATATGTAGTTATTTCTCCTGAGTTCCTCACTGATCCATGGGTCGGGGATGTTGATATATCAGTCATAGTGCAGGTCTGGTTAGGATAAGTCTCATTGCAGTGAGTTTCTGGATGCAGCAACCCTGTTGTGATTGGAGTGACCAGACCAACAACGAACCTACTCACTTCAGGCTCTTACAGTCTTACCGCCCTCCTTTCTACAAAATTCCCTGAGCCTTAGGATGGGAGGAGGTTTGATTGGCCTGATTTGGGTTGAGAGCTTTAGGGTCACCAATACTCTGCACTCTGGTTAGTTGTTGCTGTCTATGTCACTGGTCTTCCATTGCAATAGGCTGTATTATCTTGACAGCACAATCTTGTATACTTTCCTTACTTCATTTGCTTTAATCTCTACTCTGAGATAGGAGGTATAGACTTGAATTGAAGACATATGGATGGGACCAAGGCCAGGTGACCAGTCTCAGGTTGGGTTGTCTGCTTTGGGACCCATGCCATGGAGAAAGTTTCAGGGTTTTTTCTTCATTTTTTGTGTTAAGATGCTGGCAGATCTTTAACCATGGTTACAGGTCTAGCTATGCTGGCTTGTGTGCCTTTTCCAGCTCCCTACTGCCTCAGGCAACATAGGCTGGTGGACAGTTGATCTTGTGCCCAGTTTCCTTCTCCATTGGCTTTTGCATAATCTGTTATTACTTCCTTAGGTCTTCTTTCCTCCCTTCCTTCTTGTGGTTTAGGCCTGATTATCCTGTTTTTCTGAACCATCCTTCCCACCCGTCCGCCATGTGCTTTTTTCACTTTTCTCCCCTCGCAAACATCATCTGTAGCTTGTATTTTGAGCCATTTGAGCATCTCCCTTATTAAACCAAATTCTGTTTGAAGAGTGTCTTGGTCAAGTTTTCCATTTATTGTATTCTCAGTTTCTAGTGTATGCCTCACACATAAGAAGCACATAGATATGTAAGGTAAATATATAGACAAATGGATAGATGGGTGAACGAATGGGAAGATATGTTAAGTGCATGATGCAAAGAATGGTTGATTTATAGACTATTACTCATTCTTTCCTAAAATATGTTAACAAGAAGCCCATGGCATTCAGTTAATAAACATTAAAGGTAGTTGTTATGGTCAGGTCAGAGTACATTAGAAATCCTTTGTTTAGTTCCAACTCAATTCACTTGACCAGTATTTACTAAGTGTGAGGCAGAGTGTGAAGTGTTTGTTATAGCTCTATCATTTGCTTTATTTCTCTATCAACATTTAATTATGTTCACCAAGCACAATGATTTCAGTGGCTGCTGGAAGCCATCAGGTAGAAAAGCACATGCAATATCAAGATGAGAAGAACAAGCGACAAAGATGCCTTAGTGGTTGAAGGCACCTGCACATGAGCTTGTTGACTAGAGTATGATCCCTGGAGCTTAATCCCAAGAGCTCATGTGGCAGAAGGAGATAGAACTGACTTCCAAAAGCCCTCTGTCTCTCTCTTTCTCTCTCTTTCTCTCTCTCTCTCTCTCTCAATAAATAAAATATTTAAGCATTCTTTTATCTGCTGTGGGCATGCTTTGAGATAGTACGATTTTTTTTTCTTAGCCTAAGAAGAATCTATTTCTAGCTAAAATAGTTAATTGTTTAATCTACAGATAGCTGCACCTTTATCTTTCTTATGCTTGAAGGTAAAATATAGTGTGGGGCAGGTTTCCAAATTATTTCACAAACAGAGTACTTAATATGACGAAGTGACACACTCAAAAGTCAGACCTGAGTAGAAAATGCATGATTTTTTTGTAATCATACTCTCTATCTCTTACATTTTAGGAAGTTACCCACATCTTTGCTTTAGTAAAATAGTTTTATTCTGTTAAAAAGAAGTGAATTGGGGAAATTATTCCTCCAACTTATGAGTCCTCCTCCACACATGATTTTTTAAAAATAAATGTAAAGATTTCATTGACTAAATATTTTCCATATGTCTAGGCACTCATTGGTATCTTCATATAAGAATAGTGCACGCTCTCTCTCCCTTTCTCTCTCTCTCCCTCCCTTCCTTCCTTCTCTTTCCTCCCTCTCCATCCTTATGTCTTCAATGATTCTTGTAAACCCACCTAATAGCTCTCCCATGTAGTGGGAGGGATGCCAAACTCAGGAAGTTTTAAAGCAGGAGTTATGTAAGTACAGGAGGGCACAAGTCCACTCAGCTTATGCTCAGGACAGATGTCAGGGTGTGCCAAAGCCATGTCTCCATTCAGTGTACTTTGTAAGGAAGGCCTGTAATTGGTGTGTGTGTGTAGTTAGAGCTGCTCTAATTGCTTGAGAGGAGGACCCATTCTGTTCTGGGTGGTTGAGAAGATTATAAGTGTAGAATAGAGGACTGTGTCATTTAGAAAAGGTTTGCTAGAGGTTCAGAAATGCTGCTTCCCTGGGGTGGAGATGGACCCAGTTGAAAGGAACAGGGATTGTCCAGGCTTTTGGCAAGAAGGAGGGGACTTGCAGTTCTGACTCGAGGTTGGGCCGATGAGGACCAACTAAGCAAAGGAGGGGCTCCTGGTGGTTTTGGGGTGGGCAGCCGCCAGCTATGCTCCGTGTGTTGGCTGCTGTCCTCACTTGTGGATTGGTATGGCATGATTGATATAAAAATGAAGGTATTTCATTTCTGCATTTTACTTCCTGAGACTGGCCTGGGGTTCATGACTAAGTTTCTGATGCCTAATAAGTGTTCCAAAACACTGTTGAATGAATGAATGAAATTTTGACATATAGTAGGCTCATGTACACCAGTACACAATTTTTAGGCATGAAGATCTTGGAGTCTTAGTTCTGTTTCCTTGTGTCTATAGAAGTAAACCAAGTGATTTACATTAGAAAGGGACTTCCATAAAAAAAAATCTCTTAGACACTATTTTAAAAGTTACATTTAATTTCCAGAATACTTCATGGAGGAACTGGTTTATTTTTGAACCATTTTGCATGACTTACTGGAATTAGAAAGTATATTTATTCAGAGGATCTTCATTTGGGAGCATTACCCCCTTGGACCTGTACAATTTAGACTGTGTATAAACAAGCCTCAGATTCCCAGTAGACTCTAGAAAAGTGGGAATTCATGGTAGCTTTTTGGTTCAGAATGTGTATATAGTGTGGCCTTGACTGAGTTTATGCTCTAGATAAAACTGTTACTCACAGGCCAATTGACACCACTATTTGCTTAAAAGCCGGTAGATGGTCCAGTGTTATAAAATCCCTTGATAGATTCAACAGAGGTTTACCAGGACTAAAAAGTAAATTTCTTCTTTACCAAATCTATTTTTCCAGTTTCCTTAATTTGAGATGAGAAATATCCTGGGAAGTATTTCGGTCCCAGTGGTACATGCACCAGCTAAGATCACATCTCTGAGGACTGGGAAAGGAGAAAGAATGAGATGAATCGCAGATAAGAAGACAGTTTTGTAGTAGCTCTGCCGCTTAGAGGACAGACTGCTTGCTGTGCAGCCTCCATTGCTGCCCTTTATCATACTAATCGTCTGCAAATATCTTCCCATAGTCTGACATGTCTTCTCATTTTCTTGACACTGTCTGTTGTACAGTGGAAGATTTTAATTTTAATAAAATCAAGCTTATTTATTTCTTCTGTGGCTTATGGCTTTTGCTGCTTTGTCTAAAAAGCTAAGGCATACCCATGGTCTCTTAAACTGTTTCCTCTGTTAGTCTTCTATTTTTATAGTCTTGTCTTTTACATGTAGATCTACGATCCACTTTGGATTAAATTTTGTAAAAGATGTAAGTAAGGCCTGTATTTAGATTCTCTCTCTCTCTCTCTCTCTCTCTCTCTCTCTCTCTCGTCCCAGTGCATTTGTAAGATCAGTTTTTCTCCATTACCTTGCCCTTGCTTCTTTGTCAAAGATCAGCTGACTGTATTTATGTAGGTCTATTTCTGGGTACACCCTTTCAGTGACTCGAAGCTGGACAGAGTGACGTCTTTTCTAGTGCTAACTCCTTTGCTTTCTCTGGGCAGGATTTCTGAAGGTTAAGGGCATCCAGGAGTCAGGCTACAGGAAGCTCAATGCAGGGCATTCCCACAGCTGGCCATCCAGTATCAGATCCATAGTAAGAGATTCTGCAGTAGAGGATATCCACGTCCTCCTTCATTGTAGGACCCTCATTCCTAACACACTCACTCTCATTGATAAGATTATTACAGCAAAATTGTGTTGTAACCGCTTGAGCCAGTAATTCCATGGAAACCATCAGAACTGGCAATCCTTACCTTCAGTTTCCAATGCCAATGAAACCTAAATTAAAATAGGGTTAGAGTAAGCAATCTAAATTACATTTTGTGCCTAAATTATCACAATTTTTTCCTCAGCCTCTCTAGGTAACTTAAATTTCAGATTTCTCACTTGGGGATTTGGGTGGTTCTCTTGTGTATTCCAAATTTAATTTAGGAATAGGTTAGTGACTACAGAAAAGGGGATACATTTGCTTTGGGGTTTTATTTTTCCTTATTCCTCCTCCTCCTCTTCCTTGTTATCCTCCTCCCTCCTCCTCCTTCCTCCTCTTCTTCCTCCTTCTTGCCATTTCACCTGGAAATATCATTTTACTTATTTGTTGGCTTCAGACTATCACTTTCACGCTCATTCGCTCAAACCTGTTTTCCTGGCCTCTGTGCTATTTTCTCTGCAGTTACTGTTCAGTTGTTCCAAATGCCTGATAGGCGTGTTCCTTGACACCTGATTCCCCCAGGCACCAACAGCAAACCCTGTACATCTTCCTCCCAATCTACCCTCTCTGCTGACATTTCAGTTACTAAGTTCAGTGAGGCATCTCTGTGGTCAAATTTGATGCAGAAGGTTCCAGTTCTAAAATCTTATAAATCCCTCCTGTATCCTTTGCCCATTATCTCATACTAGGGCCACTTTCTTGAGGGCTTTCCATCTGTAATAACTTTCCTAGTTTCTTCTAAACTACCCCGATAGCCAATTTCTCCAAAATTTTCAAGAACTCTCCATTGCTAGTTAATTTGGCCCTTCAAGGCTGCCACTCAGTTTCCTGAATTCCCTGACATTTCTTGGCTTTCCTCTTGGGCATGCTCCCATGTCCCATGCTGCCAAAGTTGAGGGCTTTCTTTCCTCCCATTTATTTCCTGTAAATATATTGTACTTTTCCACTGTTTTTTCTCCATTCTTAGATTCCTGAGCCAGTGAGCACACAACAGGCTCACTGGAGTACAAGGGCATAGACTTCCCTGTCCCAGTTTCCACAGCTTTCTTGATTCGGTGGGTCTAAGGTGGGAGCTGAAGACTTACTATTCATGATGGGGTTCATGTCCTGCTGCTGGTTTAGGAATTCCACCTTGAGAACCACCCTTCTAACCTTTCACCTTGAGAACCACCCTTCTAACCTTTCACCTTGAGAACCACTCTTCTAACCCATCTCAAAACTGATTTGGAAGGATAACAATTCATTTGAGTACATTTTGCTTAAAAGGCACATCTGATTCATAAGGACGCTTTCTAGTTTGGATCTGCAGTTGTCCCCTAAAGGCTAATGTGTGGTCTTCAATTTGACACTCTTGGGAACTGATGGAACCTTTAAGAGGCGGGATCCAGTAGGACTAGTTAGGTGACTAGGTATTTAGGAGTGAGCTAATTGAACGCTGGCTCTTTTCCTTCCTCTGTTTTTGCATCTTAGTCTCTAGTCTCCAGGAGGTAGCGGTTTGCTCTTCCACACACTATGTCTTTTCATGGTCTGCTGCTTTGTCTCAGGCCCAGAAAAAATAGGACCAACTGACCATTGGATGAAACCTCTAAGCTGTGAGCCAAAACATGCTGGTATACCTCAGAGTTTGTTGCGGTAATGTGAAGTTGACTGATACGAAGGCCATTGACTTTTTAGAGCTATGTGTGAGATTTTGTGTGCAACAGTGCTCAAATTGTGTCACAAACCTAAATGTATGTTGACTCCTGCTCTGTGCCAGTTAATAGGTCCTCTGTATTGCTGAATTGAGGGCTATAGTTTTGTGTCTCTCGACATGTTGGGTAAGGACATTTGTCATATTTAGCCCTGAGCCATTGATGGCTATACTTTGTCATTACAGAACCACAGGCCCCACATCCAGCTAGCTGCTAATTACCCAGCTATAGGCCTGTACTCTGGAGGTACTTTTGTCAAGCCATGCCAGCCTCTTGGCAGATCCTTCTGTTCTCAGGCCCGTGCAGTCCTGTAGCTCTGTGGCTTGCAAGTTCCACCCTTTAAAAGCAGCAGCTATTCTCAGTTGCATTGGTGAGAAAGTTTTAGTTTTGTGTGGAGATTATTTCTTTGTTCCATTCAAAGTGGACAACCGTCTCCTGTCCCATTGTTGGTGGGAGGGAAGGCTTAGATTTGGGCAGAAGTGATTAGAAGCATTTTTCCATTTACCTTTGCAAGGTATGTCTGAATGTGAAGGAAATTTTGGCAGAGGATTTAAAACCTTCTTTTTTTAAGAAGAAAACTTCTTTTTTAAAGAAAGAGCCTTTAAGCCCTGCCCCCCCTTTAAGGTAATCAGTGACTTGACAGATTTTTTCATTTCTCTCCACAATTGCATCCTTTGGGTGTTAATTACAGCACACGGCACCATATCATACAGAGAGATGAAGGATCCCAATTTAATAGAACTTCTGTGAAGGATTCTAGCATGAAAGTGTGAATGGAGCTTTCTGATTGGTGAATGAATCTGAGATGATCTCCTTGCACACCTCTGGACTTTTGGTATCTGGCTTAAAATAATATTTTACAAGAGATACTTTGAGATTCCAGGTGTTACTAAGAAGTTCATTCTCAAACTTTAATAAGTCTTAAGGATATAATGGATTCTGTCTTTCCTGCCCACTGTTTGGACTTGAAGATTGTTCTAAAAGTTCAGTTAATTAACTGTTTCATTTCAGTATGTTACTACAATCTTTACTGTGTGTCATACACATTGAAAAGTTATCAGAGGAATGCTCTATTCTGACAGGACTTGAAAAAATGTTGATAAAAGAAAGTAATTTGGGACAATTTCAGTAGGTTAAGCATGAAATGTCCCAAGTATTGTAGGCATGTTTTGCTATCCTGAAATGAGAGTAACCATGAATATACTGAGCTCTTATTTCTGAAGTTTGTTTTGGTGGAATGATTATTTAGATTTCATGTGATTGAGAAAATCTGTATTTTCCATTTGCCAGTCAATTAAAAAATTAGTATTTCTTGAGGCTGATGAAAGTCATTCCTGTTGTGGAGGGTGGAGAGATGTTTTCCTCACTGGTAAACCCACTGATACACCTTTTATGCCCCAGCAAGTGCTCAGGCACATGCCACCAAAGGCAGCCCAAAGAAAACCCAGTGGGCTGCTCATGGATAAAAAAGCAAGACAACAGGAAGGAGAGTAGCAAAGAATAAGTAAGATTATAGTAGAAAAGGGAAGGAAGATGAGACTGGGAATTAGGCATGAAACTGTCATAAATTCACATATTCATATATGAAATTATGAAATAATGATCAAAAAATTAATATGTCTCAACTCTTTTTCTCAGTGAAAGTTTTATTAGAGATGGTCAAGTTCAAGCTCATAAGTGAGCACAATGAAGTCCTCATAAACATATAGGTCACAGAAACCATCTGCCTCTCATTTCATCTCTGATCCGGAAGTGATCTCAGGGTCTTGTGCTGAAAAGAGTTACTGCACTGTGCTGTAGAAGTGAACTGAGGTTGAGGCTTAGCCTGATGGCACTGCACTAAATAGTGTTTAACATATATAAATTCTATTATATGCACATGGGGCCTTGTATTAGACAGAAACAAGGTGGGAGCTATGGTGTGACGGTCAAAGAGTTAAAGGTCTGGAAGCTGGCATCAGGTTCTGCAGTGCCCCTGCAGTCTGGTGTGTTGACTTTGTGCCCGTGACACCAGACATGTTGCATCATTTGGTGATGGAGAACCCTGCCAGTTGCTGGGGGTGACTGCTACCTGATTGACCTTTCCTGGGCATAGGGAGAGTTAACTCTCAGGAAGAGAAAGCCATAAGAGGGTGAGCAGCAATTAAGATGTGTGGTGACTTACGACAACTGCGCTGGTTGGCTGGACTTCTTGGACGCTTCTCTTAAGAAATGGGAACTGGGAACTTAAACATACAGTTCATATAAGAATGTAGGAACTGACTTTGGTAAATTTATGGACTTAGCACTTAAACTCTCTCATGGTCTTTAGGTATTTCTTAAACTATTTAAGAGCATTTAGCTCATCCTGGTGCTATGCAGTATTAAGAGTCTTAATGGTATTCTAGTTCAGAAAGCAAGCATTGTCTGTATCTAATTCATTAAGATGATAAGAAATGTTGCTCAGATATTCTACTCACAACACATCTGGGAAAATAATAAAGTGTGAACCACAAAGGAATGTAATCAGGCATACTTAACATACATACAAAAGCTCTTATAGTTATCATGTTTACTGATTTTGTGTGAAATAAAACTAGCAAGCAAACATACACACCGAAAATATTTTTACTGAGATTGGTGGTCTCAGTTTTTTGTTTTTCAACCATTCTGATATCTATGTAAAACACTGGCACCATTTTTATACCTAACACTATCTTAAACCTTTCCATTTAGGGAGGAATATGTGTATGGGATTGTGTTTGTATGTACAGATGATATCTCTGTTTTCCCTAGTGCACTTGTGGGCATTATTGCTAAGCTTCCAAGATTGTTAACAGTTTCTATTCAAATGTAATCAAAGCTTCATTTCAAAAATTCTGGTAGCAAAAAAAAAAGGTAAGGAAGAATTCTTGATTTTCAGCTACAGTTTGAAGAATACATGGTGTTTTATCAAAGCCTTAAATGTTGACATGTTCTGTCACCTTTAATTTGCTTAATGATTCACAGAAATGATCTCCTTGTCAGATTTCTTTTCTTTTTTGTGAACTCCCTGTCAAAGCTTGTTACCCACTTTGCAAGACATGGGATGGATGTAGCATCTACTGAGCATCTGCTACATACCTGACACTGGTCAATCTCTTACTTGTGGGTGGTTGTTGTAACCACCATGGAAAGGTGGTGGTGCATCCTCACGTTTTAGAAGAGAAAACCCCAGGATGTGTTGCTAACACTGGGACCCTGCACCATACACTGCAAGAATTGTATTTCCCCTCCCCTGACTTCCTTATAGAGGTTCTTTATCTAGTATGTGACAATAAAACTTATTCTTGTGTTTTATCATTAATATACTTTAAAAAATCTGCTTCAGGACTGGAGAGGTTGACGAGGGGTTAAATCCTTTGCCTCACAAACAAAAGGATTCAAGCTCGAATCCCCAGATCCCTTGTAAAAATGCTGAGCAGATATGGCAGCAGCCTGCAATTCTGGCAGAGCCTGGGAAACCCCAGAACCCTAGGGCAAAGCAAAAGGAGGTAGAACAATTCGGGATGATTTCCAGTGTCACCCTTGGGCCTCCACAGGTACAGACATTCAAATGCCCTCTGGTATGCACGCCTACAAACACACGCACATGCACACAGACACAGTGCTTAAAAAATTATTCTGCCTCAATCTTATTTGCTTTATGTTGAAAAGTTGTATGAAATCTGAGCCAGGCGAACCTTATATTTCCAACTAACCTGAGGATCTTTCCTTTGCCCTTGAGACATTCATAATAGTGCTTGACACATCATCCGATGCTAAAAGAACAAATCGTCTGGTGATGCAAAAGAAAATGTGAGCTACAGCAAATGACACTGTCAGCTAGCCCAAAGGATGGGTTTTCATGAAAGAGGGGACTGGTGTGTATTTCTCACAGTGTACAGTGTAGATAATACTGTCAGAAACACTAAACAATTCAATTGCTAAGGTGGTCACTGGTAGTGTCCATTATGTGTTAATTAGATAGGCAGTGGTATATGGGGGCCAAGGAGACTCACTTGCCGGCATCAGGGAAAATCTGGAGGTAAAATCTTGCTTGGGATGCCTGGCTCACAAGTAGAAATGCCACAGAAATAGCGCCTACATCATCCTTCCTTGTATTTGCAGGCTGAGATAATATGTGCCCATCAGAGATTGGGGAAGAGCAGAAGTCTGCTGAAACCAAAGCTAGCTAATATGCTCGGGGCTAGGATCCATAACTCAAGCTGCTATTACTCCTAACAGAGATGAGAAGGAAAGTTCACTTAGTACTTCATGGTTGGGAAAGGTAGGCAGGGCATGCTCTGTGTGTTTGAGGAGGCAGGCAGACACGACTCAGAGTATAACCACGGGTGAATTCGGGAACCACCATGGATCATCTCCTCCACCTTCTCCACCTCCCTTTGTTTACTCTGCCCCGGGATTCACAGGTCTGCCCTACTAGGACCAGAAACGCAGGCCACCCCGGCTTCTGCCCAGCGTCTATACGTGGGGTCTAGGATCCGAACTCAGGACCTTCTGCCTGCAAGGCAAAGGCTTAACCCTTGAGCCACCTCTCCAGCCCCTGCTTTTTAGTTTTTAAAAGAAGTAGAACTAAGAGAACATTTAGAATGTGGAAGGTGGCTCAAATTATTTTATTAGGCTTTGGGGTCAGAAGGTCAGGCCAGACTTCCTTAGGAAGGGTTTGCAGTCTTGCCCTGCCTAACCCAAGAAGCCTGCAGGAAGTGTTTGAGGCAGAAGAAGAGCTGACAAAGCCCTGGGCTTTGTTTGTGGGGAAGGACCGTGGCAAAGAGTTTGCATACTACTTTGAATTCAACTTGAGAATAGAATTTTTTTTTTTAAAAAATAGAAAGTTCCGTATTTCGCAAACCACATGAAATTGCTGACATTATAACCTATAATATGATAATTTCATATGACTTGACCTAATAATGTGGTAGTTTGGAGATTTGGTTATCTAGTTCCCCATTTTTAGTCTGCTCTGTGAACAGAGAGTGTCCTTTATTGCTTACACGTTCCTATTCGTTGTGGTGGTTCCTTGGACCACCTCTTGTCTTGCTATTTGCATAGCGCAATGCTCTACAACAGGTCTGCCTTGAGATGGAAGAAACCCTCGCTGTCACCAACTAAAAAGGTCACAAACTGAAACTGTCACAAATAGCGAGAATTCTGAGTGTTTCCAGTGCCACAAAGGTCCGTCTCTTGTCAGTGCCTTGGTGTTTGGAACCCAAAGGGAGAGATAATAGTACCATTAGCACCTTTAGATCTTAGCTCTGTCAAGACACCAGGGTGATCTATGATTAGTGCAAGGTAGACTTTCCCTTCTGGAAAAGTCTTGGTTCAGAACAAGTAAATTGAAAGGTTGGCTTTCTCAGCAGGGGATGGTTGTTCAGGAAGGAAAATCGGAGTTTGTTTAGCTTCCTGTTAAAGGCTGTTCACGCTGGCTTAGATGCTGGCTCAGCTCTGGGCAGTATATGCGGCCTTGTTCTCCTGAGTCCACTTTGTTGGTCTCATTGTGCGTCGTTACTGCTTTTCCCGGGACAATGAGAGGTAGCTCTTAGGAGGTAACACAGAAAGAATCTTTCTCTTAATGGATTTTGATTCCTGAACTCCTGATGACATATTAGTTTATATTAAAGGGGAAAGTGGTTAATACCTTAAAATTTTTCATGCATGAATGTATTTCTGGGCTTCGTAATATCTCTCTGACCACATGCTGGGGACCACTGAGTCCAACAGTAGCCATGCTTCCTGGCTTTCACTCTGGGCTTTTGTGGAAGATGTTCTGTGTTGTCTGAACTCCACAGTCTCGGGGTCCGAGTGGTATCTTGGTTTCTGGGAAGTGGAGGGCTGAATGCAGTTTCCCCAAGCTGTGATGAATTTTCAAGTTGACTGAGTACTTGCCCTCCCCCTAGGATGACTGAATATTTCTGCATAGCCTAGGTACCATATAAGCAAACATTGATAGTGCCCTGTGTTATGTAAAATCGATGCACAGAATCCATCCTGCAATTTCTAGATGATTTCTGGACTCTGCATATATCGTAGGCCTGGTCTATAGACTGCCGTGTGTCAGTACAGATTTGGTCTACTTGTATACCATTAAGGGCACTGATTTGACACTTTTTAACTTCAGAGCACACTATATCTCAATTGGTTTATTTTGGATTTATTTAAGGTAGGCTGAGCTACAGACCCTTTCTCTGTTTACTTCATTCTCAATCAACTTCTATCTCAAAAATTAAAAATATAAACCTTAAGGTGGTTCTTAAAGAATGACACCTGAATTCAACCTCTGTCCTCCATAGCATATGACAAACATGCAGGCACACTTACACACACACACACACACACACACACACACACACACACACACACCACACACACAAATTAAAATTACTATTTTGGAAAAAACAGGTTTTCTTTTGAAGGATTTTCTTATGTTTGCTTTAGTCAACTTTTTACTGAAATATTACAGAAAAGTACAGAAACCCTAAGTGTGCAACTTGAATTTCAAATAATCTCTTCAGTCTATCAATATGTATAATTTAAATACTGACACTGTCATACTTTTTTTGGCTAATGAAATTTAGGAGTCGGTGAGCATAGAAGTTGTGGACTTCCTTTCTTTTTCTCTTTCTTTCTTTCTTTCTTTCTTTCTTTCTTTCTTTCTTTCTTTCTTTCTTTCTTCTTTCTTTTCTCTTCTCTCTCTCTCTTTCTCTCTCTCTCTTTCTTTCTCTCCTTCCCTCCCTCCCTTCCTTCCTCCCTCCTTTCCTTTCTTCTTCCTTCTTTTTTTGTTCTTGCGCTTGAACCCAGTGTCTTCTGTTTGCCAGGCACACATCCTATCACTGAGCTGTAGCCACTGCTGAGTTCTGTTCTCTTGGCACAACTGTGTGATGACCTCCCCATGGTCCCTGTTCAAGTTTTCTTTCCTGCTAATATTATCAGAGAGCCACTCACAGTTTTTTTTAAGCTCTAATTTTCGTTTTTTAGTCTTTGAATAAACATATGCATTCCATTAAATTCCCACACATATAAAAAAACTGTTCCTGCTTATATAGCTGATAGTTACTTTCCACATGTAATTCTGATAAGTTCCTTACTTTGATTGATTCTTTCTCCCCCTTTATGAAGATATCCCTTTCACCATAGGTATTGCCCTGTGTCAGTCTGATTTCCCTTGCTGTAATGACAAATAGTGACAGGCTGACCTAAAAGAAAAAAAGTTCACTTAAGCACACTTCTGGGCATTCAGAGGCACCATGCTGGCAACATCTCAGATTGGTGAGAACCCATGGTGGATGGCACATCACAGTGGCGGAAGTGTCGTGCCAGAGGGGGAGATCACATTGCCAAACAGGACACCAAAGAGTGAGTCAAGGCTCAGGCTTGCTTTCACAGCAACACGATTTCAAAAAAGTTCAGGGGTTCCACAAGAGCAGCCTTAATCCCAAATGAGGGCAACATCCCCAGCAACCTAAGGATTTCCCTCTAGGCTTCACCTCTTAGAGGTCCTGACACCCTCATGTTGTAACACTGGGCCCTAAACCTTTAGCCCATGAATCCTTAGGACATGTCCACACCATACCATCTCCCTTTCTGTCTTCAAAGAAATCTCTTCCTGCTAGAACTGCTTTCGAGTTCATAATCACTTTTTTTGTTGTACAGTATTCTGACACTACCTTCTCCACATACATTATTTGATCTTTGGGGCCCAGTTTATCTAAGGCAATTAATCACAGGCTGGCATAATTTTTAGTGAAATTCAGGTCACTCTTCTTATGCAAATAATGATATTTTTTCAACTGGAGTCCTTCTCTGACTTCACATAAAGTGGGGGACATGCATGCATGTATGTAGGCATGTTTGCATAGGTGTATGTGTGTACATGGGTGTGTGAGAGACCAGAGATTGACATCGGGTGTCTTCTTTAATGGCTATTCACTATTATTAAAGCAGAGAGTCTGTCAGTTGAACTCAGAACCTAACAATCAGCTAGATTAGCTAGCCAGCTTGCCCTGGGGACTTCTTGCTTTTATTTCCCACAGCTAGATTAGCTAGCCAGCTTGCCCTGGGAACTTCTTGCCTTTATTTCCCAAATTCTGAGGTTACAGGTGATCTCTGTGTCTGCTAGGGTTTTACATAGGTTCTGGGGATTAGAATCCTGGTCTTCACACTTGGGAGCAAGGATCTTATCCACTGAGCTATTTCCCCAGCATCACCTCCACTTTTATTTTTTTTTTTGATGAATTCTAAAATATATAAAAAAGTCAAAAGATAATATTGTATACCTAAGGTGAAAATGTGATGGTCTTTTATCTTACTTGCTTCATTTTCTTTCTATATATATATATATATATATATATATATATATATATATATATAAAGAGAGAGAGAGAGTGTGTGTGTGTTTCCATTAATAGGAAATATTGGTTTGGGAATCCCTCATCCCTGAAGACTTCAGCATTCATCCCTAAAAAAAAAAACAAAAACCAGTTCCATAGCATTGTCTAATCTTCAG
The DNA here is from genome assembly GCA_023101885.1 of Typhlomys cinereus. NCBI lineage: Eukaryota > Metazoa > Chordata > Mammalia > Rodentia > Platacanthomyidae > Typhlomys > Typhlomys cinereus. The sequence goes on along the minus strand of JALPQD010000067.1, from coordinate 5,541,877 downwards.
CCTATATGCAGATATATCAGTTGCTTCAAAGATGTCTTATCTTTTAAAACTATAACCTAATGAATCTTTTCCCACCATGAAACTTTGTTAGCACATCACAGAATAGTCATTCGGGTATGATGGTTGAGTGGCTAGATCATTCAGTTACTAGTTGTATAGGAAATATAGGCAAATGCGCTATATGGACAGCAGAAATTGTACTTCCCTGTTTGCTATCGGCAGTTTCTCTTCCTTTTTATGTGGCAATACTGGCCAGAATGAATGAATATGACTGAATACAAAATGCCCGTTATAGCTGTAAACTGGCCACATAACAGCTTCCCAAAGTCTGAGAACATACAATGCTGATGTTAATGTAGTCTGATACCATTCAGGTGAAGCACCCGGATATCAAGAATATCGCTATGAGGGGCCATCTCTTCTGCGCTGATTGCCAGGAAAACCTGTTGTCACTATAGAAAAGATCACAATTCAGAATATGTGGGATACCTAAGGAATCTTCCAAGAATCTGGCTCTGTGATAATAATAGATTTATTTTTGGTACAATTTTAGATTTACAGAATGACTGAGTAGAAGGCAGAAAGTACTCCATACCCTCCTTTTAGCGTTCATTTTATGTAAATCGTTGTTGCATGGGGAACACCCTTTGTTCCAGTTAATGAAACAATATTGACACATTGTTATTAACTGTAGCTCAGAATTAACATTCAGGTAACCAGTCTGTGAGTTTTGATAAATTCATAATGTCAGAGATCCACCACTGTAGAATCATGTAGAATGCTTTGGTATTGTTTACATCTAGAACCTTGCTGATCTTTTTACTATCTCTTCAGTTTGGCCTTAAGATGTCCTAAGCTAGGATCCTACAGCATGGAGCCCTTGGCTTCGTGTAGTAAGATGCATACCGTGCTTCTTCCATGTCTCTTGGTAGCTTCATGGCTCATTACTTTTTAATCAATGAATACTACTCCATTGTCACACTTCATCACTCTATCTGCATAACTTACCATTGCATTTTTAAACAAATAATGTAGCAATTATCGAATAAAAACTGAATTAGGTAGATGCTTTCATTTTTTGCTGGGTGTGTAGTGCCAAGGGAGAGTTGGAAAGGAAAAGGCAATTAGGTAATTAGGTGCTTGCTGCTGCAAATGTGCAGTTGTTCAAGTAAAATCTCTAAGCAGGGGAGACAGAACCCAACAGTAGAAATAGCTTTGATGGTATAGGCTTTCAAGCAAAAGCTCCAATCTCTCTAGAAATGCAATGTTTAATAATGGTAGCCAAATGCCCACTTGGGGCATTTGAGCATAAACTGATTAAAAGCAAGGAAAATACCAAATGGAGTGTCTTAGTTTTCACTAGTTACCTTTCAGCTGGTCCACATTTCAGAGCTGTCCATTGCCAGTGGTAACCATCCTCAACACCATCCCTCCAATTGCTGAAACTTTGGGCAGCCCTGATTCAGATAAAAGCATTCCGTTGAGAGGATGAGACTGAAACCAGCTGACTGGGCTGACTACAGTTTCTCTAATGCTTTAGCTCTTTTGTGTCACCACAAGTTTACAATAGAAGAGATGAAGCCCAGAGATTTGTTTGGTGATGTGGGGGGATGTTGTTTAAAATGGCTTCCTAGGGGATTAAAAAGCCTGCCCAGGTCAGTGAAACCATGAAATTCCCCCAGTGTGACAGCCCCAGGAAGCTCAGCTTGACAACTTTTCAGGCCCTTGATTGTCTATTGTTAAGGAGTCATACAGAACTCTCCGCTCTGGCTAATTTAGTTTGGTGAGAAAGCAAAGGCGTTTTCTAATTTGAGGGGATGGGACAGAGGCTGAGAGGAAGTTCAACTTCTCAACTGAAAAAATGTGCAAAGCACACACACCCATCCCTTTGGTCACCTCCAGCTGCTGCCGTGTGCCAGGAATGTGGAACTTGAATGAATATCAGATATTTGCCACAGAAATTGTAGCTCACTCTCCTGAAATTGAAATTACTGTTATTCGGAAGCAAAGCAAATGGTAGTTAAGTTTTCTCTTTCTTCTTTGCCAGCTCTTTAGATGTGGTCAGATCTAATTTCATTCTCATAGTAGGTGTTGCAGGGAAACAAAGTATTATGGGCTGTCAGTCTACATAGATTTCAGTTTTATGCTTATTTTATGTGTGGTATTTTATTAAACCCCTCATTTTCCCCCTTCTAAACAGGAGTGCTCATTAACAACCAATGCATTACATGGTGCTTTTCCCTGGCATCTAATGTAGAAATTGACTGTTGACATTGGTGATGGTTTTCAATATGATTTTAAATGAAAATGCCAAATAGCTCTGTTCATTGTGGCTTTAAATATTGACTTTTTAACTGTTTGAAATGCTGGAGTTTCTGAGAGACTTACTGTGAAAAAATGAACTTGACAAAATCATATATCAGCCATAATTTCTATGGAAAGACTTCCATTTTCTGACATTCGGAAATTCAGTCTGGGTGTGTCCACTTGGAGATTTAACCGTCTATACACACAAGCTCAGAATCAATAGCTTTCTCTAAGAATATGCTCAGAGAAAATAGTATGTTCTCTTGTGAATCAAGAATTAGAAAAGCCAGATCTTGAATAAAGATGAATTCCCCCTTGATCTTTAAACAACTGTCACCTGTTGAACATCATTGCTCACAAGAATGGCTGATGTTTAATCAGCATTTAATAATTATTGAACTTGCCCAACTGACATCAGACAAACACTGTCTCCATTCAACAAAAAAGCATAATATTCAGTGGCTTTGCTATCTCTGCTATGGTTTCTTATGTGATTATAAAACTTACATATCTTAATTTAGCTACTGTTTCATGTTAACAAATTGTAGAAGAATTGATATTGGTTTCTTAGCATGGAATTGTTTCTGTAAAAACTGTGAAAGGGAAAAGAATCAATATTAAGGCTTTTGAAGTGGTGTTTTTTAACCAAGCCCCCAGCACGATTGATTACAACTGGCTTTTGTAAAGGATCTAAAAGAACAATCCGTATTAAAAACATTATTCTTTGGTATGAGCTTGAACAGTTTCCAAATGGGTTTCCATGGGGGCTGCCCTGTAATGTGACCACTGGAAGGGATTGTGGCTGTCACCGGTGGGCCAGGACAGCAAGGCAGGGGAAAGGCACATAGGTGAGGAGTTGCTGGCATGCATGCCAGAGAGGTTGCCCTGGTAGCTGCAGTCATTCAGCCACATTCTTCAGCCCCAAAGCAGGGGTGGGGGTGGGGGTGAGGTCAAGAGGAGCAAGTCATTTTTCTGTGTGCGACAGTGCACAAGGTTAAGCTGCAGGGATGGAGAATCAGAAGGATGTGTTTGTTCCGGAGCACTGGCTAGAGCCAGGTGTCTCCAGTTAAAATTGGGGCTGGTAATAAAGGATAGATCTGCAGTCTTGGGGTCCTCAGCTGTTGCCTTGAGGCCCAGGGCTGTGAATGCATCTTCATTTGGCTTCTCACACATGTGCACAGTTGCTCTGCTAGTCCCACTGCATGCTGCTCTGTACCAGTTCAATAGAAAGCATCCCTCTGCAGACAGAGTCCCAGGCTAGAGGGACTGCGTGTGAACCATTTACATCTGCTCGAAACTGGGTTCTTCATAAGTCACGTAATGGAGACCGTTCCTGTGACCTGCACCCCTGGAGTTTAATTCTCAATAATTCTGCACACCCTGATCAATAAAGAGGAAACAGGTTGTCAGGGTTTAAAATGTGAGTTGTCCCTCATAGGTTCATGTGTTTGAATTTTTAGTTGTTAGGGAAGGTCATGGCACCTTTAGGAGGTGGAGCCTTGCTGGAGGAAGGAAATCACAGGGGGTGGGCCTTGAAGTTGGCTAGCCCCCACTCTGATTCAGTTAGTCTGCTCTGGCAGTTTTGTTACCTGAAATCTCCATGATGTCTGCAGTGACCTAGGCTACCTCCCTCGTCTGCCAGCCAGCCATGTTGTTTCTGCCATGAAAGATTGTATCTCCCTTCTGAAACCATAAGCTGAATAATGTCCTTTATCCCTTGAATTGCTTGACTTTGAGAGGTGTTTCATAGCAATAGAAAAGTAACTGGTACACAGTAAAGTAGAGGGCTTTCGGTTCTTAGCTTCTCACTTTGTAGTTCAAGCTGGCCGAGAATTTGTGATTTTCCTGCTTCAGCTCTTCTGGATTTCTAGGTATTGGCCACTGTGTCTGGCTTAAAGACATTTTTTTTTTAAATACAGACCTAGGAATTGGTTGCTCTCCTGAAATCATCTGCAGTAATGGGGTGGCCCATTACTTTAGGGATGTTGAAGGTTCTGGGAAGTTTTAGAGAATGGTATTGTTCCTGTTCTAACTTAGAGAACAAAATTCTTTGAAATCATCATCATATATATATATATGATATATATTTTAGATATATGTATATTAGATACATTTTTATATATTTGAATCAAATTTAGATTTCTTTTTGTTGTCTCCTTATTTTTAGCAAATTAAGAGTTTTATCCATAATGAAATGGTTTTTATGAATGTGTATTCCAACCAAGGCTTTTAATGATCACTACTGACTTATATATCAGATCCTCTTTAGAATCAAAAAACAATGAAATATACTAAAAATTTTTTTCTTTGAAATGCTTCTCAAATATTGCTTCTAACAGTGTATTTATTATCTTGCAATTTTGTTTTGTATCTTTCATCCTGACAGCATAAGGCAAGAAAATGTCAGACTGTGTTATTGTGTAGATCGGGGGAGAGCTAGCCAGGTCAGAAAGATGCACACCATCAAGTTATCTTTAGGAGGTTTACATATTCTGCCACGTGGTAGTTCATAGCAGTGACAAAGTGTTCATCATTAGTAAAAGAGACAGTACTGGCCACACTTGTCTTTCCTCCTCATCTGACTAGCCTATGATTGAGGTCTTCAGATCCAGAAGGGCAATGGGATTGCTTTCTAAAAGTGTTCACTTGGAAATGGGCCACTTCCATGGTTGTCACTAGGCTCTGCTTGAGGCAGTTCCCAGGTGGCGCAGAATACTCTGGGGAGGCTCTGGTGGGTCTCAGATTTCACAGTAAGTTCTAACTGCTTTCAATTCTTTCTTTACTATCAAGAGAACTGTCTCTTTCAAAGTTGCTGGGATCGCCCTGTTTATTTACCTTATTTTGGTTTAGCCTGGTTAAAGGTTTCTTGAAGAACAGTTCCTCTGTGTAATGACAAGAAATACAGAGCCATAGACTGAGTTTGGGGAGAAAACAGGATGCTTTCCAGAAGGTGATTAAACCATTGTACGGAGCGCAGCTGCACATTGACTTAGCACTGAGTGTTCTGCCTACAAGTCAGAACAGTTTTTTTCAGCCCACTTTTGAAATTTCTGGTCTGATAACTTACCTATGGATTTATTGCTTGTGTTTAAGGTTTGTTGATAACCTTTGTTTGGGTGGGATAAATAGATTGCTTTAGATTTATTTTTTTAGACAGTATTAGCATATTTTCAGTCTTCTTGTATAAAGAAGCAGCTGAAAGTATTGTCTTCATGTAAACAGCCCTCTTCGATGATACAATCACTGACTTAACTTAGGAGTCTATGCTGAGACCGGCTGAGTGATTCCCATTACATGTCTACAAAGTTTTTATTATACATTGACAGTGAAAGCCAGGAGCACTGCTGAGCTGGCCTATGGGCCTACAAGTATATGGGGACATGGCATGCAGGTGTGGGCATTAATGTCTGCTAACGTAAGCCAAGCTGTGAATGAGCCTGTTGCCTGGGAAACTGAGCAACCTCACCTTAACTTGTAATGGCTTCCTCTACTTGAAGTGATTCAGGATCCCTGTAATCAAATACTCACTTTGTCAGACTTTTTGCCTTTGTGACCTTAGATGAAATAGATCAGGAATAATTCCAAATGCTTTTCTGTGATTATGGGGCACTTTTTAAACTGTGATTTTTTTTCAGCACTTACTATATATACATTTAGATACTCCCATGATGTTGTCCATAGAGTCTTGTGTGTGTGTGTGTGTGTGTGTGTGTGTGTGTTTGTGTGTGTGTGTAGGTCCGAGGTCAGCCTCAGATGTCTTTGTTCAAGAGCTGCCCATATTATTTCTTGATGCAGGTTCCTTTAATGACTTGGAGTTTTGGCTAGGCTGACTAGTCAATGAATTCTGGAGTTTCCTGGCTCTGCTTCCCCAAGCACTTTATTGACTGAGCTATTGCCCCAGCCCTTGGCACACAAATTCCCATGGCTATGTTGAAAAAATTAATGTGCATAACCATGTATTGTATGTAGTCTCTCCCTGTGTGTGTTTATCTCAGTGATTTTTGTCCGAGCAAACACCTCTGAATTTCTCGTTTTAAAAATATTGCTTTATAATTCCCAAGAGAAGAAATAAGTGGTCTAATTATCTAAGACTTTTCATAGCATCCTTTTCTCTCCCTCCCTCCCTCCCTCCCTCCCTCCCTCTCTTTCTCCTTTTCTCCCTCCCTCCCTCCCTCCCTTCCTTCCTTCCTTCCTTCCTTTTATTTATATTCTTTTCTTTTTCTTTTCTGTTGTGGAAATGGTGACCTCACCATGTAGCCCCAACTAACCTTGAGTTCATGATCCTCTTGTCTCTGCCTCCGAGTGCTAGAATGGCATGTGTGGCCATCATACCCAGCTTTGCCACTGTTAAAAAAAACTCATTGTTTGTGTGATGCCAAAATGGTCTGACGGTCTCTGAAAGTTGGAATAGTTTCAATGGTCCCTGCTTCTCTTTACAGCTGCAAAAGAGTGCTCTGTCTTCCTTAACCATCCAAACTCTTCTAGCTTGACTTTCTACAACACAGCTCAGTGCATCCATCAGCACTTTGGGTATTTCCCCCACAACAGGCACAGCCTAGAAAGGTACAGTCTACCTTTTAAAGTCAAGGTCATTCTCATTTTCTTGTCCCATAGGCTTCCCATTGCATTCTGTCAGCCCCGAATTGTGTGGATAATGTATGAGAGCCTAGCATTAAAGCCATTGAAAAACCCTTAAAGCAAATTATTAAATCCAAGAGAGAGACTATTGGCTTCCTGTGCCTGACTTGGAGTTGGCTCCATGATGATAGATTTCTTCTGAATAAGAAAGAAATTCCAAATATCATTTGCCTTCACTCCTGCCAAGCTCCACCAGAAAACAGCATCTCATTCCTTCGCTTAGAATTTTTAATACCAACCCTGTCCAATAGTCGAAACATTCAGGTTTGACTTACCAGCTTCTATTTTTACTCCAGTCTAAACTGTGGTCATATGGATATCAAGATAAATACCGGAATATTCTAGCTTGGGAGGGGGTGAGGCAGCTATCCTTATAATGGCATAGTTACAAGCCTCTGTTTTCTTGTGTCTGATATTCCAAAAAAGGAAGAAGGCACAACTCAGAGCACATCTGTAAGTAATGGACATTTTCCTTTAGTATGTCATGCATATCAGCATCATTCCATTGGATCCCGGGCGTTGTTGTAGCGTGCATCGCTCTGGTGACCCCTACTTTTGTGGCCAGCAAATTGAATTCAACCCAGAATTGCTTCCCTTCTCACTCTGACTGAGAAATCCGAACCCATGCCTACAAACAGAAGTGCGAATTGTCAGTGTGTTCCACTCATGTTTTTGCTTTATCCTTTGGTTGCCTCTGCTGCTGTGAAGGCGGAAGACCAGATTTGTTTAGAATGAATAATAAGCCAATTCATTTTAGGAAAGTTATTTATTTATTCACTGGTTTGCTCTGCTCATATGCAAACCCAGGACCTTGCATATGTTAAGCAAGAGCTCTTGGCTCAACTATATCAGTAGTCCTGGAGGGGTAGTTTTCCAAACAAATATATCAATGAAATTTCACAATCAATCTCAAAACTCTTACGTTACAAAAGGATGTCAAGAAAGGTTCTCTCTCTATTCCACTTTTAATGGGGTTTCTCTGCAATTATTACAAAATATGAGATGTGTGAGGAATTTGGGGTGAAGGTTTAGCTGTCTTTCTGCTTGGCTCACTCAGTTATGTCTTCCTCATGGTGAAATGGCCTTGCAAACTTAGGGATTTGGACCATGAGGTTCCTAGTATGGTATGACGGGAGGAAGATTGTCTGCGGAGAAGCATTTACTCCAGAGTTAGTGCGACTGGGCTACTTGTCATCACCAAGTTCCTGGATTAAAGAGACTTGGGATAGATGTTCTTTTGTGTGTCTTAACACATTGGAGTAGGAAAAGAGACTTAATTTACATTATACAAATATGTGAGATCTTTCTGGATTATCAAATTTGAGATGATATTGTAAATTTGCCTGACAGCTATGTTACTGAGCCTAGCGCTATTCTATTGAGTCAATAAACAGCAGTTCATGGCATCAGATATGTCAGTGTGCGTGTAGCTTGGTATCTTTTCGATAGAGATGATGATGATATTGAATCATAAATACTAATCAGTTAAAATGGGCCAAATCATGGCAGAATGATTTGGGGGCAGAAGGGATGTTTATAGGTAGATTATTGCACCAAACACTTTATTATAGGAAAGTTTTGAGAGCCGTTGGCTTAGAGACTCTGATGGCTTTTAACCACATGCAGTTCTTTTTGGAACAGAGGGAAATACTCATTAAGTATTATACATTAGCTCAGCATTGGATTTTAAAGCCATTTTCAACAATTTACATTTTCTTCTAAGACTGGCATTGTGCCTGGCTCATTGCAGGCGTTCAATTTTCTTTGGATAGAAATATTTGGGATCAATTCTCTTGGCATGTTCACTTCTTTTCCCTCTCCTCTTTCTCTCTCCTTTTCTCTCTGCTTATCTCCCTTCTCCCTTCTCCCTTCTCCCTTCTCCCTTCCTTCCTTCCTTCCTTCCTTCCTTCCTTCCTTCCTTCCTTCCTTCCTTCCTTCCTTCCTTCCTTCCTTCCTTCCTTCCTTCCTTCCTTTTTCTCTTCTTCCCTCCCCTCCTTCCCTCCTTCTATTCTTTTGTCTTTCTCTCCTTGCTTTTTGTTGTTTTTGAGACAGGGTCTCACTATATGGTCCAGTGTAGCCTGAAACTTGTGATACTGCCTAGCCTGGCCTTGAACTTCTGATACATCTACTTCCTCCTCTTATATGCTGCAATTACTGGTGTGAGCATCATCACTCCAGATGTTTGGAGGCATTCTTAATGGGTTGGAGTTTCTCCCAAGATCATGGGTGTCTTTCCTGGGAACCTTTCCCATACTAGAAATCTGGATCCAGTTTACCAAGAGAATGTTGATTTATTTGTTCCTCACACTCGGTGTTTTTTAAAAGCATGGGTATTTTCTTTCCTTGAATTACCTAAAATCCAGGTTCAGTCCATTAGCACCCTTGGACTTTTCATTATCAAATCCTCTCATGCTGATCTGAGTGCACTGGTGGACAAGGTTGAAAAAGCAGAAGACACCACCTAGGCTAGTCCTGCTTCTTACTCTTCTAAAGGAATACTAAGTGATGAGATAAGACTCCCACTTCATGTGAGGCATCCAACGGGAAAATATAACACCTACGTCAGTTCCTAGTGATTAAGTTCAGACTTGAAGGACAATGGATAAATGCAGGAGTTCTGGCATATCTCAGGATGTGGCTTGTTTCTGAAGCTTTGTGGAACTAGTAGAACATCTTCAAAATTGCCAGTAACTTGACATCCCATTATGACCAGACCAATCATTTTTGTTTTTCATACTTTACAGAAAAGGATTCTGACTTCATATAATGACTTTCTTCATGATTAGATTTACTTTCTAATACAACTGATTAAATGCTTTAGATTCATCACCACATTGTGGAAAGAATGTCAAAGTGTTTTGTACTGAAACTTTTTTCTTTCTACATAACTTTCTCTGTGTACTGATAAGGATTTAACCCAGATGTGAAGAACGCCACTGTGACAAAATAGCTCAAAGTTACCTGATCTAGTGAGCTGGAGTCCAAGGTTCTTACCATCTAACTCCAGCTCCCATGATGTCCTGCAACGTGAAAGACAGCAACTCATTCAGCCATAGGTTAAAGGGATTAAATGCAGCCAACTCCTATATATTTAGTACGTGCTGGAAAGTCCACCCCTGAATTACAAACTAAGCCAAGATATCTTTATTATGATTGTGGGTTTTTTTATTCAATTGTGCGTGTGTGTGTGTGTGTGTGTGTGTGTGTGTGTGTGTGTGTGTGTGTGTAGAACCACGGATGAATTGGGGAACCACCATGGACGCCTCCACCTTGTTTACTCTGCTCCGGGATTTACAGGCTCCGCCCTACCAGGACCAGAAACGCAGGCCGCCTCCAATTCCGCCTGGTGTCTATACATGGGGTCTAGGATCCGAACTCAGGACCTTCCACCTGCAAGGCAGAGGCTTAACCCCTGAGCCACCTCTCCAGCCCCAATGGTTATTATTTTTATTTGGTATACAAAATAACAAATTTCATGAAGACATTTTCATAGATATCATTATACATGTACACACACCAACTAAGTTTTCTGTGTAATTAAGGGACATTATAGATATTATAGATATTTAAAACCATTCTGAACTAAGAATTTCTTATGTGACTTCAGCTTCAACCTTGATTTTTTTTAAATAAGTGACTTGGACACTATACATATTGGACTGGGAAATTGCTAGACAGTGGGCTGTTCTCTTTAAGCAAACCTTTAGAATAAGTACTAGTTCTTCAGTCATATTTACCACATTCAAGGACAACAGAATCTTTGTCCAGTAATAATCAGAAGTGTTTTTTTTCCCTGCTACATTCTGAATTTGGATGGGACATGCATTTATTAGAGATGAAAAGATTACCAAGTACTCATAAATGGTAGTCAGCTCCTGTGTGCTAGGCATCCTCATTCTCCTTGTGGGGAGATTTGTACGCTATCAGGCAGAGAGAGAGAAAAAAAAAAAGCTACTAAGCCAAAACTCTAAATTTGAACCTAACTTTTTCTGACCTGTGATGCCAAGAATGCTAATTCTTTTTTTTTTTTCTGGTACCACTGGAGATCAAACCTACAACTCCTCAGTTGCTAGACAAGCACCCTACTACAAAGTTATTGCTCTGAGCCTAAGAATGCTGCCTCTGAAAGACGTTTAAAGCATGGTGTAGTAGGGACAAAGTTTGGAAATGTGTATGAAACAGTTTTTGTTTCCAAGGCCTCTCAGAGCCATTAATTTGGGTTGTGTATAAATCACAAGACAGAGAGTTAGATGGTAGAACCAGCACAACAGCACCTCAGTACCACATTCTCTGAAGCAGACTTCCCCCACCCCTGTGACTGTAGCTGGTTCTGCTGCTGGTCCACAGTAGATGAACCATTGTACCATTGCTTATAAAACAGGGGGCCAGAAATCTCCGGCACGTACTAAATATATAAGAGTTGGCTGCATTTAATTCCCTTAATCTGTGGCTGAATGACTTGCTGTCTTTCACATTGCAGGACCTCATGGAAACTGGAGTTAAATGGCAAGAACCTTGGACTCCAGATCACCACCCACTAGATCAGATGGCTTTGAGCTACTTTGTCACAGTGGTGTTCTTCACTTCTGAAGCAAATAGATGATCTTAGCGCCCATAGTGTTCACTCAGACTGCAAAATTACATGTTACTTTAGACTATGCATAATCTGGAATCAGCAGTTAAGCTTAAGGACACCTATGTCATCTTTGAGCAACCATGTAGTAGAGAAAAATCTTTAGCTGATTATTATTTCCTTCTCTGTGTGTTTGAGCTAGTCACAAAATCATTTACCAAGTCACCTATGGCAAGATAAGGCTAAGTTGGCAGCCTGTTGCATACTTAGTTATCATCATAAAAGTTAATATGCATGTGAGTCTAAGTCAAAGAGGGCTATTGCTTTATCCTGAAATGAAGAGATACCAACTAGGTGTTTGTTTTCCCACACATGGCACATAAATACAATATTAGACCTCAAAGATATTTTACTTGAATGTCCAAAGACTGACTTTTAGGACGTTGAGTATGGATAATCCATAAATGATTCAATTTCTTACCTTCGAATTTGTTGTTAGCCCATGTTTAAACCCCAAAATAAATTGTGTCCATGCTGAGTTTTGATTATCTTATCCACTGTCTGAGTGGTACTTGTTTAAAGCAACTGAGCATATTTGTTTGTTGGTTAAAAAATATATATTTTTGAGCAAGGCAACATTGGCAGTTTGAAAAATGGTGTTTGTTCAATGTGGACTTCACCTATGAGAAAAAGCAAGTGGGTTTATTCAGTTGTTCTCCACAAATTGTCTTGGCTAAGAAAATGGGTAGATTTGTCATGTTTCTCTCTGAAACCTAGACTAGAGACTTGTCTTTTTTATCATCAATAGTTTTTTATTCTCGTCTTCCTTTTTTAAAAAAATGTTTTATTACAAACACTATGGTGGTCTCAATATCTGTATGCAAAATATTGTATAAAATCTGATTCTCATCATGAAGTATAGAAGCTCTCACCCACCACTGCTTTATGCAATGTTCTAGCCTTAAGCATTTTTTCCTCTTAAAATTTTAGATGAAGGAAGTTGATGTCAGCAGAGTTTTTGGTGTTTTTGTCCTGGAGCATGCACAGGGTTTGAGTAGAAAGCACAGCAGCAGCTCTGGACATTCGGGTGAGGCCATGTGGTAAGGGAGCTTTCTTTCAAGATAAGGGTCTTCTATGTTATTCCAGAATGGATAGAAAGCCAATAAAAAGACCTTCAGCAGAGATGCGATGTGATTACATTTAGGAATGTTCCTTTTGATGAGACTGGCTTTGACTTGGGCAGGAGCTAAGTTGGAAGGCCTTGAGAATGTTCCAGGTTCAATAAGATGAGATTACTGAATTTATGGATCCAGAGGAGAGAGATGACATTAGGAGGCATCTTGACTTCCCTCTGGGCTGTGTGGGGATAGAAGACTCACAGATATGCATTATTTTCTGGGATTTAGTCTGGGCAGATGAGATGCTTGGGCTTCTCTGGCATGAAGTACAGCCCTGTCCATAGTAGGGTTCGCCTCCCAGGCACCTCGTTGATTTCCATGGCTCCCTTTACATTCCCATATTCCCATCTTGCATCAGCCAAGGGGGAAAGTTTTGAAAGGCCACTTTTGTTTTTCTTTTCGCTTGCCCTCTGAGCCCTGTTAGCCAACAGCATTGGCAACGCCTCAGTCAAATAACCTTGTTACAAAATCCTACACGCAGGCTCTGGCTCTGGCTTCCGGTGCTGTCCCTTCCAGTTTTGTCCTGTTGTTCTGCCCCAGTTGAGCCAACAAGCATGTGCAAAGCATGTACTGGCCAGAGGCGGGGGTGGAGGATCATGTGTGGAAAAATCAATACTTTGTGAGTCACTCATTTCAAGGCCTTCAAGATGTGCGCAAATTATATTATCTTCAGGAAATGATGATGCATGATTTCTTTGCCTTTTCAAGCAGGTTAACTACAAAAATTTTCACCAGCAGAGAGAGTGGTATCTTCAGAAATGAAATTTGCATTGTTTGGAAGGTTTTTTTTTGAAGGGGAGGGCAATGAAAGCATTCTTGGAGTATTATCTGCTACAGGTAAGGAGCCCAGCTCACTATGAAACTGGACTCTGAAAAGGTATTGGTAGCCCCCTTAATATTTTGGGGAGGCTCCTGAAATCAGAGCAGAAGAGAACTTCTTTAGATTGATGCTTAAATTCCATGCACTGCACTGGATGATGGAGAAACAAATACTTTTAGCTGCCACAAAACACATTAAAGAACTGGGCAGCCCCAAGCTACCCAGAGAGCCAAGGACGAGTTGTGTCTCTACCCATTGACCTCTACCTACAGTAACACAGTTTCACTGTCATCTCTACAGAAGCCAGTAGATTGTCAGGCTGCCCAGTCTGTTGGAAGTGTGCTGTGGCTGAGATCCTTTGGGAGACATCTTTGGTCTGCCAGCCTGCTAGTGTGACAGATGTACTTAGTCCAGGCAAATGGGTCATCTAATCGCTAGAAATCCAGCTGATACACAGGGATTGAGTGTCTCACTGTGAGCCTTGCCACGTTAGATTTCTTTGAGGAAGCCAAGAGGAAAATGAGATGCATTTGATATTAAGAAGGAAACTGGTAAAGGATTTTTTTCTTACAACACCTTAAGTGGAGGCAGAGCAAGGCATGGAAAGTTTGGTATAGTTTACCTCCAGACTCAAAGTCGAGAGCACTAGGTAGAGGGATTCCAGAGGACATGTTATTAACTCTGAAACCTGAGTCCAAGATTGCTTAAGCCTATGCGGTTTAGCAATCACCATTGACAAATATTTGGTGAGCACCCATGCACTTTGAGAGGGGCAGAGAGCAAGCCTTCACAGGTTAGACACGATCTGAACCGACACACTGTTGTCAGCAAGAGGCAAAGCAAATATATATGAGCCCATTAATAATAATGGCAAGAATGTGTGTCTCAAACAGTGGGTGCACCATAAAATCTGAAATGGTGTAGTTTATATAACTAGGAGGCAAACAAGGAACGTGATAGGAGGAGTTGGAGACTGTTTTGAAAGTAGATGGGATTTGACATGATGGAAAAGCGTCTCTTAGGGACATTAATAAAGAGTCATGTATGCATTTTGGTATGTGTGTGTATATGTGCATGATGGGTTACTATATGTGTGTGTATGTATGATGGGTGAATGTATAAAGTATATGTGTGACAGCTAGGTATATGTGTATGTGAATGTATGTGTATGTGTGTGTGTATGCATGTGCATGTGTGTGATAGGTGTGTGTATTTATGTGTATATGTGTTATGAATGATTATATGTGTGAATATGTATGTGCATGACAGGTGAGTGTGTGTATGTATGTGTGTGTGTATGTTTATGTTCCACTGTTGCAGTGCATCTGCATAGTTGCTGAAAAATGACCATCAAATGGCTTAAGGGAACAAGGGATTTATTCTTACGTTACTGGTTACAGTTCTCAGACCAGCTTGATAGGAGAGCATGCACCCACACCAGGGCCGAGAGAACTGGCCATACCATCTCTACACAACAGCTGAGAGAGGGATGATCCTTATTTGACAGTCCAGCATGTCTGGCCAAGTGTATAAAAGAATGCCAACTCTCTCAATCAGCTCTCCGTGATTTATCCAAGACCTGATCCCACCCACTATAGGGTGGACTTTCCCCATCAGCTAGACACTCTCCTTCAGGTTTGCTCTGGGCTCAACTCAACTACTAATTCTCTACAAATGTGCCCAGAGCTCAAACCCGCAACAGTCAGGTTGATACCTGTGCCTAACTATGACATCCACCTTGATTAAGATAGTCTCTTCTGGAGATTTTCCTGACTATGTCCCCATTTGCTGGGGACTCTGGGATTATAGCCACTTACACCACTGTCGTCTTCTTTCACCTGGAGTCAAAAGCTCCAAACTCAGGTCTTCACACTGGTTTGACAAATACCTTACCAGCTGAGCTATCTCCCCAGCCCAAGACAACATTTAATCTTGGCAGGATCGATAGTGGCTTCAGATGGGAACATAGACAGATTCAAAGTAAGCAGCGTTTATTAGGTCCCTGGTATATGCCAGGCACTGAGATTTAGTGGTGAGAATGGGAAAGTGTTAGAGATTCTGTTGTACTTTGGTATCCATTGGTTGACTCTAGATGCCCTTGTTTACCCAGATCCACAAATACTCAAGTCCTTTATATAAATGCTATATTGCTATATGATATATAAAATGCATCTAAGCTGTTCAGATCCTCCGAGCTGCCAAAGTTCTTTAAATCATCTCTGGATGACTTGTAATATCTAGTACCATGTAAGTGTTGTGTACATACATGTCATTTCTTATGGGGTGATGACAAGAAAAAAAAATCTATACGCTCTCAATGCAGACTTTTCATTTTATATTTATTTTTTAAATTTACATATATTTTCAGACAGGATCTTACTATTTATCCCATTCTGTCCTTAAACTTGCTATGTAACCCAGGCTACTCTCAAACTTGTGATCCATAGCCCCAGCCTTCCCAGTGCTAGGATTGTAAGCATTGTCATCCCAGGTGGCCAAACTTATTTCTTTAGAGAAGCATTTTCAATCACAGAAGTTCAAATCCACGGATGTGGAGCCCAGGGATGTGGAGGGCTGGCCGAGTGATCCTCTCCCTCGGGGGAGCTGAGACTGGGTTGGACTCAGCTGTGTAGTGCTGTGGCACACAGGACTCCCCATTTGGCTTGGAAACTCTGGGAACTGAGGTCTGGAAAGGCCAGAGACACAGAAGCCAGTGTTGTGCAGAATGGACTCAGATTGCAGAATGAAGTTCTGCTGGTGCGGCAGAAGAGTTCTAGAACATTCTTGGCCAGGCACAGGTAGAGATGAGGGTGTCCCTCTGTGTGTATAAACCAGTACTTTTCTGTCACTTGGCACTGAGGACCATAGAGAGTGTAGGTTCACATTTAAAACCCTTCTACCTCTCCAGCCAGCCACTGAAACTTGAGAGAACAAAGCCCTGCTGTTCCCGGAGGCCCCCGCCTGCCCATTCTCTAAGGAAGGCTTGCTTGTAGCAACTGCTAAAACCAAATTTTATTTTTAGTGGGAATCAAATGGAAGCCAACATAGTAAGGGAAACATTTATATATATATATATATATATATATATATATATATATATATATATATATAAAATTCCTGTGAGGAACAAACATCCAATTTAATCGTTAAAAATAGGACAATAATGAATGTTGCCCATTTGCAAAATGCAAGTGTTGGTTAGAAGCTGCCAGTCTGAGATACTTACTGAAACCATTAAAATAAAATTCTATCTCTGCTGTCTGCAGTCCATGCGAGTTACTCTTTTGGCAGGATTAGGGTCCTCAGAAGCTGTGGAATTGTTGTGTTTAGTGAACTGATCCCTCTCCATAGTTAGCCTGTGATTTGCTATTACCCAGTGCCAGTAATGTAAGCAAAAGTGCTCTTGTGGGTTTATCCGAGTTTCTCTTTAAGGCTCTGTTAAGCCATTGGGCCCTAGAAACGGGCTTGTGGTGGGCTCTTGTTCTCATGGACCCTGCTCTGTTCAAGGCACCCTGCCTGCCATAAGTGTGGATCTGGGCTGCACTAAAGCTTTGGACTGCCTGTGTGATTTGGGAGCACTCATCTGCAGAAAGAAAGCCTGGTCAGGCTTAGAGGGACAAGCCCCTAAGTGACTATTTATCTTGGTATCATAATACCTTGCTGCACATCCCCAAGAAAGGCTTGAATGACTTGGACATTTGTAGCTTTTGTAATCAAGAAACCTTCTTTTAGGATAGATGGAGAAACTGATGTAGCATCTAACTAGCCCCAACATGGTAGAACTAAGAGAAATTTAGTGGAGAAGAATAAAATAAGCTTAGTGGGACAAAAATAGGTTTGGGTCTCTATGCTGTCGTTATGCTAGTAGACAGACCACACATGGATGTGGGGGAATGGGGGCATGAGTGTATGGACAGACTTTGATTTCTTCTGAACTGCTAGTATTGTGGGTAAGGGGATGGCTAGTGGGGAGGCCTCAGGGCAGTGCAATTAGAAGGGCAGATCATTTCAAAGCACCATGGGTAAATTCAGCACATTTCTTCATCTCAGGACTTCTCAATCGCTTGTCTTTCTTTTCTCAGAGAGCGGAGCTGACATCTGATAAAGACATGTACCTTGACAACAGCTCCATTGAAGACGCGTCGGGGGTGTATCCTATCGATGATGACGATTATTCTTCTGCCTCTGGTTCGGGTAAGGCTGCTTACTAGATGCCATTCTCTGTGTTGGCACATGTGCACATCTCACATTGCTTCCTTCACGGACCAAGGTAGCATGCTCCACCATTAGGAGCAAGGTTTTCAGGGTGCAATTCTAGCTTTCTATAATTTATGCCATAAGAGCTTGGGGTTACATTTAATTTTGCTCAGCCTGGTTCCTCGTTTTCAGAACAGAAAGTAATATTCTTATTTACCACATAGAGCTGTTGGGAGCATTAAGAGTTGAGGTGAGCTTTAATTTTTTTTATTGTCAAGATACCATAGTGAGCTCATGGAAACCACTCTTAGAGAAATCCTACAAATACCAGTTTCTTAAAATGCCTGCCCTTTGTTAACATTATAGATGAGACCAAAAATTTACAAGCTTTTTAGGTGAATCAACTTACAAGTAGCAGCCAGGTAAATAAAGGCACAGCTCTCTTTAACTTCTTTCGTGCATTAGTTATTTGTTGTCCCTGTAATGTTACATAACAGACCACCCCTGCGCTAGTGACTCGGAGCAACAGACGTTCATTTAATCCATTATTCTGCTGATTGGCAGTTTAAGGTTGGCTCTTCAGGGGTCTGCAGCTGAGGCTTGGCTGGTTTTGGCTGGGATTTGTTATAGAGTTGGGATACCCACTAGACTTGGCTGTATTCCACATGGCTTCTCGTCCTCCAGCTGGCCAACCATTCATTCAGAGTGAAACAGATCCCCAAGCAGAGAGGAGATGTGTGCAAAAACTCTGCTAGCCTAGGCATAGAGCATGGCACAGAATCACTTCTAGTGTGTGAGTGTGTGTGTGTGTGTGTGTGTGTGTGGTTACAATGCTAGAAAGCAAACCCAGTGTGTTAACTTTATTGTCACTGTGACCTTATGGAAACAAATTAAGGATTTATTTTCACCCGTAGGTTTAGAGGATTCAAGTCATGCTTATTTGCCCTCGCCCCCTGCTTGGACAGACATCGTGACATTTGTCACATATAGTGGTGAAGGTCCTTTACTCATGATGAACAGGAAGCAGAAAATGTAGAAGGGAATGAGGATCAGGTATAATTGTAAAAGGCATGACCTGGTAGTGGTGTACTAGACCCCCAACTTCTAAAGTGTCTACCTCTTTATAAAATAGCATCACTAGGTAGGAACCAAGCTTTCAATATATGAGCCCACATGGGACATTTCATGTTCAAACCGTGGTATCCAAGATCTCACACACACATACCACTTAGTTATGTTCCCAGCCTCTAGTTAAACCTCTTATAATAGCATGAGTTGTCATCACCTGTAGAGAATGTGGGTTTAAGGAGGAATAAGGAGCTTAGATACTTTTCTAGTGAACAATACCTGGTAATGTTTCACCTGTGTCAGGAATGGTTCTGAAGAAGTGGAGAAAAAAAAAGAGAGCCCATTATAAAAAAAATTGGTGGGTAAAAACACTTACTGCCACAAGTCTGATGACCCAAAATCCACAGTGGAAGAAAGTTGTCCTCTGACCTCCACACTTGTACCATGGAGCATAGACACACATCCCATATGTGCACATGTGCTTGCATAAAATTTAAAAGAGAAAAGTCTTAACCAGACCTTTCAGGCTCAGTTTTTATTATAGAGCATAGTCAACAGATGGCAAAATTTATACTAAATATAAATGAGTGGTAATAGATTGGTATAGGTTTCAGAATGACACAGGATAAATTAAAATCAATTGTATCCTGGTAAAGATCTGGACAGGGTCATTTTATATTGAAAAAATGACAATTTAGGAAAGACAAGAGAGATGGAAGGTGACCCAGTAACAAGGCGCTTCAACACAATCCTACTGTAAAAATAGCCCTAGTTATTCTAGGGAAAGTGATATATATCACACATGCAGAATGAGTGTGAAAGAGTTGTTCTTCGTAGTCCACAACTCTATTAATATCTTTCACTCATGGCACCTCTTTTTTTAGCACCTCAAAAGTGCTTTGTAACTGTCATTTTCGAAATGTCCCAGGGAATAATAAATATGGCTATTTTCCACTCCCATTTCATAAATCTTAGGATCCAAGAGTTCGATGGGCACCAATAGAGGTTGTCCAGCTCATATTGATGACTCTTCCCAAGAGAGTGCTTACTTTTAATTTAGGGGAAACAGGTGCACAAGCCTGCTCACTTGCCCTTCCCAGCTCATCCAGGTGTTGGAGCATTGTAATTGAAATCCTGAACTCACTCACCAGATTAGAAGAGATTTGAGACGAAACTGAAATGTGGACACATTCTGCGGCCAATGCTCTGGCTTCAGGCAGATAGTTGCTGGGAAGAAAAGAAAGGACATTGCTCGTGGCTTGGGGAATGACCTTGTATCATGCTGTGCCTTTTCAATCTGAAGGTAGCAGTGCTTTTACTCAAATTCATGAGGCGTTTTCTGTGTATTGGGCACCCATCCTCCCTTCTAATGTCTCTGTGAGGATATATCCTGCTATTGTTTCCATTTTTCATGTACAAAAAGCTAAGAAACAGATAAAGTACTTATCTCATCTCAGAAAGGGACAGGAACCAAGGAGTGCTGTCTTTTGGTTTTTTGCTGTCTTGCCTCCTGTGTGGTAAAACCCTATCGGATATTTAAGAACTCTCGCTTTGCAAACTGTCAGCTCCTAGGCTTTTGGTCAATGTGTCATCTGGTCTAACTCTGATCATATTATCCAGTTGGAAACCAAGTGACCTAGAAGAGAATGTCTAAAGGCCAGAGGGCACTGCCGAGCAAGGAGATGAGCTCAGGTTCCATGTGTGAAGTTAGAATGTCTAAAAGGCCCAGAGAGTATGACCTAGTAAGGAGATAGGACAATGTTATATATGTGGACCCAGAATGTCTAAAGGCCCAGAAAGTACTGCCTAGCAAAGAGTTGGACCCATGTTATATGTGTTAACTCCACAAAGCTGAGAACCTTCATAGGCGTTTATTCTGTGCCATACAAAGTGTCAAATTCTTGGAACCCACCCAGGAAAAGATTTGATTCCCATCCCCAAGAGACCAAGAATCCACTCAATATAGCAATGAAAAATATAATTGTACCATGTGATTAGGGACAGGATAGGAAAGCACTGTTCAACAGAAATTCAAGAGTCAAAACAGACTTCTGGTTACCAATTGCAGAGAAGAAATAACTCCTGGGTCTAAACTGAGGTAATATTGAAGGAAGTGAGCATGAACTCACAGAAAAATCAACATGGTACCTGAGACAAAAGTCACCACGTTTTGAAAGGGAGCACATCCTTGACGGTGCCAGTCTCGGGAGACATGAGAAGGTGGAACTGACTAGCAATGCAGAGCTAAGGCACAAACCAGTCAGCACAGCAGAATCCCTCACCCAACCAATCCCTCATCCAACAGAGACTCATGCTTCCTGGGATAAGACTTGGACTAAGAAGACCTTATTTGAAAACACATGAAAAGCTGCGAACTAACAGTCTTAGCCCCCTAGAGATAGGAGCCCAAGCAACACATTAAGACCTCATCTCAAAAACTAAATAAATACATCCATAGGGATATGTTTTTAGATTTAAAGTCCTTTAATATTGACAAGTCCCAGGTATCTTCTCTCAAACAGTATCCAGATCACTGTTGTTTGTCCTAAAGTCTGAACAAGGGACAGGAGACTGTGCTGTGCTAAATCAGTGATGCCCACACATCACACACCACTCCGTGTGCTCCGACCCTCAGGTATGCCTTTCTGTGTTTAGTTACGAAAGGACAATTAGTGCTTCCCACTTATAAGAAAAAAGTCGGAACATGAAAGATAGAGACTTCTTAAAATTAGGAAAGGACAGAGAATTAAAAAAAAAAAAGCAGAAAACGTATAGAAAAAAACATGAGGTGGCTCAGGGGTTAAGACTCTGCCTCAAAAGCAGAAGGTCCTGAGTTCAGATCCCAAGTCTCACATGAAAAACACTAGATAGGATCTGCATGCCCTGCACTTCCAACCTTGGTGGTTAGAGCCTGGGAATTCTCAGAGCAAAGCTAAAAGAAGGTAAAAACAATCCAGGGTGATTCCTGAAATCACACAGTGCCCTCTCTCTCTCTCTCTCTCTCTCTCTCTCTCTCACACACACACACACACACACACTACACACAGAGTAAAGTTTTTTACAGTCCAACAAGTATGGGGCACTAAAACAGGAACATTCCCAAGAGTGTGTCTTCATGACAGAAATGAAAAACTCATTAAAAAACAAGGCGATACACAATATATTAATTTACTTAATAAGCACAAAATGGGGAATAGTATTCATTCTAGGAACACTTACTCAAACAAAATTTAACAGTGCTTTCTTTGGTATTAGGTTCTTCTCATAATTCCAGTTATGTATTTTTTGTGTTTTCAAAGTTCATCCATAAAAATACGTTTCTAGAAACCATGTCCTAAGTCATCTTGCTATATAGCAAAATACTTAAGTGCAGGTAATTTATAAATAGCATCAGCATATTGGTCACGGCATGGAGGCCTGGGAAGTCAACGATCAAGGCACCAGCAAATGTGTTTTGGAGGAATTGCTTTCTACTTCATAGATGACACTTTCTAAGTCATTCTCATTTAACAGAATAGTCAAGTTCCCCTTGGCCTCTTTTATGAGGTGCTAATCCATTCACGAGGACTGATGGAACCTTTATTACCTAGCCACCTCCTAAAGGCCCTACCTCTTAATACTGTTGCATTAGGGATTATATTTCAGCATATGAACTTGATAGGGCAGAGAAGAAGAAAATGTTATTAAAAGAACAAGATATGAAGAAAAGATGAAGTGGGAGCAGAGAAATAGAAACAAATCCACAATGAAGAGATGATAAAAAGCTTTTGAGGGTCTGGTGTACATGGTGGAAAAATAACTTAGAGATCTGTTTCAAAACAAAGTGGAAAGTGAGAACCAATACTTGAGTTCTCAGACCTCGACACATGTGCCATAGTACACAAGAACCTACACCCACACATCGACACACACACACACACACACACACACACACACACACACACACACACACGTAGCACACTTCAGAGGGATGACATTGATACCGGACCCGACTTGATCGTATTTGAGGAAGGTAGAGATAGGCCTGTAAGGTGGGTTAAGATTGTCAGAAACTGAAAGTCAGAGTCTAGTTTCTGGTTTGGGCAAGAGCATCCATCTTTTCATCCAAGATAACAAGCACAGTAGCTGACGTGGAGCCTACATCTCCCTCCAACTTTGGAAAAGCTAGATCAAAGAGACTCTCTATTTTTCTATTTCTTCTGTCAGTTTTTCCTACTCCTAGCTTGGTCAATCACATGGGAATTCTTATGAAAAAGGGAAGGTGGTCTTGAGAGTCCTTAACTGCAAATTTTCACTCTTCATTGAGATTTTATTCTTTTTGAGAAAATGCTTCATTGAAAAAATAATTTAAGGTTATTATATGTAAAACTTTAATGGATAATCAAATAAGTTGATATAGAAGAACAATGTACTTTTGGAATTATGATTATTAATGACTTAATTTTACATGACATTTTATATGTAAAGAATGGTTCCAAATATGTGTACATCTGTGACTGATATATTGTCATGTACCTCATAATGACATTTTGGTAAGCAATTGGTTTTTTTTTTAACATTTTTTATTATCTCCGCTCATACAAACTTAATAGGTACACCAGTTCCCTCCCTCCCTCCTCCTCCCCCCCGACCCCTCTGCTCACCCTCCCCTCACCCCTCCCTCCCCACTCCCCAGTGCCTCCCCTTCCCCAATCCCCGGAGAATCCTTTAATGTGCATGCCAAACTCTCCTCTGGGTCCTCCTCTCCGATGACGTACAAGGACCTGGCGGCATTTCCCTGAACCCTTTCCTTTGTTCCCCTTAGGCATAGGAACACTATTTTGGCTGTCAATCCCTTGCCTCCAAGGATCTTGGTGCTTTTACAAATGCTAGACTTTGTGGGGTCAGTAGTGTGTTGGACATTGTGCAGGGCATGCAAAGTCCAATTATGATTGCTTTTGCCCTAACTTGTGTGGAGTATCTTGCATATCATTGCTCCTCCCATCCTTGTGCTCTTACACTCTTACTGCCCCCTCTTCCACAAATTTCCCTGAGCTTCAGGATGGGAACAGATTAGGCTGGCCTAGTTCAAGGTGGTTGATATAGAGTCTCTGAAGTTCTGGATTATGGTTTGTTGATTTTTCTTTTGCGGTTTTGCTGCTCCTGCAATGCCCTTCACTCCATCCTGATGGGTATTGGATGTCACCCCCTGGCCAGAGATAAAAAGCTGTTAAGCTAGAGTTTTGTTATAAGAGTTTATTCAAAGGTAGATGTAATAAAAGTAGGAAACCATAGTGAGGGAGGGGTCAATCACCCATTTGCAAAATGGTTACTTATTATCTGCCAGACTATATCACACCCCCTCAGTTGTAAATGATCAGGAACGAAAAGTCTGTGAACTTAACCAGATGTCTCATTGCTTACTTACAGTCCTTGATGGAGGCCTATTTTCTCTACTGTAACATGATCCCCTCTCTCCATGTTTCTGGTGTGGCCCTCCAACCCCATCCCTCCTGTTCATACTTCTTGCAATTACAGTATTACAGAGATTTATCGTCGAGTGTCTCTAGGTAGGCTGGGTGGGTTTGGTACTAGGAGCCACCTATTAGGGAGTACATACGGCACTTAATTTTCTGGGTCTAGGATACTTCACTCAATATAATTGTTTCTAATGACATCCATTTCCTGGCAAATTCCAGTAATTCATCATTTTTGATGGCTGAGTAGTACTCCATTGTATAGATGTACCACTGTTTCCTCATCCACTCATCAACTATTTATTGGACATTTGAGTTGATTCCATGACTTTGCTATTGTAAACAGTGCCGCTATGAACATGGTAGCACTTGTGTTATCGAGGTGAACCTCTGCTGCATGGGGGGTTATTCCCAAAAGTGGAATTGCAGGGTCATATGGCAATTCAATCTTTAATTTCTTTAAGAATCTCCAGACAGCTCGCCAGAGTGGCTGTATGAGCCTGCATTCCCACTAGCAATGTAGCAGAGTTCCCCTCTCTCCACATCCTCTCCAGCATTTGGTGTTGTTCGTATTGTGGATTTTTGCCATCCTGTTGGTCAGCAATTGTTTGAATATATGATTGTGGTCTCATAAGATCATATAAGGAACTGAAAAATTACTATTAACTATTAACATTGTCCCCATCATAATATATAGTGCAAATCATTACTTATGTTTGTGGTGACACTGATGTAAACAGAATGATATATACTTATGTACATTACATAGTGCTTGACAGTGACAATGAGCAGCCAGGTTATTGCCCTATGTACTCATTCCTCCTTATCATTACTTTAACTATATAACTTTGTTTACCTTTTATAAATTGTTTCTCTTTTATAAGTTGCTTTTCACCATGCTGGAGGTCAAATCCAGGTTCTGCAGTTTTTATTAATTTCTTTTTTTATTCTGTAACAGTTTTATACAGATATAATTAATTTTAGTCATATTCATTCTGCATTTCCTATATCATTTGTCTTCTACCATTGAAAGCCTCTTCTTCCCAAGTCGTCTTTGTGTGTGTGTGTGTGCTTGTGTCTGCATCTATGTGAGAATGATGTGTGTTCACACTATATAGCTTAGTATATAGTATACTTTACATTGGGGCTCTGTATGTACACTCTGTGATGTTTGCATAACTTTGAAATCATTTGCCTACAGCCCCATTGTTAAGTGGCACATTAGTATATGTGTACTTTTGGGAAACAATTCCTAGTCTCATTTTCTTTTTACAAGAAAAGAAATTAAGACTCAGATGTTACTTTGCTAAAATCGCAGCATTTATGAATTCCAGAACCAGAAATCAGCTAATATGTTCATTTGGTATTTTTTAATGTAAAACTGTGCATTTCCCCCCCATATATCCTGACATTCTCCTCTAGAATAACAACTATACATGTTCTGAAGTTGAAGGAGGCAGCTGATAAAATTCAGGAACAAATCATGGCCGTTGTGCTATTTCCAACATGCAGCCTCTGCTTTCTGAACTGCTTTTCACATGAATATGAGTGTGCAAAGAATACTTACACCTTTTGATTTTCAGAATTCAGAGGAATTAATTTGTTCTTGTCCAAACAAGCAGGTTAGGTTGAGTTAGTTTGAGTCTGTCTTTAATTGCTACAAATTTGACAAATGATTAACTTAAAAGTAGTATTAAGTTGCCCTGTCAGAAGTTCTAGTAGGAGGAATCCCTGGTTAGTTACTGTATTTGTTATTCTTCTCATTGCTGTCAGAAGACCTGACAGAAACGAGTTCAGGGGAGAATGGTTTATTGTGGTTCATGGCTTCAGAGGATTGAAGTCCATCATGGAGAGGAAGATACGACATACTGGCTTCTTTGGTTTCTTAACTTTATTGTTGTAACAAACACCCAATACACACAAATGAAGAGAACGGGGTGGGGGGACTTTGCTCTAGCTTCCTATTCCAGGTTGCAATCTGTTATGTTGGGACAGTTACTGGCAGAGTTGAGGGAACTGGCTACTCCACATCCAATGTCAAGAGTGCAGGGATGGGGTAAGGACCAATGTCACTTACTTGCTTTTCATGTGACCACCTTGCCCACTAACTCTCTTCATCTTATCAACCTTCACAGAAAAGGGTCCCATCCATATTGTGAGCTGTGTCTTTCCACCTCAGTTACGAGATTTAGACAGTCTTCTACAGGACCACCCAGAGACCTATCTCAACTAACTCTTGATAGGTGTGTCAGAGGCTCACCTCATGTGTCATATTGACAGCTGAAACAGTAAAAATGACTTCATTCATAGCAGTAGCAGCATTCTGAAGCAACTAGTTCCATCTAGAAATCTAGACTAGAACTTCAAAGGCCTTTCCTCTAATGGCCTATGTCCCCCAGGTAGGTTCCATGACCCAAAAGTTACAGAACAACCTCCCCTAAAACATGCCCCAAATGGGAATAATGTACAAAACATGTGACTATGGGTGCAATTTCATGCAATCACTTGGTGAATGCATGCCAGATCAGAGCTTATGATATCTGAGACTCAGCTAGATATTCAAGGAGTACAATGGATGGAATGCTTTGGCTTAGGAGGAGAGACATGAATAAATAATACATCAAGAAATGTATCATAATAATTTTGTGATTAATGAAATTAAGGGAAAAAAAAGTGGTGCTAAAAACTGTTGAACACAAACTCTATTCTTATGTAGAAAGATTGTTTTCCTTGAGGCCAGGAATGAATTTGGAATTAACTAGGTGTGGACTTCTGATTTAACTATTGGATACCATGGCTAGAACACTCCCTGCAAAGAAATGCTCGAGGCAACTGAAAAAGGAAATCCGGGTTAGACCACACACAGCTGAATGGAGATATTTTATAGGCATCCTACAAGAAATATGGTGTTACCAAAAGGTGACCGACCCATTGGGGGTCTCAGCCAAGATGTAGACAATGGAGTTTTCAGTTCACTGCAAAGGGAAGTTAGTACGAAGGGAAACATATGAGTTTCTACAGTATTCTGGATTAGAGTGGTGTTTCTTAGCTGTAGAAATGTGTCATACTGGAGAGATACTAAGAGGGTAAAATCAATGGGATTAGTCAATAAATTCCACATGGAAGTAGTTAGAATTCTGGCACGTAGAGAAAGAGGGTTTCAGGGTAACAGGGAAAAGTGTGGGGAGAGATGGTGGCTTCCGTTTTGGACATACTAGAAATATCTTTGAGTCAATTGAGTGAAAATGTCAAACAGGTCTTTGAATATATGTGTCTGAATTTAGGACAAGGGGTTAAAACCTAGTTTTAGAAATTTAGGTGTCATCCATAAATTTGTAGGGTTAATCAAAGCTTTGGGCATGGGTGATGGAGAAAACATAGACTAAGAAAGGGCCTAGAGTTCAACCATAAGGAATCATTTGGCATTGTAGTGGAGAGGATACACTTGACTATTAGAATAGCCAAAGAAAAGGAAAGCTGGCAAGTTGTAAGTGCTCAGTGATGCAGGACATATTGAGGAGATGGAAGCAGACAGTATCCAGCGGTGTTAGGAGTGTTTTCATCTATCACTGTAGCACAATGCCTGAGGTAAGGAACTTAAGGAGCGGATATTTCAGCTCACAGTTTTGGAGGTTTCAGTCTGTGGCTGCTTGGTCTGCTGTTCTTGGGCCTGTAGTGAAGGCAGAACATGGTGGGAGTACGCAGCTCTGCTCACCTGGGGGTTGGGAGGGGGATCCATGAAAAAAAGCCAAAGCTCCCATGTTCTCTTCAAGGGCATGTCCCCAGTGATGGAACCTCCTGTCGTCCCCCTTACTTTATGAGCAGGATAACCTGAGGTCAGTCCATGGATGTCACATATGGACAATAGAGAACCGACTTCTGAAAGTTGTTCCTTTGTTTCAAACACTCTGCTTTTGCTTTGAGACAATACCAAGACACATCTGGTTTAAGAGAAAAATGGGTGTCTATCTGATAGTTTAATATGGCTGTAATCACATAGCAGAAAGCATAACTGATGGTTCACACTGTGGGCATGAGAGGGCAGAAAGAGCAAAAGAACAAAAAGAAGGAAGGCCAGGCTACCAAACCTCAAGGCCTGAACCCTGTCACGTGCCTTCCTCCAGCAAGGTTCCACCTCTTAAAAGTACCACAACCCTTCAAAACTTTAAAGTTCAAACTAAAGATTAAACACATGAACCTGTGGGAGGCAACTCAATTCAAACTATGACAACATCTGACCTCTTCAAACAAGCTGTGGCACATATGGACCTTCAGAGAGAGAGACAGAGAGACAGAGACAGAAAGAAAAGAAGACTAGGTAATTTTTTTAATTAAAAAAAAAAGGTTTACTACCTCTGAATAGTGTCCATGAACTGGTTCCAAACATAGTGTGTGGGCCTCTGAGGAGTGATTAGCTAACAAGCACTAGAAGGGTTGGTTATATGAAAAGGAATTTAGAAAAAAATCCAATGGATATGGGAATGTGGAGGACATTAGTGATCTCAATAATAAGTGTCAATTGTATGATGATATGGTAAATTCTGCTGGAAGGAGCAGACAAGAGTTGGGGCGATAAGGAGAACAGGAGTCAAGGAAGATTCACACCGGCCCTGGAAAAGTTGGGTATAAATGTGCAAAAGAGGGCAGAATTCTTTGAGAAATAAGGAATCTCTATGGGATTTGCACTTGCTGTACTTTAATTGGTTATTTTTACTTTTATAATGTTTTATGGGTATATGCATGTGTGTGTGTGTGTGTGTGTGTGTGTGTTAATGTGTACCAGAGGGCACTTGAGTGTGTATGAGTTATGAAGAAGACTCAAGGATGTCTTGGGGAATCATCACGAATTGTTCTATATTTTTATTGCTTTGCTCTGGAGTCTCTCAGGCTCTACCTTCCAGAATTGCAGTCACTACCATTTCCTCCCAACATTTTTATGTGGGATCTGGGAATCTGAACTTAGGTTCTTTTGCTTGCAAAGCAAAGGCTTTAACTCCTGAGCGATCTTCCCAGCCCAGGTTTTTTAAAAAAGAAAGGGAGAGAGAGAGAGAGAGAGAGAGAGAGAGAGAGAGAGGTTTCAGCAGACAGAATTTTGAAAATCGCTTTTAGCAGAAGAGCTGGAATGCGTAGGGAAGGAGCTCTACTTGAAAGCATCAGAATGTTAATATTACAGAACTAAGCATCATCAGGCCACCCACAGATCCTCTGGGAAATCCCTGGAGTCTGTGGGAAGGTTTGTGTTGCAAGCTGAAGTTCAGGTGCTGTGGGATCGTGACTACATCTACATGAGATGGTTCTGCCTGGCAACATGCATGGCAGTGTCGTGATGTGCTTGCTCAGCTTGCCTTCACTTATTTTCTAGGAGCTGGCGAGGATATAGAGAGTCCAGAGCTGACGTCCTCTCGACCACTTCCAAAGTTCCCAGTCACTAGTGCTGCTCCGAATGTGGAAACCATGACGCTGAAGACGAAGAGCATCACGCCAGCTCAGACGAAGGTGGGTTTGCTTGGCGTGGCTATTACCTCGGTCTCAGAACAGCCCTTTGAAGAGGCCCCACTTAAGTTATATAAGCACAAGTAGTCCTTTCAGGAGTTAGTTGTAAACGGCTCCTCTGTGTCTGTTAGCATCATTCTGCTATTTCCCTGTTTACTACTTTTACCCTGGGCCATGCTTGCATTTTTTCAAGGAACTTTTTTTTTCTTCTGGAACTTCCCAAGTCCAGTTAAGGAGAAAAACCCTGTTTGCTTTACTTAAGCCAAATTGTTTCTTTCCATATCTTGGAGAATGTTCTGAGTTAGAAACCATCACGAGGGGCTGGTTCACTGGGTAAGAGACCAGAGCTCAAATCTGAGATCCATCCCCAGAAACATACAGGAAGGAGAAAACTCTGAAAAGTTTTCCTCTGACCTCCATCTGTGTACCGTGGCACACATAAAACATCTTCCCCTCTCATAAATAAATATTTTTAAAATATGAACTTTACAAATGGTGAACCAGGTTAAGGAGTGAGATGCCTTGAGATGGTGCGAGTCTCAGTTAGTCATTCTCAGTGTCTCTGCAGGCCCAC
Organism: Typhlomys cinereus; assembly: GCA_023101885.1. NCBI lineage: Eukaryota > Metazoa > Chordata > Mammalia > Rodentia > Platacanthomyidae > Typhlomys > Typhlomys cinereus. The sequence goes on along the minus strand of JALPQD010000067.1, from coordinate 5,511,573 downwards.
CATCCATGCTATGGTGGTGATGAACCTGATACATATGTACTTATTCATTTTGGGAGCTCATTACTATGAATGAAATGACTGACCTAGGACAGAGCAAAACAACTTGTCAATGAAAACTATAGGTTCATGCTTTATCCTCGTTAACATTATACTACAGTTAGTAGATTATCCACCAATACACAAGCTATTTAAATTGGAAAATACATATGAAAGACTGGAGAAGATGTAGATGTAGATTTTGAATCCTGTATTTTATCCAGTCAAATTTCTTAGGTCGTTAAGATTATTTCTGAGTACATGCAACATGGCACCTGAGATCTGGCTAGGATTCTGTAAATGTTAATTGAATTTGGTGGAGCAGAAGAGATCAAGCCAGTTCTCCAATGAGCACGTATGCTAGCTACAGTGATAGGCTTTGCACACTTCAGGGGGTAGCAGGTTGCTTATGAAAACTTAGAAACACAAGCATTGCCTCTGGGTGCTCACCCATCTGTTGGTTAGAAAAGATGTGCCAAGCTTTGGCAGCAGATAAGAGTTGGAAGGCTGATTTGTAAAGTAGTGACAGTCCTTCTTTGGAGTGTGCAGTACCCCTCTGCTGACAGAAACACAGGTGGGCTTTTCCTTACCCTTACCCAAGTTCCTTGCTCCTCCCCTCCGTCAGTCCTCCTGGCGTGTGGGCTGTGGAATAGCACAAATGCACAGTAAAGATGCACAATAGCTAAGAGATCAGCTCCATACAGATTACCATGCTTTCTCTAGGCTTAGAAAAGCCAGTTCCTATTACTGGCCAACTGACTCCATAAACCAAGTAATAAGGAGGCAAGGAGAAGCTCTGCGAGGACTAAGGCAGACATACCTAGAATGTTCGAGAAACCGTCCCTGTCAGTATGTCTATTGAAAGGATGAAAGAAAGAAAGTGAGATGGGAAGAAATGAAACAGTAGCAGATACAGGCAGGTTGGTTGAACATCCCAGAGTGTGTGAGGCACAGTTATGCCCTCTGCCTCTGGAAAGTTGAGTTTGACCTTTCTTCCATTTTTACATAATCTTTTCTCTAGACCTTTTCTTGAACTTAGTGACCACAATCAAGGGGCAGGTAAGCCTCCTGGAGGCAATTTTGACTTTCTGTGATAAGGAGTTGTTTCATAATATGCAAGATCAGTTAGTTGTAGACTTCTGGGCTCTTGATAACCATGCATTCAAACTCACTATAAAAAGTAACTGAATCAGCTCTTATTAAGAATGAAGACATTTGGAGGAAGAGTTTTTAAATTACAGATCCCAGGACATTTCAATGCATATAAATTCCTACTTGATCCTATTGATCATGAATAACAACAATGATGATTCAGATTTCTATGTTGTGGTTACATGGTACAGCTAGATTAGACATTGCTTCCAGAATCCCGTTAGCAGGATGTCATTAACAGAGGTTCTGTTTTTGAATAGGTCTCACAGGATGTTGGTGTCACTGCTGCTACAGCTTTCTTAACTCATTTGTAAATTTCTGGGACTAAAGAGTATAAGTTGACTTAGTTGCTTATACAGAGCATCTCTTGGAGTATTCACTACTTTTTCACAGCATCTAACAAGCTTGACCCAGATACAATAAATCTCCAGTTGGCTTCATTTAATTATCCTTGCTGCCTTTCTTTAATTTCATTTTGTGGAGATAAGCATGTGAGAGCTAGGGTATTACAGCTTGATTTTAGGTGTTGGGATGGTTTCTTTAAAGCCTAGCCTATTTTTTTTCTATTTGATAGAACTTTTCAATTTAAGAACAGGAAATGTTTGATCAGAATACTTTGAGAGTGTGTGCTGATGGATCATGCATGCCTTAATGTATCAGTCCTGTCTCCAGACCCTTACATCCCAGGAAGAATTTTTTTTTGCCTCTTTCTAGATCAGAAGCTGAGTCAAAGGGAACTGAGCAAGCTGATCTTTTTAAATGACTTTAGGGTCTCAACATAGCAACAACCTACATGGTTGGTTGTAAAAATGGAGTTGAGATGACATGGATTCATGGAACTTGATGTCTAAGTTACTGTGTCTGTCTTGATCTCCCCCACCCAAGCTCGTTTACCTTCTTCAGTAGACACAAGCTGATATCCAGCTGCTGGATTTTTCTTTTCCTTTTCCAACTCCTGGTAGTAAAACAATAGTGATGAGCTTAGTACTCTCATAAGCCATTCTCTCTGCTGCCTGTCCTTCCCCCAGGGAGTCAGCTGGAGTCAGACTTTCCATGAGAAGAAAATGGAAACAACTCAGGCAGAGAACCACCAGCAAGCCTCTCTCATTTGCTTTAGTTTGGCACATGAAGGCCTTAAGAGAACCTTTCTTATTTTATTCTCCAGTAAAACAGAAAAGAGAGTAAAATCTGGCTATTTATTGTTTATGCCATTGATTTGATAATTTATTGGAACTGTGGCAGGTTGAGTTTCAGGCAGCACAGGGTATCTTATAGCTTAAAAAAGAAAGTCATTTGATTACACATTATCATCAGCCATGTCCAGTGAAAGCCTAGTGTGTGCTGATCCCTGGGATAGGGACTGGCTGATCTTGCACACCTTGGAGTTTCCGTAGATTCACCTTGTCTAGTTTGTGGTCCTTCCTAAATAGAAAGGTAACTTTAAGGCACCCTAAGGAAGAGAGATCTTTTCTTATGTTCTTTGGTTACCTAGACCAGAATGAACCCTAACTACACAAATCAGTCACTTGTCACATGGCACGTGAGCTTCTAAGGAAGACTAATGGATGCCCTGAGGGAGAACAGAAGAGCTAGGAAGTCTTTATATCCAAGGAGTACTGGCCACTGACAAAGAACTTCAGTCTGATAGACTAAAATAGAGTAGTCATTGGAACGCAGCTTCTTTAAACCAGGGGTTCTCATTGGGTGAATTCTAAATAAACAGCAGTTAAAAAATTAATATCATTTGCCCCACAGAATGTCAAGTAAAAAAAGAATCTTGGATCAAAGAGCCTGCCTGTGTGTATCTGTATGTGAGTGTGCATGTGTGCATGTGTGCATGAGTGAATGCATATGTATGTGCATGGAAATTTATTTGTAATGATGTATAGTTTTCATTGCATGAGTATATACATGTGTGTATGTATGCAATTTTTTATTTGAGACAGGGTCTCATTAGGTAGCCCCTGCTACCTATGTAGTATATATGTGTGCATATGTGTGTGTTTGTATGGTATGTTCATGTATTTGTTTGCATATTCATGTGTCTGTGTGACAGTATGAAGGTTTCTGTGTTTTTGTGATAGAATGTAAGATATTCTAGGGGTTTAAAGAGTTGAAAGATCATTAAGGACAATGGCTAGTGAAAGTTGTAAATTAGGTATTGGAGAACTATATGAGCCAAACCACAGATATGAAAAAAAATCGTTGTTAAAGTTGAACATAGTGGCACATTGTGGTAGCTGCAGGGGCTACCTGAGACACCTTTTCAAACAAACAAACAAACACCCAAACAACTATCAGTTTGATGACAGAGAGACAATAGAGTTGGCCTGTCAGAATTTTCTGCAGGTAAGGAGGTGACAGACCTTAATAAAGTCTAGAAACTATCCAGCAAACTCAACTCTGATGCTGCTGAAGGAAAGGATGATGTGTTAAAGACCCAGACAAAGCCACAGAAATGCAAAGTCAAGGAAGGAAGTTCACATGAGAGATGTGTAAAGAGCAAATTAATGGGATGTCACTGGAGAGTTCAAAGTGGCAGTCAAGGGTGAGCTAGGCAGGAAATAAGGCAGTGAGGGTTCCTGTCAAGACTCATACAACATTCTAGTGCTCAAGAGTGCAGAAACTGAAGTCTAGAAGCATGACACGACATGAGTTGATCAGAGTCCCAAAGAACTATCCAGCAAACAGAGATTATGGCAGAAACCCAGGCCTCAGAAGTGCTAGTAGAGAGTCCACTGAAGGAGCAGGACTAAGTACAGGAAGGCATGGCAGACTGAGGCTGATTACAGGGAGAGCCACATCACATCTGAGAGTGTACCTGATGGCGACTGTCACCACAGTGCCCTGGGTACAGAGATGAAGGAATAGAGGACTTAGTGCTATTTGAATAGAGCAGCTGTAGAAAGATGGTGGCCAATGTGTGTGTATCTACCCATGTGCATGTAAGTATGTGTATGCTTGTACATGGAAGTGCAAAGATCAAGATCATTTCTGGATGTTGATGTTCAGGAGCAGTCTACTTTGTTTTTGAGACTCTCTGATTGGCCTTGATGAGTAGACTAGGCTGCTGGTCTATTGGCCAGCAAGCCCCAGGGTTCGGCCTGTCTCTACCGCTCCAACATGCCACCACATCAAACTTTTTCACATGGGTTCTGGGGACCAAACTCAGGTATGATGGTCCAAGCCATCTTCCCAGTTCATAAATGAGAGATCAAGCTACTTCAGCTTAGAATGTCAGCTAAAGCAACTTTTCATATGGTTACTATTATCGACCTATCTTTGCACTACTAACAACAAGTGATATGCAAGACCAGAAACCACATGAGTTCAACCTGGGCTTAATCTGTTAGCATAAACTTATTATTCCAATTCTTACCAAAACTTGTTAAAAACAAAAGAAGGAACTTTTTTTTTTAATCTAGGTGTCTTCTTTCTTTCCAGCAGTTTTGTTTTTTGCATGTGTGCGTGTGTGCGTGTGCGTGTGCGTGTGCGCGTGTGTGTGTCTCAGAAGGCATTTGAGTGTCCACTTTGGGAATCAATCATCCTGGATTGTTCTACCTCATTATTGTTTTGCTTTGGGGTTTCTCAGACTCTACCTCGCAGGGCCTAAAATGCAGGCTGCGGCCATTTCCGCTCTTCATTTTTATGTGGGTTCTAGGGATCTGAATTCAAGTCCTTCCCTTGAAAGGTGAAAATTTTAGCCCCTGAACCATCTCTCCAGCACAGTTTTTAGAAAGAAATGTAATATTTTCCTATTCCCCATACCAGTCACCTGAAGACATCGACCAGGAAGAAGTTCACCTCTCTGATGCAGACAGGAAAGTGAACCCCACTAAACAGGATAAAAATGTGCTCTCAGAGAAGCATTCAGACAATCTGTTTCAACGGACGGAAGTCCTCGCAGGTCAGTAGCTGGGTGTGTCAGGTGGGAGGGGCCTCGAGTACCATTTATCACTGGGGTAAATGGTACTCAGGTATTCCAAGGCTTGCTGTCGGTCATTGTTTCCTGGAAGTAGTTTCATTTCAGTGTAACAGCTGAGATATTAACCCAACTCTGTCTATATTCTAGATAAGCACCCTACCAACTGAGTTACAGCTCCAGCTTTGTTTTCTCCCAGGTCCCCCAGCCCAGCTCTTAGCTAGTCATTGGTAGAGGTTGAGGTTGGAGGCAGGTTGAAGGATAATTGGATCTGAATTGGTCCAGAACAGCGAGATATGGGGGAGGGTCAGGATGTGAGGATCAGACAGCTTTGCTTCAGGTCATCCCTGATTTCAAAACCAACTTCAGAAAAGGAAAAGGTTTTGATGAAGAGGACAGTTGGCACAGATGTTACCCATGTGCTAAGAATGTTGTCTCTAATTGTAGCTCCTCTGATCAAAGTGCAGGTGAGCATCACTGATCTGAGCATCTGAAATGCTCCAAAAATCCAAAGGCTTTTGAATTCTGACATGACGCCACAAGTGGAAAATTCCACCCCTGAGCTCACACATCCCAAACATAGACCTGCTACAAAAACCTTGTTTCATACACAAACATTAATTTTAAGTTGTATAAATTTCCCTTCAGGCTATGTGCAAAAGGTGTTTATGAAATATAAATGAATTTCATGTGTAAACTTGGACCTTATCACCTGGATATATCACTACATATATGCAAATATTCCAAAATCCTATATACTTCTGGTTCCTTCTGATAAGACATACTCACTCGGCTTCTATTAACATTTGTTTTCCAAAGGAATTTTTTTTCCAGAGGAATTTTTGAAGGTTTAGCAACACCTAATTGTGTAAGAATTCACAATTGTGTAAGGATTCAATACTAGAAAGACATTTGCAGGGTTTTCATATTTACTGCTAAAATTTTTAAGTCCAGTTATAGCAATTTTTGCGTTTTCATTGAAAAGCAATTAAATTAGATGATGAAACTTAGTTGCTGAAAAGGATGAAAGTACTTGAAAATATGGAATTAGTTAAGGTCACATGGGATTTTTGTCATTTAGAAGTGTAAATATGTTGGGTTTGACCAGGCTACTTTCTGCAACTGTTGAGTTGGATGAGTGAATATAATCTTCCTTTTGCTGTGTTTCAGCTGTTATTGCTGGTGGAGTGATTGGCTTTCTCTTTGCGATTTTCCTCATTCTGCTGTTGGTGTATCGCATGAGGAAGAAGGATGAAGGAAGCTACGACCTTGGAGAGCGTAAGCCGTCCAGCGCAGCTTACCAGAAGGCACCGACTAAGGAGTTTTATGCATAAGACTCCCATTTAGTGTCTCTATTTATGAGATCACTGAACTTTTCAAAATAAAGCTTTTGCATAGAATAATGAAGATGTTTTTTGTTGTTGTTTTCTGTCTTTCATTAAAGAGCCATTCTGGTCCTTTAATGATAAAATCCCATTGTATTTAAATTTTTCATGTATTTCTTTAGGACAACGTAAAATCAAAATTTTAACATCTGCAGTGTTCTGTGAATAGCAGTGGCAAAATATTTCGTTATGAAAAAACTTGATGTTCATGGAATTGATTTAAACATCTATGTGCAAATATAAAAATGATTGTTTTTGTCCTCTGGTTCAAAGATGACAGCCGTTTGTTGGCATGTCTCAGATGACCTTACCAAGTTGGTCCTTATTAATTTATCTCTTGTCCCCTCTTCTCTGCCTTCCCTGCTTGTCCCCTCATAAACAAAACCAAACCCCATGCCTTCTGTAGCTGTCAAGTGCAATTTGTCTTTGGATGATTCAGATAATGGTAATTTAGTGTATATGTGATTTTTCAAATATGTAAACTTTAACCTCCACTTTGTGTAAATTTTTAAATGTCAGACTATCCATTTTACACTTGCTTTATTTTTCATTACCTGTAGCTTCAGGCAGATTTGCAATAGCAAATTAATGTGTAAAATTGGATTATTACTACAAAACTGTGTAGTCCTACCTATTGAATCAGATCTTCTCTTGGGAGGATTTGATGTAACTGACAAGCCTCAGCGAACCCAAAGATGCTAACAGTATTTTGAGAAGTTGCTGCAGATTCCTTTGGCCACTGTACTTGTTAATTTCTTACAATTTGATAATATGAAGAGAGGAGTTTAAAGAAAAAAAATAGTTTCTGTTCTTAAAATGCATTTAAGTTGTAAACATCCTTTTAAGCCTTTGAAGTGCCTATGATTCCGTGTAACTCGTTGCAGACTGGTATTAATGAATATATATAACAGTTTTAAAAAGTTGGTATTTTATAAGCACAGACAATTCTAATGACAACTTTTGTAGTCTTATGAATAGACGTAAATTGTAATTTGGGAACATAAAAACTACTGAATAAATCATGTGGCCTAATATGGAAAATGTCACTGTTATAAATCGTGTGCATTTTGATCAAATGTACAGTTTTCCTTTGCTTTGACCGTCTGCTCTCAAGGATGATGTGGGTTTGATTTCTGAGTGTTCCACAGTGTCTGCAAATCAAGACCAAAGAGCCCAGTGAGGCTGTTGATTACCAGATCCACCTGTGAAACCATCAGAGGGAAAGGAGTGTATCGTCCTGTGTGTGTCTGGGTGCAGGGATTGGAAAGCTGCCAGGGAATTCAGTCTGAAATCTTTATAGGGTAGCTGATGGCAGTATTGTGACAGATGCCTACTTTTGTAAATAACAAGAGACTATATAAATTCCAAAGAACTGAAGGGGCTTTCCGGAAATAGATGTCTCAGGCCTGGGCCTCGGGATAATGTCATCTTTCAGAGTATGTTCTCAAGTTATCCTGATCCTTAGCTGACGAACTCCTGTGTGGAGTGCCACATCTGTTTCCTGAAACAGGAAGACGGTGCAGAGAGCTCCAGGTGTTAGACAAGAGCCTTGCTGCATAGGATGGAAGTTACCAGAAAATAAAATTTGAGACCCGAAGTTAGGAAATGAAGGTCTGAGATGAAGGGTATTGGCTACTTGCGGTACTGAGAATTTTTCCTTTTCTACTTTACCATTATTTTTGTTTTTGAATTGTGAGCCATGGAAGTAGAAAAAAGAGAGTAAAAGAGCAACTTTTCCCCACATAACATTAACTTTTAATAAAACTTGAATATTTAGAGAACTTTTCTTTGGATTTGCCACAGAACTCATTAAAAAAGAAATTAAAGCAACACTTGGAATAGTGTTTTGCCTAAATGCTCAAAGGCCTTAATTCTCAAATTCCTGCCCAATCACGCGACTCACGCTGTTTAGGATGGTTTGGAGGGAAGGCAAAGCCCTCCTAAAGCTGCACAATGTCCCTCAACCACAGAGGCTACGAATGTAGTGGGTAACACCTCTAACTGTGCAAAACAGAGTGCAATTCAACTCGTAGATTGCTTGGGATATCCGTGCCAGGAAAAGAAATTTTCTGGCAAATATTTTGTCACTGCTGTAAAGCAAAATATTTGTTAAAGTGCCAAAATAAAGTCTGTCATGCCGAAAGTAAATCATTGTATAGACTGACATCCAGTTTTCTTCAACTGTACGTTCTCTGTTTAGTTTTTTTTTTCATTTTTAAGATGCAATATATCATACCATAAAGAGTGTTAGTTCAGGAAAGTTTTAGTAAACTATAAATATTAAAACTAGTGTGAAAATTTCCTGTTTCCTTAACCATGTGTAAATGACATCCCTTGTGTGAATATGACTTTTGTTTGAGTGATTTGCAGTATTCAAACTGCCTCATTTCAATACATAGGTTGGGGGGGTGGAGAGAATACATGGGTTGGGGAATGGAGAGAATGGGACAAGTACTTTTTTGTCAAAACCAGATTGTATTTACAAGTATAATGTACCTGAACTTTAGGATTAGGGCCTGTTTGATAAAATAGAATAGGTAGAATATTAACTGGACAAAGATAGAACTTCCCTTTGATTAATGCTAGCAGTTGATCACTTCACATCAAATACTTAATGAACTGATATTATAAGAATGCCACTTCTTTTGTGAATGAAATGCAGTGCACTGGCTGGTTGAGCATCTGATGCAGTTAGTGTGGAATATTGGCACAAAAACTAATACATAGAGCATAGGTATTCAGATTATATAAAACCACTAATGTGCTCTACTGTAATAACCATATAGTTCTCGGGTGCTTATTGCTTCAATTTCTTAGATATTTTTGAAACTCAAGAAAAACATTTACATATAGAATAAAAAATAGAATCACAAGATTAGTTGGTTAGCAAGATCTCCTTTATAACTTCATTACAATTAAATGATGGGTAAGAAAAGTGTGTTTTAAGACATAATTACTACTACTCAGCATCAGAAGAAAAGATGAACTACTGAAATTTGCCAGTAAATGGATGGAACAGGAAAAAATCATACTAAGTGAAATATCCCAGACACAGAAAGACAGATCCTGTGTGTTCTCCCTTATAAATGGATCCTAACACTACACATTCAATTTGATGTAATCAAACAGAAATTTTTACAACACAAGTGTAAAGGAACACAAGCAAGGGGAAGGGTGGAAGAAGACCCCAAAAAGCAGAAACAAAAGAACAGGGGTGAACATCTAAAAAGGCTTTTATGTAAGAAAAGCCTTTAAGAGGAGGGAAAAACAGGAATAGGACACAGTAGCGAGTAGTTAGTCTTCTAATAACTAATCACCAATTTACTAGCCCCTATCCTCAGTGACAGGGAGCACACTCCAGCACAGTAAAGCAGTCTAAACAATAGTGGACGGCGAGAAAAGTGATAGTATTCAGGATTAGATGCCTGAATACTAACTGCAAACACCTGATAATAAACTTTCATCTAAACACCCCTCATTTTATCTTTAGAAAAGATCTCAACACCAAAGCCATTTAGCCTATTGCAATGGAAGAAGAGTGAAATAAACACTACCAACCAACCAGAGTACCAGTGGCCCTAAAATGCTCAGCTGGAATTGGTCCAACCAGAGCTTTCCACATCCTAAGGCTCAGGGAATCTTGAAAAAGAGGAGGCTTTTAAGATTGTAAGAACCTAAAGGTGAGGAGGTCCATGGCTGGTCAGGGCATTCCACTCAATATAGGGCTGCTGCATTTAAAAAATTATTGGAATGACTTATCTTCACCAGACCTGCCCTGTGACTGACACATCAACATTCTCTCATAGACTAACAAGGAACTTAGAAGAAATAATTACATGCAGGTGGAACTTTAGGGGCTTGGGCTAAACAGGTGAAGTTGTGTACCCTTGGGTAGTGGGTCTACCCAAGAAAGGTCCACTTAATCTGTTACAGAGACTTGAGCCCATACCAATGCAGACTATGTGAAGGGAACCCTGGGACCCACACAAGGAGATAGGCAGAAGGGTAGGAGAGAGAGGGATGGATTGGTGAAGGGAGGGGAGGGTGGAAGAAGAAGGAGGTAGGTATGTTTGTAAATCTAGAAAAATTAAAAGATAAAATCTTCTGAGAAGACTGAGGCAGGGAATCACTTAGTATCCAACAAGTTGAGGCCAACATGAACCAGCCTGGGCACCAAAGGATAATATATCTCTAAAAAAAGTTTTTAAAAGGTAGGTTTGGGGGTAAGGATATATCTCTTCTCAGTTGGATCATTGTTCTTGCATGCAAGCTCAAAGCTCCAGGTAAGAGCCTGAAAGCCACCACCAAAATCATAAGTAAATAAAATAGGCCCCATGTGACACAATATCCCATGTGAGTTCTGAATTTCTAGCAAGCAGCAGTGAGACCCTAAAAGAGGTTTCCAGTGCAAAGGAGTCAGGTCACATTGAAAACTGGTATGTTCTACATTAAGTGACCACTAAGGCCCTTGTCAGTGCTAATGCTTTATAGCAATAGTGAAATTTGAGACTTGACATTTCTGAGGAATTAAATTCAGTCGGTTGCTACTTGGGTAGCAGCGCATCAGCCTCTCACTTGTAAAAGCAGAACCCAAATGACTCTTGTCATCCCATTGCCTCCTAACTTGAGTAACTTTACTCTTAAGATTCCAGTTTCATTTCTTTTGTTTCTCTCTTTTGACTAAGAGCCTCTTTTGACTAAGGAATCCTGGTAGCTGTGAGTGAGCAGAAAGACTAATTCAAGCTGTCTATCCACCAAAGTGTAGCTTTAGGCTTTGGTGCTTTGGGTATACTGAACCCAAGATAAAGTCATTCCAGTTTTGTTGGTGAAATAGATCAAATAGCAGATGTTTTACAAGTCATTGAGAGTTCAACCAACAAATGCCTGCCTAATTACTGCATTGGATACTTCTAGAGGTTGCAGCTTAGCAATAACCAAGGTAGACAGATTTTGCCCACACAGTAAATGAAGCTGTTGCAGTCTGCCTGCAACATTGATGATAAATGACCATCAGACAGCTTAAGGGAACAAGGGGTTTATTTCCTTAAGATAGTCCGGTTACAGTGCTCAGTCCAGCTTGATGGAAGAGCATGCACCACCACCAGGGCTGAGGGAACTGGCCTCGCCATCACCACATAAAGGCTGAGAGACGGACAAACCTTACTTGTCAGACCAACATGTCTGGCCAAGTGAACATAAGGATGCCAACTCCCTCAACCAGCTTTCTGTGATTTATCCAGGGCCTAATCCCACCCACCATGGGCTAGGACCTTCCCCATCAGCAAGACAATCTCCTTCAGGTTTGCTCTGGGCTTAGCTCAACCATCAACTCTCTACAACTGTGCCCAGAGCCTAAACCCTCAACAGTCAAGTTGACACCTGTGCTTAACTATGACAGAAGCCAACACATAGAGAGTTTCCCTTGGTGATAATTTCCACAACGTACATAATGCAGGACGATGTAAGAGACTGAGGACCCTGAGCTGGAAGTGAGTATGGGTATTGCTATTACTATCCCATAGCCTCAACTTTAAATGCCCATGGATGACTTTTTTTATTAAGATAGTCTGTCTTATATCCCAGACTGGCCTCAAACTCATTCTGTAGCCAAGGATGACCTTGAATTCTTGGTCCTCCTGTTTCTACCTCCCAGGTGGGGGGTTTACAGCTGTGCACCACCACACTTGGCTTGCTTGTTCAAGCTACCTGTCACTGATCCAGTGGAAAGTTGCACTTGCAGTAATTTTTATTTTCACTCAAAGGCTCTGGCCTTTGGAGTAGTCCTTGTTCTGAACATTGACAGTGTCTAAACACAAGACAAAGGGCCAAAAGTAGAGGTGAGTGCCACTTTTGCCCCAGTTTCATGAGCAAAAACACGTCATATGTTACTTCTAAGTTCTAGGGTGCAGAGAAATATAATCTGACTTTGTGTTCCAAGACAGGGAGATATGAACTGCCCCCTACGACTAATATGGCTTGTTGAAGAAAAATCTCTGGGAGGGAAGGACGTCAGTGACACAGAATTAGTTGTGCTAAAATCAGATCAAGTTTTCCAAGCTATGGGAAGGCCCTAGGAAAGAAATGAGCTTGATCTTTTGGAAAAGAGGGAGGGAACAGTAAGAGAAAAATGGAAAAGTATAAGAAGATGACTGAGGAGCTAGGAGCTCCTAACTGGTCTTCCTTCTTTTACCTTCATTCCCTTGTATTTTATTAGCTCCGAGGAAGGTCGGCTGATCTGATTAAGATCTAAATTAACTTATACCACTCCATTCAATTGCTCTATGGGCTTAGAATACTTCTTCTCAGAGTCTACAGACATTGTCCTCTGAAGGTACATTATAATTGAATACTATGGGCGGCATGAATGGCCAAATAGGAAGATGTTATATCTCTGATGGAAAAACATAACAAATGGTGAGATGGAAAAGTTCTTAAAGGAGCTTTGTGGGAAGGCAGAACCCACAAGTGTTGAAAGTTGGAAGAACAGAAAGTAAGAAAAGCAAACTTTCTAAGAAGGCACCAACATTTGCTGCTGAGCAGTAGGTGAAACATCTACTGATAAAGTGAATATCAAGAAAGGTTGGCTGGTCTATGAATCAAGAGTTCCTTCCAGTTATGAAACTCTAGACAAGAGTATGAGACACTTAAGAGGAGGCATCAAATAAATGTATGAAGTGACTGGAGCTCAAAAAAGTGATCTGTGTTCTGTAGATGAACTTAGAAATAATGTGAATAATGTGCATTGTTTGCCTGTAGGTTCTTGATTGGTTTCCTATTCTACTCTGTATAGATTTGGGGATGGGAAACTAGACTCAGATCTGACCCACACAAACTACATTTCTCAAGCTTCCTTTACAACTGAGCTCTGGTCAATGGAAGGCACTTGTAGAAGACCACAGTAAGAAGAGGGAGAAAGCAAGCGAGGCAATTTTGCTGCTTTTGCTGTGGGCAGCAAGTCTTATTCACTTCTCCTGTGGTTTGAATCCCCACTAGACAAGTCCTCCTCTGTGGGCCCAGTGCATGATTACTAATGGTAATAATCCTCTTTCCCACTGTCTCTCTAGATGTAGGGAGCATAACAACTTCCTGAAGTTGCTCTTTTCTAAGTAATCCCCCCCCAGACCACCCATACAGTATTTTTGACATCTTTGCAAGTGAATCCGGTACTGAATTCTCTATTGCATTACATATCATGGGTTCTGTTCACCTTTGTGGATACCCACGGACAACACAGCAGCAAAGAGCCTGCTGACTATGTTAAAAGCTATGGGACTCCATGAGATTACCTGGAAAGGTTGTTAGAGGAGCAGGGTAGCCCTGGGTCCACCTGCTAGCAAAGTCTGGCTATCACATTCTTATGAACCATTTTACCATTTGGACAGATGCTTAGCTGAGAATACATGGGAAAGGAGAAAGATTTTAAACAAATTAGTAAGTATGTTCAAGTAGCCCTTCAGCTTGACTGTCAACGGATTGTCTTTAAAATAAAGTAATTAGGCAGAGAAAAATCATACATACACTCAGGAGATATTGCTATTATCTGTGTTTATAATGGAAACTCATCAGCAAACTAAGCAGTAAGTAATGCTCCCACTTACAGAATTGTTAGGGGGTTCTTGAAAACAAGATTTTTGTTTCTTTAATTACATTCTGCTTAGGTAAATACCAAAGTAAGCTTATATTTCCTCTGGGATCAATTTCATGGAAAAGCAGAAAAGATGATAAAAATGTAGATGATTTCACTCTGTATCAGGACAGAACTTGGGGAATCACAAAAAGTGCCCTGTTCAGATAATCCCGTATTTTAGGGTGTTTTTTTTTCAGTATTTTAACTCTTTTTTCATATAGGTCCTTTATTTTTTTCACTTGTAAAATAGAAATAGCAATATGTACCACATTGACCTGTATGAACTATCAGAGGCAAATCCTGATGCCTTATTCATTCCTCTATCTGGGGACTATTTTCTAGGCAGGGATTCTATGTTCTGGAAAGAGACAGATGTAAATAAATCCACATTGTAATTCAGCAAAAAGGTGATACCTGAAGTCAGTAAGCAGCTGAACCATGAAAGATGGGGGTGAAAAGCCTGGGGATCTAGGAATCTAGAGAACATTATACAGAGAGGCAGCAGTGAGAACCTTGACTATAGCAAGGGAGTAGAGTGGTGGCCGGTCAACGAAGTTCGTGGGCCAGATTCTGTGTGCATGTCCTTGTAGCCATTCCAGTGACCCCAGATATCCACTGCAAGATATTGAGTGGGGGAATAGCCAGATCTGATTTAGAGTCTTAAAATTCTTTAGATTCTTAAAAGGTTCTTAAAATTCAGCTAGCAGGACCTTGGGAGATAGCTCAGTTTATAAAGTGCTTACATGAGTGCCTAAGTTCACACCCCCACCACCCACGTGAAAAGATAGGCATGGTAATGCATGCCTGAAATCTCAGCCCTGGGGAACAGAGGCCAGAGGATCACTGGGCTTGCCTAGCCAGCCAGTTTAGTCCAATCATGGAACTCCAGGTTCAGTGAGAAACGATGTCTCAAAAAACTAAGCAAGGGTTTGAGAGGTGGCTCAGGGGTTAACCCTCTGCCTCGCAAGCAGAGGTCCTGAGTTCAGATTTCTAATCCCGTGTAAAAATAGCAGGTGAACGGCAGAAGCCTGCACTTCTGGCCCTAGAAGGCAGAGTCTGGGAAACTCCAGAGCACAGCAAAGAGGAGGTAGCTCAATCCAGGGTGATCCCTGAAATCACCCTTGGGCCTCCACAGGTACACACAGTGCCCTCTGATACACACAAACACATAGACACAGACATATATGCAAAAAAAAAAAAAAACCCTAGGTGATTCTTATTAAATAACCTATGCTTTTGATAGCAGCTTTCCCCAGTCTTGCAAATACATAAATATACAAGATAGTAGGTTTCTAACAGTCCCAGTGTAAAGAATGAGATATCTCCATGTGAGTTGTTAATCAGGGAGGCCCAGAAGCCCCCCAAAAAGTACAACTTCTTCCCACCCAGTAGAATTAGATGATGAGACTTTTTATCAAAGATACCACATACCTTGGTTCTAAGATTTAGAGAAACTGAATAGGAAACTGAGTAGGAAATTGAGGAAAACATCCTACATCGACCTTTATTTTCCACACACATATGTATTTGATTGCACACTAACGATGTACACACGCGCACACACACACATGCACACACACACACACTCAGTAAACGTAATAGTTATCAATGGTCTTTTTAATAGAGTTTGGGTCCAAGCCTGAAGGTTCTGATTCAACAGATGGGCGGAGGGGCTTGAGACTGAATCTCCAACAACTTCTCACTGCAGCAGTGCTGCTACCATTCTTGAGCCCTCACATTGAGAATCATGACCTCACAGTTTGTTTTGATTTGCTATTTAGAGTAGACAGTGTTGTGGAGAAACAGCAACTAGTGATGTTATTGCAGTCATCAAGGAAAGAGAAAATCATGGTAGTTGGGTTCTGCAGAGTCAGGACAGTTTCCTGGCATGGAGACCCGGGCTCTGCTGGCACACACTCCAGTACCTACAAACACCATCTTCAGATATCATGCACAATCCATTTTTTGAGCTATAGTCAACAGGATTGACATTTTCCTTTTCCAAATGCCACGAGTTCCTAAAATTCTTCTCTCAGGATATCATGAATCACTGTCATCCAAGGCCTCCGTCAACTCCACTCCATCTTTCATTTCTGAAAACTTCAACATGCATGTGGCTCTTCTGGCCTTGTGTTACATAGCACCTGCCTTTGCCTTCAATTTAGGTATACAGTAATCTGTCATTTATCATTCTTTTCTAACACCCCAGTTGGCAAGTGTGGTTGGAAAATCTTAACTGGAAATTCTATAAATAAATATGTTTTCATTACATTTTACAGTATGTCATTTATAATTATTCTATTAGTAGTAATAGGTGCTCTCTTAGTTTCCAACTTATAAATTGTGCTTCATCCTAGGTTCATATGTATAGGAGCAAAATCTCAAATATATGGAGTTGGATACTATCCACAACTTCAGGAATCTACCATGGATCTGGGAACCTCTCTCTCATGGAAGAGGAAGAACTCTTACATGGAGAACTGTAGTAGTTTCAGGTGTTAACGACAGTTGAAAACTGGGCCTTTTAGGCTAGCTGTGACGAATTATTCAGCTAAGTTAAGTCTCTGATCAAGATGCATGAGATTATCTAACTGATGTGAAAAGACTTATCTCATAGAGGATGTGACCATTCCTTGGGAGAGGAGGATAAGATGTATAGAAAGAGCTGATTGGAACTTAGCAGACTGTTAAGTGAGAAAGAATGCTCCTCTCTCAGCTCTTCTGGGGATATGGTGTAGTTGTTTCCCTGAGCTTCTGATGTGGGCATCACTCTACTCTTCTGCTGATCAACTGTAACCTGGAATCGTGAATCCTAAAATGTTTCAGACATGAATTCATGCTAGCAACTGAAGAAAAACTAAGACAAGAACTTAATTCAGAATTGATTCATTCTGGCTATGCCTGTGCCTAATATCACCCCACTTTTCATACCCAGCCCTGATCCTAGTGTTGTAAGAAAGGTCAAGTCTTTACTACTTAGCTCTTATTTCAGTGAAATTTGGTAGGACTTCCTGTGACTGGGACCTTCAGCCAAGTAAAACAAAACAAAACAAATCTGTGTCTCATAAAATCTAAACACAATTCAAGGAACTGGGTGTCTTTAGATACTTGTTCAAACCTTAGACTTCAATTTCACCTACTTATAAAACAGAATGCTCAGATGGTTTCCTCACAGATCCATCTGAGCATTCGGCAGATAAATATTTAGCATTTATACAGCAAGTTGATTAGTGTTTTCTTCCTTTGTTCTTTCAATATTTCCATTATTGTGCCACATAATCACCATGCTGGATTCAGGCTGTCCCTGAGATCAAAAACTACCCTTTTTATGACCCTCCTCTCTCATTTATGTGAAGGAGGCAAGGCTGTTGTAAATGTGGTATGAAAAAAAAATCTTATATGCCATCTTGATTGCTAACATCTGTTCAACTTCATTCATGAATTTAAAGTTTAGGCTTCCTCAGCCATCTGTGTTCTCCAACAATCTGAAAAGAAAAGCCAAAGACAGATGTGCAGGTGGGAGAGGGATTCCCATGTGGCCTGGAGACTTCCCTGAATTCATACTACTTTTGTGCTTTCTCCCTAGCAAACAGGGGGGATTCTCTTCCTTCAGGGTGGGATTTCAAATCCCTGAATTTCAGTCATACGGCGAAAAATTATCTGGATATCACCTTTTTTTACTCCTTTTTCTCTTTCTTTTTTTTTTGCGCATGCGTACACACACACACACACACACACACACACACACATACCCATTTCATAAACGAGAGACGGAGGTGCAATCTTTTGTCCAAATTTCTCAAGGTTGCCTGGTAATCTCAGCCAACACCAATGAGCTAGAACTTTGCCTAGATCATAGGCAGCTTTCTAGTGTGTTGGGTCTTTGGGCCTTGCATTGGGAATCTCTCCGCGGATTACTCTGGCATGGCTCATGGATATAATTTGGCAGCTGAGAGGCCCAGATGCCAGACTAGGTGATGGCCCTTTTTTACTTTGCTTTTGGCAGTGTCAACTGTGTCTAAGGGACTGGGCTTCTCTGAAAACTGCTTGGCTTTGTTCCAGCAGTGCTGTTGCAGCAACTGCGAATGCCTTCCGGAGCTGACATGACATTTTGCAGGCCTATGGGCTGCAGTACTCTCTCAACTACAACCTGACTTGGGACTCCTTTCAGCTTCAAAGATTCCGTTTTGCTCCCTAGTTTTAGTTGAGAAACAAGCCCTTGAGAAACCATAGGCAAGATCTATTTGTCTCTGAGAACCTCGGCAGTGTGAACAAGCATCCACCCTCAGTTGAACAGCCCAACACATAAGCTGGTCATTTGTGGGATTGCCTTGCCGGCTCATACGTGCTCATTTTCCTCCTGCTCGGATACTACTTTTATATATAACTCATGACTGATGCTCTGGACCACACTGTGTGCCCTGGAATGAATGACTAAACCATTCTCAGCCTGACTTCTTGAAATGCCACTGGACTAGATGATTTAATGCCTTACTTTCTCTGTGTTTGCATTCATGGCTTAAAGACAGTCATCCAAAGTTCATGTGTCCGGAGCTTTGTACCCTCATTCATGGGTTAATGCTATTTAATGGTAGCCCTTTGGGACAATCATTAGGATTAGAGTTCACGAGGGTGAGGCCTTCATTTTAGTCAAAAGCATCTTTAGAAGAAGGGGGAAGAGAGACCAAGCTGCAGGTGTTGGCTCTGTCTTCCCACCAAATGCCCTCTGCCATGTTACAGCACAACGAGAGGGTCCTCACTAGTTGTTGGCACCACACTTTAGACTTCCCAGCATCCAGAACTGTGAGCTAAATAAACCACTACTTTAATAAATTACCTGGTCTGTGCCACTCAGTTGTTGCAGCAGAAATTGGACTAAAACATCATTACTGAATGGATCATCCGGAAGATGACTATTTCTTTGTAAAGAAGAATATGGCAGCTTTTGCTGACGCAGGGATACTGGATTAGAGCTTGCCATGCTTCTGAGGAGTTGTCATCTCATTGCCCCAGCTGCCAATTTCATCAGCTTTCCTAGAATGTCATTGTAGCCTCAGATTCTGTTCTCTGAGTCCCTGTTCTCTCTCCTCCAGCACTTGCCTAGGTTTCTTAGGACTCAAGTGGAAAAATACAACAGACAAGTTCACAAGCATTACCTTTTAGCAAGAATCAGGATTTTGAAGAGTTTGGAAAAGAGATGGAAAACACCTGGTTTTCAGGTCTTGTCTCTATTCATGGCACATAGCATTAATTCACCCTCCTTTGTCATCTGTAAAACCTGCCTCAGAATTCATCACACAGGGTTTGAGGTAACTGAAAGTAATCTGCTGGAATTGTATTGGAAAGTAAGACCTATCCACCACCATTTCACCTAGAAACTTATTGATCTTGATGCTTTAGTTACTCTGAATTGACCATGCTAACAGTTAAATAGGTTTGATCTATTTAAGTAGTTAACCTAAAGAAGAGAAAGTAATTTCAATGCTGTTTTGGGGGAAATGCATTTGGAACTTGAAATATTAACTTATGATTGGAGAAGAGGGTGACTGAAAGCAATGAGTTGTTATGTGATGATGAGAACTACAGCTAGGTTTGCTGATGAGAACATGGGTGGTTTGGCCAGCTCCAGTCTTGGCCCTGCTCTTACTGGGTGAGTGAATTTAGGCAAGTGAATCAGCCTCTCTGTGTGTGGCTCATTCCCTTCCTCTGCAGTGCAAGGGGAATCAAGGTATTATCTTCCTCATAATGTTATTGCAATGATTAAAATCTGCAAGTTGTGAAGCACTTGGAGCTGTGCCTGGTATGCAGAAAGTACAGTACAAGAACTCAGTGCCTTACTCATGTGAATAAGATGGCAAACCTGAAGACCTGAGTTCAATTCTCAGAAAACCATGTGGTGGAAAAAGAGAACTTCGGAAAGTTGCCCTCTGATCTTGATCCATGTAATGCATGAGCTCTCCCTCTTCTTCTCCCTCTCTCTCCTCCCTCTCCCTGTCTTTTCTCTCTCTTTCTTCTTCTCTCTCACATGATCATTTTCTGATGTAAGGCGCTAGTACCATCTTATCAATAAGATGGCTGGTACAATTATAAATGGTATTAAAATACTCTGGTTCTCTCCTATGAACCCCTCAGGCACCTGTCAGACACATGTAGCTGTCTGTAACCCTGTGCCAAGAACAAGCAGATGTTTTAAAGACTTTCCTCAGTTATCTTCAATAGTCTTGATGTATCCAAGCTGATAAAAATATGAGTTACCATAGGTTGTGAATACACATTTCATTATCCCTTTCCTCTCATTCTGTTTTCATCAGCTCTTTTTCTCTAATTCTGTTATATAAATTATATTTTAATAAAACTATTAAGAATAATACATGTACATTAAATAGAAATTTAGACTTTAAAGGTATTCCCATCACTCACTCAGCACTAAGGTTACTACATATCCCTCTGGAATATTATTTATATTTCTCCTTTTGTGTCTATAAAATGTACTTTTATACTTTTGTTCTATTGCTTCCTTTTTTGTAAACGAACTCTACTTTTTCATTTCTACACATTTCATCTCTTCTAGTAATAAACTACAAATATATTTCCCAATTGTCTCCAAAATGTGCTTTATCACTGGTTTATGCAAACTCAAATCCCATCCAGGCCACATTTGCATCTATTTGTTATGTCCCTTAAATCTCTTTTAATCTGTCCCTTTCTCCATGGTACAGATTTGCCAAAGAGACTGAGCTAGTTGCTTGCGTCCTTGATTTTCTTTTTTAAATTTGGAAACAGCCCCAAGTATACAGGAAAGCCACAAATGGTTATTTTTCTGAAGCATCAGAGTGAAAGTTGCTGATGTGATGAACCATGGTTTCCAAGCTTAGATGCATTTTCTATTAAAAAATGGCATTATGTATAACTTCACAAGCACCAAATGAGGAAGGCAGTGTAGCTACAGCACTACTCTCTAATACTCAATTTCTCTTATTGTCCCGATAATGTGCTTTAAAAAAAGGTTCCAATCTAGAATTATATGTTAAGTCATGTAGTCCTATATCTTTAATCTCACATTCTTCAATCTTTCCTTGTCTTTCATGATCTTTCCTCCATGAGGATTAGTGACCAGTTATTTTACAGATAATTCTTCAATGTTAGTGTATCTTCATGATTAGATTCAAACTATGTATCACAGCAGAAATAGCACAGTCTTCATGCTGTAATATGTTCTCATTGAATTCCATTAAGTTGCAGAGGGTTCAGATTTGCTTCATTACTGCTGATGTTGACATTGATTTTTGATTAAGGTGGTATTTTCTAGAGGCATCTTGCCTTTTACCGTCAATAAATATCTGTGAGAAGGTGCTTTGAGTCTATCAAGAATCTGTTTCCTATCAAATTTTCCATTGGCTCTTTATTTGTATCAGTATGGATTCCTATTTCATTAAAAGGGTTGTAATCTCTAATTGTCATTGTTTATTTTCATGGTTATATTATCCTATACCCATTCACTAAGAGTCCATTCAGCTGGTCTCTATGTCTTTTCATTGTCTCCTGCTGTTAAGTTCTTTCAACATCTCATACTAAGAAAGTCTACAGGTTTATCTGGTACTTTAGCTTAGTTCTGGAGTTATCCAATCATGCATTTACTTAGAATTGTGTTTAGAAACCAAGACCTGGCCACCTAATATATTTGATGTTATTGGGATGTCACTGTTCTAAACCTTCACAGTGTATGGAGCTAAGGGAAATACATATAATTCCTGTGTACACATTGATCTTGCTGATTTCTATATCACCCACATGTGTCTTAAAAACCATGCATTTATATCATTCATTCCAAGTTATATCCAATAACATAAGACTTATTTCAGTTTATAACTCTTTCTCAAAGAATAAGATGCCTAACCATTGTATGACTTCCTGGGAAGGCGTATACAACATCTATTCACCTCATATAGGGAACAAGACAGTTCAGAGAAGTGATTCTATCCAAGTCTAGCTTAATGAACCAATGAGATTATTTAGTCTACTTACAGAAGATGATTGGCTATTTAAAGAATATGGGTGACTCAAAGGCAACTTCATTGCTGAGAAATTAACTCTAACATGGGTGACATCTCAGGAAAGCTGTTTCCTTGAACTTTCTGAACTATTTGCAGTAAATTATGCTGGAAAAATAATTTTGTCTCCTTAGCAATGCTTGCTGCATTTCTGATAGTAGAAAGGGAGCTTGCAAATTCTGTAAATTTCAAGAGGGAATTTCCTGAGTCCTGTAAGCCTCAGGAGCCCTGACTAATAGTATTATAAATCTCCTTCTTCCATCCAGGAGGGAATGTTTCAATTTGAAGGAAGGAGGTATATAATACTAGTTCTCACTATGTAAAACAGAATTTTCTTCCTTTCTGTCAGGCTCTTGTCTCTAGTCACCAAAAATTAAGTGGACAGACAGAGGGGCAAGCAAGGTGAGACTCTTTCACATGTGAGTGGTAATTCAATGGTGAAAGTGGAAGCTCTCAGTAACTGCGGACTGCCAACCCAGAGTGTTCTTGTAGTGAGGAGCTGTAGGTGGCTGTGGGATATGATGAGAGGCTGCAAAGGTAGAAGTAACAGCTCTAGCTCCTGATGAACATGAAATGTAAGACGGCGTCTCTGGATGAAGAGCAGGAAAAAGTTTCCAGAATGAGAGTTGAGTCTTTCTGGAAGCTGGTTGGACAGATGAAAGGGATGTGTTCAGAATTGATACAGATCCAGAAAGACGGTGATTAGCCCTGCTTATGCAAATTAGGTACAAGTGAAAGACAGATCAAAGTCCACCAAATTAGGGAGAGAACTGGACAAACCCAGATAGGTTCTCAAGTAGGATTGTGGCTATGTCTATTCTTCCTGCTCCCTTGATGTCATTCATAGTGGAAGTAGAGAGAGTGAACCAAGGAAGTGGGACAAAAACTCCAAGACTTCTCACATTTGTTCCTGATCTTTGATCAGACAACTTCTGTGAGAGAACTGAGATTGTAAGGTCGCAATCACAGCTCAGGAGGGCCTCCTCTTTGTCTGTGCCAGATGTGCTTTTCCTCTTCACTATGCTGAGCCCCCTTGCCTTGTGAATGTCTTCCTCATTCTGCTTGCACATCAAGCTGTACCGGCGAGAGAAAGGATATCTTTCCTATGGTTTGAATATGAAATGTCTCCCCCTGGCTAATGTATTTGGACACCTGGTCTCTAGCAGATGGTGACGCTTGGGAAGGTTATGGGAGCTTTAGGTGTTGGAGCCTTGCTAGAGGAGGGATGTCATGAGGGCAGGCCATGAGATTTGCTGCCCTGCTTTATGTTCTTACTATTTGTCTGCTAGCTCTGGGTTTCATGTGAGCCAACACCAATACTTTTCCTGCATGGCACAATGCCTTTTCCACCACGATTCCTCTGGAACTGTAAGACAAAAAAGTCCCTTAAGGTGCTCTGGTCTGAGTATTCCATTATAATCACTGCAGAGTGATGGGAATGCTTTTCTTAGTCTACCCAGTTTCAAACCTCCACAAGACCACCTCTCCACATTGAGACTTCTCACTACACTCTATTCAGCGTCAACACTTCACTTGAAAAAGCCCATCCTCACAAATGTCCTTAGCATACTAGTCTACTTTTTAAAAGTTATTTTTAAGTTTGCATATAAAATATGTAATTTCATTATGACATTCCTTTTTCTTAATATTATTTTATTTTTCTAGTTTTATAAGTATATTGAATACTTATTCCTGTTTCCTTCCATTCCTTTCCCTCCCATCCTTTTCCCTTCCCTTTGCTAATCCTTCCCACTCCCTCTCACCCTCCTGCCTATCTGCTTCTATGTCTTGTCCATTTCTGTGGGGATTCAGGCCTTTTGTAACATACCAAGTTGCCTATCTTTGGAGCGCCACACTAATAGGGGCATTTTCCTTCACTTATCTAGCTATAGTCCTCAAGGTTTCCATTGTATGTTCTTATCTTAATTAAGTTCCTAGGTAGTCTATGGGGGCATGTTGGTATGTCAATTATTATGCAGGTCTGGTAAGGACAAGTCTCACTGCAGTGAGTTCTTAGATGCAGTAGCCCTGTCTTGAATGGAATGTCTTGTCCAACAGTGAAACTTCCCATCTTCAGGTTCTCACAATTTTACTGCCTCCTTTTCTGAAGGTTCCCAAAGCCTTAGGATGGGGAGAGATTAGGTTGGCCTGATTCTGGGTCACTGGTACTCTGCATTATGGTTGGCCATTGCTTTCTATATCACAGTTCTTCTACTGCCCTAGGCTGCATCCTATCAAAGTGTTGCAGTCCTCTATCTCTATTGTAGAAGAAGACTCCTAGGCTGAGTATTATGTGTCTTCATATCTATGGGTATAATAACACTATTTACAGAGAAGTTCGATGTACTGTCTTCCTACCTGTAGGTTTATTTGCTATTTTTCCTTATTGATCTATTTTTTTCCATTTTTAAGGTTCTTGTTCTACCTAACAGTAAAGGAATGTGTTCCATTTTATCAAGCAGATCTTGAGTTCAAGCAGAAAACTGTTGGACGTCTCCTTGATACTCATGCCACTATTACAGTGGTGGTCACCTGATGCCATGGTGATTTTTATTGCAACTTGCAGATCTTATGAGTTGATGAGGCTAGTGATTATTTTTCTTCTCCAGTAGCTTCTACAGTATTCTTCAATACCAGGTAAGCTATCCAGCAAGAAGGAAGTTCTCAGACCAGTTCTAGTTGATGTATTTTCCCCATATTCTGTGATCCATATGTGTTGCATCTTCAATAATAGGGACTTACTGACAGTTTTTTTAGAGAGCAACCAAGAGCAATGTTTTTTTCCTATAATGTTTGGGGGCCTTTGCAACCTCTCTGACTAGCATTTTATCAGAAAGTGTCACATTCTGTTACTTCTAGTGTAATTGTGTCACTGGGTTCTAAGTGGATCAGCTCAGGGCTTTTTCCCTTCTATTTTCCTTCCTGTATGTTCCTCTACACAGTGATTGCCCAGTCTTGTTCTTTTTTTCAAAAGACATGAGTTCTTTTCAGCATAATACTAGCATAAGAGATTCCTTTGGGTTATTTTCCACAATCGTAGGGTTTTTCTATAAGTCCCTCTCTCCCTCCTATCTACCATCCCCTCATTCCCTGTCATTATGTTATTTTCATAAATAATTATCATTGTCTGCTGTTTCTATTCTATGCTTCCCATTATATCATTGTCTGCTGTTTCTATTCTATGCTTCCCATTACTCTTCCCAACCATTCCCCCTCTTGCTAGTCCCTTTCTCCATAAAATGCCTCCACTTCTGTCTTCATTTTTAGTAAGTATATATACATACACACATATTTAAATAAGTATTAAATATGTTTATATCTATCTATCTATCTATCTATCTATCTATCTATCTATCTATCTATCATCTATCTATCTTTAGCTATCTCTCTTTCTACGTATAACCCAGGCTCTGCACATGAAAGAAACCATGTGGTGTTTGTCTTTCTGAATCTGGCTTATTTCACTTGACATGATAATCTCCAGCTCCATCCATTTTTATACAATGTAACTCGAATAAGCCTAAAGAACAGTAGACATATACTTGTGCATGTTAACATAATATTTAACATTCTTGGATTTATGTAATATAGGTTTTAAATATTTTCATATTTCAATGACTAACTAGAAAATGTCATTCTTTTTTATCCTTTCTTAGTAAAAACTCCAGTTATCAGTTTGGGGGAAAATGATGAATTATCATCTGTCTATCTTGAATGCAAAAGTTAACACCAAGGAAATGACATCAGATGAAAATGATTGTCTATGAAAGGGATCTTAACAATTAACTGTAGAACCCAGCTGAGGAGACAATGACTTAGGAGCCTTGATTGGGCACAGAAGTCATGCCAATGGGATAAAAAGGATGTAGCTTAAACTTGTTGCAAGGACTAAATTCAGGGTAAAATTGAAATAGAAAGCCAGACTCAATGCTGTATGGAGTGTTAATGCAAAGAGATCCTGAAAACAGGTCATGAGATAGAAGTAAAGATAAGGAAACAGAGCAAGAGGGTTTAATGTGGAATAGAACCTGGACCAATTTTCTGATCCACTTGATTATAGCAATAGGAGCTATTTATAATTGGCTCACAACATCTTTATCCATGACAATGCTTGAGTTATTATGGTAATTGATCCGTTCATGCACTTTATAAAGTGAGAGTCTCATGGAAGTACATGACAGAAGCACAACTTGAAAAACCCTAAAGAAAAGTAGACATAAAGTTGTTCGTGTAGTTTCAAGGGTGTAAATCTAGCTTCAGGCCCAGATAGATCATGATGTCTAGATCTTTCTACATGCAAAACGCTTACTTTTACTTTCCTTGTGTTAGCTGTTTCTTTATAGTATATGACATTCCTGGGATTGGGAAAGGTATTTGCAAATAAAACGGCTTCTATTGTCTTTATATGTCCAGAAGAATTTACTAGTGTGTGTTCAATTTAAGCTGTAAATTGGTCCAATATGGGCCATGTTTCCATTTGTAAGCTTTCCATATTTTACATCATATCTCCATTAGGTGTCTGAGAACAAGACACATTCTGAACCAGGTGTGGAGATGGGATTGTCCTGGGAACATGTAGAAAGGTAAAATGAAAGCTCCACCAGAAGGGCAGTGAATTTCCAGCAAAGGATGAATGAATAATGAGGGACACAACCTTCTATGATTGTAGTATGTTTCCCATGCTTAGAAATCTAAGCTCCTTCCTAAATGCAAGGACTGACCTCAAGATGATAGTTCTGAGACATTGTAGAGTTTCTCAGTATGATATTGGCTTCCTTCTATGTCAGGCTTTCTGAATCTGCTAAGTCAATGTCCGTTATGATTCACATTTTAAATTTATTTTATTTTATTTTTTGACTTTTACAGGCATATTGAGTAGTCACCTCAGCTACACTCCTTCCCCCTTCCTTCCATCTCTTTTCTTCCATCCTCTCCCTTCTCTTCACCATTCCTTCCCACTTCTCCCATCCTGCCTGTGTATTTACATGGACCCCAGGGTTCTCTCTGGCTTGTTTACTCCTGTAGGGCTCAGGTCTCCATGGTATATCAAGTTACTTCTCCTCAGGCCACCCCACTGATATGTGTGTTTCCCTTCACTCATCCAGCTTTAGATCCAAAGGATTCATTTTTGCTTGATCAGGGAACAGTTAGTTTGACGTGTAGTAGACACAGTGCTCCTGGCTCAACAAAGCAGAGAACCATATCTTTGTGTGCCTGATGAGCTGACTTTTACCTGGAAGCCCACCATGGGGTCTGGCTTTGGAAAAAAAGTTATGATACGCTTGTGAATAAGGGATGGAAAGGTCAGTTAGCTTTATTGACCTCCTTCTTCCATCCCACCCTCCTTCCTTTTTTTCATTGTACCAATCATCAATACACCTCTACTATTGGTTGCCTAAATAACTAGCATCTACATTTATCATCATGAAGCTTGCACAACTCTTACCATTCTAAGTCCTTTTAGAAATAAATTTCAACTCCTTTATTCCATAGTCTCAAAATTACCTTTGTGTCCTAATTGAGCAGTAGAGGAGAAGAGGTTTCAGCTGCAGGTTTACAAATATGAGGGCATACAAATAAATCCTGGAGATTTGAATAATCAAGGTAATGCATAATTAAAACTAACAAAGAGCAGTTTAGCTAAAAATAAATTAAGGTTACAAGAGGAGAAAGAGGAGAAGGAAGTGATGGAGGAGGAGAGGAGGAAGGTTATTACTCACCAAAGTACTTGAAATTGTCTTCAACCTTGTAATTCAAGATAGTCTTCTGTGTTATCTTAATGTGATATAAATTAAATTCAATCAGATTTACTAATGTTTAAATGTTTAATGTTTAAATGAAAAATACTGTGATTAATTTATTTGATCTTTGTGAAGGAGATGGTTGCAGTTGCCATTAAACTTACCATACAGGGAACAGTCAACTGTGGCAGACTGGGAACTCTCATTCTGTTCATTCCATACTTCTTCTTAACATTAACAGTACTCAATAGCAATAATAATGCTTTAGTTGTGCATATGGCTTCCAGAGTGGAAGCTATTCTTTGTAGCATCCTTTCTGATGAGGCTTAACTGCGAACAGAACAGTGTTCTTGCCTACTAGGAGTCATGCATGCAACCTCAATGTCATGTTTTTTTAGAATAAAATTAGTAAATTTTTGACAATTTTATACATACATGCATATAATGTATTCTGATTATTTTTCTACACACTTCCCTGTCTTTCTCTTGCCTCTGCCAGTACCCTTTTCACCTCCAAATCTCTTTTCCATATTGATGAATTTTGTTGTTTTGTATCCCATGGAGTTTGACCAGAGCAGTTTGTGTGACCGTGGATTCGGAACTACGCCCACCCTTCTCCCAAAATCTGTTAATTGTCAATAGTTCAGTATGGAATGGTAGAAACACAGGAGCCTCTTTTTACAAGTGAGTCTATGGGTTCTGCCAATGAAAGAATAATGTAAATTTCTCTCTGAACTAATATCTCTCTTTGAACTAATCTACATGAGTTGTTTGCTCACTAGAATATGGGATGCCACCATGTACTTTCTTTGAACTGGCATCTCAATTTCCCCCTGACCTCTGATCTTTAACCATGCCACTAAAACAGAATGTCCTAGATAATCACTTTTCCAAGAAGGATAAGGTGAATGCCCCTTTGTTGACTACTTTCCCTATTGCCCAAGCCTCAGAATGAACATACATGGAGCCCCAATCTGTGGACTTGCAGACTGAAAAAGAGAAATCTAATTGTGCTTGGCCTAGATCAGTCTGCTCATGGGCAGAATGAGAGCTGGCATGAAGGGTGTTGTTTTAAGACCCTAACTTTTCTGGTTATTTTGTGCATCAATAGCTGACTTTTTTCTCTGAATACTTGTTAGCACTGTGATATTACTGAAAAGTCCATGTACTACTCACTATTCCTCCGTGGCTCTCTACAGCTTTCAGGAAGCACTATGGCATGGTGAAGGCCTATGAGTGAAGTCTGGATTCAAACTGGAGCTGTGTACACAGATTTAACAGATGAGTTAGAACTAATGAGTTTTGAGTGTTAGTTTAGTTATCATTCTACAAAAACAAATGATCTCTGTGAAGACAAATAAGGCAAATGATTTCTTGCTGACCTTGAGGAAAGCCATGCCTCTCTCTCTCTGCTTTCCAATAAGTCCACACTACCCCTTATCACAAGGCAGACATAGAGGTACAGAATGGGGGACCTAAAAAGATGCCTAGAACATTAACCTTATTTTTTAAACATTTTTATTATTATTTCCGCTCATAGAAGCTTAATAGGTACACCGGTTCCCTCCCACCTTCCCTCCTCCTCCCCCTACCCCCTTGCTCCCCCTCCTCTCATGCCTCCCTCCCCATCCCCCAGTGCCTCCCCCCCAAACCCCGGAGAATCCTTTAATGTGTATGCCAGACTCTCCTCTGGGCCCTCCTCTCCGATGACATAAAAGGACCCAGTTGCATTTCCCTGAACCCTTTCCTGTGTTCCCCTTAAGCATAGGAACATTACTGTGGCTGTCAATCCCTTGCCTCCCAGGATCTTGGTGCCTTTAGCAAATGCTAGACTTTGTGGGGCCAATAGTGTGTGGGACATTGCGCAGGGCATGCAAAGTCCAATTATGATTGCTTTTGCCCTAACTTGTGTGGAGTATCTTGCATATCATTGCTCCTCCCATCCTTGTGCTCTTACAATCTTACCGCCCCCTCTTCCACAAATTTCCCTGAGCTTCAGGATGGGAACAGATTAGGCTGGCCTAGTTCTAGGTGGTTGATATAGAGTCTCTGAAGTTCTGGATTATAGTTCATTGATTTTCTTTTGCAGTTTTGCTGCTCCTGCAATGCCCTTCACTCCATCCTGATGGGTATTGGATGTCACCCCTTGCAGTCCTTGATGGAGGCCTATTTTCTCTGCTGTAACATGGTCTCCTCTCTCCTTGTTTCTGGTGTGGCCCTCCTACCCCATCTCTCCTGTTCATAATCCTAGCAATTACTGTAGGTATTACAGAGATTTATCTTTGAGTGTCTCTAGGTGGACTGGGTGGGTTTGGTACTATGAACCACCTATTAGGGAGTACATACGGCACTTAATTTTCTGGGTCTGGGATACTTCACTTAATATAATTGTTTCTAATAACATCCATTTCCCAGCAAATTCCAGTAATTCATCATTTTTGATGGCTGAGTAGTACTCCATTGTATAGATGTACCACAGTTTCCTTATCCACTCGTCAACTGTTGGACATTTGGGTTGATTCCATGACTTTGCTATTGTAAACAGTGCTGCTATGAACATGGTTGTGCTTCTGCTATGGAGGTGAATTTTTGCTGTATGTGTGGTTATTCCCAAAAGTGGAATAGCAGGGTCAAATGGCATTTCAATCTTTAATTTCTTTAAGACTCTCCAGACGGCTCGCCAGAGTGGTTGTATGAGCCTGCATTCCCACCAGCAATGTAGGAGAGTTCCCCTCTCTCCACTTTCTCTCCAGCATTTGTTGTTGTTTGTATTGTGGATTTTTGCCATCTTGACCGGGTGAGATGATATCTCAGGGAAGTTTTGATTTGCATTTCCCTTATGGCTAAGGAAGTGGAACATTTTTTAAGATATTTGTTGGATATTTTAATTTCATCCCTGGTAAAGTTTCTTTTAAGCTCCAGAGCCCATTTTTTAATTGAGCCATAAGTTTTCTTGGTGTTTAGTTTTCTAAGTTCTTTTGTGCACTCTGGATAATAGAGCTCTATCAGATATGTGGTTAGTAAAGATTTTTTCCCATACTGTGGGTTGCCTTTGAGCTCGTGTTACAATCTCTTTATCTGAACAGAAGCTCTTTAATCCCAACTGTTGAGAGTTGGTAGCAGTGACTGTTTTGTTGGATGTCTGTTTAGGAACTGTTGGCCTAGCCCAATCAGCTTGAGGGAGTTCCCTACCCTTTCACCTATGGTTTTTATAGTCTCTGGCCTTATATCAAGGTCCTTAATCCATTTGGAATTAAGTCTTGTACATGGTGACAAGTACGGGTCCAGTTTTAATCTTCTGCATATGGAGATCCAATTTTTCCAGCACCATTTGTTGAAGATACTGTTTTTTTTTCCATTAGATTCTTTGGGCCCCTTTTGTCAAAGACCAAATGGCTGTATTTTTGTGGGCTTATATCTGGGTCTTCAACCCTTATCCATTGATCCGTGTGTCTATTTTGGAGCCAGTACCAGGCTGTTTTTATAACTATGGATTTGTAGTATAGACTAAGGATTAACCTTATTTTTTTAAAAAAAAAAGTTTAAACTTTTATTTCGTGTGTGCATGTGCGTGTGTGTGTGTGTGTATGTGTGTTTATGTAGGACCAGGAGTAACTTTGGGAATCATCCTGAATTGCTTTTATATCCTTTTGACTTTGCTCTGGGATTTCCCAGACTCTAGTCACCAAGGCTGAAGTACAGGACACAGCCATGTCTGCCTGGTGTTTTTTAATGTGGGACCTGGGATCAGAACTCAGGGTTTTCTTCTTTCAAGGGGATCATCTCCCCAGCCACATTAACCTTATTTTTTAAAAATGGATGTCTTTCATCACCAGTTTGTGATTCTTCTCTTCCATTTTCCAAGGTCAAGGGCTCCTATGTCAGCCAGTCTCTCAATGAGACAAGAATGGTTCAATACCCCATCATCATGTCTTTTGCTTTTCTGTTGAGAGGCAAAGGACATGTAGAAAGCTTATATTTTCATTTCTAGGATTTCCATCTATCTGTAAGCAGAGCGTTAACTTCACTTAAGAATTTACTCTCACTCACTGACCTGTTTTAGGAATTATTTTCTTTCAATGTGAAAGTAAGGAAAGTTTTTCTACACAAAGTAAAAATGCATGCAGAGGAAGAAGAAATAACAACATACTCATTCCATCACACCAAGATAATAATTGCTTTTACCATTTTGGTGTATTTCATTCTTGTGTTTTTCACTATTCTTTCTTATATACTTACAGTAATAGAAATTGCTTTTTCTAATTTAGACTGTCACATTATAGAGGAACATTTTCCACTATTTTAATCTGTAGTATGCATCAAATAAGATGCAACGCAGCAATGAGTACAGCACTCAATTATATCCTTGTTGGGTGTAGATGCAGATGATACTAAATTTACAATGGGGTTATGTCTTAGTAAGCCCATAGGAAGTTGAAAATATCACCAGTCAAAAATGCATTTGATGCACCTAACTACTAAATGTCCTGGGCTGTCCTTGACTACTTTGAATATGGTAGAACACTTGCTAACTTACCTTTGAACAAAAATCATCCAATATAAAACCTATTTATAACAAAGAGTGGAATATATCATGTAATTTATTGAATACCTATCATGAACATGCTGTGTTAGAGCATAAGTGAACACATTTGTGTCTTTCAGTCTACTTAGAATTTACTAAATAATAGTAAACTTACAAGACATGGTGGTTTTGTTGATAATAATTTGCCAAGTTGTTTTGATTTCCTTGATAACTTCCTGGGTCAACACATATTCCTTTATTCCAATCTTAACTGTTAATATTAATTATAAGGTCACATTATATATCAAACAATACACACACACACACACACGTGTGTGTGTGTGTGTGTAGGTTATAGAATAATCACAAAGGGTTTAAGAGGCAAGAGCAGAATTCAAAGAGTTTGAAGGAGGCCTAACATAGGTAGAAATTGAAAGTAATACAAAAAGTTTCTCTGTGGAAACGAGATTGCAATTTGAATAGGCTGCATCAGTAGGGACTGATATAAGCTGAAGTTCCTGGGACATGTGGTTCTTTGCTTGTCATATACTGAGTGGTCAGTGACAGGTCTGTGAGGCCATCATCAATGCAGTGTTAAGTGTGCTCCACTTTATAAAGTGTACTCTTTCCTCTGTCTGGTATAGGCTGAAATTTCTTGGGTCTGGCTTTCTGATGTGATCTGAATATGCTTATATGCATGTTTCTCATAGTCCAAATTTACCCTGATGACTTACAAGGTGGCAACCCTTTCTAATTTTAGGAATAAGTTAGTTATCAGTTTGTGCTTTTTGGATGGTTCCAGATAGATGGTATGGATTATGTGGTCCATCCAGTTGCAGTCATTCTGATTTTGTACTGATGCTTTAAATGGAGCTAAATATAACTGCAGAATAGTGTTTCTTGTGCCAAAGCACAGGCTGATATAAAACACCGTTTTACACAATATTAAGTAATTTAGAGTAGGGCAAAGCCTTATGTTAATATACTTGTATCCAAAACCAAAGCAAAACAAAACATATACCTTGGCAATAAAGTACACTGTACAGTGTTGGTTTTGGCCTTCATCTTAGAGTGGCTGACTGGGAGCTATTGTTTGCTGCCACAATTCAGTTCTATATCAGGAGCAAGAGTGTCACTCTACGTATTACAACCCTGCATAAAGATCAACATTGGAAAACTGAAGTACAGTTTTGTTGAACTAGTATTGCCTTCACAACATCATAAAGCTGAAAATTGTTCAGCAATTTTAAGTCAGGAACCAGCTGTACAATGACAGAGATGAAAAATATAACGACAGAACTAAAACACTGTCAATGTGATTGTGTGTGAAAGTTTTTTATTTAAAGTTATATTATGATGCTCCTCATGCAGTAAAAAGTTATTTTCAATCCTAATTCTTATTTTCTTCATGATGTTTCACTGCATGGCTATGACAAAACTATTAAGGACTGTTCTGGTATAACTTACCAGTTAGTACATTGCCAGTATTTTGCTACACTAAATTTATCTTTTACATTTATGATCATTTCTGTCAAATAATTTTTTAACAATTATTGAGTTTTTATTATTAATGTGTGTGTGTGTGTGCGTGTGTGTGCGCGTGTGTGTATCTGTGTGCATCAGAAGCACTGTGTGCACCTGCGAAGGCCCAAAGGTGACTTCTAGGAATCATCCTGGATTGTTCTATATCCTTTTTGCATTGCTGGTTTTCCCAGGCTCTGTCTTCCACAGCCTGAAGTACAGGCCACTGTCATTTTCTCATGGAGTCTTTCTGCATGTGACGCAGAGACTTATCACCTGAGTTATCTCTCCAGCTCTCTGTAGAATTGCTTGTAAAAGCGAATAATGTGGTCAGGGGGATGACAAAGATGACTAGCTGTCAAGCATGTCCATTGCCCTTTTTCCTGGGTACTCACCCAGACTACATTCCCCCGCTCTTTTAGAAGAGAAGTGAGCCCGGGCTGGAGAGGTGGCTCAGGGGTTAAGCCTCCGCCTTGCAGGCGGAAGGTCCTGAGTTCGGATCCCAGATCCTACGTATAGACGCCAGGCGGAAGCGGGGGTGGCCTGTGCTTCTGGTCCTGGTAGGGCGGAGCCTGTGAATCCCGGGGCAGAAGGTGGTGGAGGCGTCCATGGTGGTTCCCAGATTCGTCCGTGGTTCTACAGAGACACACACACACACACACACACACACACACACACACACACACACACGCTCGCGCGCACATGCATGCGCACAGTTGAATAAATAATAATAATAATAAAAAAAAAGAGAAGTGAGCCCACTTAATTGAGCTCCAGCTACAGAAATGTGAACGACTTCCAGGCCTGTTCCATAAAAGTTTACTTGCAAACTAAGCTCTTTACATTTTTTCTACTTCAGTTGACTTGATGGACATGCATGCAATAGGAGGCTGTCTGTCTCCTTCTCTGTTATATTTCTTCCTCTGTCCACCTCCAGCACATTCAAGTCCTGATACAGTTCAAGAAAATCACAGACACAGATACAGACACACACACACACACACACACACACACACACACACACACACATGAAATATAGTTTTATTTTGTTTCTGCCATTACAAGGCACTTTTTGGGGGGGTGTTAAGTAAGAAATGTTATAGTGTTCTTGGACATATAGGGGAAAGATCAAAATCCCTGTTCTGGAAAAACTTGCTGATGGCACATGATATAGGCAAGTATAGTACCACATAGTATGCTGGAAAGAAGGAAAAGAACTGGTAGGGTAGAGGAAGGATCACTAGTGAGGCTGAGATGGAGAGTAGGTATAAAATATGCAGTCATGTTTGGTCTCAAGAGGAAGAGACTGGAGCAAAATCTGGAAGGAGAGTTGGCCTAATAGAGGTCTAGGGAAAAGGAAGATGCAGTGAAAGACCTCTGAAACAGGGATGGAATTACAGCAAGAAAAAGAATGGTTGGCGTAGAGAACCATGGGGAAGGGAAGTAGGGATGGAAGCTCGACCATGCAGAGAATCTTGTTGACCATTACACCCATTTTGGGATCTTTTTTGGGTAGATCAGGAAGCAACTGGAGGATTTTGAACAGAAGAATGGCATGAATGTATTGTCAATGTGAAAAGGTCTGTGTCCATTATCAGCAGCCTGTTCTAGAGAACCATTTATAAGAATTCAGAGCACTTAAAATGGAACCTTATTATGATAAGTGACAGTGAATATTACAATTAAATACATATAAACATCTTTGATAAGTGTATTGGTTAATTTATGAGGCTGTAACAAAATCATCTAAGAAAATAGCTTAAGAGAGAAGGTTTATTTGGCTAATGCTTTCCAAGGATTTGGTTCATAGCTACTTTGTTCTGTACAGCTGGGCAGAATATCATGGTATCATCAGTATGTGGAAAATGAAGCAGACAGGAAGGAGAAAGCAAGGTGGGGACTGGGGGCCAGGTATAACCTTCATAAACAGACCCCCCTTCTACTTTATCCCCCTCTTAAAGTTCCCAAAACCTTCAAAATAGAACCAGTAGCTGAAGACCAAGCACAACACACTAGCCTATGTGAATGGTGGAGAAGGTTGTGTATTTCACATCCAAACCATAACGGTATTTTAAGTGAATATAGTGAATGGTGTATGGTTCAGTAGGGGATGCAGATGTAAACAAATAGTTGTACCATGCAGTAAGATACTATTAAGACATTATCTTCTGGACATGACAGGGCTGTTGCATCCATGAGCTAATTGTAGCTAACAAGATCTGCACAAGTTCCAGCCTATCAGCATTTCACCATGGAAAGGGAAAGCTCTCAAAAGGCTCTATATCTCTCTTAGAGACTGTTCAGAATAATGCTGGTTGGAGGAGAGGGCTGTTTTCCTCAGTTGTAAAGATGTAGTAAGGTAATAATGATCATGCTCAGCAAGTGTTCAGGCACTTGCCATCAAAGGCAACCCAGATGAAAACCTGTGGGCCATGAATGCTAAAAGGCATGAAAGTAGGAGGGAGACTGGTAGGGAAGAAGATAGTTTTTGGTGGGAAGAGAAGGAAGAATGGGATTGGGTAATAAATTAAAAAAAAAAAAAGAAGATAGTGGTAATACAAAGAATGACCCTCACTTCCAGTGGTTAGTATGAGCCAAACTCAAGGCATACAGGGTACTTCAGTTGGTGAGAGAAATACTAAGAGCTATGACGATACACTGGTGTCACTGTATCTGGATCTTAGTGGTTTGGAAATGTGAATAAAATGAATGACAACCAGTAAGGGAAATGTATAAGAGAAAATTAAGATGTGATTGATTTTACCCAGCAAATGGGGAGGCTTCATGGGAAAGGGCCTAGCATAACATTTGGATAGGTGGACTCTGGAATCAAGCCAGCCTAGTTTAGGCTGCTGACCTTGACCTAGTTATTTAACTTGATGTCTCCAACCTTCAACTTTTTCCTCTGTAAAGTGGAAGTAATGACAATGTCGGGCTCATAGGTTAAAGTCCCACAGTTAATCCTTCTAAAGTCTGAGCAGAAGTGAACTGAACCTTGAGAAGAACTTTGCCAGCATTAAAGGAGTAGCGTAAGCAGAAAAGCATCTGACCAATCAAAGAACAGCAGGGCTGGGAAATGGCTCAAAGGGTAAAGGTGCTTGTACTGCAAGCCTGATCTGAGAGCTCGATCTTGGAACCCAGTTAGAAACACACAAACAAACAAACAACAACAGCAACAGAAGCTGGATGCTGTGGATATCAGTAATCCTCCAGCAAGATGGGAGGTTGAGACAATAGAGAGCCTGAAGCTCATGTTGGGTGACACATTTCCTAGGGAGATGCCACATAACAAGCTATGCACCCTAGGTTGAAATTGGAGGACAGAGCCAAGTATTGATAATGCCAGGGTCCAACTTGAGGAACCAACACGTTTATTGGGGTACTCACAGGAGTAGGGGTGACCACAAAGCAGTCATAATGGAAAGTCTCACCCCCAGCTTGGATGATGGATTTCCCATGACTGCATAGATAAATACCCTGTTTCAATTAACCATCTTCAGATTATATACCCCAGTACCCCTCCTAGACTGCAAGGCCCCAAGGACATATGTTAGGGCAAGAGCTTTCTAGCACTTCTTCACACCTTGAGGTCTAAAGGGCATGTATGTGTATATAGAGCAGAACCCTGTACTACCGGTTGAGAAGTGCTCCAGAGAAGGCCAGAATCGCAGGAGAATTTTGGAAGATCCTTCCCAACTCTCTCCCTGAAGGAAAGTCAATAGTCAACAGTGTGATCATCATGGTCTCAGAAAAAGACGGTGGCTGGGAGGAAAACACCGTATCGCAGCTTGCAGGACGGCTAGCCTGGAGTACAAAAGAAATCCCTGCTTCGGCAAGGTATGAGTTGAGAACCTACAGTTGAATATTGTCCTTTGACTTCCAGACACGTCACCTTCCCCACACGAGAAATAAATTTAAAAAGGAAGAGCAAATCAATGTAATGTAAACATGGTTTTATTAGTCCTTGCGGAAGTAAGCATAGAAGTTTTTTGGCAAGTATGTGTTTTTGACTTTAATTTGTTTTGTTTTGTTTTTCTCTTTTCTCTTCTTGAAGACAGTGCAGTCCAAGTTTGCCTTAAATTCATGATCTTGCTGTGTCAATCTATGGGTGCTGAGATTTCATGCATATATAACCATGCATTTTTTACAAAATAAAAATCTGTGTGTGACTAAGAAGAGAGAACGGAATTGCACAGTGTTTCACAAAGATAACTGTTAAAAGTTTGGTTAAACAAATGAATTTAGACTTACCACAACATAGAACATTAAAAATTCGTGGGTGCATGCTCTGTGACCAGAAATGCTTGTGACTCGTTGAGATAAGCTAGAGGACAATCAGATGAGCGTCCTTTCTTCCTAGACACCTTCTACACGAGAGAAAAGACTTGCAGATCTAGCTGGGTCATCTCCTCCAGTATCCATTTAACTCTTCATCTGGCTCGTGGGCGTTTTAGTTCAGGGCAGGGTCTCATTCTGTAGCCTAAGTTGGCCTCAAACTCTTGGATGATTCTCTTGTCTCAGCCTCCCAAGTGCTGGGGTTTCATGCATGAATCACTCCAAAAATAACAGTTTAATTGACTCCCCCCAGGGAAAGTACTTGATAATTCACCAAGTCTGGTTTTTCCAGACGCCAAAGTTTGAGGACAGCTTGCCTTTAGATAGGAAAAGAAAAACAAGAACCTGTCCGGCTTTCAAGGAGGCTCACCTGCTGCTCATTAAAGCACAGGACCCCCCCCCCCCCACTTCCTACCATCCTGAGTCCTCTGCACCCTGCAGCAGACCCTGCGGGCTACGGATCCCAGATCACAGAGTCCCAGCCTGGGCAGCAAGGACGCCAGCCCGTTGCAAGGAAGGCAGGGAGGCCGAGGGTCCGCGCCACCCGGCCTCAGCGACAGTTTTCTGCTAGCAGCCAAAGCCCAGAGGCGCGGCCTGGCGTCTGGTCTCCAGGGTCGCGAGGCCCGGTGCTTTCCCGAGGTCCGAGGCCCGCGTGCGCCCCACCGCTGGATCGGCCCCCGGTCCCGCCTCCCGGCCGCGGCGGAGGAAGCCGCGATCACGGTCACGGGTGTCCTCACCGCGAGGCGCGCGCCAGTGGCCGGACCATCGGCGCCTCCACCGAGCCTCCCGAGCAGGTGCGTCACGCCGCAGGGCTGTGGGCAGCAGGGCCGGGCCGACTCCTCCCGGCGGGCGGGCAGGCTGAGGGCGGCGGGCCGGGCGGAGGCCACTGCGCCACGCAGAGCGAGGGCAGGCCTGCCGCTTGCTGACACTGGAGGTCCGGGCCCTGGAGAGGGAAGACAGCCTGGCACCCCGACCCGGTGGAAGATGAGTGGTGGTCGCCAGCAAACCCCTCCCCAAGGCGGCCTTAGTTTTCCTCGGCTCCAGGACCCAGCCCCAAACCACCAGCCCCATCTGGAATGTTCCTAGTTCTCTGAGATGTCATGATGCCTTCTTGACAGGGGGCGCTTCCCCAGTTGCTTGCACTTTTTGCTACATACTTTCACTTTTGGCGGGCACGTCTAGGCTCTGATGTTAAGTTGAACTGTAGGATGGCCAAACCTGTGTCCTGTCACTTACCTAATGTCACTCCTCAGTAAGTGAATACCATGAAAGAGAATCGAGTGGAGTAAATATACGAATGAGTCCATATGAAATAAAGGCGAGTGAACAAATGCGTGAATGGATTTAAATACATGTGATGTGGAAGCAGTGGACACAGACTTTCAATTCCTATTTCTCTTGTTTTCCCAGAGTTATGTGAGTGTCCTTTTGCAAATGGAATCATTCTGATTATGGTAACTTGAGAGGAGTTCTATTCTATGTAGATATTAAATAATCGTCAGCCATCAGTCGCATTTGTACTTTAGGTGGGTTCTGGTGTGTTTGCTTGAAACAAAGTAGACTAGATGTGAGCTACGGCTTGTTTAGGTTTTGTTCTCCCCTGCTTTGGATTTTGAGGAATCGTCCTCATCATAACATGGAAAGGATTTCCAACCTATAAGAGGAAAACTGAAGGAAAAAGCACACCACCCACTTCTTTGTAATAAGACATTTTTCATGTTTTCTAGACTCTGTTTCCCTGACTAAATTGTAGGTAAATGAAGAAGACTAAATAGAGCCTAGTAAGGAAAAGAAAGGTGTGTGTGTGTGTGTGTATGTGTGTGTGTGTGTGTGTGTATTCGCGCATGCAAGCACGCACACACACACACAAAGAGACCAGAGGGTGATACTGGGTGCCTTTCTCAATCCCTTTCCACCTTATGTTTTGAGACAGGGTTTCTTGCTGAGCCTGGATCTCATGGGTTCAGTTATACTGTCTAGCAAACAGTTTAGGAATCTGCCTCCCTTCATCTCCTAGTGCTGGGGTTACAGATGTGAGTCATTGCACCTGGCTTTTAGATGGGTACCGGGTCCACATTCTCCAAAGGGACAAACCCTTTACCAACTGAGATGTCTTCTTAGCCCCAGGATTTAAATTTCTTAATTTGTAAAAATGATGCTGCTTAACCGAGTTAAACCTCTGGACTGCTCTTTGATTAGGGTTGAAGGTGAAATTGCAAATGAATTCGTGAAGTTCTGCCTACTCCATCTGCTCTGCTTGAGTCTGTGGAGGTGGTTGCCCATCTCTTGTCTGTGATTTACATTTCACTTGCCTTCCTTTTGATGATCAGAATGGGAGGATCTGTCCTCTTAGTTAATAGAAAGAAAAGGGCAATATTTTCTTTATTGCTACAAGCTCTTAGTTCTGGGTCTAGCTTGTTTCTGGTCAAACCATGCATCTCTAGGAAATTGTGTGGCTGTTAATTTGCTTGCATTTGGGATGAGTTATTAGAGGTCACAACATTTTAGAGCTGGAAGGAGCCTGGAGAATTTGAAAAGGCATTTAAGATGGCATTTTATGTGCATATTAAAATAGTTTTTGCATGCTATATTTAACATCAAGTTCAAAAATAAAATCCATATTTCCTTTTTCAGTGATTTCAAGTCTGGGTTACACTGGAATACATGTTTTGCCTGGTGAAAAAGACCAACTTTTTCAGCCTCTTTTCCCAAAGAACCAATTATGGGATCATGTGTTATTCCAACATGAAATGTCAGAAAGTTGATATTCACAGAGCTCTAACCACACACAGGTCACTTTTATGTTTAGTTTTTTTAACTTATAGTCTCCCCTTGAATCATCACCATAAACCAAAGAGCAAGGTATAATTGTAATCCCTTTCGACCTTACTAAGCAGAAATATTGCTTAGAAAGTGGGAAAGTCGGGTTTTAAAACACAAGCAGATGGAGTCAGGATTAGCCAGTCCGTGCTTTAAAAGCCCATGTGATGTGAAAGAATGGTCTTTGTGTGTTCCAGCACATAGGCAAACTCTGTGCTTGGGAGGGTAAAGGAGTAGGAAATGGAAGCTCAGGAGTAGAGTGATAAAGAATGGATTGTAGAGGTGTTGGTCATCATATCATTTTAAAACTTACCAGCCACACATGCTAGGCCATGTTTATAATTTTGTCACTAGGAAGTCTGAGGCAGGTAGATGACCATGAACTCAAGGCTAGTTTGTGCTAAAACAGTGAGATACAGTGCCCAGCAGGATGGAGTGAAGGGCATTGCAGGAGCAGCAAAACTGCAAAAGAAAATCAACAAACCACAATCCAAAACTTCAGAGACTCTGTATCAATCACATAGAACTAGGCCAGCCTAATCTCTCCCCATTCTGGAGCTCAGGGGCATTTGCGGAAGAGGGGGCGGTAAGATTGTAAGAGCAAAAGGATGGGAGGAACAACGATTTGCAAGATTCTCAACAATAGTTGGGGCCAAAGCAATCATAATGGGACTTTGCATGCCCTGCGCAATGTCCAGCGCACTGTTGCCCTCATAAAGTCTAGCATCTGTTAAGGGCACCGAGATCCCTGGAGGCAAGGGATTGACAGCCACAGTAGTTCTCCTATGCTTAAGGGGAACAAGAGAAAGGGCTTATGGAAATGCCACTGGGTCCTTATATGTCATTGGAGAGGAGGACCCAGTGGAGAGTCAGGTGTACACAATAAAGGACTCTCTGGGAATTGGGGGGGGAGGCACTGGGGGATGGGGAGGGAGAGAAGGGGAAGGAAGGGGTTCGGGGGGAGGAGGGGGGAGGGAGGGAACTGGTAAAAAAATTTTAAAATGTATAATTACATTTTTAATAAAAAAATAGAAAACAAAATGAAATCATTGAATTCCATTGGGATTCTCCAACACTTTGAACCTAATAGCTTTATTGATTTGAAAGTACCAAGTGGGTGGTATTGAGGGCTTTCAGCAATGCCTGGCACTTCCAAGCATTGACCCATAAGACCTAAGCATGGTTGCTTTTTAGTCTAGATCTATGTTCTTTGTGAGGTGCTATTTGCCAGCCTCCTTCTTCATAAGGATGAGGAAGGCAAGATGGACTTCCAGGACCCTTGTATTTAATTGATGAGAATAAGTAGTAGCTCATGAAAAAGGTAGAAAATTACTTTTCTTTTTTTTCTTTTTTCTTTTCTTTTTGGTTAGTCACCTTTAGCCTCATGCAAATTCTGGAAACCTGAGAGCCAGCCCATGCCAGTTTGATTTAACTCAGGAGGCTGAAACTTTCTGCCTTGCAGGCTGATCCTATGGAATAGACTTTCCTGTTGCTCACAATATTATGAAAAAAATTAAAGTGAAAATTTTTATTACTTGCCCTAAAGCTAGAGCTTTAAAATGTAGTTTCTTTTCCCCCTACTTTCCCTAAACCACTTATCTTTTAAAAACAAACAATCTGTTCATGTGCTTGCTGTTGTCGGATTATTAGTTCTCCCCTTCATTCCTAGACTCTTGTGTGTCTTCCTTTCTCCCTTGCTTTGTTTTGTTTTTCTGAGACAGGGTCTCACTCTGAAGCCCCGGAGGTCTGCAGCTCACTGGGTAGCCCAGGCTGACCTCAAGCTTATGGCAATGCTACTTCCTCCTTACCGATATGAGTCACCACATCCCCTCTGGATGCCTCTCTTTAATTCAGTAAAGTAGTAGGACTGGTCTGCTTCTCAATGTCTTTATTTTATTTAACAAATACTCATTTCAGAGCAGTTTATTGAGTGTGTGCTATATTGCAGAAAGGTTGAATTGGAATAGCAGAGTGGCCTACCACAAATTTAATTATACCACAGGGTGGTGTGGAAGATATAGAAAAAGTGGCCACTTATTCTCCCAGGAAAGTGAGATGGCTGGAGTTAGAATTTTGAATTGTGCTTTGAGGCCTAAAGCCTCAGAGGAGAGAAAAAGACAATTCAAGAAGAGAGAACTACAAAGTCATGAAAAAGGAGGTGAGTGTGAGCACGACATGCTCCAAAGTGATAAAGGCCCAGTGTGGCCAGAGAAGGGAAGTCTTATGACATGGGACCAGATAGCAAAGGTCCTTGAATACACTTGAGTGCCATGCTTTTTAGATTTTAGACTTTAGTTGCTGGTGCTTTTTTTTCAAGAGTTCTCAGATACAAGTTTTCTCTATGTATTTTAGTCTGGCTTCTAATTTGAGATCCTCTTGCCTCAGACTCCTATTAGATACTGGGACTAAACAGGCATGTTCAACAATACCTGGAGTTTTTTTGGGGGGGGTGCTGAAGTTGAGCTTTAAGCAAAAAAGCAATAGTATTGGATTATTTTCAAAAGAAAATAACCCTAGCAATAATGTTCTGTGGGGATTGGAAAGGAAAGAGCCAGGAGGCCAAAGGATGGGGACATAATTGCTGTGGTTCACTTGAAATATGATATGGATGTTTTTAAAAATTTCAAAGAACATGATTCAGTACATAGATAGATACAGGAAAGAAGGTTGAAAATACTTGTGAGGTTTTAGTATTGCTTAATGAGGCAATCGAAGATGACACGGATGAGGACAGTAAGTATAAAACAAGGAACAGGTCCAGGGGAGAGACAGTGGAAATAGAGGCAGCTGTGGACCTTCAGGTAGAGATGCTTATCTTTACATAGGGTTGAGTCCTCTGCCAAACTACAACAAACCCCAGTCTAGAAGACATACTCATTTTGTCAGTCACTTAGAAAGAAAAAGAAAGGAAACATACTCAACCTGATTATTGACACTTAGGAGAATTCTTAGATCTCTGATATTTAGGTAAATTCCAGTGAAGGAAGACAAGTGGTTTCTGAGGATTCACCATAAACTGCGAAGAGAAACTGGAATCACTGGGTATGGTGGTTCATGTCTGTAATCTCAGCACTAGGGAGACCGATGCAGGATGTAACCGATGTAAGGTTAGCCTGAGCTACCCAAGAGCTATTTTCAGACATGAAATGAAATGAAACAAGAAGCCAGATGAAACAAACAACAAAAAAGAAAAACAACATATCAAGAAAAAGAAACTGAAGTAGAGATTAAAGAAACAGGAGTGGCTCAAAGGACTGAGCAGAAGGCAATAGACACAAGCATAGACAGTTTCAGAACACACATCAGAAACCTTAGTTGACTTATCCCGATGAATGTTCTTCT
The DNA here is from genome assembly GCA_023101885.1 of Typhlomys cinereus. Lineage (NCBI taxonomy): Eukaryota > Metazoa > Chordata > Mammalia > Rodentia > Platacanthomyidae > Typhlomys > Typhlomys cinereus. Next base: position 5,467,116 of record JALPQD010000067.1, on the reverse strand, counting down.
AATGGTAACACGATCCCAAGCTTTTATTTCTCATCTTATTAAGTTTGTCAGAAAGAGACAAACAGAAGATTTGTTACCATGTGTGGGTGCTGTGCAGAGAGCTTGATCTTTCTTTACAGAGAAAATGTTAGAAGGCTTTGAACTAGTTGGAGACTAGGAAAGAGGGAGAATAAGATAAAAGAAGGAAAGGATAATAATAAGCAGGAATTTTTCAGAACATTTGTCAAATTTTATGATGAATATTTGTTATCAAAAAAAGATCAGTATGATGTATTTTGGTGTATCAGTGTTAGATTTCTTTTACAAAAATGTGTTAGCCTTACATGTAAAAAGCAGCTTTCTATTTACTTGCAGCAAGAATTCCCAGAAGTAAAGGCAATGAAGCAATAGTATCTTTCTTTTACAAACTAAAATTATGATGACTACAGTTTGCTTTAACTCCTGATAGCTCTTTGCTTTCTTTTTTTTAATGTGTGTGTATGTGGGTAGGTTATATGTGTGTATTCATGTTTTGCATATTTTGCCTATAGGTGATATACATATGTGAAAGTGTGTGCATACATGCATAAGCTTGAAGTTGATATTTGGAATCATCTTCAGTTGCTCTTCCACATTATTCTTTTGAGGCTGAATCTCTAGTTAAACCTAGAACATGTCTATAAAACTAGTCTGGCTAGTCAACTTGCTCTAGGGATCCCTAGTCTGTACTTGCAAGAATTTGGAATTATAGGTTAGTAGCTCTACCTGCCTGGCATTTTTACATGGAATCTGGAGATTTGAACTCTAGTCCTTTTGCTTGCTCAGCAAACATTTCAATCTCTTTCCAGCCCCAAATCTCTGCTTCCTTTTAGTTGATGGTTCCATGAATTACAATCAGAGACCCGTTTTGCCTAGAAACATTGACCTATTGCTCTGCCCCTTTTTTCTGTTTCCACCAAGTCACATCAAGTGATAGGAAAAATAAAACAGATGGTGTGAAGGACAACAGAAGCAAGAGCTTCAAGGAGAGAGGCAGTGGTGAAATATATTCTCAGCATTATTTCTGCCATATGCTAGGGATGGTCATTTATTTGAATTTAGAGATTAGAAGTCAGATGATACTTTTAGTGCAACAGAAGAGTCTAAAATAATATTAAATACCCTTATGAATTGATCTTCAGTGAGGCCATAACCATTTTATAATGTGAATTAATATTTTGTGTGAATAAATCCAAACTTACATATACAGGCTTGTTAAGGCAAGAGGCATCAATAATGTCTGCATGTGTTATATATGGAAACTTTCCTGACTTGAGTATCATTTGAAAGAAAGCCTGAATACTGAATCCTGGAATGAATAGAGGCCATTTAAAACACTAAGCACAATGACTTTCAGTTAAGTCTACCTGACTGCCTTTATTGCTTACCAAGGTCCTACGGACATGAAGCTCAGCTGGGAACTAGGAAGACTAATCAGGTTGTGTGCTGGACTTAGTTTGGCTACAGAACTTACAAAAGACAGCTGTAAATGTAGATGTGTGCACATAATGGACTGAGGTAAGGGAATAGTCTTTGAGTTCTTCAAAGCAAGGAACATTGTCTTAGACCCTTACTGAGAAAAAAAAATGTATGTTATAAGGGAGGAGGTAGAATGAATTTTTATGGACCAGGCATGTAAAAATACATAGCTTCAAAACAAATTGCACAAAATAAAATATGGAAAACTGGCAGAAGTATTTGTAAGAGGCTTTTTAAAAAATTTTACATGGCAAATCAAGTAGACAAAGTCAGATGAAAGATTTGAAGATTATAACTAAAGAGGTTGAAACCACAATTTTTAAAAGTGAATAGGGATATTGAATTTTTCGGTAATGATACTGAGATAGGGAAAGTGCCCGAGTCAATAAGGAGCTTGCTGTGCAAGCATGAAGACTTGAAGTTGGATTCTCAGAGCCCATATCAAAAGCAAGGTGTGGCAGTGTCTCAACCACTGTAGTCTCAGTGCTGGGAGACAGAGGCACAGGGAGACTTGGGGCTTAAAGGTCAGTCAATCTAGATGATTGGTGAGTGCCAGGTTCAGTGAGAGACTCTGTCACAAAAAATAAAGTGGATAGCGAAAAAATAAGACACCAGATACTGACCTTTGACCTCCATGTGCAATTGCATACACACACGTGTACATGCATGCGCACACACACACACACAAACTTTGATATTAATGAATAAAAATCATTTTTAGAAATTTATGTAAGAGGTGTAATGTATTTCCTTAACTTTTATCTGGGCAGTTTTTATTTATTCTTCATTTCTGAAAGATAGCTTTATAAAAATCCTTGGCTGGCGGGTTTTTTTCCTTCAACACTTTGGATACATCATCTGTTTCCTCTTGATCTACAGAGACTTCTCCTGAGACTCCCTTTTGTGACATGCTTCTTGACTCATGCTGCTCGACTCATGCTGCTCTTCAAGCTTTTTCTTTGACTTTGCTTCTTAACAACTCAACTGTTACCTATACTTGTGAATTGCTCTTGATCTCACTTAATTGGAGACCTCCGAACTTCTTATACTTGGATGTTGGTCTCTTTCATCAGATTTGGGGGTCTTTCAGCCATTATTTCTTTAAAAACTTGCTGACTCTATTTTCCTATAACTTTTATATATGAAATGTCTATTATTATGTGAGGATTGGCCTTTTCCCTCCAAAGCGTCCCGCTTCCCTTGACTGGGTACTGTTAGATCTTCTTTCATCAAGCTCGTGGATGTTTTATTTTTTTTTTTGACTGAGTCTTCTGCTGGAGCTTTATATTGAATTTTTAGTTTTAGTCTTTCCTCATTTCTAGGATTTCTGTCTTTTAATTTTTTAATACTTTCTGCTTTCATACTGTTTTTCAAATTTCATTTAATTTTTACCCATATATTCTTATTGTTTATCAATGATATCTTCCTCTCTTCTTCCTCCTCCTCCTTCCTCTTCCTATTCCTCTTTCTCTTCCTCCTTCTCTTTCTCCTCCTCCTTTTCTTCTTCCATTACTGGGGATTGAATCCAGAGTAATATACATATGTTAGGCAAAGCATGCTATGAGTGATATCGATCCCTAGTCCTCAGTGAATTTCTTTATGAGGATTATTTTGAATTTGCTATTTATAATTTTGTAGCTCTTTCAAGCTTTCTCTTTTCTCTTGTTCTCACTTTTATTCTCCTCATTACATAGTCTGGGCTGGCTTTGATCTAATAATCCAGTCTCAGTCTCTAGAGTACTGGGATTATAGATGCATGTCACTACGTCTCGCAGATCCCCATTTTCTAAGAGCTCCTTTGGGTACTTTATTAGTTTCTTTTGCTTTATGTTGCAATCATTCTTAATATCTTTCATTGGTATAGGGACAGATTTTCTTCTAGCCTTCTAAACCTTTCATTCTGGTTTAGCCAACTGGTAATAACTCCAGACAAGCAGTTTTTGTTTTTGTTGGGTTCTCCAGTTGTTTGAGCTTCTGCCTCTGTTCTGATGTTGGGCAGAGCTCTATGTGGAATCTACTGCCTGGTAAGACCACACGCTGGGCTCTGCAGTTTGGTGGATACTGGTTGGATGCTATGGTCACCTGTGAATGAGGGTGTGTGTGCAGAATGGTCTCTGAGGTTAGGTGGGAGTATTGCTTGGAATGAAACAGTTGTTGAGTCTGTTCTCCAAGAAATGCAAAAGCAAGACTTCTTACTCTTCCTACATGGGGGTCATAGCATGAGTTTGGGCTGAGCTGCTGTTCAAAGTCCTAGGTCAGGCAGTTCCCTGTGTCTCATAAATATGATCCACGCCAATAGTCTGGGCAGGTCTATCCTCTTTGCTGTGCTGGCATGCGTAGAAATGGGTGAGCTTTAGCCCATGGAAGGCTGACTGACTAGAGTCTTACTATCTTTTTGTTTTTGATCAGCATGACTTGGAACATGTGAGAGGCATGTATTGGCTGTATCTATGATTGGATGCTGCCCCTGCAGCAGGAAAGCAAAGCTACCACCAAGATTCACATCCTGGTTGCTATGAACTTTACTTCCTTTATTTCTTCTTGACTCTAAGAGCTGTGGCACTGCCATTACCCCCAGATTTCCTCATGACCTGAGCCAAAAGTGGCTTCCTGGGAACTGTCTCAGTCTTCTGAAAACAACCTAAATGTCTCTCTCCAGTTCCCCTTTCTTTCTGTTGAAACCATGAGCCATGGGGGGTCCGCTTTATGTCGTGGTGATCTGGGATAAAGGGAGGGTTTGTGCAACAAAATGAAATGATTCCTTTTGACCTCTGATGGTTTTTATTCAATTCTTTGGTCCAGTTTCATTCTCAAATTTTGGGGTGCTCGCAAGAACTTCTTGTCTGGTTGGTTGATGATAGAACTATCAGTGGAAGGGAGTGAACTTTTTGGAGTTTCCTCTTCAGGCATCTTTGGTTTTGGTAGGAAATTTTCCTCTTTGGAACATTTGTGAGTGATTGTAAAATGGTAGGGCTGAACATGAGCAAATTTCAATGATACACATCTAAAAGATGTCATAAGTATTCCACTCAAGGCAGGAATTGCTGCATCTAGGAATGCACTACAATGAGACTTGGCCTTACCAGACCTGTATAATGACTGAAATACCAACATGTCCTCATAGACTACCTAGGAACTCAAGAAAGATAAGAGGATATAGTGGAAACTTTGGGGACTAAAGCTGGATGAGTGAAAAGAAATGCCCCTATCAGTAAGGTGGCCCAAAGAGAGGCAACTTGGTATGCCACAGAGTCCTGAACTTTCACAAGAATAGACAAGCCAGAGGAAACCCTGGAGTCCATAGAAGCAGATAGGTAGGAGGGTGGGAGGGAAGTAGGAGAGGGAGGGAATGGGAGAAAGGGGAATAGAGAAAAGCAGGGATGAATACTCAATATGCTTGTGAACATAGAAAAAATACTGTAAAAAATAAAAAATAAAAGATGTCATTAGGAAGTCCATTATTTTGTATACTTACCAAAACCAAAATTGAGAAATAAAGCAATTAAATGAAGACAAACAAATAAGAGTCCTGTTTATTTGCATATTTTAGTGAGTTTTATAATAGGTATAAATGGGAAAACATAGCTCTTCCATTCCACTGCTGTCAAGATACTCATGTAATTTCATTTCCATCTTCATGTGCTTATGTCCTTTGTGTTTTCAGGTCATTTGGGATTCTTTCTTCTGCACCAACATATATTAGCTTTATGCTATAACAAACCTGAAGCTGTGTTTGTTTTGCTTGGCTGCATATTCTAAATCACAGAGTTTTCCTTTTTATTAGTCCTTCCAAGGTAAAGATTAAAGAAAACCAGAATACAGTAAGAAGGCTGAGCAATAGATGGAACTATCCCAAACATTTGCTAAAATTTCAAGAAAAGGATGGCAAATCTTAGAAATTAGTGCTATTTGGCTCCATTTTATCATTTGCTCAGTCTCAATTTTCGATTTTTCCACTTACAGTAATCACTCAGTAGCATCCTCCAGTTAGTCTATAATCTCAGTCAAACTGTGGGGGTCCCTTCATCATGAAGAAGGCCTCCATAGCTTCTAAGTCTCACTATACATTAGATTCAGCATCAATAGCTTGTTAGCATTACCATTTCAGTGTTCCTCCCAGTATATTGTCTGTGAGTGCTGACTTAGGTGAGTAATGGTTTAGCTGACACTGGCTTCACTGTTTCTGTTTAAGGATAGGGTTTGACCTTTAGCTCTTCTATAAGTGAAAGGAAAGTTGTGAGCATTCAGTCTGTTCAATTTTCTTTGCTGTTGTAAGGACAAAAGCAATGACTTGCAAGTCCTTTGCGTGCTGGAACTAAAAGTAGAGGTATGGGCTGTGCTGTCTTTTCTCTGTGGCTTCTCCTCTGTTGTCATGAGATCTCTGTGTCTACCCTGGACCTATTTCTGCTCTGTTTCCACCTTATCATAATACAAGGTGATAGAATTTTTTTATGATTCTCCTCAATTAAATAATCTTAACACAACACATGATCAATGTTCTTAATGTAGATGCTTTATTTGATGTTTTTCACACTTTACAATTCCATTTGTTATGAGGAGATGGCTCACCAGTTAAAGTGTTTGCCTTGAAAATGTGAGCACCAAAGTTTGGACCCCTAGAATCTAAATAAATGCTTGGGTGAATGTAATGTTCCATCTGTAATTCCAGCACTTAGAAGTCAGAGACAAGGTATCCTTGGAGAAAACTGGATAGTAACATTAGCCGCATCAATGAGCTCTGGGTTCAATTGAGAGACCTTGCCTCAATAACTATGGTGGAGAGTGACTGAGAAAGATTCTTGACAACATATTACCCACATGCACATGTGTCTACGATAATTAGGCACAGGTGTCAACTTGACAGTTGAGGGTTTGAGCTCTGGGCACATTTGTGGAGAATTAGTAGTTGAGTTAAGCCCAGAGCGAACCTGCAAGAGATTGTCTAGTGATGGGGAAGGCCCAGCCTTTGGTGGGTGGAATTAGGCCCTGGAATAAATCACGAAGAGCTGGTAGAGAAAGTTGGCATCCTTCTGTTCACTTGGCCAGGCATGCTGGTCTGGAAAGTAAAGATTGTCTGTCTCTCAGCCATTATGTGATGATGGTGTGGCCAGTTCCCTCGGCCCTGATGTTGGTACATGCTCAGTCCTGTCAAGCTGGACTGAGAACTGTAAGTGGACTGTCGTAAGAAAATAAACTCCTTGTTCCCTTAAGCCGTGTGAATGTCATTTATCAGCAACTATGCAGGCGGACTCCCACAGGGTCCATAAACATGTTAACACACACAAGCATGCAAAATACAGAATTAGTTAAATAGTTTCTTTAGCAAGATGTGATAACAATATGACAAAGTGATGGAATTATAAAAACTTGTAGTAATTGCACATTTTCTGCATTATGTATTTTAAGAGGGATCACTAGTGATCCAATCCTTACAGATGAATCAGTTCTTTGATGGCCATTTGTAATATATGCAAATTTATCCTGTAAGTTGAGAACTACTTCTCTAACATATTATAGTTGACTTGTCCATTAGCTGAGGTACTAAGCAACATTTCTTTGGGCCAATGAATAACAAAATCACTTCTCAAAATAATTAAATTGATGACAACACAGTTTCTGAGGAAGGAATTGGAATCCGTTATTTATTTTGTGTTGATTTTCTAAAAACAACTAAAACTTCAACCCTGTATGTTCTCGAAATGGAGTAATCATCTGCAAACTATTTCCCAATGTCTTTTCTGAAGCAGGACTAACAGTAGCAAATATTGGAAGGGAAGGACTGATGTGTACCCATGTGGGAAGAAGGGATCTGCTTTGAAAACACAGATGAGCCTTGGGATGTGGAAATTTACAAGATTCAGAGAGCCCCACCACATCTTTAGAAGCCGAATCCAGCAGAATAAATGGAAGGCTGTGTGCTGGCTTGGCATTGGAGCCTACTTGGCATAGACTGCACTGTAAACAACTCTCCAAGCAGCTGCATCTGCATACATGACATTAGATTCTCAAAGTGTCCAATTAAACATTTGTCAATGGAAGTGATGTTTGCTTTTTCAGGGGACTCTGTGTCAGCCTTGGCCTTTCTGATGAGGAAGCAGTTTCAGCCGATACTGTTGTATGCTCTTCTTTTCTGGGCTTGATCTTGTCCTTGTTCAGACAGAATTCCTCTTGAAAACTGTGGGGACTGTGCCAGTGGATCTAGGTTAGGCAACGAAAGAAAATTATCCAGGCGCTGTGCACTTTTCAAGCCCAAGAACATTTTATTGCTTTAGTTTCCTTTGCCTTTAAGTTCTTGTGCTTGAAATGTTTTATAAAATGACTGCAGCTGAGCTAAAGAAACGCAGTGCTGGCATATTTGTATATCTTGTTTCTAAAGACTGAATTTTTTCTCATATTCAACAAACATTTCTAGAACACGTATTAGCAGTTGTCTTTACATGTGTGTGGGAATGTACATGTACATTCCATCCTTGTAGGCAGAAATGATTAGTTACACATGTTTGTGATTGGAACAGCAATGAAAGATTTAGGTACATTCTATGGAAACACACAGAGATAGAGAAATGAAACAAGAGAAAGAACCAAAAATTATTTTTTGATTATCTGTGTCCTTAATAAAATTTCATATTCCGTTGGCCTCAGTTTCTTAATCTATAAAATAAGTAATATAATATCAAGAATAAAAAGGTTATTGTCAGTATTAAATAAGATAATCTTTACAGATTGCTTTGAAGGATACTTGCCCCTATACCTGGGTGGGGTTTTATAAATGCTCTACAAATGTTAGGAAGTCATAAAATAGGGTTTTTTTTTTTTTTGGACTGACAAGGTTTAAACATTCCTGTATGAAAAGTTGGAGGAAATAAACAGGTAATTGATGAAGTATGGTTAGAAAATTTGATTTGGGGAGGCATAGTAGAACTTTCATTCATTGGCTGTGATCTGAGAATCAGTATGTAGGTAAAGAGATAGGAAGGTTTTGAGAGAAGGGTAAAGAAATATAAAACATCTCAAAGTCACAAAATTGTCTCTTTGGTTATGTAGAAGAGAGCTTTTGCTGAGCCTGAGAGGGAGTGGGGGTGAAATTTGGGGCTTAAAGAGGGTGGAAAATTTTGTAGCAGCTGCCATGTGGGAATTTGATAGGTATCAACTGAAAATAAATATAAGGGTTACCCAGCAATGCTGAAAACACAGCTGGGGTCTTAGTTTATAATGGAGATATTCAATGTGGTTACATGGCTGTTGGTGGTAGTGTTGTATACCCTGGCACCAGCATGAAGAAAATTCAGAGGTAGTTCTGCGGAATAGGAAGGTAGGAAAGGAGGAAAAGCAAAGGCATTCTAAAATGCCAGTGAAAACACCATTGGAATCATTAACGAATAAATGGATCTGTGAGCTACGACTAATCTGAAATCTGGATGGAATATGGATGGAAGACCTACTGGCAAGGGCTCTTCATTCAATCAACACCCACCTGATGGCTCCTCTGTGTCGTACATATGCCAAATGATGAATGGGTGAAACAGATGAGTGGGTATTCACTTTAAGTGGTAGCAAAGTAGTTAGGCAAATCGGTGGCCATCTTTCCCTTGAAAAGTTTTAACCTAGTGCAATAACCTAGGTAGCTTAAAATAAGTTTATGAGATATGTCAAAGTCAGCAAGAAGAGGATGCTAGGTTATCATAGAACTTGGTACAACCTTTACAAAGAAAAAGCAGGTCGAGGAAGGCATCCCGGACAGTGCTGCCTAAGCTGAGCTGAGCTAATTGTAGGTTGTGGAGCAAGGAATGACGGGCAAGGAGAGGAGAGAGCAAAGGAATGGAGCAAGGGAAAGCAAGCAGAAGAGGGGGTTGATTTGGCCAGGACAGACAAAGGGTTTCTTGGGGGAAGGTTATCATTAAGGTGCATTGTTTAAGATACGTGTTAAGTGGGGGGAATCAAAAGACCTGATTGGAATTACTCTGTGTGTGTGTGTGTGTGTGTGTGTGTGTGTGTGTGTGTGTGTGTGTGTGTAGGGACAGAAGAAAAGACCTTTCAGAACAGGATAATAAGATTTAGACTACATATAAAGAGAGATGAAAAGATAGCTTTGCACTTTTGAAACTGAATGCTAGGACAATTATAGTTTTAATAACAGAAAGAGGAAAGCCCTGACTTACATAAATTTATGGAGTTGAATTTTGGAATCTCTGTTTGGATTAACAAATTGGATTCAAGTGGAAATAATACAAAGATTTGACTAAACCAAAGGAGTTTGTAATGTTCCTATTTGAAAAGTTTGCAAATACATCTGGATTTAAGAATACCCGAGTCCACAGTCCAACTAAGATGGCATGGGCTAATCTTTATCCCAGCAACTTCCATCTCTTAGTTCAGCTTGTCCTGCTTGTTTATATTATGAATACCAACTCTGGCAAATGATAGGAAAAATTTATAACCTAGCTGTCCTTGTGGAAATAGTTTCTAATTGCAGTATACATGTGCTTTAAATTGTAGGTTTTATTACTGTTTAAGCATGGTGAAGCCAAAGAATCAGGAGACAACCATCATTGTAAAGATGGTTTGTTATAGTTTCACATGGGGTCACATGCTGAAGTTCATGGGTCAGAGTCAAAGAAGTGAGGGAAAAAGCATATTGCTGTATTGTTTTTGTGGAAAGAAATTGAGAGTCAAGATCAGCAGGCTTAGGACTGGCTAGTTTGAATTTAGTGGGATCAAGCATGTAGAAGTTTCCCAAGTTGTCTGATATCATGTCCTGAGTTTATTAAGACAGGAAAATATTGACATGGCTTGTGAATATTTGATTAGAGAGGTGGTAGGAAAATCTGATCAATTAATGCATGAAAGATACACTCATAGGGGTAGTTATGTGCATACATTTGATTCAATGAGAATACAATACCACAGCATTAAAAAATGTAGAAAGTAGCAAGGTATAGGTAAATTTCCTTTTTATCATTGTGAAAAAAGAGTCTGATTGGGTCACCCCATCACTGAGTTTGACTGTAGGGTGCAGGGTGAGGAATGGTGAATACTATGATTGTTAACCAGCCTAATCCAGAGTGTAGGGACCACTACTCTTAAGAAGAAAAAGCAGCACAAATCAAATCAAACAAATAAAAAACAAGTATGACAATGGAAAAATATGGTGGTAAGGAAAAACATATTTGCAAATCTACTTCAAAGTGTCTGGAGTTTTTGGGTTGGTCACATTGCAGCACAAATGCATCTTTTGGTCTCTAGACCTCAGAAGGTTAGGGGTTTCATTCTGCTTTAATGACTTTCACTGTATGATAGCTGCTGCTTCCTGGTCTGATGTCTTTCATTTTTACAAGACTATATAGTTTCTGAAACTTGGTGTTCAACAGTTAGCTGAAGCTTTCAGCATTATTTTGAGCTTTACAGTTCCCTTGATGAGTCCTGGTAATTCTTCCATTCTGCAAGACACGACCCACTCTATCCCCATCAAGTCATCTGAAATGTCTCTTACATTTTCTCCTTCCTTACCTATTTTAGCTGTTGCTTTTTTTGTCTCTTTTTTATTTTTAAGTTGGTGTTAAAAAATGAGTTTCAGGATGATATTATCATGTATATGATTAAGTCTAGATTCCAAACATGAGAGAAAAAAGTTGATATTTGTCTGATTCTGACTTTTTCCCACTTATTAATGATGTCTAGTTCTATCCTTTTCCCTGCAAATGGCATAATTTTATTGTGTGTACTGTACATCCATATTTTCTGTATCAACTCAACTGTTGATGAATATAGCTATTGTTATGTGATGCATTGTGACTAGTGCCTCAGTAAACACACATTTGCAGGTATCACAGTAGTATGCTAACTTAGATACCTTTGGATATACAATTAAGAATAGCTGCTGGACCATATGGTAATTTTATTTTAGTTCTTTGAGGAATTTCCATACTGATCTCCATAGTTTATATCCACACCAGTGGTATACAGTGTCTCTTTTGTCCCCTTATCCTTGCCAGAATTTATTGGCACTTGTTTTCCATTCTGACTGGAGGAAGCTGGAATCTCAATGATGTTTAATTTGTGTTTTCTGATAGATAAGGACATTTCGTCATAAATTTATTAGGCATTTGCATTTTTCTTTTTAAGAAGTCTATTATTGGCTGGAGAGATGGTTAAGGGGTTAAGCTTCTACTTCCCAAGAAGAAGGACCTGAGTTTGTATCTCAGATCCTACGTGAAAATGTCAGATGGAAATGGTGGTGGCAGCCTGCATTTCTCACCCTGGAGGCCTGGGAACCCCCAGAGCAAAGCAAAAAGGAGGTAGAACAATCCAGGATGCTTGCTGAGGTTACCCTTGGGCCTCCACAGCACAGTATCCACTGATATACCCATACATACGTACAGACACAAAGTGAGTTGAAAGCTAGTCTAAGCTATACAAATTGTGTCTCAAAAACAAAATAAAACAACTTAGAATTCATGCAGCATTGAGTAAATGCATGTAAAAAAGGAGAAGTATCTGTTTAATTAATCTGTTCACTTATTGATTCAAGTCTCTCCTTTAAAATCTACCATTTGATGTCCAAGTGAGAAAAATGTTTTATATTCATAAGCACAGAATGTTTTGGTTTGGATGTAAAATGTCCTCCAGAGTCTTGTGTGCTCATGATTTGTTCCCTACCTTGTGGTGCCATTTTAAGAGGTTGTGGAGGTTTAGGAGAGAAAATGGGTCCATAGGGAGCAAGACTTGAGAATTATGCTCTGGTCTCACTCACAGCCTGAATTCTCTGCTTTTGGGTTAGCACTACATACCAAGCAGCATCCGCATACCACCTACTAGAAGCACCGTCCTGTGCCTTCCCCACCATGGTGGATTGAAGACCCTTAACCTAAGAGGCAAAAGTAAATTTTCCCTTAAGTTGATTCTATCACATGGTTACTCAGTGACCAGAAAAGCCACCAATACAGCGAGTGTCTGAAGATCTCCATTCATGTCATTATATATTCTTTCTCTGTATTTTTTCAGAATTAAGTATCTTAAAAGAAAATGTGTGTTTGAATCTCTTTATAGATGTAGTTTAGTCTCTTACAGATCTCATGTAGCTCAGGCTAGCCTTCAGTTCACTTTGCGACTGAGGGTGACCTTGAACTCTTGGTTCTCCTGCCTCCATCTTCCAAGTTCTGGTATCACAGGGATGCTTCACCACATCCATCTCATCTTTTTAAAACTCTACTTTACCAGCTTTATAGTCTTTTTCCAAGTGTGCTCTTCTGTGATCCGTATTTGTTTCTTTTCGTTTCCTCTTCTCTTTACCCTCCTCTGTGACAACTGAACCTTAAAGTCCTTCGAAGCATGATTGAACTCCTTTCTACTTCTCCATCACTATTTTCTCTTGCACTTCAGTTTCATTACCAATTATGAATCCTTTAGTTGTTGTGCAGCATCTAGTCCATACTTCTGAAGACAGAATTCCTTCCCAGTCTTTTTCTTGCCATTGACAGCTCAGGAGATACTGTTTAAAATGAATAGTTGCTAATTGATTAATTATTAATTGGGGGAAAAAGAGTCATCTGCAAACAGTACAAGCATCCTTTTTCTCCGTGGGAAGAAATAATTCTGGGTTGATTAGTCTGACAGATGCTGAAACAATTTAGCTAAATTAAGAAAATCCTTATTAAGTCTAGAACATATGGGTAAGTGCTGAATGAATTTTTCACTTATTCAGTTGATAAATGTTTATAGAGAATCACTATTTATCCTGTATTGTATCCACTATTTATCCTGTGTTGTGGTACTGTAATATGTATTTACTATTTGATACTTAAACATTGGAAATCTAAACCTGAATTTGGCATGATATTCATCCTCTGCTAACTTGATTTACAATGCACTGGATGATTATAAAGTATCACACAGATTAAGAGATATGTCTGTTGACATATGAAGAAAGAAATAATTCATTCTGACTTAAGTAGTTCAGGAAATATTTATAGCAATTAGAAAAATGGAACATCTGGAGGAAGAAGAATCTACAAGTTTGCTTTGTGGATGCTTTGTATTGTCAACAGGGTAGTGTTAAAATTTAGTATGTTTGGGTGCACATGAGTGTGCATGCATGTAGAAGTCCAGGGGTAAGACAGGGAATCATCCTTGGTCATTCTTCTACCTTGATATTTAGAACCAGTCTGTTATTAAACCCAGAGTGAGTCATTAGGGCTGGTCTGGTAGCCAGTTTTCTGGGGATTCCCTCCTTCTGAGGCTGAAATCATAAGCAGGCTATCAAGCTCCCACTGATATAAAGCAGAAGGCTCTGGATGGAAATATTGTCCACATTGGTGAGATGTACCAGGGGACTCCACAGTTAATAGTTTCCTACAGGCAACAAACTACAGGAATTGATGGGAGATGTGTGGAAGAGAACATACTTCTAGGGTCACAGAGAGGCAAACCTACCAGGGTGGGTAGATTACTTCAGCCCCTCCTACATATGAAACTCTCCAGGAGCCTCAGGCTCTGAGAACTTGTGGTCACAATCTATAATGTCCCTGTAATACTTGTCTAAAGTGTAAATGTTCTGCCCAATTAAGTGAAAATGTCTCCCTTGTAGCAACAGAGACAATAAAATGATGAAAAAAAGCATGTAGTGAATTCTTATTGAAATAGCTCTATTAAACACAAAAAATCCATAAAATATAAAAAACGAAAACTGATAAAAGTAAAAGGAGAGAAATTCAAAGTTATAATTGGGGACTGCAGACCCCCTAACTCCCAGTATATCCATTTTCTCCCTTCAACAAAGAATGCCAAATTAGCATATACCGAATTGGTGTTCCCAGGAGAGATACATGGTTAAATTCCTGAATCTTCCAGTTAGGAGACTATGGTCACATTTTTGTCAACTGCTTAGAAGATAACTTATTTTATATGTACTTTCAGTTGAAGACATCTTGGTATATATATCACTGACTTATCAACTTTGAACTCATAGCCAGTCCCACTATGACTCATACTTGAACAAGCCTCATCTAATATGCATACTTTTTAATACGTTACTCATAACCTTCTTGCATTTAGAAGTAATGGTCACTATTTTAAACAGATGACTTCACTGTTTAAAATACAATCCTATTATAAAATGTGGCACAAAAGAGACTAAGAAGAACACTTGTTGACAGTATGACAGCTCTAAAAGGAACAGTGTTACCTTGTTTAGACTTTGGCTGGAAATATTCATGCATGTGCATGTGTGTGTGAACTTAAATTTTTGCTGTTTTTATGTTTATAAATGATTGTGAGCATTGATTTTGGTTTTATGAATAAATTTTAACAGTAAATAAATTAGTACAGTGTCATAGTTAGGCACAGGTATCAACTTGACAGTTGAGGGTTTGAACTCTGGGCACATTTATAGAGAATTAATGGTTGAGTTAAGCTCAGAGAAAACCTGTAGGAGATTGTCTAGCTGATGGGGAAGGTGGAATAAAATAAAAGATCTGATTGAGAAAGTTGGCATCCTGTGTACACTTGTGCAGACATGCTGGTCTGACAAGTAAGGATTGTCCTCTCAGCCATTACGTAGAGATGGTGTAGAGATGGTGTGGCGAGTTCCCTTGGCCCTGGTGTTGGTATGTGAGAGCTCTCCTGTCAAGCTGTACTGAGAACTGTAACTAGAAAATCTTAAGAGAACAAACCCCTTGTTCCCTTAAGCCATTTGATGGTGTTTTATCAGCATCCATACAGGTGAACTGCAACACAAACTCATAATGTATGAACAGTGAGAATCAACTATACTATGCAAAGACTAATCAAAAGAAAGGAGGAGTGACTACATCAGATAAAATAGACTTCGGATCAAAGTAAATTACCAGACACAGAGAGGTATTACACCATGATAAAAGAATTAATTAACCAAGATGACATTTCAGTCCTAAATATGTAATCCTAAAAAAAAGGTGTAAAATACGGAATTCAACCACTGATAAAAATGAAATGAGAAAAAGGTAAATATAAAGTTATAGTTGAAGACTTCGGGTTTCAGTACCTCTGTACCATTTCTTGAACATCTCAGCAGAAAATCCACTGGAGTTTAGTAGAACTAAATGCCATTGTTAGCCAAAAATATGTAGCATATATTTATTGGATGTCCCACCCAGTAGCAGTAAAATATGAATTAATTTCAATGTTCATGGAATGTAACAGTAATAACGCACATCACATCCTGGGTCATAAAACAAACCTCAACAAACTTTAAAGAATGGAATTCAGAGCTCTAGTAGTAGCTTAGTGATTAAAACACATGTCATACAAAAGGACTAGCATTTGAACATTCTGACTCCACGTAAAATGGAAGGTAGGTGTAGTCATCTGCCTTAATTTCAGCTTCTGAAAGTGGAGACTGGTAATCCCCAAAGCAATTTGGCTGGCAAAACTAGTCCTTGAATGAACTCTGAGTTTGATTAGAGACTCTGTCTCAAAAAGAACAAAGTGAAAGAGTGTCATGTGACTTGTACCCTACAGGCTGATATGTTTGAATTTTTTAGTTAGTGTTAATGTTTGGGAAGATTATGGTACCTTATGATGTAGAGCCTTACAGATGGAAAGCATGTCACTGGGGGGTGGGTTTTGAGGTCTGGTAGCTTGGCCTTCCTCTCATTCCTTGCTTCCTCTTATTCTCTTGCTCTCTTACCTATTAATAGATAGGATGACATGAATCAGCCTCCTGCTTCTGCCTTTGGTCATATCTTCTTCAATGTGATTCCTATTAAAATCAACTATAGCCCTCTAGAATCATAAGCCAAATAAATAAAAATTTATCTCTTTCTGCCTGGATATTATCATTGTCTCACAGCAAAAGAAGAGTTACTGCATCAAAGACTGAGTGAGGATGATTGGCTATATCAACCTTACACCTCCATATTCACATAAGCATTTATGTACCTACACATACATGTGAATCTGCACACATGGAAACATGTATATATTCACTCTAGCTCACATACACATGAAAATGGAACAATAAAAAAAGGATGAAATTCATATCAGAGAATGTTTTCTGAAAACAATTAAGTCAAAATAAAAGTCAATAATGGGAAGATAACAAGAAAGTCTGCTATCACCTGGGAACAAAGTAACACACTCTTTAATAGCTCATGGCTCAAAAAGGAAGGCCCAAAAGAAGTAAAATTCACAAAAGTGAATTAAAATGAAAACACAACAGGTTGAATTTTGGATATAGCCAAAGCATCACGAATGGTGTGATTTATATTACCATGTACAAACATTATAAAATGAATGGCCTCCTATCACTCTAACCACTTATGTCAAGACCCTAGGAAAAACACAATAAAAATAAACAAAGAAAACAGAAGAAAGGAATTGACAAGGAGTGGGGAACCAGTGGAATTGAAAGAAGACAAACAGTAGAGAAGAATCAATCATGTTGAGTCTTTCAAAAGAACAATTGTATCAGCAGCCACCTAGCAAGACTTATAGAAAATGGTCAAGCATACAAATAAGTTTTAGGAATTACACAGAATACTACTAATCCTACACCCACCCTCATGAAAGACCAGTAATTGAATATTACAACCACCTTCAAGTATATAAATTACAGCATAAATAAAATTGATATGTACAAAGCACATAATTCACTCAATGTGAAACAAATAATCTAATAACTTTGTAACTTAAGGTAAGTATAAATGAAAAACCACCAAGAAAGAAATATCCAGCCCCAGATGGCTGAGAATTCTACCAAACATTTAAAAAATGAACACTAATTTTGTGCACATTAGTCCAGAAAACAGAAGGGGGGACATTTCTTATTCATTTTATGTAAGCAGTATTGTCAGTATAACAAATGGTAAAAGCAATGCAAAGTAGCAGACCAATGTCTTTCATGACTCGAGACACAAAAATCTAAGCCAATATTAGCAAATAGAATGCAATAGTACAGAGAAAGAACTGTATGTTGTGACCAAGGAAAGTTTACTCCTGGTTCAATATTTGAAAATCAGCTAATGCAATCCATCATATTAAAAGGCAAAAGAGGAATCCCATGATCCTATTAAGTGATACACAGAGAGCATTTGATAAAATCCACCTCTCATTTATAACTACACTTCTCATATGGGCAGGAATAAAGGAAGCCTCTTCAATTTGAAGGAGAACATCTAAAAGAAACTGATGATTTACATTGTAGTTGAAAGTGAAAAACTCAATTCTCTCTGTCTACCAAGATCAAAATAAACTAGGAAGATTTAATCTATTTTAGTTTAGGTTTGATAACAGAGGTTCAGTCATCAAAATTGTGTGATGGAAGAATCAACATATAGATCCATAGAGCAAATGAGAGAAATTGACAACTATGTATGCATATATGTAGCCCAGTGCCTTTTTTAAAGCATTGCTGCCAAGAATTTTTTAAAAAAATGATATTGGAGCATTGAACATTATCTACAAAAATATTATCCTTAATATAAGTCTCATATCTTACACAAAAATGAAATCAGTGGATCATGGACTTAAGTATAAAATACAAAATTTTAGGTAAAAGCATAGGTCAAAATCTTCAGGATCTAGGGCTAGACAGAGAATATATAATCTGGCTTCTGAGGAAATACTCAGGGGTTAAAGCCTTTGCTTCACTTGGAATTCCAAGATTCTATGTAAAAATAATTTTTTAAAAATCTGGGCAGAAATGACAGTGGCCTGCACTACTGGACCTGGAAGGCAGAGCCTAAGAAACCCTACAGCAAAGCAATAAGGAGGTAAGGCCATCTAGGATGATTTCCAGTATTACCCTTGGAATTCCATAGACACATACATTCAAATGCCCTCTTCTACACACACACACACACACACACACACACACACACACACACACACACACACACATTGAAAGAGAGAGAGAGAGAGAAATACACAATAAACAATTTTTTAAAAAAAGAAAGCATGTAATTCAATCAGAATTTGGCAAAATCCAAGAGACATTTTGCTGACAAAGATGTGCAGATGGGAAAGATGAGATACCACTGCACAAACGAGATTAAAAAATGGTGACAGTTATAAACACTGTAAAGGCAGAGTCAAGTCTGGATTCTCTGTATGCAATCACATAGCAATCTGTGTTAGTTGGGAATCTCTAGAGGAACAGAATCAATAGATTATAAATGGGATTTACTAGATTGGCTTACAAGATAGAGTCTAAGAAGTGCAACAGTGACTCCATAGATGCTCAGTCATGAGGCTGAGCATTTCAGCAGTCCCAGACTAGTGCTGAAGGTCTGAGGATTTCTGGAGAGGCACTGTTCTTCAATCCATAGTGGAAGGCCAAAGAAGCAGGGTTTTAATGGCAGTAGTAGTAGTAGTAGCCGGCAGGGAAGAGGAACTTGTCATCATGATGAGAATTCAAGTGTGAAATGCAAATGCTCCTCCTTGGTCTTGCTTTCATGTCGGTTACTATTGGAAGGTGCTGCCCACCTTTAGGGTGGATCTTCCCATCTCAAATAACTTAATCTAGTTAATCCTTTATGGCAATGGCCTAAGTTGGTCCTCTAGTTGATTCCATTTCCAGTTTTGCCATTTGAGAAACTTTGTCGGTGCTATCCAGTACTTTTCTTCCTTTCCCTTCCATCCTTCTTCTCTTTCCTTTCTTCTTCCTCTTCTTCTTCCCATCTGTTGCTGTGAGACAACACAGCAAAGAAAGGGAAAAGGAGGAGAATTATTTGATTCATAGTTCTAGGGTAGAGATATGGTCCACTAAGGCAGGAAAGACATGGTAGGTGACAGCTGGAGATGGTTCAAGTTACAGCCATCTCATGTCATGGAGGCAAGAGAGCAAACAGTAACTTCAAGAGCAGACTGATAGAGGAAGCAGGATGGGGCTACCCAACCTCAAGGCCCACTCCCTGTAGCATGCTTTCCTCCAGCAAGGCTCCACCTCCTAAAGGTGCCATTAACTTCTCAGACATCAGCAATACCTAACGTTGTAAACACATGAGCCTGTGGGGAACAGTTCTTATTCAAACCATGACACATTCCCCTTCCCCTTCTCCTTTTTTCTTCTCTTTCCCTTCCCTTTTTCTGGTTCCAGGGATCAGACCTGGAGTCTCACACATGGTAGACAAATCCTGTACCACTGAGCTACATCCTAGGCCAAAATTTTAAGTTCATATGAATGTTCATACTACAATGTTATCTATAATAGTCAAATACTGGAAACAAGAAAGATATCATTCAATTGGCAGACGCTTCAAAAACAACTGTGGTATATATGTCCTATAGACTAACATCAAGCAATAAGAAAATCAGGTTTTTTTATATAGGCAATAACCTCAATGACTTTCCTGTAGAGTTAAAAAAACCAACAATCTTCACAGTTTATATAGTATATAATTCTATTTGTATAAAATTCTTGAAGTGAAAAACTTTTAGAAATAGGAACCAGAACATATTGGCCAGAACTTATCAGGTTGGGGTGGATGTAAACAAAGCTGCTCAAAAGCACCTGAGAGCTTCTTATAACAAGGGACTGATTTGTATTGTGCCTGTCTCAATGGCAGTATTGCAGTTCTGATATCGTACTGCAGTTTTGTAAGATTTTTACACAGGGGAAAACTGCAGAAAAGGTTCATGGATCTCTTGGTAATCTTATAAGTATATGTCAGTCTACAGTGACCTCAAAATAAAAACTGTAATAAAACTCACCATTTAGCTCAGTGGCAAAGCACTTCCCTAGCATGTTCAATCCCTAGGACACAATGCCAACAGAATATTCTAAATCTTACATTAATAAAACTCCTAGTGTGCTGAAGTGCAAGCTCCTACCCTGTGGTGGATCACCTTAAATTTTTCTGTCAGTCAGTGCTGTACTGGTCTCTGAATATTTATTCCAAATTCCTGCTTTGCATATAGTCTTATGCTGGCAGATGTAATTAGCAGCGAGAGTACAGAAGCAAGTTTATGAGTGTGTAGGAACAATTTGTGAATATATGTGTGTGTGCACATGTGTATTTAAAACATGTATAAAAGGGCCTAAGACAGTGGATGTGACTTCTTTTTCAGAATTTCTAATGTTCCACTGTAAATTATAAGGGGCTATCATGTAACGCAGCATTTGTAATCCTGTTCAGCTCTTAACTTGCCAAGAAGAATATCCTCTCTCAGGATATGTAGCTTCATTACCATAGAAGCCATTGTACTGTCAAATCCGGGAGAATTATACAAAACTACGGAAAAACAAATGGCCTAGCTAAGGTTTGGCAACTGTAGCAAGGAACTTATCAATTTGTGGTTTGTTGCAGTGCCTCACATTTGAAAGAATATTCTTCCACATAACCCCAGTGCTTGGAATAAGTGAGGAGTCACATGAGAATCTGCAACTCATTTTCAAAAGATTGTGACTCCTTTCCAAAAAGTCTGGCCAACATTTTCTTGCTTTGTACTTAGGCAATGTAGAAGGTTTAACATTTTTAGATTCCTAATTTTCTGGCAATTTGCCTATACAGTCTCTTTTAGGACATCTTCACATTTTTTTCAATTTGAGGAAAAAGTTGAAAACTTGAGATAACTCAGAATTGTTTAGCTTTAGTGATAGTGCTCTAGTATGGTTTTTTGGGGACTTACAGAAAAAAGAACCCTCTTAGATCTCATGATCTAAAGATTCTTCCAGACTTAGGTGAAATAGATGAGGAATTCTGTTATTATAACCTAGATAATTGTCTTTTTATGCAATGCCCAATGTCAGTTTACTATGTAATACAAATGAAACTCCAAGAGCAAGGAGGAAGAAGAAAGCTTCCCAGACTTAGGACATTTATGAAATGCCTGCCACAGAACAGCAGTTGATCAACAAATACTTTGTGCCTTGACTGGGTTGGCCCTTCACACCACTCCAAGTTCACACCAAGCATGTTCTCTGTGGCTGAGCAATAGAAAGCCAGGCTGGTGAAGGATCTCTGGCACTGCCATGTGCCCGACCGAGGCTGTGCTGAGTACTGAGGATCCACACCTTGGGGGAGTTTCCATTCTAGATTGTAAATAGAGACAATAAAGTAAACAGATGAGTTAAGGTTACACAAGTCGAGTATCCTTTGAAATGCTTGGTACAACAAATGTTTCAAATTTCAGTGTTTTTTTTTTCCCCTTCAGATTTTGAAACATCTGCACACACATAATGAGTTGAGGATGCATCTCACGTCTGAACACATCTGCTACTCAATGTTTCACAGGTACCTTATGCACATAGCATGATGGTGATTTTCTCCCACATTTTCGAAATAATTTTGTGCATAAAGCAGAGTGTTACGATGTGTAATTTCCACTTGCAGCATCATGTTGATACTAAAAACATTTCAGGTTTTAGCGTACCCTTCTCCCCTTTTTTTTTGCATTTGGATTTTCAGACGGGATGCTCAATCTGTATTATATTTGGAAGCAACATGCTCTATGCAGAAAAAATAAGTAGGGGAGGGGAGAAGAAGTTTCCAGGTTTGGAAGATTTATTTCAAATTTAAATAAGCTGGTAGAGGAAGGATTCTCTGAAGTAAGTTCTGCACAGGAAACTGGAAAGTACTGTACTCTGTCTGGGTAAGCAGTGTTCTCAGCAGAGGGAGCGACTGAGACAAAAGGGTAGATAGAGGGGAAGTGTCACATTTAACAGAGAGGCGAGAGTAGCTGAAGCAAAGGGGAAGTTTTGCTGGAGATTTGAGCCTTGAGGATCATGCCTAGGATTTCAGTTTTAAGTCAGAGATGGGACCATTGTGGGGGCTCGAAGCTGGAGAGCAACACAGTCTGAACAGATACCTGATGTGAATTCTGTGTGGCATGGCTAGTTAAGAAGTGACTTAAATACCATGCTGGATAAGTCCCAATGAAATGTTAAAGATAGGGCCACAACTGGGTAAGAAAGTATTTAAAAGAGAAGAGAATGTAAGAAACCCTCTCTCCAAACCTTGATAGACTATTTCTATTGCTTTTAAGATAGTGTAAGTAAAAGAGTGTTTTGTGTATATATGTGGATATAGTCTTGTAATAAAAACTTAGGTACCGGAAGTGCTTGCTTCAGGAGGAGGTTTCTGGGATTGTCATTGGGCAGCACTTTCTTTCATTCTGACATGGTTGCCACTGCTCTTTGAGCGTTGCCACCCAAGGATGCCAAGAAAAAGAAAGATGCTGGGAAGTCGCCCAAGAAAAAGACCCAGTAGACAAGTTTGGAGGCAAGGCCAAAAAGAAGAAGTGGTCCAAAGGCTCATCCTACATATGACAAACTCTGTAAGGAAGTTCCCAACTCTAAGCTTATGACTTCAGCTATGGTTCTAAGAGGTTGAAGATTGGAAGCTCACTCACCAGGGCAGCCCTTCAGGAGCTCCTTAGTAAAGGACTTATCAAACTGGCTTCAAAGCACAGAGCTTGGAAGGTAATTTACACAAGAAACACTAAATAAGCTCTTTTAGGACATCTTCACATTTTTTTCAATTTGAGGAAAAAGTTGATGCCCCAGCTGCTGGTGAAGATGCATGAAGAGGTTTTTTAAATAGGTTCAACCAACTGTATATTTAGAAAAATAAAAGTTTATTAAACTAAAAAAAACTTAGATTCCAAAAAGTAATGGTTTCCACTAGGAAGGATAAAACTTATTACAGAAGATCTGTTTTAGTAGGAAATACATACTAAAGCATTCAATACCATACTAAAGCATTCAATATGATAAAATACGTGTATATGTATGTGTGTATATTTATATCTACATATATGTACATATATGCATTTATAATGTACACATATGTGTATATATATGTATATAGCTACACACACACACACACACACACACACACACACATATGATCTTAATTCCTTTTCTTGGGGGGAAAAAGCCAGCTGGAAACAAAAAAGCATGGCTGAGCTGCATGTATTCCCTAAACTTTTGCTTTTTCTTTAATAATATATTAAAACACTTTTCTAGGTTTGAGTTTGCTTAATAAATACACTCAGTTACTAATACATCTCTCTGTCAAATCTACTCAGTAGAATAGTACAGTGTGATCATCTCTTTAATGATACTGAGGTAAACATTCAGATTCTTATCATTAGTTGTTGCGCCTATGGGTTCCTTAGCAGTAGTGGAACAATTACTTTTTAGAATCAGACTAATTCCTTAAGACGAAGGAAACTAAAATTAAAATAGATAAATACATTTAAATAAATGAATGAATAAAAGTATGCAGCATACCTGTGTGGGTGGGAGGGACCTCTCGACCTTCCTGCTCCCACAGGTGAAGGTCGGTCAGTACATGCTTTGTGGTGAGGTTCGCAGTGGGTCTGAGGAGAAGAAGGATTCAAACAAAACATGAGCAAGAGCTTCCTTTTTGTTGTTCAAAAGAGGCATTTCTTTTATGCTCTGATATATTTATCTCCCACAAACTTTGAGAATTTTATTTTCATTTTGTTTTTGGTAAAATATGAAGTGCCTTTGAAAAACAGTTTGTCTCTGGAACTAAATGAAGAGGAAACACATTGGACGTCTAGCAACAGATTTGCTTAAGAACAAAAATGATTTAAAAGGCTTTTAGAAAAGAATGAGTGGTGTCTATTTTTTGTCTGTTTTGAAAATCATAATCACACTGAAACACTGTCTGTCCCGGGAACAAGATAAGCACACCCATGCATCGGACACCTCAGGAGGAATAGGTGCGCAGTGCATATTCACCGAGAGTTTAAGAATGCACATGACTCAGATTAAAGAAACCATCCTTAAACGTCTTCAGACATTCTGTGTTTCCTCTTTGCTGTCTTCAGCATGTAGGTTGTTCTCTTTGTGGATGTTTTTTTTTTTTTTTCTGGCTACTTAATCTTATAGTTGTGTCAAAACACAAGTGAAAGTGCTATTTTTCTTCTCATATTTCTTTCTAAGAACAAAGACACAAATAGCCCCCTCCCCATGGTGCTTTGGCCAGGATTGACTCACACGTTCATGCTAAATCCAGTTACTGTCAAGACACATAGATTTCCCAAGGCTTCTTGGGAGTAATCAGAAATCATTTTCTGCAGTGAAGTCTCCTCCTAGCTCTGTCAATAGAATGCCGGGTTTGTGTAGATTTCCATGGAATCTGCTGCCTCTGCCTCCATGAGATGGGGACCAGTGTAAGTAACTACCACTAGCTTGCTCACCTCCTTCCCCAAGATGGTACTTTGGTTAACTATACATCACTCCATGTTAGGGCCCCAACATATCCATTCTATTCTGTTATCATAATCATTACTTGTCTTGGTCTTAGTTATGATGAGTTGTGTATAGTTACAGTCATAATGCCCTTTGGTTGTGAATTTATGGCAGATATGGCAGTGATTTCATAAGATTATAATGGGGCTGAAGATATTAATCATCAATACCACAGCCATCGTTAAATCATAGATCGATCAGTTACTCATGTGTTTGTGGTGATGGTGGTATAAACACTATTCCTGTACTTTCAGTCTTATGAAGTAAATCATGTGCCATTATGTGCAGTACGTCATACTTGACAGTGATAATACAATAGCAGCTGTGCTACTGTAGTACATATTTATAGCACTATAGTTTTGTCATTATCTTAGAGCATACTCCTACATACTAAATAAAAGCTTTCTGTAAAACAATATGTCTTGCTGTGCTGGTGGCAGTCTTATATAGATCCTCATTGCATCTTTTGAGTATATGACTTTCTTCTATGTTTGATTTTTCTCATGACTATTATAGGCTTTTCTATATATATAAATGTAATATATATAGAATATATATGGAATATATATGGAATGTATATATATGGAATGTATGCATGTGTGAGTATGCCCACATGTGCATGCACACATACCCACCATATGACTTACATGTGTAATAGTTCATACCACCTAGAATTGCTAAGCATACAGTGGTGAAGCTGTCTATGCCATATTTTTCATGATGCAGCCTATGTTAACTGATTCATGGATATGTCTGAAGTGACTGTACCAGTAATTTCTTCCAAGAATGGCAAAGGGGAGTGAGAGAACAAAATATTTTGGTTTCTTGCATGTTCAAAACCTTTTCTTCAGTTGTATTTTTATGTCAGCTTTTTTTAATAAAATTTTTTTTCTTACTTCCTTGAGAGCTTTCATAAAAAGAGGAAAGACTGTGCCTTGAACCAGTTCCTTTGTTCTGTTTTTATTTATTGGGACTTCTGGTTTAGCACATGTTTGACTTCCAAATACATAATTTTGCTATAATTTTAAAATTCATCTTGTTGTAATCAGCATTAATTATTCAAGAGGTTGTCTTTTCTCTAATGTACATTTCTGAAACCTTTATTAGAAATAATGATTTGAATTTGTTTTTTGATCTTCTGTTCCAGACGTTACATGTCTGTCTTTGTGACAGTGCCATGCTGTTTTGTCAACTATGACTCTGTAATATAATTTGCAACCAAGTATCATTCTAGCACTGTGGCTTCTGGTTAGTGTTGCTTTGGCTATTTGTTATTTGGGGGTTTTTTGGGCTTCCATCCAAATTTTAGAATTTTTCCTGGTTCCATGAAGAATGTCACTGGTGATTTTGATGGGGTTTGCACTGAATCTGTACATCTTTCTCAGTAATACAGCCATTTTTACAATACTAATTCTACCCATCTATGAGTATGGGAGGCATTTTGATGCAAAGTTTTATTTATATATAGTTTTAGCTCTTCTAGACTTTACTGAATTAGAAAGACTTGTCTGGAGTTCTTTCCTTATGACCCTAGAGTCACTTTATGACTTCCTATTCTCACAAAACAAACATACAACTATATCTATGGTTGTAATGGTGACTCTTAACTAGTGCTGTGAGAGAGCACTCAAAATCAAGCAACTTAAGGGAGACAGGGAGATTTATTCAGCTTAGGGTTCCAGAGGGAAGATACAGTTTCTCATGGCGGAGGTGGCATGGCTGGCTGGCCAAACCTGGAGGAGGCTGCAGACATCTTAGAGGCTGAGAGTTGCAAGACTGCTTGCCGCAAAAGGCAGACTTCTCCTAGAGGTAGGGTGGGACTAATCCACCTCAAGGCCCACCCCTTATGACTGCCTTCCTCCAGCAAGGCTCCACCTCTCAAGGTGCCATGACCTTGCCAAACACATGAGACTGTGGGAGACACATTTCAAACCATGACAATGGTCTTTTATAATATGTGAAGTAAAATGTTCTTCCAGCAATGGATAACCCAAATCCAGGCAACAACCAGAATTGCTCTTGGAATGTATGTTTCCCCAAGGCAATATCTATGTAGAAGCACTTGCAGCTACTCTGCCTGTTGCTAATAAATCCAGAACCAAATGACTTAAGGGACAAGGGGTTTTATTTCTGTTATGATAGTCCAGTTCCAGTTCCTTGTTCAGCCTGGCAGGAGAGTCTACACCAGCACTAGGGCCTGAAGGAACTGGCCACACTATCCATATGCACAGAACAGTTCTTATTTGCCAGAATAGTATGTCTGACCAAGTATACAGAAGGATGCCAAATTCTTTACCTAGTTCCTTCCATCTTATTCACCTGCCCAGGAATTAACCACACCCACCATGGGTTGGGCTTCCCTACCAATCAGAAAATCTGCTGCAGGCTTGCTTGGGACTTAACTCAACCACTGATTCTTCACAAATGTATCCAGAGCTGGAAGCCTCAACTGTCAAGTTGATATCTGTATCTAACTGTAACAGAAGTCATTTTTGTGTCTGACATGTCTGCTGGTATAGCATCTATTTTGTGTTTAACAACTTTGTAAAGAATATTTTCCGAGTGGAAGAAAAAAATCTGCAGAAACTGTTTCTATTAGCTTCCCCGTTACCTTAACAAATCACCATAAAATTGTTGGCTTAAAATGATGCATTCATATTTTCCAGTTATGAAGGGAAGTCTTAAATCTTGATGTTGGCAGGGCTATTCTTCAGACCTTTTGCAAAAAAATACTTTGCCTCCTCCAGCTTCTGGTGACTTGGCTTTTTGTTCTATCTCCAACCTCTGTTTTGCTCATCATCCAACCATCTCCTTTCTGCTTTGTGTTTTCTCCTCTATGATCTCTTATAAGTATACCTGTCATTGAGTTTGGGGACCACCAGGTAATTCATGATGACCTCTCCTCCAGATCTGCAATATAATCACTTTCCAGAGGCCTTTTTAACATATAAGGCCACACTCATAGATACAGGAGTTTAGCATATAGACATAGTTTTTGTAGCTACCAATATTCCATTGAAAATACCTTTGTTTCTTATTGTATCCTCTCCCTTCATGCATTCTGCAGGTGTTTACAAAGACTTGCCTTTTTGATGTCATTGCTTTAGAGTATTTTGGATGTCAACCACCTTTATCTCCAAGTTTTTATAATGTAGTTGAGGATGCAAGACCCATAATCAAACAAAATACAAATTAAAACAAAAAGTTGAGGCATTGTGGTCACTGTTACAATAATTTATTTGCTGGAAAATGTGTCCTTTTTAGGATGATACTTCACATGGGAGAAGTCAGCCTTCAGGGTCCTTACACTTTATCAATGCTGGTATGAGAGACAAGTTGTGGAGGCTTTCCACGTGAAGTTCTGTGTTCTATGCAATGTGACCTTTTCCTGTCACTCTGGAAATATCAATGGTACCACTAGTTGAATAGATTTCCTTTGTGGACCATGGAAGGAGTTGAGCCTTTTAAAAACACTCAAGCATACACATTAAACATTGTCCAATGATACAGTAAAGTTCTGTAGTTTTGGAGAATCTAAGATTTCTGTGGATGAAACTGACTCTGAGAAATGCTGAGTTTTAGACACTGGGT
The DNA here is from genome assembly GCA_023101885.1 of Typhlomys cinereus. Classification (NCBI taxonomy): domain Eukaryota; kingdom Metazoa; phylum Chordata; class Mammalia; order Rodentia; family Platacanthomyidae; genus Typhlomys; species Typhlomys cinereus. The sequence goes on along the minus strand of JALPQD010000067.1, from coordinate 5,438,831 downwards.
GAGTAGGATCAAGGAAGAGGGGTTCAAGCAGTTAGAATGACACAGTGGGACTGTATCTGTCTTAAAGAAGACACCAGCAGTTAAGTTGTCTGGTCCTGAAAGACTGCTACCGAGTTCCAGTGCTGGTACAAGTTTGTGACCTTGACTTGCACGTGTGCACTAGGGTGATCCTGACTAAGGCTGTATTTCATGTGAAAAAAATGACTCTGCACTGATATCTAGACATCTTTTGAATTATCTTTAGCTATAGTTTCATGTTTCAAACAAAAATTGAAAAACAGTAAATATGAAGCAATTATGAAGATTCATATTGCAACATGTTAAGTGGGACCTTTTCTATTTGTCTTTGAGTTGGTGACAAGATCCCAAGATGAGGACAGAGATGTTTGAGGAGCCCCTATTTTGAAGAGATCTACAAATAACTGGGGCCAAATGCCTCTTCTAGTTGAGTAAAAGGTGATCAGACTTGCAACAGCCCCTTATCCCTTCCCAAATGAAAAAAAAGTTCTATAAAAAAGAGGAAAGAAGATGTTTTAGTGTGAGTTGCTAGCCATGGTCTGGTGTTTCCTCTTTTCCTTGGGGGCTTTCTGCCTCCTTGGCAGATGGACAAAAGCCAGGGAGTATGATCTTAGACATGCATCTCCAGCCTGGCTGATGCTGGTCAAGGTGAGCAGAGAACACCCTGCTTGGTGGTGTCGATATCTTGGTGTGTTGCAAAGTGTAGTGAAGGAAAGAAACTGACACAGGTCTCTGTTGTGTGAGAACGAGTGAACTTGGTGACAAGTGTGTACTCCTTGCCTGACTGCAGCAGACTACCAGAATGGATAGAGAAGTGTCAGAAGAATAAGGGCTCTATAAAGACAAATTTACTTGGAAGTAAATTTTCATGGTTCTAGTGGCTCTACAGAAGAAAGACAGAATTCAAAGCACCAGTTTAGAGACTGATCAGGTCACAGCTAGCTGGGAGATGCTCCATTTCCTGGGAGGGCTGGGACTCTAGACCAGTGGTAAAGTCAGAAAAATATAGTCAGACTTGCTTCTTTTCTTGTTTTATTTTATATATATTATTATATTATATTATTATATTATATATTATATTATTATTATTATTATTAATTATTTGTATATCTGCACATGAGAGAGAGAGAGAAGGAGAGAGAGAAGAGTTGGAGGAGGGTATATGGGTATATGAAGGTCAGGACAACTTTGTGGAATTTGTTTTTCCACCCACTTTTACGGGGGTTTTGAGGATTAAGCAAGTTGTCAGGTTTGTGTGGCAAATGACTTTTACCCACTGAGCCATCTTTCTGGATTCTTTTTTTTTGTTTAATTTGTTAGTAGCATTCTCAATTATGGATAGACTTAGAGGTAAACAGAACAATTCTCACACCAAACTAGTTGCAATTCCTGAATAGAAACCACTAATTGAACAGTATTGATGAACAACCATCAATATCAGAGAGAATCAGATCTAGCATGAATGGGAACTCCAAACAGCTATTCTCTCCCAGTCTTACATTGACCCTTGCTGCCTCCTAGAATTCTTCCTTCCTGCTCTACTGCCAAGGTTCACTTAAAGCTGTGGCGATAAAGGGAGGAGGCATGCTGGAGCAGAGGTGCATGAAGAGAGACCAACAGACTCAACCATGTTCCCTCCAGCTCTAGACCTAGAGTGTGTCTAGATCCAGAAGAAGGAAGGAGAAGTTTAAAACTGCATGTGTAATTGGAATTGAAGAGAAATTTGATTCAAGTACTGTAGCAAGTCCCTTCTAATAATTAAAGTGACTGGAAAGTTGTAGAATCTTCCCTGATATTGAAGGACTGACTGTAAGAGTCCAGGTAGCAGTGCTGGTATTGGTATGCAGAGTGTAGGCTGTGCAACACCCTGGCTGTGTGTAGAGAAGAGAAGCAAGGCTTGCTCAGCCACTGACTTCCTGCGTGTTTTTTTTTTTTTTTTAAATTGTTTCCCGCAGTGTCCTTAAATGTAGCATGAGGATGGAATATCAACTTCCCAGGGACTTAGGAAGGATTAAATGAAATCCATTCCAGGAAGCAGCCCTGTGAATCTTGCAACGTACATCCTTAAGGGGGGTAGTGACTGTCATTGACATCTGGAGACAGATACGGTTAAATCAAAGAATAATGGTTGATGTGGCTGTAAAATGTAGTGTGCAGTGGCCAGATGTGTTGAGTTTGGGAAGTAGTTGATGTTTTATATATCCTGAATGATCTTTTTCATTGAGATCAGTACATTGCCAAAGCATTCTTCTTTTTAAGTGTGGAAGTATAAATGATACCAGCTAGATGCTAGGCCTATAAAAGCCATGATAAAGGGCTTTTTGTTCTGATCAAAAAGATGAGGAAGTTCCAGGGAGATGTGAGACAGGGCTCTTGCCAGCGCTCAGACCACCCACCCACATTGCGCTCGGAAGATGGCATGTTCTGGGCCATGCGAGTACGTTCCTTGGCAACCGTGGCCCTGAAATTGGCAGGATGGGCATTCATCTTGCCAGCTAAATCTCTGCCACTGGGGATTGGCTTTAATATCTTTGCTTCTGTCTTCTTTCCCATCCACAGCTGAAGGACCTTTGTGTTTGTGCAACACCCATTGTCTCTCATCCCGTTTCCTCACTGGCTCCAGTTCCGACTTCGTGTCCATGTGCTCCAGTCCAGACAAGCTCTCACAAGCTTTGCTCTGCGAAAACCCGAGCATTGACATCATGCATCTTTCCTTTCTCACATTGTTTCTAGCTTCTCCTCTTTGCTGACCTATGAATAACTAAAGTCTCTGCTGGCAACTTAGAGTGTATAGTCAGTCCTTCACTGGCCTTAGGACCTTCTGCACAACTGTAGGGTTAATAAGACAACTTCCCTGCCTGCAGATGCTCACTTCATCCTGGGCAGCTGCCAGTGAGGCTGCCATAGAGAAGTGCAATCATTGTCAAGGTTGTGCAGACTGCACTTGAAGGAGATGTCACCTGAGAGCAAGTTCTCCTAGTGAAAACTCTATCTTTAGGTTAAACTCTTGAAGGAAGGGGACTTTCCAATATTCTGGGCAGGATTCTGAGGACTTCTGAAGATGAGGCAAGGAGAATGCAATGAAGATGAGGAAGCAACAGGCCATGAGGAAGAATGAGATCTCAGTTATTGAATCCCTATCTTGTACTGTCACACAATCAGTATGAAAGGTTTAGATAACATTCCCTTGCTGTATCCTTATTTATTTATTTTGAACCTAACAATTAAATAGTAATTGTTCTATATCTCCCAGACATCACACCAAACTCTTGTGTGTACCCATTCTTTTAATCATCACTAAAAACAATGAGGTGGTATTATTATGTTCATTTCAGAATAATGGGTGAACTGAGTCAAGGAATCATTAAAAACTTTCTTAAAATCATGCAGCTAGTAAACTATAAAGCCATGTCTGAAATCTGGGAATTGTATTTTCTTCCTCTTTCTTCCCATTCAGTCACTGCCCTCTCTTCCCTCCCTTTTCTTTCCTCCTTCTCTCAAGATATAAACATGTGCTGTTTCTTAGCATCATAATTTACTTTTTTGCATTTTGTGCTCATTTTGGATGATCTTACTGCTTAACTTGGTCCCCAAATATACTCCTGGGGAGTTGTCATGTTTCCAATTATAAAAATCATAATGTGCCTCCTATAAGAAGTATGCATGCTCCAAATACTTCTTTCAGTCTCGAGTTATGGTGCCATTGCAGTGAGATCAATGATAACAAATAAGCATTAAATATCATCATATTTAACATCTCCAAAAGCACATAGAGCAAGGCTGTGTCTTGAGAAGTAAATGAAAATGTGGTCAGAGGTTGCATGAACCTAACTCTGTTCAGTGTCTGAGGCAATATAAAACATAACTACTATGAGACTCAGTCATGTAGTTCTTCTGGTAAAGATGGAAATAAGTATCTACATGTTACACTCACTAGATTCATTGTGCTCTTTTGAAGTAGTGTGACTATTTGCCAAGTATAGCCACTGTATTGCTAGTTTATTTCCTCTGTTCCTACAGAATGTGGTATCTGACCCATGTTAATGGTTATCAAGTGAATTAATGACTAAATGGATGGGAAAATGAATACTTAAAAGCTGTAAGATAACTTGCTTTAGTAATTTTCAGTTTAAGAACTTACAAATGGACCTGGGAATCAATATTTTCTTTCTTTTTAAGTAAGACATAAAACTTTTGAGGCAGGCAAGTTGCTCAAAGTACCTTTCTATTATGCTATTTGTACTTTTTGGCTATTTGGGTTATTTTAAATGAAACTTTCTAAAGTTTACTGTATAGATTAGTTCCTTTAATCCTGGCTAACAAAGCTAAGGTGCATTTCTCCTGCATGTGTGAGCCATTTGCTTACCTTATTAGTTTCTTTTTGTTACTCCATGAAATACCTGGCAATCACAACTTAAAAGAAGGAAAGACTCGTTGAGTGCATGGCTTCAGGTCTGGTCACTAACTGCTGGGCTCCCGAGTTCTGAGTCTGTGCTGACGTAGAAGTACATGGCAGCAGGAGCATGTGTGAGAGGAGCTTCTTCACCTCATGACCTCCGGGAAGTAGAGAAAGCAGCACAAAGAAGGATATAGCCCCCGGGCACAAGACCCTATGACTTATTTCATTCAGTTATGCCCACCCCTGAAAGTTTCCAAACCTCTGAAAGCAGTATGAGCTGTTGGGAATAAGCACTCAACACATGAGCCTGTGGGGACATTTCTCCCTTGCACTGTGATAACACTTACCCAAGCACTTGAATAAACAAAGAGGCTGTCAACTGCTTCAAAGGTTACCTTACAATCTGGTAGGCTGCAGTAGGACTAAAGATTGAGGATTTTTACAGATTATCTAAGGGGTTTCTGAGCCATTACATACCTTAGATTTATCAGAGGAATTGTGGATATAGATTTTTGTTTCATTTATTCATCTATTCTACAAGTATTTTGAAGATATCCTTGTGATTTAATTTATAATATCAATTTGTGATTTCATTGAGATTGTTTTTGGAGTATTGGAAAATAATCTTACTGATAAAGCAATATTTTCTATTTTTATCTCTTAAATATTCAGTTGACATATAAAATATTTATATATGTATATACATACATACATACATATATATATATAATATGTATCTTAGGCAACTAGGCCATGACAGTAAGACAAAGCCCCTGGCTCTTTGAAGCTTAAGTTCTTTCAGGGAAGGAAAACATCATCTAAACTTCATTCGTGATTGTCATGTCATTGCTTTGTGGTCCTCACATTCCCTAGTATTATCTGATGTTATCTTTTTGTGTTTAGTTACTTATTGCCTATCTCCCCTTATTTTTGAAGCATTTGTGTAGCTTCAAAAGAACAGTGAGCATGTTTGTTTTCCTGTTGGTGAATTTCCAACACCTAGAACAGTGTTTGGTTCAATAGCATATACATAATAAATGACTGTTCTTATTTGATTATTGTTTTGATAATGCCAGGAACTGATTCCTGGAGATTCTGACTTACTGTGGAGAATTAGGAACACTCCATTAGGGAAATACTGATTGATTTAAACTTTGAGGAAGACATAAGAATTAAGTGAGGGATGGGTAGAGGATATGCACAGGCAAGGGGAACAGAAGAACGCAGGGCACAATGCAAGGTGGGAGAGAATATGGATCAACAAGAGTTTTCTTCAGAATCTCTTACATGTGGGAGGCCATAGGCATTTTATTTCAGGTCCTTTGCTTTCAAGTATCAATAAGCAGATGGGAAACTTTTTGAGGGGTGGAAAAGTCTAAATTCTGTACCTGTTAAAATAGTTTCTTTGCATGGATTTATCCCTATTTCTAGATCAGAGGCTGCTGGAAGTGTTGCCACTGAGAATTTCATGTGTCCAGCTGGTCAGCCTGCCCAGGTCTTCTCAATAGGCCCTCTCCTTCTCCTTTCTCTCCTTCTGAACTATCTCCTACCCAGCTTTGCTAACTTTGCCAGCAATCCTTTTTCCCTTTACCCAAACAATCCTCATGCCATAGTTCATATTTTTAGGTGTTACTTCCTTTATGATTTAATGATATGTTGTATAGTTAGCACTTTTTTCATTGTCTATCCTGAAATATACTTTCCATCTAATGTATAATTTCGATCTTTAGTCATGAGGCTTCTAGTTTCTCATGATAATGTGATAGTGCATGAAAACCCATGAGCTGCCTTCTCCTCCCTGTCATTCTTTATTCCAGCTGGTTTCTCTGCCACTAGTGTTTGGGGGATTCATTCTTTTTCCTGGACTGAGGCAGAATTGTGAGGTTAAAGGTTTTTGACAGCTGGTGATCCAGTCTATGCTGCCTGGTCTCTGCTTCAATTCCTAGTCTTTGCTGCCCAAATCTTCTTTTTTAGACTCACTGTTTATTTTTGACTCGTGGAATTTTATGCTTAGTTGACCTGCGAAATTTTTCTTAAGTCCTTGGTTCTGAACCAATGACTCTACTATTTGAAGTCAGGTATGTGTTTTTCAGACTCTGTCATCTTCTGAGCTGCCTGCTACATTCCTCATCCTCAGGTGGCTTGTCTGACCAGGCATTTTGTTAGCACGAGGAAGAAAACATGACCTGCCTATGGTTAGAGGGGAGAGTCTTGTTCTTGAGGGTGTAACGTGAATGCCTGCAGACTGTCAAGGAACGTCTATGTGAGGTTAAGCTAAAGCAAGAGGGAGATATTCTACAAGAGATTTTACAGATTTCAAATCAAGTCGAATTTGAAGTTCTGTCTACCTGAGTGAAGACTAATTTTTCAAATATTTGAAGGCATACATTTGAAATGACAGTTTAATGTTAAAATGGGAAGCTATTATTCATAAGCAGTAGTATAATTTTTGGATAACATGACCTTCTTTATTCCCAAGAACTGCCTTACATCTTCAGATTTCCTGATATTACTGCTGTGAATAAAACCCTGGGAAAAGTTAGAGAAGAACAAAGCATTTTGAATTTTTTATTCAATAGCCATTATTTATATGCTTCTAGTACAATTTTAAAATCTCAGGAATGGTCTTCCTGTTCAGTTTCCTCAGTCCTGTAATCATAACCTTCTGGAAGAGCTGTGAAGGAAGGAGGGAGGTGCGCTGAAAAGCCTCTGATCAGTGCCCTTGCCTTTCACAAAGTCTGTGTCTCAACAGTAAAATCCGGGTGGTCTCCCCTGTCTTACGGCAGGCTCCAGATCTTTTTGATATAGCTATATCCATGGCATTTCATATATTTTCTCCTGGCAACATAGTAATATTACTTCAGGTTTAGGAAGGAAACAGAGGCAGATTTATAGCAGTAAAAGTAGTCCTGCAGTAAGGATAAGCCCTAAGGCTTAATTGAGGGAGGCCTTGAAAGAGCATTGCTGTGCATTCCTGATTTGTGTGATGGCAAAAGTGTTTGTGTGCACTGGCCAGTACAAGGCCACCAGCCCTGAGCAGCTACAGATCTCTGGAAATAGGGACATTGCAACTAAGCAAGTGAATTGTAATTTGAATTTTAATGAACAAGCCACTTGTAAATAATAGATACTGTATTGAACAGCATCATTCTAGATCATTGTATTAGCTTTTTATTGCTGTTATAAAAATATCATAAGCCTAATGGTTTAAACAATACAATTTTATTATCTTACAGTCCTATAGGTTAGAAGCTTGCCATTGAAAAAAAAAATCAAGGATTAGCAAAACTGCTTTATTTTCTGGAGGCTCCAAAGGAAGCCAGTATTATCTTTTTGTTCTTTTTAGCTTTTAATATCTACCCACATTCCTAAGTGCACTGGCCCATCTTCCATCTTCAAAGCAATCAGCATTGAGTCCCTTTCCTTCATAGTCACTGTGGTCTGTCTCTTCTGCCTCTCTCACCCACTTCTGTTTATTTATTTATGGAAGTTTTCATACACAAGTATAATGATTTTGTCTTTTGTCCTTTAATATCTTCTCCCTCCTCTCATCCCACTCAGTTTGTTCTCCTTTCCATCTAGTCTCCCTCCCATGCCCTCTTCTTCCCACTTGTGAGATCTGTTGGGCCTGATTTAGATCGCCTGCATTGACATGTGTCTGGCTGTCCTCTGGGGCGTGATTGGCTCACAGCACACTAACATTTGAGTTGCTCTTTTCCCCCTTTCATGATTTGTACCTGACCCATCGAGTGTCTCAGGATGACACTGTATCTTTGGAAGCCTCGCTTCTCTGTGGTAGGATTTTGATACATCAGATGTTGTGGAGGTCTAGAAGTCTCTCTCCCACTTGTAAGGATCCTCTGATTGCTCTGGATAATTCCACCTAGATGATGATATCCTCATTTGATGACAAGTGATTCACAACCTTAATTCCTCTTTGTTATGTATCCTAACTTATTCACAGTTTCCAAGAATTAGTACTTGAACCTATTTCATGGGTGATGATTGGTGGCTGTTAGGTTTGGATCTTAAGTGTCCCCCAAAGACTCTCATGATGAAGGATTGATCTCCAACTCATGATGCTGCTGACAAGTAGTTGAATGTTCAGGAGGTGGAGCCTAGTAGAAGAAGTTGGGTCAATAGGGACAAATCATGGAAGGGGAATGTGGGATTCCAGTCCCTTTCTCTTATCTTGCTTTCCCATTGATGTGAGATAAGCAGCTTTGCCCCACTGCACCCTACATTCTGGCCTTTTAAAAGCCAAACACAGTAGATCCACCTAGACATGGACTGAAACTATAGCCCCAAATAAATATTTCTTTCATGTCAGCTATTTATCTCAGGGATTTTTGTCATAATGATGAATTCTGGTTTGCAAAGGGGCATTAAGTCTGGAGCCACATAGTGAAAAATAAGATAAAACCTGCATATCTTTTTTACATTATTTGCTGTGCAAAATAATCTTTTGGCAACCAATCCAATCTTGTATCTCCTCTATTGTGTTTATAGTTCATTTAGATTCTATCAATAGTTCCCATAAGACAGGATAAAATCAACTCCATTGTCATCTAGCTTTAATTGTTCCAGGTTATCTTATCATTTGACTCTTATTATCTATACTTAGTGACTATGTACATTTGACTTTTGGAACATTGTCAGCCTGTTTTTCTTGAAGAGTTAACTATCCCTATAATTGGCATTACCCATTCTCTGTCTCCCACTATTTCTGAAGAAAACATCATGCTTACTGTTACTCTATTTTCCATACCCATTCATCATCATTGAATAACTTATGAATATATATATTTCTCCTAAAATATCTCCAGATATTTGAAGGTTGCTAATTTTTAATTCTCAATTTTTTTCAGCTTCCATTTTGTTTTTTTTGAGACAAGGGGAGAAGGAGGGGGGAGTATGAAAGAGAAAAAGGTACACACATGCAACATGTGGATTTCCAGACATCAAACTCAGGTCTCCAAGTTCATGAGCAGGCACTTTATATCCACTGAGCTATCTTATAGACCCCTCATTCTCAAAATTTAAATTTGTTTTTTTAAAATAATTTCATTCCATGTGGTCATTACTTAAGACATTTTCCTTTAATTCTTTGAATACATTTATTAATTCCTTGATTATATTTACAGTGGCTATTCTAATGATTTTATGTTATTGCTGATACTATACTATCTTAAAATAAGTTTCTGTTTATTATTCTGTTTAAAAATGTATGATCAATTTTTGTTATATGTTAAAGATATTAATGATGTGTGTGTGTGTTTAAAGGCAGTTAAATTATTGGCTAATGAGCTTTAGTTTAGTTTTGTGCTTTTCTGGAATGGTTCTGTGGAAAGTAGTTTCAAGCATGACCAAGTCCCTTTGGCTTGCTACCTGATTCTTGCAATGGATCTAGAGTGGTCATTATTCTAGGGCATTGTTTCTGAATCTTTTATTTTCATTATCATCCATCCCCAGGATATTTTTGAACATTTTTCCTCAACTTTGGTTCCTTAACTAATGATGGTTTGATACCCAAAATATAACTAGGCCACAGAGATTCTTTGGAGGACTCAAAACATATGAGATCCAAAGTTCTTACCTCTCCTTTGTATCTCAAGAAGTAATTTTCACCCCCTTGGTAATGTTAGCACCTCTTTTGAGCACTCATGTTTTGGGTATGGTCCTTATTTCTAAGGTGAAGAATTTGTTGTGTCTCTGCTGGGTATCTAAAGTGATTACTGATGTGCTAATGAGATCTCCTTAGACTTGTCAGAATGACAATATTTTCTTCACAAAGGCAAACCCCAGCATTTCTAGTCCTTTTAAAGAAAATACCAGTCACTCTCAGTAGCATTGGTAATTTACCTTGTAAATGTACAGCTCAGCCCTCAACAATGGGGTTGCAGAGGAGACGGACATGGACTTTTGGACTCCCATATTGAGTAGGTTCTTCTTCCTTGCTGTTCGGCCCAACTTTCTAACTTGAAACTCTGGCTTCTCAACTCAGTGACACTTCTGGGCTTTACTTGGACTGATGGATCTCACTTTCTGGTGACTGGGCAGTGATCACTGTAAGGTTTCATTCTCTCAGAGACTATACAATTGCTGTTTTCTTCCTTGTCTGAAATAGGTGACTGATTTTTATTTAGCTTTATGGATCTGTAGTTATTTATGGTGATAAAGTTGGCTCTGTGATAGTAAATTTAGTCTTTCTAATTGTGTTGGAAGAAGTTGTCCCTCTACTTCTTTGAGGGCATTTCTTTTATTTTTTTCATATTTATTTATTTGTTTATTTGTTTATTTATTTATTTATTTATTTGTATGTCCACATTCTGAATATTGGGTTATTAGGCTTGACAGCAAACATCCACCTTTACCTATTGAACCATCTTACTCCTCTCCCCACTTCTGTCAGTCTCCTTTCAAAGATTGTACTTAACTTCCAGTGCACATTCAGTCTCTTATCACCTGCCTGTCAGAAACCCTGATTTGCTCTCCTTACAGCAGCTCATGGGCCTTCCTCTGTCATCTGTTCCATGTCATTCTCTGGCCTAGGTTTCTTTTTTTTTTTTTTTAACATTTTTTATTATTATTTCCGCTCATACAAACTTAATAGGTAGACCAGTTCCCTCCCCCCCTCATCCTCCCCCCGAACCCCCAGCTCCCCCTCCCTCCCTCCCCATCTCCCAGTGCCTCCCCCCCAATTCCCAGAGAGTCCTTTATTGTGTATGCCTAACTCTCCTCTTGGTCCTCCTTTCCGATGACATAAAAGGAACCAGTAGCATTTCCCTGAACCCTTTCTCGTGTTCCCCTTAAGCATAGGAACACTTCTGTGGCTATCAATCCCTTGCCTCCAAGGATCTTGGTGCCTTTAGCCGATGTTAGACTTTGTGAGGTCAATAGTGTGACGGACATGGTGCAGGGCATGCAAAGTCCTGTTATGATTGCTTCAGCCCTATCTAGTGTGGAGACTCTTCAAATCATTGCTCCCCCCATCCTTTTGCTCTTACAATCTTACCACCCCCTCTTCCGCAGATGTCCCTGAGTTTCAGGATGGGGGGAGATTAGGCTGGCTTAGTTCTATATGGATGATATAGAGTCTCTGAAGTTCTGGATTGTGGTTTGTTGATTTTCTTTTGCAGTTTTGCTGCTCCTACAATGCCCTTCACACCATCCTGATGGGCACTGTATGTCAGCCCCTGGTCAGAGACAAAAAACTTTTAAACTGGAGTCTTGTTATAATAGCACATTCAAGGGTAGATGTAATAAAAGCAGGAAACCGCGGTGAGGGAGGGATCAGTCACCCATTTGCAAAATGATCTCTTTTCATCTGCCAGACTATATGCCTTCCCCTTCTGGTGAGATCATACCCCCTCAGTTGTACATGATCAGGAACGAACGTCTGTGAACTTAACCAGGTGTCACATTACTTACTTGCATTCCTTGGAAGCTGATTTTCTCTGCTGTAACATGGTCCCCTCTCTCCTTGTGTCTGGTGTGGCCCTCCAACCCCATCCCTCCTGTTCACAATCCTTGCAATTACCGTATTACATAGGTTTACCCTTGAGTGTGTCAATGTGGGCTGGGTGAGTTTGGTACTAGGAGCCAACTATTAGGGAGTACATGTGGCGCTTAACTTTCTGGGATTGGGATACTTCACTTAATATAATTGTTTCTAATGACATCCATTTCCCAGCAAATTCCAGTAATTCATCATTTTTGATGGCTGAGTAGTACTCCATTGTATAGATGTACCACAGTTTCCTTATCCACTTGTCAACTGTTGGACATTTAGGTTGATTTCATGACTTTGCTATTGTAAACAGTGCTGCTATGAACATAGTCGTGCTTGTGCTATCGAGGTGAACCTCTGCTGCATGGGGGGTTATTCCCAAAAGTGAAATAGCAGGGTCATATGGCATTTCAATCTTTAATTTCTTTAAGAATCTCCAGACGGCTTGCCAGAATGGCTGTATGAGCCTGCATTCCCACCAGCAATGTAGCAGAGTTCCCCTCTTTCCACATCCTCTCCAGCACTTGTTGTTGTTTGTATTGTGGATTTTGCCATCCTGACCGGGGTGAGATGATATCTCAGGAAGGTTTTGATTTGCATTTCCCTGATGGCTAAAGAAGTGGAGCATTTTTTAAGGTATTTGTTAGACATTTTAATTTCATCTCTGGTAAAATTTCTTTTAAGATCCAGGGCCCATTTTTTAATTGTGCCATTGGTTTCCTTGGTGTTTAATTTTCTAAGTTCTTTGTGCACTCTGGACAGTAGAGCTCTATCAGATATGTGGTTAGTGAAGATTTTCTCCCATTCTATGGGTTGCCTTTGAGCTCGTGTGACAATCTCTTTATCTGAACAGAAGCTCTTTAATTTCACAAGATCCCAACTGTTGAGAGTTGGTAGCAGTGACTGTGCCATTGGATGTCTGTTTAGGAAATGTTGGCCTAGCCCAATCAGCTTGAGGGAGTTCCCTATCCGTTCAGTTATGATTTTTATAGTCTCTGGCCTGATATCAAGGTCCTTGATCCATTTGGAATTAAGTCTTGTACATGGTGACAAGTAAAGGTCCAGCTTTAATCTTCTGCATGTGGAGATCCAGTTTTGCCAGCACCATTTGTTGAAGATGCTGTTCTTTTTCCATTGGATTCTTTGGGCCCCTTTGTTGAAGATCAAATGGCTGTATTTTTGTGGGCTTATATCTGGGTCCTCAACCCTTATCCATTGATCTGTGTATCTGTTTTGGAGCCAGTACCAGGCTGTTTTTATAACTATGGATTTGTAATATAGACTAAGGTTCGGTATGGTAATACCTCCAGCAGTGTTTTTGTTACTCAGGATTGTCTTTGCTATCCTAGGTCTTTTGTGCCTCCATATGAATTTTGAGATTGTTTGGTCAACTTCTTTAAAGAATTGATTTGGGATTTTAATTGGTATAGCATTGAATTTGTATATTGCCTTTGGTAGGATGGTCATTTTTATGATGTTGATTCTGCCAATCCAGGAGCATGGGAGGTCTTTCCACCTTCTGATGTCTTCAGCAATTTCTTAATTTAGGGTTTTAAAGTTTTCATTGTAAAGGTCTTTTACCTCATTGGTTAGGTTTATACCAAGGTATTTCATTTTTTTAGGGGCTATAGTAAATGGGATTGTTTCTCTCAGGGCTTTTTCACTTCTTTCATTCTGGGCATATAGGAAGGCCTCTGAGTTTTGCACATTTATTTTGTATCCTGCCACCCTGTTGAACTTCTCAATTAGTTCCAGGAGCTTCCTGGTGGAATTTTTGGGATCCCTCAGGTATAAGATCATGTCATCTGCAAATAGGGATAGCTTGACTTCTTCCTTGCTGATTTGAATCCCTTTTATGTCCCTTTCTTGTCTTATGGCTTCAGCTAAGACTTCAAGTACAATATTGAATAGAAGTGGTGAGAGTGAACAGCCTTGTCTAGTTCCTGATCGAAGTGGGAATGCTTCCAATTGTTCCCCATTGAGCATAATCCTTGCTGTGGGCTTGTTGTATACAGCTTTTATTATATTGATAAAGGTTCCTTCCATTCCTACTGTCTCTAGCGTTTTGATCATAAAAGGCTGTTGGATCTTGTCAAAGGCTTTTTCTGCGTCTATCGAGAGTATCATGTGGTCTTGGGCTTTGGACTGGTTTACATGATGAATTACATTTATTGATTTTCGTATGTTGAACCAACCTTGCGTGCCGGGGATGAAGCCTACTTGGTCCCTGTGAATGATCTTTTTGATATGTTTTTGAATCCGATTTGCTAAGACTTTGTTGAGAATCTTTGTGTCTGTGTTCATCAGGGAGATCGGCCTATAGTTTTCTTTTTTAAGTGAATCTTTATTAGGTTTTGGGATTAAGACGATATTAGCTTCATAGAAGGAATTTGGTAGTGTTCCTTCCTTTGCTATTTGATGGAACAGTTTAAGGAGTATTGGTGTTATTGACTCCTTAAATGTCTGGTAGAATTCTGTGCTGAATCCATCTGGTCCAGGACATTTTTTGATGGGAAGATTCGAGATTACTTCTTCAATTTCCTTATATGTTATAGGGCCATTTAAGTAATTCACAACTTCCTGATCCAATTTAGGTAAGATGTGTTTACTTAGAAATTCATCCATCTCTTGTGTGTTGTCAAACTTCACAGAGTATAAGTTTTTGAAATATGATGTTATAATTCTCTGGATTTCTTGGGTATCAGTAGTGATTACTCCATGTTCATTTCTAATTTTGTTAATTTGGGTTTTCTCTCTCTTGCTTTTGGTTAATTTAGCTAGGGGTGTATCTATCTTATTGATTTTTTCAAAGAACCAGCTTTTTGACTGTTTGATTTTTTCTATCGTTTCTTAGTCTCGATTTCAGATATTTCTCCCCTTATTTTGCTAAATTCCTCTCTTCTACTACTTTGGGATCAGATTGCTCAAGTTTCTCTAAAACTTAAGCTGCATCGTTAAGTTATTTATTTCTGATGTTTCCATTTTTTTGATGTAGGCATTAAGAGCTATGAACTTACCTCTTAGGACAGCTTTCATTGTGTCCCAGAGATTTTGGTAAGTTGTATTTTCGTTATCGTTCACTTTCAGGAAATCTTGAATTTCCTTTTTAATTTCTTCCTGAATCCAGTTCTCATTCAGCATCATATTGTTAAGTTTCCAGGAGTTAGTGTATTTTCTGTTTTTTTGTTGTGTTGTAGATGTCCAGCTTTAGGCCGTGGTGGTCTGATAGGGCACAGGTTGGCATTTCAACTTTTTTTATATGTGTAGATTCGTTTTGTGGCCCAATATGTGATCTATTTTGGAAAAAGTTCCGTGTGCTGCTGAGAAAAATGTGTATTCTTTTGTGCGTGGGTTAAAAGTTCGATAGAGATCTGTAAGGTCCATTTCTTTAAGGGTTTGATTAAGTTCCAAAGTGTCTCTGTTAAGCTTTTGACCTGTTGATCTATCCCATGTTGAGAGGGCGGTGTTGAAGTCCCCAAGAATTATCGTTTGGGGGTTGATTTCTTGCTTTAGACACTGTAGGGTTTTCTTAATGAATGTGGAGGGGCCCGTATTGGGTGCATAAATGTTCAGGATTGTGAAGTCTTCCTGGTGAATTGTACCTGTGACTAAAATGTAGTATCCATCTGTGTCTCTTATGATTTTCTTTGGTTTTAAGTCCACTTCGTCTGAAAGCATAATTGCTACCCCTGCCTGTTTCCTGGTTCCATTAGCTTGTAAGATTTTGGACCAGCCTTTCATTCTTAGGATGTGCCTATCTTTTGTGGTGAGATGAGTTTCCTAAAGGCAGCAGATTGTTGGATTGTGGTTTTTAATCCAAGTTTGTAATCTGTGTCTCTTAATCGGCGAGTTAATACCATTGACATTTAATTGTTATAATGGAGAAATTTTTTTAATTCTGGACATTTTTTATGTTTAGTAGATTTTGTAAGCATGTTGTTTGATATTTATATTTGGTGGTATATACTTCCCTTCTGTCCTCCGGATATGCTTGTTTCTTTCTTCAAACTTGAGTATCAGTTCTAGGATTTTTTTGAAGGCCTGATTTGGTAGACACGTATCCCTTCAAGTTGTCTTTGTGCTGGAAAACTTTTCTTTCCTCCCTCAATCATGACAGATAGTTTTGCCGGTATAATCAGTCTGGGTTGGCATTTTTGCTCATTTAATACTTGAAGTATGTCTCTCCAAGCTCTTCTTGCTTTTACTGTTTCCATTGAGTAGTCATTTGTTATTCTAATAGGTTTACCTTTAAAAGTGAGTTGCTTTTTTTCTCTTGAAGCTCTCAGCACCTTTTCTTTGTCTTAAATGTGGAGTGTTTTGACTATTATTTGCCGTGGCGATTTTCTATTTTGGTCGTAACTGTTTGGAGTGCGAAATGCCTCTTGTATTTGGATAGGCCTCTCATTCTTTAATTGTGGGAAGTTTTCATTTATGATGAATTGAAATATTTCCTCATTGTGATATTTTGGGATTCTTGTTCTGTATTCCATGAATGCGCATGTTAGGCTTCTTCAGGGTGTCCCATCTCTTGAATGTTCCTCTCCAGTATCTTTTTGGCTTTAACAATCTCTTCCATTGAGCTGGTTAATTCTCCCACTTTGTCTTCAAGATCTGAAATTCTATTTTCTGCCTCATTTGTTCTGCTGAATAGACTCTCTGTTGAGTTTGGTGGGAAGATAACTTGTCTTTTAGTTCATTTTAAACTCTGCCTGAGACTGTTTTAATTGCTCCATACTTATTTTTGTTTCTTGAACTGTTTTTCTCAACGCCTCCAAGTGCCTGTTGTGTTCCTGTTCAAAGTGGTTGATACGGTTGTTAACTCTTCACGGATTTCCTCTTTCTAGTATTAATCATGGTAAGGATCATACTCTGAAAGTCGTTTGTTTGGGTCTGGCTTCCAGGGCTATTTTCTGGGGATTTGTTCTGGTCGAATCCCTCATTATGGGATTGATTCTTTCGGCAGGAGATTGGTCTTCTTGGGTTTTGTTTCTCGTGGATCTGCACTTTGACTTGTACATTGTTGTTTTGTTTTTTTAGGACCTTTCAGTTCTCTGTGTTTTTCACTGAATCGCGTAGTTAGTATTGTTACGCTTGCCAGTTTATTACTAGTGCTTACCTGGATTGGGTATGTTTGATATTGTTATTATTATATCCTAGATGAGGCTACTAGGCTGTTAGTACGTCAGTTAAGTCAGGTTATGTTACAGGGGGTGAATATTAGTTTGGTAGTGCACTTTTACGATTTAGTTTCTTGGTGAAATGTGGGGGTGAGTGGTATACTCCCTGAATTGTATGTTGTGGGTGGCTGTATGAGAATGTTGATCTACACATTGATACTTTAAAGGATCAGTAGGTGAAAAGAAAAGTTTACTTATCTTTTGGGCTTGATTAGAAGAAACTCGCCCACGTGATATAATGATTGTAGTGGAGTCCAGATGTGGGCCTGTGCTCCCTTTGTTCCTTAGAATTGTGCTTGAGTTTCCTTTGGGCTCTATGAATTCTGAGTAGCAGTGTGTCTTCCTTGAACCATGTGCGTAGGTCCCCCCGGTGGGCCAGAGAGGCAGAGGGTCTGATGTTGATGGCAGAATTCTTCACCTGCGACCTGGGAAGGTGGCGCAGAGAGGGGCAGGGCCCCGGGGGCAAAGCCGGCGGCTGCGCAGGGTGGTGCTGCTGGCTGGGCGGCTCCCGGGTGGGGGGCGGGGCTGGGCTGGGCTCTTTAGCTCCCTGGCTCAATGGCAGAATTCTTCACCTGGGATCCAGGGGGGTGGCTAGGCGCACAGGGGGCAGGCTGCGAGGGGCTTGGGTCCGGGGCGGGGCCCGGGCTAAGCCGCAGTCGGCCTGGGTGCTCGCTGCCGCCGGGACGCGTGGGGCTCCGGGTTGGTTGGGGGCTGGGCTGTGCTCTCTCTCTTTCTCTCTCTGTCTCACTCACTCACCTTGGGCAGGGGCGGGGCGGCGCGGAGGGGGCTGGGGTTGATCCGGGCCGGGGGCGCAGGCCAAGCCGCAGTCGGCCTGGGTGCTCGCCGCCGCCGGGACGCGTGGGGCTCCTCTGGCCTAGGTTTCTGACTCTTGTCTTGAATATATGCTGTCTTTTTGATCTGTTTTACTTTGTCAGGTGAGTAGTGGTACTACTTGCCTCCTTAGCTTTGCATATTTACCTTCCTGTGTCTGAAACCCAGAGTCTCTGAGTCCCCACTTTACTTGGCTCATCCTGTAGGTCTTAGCACAGTTGTAACTTTTTACTAGTAAGCCTAGTTCGTGTACAATACTTGCTTTATTTTCTATGCAGGACTCTTCAGTAATTATTAGATAGTTCCCCTTATTCTCCTGATTCCATTTGGAAATAAGTTCTATAAAGATATGAAATTTAATCTGCTCTTTCAGTGCTAATTTTTAGTACTAGTACAATGCTTGATAAAAAGCCAGGAGGTCTATTAATATTTATTTATTAATTAATAAATGCATAGAGATGTATTTATTCCCTTTTCATAAGATTGATCTTCAAGTATATGGGATAGCTACTATGGGTTCCTTAATTTTCACTTCTTTTGGTTACATATAGA
This sequence comes from Typhlomys cinereus, assembly GCA_023101885.1. Lineage (NCBI taxonomy): Eukaryota > Metazoa > Chordata > Mammalia > Rodentia > Platacanthomyidae > Typhlomys > Typhlomys cinereus. Next base: position 5,420,344 of record JALPQD010000067.1, on the reverse strand, counting down.
GATCAAAATGAAAAGGAGTAAATATTTGTGTCAGGGGTTAGCAAATTACGTCCTATGATTGTGTTTCAATAAAACTTAATACACAAAACAAGATAGCAAGCCAAGTCTGACTTTTTATAGAAAAATCTGGTTGATCAGTAATCTGTATCATTCTTTATTTGAATGGAGAAGTATGAGGACCATATTGAAATAAAACTTATCATGATACATAAGGCAATGTCTAAGGTCAGAATTTCAAAGAAGATGTATTTATTCCTTATGTAAACTAGGCTGCTGCTTGGATAGTTTTCATGAATATATAGTGATTTACAGACATAAGAAGCGTCCTGATCATCCATTGGCCAGAAGTAGTTTTATGGCCCTACCTACTTTGCGAAAGGTCTTGGAAAAGGAATAAGAGCACATGGATATTTGGCAGATGTTGAGATTTCTGCTACAGAAAGATTCTCTTAAATTAGTTGACAAATTCCTTGTTGTTCTTTCTTTCTTTCTTTCTTTCTTTCTTTTTCTTTCTTTCTTTCTTTCTTTCTTTCTTTCTTTCTTCTGTTTTCTTTCTTCTTTCTGTTCTTCTTTCTTTCTTCTTTCTTTTTTCTTCTTTCTTTCTTTCTTTCTTTCTTTCTTTCTCTCTTTTCTCTCTTTCTTTCTTTCTTTCTTTGCTTTCTTTCTTTTCTTCTTTCTTTTCTTTTCTTTCTTTCTTTCTTATTTTCTTTCTTTCTTTTCTTCTTTCTTCTTGTCTTTCTCTTTCTTTTTCTTTCTTTCTGTTTTCTTTCTTCTTCCTTCTTCTTTTTTTCTTCTTTCTTTCTTTCTTTCTGTCTCCGTCTCGTCTATCCTTCTCTCTTCTCTCTTTCTTTCGTTCTCTCTCATTCTCTCGTCTTTCTTTCTTTCCTTTCTTTCTCTCGTCTTATTCTTCTTTCTCTTTCTCACTCTTCCTTCCTTCCTTCCTTCCTTTCTTTCCTCCCTCCCTCCCCCTCCCTTCCTTCCTCCCTCCCTCCCTCCCTCCCTCCCTCCCTCCTTTCCTTCTCTCTTCAATCCATAAATATTTATTAAAATGGGTTCACTGGGTTTTAAAAAATGTGATTTATTTTAAGCAGTTAATTGGCATAATTCTCTGAGGATATATCAGTTATGCAAATTAAACAAAATACTATAGTGTTTAAAATGGCCTAGATGATCCCCTGTCAGGGCAACTGGAAACTAATCTTGCTAATAAGGTAATGTAATTTGGAGTGATGATGTTTAAGCTTTCTTCCCCAGTTTTGTTTTAAACAGTGAAAACCTTTCTTCCAAGAAATACAATCTCAGGAGGAATCACAGTTTGTAAACCATGGAAAGGAAGGGCCTGCCACGGTCGGAAAGGGAAGCTTCTGTCTCCCTGTTCACTCAGTCCCTCTTTCATTACTCCCATTTCTTTCTTTCCTCCTCTCTTCCTAACTGGCAACCTTTCACCCAAAGGTGAAAAATGATGCTTTAAGTAGTTCACTGTAGGAGGCCATCGCAAAATCACAGACTTGAGATTCAAAGAGAATTTGGCATCTATCTATCTACGTTGTTTTTCACTGTTATGAGTGTTGGTTGGGCAGCACTATATAGACAACCAATCTGAGCGCCAGAGCAAAGGCGGCTGAGCAGGGTGGTGTGTGGCTGGGCGGCTCCCGGGTGGGGGGCGGGGCTGGTTTGGAGTGCGAAATGCCTCTTTATTTGTGATAGGCCTCTCATTCTTTAATTGTGGAATTTTCATTTATGATGAATTGAAATATTTCCTCGTGTGTTGTAATTGGGATTCTTGTTCTGGTATTCCATGAATGGCATGTTAGGCTTCTTCAGGGTGTCCCATATCTTGAATGTTCCTCTCCAGTATCTTTTTGGCTTTAACAATCTCTTCCATTGAGCTGGTTAATTCTCCCACTTTGTCTTCAAGATCTGAAATTCTATTTTCTGCCTCATTTGTTCTGCTGATAAGACTCTCTGTTGAGTTTGGGTTGAAGATAACTTGTCTTTTAGTTCAATTTTAAACTCTGCCTGAGACTGTTTTAATGCTCCATACTTATTTTGTTTCTTGAACTGTTTTTCTCAACCCTCCAAGTGCCTGTTGTGTTCCTGTTCAAAGTGGTTGATACGGTTGTTAACTCTTCTCACGGATTTCCTCTTTCATAGTATTAATCATGGTAGATCATACTCTGAAAGTCGTTTGTTGGGTCTGGCTTCCATGGCTATTTTCTGTGGATTTGTTCTGGTCGAATCCCTCATTATGGGATTGATTCTTTCGGGGAGATTGGTCTTCTTGGTTTTGTTTCTCGTGGATCTGCACTTTGACTTGTACATTGTTGTTTTGTTTTTAGGACCTTTCAGTTTCTGTGTGTTTTCACTGAATCGACGTAGTTAGTATTGTTACTTGCCAGTTATTCTATGTGCTTCCTTGGATTGGGTATGTTTGTGTATTGTTATTATTATATCCTAGATGAGGCTACTAGGCTGTTAGTACGTAGTTAAGTCAGGTTATGTTACCAGGGGGTGAATATTAGTTTGTAGTGCACTTTTACGATTTAGTTCTTGGTGAAATGTTGGGGGTGAGTGGTGTACTCCCTGGAGTTTGTATGTTGTGGGGTGGCTGTATGAGAAAGTTGATCTACAGCACTGATACTTTAAAAGATCAGTAAGGTGAAAAAAAAAGTTTACTTATCTTTGGGCTGGATGAGAAGAACTCGCCCCACGTGATATAATGATTGTAGTGGAGTCCAGATGTATGGCCTGTGTTCCCTTTGTTCCTTAGAATTTTTGCTTGAGTTTCCTTTGTGCTCTATGAATTCTGGAGTAGCAGTGTGTCTTCTGTGGACCACGTGCGTAGGGCCCCGGTGGGCCAGAGAGGCAAGGGTCTGATGTTGATGGCAGAATTCTTCACCTGTGACCTGGGGGAGGGGGCCGAGGCGCGCGGGGGCGGGAGGGTGCGAGAGGCTGGGGTCCAGGGCGCGGCCCTGGGGGCTAAGCCCTGGCCACACGGCCAGGTGCTGCTGGCCGGGCGGCTCTGGGGTGGGGGGCAGAGCTGGGCTGGGCTCTTTCGCTTACTGGCTCAATGGCAGAATTCTTCACCTGGGACCTAGGGGGTGGCTAGGTGCATGGGGCGGGAGGGTGCGAGGGGCTTGGGTCCGGGGCGGGGCCCAGGCTAAGCCGGAGTCGGCCTGGGTGCTCGCCGCTGGGACGAGTGGGGCTCCGGTGTGGTTGGGCTGGGCTGGGCTCTCTCTCTCACTCACCTTGGGCGGCAGGCAGCGGGCGGCGGGTGGGGGCAGGGCGGAGGAGGCTGGGGTCGTCCGGGCCGGGGCACAGGCCAAGCTGGAGAAGGCCTGGGTGCTCGCTGCCAGGACGCGTGGGGCTCCGGGGTGGTTGGGCTTGCAGCTTAAATCTTTAGAGACACTACAGCAATCTGATCCCAAAAGCAGTAGAAGAGAGTAGTTTAGCAAAATAAGGGTACAAATATCTGAAAAATGATACAGAAAATCAACCAGTAAAACATCTGGTTTTTTGAAAAAATCAATAAGATTGAAACATCCCTGGCTACATTAACCAAAAGCAAGAGAGGGAAAACCCAAATTAACAAAATTAGAAATGAAAATAGAGTTATCACTACTGATACTCAAGAAATCCAGAGAATTATAACATCATATTTGAAAAACTTATACTCTGTGAAATTTTACTACACAAAAAAATGGATGAATTCCTAAGTAAACACAACTTACTGAAATTGAATCAGGAAGTTGTGATTTATTTAAATAGTCCTATAACATATGAGGAAATTTTGGAAGTAATCTCAAATCTTCCCACCAAAAAATGTCCTGGACCAGATGGATTCAGCACAAATTTCTACCAGACATTTAAGGAGCAAATAACACCAATACAATAGCAAAGTCATGGAATCAACCCAAATGTCCAACAGTTGACGGGTGGCTAAGAAAAATGTGTTACATCTATACAATGGAATACTACTCAGCCATCAAAAATGATGAATTTATCCAATTTGCTGGGAAATGCATGGAATTAGAAACAATTATATTGAGTGACATATCCCAGACACAGAAAATTAAGCGCCGTTTGTATTTTTTTCCCTTTTTAAGTCTTGGCCACCTAGAAAGATGCTTTTCCAGTGTCAGCATACTAAAGTTGGTATAGCTGTAGCTCAAGTGGACCAAGCTATGTTTCAACCTTGCTTTGGAATCTGACAGTATTCCACAGGTGATACTGGTTTTGATGTACTGAGGGGTTTGTGGAGAGCAACAAAAGCTCAGCACCAAGTGGCAGACACAGAGTTCCTGCAAGAGATGATGAAGCTCAGAGCTGCATAGGAGAACCCAGAGTTTTGCAGATGCCAGAACCATGGGACAACTGTGAGTGAAGATTCAGCCTGAACCAGCCTGAACTCTGCTTTTACAGTTTTGATCTGCAAACAGGGGCTTGGAATGCCTAGAATCTTTGAGCTGCCTTGAAGAACAACAGAAGATGTACATTGAAATACAGGATGCAGTAACTGATTTGCTGGATTTGATTTTAATGCAATGTTTTCTTACTAAGTTATAATACTTCTATTTTGATATTTTATCTTGTTGAAGTATTTAACATATTTTGATAGACTCTTACAGTTAAAAGATTTGAGACTTTTTTAGGACTTTCAATTCCAACATTTTAATAATTTAACTTTTAAAGACAAAACATTTAAAATTTGTCTCTGAGAACTTTTAGAGATTTAGAAATAATAAAATTAAATGTATATATTTTTAAGGTAATTTTTAACATCTGTGGGGACAAGAAAAAGTTATTTAAAAACGCTTTTGTTTTTGTGTCAAGTTGACAAGGGGTGGATTGTCATAGTTAAGGATAGGTGTCAACTTGACTGTTGAGGGTTTGAGCTCTGGGCACATTTGTAGAGAATTAAAGATTGAGTTCAGTCCAGTGCAAATCTGCAAGAGATGGTCTAGTCAAGAGAGCAGACCCAGCCCATGGAAGGTGGAACTAGGCTCTGAACAGGTGAATAAAATACAGAGAGGTGGTTCAGGAAATTGTTACCTTCTGTACAGTGGCCAGGCATGCTGGTCTGGCATGTAAGGATTGTCCCTCTCTCAGCTGTTATGTGATGATGGTGTGGTCAGTTCCCTTGGCCCTAGTGTTGGTGCATGCTCTCCCATTAATCCATAATCAGAGAATCAGGTTTGAATGTAAGTTGTCTCCAACAAGCCTAAGTCCGAATGCCCCTTGGGGAACTGGACCACCCACCTGGGATCCTGCACCCTGCTGCAGCACAGCACAGGGATAAGCACAGCAAAGCTCATGGCTCTATGGCCCCTCATGCCCAGCTGGCTCCAGGGCACGCACAAGGCCAAGATAGGATGCCAGGGCCACTGGGAAACAAGTCTTCCTGTCCAGCTGTCTTACTAGATATTGCCCAGGTGGTCCAAAAATAGCTGCCAGTAGCAGCCCAATTCAATAGGCCAGTGGGTGACGATGGATGAAGGCTGGAGGATTCCTGGAGAGTCTTTAGTCACTTGAAGACTTGGAGGTTTGCAGGGATGAAGGGTTGAAGAAGCAAAAACTGGGCAGCAGAAGGCAAGCGCATTTTTTCGTAGATCGCTTTAGAGAGATTGTCTTTCTAGTCCTTCTTCCATTTGTTCATTTAATGGTCATACCAGGAGATCTCAGATCAAGGGGCTGGTTTTGTAATGCGAAAGATATTGAGCAGATAATCTCTTTAGGTAGTCTGCCAGCTTGGCTTAGTTAATGCCAGGTGGTGGTCAAGTTGACTTCCAGGATGAACTTTTCACACTCTTTGGGAGTCTGTGGACGTTCTTAGGCAGAGCTTTACTTCTATGACCTTGAGTGACAGAGATAACAAGAACCTAAGAGTGTGTAGTTGAGAATCCAAATTTTTTATAGCAGGACATTTAAAGTAGGACTCCTAGGAAAACCTAGCCCGTAAGGAGCAGTTTCATCCAACATTATGCATGAGATTGCTTCATCTCATGAAAATACATATAAATAAATAAATTCAAAATCAATACGGTATATGTTAAAATAAGAAATAAAGTGGGGTGGGGTGAAGGATATAAACAGGACCCGGAATAGACTGAAATTTTATTCAGAAACTCCTCCAAAACCCAGAGAAGCAGCAGAGTTTTCCCCTCAAGATGTAATTGCTACAGACTTGAGAGGCAGGGTGCAAGCTTTGAGGGTTGAAGTGCAGGGAGAAGAGAATTTTGGGTGTAACTAGCGATGGATTATCTTGCCTGGGGGTTATCACCTGAAAATTGGTTTTATCTCAGATTTATTAGATATGTGTCTCTGAAGGGTATGGTCTCTGTTTTTCTAGGTCGGGTTCAGGATCTATCACTCAAAGCCAACAGAACCAAGAGAATGAACATATAAAAAGGGAATTTATTAGTTTACCTAAGAGACAAAGGCTTATATAGTTCATCAGTGGCTGCCACTAGCTACTTAGTCCAGGATTTCGGGAGAGGGCTTGAGTCACCTTGAAGATTTCAGAGCTGGAAAAATGGAAGGGGCAAGAAACCAGGCAGCAGGAGACAAGGAGTTTGCCAGCCAGAACAAGAAATTCGACCTAAGCCTGACATTATGGTGCCTTTTTTACTGGGAGATTCACATCCAACACTAGGTTTGGTCTTTGTGTTGCAAATAGTTGGCTCAGAAAATCTCTTCAAGTGGCTTATTACCTGAACTGTTAATAATCCTGGGTGTGGTCAAGGTGACAACAAAAATTAACTTTCATACATGCAATCAATGTGTTAGTTTCCTTCTGTAGAGAAAATAGGCCATGGTCATGTATGGCACTTAAATAGCTAGATACTGGTGCGCCACTCTCACTTCCCTTCCTGGAAACTTGGGACTGAACAGGTTTGATGTCACCAATCAGGGAAGGTACTGGGACTGGCAGACAGATGGTATCACTGAGATAATGAAGAAACGACCCCTCTCCCCTACTGTGTTCTATTCCTATCCTCCATCTATCTTTGAATCTTCCATAGTAAGATCGTCCTTTAAACAGTCTTTATCTTTGGTTAGGTGGTGACCTTCCATAAATAATAAGGATGCAGTGAAGGGCGTGAAGGAATACCAAAGTGAAACAACAGCAAACCATAATAAACCTAAACCAAAGACTTTACATTATTCATTAATTCCAAATGGATCAAGGACCTTAATATTAGCCCAGACAATTAAAACACTAGTTGAAAGGATGAAGACTCCTCCGCTGATGGGCTAGGCCAACAGTTTCTAAACAAAATCCAATAGCATAAGAACTAGAACGAAACACTCAACAAATGGATATTATTGTAATTAGAGAGCTTCGGTTAGCTAAAGACATTGTGAACCCACAAAGTGGGAGAGAAAATCTTTACTATTCATATCTCATACAACTCATATACCAAAGTAACAAAACTAAACACCAAAGAGATAAATGGTCCAGTTAAAAAATGGCCTTGGAACTTAAAAGAAACTTTACCAGGGAAGAAATTGAAATGTCTAACAAATATCTTAAAAAATGCTCCACATCCTTTACCACATCAGAGAAATGCAAATCAAACCTCCATGAGATATCATCTCATCCAAATCAGGATGGCAAAAATCCACAATAAACAAACACCACCAGATGTGGAGAGAGAGGACTTATACACTGCTGGTGGGAATACAGGCTTATAAAACCACTTTGGCAAGCAGTATGGCAATTTGTAAAAAGGTAAAGATTGAAATGTCATATGACCTTCCTATAACATTCTGGGAAAATCCCCCATTAATGCATAAATTCACACAAGGACCACGAGCACAACCATGTTCATTACAGTACAAGTTACAATAGAAAAGTCATGGATCCAACCCAACGCCAACAGTTGATGAATGGATAATGAAAATGTGGTACATTATACAATGGAATACCACTCAGCCATCAAAGAAGATGAATTAATGAAATTTGCTAGGAAATAGATGGAATTAGAAAAAAATTATATTGAGTGAAGTATCCCAGACAGAAAGTAGACACGGTATATCTCCTAATAGGTGAATACTTCGTCCAAAACCTGCTTAGTGCATATTCAAAGATAATCTCTGTAATAACCAACTGTAATTGAAAGATTACATACGAGGCAAAGGGAAGGAGGACCTCAAAAGAAAGGAGATAGGGGAACAACATGCTTCAGTAAAGAAAATGGCCATGGTCAGTATTACCATAAGTAAGAGGCATTTCCTGCAGCTAACGTTCACTTAGCTCTCTGGTCACTTGCTAGTAAACAGATTTGATCTCACCAAACATAAAGGATATAAGGACTGGCAAGAGAGATGGTAACCTCCATAAATGGGACACTAAACCTCCATCACCCCCACTAATGTGTCCTATCCCTTTTCTCCATACTTCTTTGAGTCTCCTCTTAACATTAAGAGCTTCATTAAACTGTCTTTTTTTTTGATTAGGAGGTGACCTTAGATACCAGTGGGATGCAGCCAAGAGTGGTGCAGGAAAAGCAAAACTGAAACAACAACAAACCATAATTCAGAAACCAGAGACCTACTACATTACTCACACTGGAACCAGAACAGCCAAATCTCTCCCTTCCTAAGCTCAGGGAACCTTCTGTAAGGGGGAGCAGCACAGATTGTAAAAGCCAGAACGAGGGAGAACCAATGATATGCAAATACTCACATAAGTTAGGGTGAAGCAAGCCACAACTGGACTTGTTCTGGCCCTGCACTATGGCTGACATGTCCATGACCCCCCAAAGTCTAGCAGTGATCACAAAGGAGAAGGCCTTCAGGCAGTAGGATCTTAGAGTCATAATAGAGTTCCCAGCATAATAGTTTCATACAGAGCTGAAGAAGGGGTTCTGGGCTATGCCACTGAATCCTGAACCTCACTAGGGTGGAAAACGCAGAGGGAGGTTTCACTTCATAGAAAAGGATTGTTCCAGGGCGGAGAGGTGGCTCAGGGGTTAAGCTTCTGCCTTGCAAGCGGAAGGTCTGAGTTCGGATCCCAGATGCCCACGTATAGCACCAGGCGCGAAGCCGGGGCGGCCTGCGCTCTTCTGGCCCTGGTAAGGGCGGAGCTGTGAGTCCCGGGGCAAAAGGAGGTGGAGGCGTCAATGGTGGTGTCGCGAAGTCGTCCGTGGTTCTACACACACACCAAACGCGCGCAGCGCACGTGCACACACATACACACGCACAAGCACACATTTGAATAAAATAATAATAAAAAAAAAATTAAAAAAAACAAAAAAGAAAAGGAGTTGTCCAGGGGATGGGGGGGAGGAAGGGGGGAGGCACTAGGAATAGGGGGAGGGAAATGAGGAGTGAAAGAACGAAGAAGGGAAGTGTGTCAAAGCGGACATTGGGGCGGGAGGAAGAGAGGGAGGGAGAAACGGGGAATCTATTTAGCTGTATGATAGGAAAAAAAATGTTACAAAAACAAACAAAAAAATACTAAAACAGTTAAAACTAAAGGGTTGTGTTTGGCTTCTCGAAGTCCCACAAGGGAATATATGACTGGGCAAGAACCAGAGATCTACACCTAGTAAGTAGGCATTCTACCAAAGAATGTTTCCGGAGATCTGGTGGGAATAGCTCAGTCCCTAAAGTGCTTGCTTGTTTCCTGTGTAGATTCCTGTAGTCAACTTGTATGAGAAAACTGACTTCTAAAAATTTCCTTTGACGCTACTCCCCATATTGCATGGATATATGATGAGCCTGCCTGAGTGTCTCCCTCTGAGTCTAGATTCACTCAAATAAGTAAAAGAAAAACATTCCTTGTTGATTTTTACAGTGTGAATTTTTTAAACATGGAATCTCTTAGTTGTCCAGGTGGCCTTGAACTGACCCAAGAATTCTCTACAGTCTCTCATGTTTCCTCCCTGCCTCATATCCTGAGTTGATGGAATATAACTCTGGGCTAGCCTTCCTGAGTTGGGAGGGAAGGCTTGAACCCAGGTCTAGAACACACTCCTGTTTATTATTCACAGAGTAATGTGTGGAATATATAGAGACAATAAAGAAGAAAGGGAGAGCAAAGCCTCTACCTATGGCAGGTTTCTGCATCAATGTTTGCTAAATAATCGTCTATCTCTGTAAAGCCAGCCACCAAGCTTTCCCACATAGCACCTTCACAATGCTTTAAGGAGGCAGATACAGGAAAGGGAACAAAATGGGGGGGCTAGTATACAGAGAACCCTTCCACGGGCTACAATTCCCAGCATCTGGGGAGGCTTCGGCAGAGGAGTGTCAGGACAGCCTGTTGAAAAGGGAAACCTTGTCTCAAAAAGTTTTTAAAAAATTGTTGTTATGACTGACATTTATTAGAGTGCGGATTTCTAGGCTTCATCTGCAGCAATGCAGAGAGAGAGGAGAGAGACAGAGAGAGAGAGAAACAGAAACAAATGTAATTCAGTGATTAACTGTTGAGGTATTTATCAATTCCATATCTAGTGACATAAGTGATTAAGAAACAAGATAATGGGCCAGATAGATGGCCAGGTGTAAAGCTTCTGCTTGGCATGCAGAAGGTCTAAGTTCAGATCCATAGCCCAAGTAAAAAAAAGCAGGTGAAATGGCTGCTGCTTGTATTTCCAGACCTAGGAAATTCCAGAGCAAAGTAAATAGGAGGTAAAAGACAATCCAGGATAACTCCCAAAATCACTTTGGACTTCCAGAGGCATACAAATGACCTTGAAACACACACAACACACAACACACACAACACACACCACACACACACACAACACATTAAAAAAAGAAAAAGAAAAAGAAAAAGAAGGCCACAGGTTAGGACTCCTAAAAATAAGATGCTCACACATGGTAATGAGAGACTCTTGGTCACAGGAAACTCTGAAATACAGAGAACACAGACTTTTAGAAGCTGCTTATCCAATAACTCAAAACACAACGAGTTGCCAAGAGGCTGTGAGCTCGGGCTCTCCTTTGACATGGGCAGCTGGAACCAGGAAAAGATGGATGCCACGAAACACCTGAGGAGACTAGACGAGCTTGTGTCTACATCCCTGCAAGCCCCAGGACACTGGATCCACCACATTTCCAGGCTGAAGAAGTTCTGTTACTCTCTCTCTTACTCCCTCCCCCTAAGTCCCAATTCCGGTGGTAAAGGGAAATCTTGTCTCATAACCATGAAACTTCTACACAGGGACTCTGCAACCCACCCCAGCCTGAGCACATCCCAGCTCTCAGCACCAAACAGCAGCCTGTGGTCTCCACTACTCCTGTGTGGCTGCTTCATGGCCAGTACTCTGTAAACCATCCTAGGCCACGAATATCATGACCTCTGTCAACAGTCCTCATAGCTCCAGGGACCCGCTCACCGCAGCATGGTCGGGCTCAGGACCAACCTAGCTCAATGCTTCCATTGGGAAACCTGAAGGCAGAGCATCTATAACAACTCTCATGTGCATAGGAAAACAAGACATACAAGGCAGAAAAAAGGGTAAGGCCCAACAAACCTTGGAAGCCTGACTGGTCCCTTTGCTGTCTGTACAAATGTGTGAGAAACTTTCCTAAAGTCAGTGCCTTCCATTGGACTTCGCATCCAGATGTGTTAGTGTTCATCTCTGTGTAGTACCATGGAAGGTGAAGAGTGACTTCTGAAGTCATTCTGGATTACTCTTACATTCTTTTTGCTTCCCTTGGGATTTCCTAAGCACTCCTTCAAAGGCAAGAAATATGGTTTCTTACATTCTCCCCTTGGGTGTTTTACTTGGGAGCCTCTGCCTGGGAGGAGCAGTCGTTACCCGAGACATCTCTCCATAGTCTCTATTAGCTTGTGCACAAACATAGAAGAGCAAATTATTTTTTAAATTCTCGTGAAATCTTGACAAATCTGCTCTTTTGAAGGCAGCAACCAATTTTATGGACAGGAAACTATACAACAAGTATGTCAAAACCCCACAAAAAATATAAAAAGACAACAGCTTTCTAATTATGTAGCACTAATTCAGAGTTTTTAATGTTGATCAGTGATATTTTGGTTCTCATTTATTTTACTGCGACAATGACTTCTGTGGTTTATTTCTTTCCCGGACCTGCATATATATTCTCTTCAAGAATGGGGAGATGGCTCAGTGGGGAAAGTCAAGAGGAAGTAAAGGAGACAGTGGTAACCCAGTGAATCCAGAGTCACCTTGGCCTCCAAAGGCACACGACGGGTCATAAAATACACAAGATACGAGAGGCAAAAATAAAATAATAGATAAGTACTAAAAGATAAAAAAAAATATTTTTGTAGTGATGGTTTTCAACACTACACCCCCAACACACAAATTAGAAAGTGCGGGCTAGACAACGAGCCACACAGCCAGCTGGGTTGTTTGTTTGAATAGGGTGTCATTCTGCAGCCCAGGCTGGCCTCAAGATCCAATCCTGGGTCAATACTTTGAATGCTTCAGTTACAGGTGTCACTACCATGACCTGCATCCCATTGTCGTGCTCCCAGCAGAAGAACAGGTTTAGAGGAGAACTGTGTTTTTTATGGGTGAGGGAAGTTGAGAGAGGGCTTTCAATGTAGCACAGGCTAGCCTTGAAACCCTGCTCCTCATGCCTGCAATTGTCCTAGTGCTGAGGTGATAGACATGTGCCAGCATGCATTGTTAGATGTGATGGGGAGTGGATCACAACCCTGCGCTGTATGTCGCACTAACAAATCACCCTATAATACACATAGTATATCCCTAATTCTGTAAGGGATAGCATGAAGAATATGGGAACATGGCAGGCACAGGAAAAGGAAAGCAAAAGGAATGTCACAGGCGAAACCTGGTCTAGCCATATCCATTTGCTGGCGCTTTTTTTGTACTTGTGTGTTTCTGGAATATCAACGTCCGGCTCTGCTTACGAGAACAAGGTTTAATGATTGTTAACTATTCCCCAGTCCATAAAAACACGTTATAAATCATACTCCCTTCAATCCCCTAAAATAAAAAGTCAGGTGGTATAGGCAGAGAGAATTCTCATGGAAGCATACAACTAGGAAGCAAATGCTAGTAAAGATAGAGTTCAATATGGGCCAACGAGGAATACGGGAGCTGCGAACATATGGATGCGGATGGACCAAGCCTAGGAGTGGGAGAGGTGTTTGGGCTTTAGCTTTCCTCTTGTTTGCCATGGAAATCAGCCAGATAAAGGCAACTTATAACACAGCACATCACCAGCCTCGCCAGAACGTCCACTGGCCACAGGTTCCAAGGATCCAAAAGGAACACACGAATCCAAGATCCTGCACACCCAGCTGAATCAGGCACTCTCAAAGCAGAAAGGCCAGTTGGAAAGCTCTTTGAAAGAGGCCACCACCCACTGTTGGAATGATCCTGAAGGAACACAGCCTACTAATTTGGAGAAACTAGTTTTTTTTTTAGTATGATCGGATATGGAGATGAGCTCTCCAATGTAGTAAGTTATTCGTAAAAAGAACCCATCTACATGGTCCGAACCTTGCCCATGCGACTAGGCTTGGGTACCCCCATTGAACAACACCAATGAAATGTAGGGGGCATCAAAATTGAATCAATTTGCGAAGAACACAGAAGCTAAGCAATAGGAAGAACACAGTGCCCTGATACACGATCTTACAAATAATATTTTTTAAAAACAAATAAACAAAACTCCCTGTGCAGTCACTTGCCAGGAGCCGGGCGGACACCGTGATTCCCTCTGGCGGTCCGGCGTTCCCGGATGCTCCCCACCAGCCAAAGCGCCCCGGACACCGAGCCTCCCAGCGGTGCTCAGAGGTGCTCACACTCCACAGGCCCATAACGCCAACAGCCCGTGCTACAGGCACCGCCCTGCAGCCCCAAGAGGAACCCGGGGCAACCGCGCGGCACAATCACGGTTCCCGACCCCGCTCGCTCTGGACCCCGCCGCGCTCACCTCGTACGGCGGCGGGAGCAGTCCACGGCTACTCGGGCTGTCCCAATCAGCTCGTGGGCCAGGACCACCAACCTTGAGATCCCAATAGCCCCCCAAGCCTCGTGCTAGGATGGAAGATGGGAGGGGAAAGGAGGAGTTAAAGCCTTGCACAGGAAGACTCGGGAAAGCCAGCCCTCTCCTCGCGTCTGTGATGTGATTGGAACAGGCCTCACGACCCAGAACCTCTGATGGACAATTATTTCAGGTTTCTCTCAGATACTGAAGACTGAATGAAACAAGAGTGAACAATCTCTCTTTACAGATATTTAAAGGCGACTAAAGGAAAACGTAGACACTTAGGAAACAGTGTTCTCACAGCATTTTACTGAGGGGCTGTCCTCAGCTAATGAACAATATAAATCATATCCTTATACAACAAATGAAATGATAAATATTTTGTAAAATTCTTGTAAATCTTTATGAATGCTCATCTTTTGAAGAGAGAGACTGAAATTTACAATGGAAAGTCGATGACCTAAAAGAGGATGTAAATACACACACAAATTCTGATAAAACTGCAACTTTTTAATTAATAATGACATACCACTAATAATAATTTTTAGAGACTGTGTCAAAATACTTGGTTTCTCTTGCTCCACTGGATGATTCTTTAGTTGCCTTTTAATAACACCTTAATTACAAGACGTTTCCTAAGGACTGGGTCAAATATTCCAGTGGCTAAACACCTACTTGCAAATCAGGCAAAACTCACTTTGATCTATCAGAAGTGCCACATTAGTGAGCTGTAACTCCTCTGGTCACACTGGTGTAACCAGGCAGCCCTTTATAGAATATCTTTCCTCGTTCTCTCTTTCAACACACACACAACAACTCTCTCGCTCTCTCTACTCTCCACACACACACACACCACGATCCTAAGCTTCTACTGTCCACACCACGCTCCCGTGTGAGGCTTTTCTGGTGCCCTTGGAAACACGCTTGTACTGCATCGAGGCAGGGTCCCCTCTAGTTTGTCCACCTTTGTATTTATTTATTTGTTGAAGGGCTGTTCTTTTCCATTGGATTTTTTTGTGCCCTTGCAAAGATCAAATGGCTGTAATGTGGGGCTTATAATTGGGCCCTCAACCCTTAATTCCAGTGATTGTGTACCGTTGTTTTTTTTTTTATAACTATGGAGTTGTAGTATAGGCAAGTTTTGGTAGGTAAGACCGCCAGCTGTGTTTTGTTACTCAGATTGTTTTTGCTATCCTGGGTAATTTTGTGCCTCCAGAGAATTTGAGATTGTTTGGTCAACCTCTTTTAAGAATTGATTTGGGGAATTTTAATTGGTATGCATTGAATTTTTATATTGCTTTTGGTAAGGATAGTTTTGTTTTTACGATGTTGAGTCCTGCCAATCAAGGGAACATGGAGGTTGTTCCCCACTTTCTTTCTTTCCCCCCTGTTTCCACCTTTAGTGTCCTTCTGGGAATTTCTTTCTTGGGTTTTTTAAATTTTTATATTATTATTATTTTTATTCCATTTGTATGTATGTTGGTGCACGGCATGTGTGTATGTGGGTGTGTAGAACCAACGGACGAATCCCCGAACCACAATGACGCCTCCACCTCCTTCTGCCGTGCCACCTCCTTCTGCCGCCAGGATTTCATCACAGGCTCCGCCCTACCAGGACCAGAAGCGCAGGCCGCCCCTGCGTCGCCTGCATCTATACGTGGGATCTGATCCGAAATCAGGGCCTTCCCCCCCCCACCTTCGCCTGCAGGCAAGAGGCTTAACCCCTGAGCCACCTCTCCAGCCCCTCTTAGGGTTTTAAAGTTTTCATCAGAAAGATCTGCATTCTTTTGTTAGGTTTTATACCAAATATTTAGTTTTTCAGGTGCTAGAGTAAATGGCATGTTTCTATCAGGCCGTTTCACTTCTTTCATTCTGGCATATAGGAAGGCCACTGATTTTTGTACATTTAGGTTGTAGCTGTGGCCCCGCTGACTGCTGTATTAGTTCCAGAGCTTCCGAGTGGAGTTTTTGGATCACTCAGGTATAAGATCAGGTATGTGCAAATTGGAATAGCGTGACTTCTTCCCGGCCGATTTGGAAATCCCTTTTATGTACCTTTCTTGTCTTAGGTCGTCCAACTAAAATATTCAAGTATGCAATATTGAATAGAATGTAGAGTGGATGCCTTTTCTTGTTCCTGATCGAAACAGGAATGCATCAAGTTTTTCCCCATTGAGTATAATCCTTTTTGAAAGGTTGTGTATAGAGCTTTTATTATATTGATAAAGATTCGCTTCCATTCCAATTGTCCTTGGTTTTGGGATCATAAAGCTGTGGTACTTGTTCCAAAAGCTTTTTTCTTTTTTCTTCCTGCATCTATCGAGAGTATCATGGTGGTCTTATACTTTGGAACGGTTTAAAATGATGAATTACATTTATGGATTTGCGTCTGTTGAACCAACCTTGTTGCCTGGGATAAAACCTACTTGATCCCCGTGGATATGTTTTGATATGTTTTTGAAATCCATGTTGCTAAAGATTTTGGGTTGAGAATCTTTGCATCTGTGTTCATCAGAGAGATTGGCCTATAGTGTTCTGTTTTAAGTGTCTTTCTTAGGTGTTGGACTAAGACGAGATTAGCTTCCATAGAAGGAATTTGGTAGTGGGTCCTTCCTTTGCTCTTTTATGGAAGAGTTGAAGGAGTATTGGTGTTATTAGCTCCTTAATATGTGGTAAAAAGAACTCTGTGCTGAATCCTTGGTCTAGGACATTGTTTTGGTGGGAGATTTGCAGATTAATCCTAAATCCTCCATCATGCTTATGGGACTATTTACATAATTCACAACTTCCTGATTCATTCAGTAAGTTGTGTTTATTAGAATCATCATTTTTTGTGTTGTAGAAATTTCAGAGTATAAGTTTTTCAATATGATGTATAATTCTTGGATTTTTGAGTATCAGTAGTGATAACTCCTATTTTTCATTTCTAATTTTGTTAATTTGGGTTTTCCTCTCCTTGCTTTTGGTTAATGTTAGGCTAGGGTGTGTTCAATCTTATGATTTTCTTAAAAAACCAGCTTTCTGTCGTCGGTTGATTTGGTAAGTTGTATTTTCTTATCGTTCACTTTCAGGAAATCTTGAATTTCCTTTGTAATTTCTTCTTCCTGAATCCAGTTCTCATTCAGCATCTTATTTAAGTTTCCAGGAGTTGTGTATTTTCTGTTGTTTGTTGTGTTGTGGATGCCCAGCTTTAGGCGTGGTGGTCTGATAGGCACAGGGTTAGAATTTCAACTTTTGTATATGTGTAATTCGTTTTGTGGCCCAATATGTGTCTATTTTGGAGAAAGTTCCTGTGCTTGCTGAGAAAAATGTGTATCGTTGTGCGGGTGAAAAGTTGAGATAGAGATCTGTAGGGTCCATTTCTAAGGGTTTGTTAATCCAAGTGTCTCTGTTAAGCTTTTGACCTGTTGATTTCCCATGTTGAGAGGGCGGTGTTGAAGTCCACAGAATTATCTTTGGGGATTGATTCTTGCTTTAGGGCTGTAGGGTTTTCTTAATGAATGTGGAGGGGCCCTATTGGGCATAAATGTTCAGTATTGTGAAGTCTTCCTGGTGATTTACGTGACTAAAATGTAGTATCCATCTGTGTCGTTATGATTTTCTGGTTTGAAGTCACTTTGTCAAAGCATAATTGCTCCCCTGCCTGTTTCCTGTTCCATTGCTGCAGAAATTTGGACCAGCTTTCTTTTTGATGTTGCCTATCTTTTGTGGTGAGATGAGTTTCCTGAAGGCAGCAGATTGTTGGATTGTGGTTTTTAATCCAATTTTTAATCTGTGTCTCTTAATCGGAGTTAATACCATGACATTAATGTTTATAAGGAGAAATATTATTTATTCTGGACATTTTTTATGTTTAGTAATGGGTTTTGTAAGTGTATTGTTTGATTTTATTTTGTGTGGTATATACTCCCTCTGCTCGGAGAGGCTTGTTCTTTTCTTCATTTGAGTACATTTCTAGCATTTTTGAAGGCCTGGTTTGGTAGACATGTACCCTTAAGTTGTCTTTGTGCTGGAAAATTTTCTTTCTCCCCTCAATCATGACGATAGTTTGGCCGGTATATCAGTCTGGGTTGCATTTTTTGCTCATTAATACTGAAGTATGTCTCTCCAAGCTCTTCTCTTTTATCTTTTCCATGAGTAGTCATTTGTTATTCTAATAGGTTTACCTTTAAAAGTGATTGCTTTTTTTCTCTTGAAGCTCTAAGACCTTTCTTTTTCTTGAATGTGGAGTGTTTTGACTATTATTTGCCATGGGATTTTCTATTTTGGTCATATCTGTTTGGAGTGCGAAACGCCTCTTGTATTTTATGGCCTCTCATTCTTTAGTTGTGGAAAATTTCATTTATATGAATTGAAATATTTCCTCGGTGTGGTAAATTGGATTTTTGTTCTGGTATTCCATGAATTGCATGTTAGGCTTCTTCAGGTGTCCCATATCTCTTGAATGTTCCTCTCCAGTATCTTTTGGCTTTAACAATCTCTTCCATTGAGCTGGTTAATCTCCCACTTGTCTTCAAGATCTGAAATTCTATTTTCTGCCTCATTTTTTCTGCTGATAAGACTCTCTGTTGAGTTTTGGGTTGAAGATAACTTGTCTTTAGTTCAATTTTAAACTCTGCCTGGAGCTGTTTTAATTTCTCCAACCTACTTTTGTTTCTTGAACTGTTTTTCTCAATCTTCAAGTGCCGTTTGTGTTCCTGTTCGAAGTGGTTGAAGGGTTTGTATAACTCTTCTCGATTTCCTCTTTCATAGTATTAATCATGGTATTATCTTGAATCGTTTGGTTGGGTCTGGTTTCTGGCTATTTTTTGGATTTTTCTGATCGGAATCCCTCATTATGGGATTATTCTTTCGGTGGGAGATTGGTCTTTGGTTTTGTTTCTGTGGATCTGCCACTTTGACTTGCATTGTTGTTTTGTTTTTCAGGACCTTTCAGTTTCTGTGTGTTTTTACTGAAATATGTTAGTTGGATTTTACACTTCCAGTTTATACTGATGCTTGCCTTGATTGGGTATGTTGTGTTATTGTTATTGTTAATCTAGATGAGGCTACTAGGGTTATATCAGTTAAGTCAGGTTATGGTTAGCAGGGGTGAATAGTTAGTGGTAGTGCACTTTACGATTTAGTATCTTGGTGAAGATGGGGTGAGTGGTGTCTACTCCCTGGGATTTATGTTGTGGGGTGGCTGTATAGAAAGTTGATCTACAGCATGATACTTTAAAGATCAGTAAGGTGAAAAAATACTTATCTTTGGGCTGGATGGAGAAGAACTCGCCCATGTGATAATGATATTGTGAGCTTTCAGATTATGGTCGGTTCCCTTTGTCTTAGATTTTGCTGAGTTTCCTTTGTGCTCTATTGAATCGGAGTAGAGTGTGTCTTTCTGTGGACCACGTCATGGTCCCCGTGGTGGCCGAGAGGCGAGGGTCTGATGTTGATGGCAAATCTTCACTGTGACCTGGGACTTTGTCTTAGTGGCCCACCCAGCTCCAGGATGGAGGAATGGGAGCAAGTCCTGTCTGGTCAGCGGACTAACGGGCCGGTAGGGAAGAAAGGGTCGTGGGGTATGGGGCGGGGCCAAGGCAAACTGGAGGGCGGCCTGTGTGTTTGCTAGGACCAACGGGACAACGGAGGGGCTGGGCGAACGCACCTGGGATCTGGAGTTTTTCTGGGCAGATCACCTGGGATCGGAGGACTGGGGGGCGCGGTGGTGTGGAAGTGGGGGCCGGAGGAGCAAAAGGTATTTTCATTTTTTTAGGGCTAAGTAAATGGGATTGTTTCTCTCAAGGCTTTTTCCACTTCTTTCAACATTCTGGCAGAGAGGAGGCCTCTGATTTTTGGCAAACATATATAGTTGTATCCTGCCACCCGGCTGAACTTCTCAATAGTTTCCAGGAGCTTCCTGGTGACTTTTTGGGATCACGTCAGTATAAGATCATGTATCCATCTGCAAATAGGGATAGTTTGACTTCTTCCTTGCCGATGTGAATCCATCGTAGGTTCCTTTCTTGTCTGATGGCTTCAGCTAAGACTTCATGTACAATAGTGATAGAGTGGTCAAGTGGACAAGCCTTGTCCAGTTTCCTGATTGAAATGGGAATGCTTCAGTTTTTTTTCCCCATTGAAGTAAACCCTTGCTGTGGGCCTTATAGTATAAGCTCTTATTATATAGAAAAGTTTCCATCTTGCATGCCAACTGTCTTTAGAGTTTTGGTCATAAAGGGTCTGTTGATTGTTGGCAAAAGCTTTCTCTGTATCTATGGAGTGTAATCATGGTAGTCTGATTTTGGACTGGTTTAAATTGGTGAATTACATTGTATTTGAGTTGCTATGTTGAATCAACCTGTTGCCGGGGATAAGCCTATTTGGTGATCTTTTTGAATATGTCCAATGACCTTTTTGATATGTGTTTGATCGGATTTTTGCTACGACTTTGTTGACAATCTTGCATCTGTAGTTATCAGGTTGCCGATAGTATTCTTTTTTAAGTATATTGTTATTGGGTTTTTTGGGATTGAGACGATATAGGTCAATAGAGGAACTTGGTATGTTCCTTCCTTTGCTATTTGAATGGAATAAGTTTAAGGAGTATTGGTGTTCTAGCTCTTAAATGGGCGGGTAGAACTCTGTGCTGAATCCATGGGTCCTTTTGTGGAAAGATTTGAGAGTAACTTCCTCAATTTCCTTATATGTTATAGGACTATGTAAATATTCACAGACTTCTGATTCATTTTGTAAGTCCGTGGCTTACGTAGGAATTCATACGTTATTTTGCTATCGTTTTTTCTTCTACTACTAACTCTCTAACTTCTACTTGCTTTTTAGGAATGGGAGGCTCAAAAAAAAAAAAAAAAAAAAAAAGAAAAAAAAAAAAAAAAAAAAAAAAAAAAAAAAAAAAAAAAAAAAAAAAAAATAGTGTCTGTAAAGGCTGTAAGCTGGCATTGTTAAGTTAGTTAGTTCTGTTGTTTTTATTTTTGAATGTAGGCAATTAAGAGCTAAGACTTACCTCTTAAGAGCCTTTCAGTGTATTCCAAATATTTTTTGGTAAGTTTATTTTCCATTATCGGTTTTGCTTCAGAAATCTGAATTTCCTTTTTTAATTTCTTCCTGATCCCAGTTAGTGTTCTCATTCAGCATCATAGTGTTAAGGTTCCAGGAGTTAGTGTATTTTGTGTTGTTGTGTTTGTGGATTGTCAAGCTTAACCAATGTTGGTCTGATAGGGCACAGGCTAGAATTTCAACTTCCTGTAATTGTGGAGATTTGATTTGTGGCCCAATATGTGAGCTATTTTTGGGAGAAAGTTCCGTGTGTTTCTGAGGAACAAGGTTATTCTTTGGTTCGTAGATAAAAGGTCAACAGATATCTATAAGGTCCATTTCATAATGGTTTGAATTAAGTTCCAAAGTGTCTCTGTTTAACCTATTTGACCTTTTGTCTTCCCATTTTTGAGAAGTTGGGTTGAATCACCAGAATTATCATTTTTCGGGTTGATTGCTTGCGGTAGACAGTGTAGGGTGTGCTATGAATGTGTGTGTGGGTTGCCACGTATTGGTGCAATATATGTTCAGTACTGTGAAGTCGTTCTGGGAATGGTACCTGTGACTAAATGTATATCCATCTGTGTCCTCTTATGATTTGTTTTGGTTTGAAGTTTCATTTGTCCGATAGCAGAAATGGCTATCCCTCCTTGGTTCCCTTGTTCCCATTAGCTGTCAGAATTTTGTACCGGTACAAGCCTTGTATTTTTTGAATGTTCCTACTTTTTGTGGTGAGATGGATTTCCATGCAGGGCAGCAGATTGATGGTTTGTGGGTTTTTTTTTAAAAAAATTTATTTTTTTCAATTGTGCATGTGTGCACGTGTGTGTATGTATGTGTGTTTTTAGAACCATGGGCAATTCAGGAACACCATGGACTGCCTCCACTTCCTTCTTGTTTGGTACTGTCCGGGGATTCCACAGTTCCGCTGTACAAGGGCCAGAATGGCAGGCTGCCCCCCCACTTCCACCGGGCAAATCTTATGGGGGGTCTAAGATCTGACCTCAGACCTTCCGCCTGCAAGGCAGAGGCTTAACCCCTAATCCACCTCTTTCCAGCCAAAAGATAAGTAAACTCCCTTTTTATAATCATCCTGCTCCTTTCTTGTAATCACTGTAACTATCACTGTAAGTAATCACTGTAATTATCAAGTACTAACTGCAAGTAAATAAGGAGACATTTAGTTTCAGTTCACAGATTTTCCTTTCTGTTGCACGTGGAACTGAGGGGGTTTGATCTCGCAACAGAAATGGGAGGGAATAGAAGCTGGTAGAGAGAAGGTATCAGCCTATCCTGCAAATGGGAGACTGATCCACCCCCTCACCACAGTCTCCTATCTTAGTCCATCTACCTTCGAATTACTCTTATAATAAAATCTATTTTAACAGCTTTTATCTCTTTAGGAGTGTACACTAATACCCATCCGCATGGGAGCCAAGGTGGGCAGACAAGCAAAACTGGAAAAAAAAAAAGATATCAATTTCATACATCAGAGACTCTAGATTAACACCGGAACCAGGCAGCTAATCTCTCTCCCATCCTAAAGCTCAGGGAAATTTTGGGAATGGCAGCGTAAGATGGAAGAGCATAGATGGGGAGGAGAAAATATGCAGAGATACACAAGTTAGGGCCAAAGTACATAATATGGACTTTGCATGAACCTGCATGAATAACAACATGTCATTGACTCCTCAAAAGTCTAATGAGATCACTAGAGCACTAGGATCTAACAGCACAAGAGTGGTTCTGTATTAAAGGGGAACACAATAACAACTCTAAAGGCAAGGTTACTG